>OY757309.1:91407707-92707707 GCA_963583905.1 Stenurella melanura
AGATATTTAACATTTGTAGTGTTTTCAATTACGGTTTGGCAAGTGCAATTTATTAAGTCACATTTTGCGTGAAATTTTAACTGATCAATGTTCGGCTGTAGCCTAGAACTATTACTAAAGGTGATAAATTTTGTTTTTGAGTGGTTAAGACTTACTAGATTATTGTCCATCCAGCATTTAATTTTATATAGTCCCCTTTCGCTATTTTTAGCGACCTCAGACCAATTTGTACCATGAAATATTAGTGCAGTGTCATCAGCATATGCTATGGTATCTCCATTTATATCTAATTCTAGCATATCATTTATATAAAATAGGAATAATTGTGGACCTAAAACTGTTCCTTGTGGGACGCCATATTTAACTTTTTCTGGACTACTAAGTGTTTGATTAATTTTGACAGATGCTTTTCTATTGGATAAATAACTCTTTAACAAATCTAGTGCTATTCCTCTAATTCCATATTTTTCCATTTTCTCCAACAGAAGATCATGTGATATACTATCAAAGGCTTTGGCCAAATCTAAGAATATGCCAATAGTTTTCTCATTTTTATTAAGATGTTCGTGTATTTTGTTCGTAAAGTGAAATAAGGCGTCTTCCGTGGAACAGTTCTGTCGAAATCCAAATTGTTTTGGTGATATTATCTTGTGAAATATTGAGTGCGTCTGTAGCTGTGAGACTATACACTTTTCATATATTTTGGCAATGTTGCTAATTACTGATATTGGTCTGTAGTTATGTGTAATGAATGGATCACCACCTTTAAATATAGGAGTAATAATGGCTTGTTTCAGCGAATCGGGAAATTGTCCATTTTGGAACGATAAGTTGATCAGGTACACAAGAATATTAAGAATATTATGTTTAATTAATTTGAGAGTTTTAGTAGTTATTTTGTCTATTCCGGGGGATGAGTTAGTTTTCAAGTTATCAATTATATCTGCTATTTCCTTTATGTTAACCGGTTTCAGAAATACAGAGTTTTCAATATTTTCTAACTTGGTTGATGTGCGTATAGTTTCTGATAAGGGATCTGATTTTATTTTATTGGCTAAATTTTCACCCACATTCGAAAAATATTTGATAAAAATTTCGGAGACTTTCTTCGCGTTAGTTTCTATTCGATTATTTTCGTCGTATATTTGATAGTTATTATTAATATTTTTATTTCCAGATACCGAATTTTTTATTATTTGCCAAACCTTTTTGGTGTTTGATTGCTTCGTCTATTTTTTTTGTGTAATAATCTTTTTTAGATTTTTGTAATAACTTAGTTAGAGTATTTCTGTAGTTTTTGTACCGATCCCATAAATATTCATTATTTTTGTCTCGTAAACATTGTTTTTTCATTTTATCTCTGGTTTGAATTGATGTAATTAATGCATTAGTGATCCATGGTTTAAATTTTTGGTGAATTTTAATGTTTTTGTATTGGGTACATTTATTTATATAATATGTTAACTGTTTAAATAAAGTTATTATATGCTATATTAACATTTTGTTCTGTATATACCTTATGCCACGTTTCAGCTAGAAGCATTGTATTTAATTTACCATAATCTATGTTGGCAATTTGTGTAAAATCTTCAGTTTTTTGCTTATGTATTCTAGTATTTAGTTCGCTAATGTTAAGCAACACACTGTAATGATCGGTAATAGAGGTTTCATAAATAATAGAACTAAAGTTAAAATTACGTGCAGCTATATGATCAGTTCTTTTTTTAACAAATATATGATCTAAACAACTTTCACAATCATTCATCACTCTAGTATTTGAATTTATATAAGATATGTAACCATGAGAACTTAGTGTGTTTAGATAAGAATTTGAAATCATGTTAGGGTTTTTTATATTAATATTAATATCTCCTATCAAAACATTAATGTCGGATGTACTATTAGTATTTAAATAGTTATCCAATTCATTTATAAAATTTAACACGTCAGAGGCTGGTGTTCTATAAATTGCAAATATATTATAAGTTAAGTTGTTTAAACAAAGTTGTATTTTTGAAATGGTTATCTCTGTTAGTTTCTTATGTTCAATTACTGCATTTATTTCATTTCTTACATATGCAACAATTCCATCACTACGATTCAGCTTACTTCCATTATAAAATAGTTTGTAGTTTTTTATATTGTACAAATCAACGTTTTCTATGTTCCAAGTCTCGGTCAATATTATAATATTGCATGTAAATATTAAAGAATCTAAAAATACCACGAAATCGTCAAAGTTTTTTTGCAAGCTGCGAATGTTCATTTGAATAATATTTATCCCTGTTTTGATGTTATTTAATGTTAGGTAATCCAGTTCAAGTTGATCATTTATAACAAATTCATTAACACGATTATAGCTTTCTAGTTCATTTGTATACCCGTTAAGGTCTTCCATATTTTTATATTAAAAATATCTTATTTCTATTAAAACAGTAACTAAATAAATAAACTATGCTAAATAACTAAACTAAAGAATTATAATTTGTTTGTACGAAAAAGAATGTATACAGATATATACTTCGCAAAGCCGGTAAAAATAAGATGAGTTTTATTCTATTTTACTACCTATTTATACTATCATTTTTTTTAAACATTACCAGTGATTAGAAAAGACTGTTTAATCTATTATGTCCTCAAGTTTTCTAAATTCCATTTTAATACCATTAACGATGCCAAAAATGTTTCCGTCTCGGGACCAAACATTCTTAAAGCCATATTTCGTAGATGCCTGTGTTGCGATTTCCCGTCTTGTATTTGTCAGATCTTCCTTGATGTTAATTTTTGTACCTTTTGTACCACTAGGTGCCGATCCTCCTTAGCTACACTCCAATGTATTTTTTATCTTCTTTACTCAAGTTTTTTACCACTTTTTTCACGATATTCACTGGAGCGCTTTGCCGGACGTCCGCACTCGACCATAACCCAATAATATGAATATTTTGCTGCGGAAATGTCCTCTAGAGGTTTTTTGGTCGCTGATCACGATATTGAGGTCCAAATTTAAGAATTCCACATTTCAAACTGGAATACGTCAGAATGTTTTCATAAGTTTTTGGAGCAATTTTTTTTTTTTGTTAAAATGACATTTTTTGCCTCAAAAAAATCTGAAAAAATTCTGACGCGTTCGTTGGAAAAAAATAAACAACTCTTTTCCTTGAAAATTTTTTTCTCAACAAAGATAAAGAGTATGCAAACACTAAGAAACATATTCTCTTTGCACATGATTTTGTCAAAGTACCTTTCTTAAACGAATTAAATCCGGTAATTCATATTTTTAAATTAAGAATTAACGTCCCCCTGTCGCTCTGTAAAGCCCGCGAGCTAGAAAAAACGCTTTTTACATTTTTAGAATAATTCGGAAAGCAAGCCTTTGGCTGCTGGAGAGTATACACAAGCCACTCCCCCCTGAACTACTACCGAGGCATACTGATCGGGAACGGCGAACAATCTGGAACGTCTAGAACGACTAGAACGCCTGGAATTTTCGATTTTCGAACACTTCCAGAAGCTTTGATTTTTCTTATATAAACCGAGACTCGCTCAACGAAGTGAGTCAGTTCGGTATCCAGCCACGCGATAAAAAAACAACGACCAAAGGCAAATTTCTACTCTAAAGTGTTAATATTCAACATAATTAATTACTTCAAACCTATGTAGTGATAAACAAATGTATTGTTAGAGCGTGAACAGTAATATATCGTTATTGTGACTCCAGAATTTTTGACTTTTAATTATTCGTGTAAAATCGATACAGGGTGTTATTTTTTCGCCGAACCAAGTAAAAATAAAATCATACCAAAATTAATTGTGCAGTGTTCTTGTGCGCGAATCTGACTAAAACGAAAGACACGTTCGTATTCACTTTCACTGGCTGTGACACGACGTTGGAGGCAAAAAAAACTTTTTTGATATCTTGAATAGAGATATGTCAGTGTCTGCAAATTTGCTTAAAATAGCAGATTACAATTATAAAATAAATAAATCGAATTTGAATTTTACTGCGAAGCAAAAACTGCGCAGGGCCAAATATGATACTTAAAAAAAAAAACACAAAATATGAAATCAACGAAGAATACGGTAAATATAGCCACGTTGCCTCCATCTGTGGGTGGTTTCATCTTAAACGGGTGTACTACCAAATGCAATATTGGATCGGCTTCTTAACAGATTATCATCATAACAGAACCATACCATTAAATCCAACTGATTGGGGTTGGAAACTAATCAACGGCGCCTTGCATCCCGTAAGGATGACCGAACCGCCCGCACCAAAAAAGATTATGGAAGTTATAATGTGTGGCTGACAAACTGGACGCGGCGCAGCTTGCAGTTATCGCAAGAATGGAGTATATTGCTCTCAAACTTGTAAATTTTGTCACGGAAACAACTGCAATAATTGCAAAGTACCTGGAGCTGCAGACGTAATGGAAAATGAATCGATTAGTGTGGCTGAAATTTCGGAAGAACGTGACACTGAAGTAGAACCAACAAATCCTGAATTACCAGTTCTTACAAGTATTTTATCACACAGAATACCACCTTTTGTGCCAACACAATAAATGCTAGTTTTTATAAAAATTGTTATCTTTTAATCGAAACGAAAAACTGAGTTGATAAAATTAAATTTAGATTTTCACTTGGAATTTGTTACACGTATAACGATATCTTAAACTGGATTATATTTTGACATGATTGCTTTGAACGAGTGGAGGTAATTGGTGGTAAATAGGGAAAAAAAAGGTACAGAAATTTGAAATTCGGAGTATGTCTTAGAAGCCAAGGTCTCATATTTCTTAGTAATATTTTTCAACCCCCACCACCCTTAATCCATTATTGAAGGGGTTGATAAAATGAAATTTGGAACACGTATGTATTATAACGACATCTGGAACCAGATTATATTTTAAGATGATTCCGTTGAAGGGTTGAGGGTTGAATAGGAGTAAATAGGGGAAAATAAGTATATCATGCTGGTAAGAGTACATAAATATGGGATTTGATGTATATATTAGATACCAAGGCCCCAGATATCTTTCTAATATTTTTCAAACACAACCATCTCCGCTCCATTATTTAATGGGTTTGATAACATAAAATTGAGATATGTACTTGAACGTTAGTACACGGATGTATTGTAATGACATCTGATTGAGATGATTCCATTGAAGAGGTGGGTCATGGTAGGTTGTGAATAGGGGAAAATAAGTAGGGTAAACTAAAAACTTCATTTTTAACATATTTGGTAGAAACCAACGCCTCAAACTTTTCTATGACATCTGCTCCAAATATTATTAAAATTCTATGACCAATGATTTTCACATACTAGACTGCAAATCTAGTCAAGATGTTTACTTTAAAGTGAGTTTGATGAAAAATCTGGATGTGGAAGTTGTGATTCCTTAGGCAGCGGTTTTTTATAGTAATTTGCCATTGCACTTGATTTTATTAATGCACAAATTGTACACGGTTAAGGCTGAAAGGGAATATTGTTTAAACCGGATACTCAACTGCAAGTAACAAAATACACTCTTTAAAGTAAAATTTACGTGAAGGACAATAGCTCAGAGGGAAGAGTACTGGTCTACCAAACAAGAGGCCGATGGTTCAACTCCCATAGCCCGCGGATTTTTCAAGGTAAGTGTTTAATTAAAATTCAGTGCTATTTATAATAATATGTGTCTATTCAAACCATTCCTAATAAATAAAAATGTAAAATTAATAAAAAATGAAAGATTAAATAAAATTCTCAAGTGAACAATGATTTTTATTTGGGCCCGCATTCGTCAAATTAGACCGTCATTTAGACGTACATTGAACGTCGTTATATTGGGACTTATGACGTAAATCATGACAAATAAATGACGGCAAATTGACGCCAGTGTGCTAGCCGGGAAGTCTGTAACTACCTTGTGAGTTGTTAAGTGTTTACCTAAAAATTAAGTTTTAGTAGTGCTTTGCAAGCCCACTGTTTTTATTTATAAAAGAACCTGCTACATTTATGTCAGAAATTAATCATCGGATAAGTGTGACGGGCGGAGGCTCGTGGCCCGTTCTCGGATAAGTCATTAAAAATAAAGTGAAGAGAGAATCGGGGTGATAGAATATTTTTGATTTTGGACAGGAGGATACATGAAATTAGAGAAAAGGTGAAGAAAAGTAAATCATAATTAAAACAAGCTAACCATAGCACTCTTCTCCGATTTACTGCACCTTTTATATAATTGTTGCACATTTTATAGGATACTCTTCGCATTTTTCTTGTAAATGATATCAGTTTTAGACATTTTTTGTTTAATTACCAAATATACATTTTTTTTCTAATTTAAATGATTAATAACTTTTTATTTGCTGATAGATATTGTTGAAAAGCAGTAGGGTTCTTCCTCTATCAAACACTAACTTACTGCCCAAATTTCAATACAATCGGACTTTTCGTCCTTAAGCTATCGTACTTACAAGAAATATGACGGACGGACATTTTGAAAGTTGTTCAGAATTCGATCACCAACACAGCGATATGAAAATTTTTTCTCTACGAGCAATATTATCGGTTTTAGAAATGTGCCGATCGAATGCAATATATTCTTCGTTTTGTATTTGCGAAGAATATAATAAGAAGGGGAAAGTATGAGTGGAGATAAAATAGTCATAAACAAAGTATAGTGTTCTACTCTCATTATACGTGCAGTGCAATCCTAAGTATGTCCCGAAACCTAAAAGAAGAACAGCAATTGATAAATTTCAATGTTGATATTATGTGGTGCAAGTGAGAAAAAAGTGTAGAAGTTTGCGTGAGGGTTTCTTTAGTGCTCCAAAGGTTCTGAAACGGTTATGGCTGAGATCGCATTACGTTTAGTGCCGTTATGGCACGGTGCTCTTTTCGGCTTCAAAGATTCACCGTGTGGAGGTTCCAGCCGCTTCCAGTAGCTGCCGTTTTTTTTTTTACTGTGAACACAATTTTCTGTATTCTGCTCTGCTTCCCACACTGCATATGACATCCCTAGGATGTCCTCATTTGGTCCCGTATATCCCAATCGAGGACAACATTCCTCAGGATATCCATAGGATATCCCAATAAAATATATACAACCTGAGAATATCCCAAACGGGGATATCCTAGACAAATCCTGGCAGGATGTCCTAGTAACATCCCGCAAAGATATTAAAAGCCTAACAAAATATCTGCTGTAGGAATATCCTGGGCAAGTCCTAGAGTCGTCCTATTATAGGTATTATTATTTAGGAGATTTTAACAACAAAAATAATGAAAAGTATATATATTATTTTGAGGCTATTTATTTATAATGTCTTTTATTGGTTTGTAAAATTTGCTTCTAAAAACTTATTTGTTTGTTCTATTTGATAATCCCCTCCAGTACAAATAATTCATTTGAAATGTATTAAAAATGTATATCTTATTTAAATAGCAGTTATTTATAATTTTGTTTTAATACATTTACTGTGTTTTGAATTAGCCACCTTTTTGTGACAAGTTCTAAGAAATCCGCAGGACGTCGATGTCCTTCCACGTTCATTTTAAAGTTCTTTCGACAAATAAGATTACTTTAACCTTCATAGGGCCAAGCTCAAAAAATAACGTATCGGTCTGACCGGGGTGCACTGGCACCCCACCTATAATATTGTGTGATAAGAAAAATTCGAATGTAACAGTGTTTTATTTAATTCATTGCAACATAATTAACACAATATAAATTCATTTTTAGATCCTTAACACAAAAAAAAACTTTAATTCTCAAGTAGTGATTTAGGATACATTTTCTCCAGCACACTTATCACACTGCACTTTTCTTGGATTCGAGTGCTCTGCACAGACAAATTTCTTGCAATTTAGGCAATATTTTCTCGATTTTCGGTCCCGAGATCTTGGACAGAGGAAGCAACGACCTTGAGAGGCAACAACTTCTTCGGCTCCTCCCACTTCATTTTCCACTGCTAAATCGGGAAAAGTAATTAATTAAATAATTAATTTTTTTATCGACAGATGAAGTTCTGCCAATTCTAATATTTTGTCAGATTATGTAAGGACGAATAATAAGAAGCTACTAAAATTGTCGGTACCCAAAAAAAAAATTTCAAAAAAATACAAAGAAAAATATAGGCCTGGGGTGCATTTGCACCCCCCTTGGCCCTATGAAGGTTAAATATTTCATAAATATAAAGCTGCTATGTTATATCTTTGTATTTATTATATTATCTAAAAGGGGAAAATGTGATTGGTTATTGTCCGCAGATGTTATTGTCAGATACGTAATCCTTTATATTTTTCTGAGTGAATAGAATTTTTTTAAATTCATTAAAACTTTTCAGCACGCTATGATTTTTTAAAGTTGTAATTATCATCCCGCCTTATAACTTCTAACCACCCTAAACTCTGTTGATTTTAATAATACCAAAAAAAGACAAGAGACCAATTTTTATGTAATATTTCACGCTTCACCCCTTCTCGGGGTTGAAAAGAAATTTCTTTCAAGAATTTACCTTAAAATTTTGATTTGTCGACCTATTTCATTGGACTATATATAACCTCTATTAGTTTGGTAGATGTACTTTTAAAGGGATATAAGCCAATTGATAGATACAAATATGTGTATTGAGTTGTACATGTATGTCTCACATTTTTATTAGTCATTTTACCTCTGGCATTATATAAACTTGTATTCCATTGTCTTCGCTTATTGGCCCAGTTTAAAAGTAATGATCTTATAAAATAAGATGTATTTTTTGCTGTCTTTAGAAATATCCAATAAACCCTAAAAGAACTGGGGATGTCCTATATAAAGTCCAATCAATGTCCTCAGGTTGTTCATAGTAAAGCCCAGGCATAACCCATATAAGAGCTGATGATGTCCTGTATACACCCGTACTGATGTCCTGAGGACGTCATCAGCAAAGCCCGAACTGTCCCATTTGGATATCCTACGGACACCCTAAGGTGATAATGGGATCTTCCCAGGATATCCCATATGTCCTGAAAAGTTGTCCCCAGTATGTTCTGAGGATGTCCTTGTGCTGTATGGGTTGGCCCAAAACCTGTTTTCAGTAAGTTAGGATTTCGAGAATGCATAGAGGGCGCTGGTGCCAGTTTAAAAATGAAATTCTGTTTTTTTCTTTACTATGAACACAGTTTTATGTAATCTGCTCGTGCTTGACCCAAAAAACACTTTCAGTACGTTAGAATATCAAAAATGCATAGAGGGCGCTGCTGACAGCTTAAAATAAAATTCGCATCAGATAAACTCCCATGTCTGCGCTGGATAGTAGATATTGAAACATTTTATAAGAAAAACTTGCTCAAAATTAAAAAATATGACTTTGTACCAAATTTGATAATTATACAAGGTGATTCACGAATTTCGGTACGTCATATTTTTTATATTTGAGCAAGTTTTTCTCATAAAATTTGTCAATATCTAGCACAGAAATTGTAGTTTACCTGAAACGAATTTTATTTTTAAGCTGCCAGCAGCGCCCTCTATACGTTTTTGAAATTCTAACGTACTGAAAATAGGATTTTGGTCAAATAAGAGCAGAATTAATACAGAAAATTGTGTTCATAGTAAAAAAAATGATTATTTATATGTATAGTATCGCTTTTCCGTGGACACATTGTATAACCAGAGTGTATAGGTTATCAAAAGACTGCACAGATTGGAAATTAATACTTTCACAGACAGATTTTAACATTCGTATATGAAGGTCGAGCTACCAGTTTTCGTTCAAGGTCAAAAGACAGCGGTGACGGGGTCGAGTGAGACTGTCGTAAATGCAACGGCTGACATATGCAAATGTTATATGGGTTGCATATATCACAGGGGGTCAAGTTACCAGTTTTCATTTAAGGGCGAAATAGAGCGGTGTCGCAATCGCGAGAGTGGATCGTAGCTGTTTCCGGACAAGGCGAAGCCGACTCCGGAAAAAGTTTATGTTTTATGTATGGTGTTATCATTTCCAATGGTTGCAAGAATTGCGAAATCTGCGATTTTTTTTTGTAATTTTTACTTCCACATCCACGTAGTGGACTGGAAGCACAGTAATAGTAAAAAAAAATCTTTTTTTGTTGAAATAGGCTTTACGACTACCTTTTCTACTGTATGCGAAATCGTATAAAAAAAATTACTCTAACTGTAACTAAACAAAAAATAATTTACTTTTAAATATAATTACCTAGTTGGCTTTAACTATAAACAACTAAATAAACTGAGATCACATGGACAAACAATTGAATTAAGAAGGCAAAATTTATTTAAATAAAATGTATTAGTTATAAAATAATTATCTACCCTCATCATTCTTTTCCAACTATAGGTTTCGGTCTAGTTTTAAATATAATTTTATTTTTAATAATAGATTTAACTAAGTATTCGGTGTTATCGGTTTTCCTTTTCTCCAATAAGGCAAACGGTTTCTCCAGTTTAGCTTCTTTTCCATACATCAGATGATGACCTATGATAAGAATTGGAGTACCGGACTTGGTAAAATGCAAATCTCCAATGAATTTACCCTCGAAGCTTGAATCGGTGTGTGATTTTATGTCCCCTTGAAGTTCTACTATTGCCCACTCGTCCGACAGGCCCTCAGTTGGACTAAAAAGAAAAATGTATTATAAATAACTTTATAAGGCATTCATAAATGAGGATATTTCGCTATATTTATTATAAATGGTACAAGACATATCCATGTCATTAAATTAAAAAATTTGAATATTTATTTGTAATACATTTAAAATTAAATTAATTCCTATTATATAGTAATTAAGTATTACATCTATACAGTATGTCTCACTTTTCATGTCTCCCATATCACAGCTCTTATTAATAAAACGATTTTCTTAAAATTTGGGTGGAAGGTAGTTACCTTATCAGGAGATTCTGTCACGTTAATAGTTATTTAACAAACAAGTGCGATTAATTGTCTTTCAATATACGAGTTAGTTACAAAATTATTTCGTCGACTGTACTTTTAATAAAATGGAGATAATCTGATTTAAACTTTTTATTTACTAAAATAGGTACAAATTCGATTAAGTAATAATTAATTAGTATCATCTAATTTGTGTTTATAAACATTTATATTTACGTTAGAGAGTGCAATTACTGAAATTAAGGGAAGGCATAGATAAATTATTAGTTCTATGATATTCTGAATTTAAATTAAGGTTTATATCACTATCTTGGATAATAGGTTGTGTTTCGGCGTTGGTAGAACTAGTATGAGCTTTTGTAACAGCTTTACAGAAGATTTTTTCAGCTATGTCAACTTTATTTTGCAATGAATTTTGAATATATTCTTCTGCAACAGCAGTGGATTTCCGCAAAATAACAGGAAATATTTCAATTTCTCCACTTGCACGAATTTATTACACATTTACAAGGTAATGTGCATGCTCGAAGCTTTCGCATTTCGGTCTCTCTAGACTCTTGTTGTTTTGTATAGTTTGTTAGCAGAATAGAAGATATAAGTTCTTAAAAGGTATAAGGTGTGTTTTTTTATTAATAATATGTGTTTGTTGTACAAATTGTATGTACTTTTATTTAATTTCTGACAGCATGACCCACATAACAAAATGATATGCAATGTACATACAGTGTACCTACAATCTATGGATATGTATATCCACAAGATGGAGATGGCGTTGGTAGAACTAGTATGAGCTTTTGTAACAGCTTTACAGAAGATTTTTTCAGCTATGTCAACTTTATTTTGCAATGAATTTTGAATATATTCTTCTGCAACAGCAGTGGATTTCCGCAAAATAACAGGAAATATTTCAATTTCTCCACTTGCAGGAATTTATTACACATTTACAAGGTAATGTGCATGCTCGAAGCTTTCGCATTTCGGTCTCTCTAGACTCTTGTTGTTTTGTATAGTTTGTTAGCAGAATAGAAGATATAAGTTCTTAAAAGGTATAAGGTGTGTTTTTTTATTAATAATATGTGTTTGTTGTACAAATTGTATGTACTTTTATTTAATTTCTGACAGCATGACCCACATAACAAAATGATATGCAATGTACATACAGTGTACCTACAATCTATGGATATGTATATCCACAAGATGGAGATAGTATATCTAATGTACATCTAATGGATGTGGAATTAACATTCCCAGCAGATACGTTTGTCGCAGACTTCCATATCTATTTTATATCCAGTGAATGTACATAAACATATGCAATGTACATTCACTGGATATGAAACACACATCATATACATAATCGTATATTGTATGAATATACATTACATATCTCTGAAGTAGTTTCCACGGACATCAAAACGCTTATTGAATACTGCACCCGACGCGTGTTGCCCCAGTCATGTTGGCATCATCGGCAGATGATTAAAACGAAAAGTCTTAATCATATCCCGATGATACCAGCACGATGATTGGAGCAGCACGCATCGAATGAAAGTGTTCGAATGTTTTGATGTTCGTGGGAACTACTTCAGAGGTATCCATATAAGAGGTAATAAAACACAGATAGCTTAATAAGAAATATATTTTATATAACTATTTTAAACATACACAAACTTTACAAAATAACCTAATATTACACAATATTTAAAATTTTAAATATTGACGTATACTTCTTTACCTTCCGGTAGTTTAACAAATTGTAAACATATGTATAATACCTACTATAGTTACTCATGTCCTACATATGTTTAAAACATTCTCAACCATCAGTAAGTTATATAATATAAACGTATGTAATCTTTATTCACTATATTTATAAAATACATACCCAATATGACATAACAGCAAATTTTTAGGCCTCTGTCACTTTCCGCCATCTTTACTAAACACACACCTGCCACAATCAGTTAGATATGAAACTTGCAAATTTTCTAACACTAAAAGAGTATGTATTTACGAATCTAAAGAATTGCATTATAATAAATATACTCTTACATCATGGGAGCTTCATGCAAATGTAACAGCATAATATAGCAATAAGCATAATATAAAATCCAGAGAATGAGAAAGAGTTAACTTCCATCACACATAAACACTATGCACACAACACCACAGGGCTTAATGGCTGCTGGCGCCGGCCGTTGCGAACTACAATCCGTAAACAAATGATGCCTGATGTTGCGCCGACGTACTATGCCATAAATTAGTAGCGCATGCGCATCAGATAATGAGATAAAATTCGTGTACGCGTATAATTTAATTATACCTTAATGGACATGTTATGTATAAATCATTATGTATATACCTTCAGCAATATACACTGTATATGACGCTGATGGATATCAGTAGCTGAATATACATTTCATATCATATATATATTTAACAATACATATTCAAATTCCAACACCTAATGCATATGCTGTGGATGTACATGAGATGTTATGTGGGGACTACCCGAATGAGGCCTTGTTGTGTTCCAAGGAATCAAGACTTGTTGACCGAAATGAGTGAATTTTTTTGTCAAAGCCACAGGAAATTAAAAAACATTTTTGTGGATATAACTTTTAATGTGTGTTTATTATTATATTAACATTGTTAATAATATTGTCAATAGCAAAGTTACTGGTCGTAAAGATTTAGACCCCGTATGTAAAATTGCATACAAAAAACGTGTACCTACAAAAGAGTAAAAATAAAAATCTCTATGTAAATTAAACAAAAATTTTAAATATAATTGTTTTTTTAAGTAGCTCATACATTTTTTTGTGCGGCTGTGTTACTTTTTTTTCAGTGAAATTAGGTACATAAAGAAATCTCTTCTACCTCTGATTAGTTATCTATTCGGTATATTATTTGACAAATTGACAATAAAAAAGCTGTTGATTTGACAAAGAATTTAGCGACTAAATATCTAATTATTTGGTGATGAAAAGACCATGTCTAATTGTACCTTCTGCCGAGGTAAAGGCCACATCTTATGCAAATATATATTTTTTAAATAATTGAAGTGAGTATGCGGTAGGTTCTTGTTGAAACATACTAAATAGAATAAGGATTAAAAACACTTAGTATTACTGTTTCACAATTATTATTCAGATTTCTCTGACATATGTTTCGGCCTTTCGACCATTATCATAAAGAGTTATAACAACTAACCTAAAAGTGACCATTAAAAGATATTTATAGGATTTGAGAGGTATAGAGAACCTAATTAACATTTTATTATTTCTAATATAGGTACTACTAGGAAATGCCCAGAAATAGTAATTAAAATTTAAATTAAATTTCTAGTAATACATATATTAGAAATAAGTAATAAAATGTTAATTAGGTTATCTATACCTCTCAAATCCTATAAATATCTTGTAATGGTCAGTTTTAGGTTAGCTGTTATAACTCTTTGATAATGGTCGAAAGGCCGAAACATATGTCCAGGAAATCTGAATAATGTGAAACATTAATACCAAGTGTTTTTAATCCTTATTATATTTTTCAAATTTGCCGCTTTGTGTGGGCCAGAATCATTTTTACAGTGTTCTGTAAAAATCATACCTAGTAGTTGTAGGTAAATGGGAGAACTGTAAATTTTAATTTGCACATGGTAATGTGTAACTGCAAGGGATGTCGCTACTTGATGTTTTGCGATTCAAAATTTTAACATTCAGTGGACTATCTATAGTGTAGTTTAACTATGGTCACAAGTTAGAAGAACTGGAAGAAGAAGAAGTAGAAGAGAGAATAACATTTGCTAAAGTTAAACGAACTTAACCCTACTTTTGACGTTTTAACTTTTAACATAGATTTTAGATTTTCAATGTCAAAATGAATTTGTGGAACGCAAAAGACTTGCCCCAGCCTCCAATAAACACATATAAGGCTGCGAATAATAAAATAGGTATGGTGTTAAAACTTTTTAATAACTTTTCTCCAAATGACTCATTGCAACCATTAATTTTTTTATAGTCATAAATTAAACCATTTGTTAACCGAAATTCTCTTTTTGTGAAAAGATCGTTAGCAGATTTGAGTAAATTGACTTGTTATAAAGTTGTCTCCATGGAATAACGTTTCTTAAATTTCATTTTCAGATATTAAACACTTGTACGATGTGTTTCAAGAGGGCATAACTTTTTTTAATGATAACAAGTTTATGTATGTGGAGTATGCAGTGTTATCAAGAATTGTGTATCGTATGAAACAGAAATTTCGAAGTGCAAAGGATTTTAAAGCTCTAGAGAAGATAAACAAAGCCTTAGATAATTACTTTAAAATGGATATACCGCGAAATTTAAACAATTTCATGGAGCTCATACCTTCTAGATATAAGCAAGTGACATATTTGCCAACAAAAAACCTGTTAGATTATATCCTAGTACGTCTGCAAGGGTCTGTTAAGCTGATGGAAAGAATCATAGAAACATGTAAAATCGCTGCCTATTTGCTAGATAAGAGAATGCACACTGGACATTTTTGGAAAATTGCTTTTATAACATTCTCTATAATATCAAGGATATATATTCTTGCTAAGTACACGGCTAAATTTGTATGTGAATTTTACAGCAAATTAATACCGTTCTCTAGTCAGCTGAATAATACAAGTAGATGGTCACCACAGTACGAGTTCCCCAAAGATCTTAAAGAGTGGTTAAATGTAGACTGGTTAAAAGTTGATGATGAAATAGAAATTATTGAAATGCTCACAGAGATACCAGATATTGTTCATCAGTTCCTTGATTTAGTCGACGACGATGATGACGCACAGTTTTGTGACGAGTACTTTCTAATTGAAGATGACGAGGATGAGAAATCTAAAAGAAATTTAAAGAAAATAGGCAACATGAACTTTAAAAATTTATGGGAACTGAGAGGTTTTGATACCAGAGAAGATGTAGGTGAGGTTATTGAAATCAACGATAGCATACAGATACTCGAAAATTCGTTTCCGGAAAAGCTTATCAATGACAAAGACGATAGATAAATTATTAGTTCTATGATATTCTGAATTTAAATTAAGGTTTATATCACTATCTTGGATAATAGGTTGTGTTTCGGCGTTGGTAGAACTAGTATGAGCTTTTGTAACAGCTTTACAGAAGATTTTTTCAGCTATGTCAACTTTATTTTGCAATGAATTTTCAATGTATTCTGCTGCAACAGCAGTGGATTTCCAACCACCAGGACGTTTAATAGCTGAAAAGTCTGCACCACTGTCAGAATGTGTTGAGGCTGAAGATTGCCGAAAACAATGCCCAGTGTAGAGATGCGATCGCTCTAATTTTAAGAAGATTACTACAATGGACGCCAGTTTAGAAAATGTATTTATGCCAACTGGCTGTGTAGAATATTTATTACTTTTATAAAAAATAAAAAACCGTCTATGTGGAGTATGTGCAGGTCTTAATGAGACATAGTGTTTAACCAACTTGAGAAGGGTATTTTGTTCATTACCTACTATGGTAAATATTCTGTTTGTGTGTGTTTTAGATGCCTTAATTGTAACTATTTAGAGCCCAAATCTTGAACATTATTCGTTTCTAATTTCAACAGTTCATCATTTCTCAATGCGCCAGCTACTCCAAAAATCAGTACAACCTACGAAAGAAATTTTATGTATTATTATAGTGTTATCTTAGTTATTTGTTTACCTTTGCCATTGAGATCTTGTTATTAGGAGCATCAAAAATAAATTATTGTACGTGTTCTTTCTCAACTTCTTCGGCGCATAACCTACTTTTTGCCTCTTGATAAACATAATTAATTTATTAAATTTACTTATGTTGATGTCTTCCTTCAAGATTAAGGTTGATTTAAGCATTGAATATTTTAGCTATAAAATTGCAATTAGGCCTCTTTCTGCAATATTCGAGAAATATGCCAATAGCACCGATTCTGAGTAGCATGTTACTTATTTTCCATAGCACCATGAAATAAATTCGGCCTAAGTTTTCTCATACAATTTTCGGCTTTTTTTCTGGCAGTAAACTTAATGATGCTACATTTGCAGTTTCTGCCACTTCAGGCAGGGTTAATGTAAAATCTTCTTAGTCAATATCCATTTATTCAACGTATTACAACACCGACTTCAGAAGTGACAAGCTTGACAGTGGCAAATATTGGTGACACGGCGTCTGAATTTAAGTATTTAATTTCATGTATGTTGGGTGTCTATACTAAAATCGTTTATTAATAAAGAAATCATGCATTAATAGGGGTCATTAATAAACTACTTTACATAGATTAATCTAGCTCTTTAATACACTGAGGACGGAGAAATATTTTAAAATCCATCAGTGGCCTCTATGTCGTTATGAAGAAACATGTACCTAATTTCCCAAGAAAAACATTAGGAAAAGTTTTAACTGTAAAACAATCTCATAATCTTATTCGCTGTTATCATAAAATCACTAAAACCGAATTTTAAGACGATAATGTACTTGCTGAGCAAGTATAATAGGAAAGTGAAACTTCCCTTTTTAAAGAACCAATTATTAAATCATAACTTTATTTTTGGACATAATTAAGAGTTAATTAAGCTTGAGGAAGGCAGGCACTCCATATAGAATTAATAACGTGACGTTACTCAGTTTACTAACAGTCAAAATCAAACAATAATAGACTTGGAAATAAAAATAGTTCAATTTTAGACGAATTTGATTCATGAACAATTCAATAAATAATAACATTTACGTAGATAACTAAATCACAGTGTGCTCAACATATCACAACATTAATTCTAAATGCTTCGAAAAGCTTAATTAACTCTTAATTACGGCCGAAAATAAAGTTGTGACATTATAGTCATAACATTAAAGTAGGTACCACTTATTAAATTGGTACTTTAAATTAAAAGGAAAATTTTATTTTCTCATCTTATTGAAGTTGGGTACTAGTGAGTTTTTGATAACAACGAATAAGATTATGAAATTGTTTTACAGTAAAAACATTATCTAATATCTTTTTGGGAAATTAGGTTCATATCGACGAAGGCAGCTAGTGAATTTTTCAATATTTTACAGTGATACAATCACCTTCCACCAAACTTTTTAAAAATCGCGTTAATAAAGAATTAAGCTGTGATATGGATATAGTGAAAAGTGAGACATTTGTAATGTAATATTTAGAATTAGAAGTGTAATCTAATTGTAAAGCAAATTACTGCCAGATTATGTAAATTAAATTAAACTAAATAAATAAATAAATACTGTATATAGATCTAATCAAATAGATACATTATAATCGAACAATAATGTTTAATAGTCTTCGTAGAAAAAAAAATTGGACAGAAATAGATCTTCTAAGTAATGTTTTAGATACATTAATTGTACAAATGCCATGCTGACGTGGTTCTTTCCGAGAAATCCAAAGCGGTAATAGCTATTTGTGTATTAAGAGCTCTGATTGAAAAGTTTGACGAGCAATGGCGAGCGACAAAGTAGCAAAACGCTCGCTACGCAGAAAAGTGACATGACTATTATTTAAATTACTAAAAAGAATGATAGCAAAGACGGTAAGAAACAGAAGTCACAAGTTAGAAGAAGTAGAAGAGAGAATAACATATGTTAAAGTTAAACGAACTTAACCCTACTTTTAGCGTTTTAACATAGATGATTTTAGATTTTCAATGTCAAAATGAATTTGTGGAACGCAAAAGACTTGCCACAGCCTCCAATAAACACATATAAGGCTGCGAATAATAAAATAGGTATGGTGTTAAACCTTTTTAATAACTTTTCTCCAAATGACTCATTGCAACCATTAATTTTTTTATAGTCATGTATTAAACCACTTGTTAACCGAGATTCTCGCCTTGTGAAAACATTGTTAGCAGATTTGAGTAAATTGACTTAAATAAATGGTTATAGTAGCCATTATTGTTATAAAGTTGTCACCATGGAATAACATTTCTTAAATTGCATTTTCAGATATTAAACACTTGTACGATGTGTTTCAAGAGGGCACAGCTTTTTTTAACGATAACAAGTTTATGTATGTGGAGTATGCAGTGTTATCAAGAATTGTGTATCGTATGAAACAGAAATTTCGAAGTGCAAAGGATTTTAAATGTCTAGAGAAGATAAACAAAGCCTTAGATAATTACTTTAGAATGGATATACCGCGAAATTTAAGGAATTTCATGGAGCTCATACCTTCTAGATATAAGCAAGTGACATATTTACCAACAAAAAACCTGTTAGATTATATTCTAGTACGTCTGCAAGGGTCTGTTAAGCTGATGGAAAGAATCATAGAAACATGTAAAATTGCTGCCTATTTGCTAGATAAGAGAATGCACACTGGACATTTTTGGAAAATTGCTTTTATAACATTCTCAATAATATCAAGGATATATATTCTTGCTAAATACACGGCTAAATTTGTATGTGAATTTTACAGCAAATTAATACCGTTCTCTAGTCAGCTGAATAATACAAGTGGATGGTCACCACAGTACGAGTTCCCCAAAGATCTTAAAGAGTGGTTAAATGTAGACTGGTTAAAAGTTGATGATGAAATACAAATTATTGAAATGCCTACAGAGATACCAGATATTGTTCATCAGTTCCTTGATTTAGTCGACGACGATGATGACGTACAGTTTTGTGACGAGTACTTTCTAATTGAAGATGACGAGGATGAGAAAGCTAAAAGAAATTTAAAGAAAATAGGCAACATGAATTTTAAAAATTTATGGGAACTGAGAGGTTTTGATACCAGAGAAGATGTAGGTGAGGTTATTGAAATTAACGATAGCATACAGATACTCGACGAAAATTCGCTTCCGGAAAAGCTTTTCAATGACAAAGACGATAGTAAACCAAGCCTTAAACAAAACGATTGTAAAATGAACATCTTAAGAAATACCGATAAACACGACGCAACTATATCTGATGATTCAATACAATTTGAGGGTGAAATTAGTAATATGGATGATGACAGATACGTGAGTAATTTTAAATCGCAGCAAGGAAATCCTAAAACGTTTACTAAGACTGAGGAAAAAACTGTTACCATAACAATACCAGATACTCCATTAGTGGATAGGAAAGAGAAGAAAATGAAAAATAAAAATGGAAGAAATAAAATTGAAACAAATGAAGATATATTAATTATATCTGATAATTCAGTACAATTTGAGGACAATAATACTGGTGCTGACGAGGGCGAAGAGTTGCAGCAGGAAAATTCTAAACCATTTACCATGACAAAGGATGAAACTATTAATGTAACCATACCTGTTACTCCATTGGGAGTTAAAAAAAGGAAGAGGATAAGCAATAATATAAGTAAATTAAAAAGGGAAAACAATGAAGATAAATTAAAATCTGTCATGGATAGAAGTGTCATTGAATCTGGTGAAGATACTGTGATCTCATTACCTGATATTCCTCTTAGGGAGATAATAAATGCGAAAACAGTTAAAATGAAGAAATGTAAAACGAAGAAACTAGAACAAGATGGAGGTGTTACAATGCAAAGTAACAGTTCATCTATAATTACTGATGTTACACTTGTCGAAAATTCATTTTCCAAAAAACTGCTCGAACGTAATCATGACATTAAACAAATCGATTCTCAAAAAAATATTTTGGGCGGTACAAACAAACAAAACTTAACAATTTCTAATAATTCGGTAGAATTTGAGAAAAATAATATTGGTAGCATAACCATACCAGATACTCCATTGGTGGTTAAAAATGAACATAAAGTTGAACCTAATATTAACATGGATAGAAGCGTTATTGGATCCAGTGAAGATACTGCTATCTTATTGCCTGATACATCTTCTTTTAGGGATGTGATAGATGATAAACCAGTGAAAATGAAGAAATGGAAAACAGAAAAACAAGATGGAAGTATTAACATTCATGAAAATTTAGTACAATATGGAGATAGTATTATTGATACCATCGGTGTACTTGATACTCCATTAGCGGTTAAAAAATTGAAGAGGATGAAAAATAAAATAACAAATAAATTAAGAAAATTAAGAAGGAAAAAAAATAAAGATAAATTAAAATCTGGTATTGATAGAAGTGTTATTCGATCTGGTAAAGATAATTCAGTACAATATGGAGATTGTATTATTGATACCATAATTGTGCCTGATACTCCATTAGTGGCTAAAAACGAAAAGAGTATGAAAAATGAAATAGGCAAATTAAAAATAGAAAAAAGCGAATATAAATTCAAACCTGATACTACTTTCGATAGCAATAATATTGAAATTTGTGAAGATACTGATATTTCATTATCTAGTACGTCTTTGAAGGAAACGATAGGTGACAAACAAGTAAAAACGAAGAAACGGAAAGCAAAGAAACGTAAACAAAATGGAAGTGATACTGCTCAAAGTAATAGTTCATTTATAAACATCGAGTATAAGCAGCCAATGAAAAAGAAGAAAAAGGTAGTAAAGTCTAACCAGAATGAAAGTGAATTAAGGCCAAATACTAGGTTTAATGGCATAAATACTCAATATGGAGGCAAATTGAATAGGAAATCCCGTTTGTATGAAAACTTTAAAGCTAACCTGAATAGAGGCAATGATTCTTTTATTCAGAATAAAAAACCCCTGGGTCAAACGACTAGATTGCCTCGTTCTAAAATGGAGGAACATAAAGTAAATACCTCTGGACAAGTTTTAAACTTGAATAATACAGTCGGTCAACAGATGACTGGAATGCAATCTACACGGACTTCTAGTTCTAGTCCTAGGAAAAGAAAATTAGCAACAGATAGTGAAGATGTAGCAGTAAAGAGATTGAAAAAAGCCATCTCTAAAACCGAGAAATCTAAGAAAATACTTGAGAAAAAACTTTCTCAAACCAAATGGAATTTAAAAAATTTATCAAGCCAACTTTCAGGTGAAATATCTCCAATAAGGGAAAATAAAGGAATAGATACAAGTAAAATAGTGAGATCCAATAAAAAGAGGAGGCAGAAAAAGAAACCGATGAGAACAGAAATAGACAGCCAGTCGAAAATCAAGCCAGATATTCCCACTGGATTGAAAAGTAATACATTTTCAGAACACACTCAGCAAAATACAAAACCAATAAATAAGTCGCCTATGGCGAGGACTAGAGGCAGGAAGAAAAAAGAGAAACAAATGCAAAACAACTTAAAATAAATGTGTTTTATTCATATGTATTTTATATAGATAAGCTTAATAATGTTATTTAAAAAACTTTTAAAAAATACCAATAATGTATCTTTATTTTGTTTAAGTTTGAATAAAATTTGTTTGTTGGCAAAATAAATATTTAAGTAAATAATTGTAGTTCATTTTCTCTTTAAGGTGGCCATTCCCTAGAAAGAGACATCCGATAGGGAAATATTTATTATTTTTGCTTTTTTTTCTTAGTATGTATATTTAAGAAAACTATAAAACTAGAATCATAACAAGACTATTACTACGAATTTTCACTCAATAATTTCAGTGGTTTGCAAAATAGCTAGATTTAAAACTACGAAATAGGAAGACTAAAATTATTGAGAGAAAATTCATAGTAATAATCTTGTTATGGTTCTACTTAGGTACTCTTATAGTTTTTTAATTATACGTAGTAAGAAAAAAATGTATGGCCAAAAATAATAAATATTTCCCTATCGGATGTCTCTTTCTAGGGAATGGCAACCTTAAGCATTTTTCATTTAGTGCCACATTGTTTAAATAATGGGCTTGTTCGGCATTTTTTTTTTATTTCATAAATCGAAAGTGCAAGTATAAATTAATGGGTCTGCAAAAAATTAGAATCTTATTCGCATGTTTAGTATCTTAAAAACTATTACAAATCTCCATCTCGCGAAAATGGGGCGTGGCCAGGCGCTACGTCACTATACCCATCGACTCAGCGATCTCAATAGATTTGATGCTCCTTACTTGTTATAATTATAAGTGTTTTCGAAGTATTGTTTGTTTTGCTTACTACTTGACAGTAGGGGTGTACAATTTGGTGAAATGTCAAAAAATTACAATTTCCTCTAGCTCCTGCCGGGACGAATTCTCGATTTTAACCCTGCAATTTACGATTAGAATTCATCGCCGACCTTCTCCTTCCCATAGACACATAGATCGAACTTCCACTCGACGTATTTATTTAGTTATCAGCGTTTAAAAATTCCTGTTTTTCGACTTTTCAGGTTAAATTTGAAAGGTCCCAGAAAGCCATTTTTCTTACGTCAGTTGCGTATAGTGACGTCAAAAATGAGCGCTCGGTTTTTGCAACTATTACTAATTTCAACTCCTTATATCTCGAGAACGGAAAAAGTTAATAATACGAAATTTTATGCGTATAATGAGAATATCGAGTACTATATGAAAAAGTATAAAAACCATATAAAAAGAATATCATGGAACAAGCCCATTCGCAAAGCTGAGAAAATCGGTTTTTTATGAATAAAAAAAGAAAGTAAGAAGTTTAGAAAAAATGTTTTATATGATAAATGTCGCTAGTAAAATGACGTATAAAACCTAACAAGAAATTTTCAAATCTGTTAATTTGCTTATCTGCAAAATCGAAAAATCGTCAAAATGGTCTCTTGGACTCTTATTTCAATTGATAATGATAAATTAAGCCTTGTGACTACGAAATTATCGGAAATTGTATATCTCAATGTACTTAAAAAACTCTGAAAATATCAAATTGATATCTTTTAAGGTTTTTATTTATCAAATTTGTAAAATTGTGCTAATTTTTTTTAAACATAGCGTTAAGAATCAAAGCGGATTCTCTTCTTAATAAGTTGTACTATCAGGTACATACTATAAAAATTGATTTTCGCAAATTTAATTGTTTAAAATCAGGTTTGAAAAACACGTGCGTTAAGAAGTGAAAAAAAATGGGAATAACTCATTTATTTTTAATCGTACGTCATTGGGACTGGGATCATTTTAAAGCTACGACTTTTCTGTGAATTAAAAAAAAAAAATGAATGCTCCAAGTCACTTGGTAGCTGATATAATTTTTTTTCTTTTATTCGTAGCTGATTCAATTATTCACTATTCTATTTGAAATTAAGACACAGTAATTTTGATCTCTGACTTGTATTTTTTGCACACTGTGGATCCCAGTCTCAACGACGTCGAATAAAAATAAATGAGTTGTTTTATTTGTTTGACTTTAAAACGCACATATTTCTCAAACCCGATTTTAAACAATTAAATTTGATATGTACCTGACAGTATATAACTTATCAAGAAGAGAATACACTTTGATTCGTTAAAAAAAATTACGACAATTTTACTAAAGCACCTTTTTAATATACAAATAATTACTTTTTGCAGAAAACTTAAAAGACATCGATTTGAATTTTCAGCGTTTCTTAAGCATATCGAGACATACAACTTCCGATGATTTCAAAGTCACAGGGTTTAATTTATCATTAGTTATTAGCAATTGAAATACGGGACTTTTTTGATGGTTTTTTTGATTTTGCAAATAAATAAATTAACCGATTCGAAAATTTCTTCTTGGGTTTTTTAGGCCTTTTTTTCCTAAAGTTCTTGGTCTTTTTTTTATTAACGAAGCTTTGCGAATAATTTAAACAAGGTGGCACTAATAAAAAGTGTTGGCGAAGCATGATATTCAATATCCTTAGCCTCTTTTACAGGAGTCAATTTTTATACATGAAGTATCTTGCATTTTTCATTTTGGGGTACATTTGGATTAAATCTATTACACTAGTAGAATCCCGCCCCTCTTGGGCAATGATAAATCAGTTCAGTTCTAACAATGAGCTGTAGAAGACAGCTTTAGCCCTGGGTTTTGAGGTTTTCAAATATGCTTTTTTTCTGTTTTGGAACTGGTTTCCTTATAACGTTGCAGTGGAATACACTCAGTATGCTCATAAACCAATGGCTTTGTGGTCATGAGGCAAGCACATTTGGCTCTCACTTTGGAATCCCATGTTTGATTCCCAGTCATGGCACTAGGAAAAGCAATTAATTCTAATATATTGATAGACGTGAGTGCGGACAAGAGAAAAAGTTGTGTTGTGGAATTTGCCAACAGAAGTTTTACAGAAAATATAATTTGAGATCTCACATGCTAATTGTTCATTGTAAAGTATGAATCTGTAATCTGTAAAGTATACCAAGTGTGTTCATTGCATCCAAATATATAGTCTGCTCTCGCACATATCTGTCTCAGATTTTCGGAGACGTATTACCTGTGGTCCGTGGTCTTATTTCCATAGCTGGGCAGAGTACCGCACTAAAGTACTCACGAGTACTTCAAAACGAATATCCTTAAAATATACTTGTAAAAACTTAAGTACAAGTACTTGTTTTTGAACTACACTAAAAAATGAGTACTTTTGCAACATTTGGAGAGTACTCTTCTAAGAATGAGTAACTAGTACGAGTACAAGATACTACATTGAGATAGGTAATAGACAAAAAATTAGAATACCACTTCAACATTACCAGCAAATAAAAGTAGATCGACATCTATAAAAGTTTTATTAAAAATGTACAGATGCACAAAAATGACCACAACCAATAATTTAAAATTCTAAGAAACAAGTTACACAAAATATATATCGTTTCACACGTCAAACGCTCACTTCTCACACCGCCTGACTGACACTGACTGCCCAGATCACTTGTATGGAAAAAGACAAGCTGAGACTTGCCCGTTTTGCATGTCGGTACTCGTACTCGTTACTTGTCAGTTGTGGCCGACAAAAGTACTCGAGTACCTAATAATGCGAAGCACTTGAAAATTTCGACTACAAAGTGCCATCCAAATAAAAGTACTCGCGAGTACTTGTTACCGACTATTTTAGGTACTCATCAGTACAATTACGAGTACAATTTACTCAATTTACTTATTAAAAAGAGCGATTTTTAAGAAAAACTAAAAAATATCACTTTAATACAGCTACATATAAAACAAACATCACAAGCATGATAACAAACCGACTTTTAAAGCAGATTTCAGTCTAAGAAGATTTTATTGTTTATCTTTTGTACATAACTGCGTTTTAGAAAGGGATAATACAACCACTTGTTGTGGTCGCAATCAACGATCAGCATTCTGTTGGTTCAGTAGTGTGCAGTTGGCACATTTGTCAACTTTAATGACTCTTTACTTCCTCTCGTTATTTATATATTTGTAATGTTTTTTACTTTGGTGTTTTAAGTATCCTGTAATGGGCTTGTTCGGCATTTTTTTTTTATTTCATAAATCGAAAGTGCAAAAATAAATTAATGGATCTGCAAAAAATCAGAATCTTATTCGCACATTTAGTATCTTAAAGACTATTACAAATCTCCATCTCGCAAAAATGGGGTGTGGCCAGGCGCTACGTCACTATACGCATAGACTCGGCGATCTCAATAGACTTGATGCTCCTTATTTGTTACAATTATAAGTGTTTTCGAAGTATTGTTTGTTTTGCTTACTACTTGACAGTAGGGGAGTATAATTTGGTGAAATGTCAAAAAGTTACAATTTTCTCTCGCTCCTGCCGGGATGAATTTTCGATTATAACCCTGCAACTTACGATTAGAATTCATGGCCGACCTTCTCCTTTCCGTAGACACACAGAACGAACTTCCACTCAACGTATTTATTTAGTTACCAGCGTTTAAAAATTCCATGTTTTTCGACTTTTCAGGTTAAATTTGAAAGGTCCCAGAAAGCTATTTTTCTTACGTCACTTGCGTATAGTGAAGTCACAAATGGGCGCTCGGTTTTTGCAACTATTACTAATTTCAACTCCTTATATCTCGAGAACGGAAAAAGTTAATAATACAAAATTTTAAGTGTATAATGATAATATCGAGTACTATATGAAAAAGTATAAAAACCATATAAAAAGGATATCATGGAACAAGCCCATTATGCAAATTGTGTAAATAATTTGTGAGTGCTTTAGTTTTACCACAGCCTCCTACAGTTACAAGCCATGAAGCAACAATGGCAACGTCGCATTTTCTGTCAATGGTAGTCCTATAATGTAGGCATCTATCTGTTACTTTCATGTACTGTTATTAAGGATTTCTTGGGAAATAATAGAGCACAAAACTTGTATGATACATTTATTTAACCAAGAATGAATGATTTACAAACAAATAATCATAGAATGTACACTCTTGATAGGTATATAAATCAATAAATGTGCACTATATAAAATCAAAGTATTATTGAGATTTTAAGGTAGATAGTTTCCTTTTTTTTGTTAGGACACCTGAACTATGTTGGAGATTATTTTTGTTTTTTGTGTAATTGTTCAAAACTATATTGCTAACAGCCGGTTTTACAATCGCTAGTTAACTTCCAGTCAGAGTTAACTTTCAGGTTATTATAGAAATTGGGTTTTACAATAGCTGGTCATTTTCAATGTTGTAGTTATCTAGTAGTTAACTTTACTAGCAGATGAGGTGTGGGTTAACTAGAAGTTGGGAGTTTACTGGCAATTTATAACCTATAAAATAACTGTCACAAAATATGTTTTTGATATTTCGCTTAAAAATGGATATGTGCGAAGTAAATGCATATAGCGGTGATGAGGAGCCAAGGTATCCGGTATAGACCTAACTTTTTCGAAGAATACGATGGAAGAGATTTTTTAAATAGATCGAGACTAAATACTACCAACTTACTTTATAATAGACCACTAACTCATAAACTGCTTCTGACATTTATATTTGATAGCAGGTGACGTGACTTTGACCAAAATTCATGCATTTTATGTATATTACCCATTTTTCCAGTACCAACCACTGAACTATACATAATAAATGGAAGACCAATACAGATATATGCGCGTGAACAAAATACTTCAATCATGCGATTGAAGGTTCCCGGGATATGCGTCGCCGCAGTCGAAATCTAGTTTTAAAAGTATGTTGGAGCTTAAGTCAGAATGCTTGTGGGGGACGTTATGCGCCAACGCAATTTTTCTTTGATTTGTCTCCTATGGCGGGAGGTCTTAGATTAGTGCAGAATTTCAGAGCCGGCGTCAAGTAATCCTCTAGTGTGTTTATCGCTTGTTGAAATTTAAAATTCAATAATTGTGTTTTGAGCATGACAACTTTTATGTTCTTTAATAAAAATTAAGACATACGTTAATTATATATGAAATGTCAATCTATGCAAGCATATTTTTGATGATTTCTGAAAAAAAGACAAATTAAAAACACTTGCAATAAAAATAGAGCCGGCTCTGGCTTTCAACACACTGCGAATGCGCCCCTACCGGGGGTCGCCATACTTGCGCGAGATTCAATTTGACACACAAATAGGTATAGACATTAGCATTCCATTTATATGTATGGTTCAGTGGTACCAACATTATAAATTTTATTCATAACCTCTCGTTTACAAATCATCACTTAACTTTATATTGAAAAACGCAAGTGTCGGTAAAGTTGTAGTTAACCTGCAAGTAAGAGTCAACTAACATGAAAGTTAACTTGCGATTGTAAAATCGGCTGTAAGTGTCAAAGCAGCATTATAATATATTTTGCGAAAAGTTGTGCCACAAGTACACACACCACTAAAATCAATTAAAAAACTGTCACTTTCTAAACTTGCTATTGCTAGCATATTTTGGTGATTTTTGCTTAGTAAGAATTTTGATTCTAATTCTTTTGAATGAAAAATAAAATCGAAAATGGCACACATATGAAAATAAATATAATTAATTGCATCCGTAGCAGTACAAAGACCTCCTCTTTGCAAAAATGAAAAATAATCATCGCTGACATCATTTCCTACAGTTTTAACAGCCAGTGCTTTACATTTAGAGCATTTAATAATTTTTGTTTTGTGAATAGTATGAGCTATATAACCACAAATATAAAGTTGCGTGGATTCATCTAATTTATATGTTTCTAAATAATTTGATTGAAAAATAAAAATAAATTCTGTGATATCCACATTGTAATCTTCTTCGCTTTCATTATTAGAGAGACAAAGCTTTAAGGTATTTATATCATGAATACTATTTTTTAATAAATTTTGAATTCTGATTCTCTTTTCAGATTCAATGACTTGTTTGAAAGAAACATTATAGCTGCAACCTGATAAATTTCTATAACGACCAAACCGTTTTTCTAAGTTATCACTTTGAAATTTGCCAGGGAGAATATAATCTATTTTAAATAATGGAAAACAATAATTTATTAACTCAATCAACACCGATGTGCTGCGTTTTATAGCTTTATAAGTATCTACAGTAAGACCTGCCATGTCGGGTTCAGAGTGCCATTTTTCTAGCCATATAACAATTTTTTTTAAATATTCAATCTTATCGTCAGTGATTGATTTTATAGGAGTACAGAACTGGTTACGTTTAATTTTTCCTTTAAATTTACTTTTTACATTAACTATGCTCCACCAATTTTTAATATATTCAAGAAAATTTGACGTACCTTCATATGCCACAGAACACTTGAGTGCAGCGATTGTTGAATCATGGAACACATTTTCAACTAACATTACATTCTGTCTTTCAAATTTATTAGGATACATTGATTTATAATTTAATTTATAAGCTCTCTTCGTTACTTGGTTGACCTCAATATTATAAAAATTACGTAGATCAGCAAAACAAGCTGTTTTTTTACTTGTCATATCCTGAAAATCAGGATATACGAAGGTTTGGAGAGAGTCTTTACGATTAATCCAATTATTTCTAATATTTTTAAATATGTGAACAAAATCAAACATAAAAAAAAAAATTTCCTTTGGGTATTTTGGATTTATTATAAACGTATCTGTTTTTGTAAACTGTTTAAACATGTTTTGATTGGTTCTGTTATCATCAGTAATAACGCATATGATTTTAAACCCAAATTCCTGTACATTATTTATAGTTTCAAGAACAGCCTGTTGAAGTTCTTGGCCTGTTATATCAATCACAGACATTAAACGAACAACTTCTTTAAAATGACCGAATGGAGAAACAATCATAAATGTTTGCACGGTTTTAGCTAACAATGAAACATCATTAGCAGCATAACCCGTAATGTTTTTAGATTTATAAGTAAAACCACTCTTAATATAGATCTCATCGACAATTAAACACACAATTTTTTCTCGATCACTTAATGTCGAGGACAAGTATGAAAGATAATTTTGATTTTTTACGTTATCCTCTGGGGAAACATTTAAGGAAGACGAGATGGACTGTAAATGTCTTTTTGTAGGTAGCGTAAGGTGCTGTCTTAAAATATCATAAGTTGCGGCAGACTGATTGAATATAGTTAAAGAAAACAATAAAGTAGACAAACTGTACTGCTTCCTTTTTTTAAATAATAACTTAAGTTGATCTTTTAGTAATTCTAGTGTGGCGGCAACCTCATTTATATGTTCTTCATTTAAAGAGTCTAGAGCATTTTGTATGTTATTTTGGGCTTTTTCTAAAAAGAAATCAGCACTAACTGTGACATTTACAGAAAAGGTATATCGTGAAAGCATGTTTTCTACTTGCGACCACCTACTCAATGACTTACCGTCAGGCAAAATCCACTCTAAATTACTTTCAGTCAATTCATTACTGTTTACAAAAACACTCACAATAAAACTTTCATTTACGCTAATGCTAGAAACTACTTTTACTTCACTACAATCAATATCAGATTGTGCACTGTCGCAGTTAATATTTAAAATGTAAAAATACACGACATTGTCTACACACTTGTAATTCCAATTATTAAGGCACAATTTTTTTGGAGCAGCCTGCACAAAATATTCAAAGCTTGATATAATATCATCAGCAAGAAACTCCTCAATATCATTATTTTGCCTCTGCAACGCATCTTGTCTTCTTTCTTCAGGATTACGTCGCGACATCGGCTTAGGTGTAGAAAGATACTTCGGTTGATTAGGAAATATGTGAGGAACTACACCCTCCTTTAAACGAGGATAAGTTAGTTTAGCCTCGTGTGTATTACCCTGACTATCCTTATAAAGCTCAACAGTTGTGATTTCGCTGTCCTCAAAATGCAAACTGCAAACAGCTGTATGTTTACTAACAGAGTAGTTTTCCCTGTGTATAGCTGTAAGCCACGTTTTTTGCAGCACTGGGTCCTTTGGGAAAGAAAAAGTACTTTTTGGTGATTCAGTTTTTAAAGTACTTGCATAATTGGACTTACATCCAGGTACGCAGCAATGTCGGGGCATCTACAATAATAAAAAAAGAAAATTAATAAAGTTCAAATCTATGAAAATGCATAACATAACCTCAATTTTCACATTTAGCCACCAAAATAATTCTCTTACCTTTGTTCAGTTTAAAAACTTGAAATAAACGTTGTTGAAATATTCTCAATAATATACACAGTTTTAATTAACACAGTACAAAATCACAAGTCGAAAAAGTAATTTACTACACGAACACAACCATATACGTAAATATTAATTTGTGGCTAACTGTCCAACTACCGAGCAAAATGATAGGCCTACCTGCCGCGTTGCCAGATTTCATACTTCACGGCTTGTAACTGTAGGAGGCTGTGGTTTTACTGTTTGTAAAGAAACTAATCTCAAATCGCCCGGCAAAAGACTAAATGAAGTAGCCAGAGACATATTGGAGAAATTAGTTGAGTACTTCAGGAGAAATGAAACAGAGATCCCCTTTTACCTTTGGAAGCAGTCCGTGAGGTGAATCGCAAAATTAAATGTGTCAAATGTTTATAAAGTATAATAATCTGTTAATATACTTTTTACTTTGTTTTTATCACTGAATTTACTGTAACCAAAATGTTACTGCAGTTTTGATAGTAACGTTTTGGTTACAGTAAATTCAGTGATAAAAAAACAAAGTAAAAGTATTTTATCAGTTCGTAATGATTGATTTTCACAAAGTAACGGCTTCGACTATTTAGTTTATATAGTAAATTTTCTTTTATCGTACTTCTAATGCATTGGGTTTTTGTATATGTAAGGTGAAACGGATTTGTAAGAAAACAGTGAGGAGCAGGATGCCCCAAATACAACTATGGCAAAGTATGGGCCCAAAAAAATATATAAAACTAAGGACTTGGTGGCAACAAGTGTATGTGAAGAATACAATTTATATGTATTCTGAAAGTAAGTCCGTGGCGTAGCTAATTTTTTAGTTTTTGTAGTTATTCTATCTGACCGCTGAAGTAGTGTTGTCACTTGGCGAGAATATTATATTAAAATTTTATTAATAATAACTAACATGGGATCCCTAAACCACGATACACAAAAAAATGTCAGGTGTGGGCAGAACGGGGTTATTAAAAAAACTAAAAAATATGTAAAACATCCACTTTAATACATCTACATATAAAACAAACATCACAAGCATGATAACAAATTAACAAACTGACTTTTAAAGCAGATTTCAGTCTAAGAAGATTTTATTGTTTATCTTTTGTGCATGTATTTGGTTCTCTGGTTTGTATGAACTGCATTTTAGAGATGGATTATACCAACCACTTGTTGTAGTCGCAATCAACGTTCAGAATTCTGTTAGTTCAGTAGTGTGCAGTTGGCGCATTTGTCAAATTTAATGACTCTTTATTTACTCTCGTTATTTATATACGTTTGTAGTGTTTTTTACTCTGGTGTTTTAAGTCTCCTGTAATTATGTAAATTGTGTAAATATTTTGTGAGTGCTTTAGTTTTACTGTTTGTAAAGAAACTAATCTTAAATCGCTCGGCAAAAGACTAAATGAAGTACCCAGAGACATGTTGGTGAGTACTTCAGGAGAAATGAAACAGAGATCCCTTTTACCTTTGGAAGCAGTCCGTGAGGTGAATCGCAAAATTTAATGTGGCAAATGTTTATAAAGTATAATAATCTGTTAAAATACTTTTTACTTTGTTTTTATCACTGAATTTACTGTAACCAAAACGTTACTGTAGTTTTGATACTAACGTTTTGGTTACAGTAAATTCAGTGATAAAAAAACAAAGTAAAAAGTATTTTAACAGTTCGTAATGATTGATTTTCACAAAGTAACGGCTTCGACTATTTAGTTTATATAGTAAATTTTCTTTTATCGTACTTCTAATGCATTGGGTATTTGTATACGTACACAGTGCAACGGATTTGTAAGGAAACCCGTGAGGAGCAGGATGCCCCAAATACGACTACGGCAAAATACGGACCCAAAAAAAAATAAAACTAAGGACTTGGTGGCGGCAAGCAAGGTGGATGTGAAGGATACAATTTATAATATGTACTCCGAAAGTAAGTCTGTGGCGTAGTTGATTTTTTAGTTTTTGTAGTTATTCTATCTGACCGATGAAGTAGTGTTGTCCTTGGCGAGAATATTATATTCAAACTTTATAAAGCAATAATTGTTATTTTACAGAAACTCATTTCAAATGGTACATCCATGCGTGCCAATCAGTGTGACCTTAAATCGATTTGACTAGGACATTAAAAGATGATGACATGAGCGACAATATTCGTAATTTAAACTGTATGTTCATTATGTCGAAGTAACATTTGTGCACTTGCAAAAGTCCAATGTATGCAAAATGACTTATTTTGTTAATTAAACTGTAGAAATGTTAGGCTTTTAACTCCAGAACGTTCATGGGTAAAGTTTCAATATTACTCTTTTTCTATTCTTAAAGGATTAAATTACATTATTTATTATGGATTTACAACCAATGAGGAAACTTTTCGTGCACAGTTACATGCATGTGGTAAACAAGTTGAAAATAATAATTGTAAAGTGCAGACGATTTCAACAAAGTGTCGACAAATGAGGAGTCGAAGGATATACATAAATATACAGCATGATTAAAAAAATATGTAATTAACGTATGCGATATACTCATGAAACTGTTTCACTTTGAAAATGTCCGTGAATAAACTTTTAGAGAAAGGTAATTTTCCTACAAAAATATCAGTCCAGATTTGTAGATAGATCTTCTTTGTAACCACAGATAACAAAAGTTCGTAATAAAATCTACTTAGACTGAAAGACCTTAGTATCTAAACTTTTTAAACAGGGGATGTTTATTTAGTGAGGCCGATTTTTTATACTCATAGTAAACAGCATCATCAGCCCCTGACATTGAACCGATATTACCGATTCTTCTGCTAGTGCCTGCCCCTCCTTTAGGACCACCTTCCCCAGGGATACGCTCATCTTCACAGTCTATATCACTTGCTGCCAGAACCTAAAAAACAAATTAAAAGCTGAAAAAATGTTCCTTTAAAAAGCATCCTGCACATATAGTAGACATTTTAGCAAGTTATACAAATTTATTTTCGGATTTTAATTTGGTAACATAACCAGAATTTAGGTTATCGAAAGAATGCAAAGATTTCATTAATATTTTTACACATAGCTTTTTTTAGTTCTCATAGATAGTTATTTTTTCTGCTGTTTGCATAATCCTATAAAGAATATGTTTCAATACAATTAAGCAAACAAATAATAATTCACCTTGAAACATTTTAGCACAAAGTTCCCACGTTATTATAACACATTACAATAAATATCCCAATATTCCCAAATATTTTGTGGGAAATTGTAAATAAAAAAAAGTATAACTCCTGATCCATATTGCACATGTACATAGGTCTGCAGGATTTCCCATACTGTATATCTACTTTTTTTATTTACTCATTTAACGTCGCCACAGAATAATAAAATAATCAGAATAGAATCTTCAGGGAAGGGGAAATATTGCGCAATTCTAGGTGCGCATCCAATTCGCCATATTCCTGGAATAAGAGTATACTCTCATGAATTCGTTATCCGAAATCCGATTCGGAATCGTATGTTTTTTTCTCGTATACGGAAAAACGCCAATTCACATGATCCGAAGCATTTTGTCCGAACATCCGCTATTGTAGATTGTAGGAACATTTGTGCATGATTTTAGTAACTTTTATGTGTGTTGTGGTGTGTGCAATGGAATGTCAAATTTGAGTTTTGTCATTTATTAGGGCGGCTCCAAAGAAGTTATATAAATTCTTTGAATTAGAGTGGCGATTAGAATTAAATTCATTTCAATTCGTTTATTTCGCATTTTAGTTACTGTAAACAGACGTTTTGACAATAATAGTGAGGTTAGATATAACACGATATCGGAGAAAAGTTGAAAAACTTTTAACTTTCCCCGCCATCGGATAAATGTTAAAAATTTCGGATGGTATTATCCCGCCATATCGATTTCAAATAGTTCCACCATCTAATCCACGTATAATTCGTTCAGACGTAGATACACAGACTGGCCCAAGGAAATTAGCAAATTAGGAAATTAGTAAAAACCTGATTTTTTGCACAGGCATTCTTTGAGATATCCCAAACCTCCCACAACGTTTCGAGATATTCAAGGTCAAACTTTCAGAAACATGGTTATTCGCGATTTTCTCGCGCCAAAAAAAATTCAGAGAGCAGTAAAGTTGTAGAGTTCAATTATCCACAAGATTGGTATTATGCATCTTTTCCCAAAACCTCGCCCTTTTCGAGATATTCAAGGTCTAAGTTAAAAAAAAAACAACGATTTTTTGCAAATATCTCGCTTCCTATGCATCAGACGTACATGAAGTCAATGTGACAGTTGTGTAGAATTGAATTATCTATAAAATTGATCTCTTGCATTTTCCTCCAAAACTTCGCCCTTGGCGAGATAATCAAGGTCAAATTTTTAAAGAAAACGGGTTTCCGCGAATGTCTCGCTTCTTATGCACCCGCAAAATGTAGATCATTTAATTCTCTACATCTTGCACTTTGACCTCATGGGCATCTGATGCATAGGACGCGAGATATTTTCAAAAAACTTTGACCATCAAAATCTTGGGTAGCCATGCTGGGATTTTTGTGGATATGGGTTTGGGACACCTCAAAGAACGTCTGTGCATAAATTTTAATTTTTACTAATTCTCTTCAGGTTTCCTCCGTTTTTTATCTTATTTCCGTGGGCTAGACGTATATTATAATGTTTCCACATCTCGTACATCTTCACGTTTTTGTGTGCCAAATCAAACACGTCAATAATGTTTTGCACTAAAATTATTACCAAGACAACTTTTAGGAAATTCAGAAACAGTTATTTTATAAGGTTTCTGTAGAACATTTGAAAAATATATTCTACAAAATTAAATTACAAATTCCTAAGTGCGGACCTGACTACAACAGTACAGAATACGCCCCTGATCTGTATTCCAACAAGATGGACGATTCTGGAGTTAATTTGTATGTTTCCCTTCTGATTGTTTTATTATTCTGTGATGCCGGCCTATTTCTGCTATTAAGGCCAATCAGCGATGACAGGAGATGAACTCCCCTAACCCCTCCTCTCTATCGAAGAGTAGAGATTTTTTACTTGCCTAGCAATTAATAGACAAGGGACCGACTGCTTTACATCCCCTCCAGAGGATGGTATATCTGCTATGCAGTCCTCGTCCAGAGTATAATACATTCTATGTATGCGTTGATATACAACTAATTAGGGCGAGAACACTGTATTTCCCTGGACTCCCATGCAAGTACTAACTGCGCCTAAAGTTGCTGCCTCTCATCTACATTCGCTCCTATATGTTTTATATAAGCCTACCCTAAATACTTCTGTTTTGCGATTTTTATATGCAATATTTTAAACTGTATTTTGATTTAGACTCAAAAGTAAATAAATAAATAGCGGTTCTCACCTGCTGCAACAATTGCCCCTGCTCCTCCCTGGTTTTATACATCAAATCAGGCTCGTCGTCCATACCAGCCAACTTAGTGATAACCTTGTAACTGTAACCCTGATTAACCAAGAACCTCTGTCTTTTCCTCGAATAATTCATTTCCATAGTGTCTTGCGAAACGAGGGTGTAAAAGAAGGCATTGTATTCCTCAGCGATGGCTCCCTTTTTAGCTCGAAGGATACGACCTAATCTTTGGGCCTCCTGCCTTCTAGAGCCACCATGAGAAGAAATTTGGATGAGCACGTTGGCCTCAGGCAAGTCAAAGGAGGTATCAGCAACTTTACTCACAAAAATTGTGTTCACCTGCAAAGCAAATTTTTATTTTTTTAAAATGATTGTAAAGGAGGATGTTTAAAAGTGGCTAATTTTGGCCTAAGCTGGACAACAAAAAATGAACACGGTTTTTGATAGCACCTTTCCCATAGAATGCAATGATGTACTAAGCACCTTTTTATCGTGCTTAAAATACTCACATTACCTTGCTTGTATGCACTGCAATGTATCTTATATATACATAATAACCTAAATAACTTTAATACTCATGCTGATTTACATCAACATGAAACCAGATATAAAGATAATATATGTCCTGAATTCACAAGACTTACCAGGGGACAAACTGGTGTCAAATACTATGGTATTAAAATCTATAATGCACTACCTAATAGCGTGAAAACTTTGATCCCAACAAGGTTCAGATCTACAATTAAAGACTTTTTTTCTAGAAAACGCATTTTTCTCATTAGAAGAAATTGAAAGAGAGATTGGACATATTAGAATGTGATATTATATTATTGTACTGTATCCTTGTAAATTTTTTGTTTGTTAGTAACTGTACCTGTTTCATACAAATTAATTATATCTTTGTAGGTGTGATATTATATGTATGTATGTATGCTTCTAAAATTAATTTGTGCAAACCTTTTTTTGACGTGTGTATATTTTTATAATTTTAACATTAATAAATTTATCTTATCTTATCTTATCTGTACTTAGTTTTGCGAAAAAATGGTGGGAAAATGTGGAAAAGTTAAGAAAATGCCAGAGGACTCACAAAATCCGGTGTTTCCATTGTATTTTACCTTAGATTATGGTGGTTTCTTTTAGTATTTTTCTCGTAGAATACGATTCTCTACTTCACTTGGCTGACAGATGTCAGGAAAATATGGAAAAATTAAGAGAATTCCCAAAATTTACAAATTCGTCTAATATTCAAAATTTACACTTTTTAAGATCCAGAGCTTATGTGAGATTCAGGTGGTTTCTTATAGTATTTTTCCCCTAGGATACGAAGGTCCACTCTTTTTTTGCAGGAAAATATTGGAAAAAAGTGGTAAAATTAAAAGATGCTTGAAAGCTCATAAAATCTATTGGGCGAACATCAAAATTATATAAGAAAAAACGGAATTCAGAGGTCCAAGATCTGCGAACACGCTTGGAAAATAGACACAGAATAAACTGGGACTCGGCAAAAATGTTAAGAAAAGAGGCAGATAGCAAAAAAGAAATATATTAAAGAATCCGCGATAATATTATTGAATGAGGATAGATGCGTGTCGAATTGTTCCGTAGATGTATGTACAACTTGGTTGCCAACGTTGAAAGGAGAACTACACAAACTTAACACTGTATAAAAACTAAAAAAACTGTTAACTATATCAACAGTTCTATGTAAATAGTAAGTATCTATGGATATTGAGTATAACAAACATTCTTAGAGCTGTGTATTTATCATACACAGCAAAAAAGATTTTTCAAAAAAAGCCTTGAAAAAGGAATAGATTCCGAAACGTCGGCGAAATATTTAATTTCAAGTTTTTATACTTATTTGTGTTGTTTATTTGAAAAAGCAACCTTTAACTGATCCTTTGACGTAAAAGTCACAGGCGTAGAGGTTATTTACCAGTAACATAATGGTTAATTGTGATATTTTGTAGATTCCCCAAGCACCACTTAAAAAGAAAACATACATGTGGGAGGAAGTCCCAAAGAATTGAAGAAAGAAAAAAATTAAAATAATGCCATAAATAACATTTAGACAATACTCATAAAATCTAGCCTAAGATAATCAGAATTTCAACCTTTTAAGATGCAGAATATATAATTAAAGATCGAGGTAGTTTTTTAATAGTATTTTTCCTTTGGAATATGATGGTCTATTCTGTTTTTGATTAAAACGCTGGAAAAATGTAGGAAAAACAAGAACATGTCCAAATATTCTGACTTTTTATTCATTTTCTTGATTTAACCAGATTTTCCAGGGATTTCTCAGTAAAGCTGAGTGAACTTAACTCGATAATTACTATGAGATAAAATCATTATTATAATCTCAAGTTAATAATGTTGGTTCTTAATATGTTTCACTTGGGAATCACGCAGACTAGATTTTATGAGCTTTCAAACATTTTCCTGCAAAAGAGAGTAGACCCTCGAATCCCACGGGAAAAAAACTACAAGAAATCACCTGAATTTCTCATAATAAGCTCTGAATCTTAAAAAGTTGAAATATTAAATATTGCAGGCTTTAATTTGTTAATTTTAAAACATTTGCTTCATTTTTCCGCATTTTGTCCACATTTTTCAGCAAAGCGAAGTAGAGCATCTTATTCCATGAGAAAAATACTAAAAGAAAACAACATAATCTAGAATAAAATATTATACATATAAAAAGTTTCACTTGTGTATATTTAATAACAAGACTTCATAACTTCTCAAGCATTTTCTTTACAGTCCCGCCATTTTTCTGTAAAATTAAAAACATCATCTCATTCTATATACGGGAAAAATGCTATCAAAAACCCTGTTCAATTTCCCTTGCCCAGCTTAAGCCAAAATTAGCCACTTTTTAACATCCTCCTTTAATTCTTCGCATTTCTTAAGCAAATTTTTGTGATTTCAAGTTTGGACTGTTCCACGACACGGTTCGGCTACACAGTAATATAACGAAAAAAATCTTCAATGAAATTTGCTGACGGGGACTGATTCCCTATTGTTCTTTATTCAAGAAACACCCAATTCCAAAATATTGCATGGTGAATTTTCTTTACAAGCATTAGGTATATAATTAGTAATTTTCAAGATGGTGGAGAGTGAGAAAAGTAGTGAAGAGATCTCTGAGAAAACCTTTAAATGCTGTACTAAAAAATCAGCAAAAGTTGCAGTATGTATACACTGTGGCAATATATTTCATAGAAGTTGCTTAGAAAGGAAGAATTACACAATTATAGACGAAACACGTATAATATGCTGTAATGAGAGGAAAAATGGTGATAGTGATTTATCAGATTCAAAAGATGAAAACCATAAAAATACATTAGAATGGATGAAAATTGAAAATGACCTGCTAAAAAAACTACTCAAGGAAAAAGACGAAAAATGTATGATTTTAATTGAAAATAAGCAATTATTAGAAGATAAAGTAAAGTATTTAACAGAGATAAGCAAAAAGCCAATACTGCCGCAACAAAAAAAGCCGGAAGATAAAAAACAAGATATAAGAAATAATCAAGAACCAGAGTTAAAACAAATAACAAACCTGAACAAAGGTACAAATGGTAATAAAGTTGAAAAGGCTTCTTCCTCTTCAGTGCAGGAGCTTGAAGCAATAGAATTAAAAATAAATAAAGTTGACTATGACAGATCACAAGTGCCACAAACAAACAAGATTGGTAAAACTGAAAACAGCAATAACTTCACAACAGTAGAAAGGAAAAGTAGGTACACAAACAAATATAGAGAATCCAACAAAAAATCAATTGGCAATGCTGTACCAGAAAATGGCGAGGAATTTACAGGAACCAAGCGAAAAGTCTGGATATATCTGTACAGAGTTAAGCCGCACGTTACATCAGCACATATAGAGAAATACATGAAAAAAAAGCTAAACAAAACGGAAGAGGATGAAGAGGAAATAATAGTAAAGGAACTTGATTCTGAAAATAAACACCTCAAATGCTTCATGGTGGGGGCTGACTTTGAAAACAAAGACAACTTTTATAATGAGAGCTTCTGGCCTACTGGAGTCGGTTTTAGGAGATTTGACTTCAAACGATATCATAACTACAATAGAAGAGCTGAAAATTTAAAAAACGATTTTTTATAAAAACTGACATTCAAAACAATTTGATTACTAATAATAAAACAGACATCGATTTACACACGGAGAATATTTCAAGGCGTAGCGATGATAAAGTAAATAAATCGCAAATTAAAAAGAATATTTTCAACCTTAACTTTTTGCATTTAAATATCCAAAGTATAAAAAAAAAGTAAATGAATTAGAAGCATTAATAGAGCACAGAGGTATATATTACGATTTCTTATTACTAAATGAGCATTGGTGTTCCCAGGACGAAATAAAGTCTATTACTATAAATAATTACAAACTCATCTCTGAATTTTCTAGAACTAATCATTTGCATGGGGGTGTTGCAATATATGCCCTAAGTAAACATAAATGTTCAACAATCTCACAGATAAATACTCTTTCCGATGAGCTAGACTGCGAATTAGCCTCAATCTGTACAGAAACATTTAGAGTAATGACAGTCTATAGATCCCCAAACGGTGATTTTAATATATTTCTTGAAAAAATATCAACAGCATTAGAATTACTTGTAAAAAATAATACGTTCATATTAGTCTCTGGTGACTTTAATGTACACTTTCAGAACAGAAATGATCGCAATGCCCAAACGCTAATAAACTTGTTTAGATCCTTTGGTCTCTCACCAGCAACTAAAGAAACCACTAGAAACAATCATTGCCTTGATAACATATTTACAAATATTCACTCTAACAATTATATAGTGAATATTATTGACACATTGCTATCAGATCATTTAGGTATTCACCTAAAAACTAATATAAAAAAAAAATAATAATAACAAAACTAGAGTGAGCTATCGGCCGTTAAATGATGAAGGGCTAACAAACTTAAATAATTATCTGTATTACCAAAACTGGAGCTTTGTGTATAATCATCACTTGGACATAAACGAAAAATTCGAAATGTTTATTAGAGTTATAACTGACGCAATTGATCACTTTTTGCCCTTAAAATCTAAAATAAAAAACACAGTAAATCCAATCCATCAAATTAAATGGTTTAATAATGAACTGCATGAATTGAGAAATCAACTTGAATTCCTACAAGATTTTGTAAAAACTAATCCAACTGAGGAAAATGTTTCCTATCTCAAAACCTTCAGATCCTTTTATAATTTCGAACTTAGAAAACATAAAAAACGAGCTCATGACAATTATATAACCTCACATGAAAATCCACAGCAAGCAATGTGGAAACTTATAAACAGCAATAAACCAGATTCCCACCAAGTCACAGAAAATATCACATCAAATGATTTTAACAAATACTTTGCAAATGTAGCTGAAAACATAATCAAAGAACTACCACCAGGTAATAACATCTACACGGACTTCCTACATAACTTCATAACACCTAACATATTTAACTTTACTATAGTCTCGGCAGAATCCATACTTACGATTATTAATAACTTAAAAAATAAAAAAAGCAATGACGTATATGGCATGAGCACGAAAATAATCAAGTCAATAAAACAATCAATATTATTACCCTTAACTACATTAATAAACATAAGCATCACAAATAATGTATTCCCAAACTGCCTAAAAATCTCAAAAGTAGTTCCCATCTACAAAAAAAATGATATAGATGATCCTGCAAACCATAGGCCTATCTCTGTCATACCTTCCTTGGGTAAAATATATGAAGTAATATTAAAAGATCAATTAGTTGCCTACTTTGAGACTTATAACCTGTTTAATCCAAATCAATTTGGATTTAGAAAAAACTTGTCTACCACATTAGCAATAGACAAATTAACAACCTTAATTAATACAGGATTCGAAGAAAAACAATTCTCCTGCTCAAAGTTTTTAGATCTCAAAGCTTTTGACAGTGTATCACATCATATCTTAATAAATAAACTGAATTTTTATGGCTTTACAGCTGACAGTGTTATGCTTATAACATCATACCTCAGCAATAGAATGCAGTATGTTATCTACAACAATATCAAGTCAAGCAGACTTTTGGTAAATACTGGTGTCCCACAAGGCTCAGTTTTGGGCCCTGTACTCTTTTTAATCTATATCAATGATTTATCTCTTGCAATAGACAGTTCAACGTCGATCATACTATTTGCTGATGATGCGAATCTTACTAAAAGCAACAATAACCTGGATGTTTTATTAGAAGCAATGTTGGAGACTGAATCCAAGATACAAAATTGGTTTACCTCGAACCAATTAAATCTTAATACTTCTAAGACCGAGTCTATGGTGTTTGGACTCAGAAATATGAACCAGATAGAAAACCAAAATCCAATCAAATTTCTTGGGGTTTACATAGACCACAAACTAACATGGGCCAACCATACAGATTATATCTGCAAAAAAATCTCCAAAAATATATATCTACTTCGCAGTCTAGCTCATCGGGTGTCAACAGAAACTCTGATCACAGCCTATCACAGCCTCATACATTCTGTGATAACTTATGCTATCCTTGTCTGGGGACATGCTGCCTCCACGTCCAGTGTGTTTTCCATGCAGAGGCGAGCACTGAGAGTGATCGCAGGACTCAAATTCAGAGATGATTGCAAATCAAAGTTTATAGAACTTAAAATTTTAACTGTCCCATGTACATATATATTGCAATGCTTATTATATACAAAAAAAAACTTAAACACACACGCAACACGTGACGAAATACACTCATACGAAACACGTCATCGTAATGACTTAATTACTAGCTACTTAAGATTAACAAAAACTAGGGATGGCACTGCATACTGGGGCATCAAGTTCTACAATGCTCTACCCCAAGAAATTAAACTCCTCACACTGAATCGTTACAAATATAGAATTAAGCAATTTCTGTTACGTAATGCCTTCTATACCTTTCAGGAATTCCTAAATAGTAGTCTAATAGAAATATAAAAAAAAAGGATGAAAATGTTCTTTTGTCTTCTTTTAATCATTGTATTGTATTTTATCTGGTTGTAAATATAAATACGCTATATGTTCGTCTTATGTCATAAATCTATTTTTATATCTAATTTTATATCATAAATCTACTTTTATATTATATTTTTTAAATATTTTAAAATGTACGTACATTTAACTATTAAATTTTGTGTATTCTTTGACCTGTGTAAATACTGATGTATACTTGACACCAATAAACTATCTTATCTTATCTTAATAATAAAATTAAATTCTACCATTGCTTATCATTACTTATCACTGTGCATTTGATTTGTGGGTAAATCACCAAGTGGCGCAACATTACAGCAGAAACTTAATAGGAACCAAATGTGGTCTAGTTAGAACACAATGACTGATGTTATAAATAATCATAGTTAAGCTACGTTTAGCAGGCATTAAATATATTACAGCAATTATAACAGAACAGAACTTTAAGCACATATTTTCAACTTCAATTTTAGCAAGAAATCTAATAGTACGACAGCCCGTTACCAAAAACCCTTATCAAAACAGTGAGCTTTATCGCAGCGAAGCTCTATAGATTATGAAATTCTGAGATATTTCTTCATATGACAAAAGTCCAAAAAATGATATGGGCGGCTGGCAAATGATTTTCCTTCTGCCGAAAAAAATGTCGTAATTTTTATACCGCGGCGAGGCAGTTTTCGATTAATTCTCGTTAAATGATAAACAAGACATGAATTAATCGAGAACTGCCATTTTCCATTGGCCTAAGTTCCAATCAAAGTTGTATTAAATTGGAGGCTAAAATTATCAAAGTAGCGATGCTAAAATTATTTTCTATTTATAGAATGAGGTGTATAAAACGACAAAAAAAATTGCGAAGTTTTCCGTTGACCGTAGCTGCACAAAATCGTATGGAGTCGCATATACGTTCGGCATACTGGCACGGCGAAGCGAGGAGGACGTAGAGATGCTCGATGATTTCGTTGCCTATAGCAACTACATGGAGTGTATTCCAAGCCATGCCATTAATGTCGATATACAGATATACTGCCAACGCAGCATCCTCGGTCCGGGTAGCTCGTATCAGTCTGCTGATATGAATATGCATGCTCCAAAATGACGCGGCAGCTTGTGCATGGAGAGGCCGAATGTCTACGTTGCCTATGGCAACACGGCGGAAATTATTTTTCTCAAATGTGAACTGGGGAAAGTTCAGTTCATATTTTTTTCGTCTTTTTAATGATATTTGGAATAGTCTGAAGTGGAGAACTGCCTCTCCACGATGACTTGATCAGCGCTCAAAATTAGGCAACATGTGAAAGTAATCACTCATAACTGAACTAGCAAAAAGTTCTGTTGGAACTTTCTTGTGGTCAAGTGACATCAAAACTACTCAATAACAGTTTAAAACATTTTTCACTGAAACACAAAATGGCTCTTGAAAAATGAAGTCAAATTTAGGATTTTTATAGGAGATGGTTAACGACAGTTAAAACTCTCTAATCTTAAATATCCAGTGAAAAAAAGACTTTGAAACATAATTTAACTAGCCCATAACACCTTTAATAAACTCATAGATGACCTACCTTAGGATTAAATTTAAAATTCTGCAAAATTTGTATCCTTTCTCCTTGCGAAGTGGGCCCGTAGATATATGGTTTATTCATTTTAATAGCGTAATGTTTCAGAGCGAATACATTATCAGAAAAGACTATAGTTTTGTCTCCTCTTCTTTCGTGGTACCTTATTAGGTACTGTGTAGCTCTGAACTTGTTTGGATTCATCACATAGAGCAACAGCCGCTTACTTGTCCTGCAGACCAGGTATTCTCTGTAAAATTCAGGAGTCATAGGACACCACACCTCTGCACATTGGACTCTGGCAATATAACCTAAGAAAAAAATTATTAAGTATTTTTATTTCATTACTAGGTTGCGAAAAGAAAGCGATGGACAATATATGCACTATTTACAGCAAACATTATTATTTTAAATTTAAATTTTGACACATCAAAATAATAATAATAATAATAATAAAATATTTATTGTGCATTAAAGAACATATATATGTTTTTGGGGTAAGGTTAAGAATCATGTAAATTCACCTTGTCGTTTTGTGCATATAATAACTGTAATAATAGTTTATTAGTAAAGCATCTACATACAATACAGCCATTCGCATTAGCAAATTGATGTATTGTACGAATAATTAAGATTTCCATGATTTTTTTGAGTTCTTAAAATTGCCTGAATTTTCCTGGTGCATCAATTTCCTATATCAGTCTGAACCCTGTCCAACAAACATGTCGTTTGTAATAATCAAATTTACAATAGGCATACTCAGAATATTTTTTTTTATTATCGATTCTGAAAGAGATGCTCATATTTAGTTAATGCACAAAATATTTAAATTTTCTGATCCCATTCTCGCATATTTAAAATTACTAATTTCTAAATAATAAAGTATAATAATCATGATTCTCCTCAGCAGTTAACATTCCGACGAAATAAAGCAGAAAATGATATATTTAATTCTTTCAGATCAGCAGTGTTTTTTCATGTGTGAGGGTTTTTTAGGCTTCCTCAGATGGGGGCTTCCTGTTTTTCATGCTAAATGCCAGAAGTGTCCCCCCCCCCCCCCCAAAACGGCATATACAGGCACTTGCAATCTGAATGCATTTCGCTATATCCCGCTATAATGTAGTTGCCGCATACTTCATTGGTTTTTGATTTTTACTACAATGTGGCAGCCATCAAAAAAGGGTAATTACGCAATACATATATGCAACTCACCTCTTTTCTGTAATTCTAACCAATTGGCTTCATACAACTTGGGACCAATAAGGAAATTTAAGTCAGCGATTTTATCATCTTCTCTAAGCAAAGTAGCTGTTAGTCCCAATTTACAATGGGACTGAACTAACGTTAAAACCCTTCTAAACATCTTGGCTGGTATCGTGTGGACTTCATCCAGCACCATGATTCCCCATTCCTGTTCTTGCAACCATTTCATGGTTTGTTCTGCCTCCCATGAACGTCTCTGTGTGTGGGTGATCATGGAGTATGTGGTCACTAAGACACTGCAACCCTAGAAACGAAAATGGTATATACAGTAACAGTATATAGTATGGAAACAGTCCTTTAATGTGGTGTTTGCATTTAAAAAAAATATATTTTTAATAAGCTCAATATGTTCTTCAGTAAAAGTTAATGGGTTTTGCGTGGTTTCAGTTTTTCTTTTAAGTCTGATAAGTTTATTTTTGAAAATGAAATAATTAAATTGAAATAAATAATTTTGTGACATGGGAGAATTTTAAGCATATGTGCTGAATTTTGGAAATAATACATCAGTAATGCAGAAATCTTCTCTATAAATCGAAGAAAAACTACGTCTTCTTCCAACATTATGCAGGAAATAAGTCATATTTTGAGGTTATAACAATATAGTAAACAAGTAGAGTTTGAGATTTATCGTTCGATTTTGCATTTTTGTTTGTGCTAATATAATAGTTAAAAATGGAAAGTGGCTATGAAAAAGCATATTCTAACAACTTGCCACTACTTTCAATGGATATGATTCATAACTTTTACGTCAATAACATGGATTTTTTTAGCTCCTGAAATGAGCTCTAAATGAAATATTTGAATTTATTATTTTTAATGTGTGTTTTATAATTAGTAATCGAAATATGAAACAAAATAATGTGTTCCTTTTTGATAAATTAATTCTTTGAGAAGCTACAGCTATTTGGTATCCATGCATGCAGTGTATCTCTCTCGAGCAGGCATAATTATAGCAGTTAAGTCACTAATATTAAACGCGAAAGACTGTGTTGCGGGCGCGCCGAATTTTAACAATTCATTTGTGACTAAACTAAACACCAACAAATAGAAATATAGTTTCCATAAACTTCCTTGACATTTAAACTTCACTTTTTGTCATTATACTATCATTCTATCTTTAATAATAAAAAAGTTTCTCGGTTACTATATTTTACAATGCGTTTTCGTATTTTTGCATAACATGTAATAGTTTATATATTTTTTATAAAAAAGATGTCACGATAAAACAATTTTGCTTCATACATCAATCAAGAACAATATCAGAGGAATATGTTCATAAAATTGGAGATCAATCTCTCACAAGGCTCGAGATACTGAGTGAAAAATAGGAAAATACACATTTCCAGTTTTGACAAAAATATGTTTTTTTCTCCAATTTCGCAATTCCAAATTAACTGGCGAACTCAAAATTCGAATCCACCAGAAAATTTTACATAGAATATGTTTTTCGATTTTGTATACCCTTTAGTGGACCCCTCCTTCTATAAAATGCAACCTAGCGGGTCTAGAATCTACTAATATGTAATACTGTGCTGTTTCTGACTACTCTAAATTAATGTCTGTATTATTTGTAACAGCAGTAAATATTCTGCGCTTAAAGTCTCTAGGGACAGTTAAAAATATTTTGTCTGGTGAATTCCCTGATATGTTCATGCAAAAAGGAGCTGGTACAATGCAGTTCTTAAAAGAAGTCATATTTATAACCTAAAAAATCAACATTTTAAGATCTGAATATATTTACAAAAAACAGTATGCCTCAAATTTATTTGCTTTATTCTTCAAATATCTCGAGGATAAACTAGAGTTAGACCTTTGATTTTATACCACTTAGATTGGCCACGTAATAGGCGAGCCCGTGGCAATAAATTTTACTTTTGGATGCCACTCATAGAGAGCGCAACAGTTAACTAAACAAATTTTTACAGTCGACCAGATTAATTTTATGGGCAGTGTCGGTGTGAAACTTTATATGAACGACCGCTCCCCACTCCAGTGCAGTGTTGATAGAATAAATACTACTAGAACCTAAACGTGCCGTTGTTAAGTAGATATAACTCATTGTGATATCGCCAAACCAATTTTATTAGCGATGAAGATATTCGGATGATTTCGATACTTGGTTTGTCCGGAATCGGATGACAAGAATATTCAGATTAATCATTCGATGTCGAACTAATTTTCAATAATGTGCTAAAATAGGTATAAACAAGCTAACCATTACACTCGTCGCCGATTCACATTTTAGACATTTTTCTTATTTACTTATACATTAGTCGTTATACAGCTTTTTATGCGCCCCACGTTTTTATTTTAGTTGATTTATTAGACGTCAGAATCTCAAGTAGGTCCAGGTTTGTGTCCTAATTATTTTGTAGTTTTTAGTACAGCTGATGATTTAAAATAAAACCATTTAACTTAAAAGTTTTTTTACCTATTTTTGTTTTAAACTTTTTCGTCTTATTTTTAGAAAAAACATTTTGATATAATATACGATTCAAATGTATTGATCCCTCACTTTAACCGCGAATATCCCAGAAACGGAGGAGCAGAAAAAATTGAAAAAAAATTATATGTTCATTATGAGTCTATTCTAACTCAGCCTCTGTAATTTGAATAATGTACATTGAACACTTTTGAAGTTCTGTTAAGTTATATTGAAAAATGTCCTACTTTTTAAGGAAATTTTGACCATACCAGTTTTAAATCCATTATATCTTAAAAAATATGTCTACCTAAGTAATATTTTAGACATCGATAAAGCAGGGCATTTTTTGTATGAAGAAATTTTTTCATAATTTTTTATTCTAAAATTTTGCGGTTATTCTCAAAAACGTGACGTGTTTATTGGGCTATTTATCAATGTATTTAAAAAATGTTTGTTAAAATAGTTAATTATGTAAAATGTAAGCATTTTCAGAAAAAAATATTGGTATTTATCGAACATTAATTTAATTATCAAACGTAATAGATAATATTAGTGCAAAACTTGGAATGATATTATCCTTTACGCTTGATAACTAAATTAATATTTGATACATACTAATTCTTTTTTCTGAAAATGCTTACATTTTATATAATTAGCTATCTTAAGAAAATTTTTTAAATACATTGATAAATAACCAAATAAACATGACCTCACGTTTTTGAGAATATCCGCAAAATTTTAGAATAAACTGAAACTGAAAAAATTTCCACCTACAAAAAATGCCGTACTTTATCGACGCCTAAAATATTATTTGCAAAGTATGCATATTTTAAAGGATTAAAAACTGGTATATTCAAAATTTCTTAAAGAAGTAGGACATTTTTCAATATAACTTAACAGAACTTCTAAAGTGTCCAATGTACATTATTTAAATTTCAGTTGTTGATTTAGAATATACTCATAATAAATACATAATTTTTTCAATTTTTTCTGCTCCTTCGTTTCTGAGATATTCGCGGTTAAAGCAGACGCGGATCCAGCATTTTCCAGGGGGCGGCGGCAATTATTTAATAGGTAAACATAAAATAAATGCATTAAAATAAATTTATTTTTATATCAGGTTTTCTTATCTAAACTTTGCTCCAGAGGGGCGACACTCCCTTCGCCCCCCTCTGAATCCGCGCCTGGGTTAAAGTGAGGGGTCAATACATTTGAATCATATATTAGTTACATAGTTACACACAGGTCTACTTAAAACGTGTTAATTAATAAAATTTGTCCGCCGCCATTTTGATTTCTGAATTTTGACTAAAAATTTGTACATCGAGATCCCGAAAACCCCCATATATCGAATTTGAGTCGAATCGGACTGTAAATGATAAAATTTATCCGTCGTCTTGGCGCCGCCATTTTGATTTCTGAATTTGTATAATTCGCGACCCCTAAAAACCCCAAATATAGACATTGAGTCGAATCGGACTAAAATTGATAAAATTTGTGTGCCATCTTCGCGCCGCCATTTTGATTTTTGAATTTTGGCAAAAGATTTGTAATTCGCGACCCTGAAAACCCCCAAATATAGACATTGAGTCGAATCTAGCTAAAAATGATAACATTTGTATGCCATCTTGACACCGCCATTTTGATTTCTGAATTTTTAACAAAAATTTGTAATTAACGACTCCGAAAACCCTGAGATGTCGACTCTGAGTCAAATTGGATTATAAATGACAAAGTTGGTCCACTATTTTGAAACAGCCATCTTGAATTTTTGTTACATGAAAGTGTACAAAATCAATTGTCACCGGAACTATACGTATGTGTGCAAAGTTTCATAAGAATCGGTTTAGTAGAAGTAAAAAAAATTAAAAATGTTAATTTACTTATATATTCAGAACAAAAATAAATATAAAATTTCGCAAAAGTGTATATAATAATAAGGTATAATTAAAAAATACCTATTTCCCAAACGGCGCCTTATACACATTTATTTAGAAATTTATTTCATTTTAAACGTCATGTTTTTCTATTTTGGAAACTAAAATAAATTATAAATAAGAAATATTTACAATTTAAAAGTAATTGCCGAGTAAAAATTGTTTTTTAATCCTCGAAATATTGACCAAGGAAAGTTGAATCGATTTATTTCCACGCTTCACCTTTGATTTTCAATCAAAGCCTTCACTAACGGTTCCGCACCGGTTCCGCCTTTTAGCAAAGACTGAAGTAAGTGATGACATGCCTTCAGTTGGCTGCAGAATTGCAACGTATGTCGAAGATAATTCATACCGAGGTTACAAGCGCTCCCTCTGTTATTCACCTCCAAAAGTTGTCGAAAAACTGTTTACATTGGTGGCCAATCTAAGTAGTATAAAATCAAAGGTTAGACTGATAAAAATAAACAATCAATCACAACATTCACAAATCGCAGTTCTATATTTATGAATTATGACGTTTGGCGTTTGGTAATATCTCTGGGTAATTTAAAAATGAATTATTATTTGTCTGCTTATAATTATATTGGGTAATATCAGAAGAAGACGACCGAATTAATATTTGAAAATATATATGTCCTATTTAATAACAGATGGCGCAGATTCAATAAATTTTCGAACGTCACGATTCTCCCACTATTTTTAGGTTTACGTTAATTATGAACCAAATACTGATTTATTGAAAAAATAAAAAAATATGGGTCACTTTATTGTTCACGGTCTTTTGATATGTGCATTTATCTCACTATGCTTTAGTGACAACCTAAGATTACCCCAACATAGACTTGCCTCAATGGCTAAAAGTAGCTACATAATATGCCAATAAAAATTTTCAATCATTTACCTTCTATAACTATTTTTAAGAAAGAAGTCAAAACTACTCCCTTAAGACATAGCTTTTACAACTGGAATGAATATTTTACCAGTAATCTGAATTAAACTCTATTCTCCCTAATAGTTTTGTCATTATTTGTGCTTCCCAGGGTTGCCCTATGCTGGCACAGTACAGGTTTGTATTTTTTACTTTTTTCTCTCCTTGTATGTCTAATTATTAAGTGCTTGTTATATATCGATATGTGTAATTTTTTGTGTACCCATTGTGTACTTCTCTACATTAACCCATACATTAACCCACTTATTGACAAACTCATGTCATTGTATAATGACCTATGTGGAATTTTTAAATAAATAAATAAATAGATAAATCTCAACACCATGCAAACACCTCATTTGATTAATTAGTTTTTTACCATTGTGTTGATGGATGCTAATAATTTGGTTCTAAAATTATAATCAGTATTGCTTAGCCACATTATAATCCATTCTTAGTGTTCTGTAAAGTATTTCTATTGTCAATTTAAAAATGCAGTCTACAATTATCAAGATAACAAAGCCGGTTTCTGATGGAATAACACCCGAGACCGTGTACTAATATTGCAAACGATATTCGTATACGAATATAGTTAACCAGATATGTGTTATGCGCTTACGTCAAATGAAAGTAGTCGAATGTTTATCTGGCTCACTATTACTAGTCCATTATAAGCTCTTGGTTCATTTGTAATATTACTGGTATTACATTATACATATTTTTTTATTGAATCATTTATGGAGTTGTTCAATAAACTGGCATTATTATACTCTTCCCAAATACAAAACAAAGAGTATATTGCATTCGGTCGGCACGTTTCTAAAACCGATAATATTGCTCGTAGAGAAAACATTTTTCATATCACTGTGATGGTGATCGAATTACGAACAACTTTCAAAATGTCCGTCCGTCCGTCCGTCTGTCTATCCGTCACATTTCTTGTAAGCACGATAACTTAAGAACGAAGAATCCGATTGTATTGAAATTTGGATAGAAAGTTAGTGTTAGCTAGAGGAAGAACTCTATTACTTTTGAGCAAAATCAATAGATAAATAAAAAGTTATAAATTTTTTTAAATAAAAAAATTTTTCTTACGATTTTTTTCATGTTTTGTAATTAAACCAAAAATGTCTAAAACTAAGATTATTTACAAAAAAAACTGCGAAGAGTATCCTATAGAATGTGCAACGATTATATAAAAAGTGCAGTAAATTGGCCTATAAATTAATATAGAGCTTATATAGTCTTAAAAAAGCTGTCATCAGACATTAAATAAATGGGCTTTTTCCCCTTGCGTCCTTTTCACCTTTGTTATCTCATATTAACTGCTATCTCACACTTCTCAATAAATTTATGTGTCATCAAAATGGTAACTCAAAATATTCATGACATCTTTTTAGGTACATTTGTAAAATGTCCCAAAGCATGATGTACCATTAATGAAAATTAAAGATCGCTGAAATGATAGTATCTTTGGTATGTTCGCACTTGTATCAATGTAAACCGAGACCACCACCGCGACCATGCTCATAAAAGCATCTTCGGCATGTTCATACTGAAACGGAACAGACCCACCTATATTAATCGAAAATTTATTTCCGCTTCAATTAGTCCAAATTTACATATTTCCGAAAATTGTACATGATTCGGTACGAAATCAAATATCACCCAGTATTCACATAAAAATATTTTACGTGTATTCTTGCAGTGAAAATGTAAAGTTTCAAATCATTCGAATGCACAACGTTTTAAAAATCTCTAAAAACGTACATCTCGGGCGAAGTTAGGGTAGTTTGCAGCGATTAGACACTTCAGATTATATGGTCAACATAAACATTCGATGATAACATAAACACAGGTGTACGTTTTCTCGTGGGATCGCAGCCAAAGAAAGAGATGTGGGGATACAACGTCACAGATTTTCGGGCATTTCTCAAGTATAAAAACTCGAGGTAATTTTCAAACGGGGTCAATCTTATTACCATTTTTGATTGAATAAGAACTACGTTGCTCAGCTTTGTTCTTTGAGCTCGGTTCATTAATTGACCAGTCTGCTGTTTCATCAAATTCATACTAAGTCGCTGACTAGTATTCTCTCACAGTTAATTAAATTAATACTAATTTGCTCGGCGGCGTTCTTAGAGCTCTGGTAGAAAACTATCACAACTTCATTAAAAAGGAGAAATCTTCTCGATATATCTAAGTCCAGTAAAATTACCAACAATAAGCCAAAAGACTGTGGTCAGCTTGTATCGGTTGTACCAGTTAAATTACAACATGCTAAGAATCTCAGATGATGAAACGACTGGGGATGACCCGGGTCATCTCGCGATTTACACTCAAGGTATCAAATAATTAAATGTCGCGGGGGAGTAACTGCAATGAATTTAGCTTGTAGGGAAATATTGAAATTTAAGAAAACCATGCTGGGAAAACTATAATAATATAAATTAAACGTAGGTTTTGTATTTCGGACATTTAAACTCACTGCACCGCGGATTTGACAGGATGGCACTATAAATGATAAACTTTTATTATTCAGTACTTTGCTACAATTATTCTGTCACTTTATTTAAATAAGATTCTCAATATTTTTAGCTTGATAATGTGTTCTAGATTTTGTCACATTTTATTTTATTTTTAAAATATTTTACTTTTTAAACATCGACAGATTTTGTTGAAATTGATACAAATTGCTTGTTCATTCAATTGTTTGAACAATTACAATCTTCGCAACACCAAAACCTATTGGTGGCCAATTGGCTGGTTCTGTATCAAGTTTATTGATCAGATTCCATTATTCTACGCTTCGAAATCAAACTATGTTTGAATAGGCAATTACTTGAGATTTCAACTTGCCGTGCATTCAATTAAATAAACTATTGCGAGTTTTCGCCACCCAAGTATGAACTTTACATGTTCCGAATTCAACATTCTTTCACTTCAGTTTCGAACGAGTATTCTCGTTATAATCATTATTATTTTTAGTGATTATTGGAGTTGTTTGATTGACCATTCGATAAACTTATACGTGACTGTTGTCCCAACGAAATCTGTTGCTGTAATATAAATTTGTGATTGTTCACATTTTGGATTTATATGTAAGCAACTATTTTATGGCCTTTGCCACAACAATATTTTTGTAATTATGATATTATCTGACAATTGTCTGATTATACGTATAAAAACGTTCCTTGTTTTTAATTACTTTACCTTTTACCAGAAATAGAAAAGTGCATTATTACCAGAAAGACTAGCCAAATAAATATAAGATTTACTTGGCTTCAATTAACGAATATTTAAAATGAAATAAGTAAACATAAGGTTTACTTGAGCATTACAATAGTGAATAAAAATGAGAACTAAAATATGAATAACTTAAACAAAAGTTAACATAAAAGTTAAAACAAATAATTCAGTATAAATTAAATAAAAAATAATAATTTTGAGTTTGAACTTTATACAGGGTATTATAAAAAATACTTAATTATTTTATCAATTAAATAAACAAGTGCCAAAACAATATTCAGTGCTTAATTTGAACAATTAAATAAAGAACTATAATTAGAACTTTGTCAAATAAATTAATAGCAATATTTAGAGTAAAAACGAATCATTAAATGTCATAATAAATAGTTAATTATCAAATCAATAAATATATAGAAACAGTAATATCAAACCTAGAAAAAGAACTATGGTAACAATAAACTACAAATCATAACGTAAATTTGAGTCCTACCACTAAACTAGACGATCACACAGCCAAATTAGTTTAATTGATTTAATAATTAGACATTCAGGGGAGAGTAACTGGTAATTAATCAAACCAGAAATTAACAGGAAAAAGCATGACACGGGTGGGGGGTGTTTCAATACCCTAACACACATAACCTGGATTTGAACCTAGTGCACATTTTTAAATACTTACCATTGGTTTATCTTTGGCCTCAGAAGTAAACCTGCAGATCATACTATCATCTGCAGTAGACCACATTTTAAACTGTTGCTTCCACTGCTCCACGGAAACACCAGAGTTACATAGCACTAGAGCTCTCTTCCTGACAGTACAGCAGGCTGTTACTCCTACCAAGGATTTTCCGGCACCACACGGTAACACAATCACTCCTGATCTAGCTCTACCATTCCCAAACATTTTCCTTAGACTTTTTTCCTGATAAGGCCTGAGAACTGCAGACGGTCTTAGATCTACGTTTATATCTGGGTTGACGCTATCGTTTCTGTAAAGATAATAAAATATTTTCACTATTGACAACAGCACTGGGACATGCGCAACACGCGGCCGGTACTGTAAGTAGCGGCTAGTTTGCGATATGTGTCATTGCAAGCATAGTAAACAGAGATTTCAGGAATTGCATTTAAAACAACAAATCGTGAGAATGTCTATACAATGTAATGTATTTATTGTATTTTAAGAGATTATGTCATGTTTTTATTGTGTTTTAAGTGATTACAAATTAGCCTAAGAGCTCGCTATGGAAATTAAAAATGATGAGGTGCAAAACCCTCCTTACTAGTTGAAAAGTACATAGCTCTGCAACCAGAAGTCCATCCCAGAGAGGGAAACCTGAGCGGGTGGTCAAACGATTTAAGTTTTAATCAAAATAAAATTTTTGAGTGCAGCTCTGAAATCTTGTGTAGTTACAGTTTTTAACTGTAGAAATTGCGTAAAATTATTGTCAGCAGTCTAGGTCGGGAATTAAACGTTGCCAGACATCGGTAAAGTTGTAAGGAAATTGTTCATATTATTAACATTTGACAATGGTCAAGGTGCAGTTCTGGCAATTTTGTTTTTATATTTAATATCTCCTTATTCCAGGGTTTTCCGGTTATCAACGTAACAGTGCCATTAATGGAACAAAAAACAAATCAAATGTGAAATGTCAAAAAAATTTTTGACACTTCTGTCGGTTCGAATTTTCGATTTCGCCCATGCAATTAACGATGCCATGAAATTTCGAGCTTTCGACATCGACATTAGGAAGCCTTCCTGCTGATATATTTATTTAGTTATGAACATTTAAAAATTAACGTGTTTGACCATCCACCCACGCTTCCCTCCACGGGAAGGACTTCTGGCTGCAGAGCTATGTACTTTTCAGCTAGTAAGGAGGGTTTTTACATAAAAATTTTCACTTCCCTTTATCATTGTGAATTTCCGTAGCCAGCTGTCTAAATGTAATTTTTACTTAACAGTTATGCATATATAGTCGAAAAACAAATAAAACAATACGCTATTGTGTCCCGCATGGTACTTATATAGATCCCAGTCTACTGTACCATACTTCTATAAAATTCCATGTTCGAAAACAATATGCATTTGAAAAAATTTATTTGATAACGATGAGGTTGTAAATTAATGTCAAAAGTGATTTCGGCTTCTATTAATCTAAAATCTATCTAAAAGCTATCTCGTAGATTATATGTAAAACATCATTCTGTTAGGCATGCTATGCATCAAAAGGTGAATGAAGAATATACCACATACTGCTTATATGTGTATAGTATAACTCTACTTGAAGTAAATTTTCATTTCTTCTTAACACAAAAAAGTTCCGACATGAAATTTAAAAATGGGCCATAGGCCGTGTTGAAAATGTCCATAATAACAATAATTTTTAAAATTTTGAGAAAAACATAAAACAACATTCTGGGAGTGCTCCTCATGTTTGTTTATAAGGGAAGAATATTTGTTAAGCCGTAATTTGCCTCCCAAGATTTTATGAACACTCCTAATGAATTCCTGACTATTCTTGGGTATTTTCTACTATATGTATTCCAAAGTATTGTATATTTCTGAATATTCTCACGTATTCTCAAATATTCTCACATACCTATTTCCTAGTATTTTTGATAACTATAATATTGCTGCAGTATTCCTTTTAACATTTTAACAGGTATTGTCGAAGTGGTTGACCCATCACAATCCAGCTATTTGGATAATTTCCAACAACTTTTGCTAACAATTTTTTTTGTAATAAAAAATGCCTACGATTCTAACTTTGTTCATTCAGTTTTGTTTTCTTGTAAAAGGCTTTGAATTTGAAGAGGGTAGGTGCCAAAATGAATTTGTAGTAAATAATATAGTGATAATAAGTAAAATGTAATGAATCCTATCTATTGACACCAATTTGGTTCAAATGAAATAAAAACTAAAAAAAACCTACTTATACGGATGTTAATGTCTTACATGAAACACTCTGTATGTAGCAAAAAATTTACTATTTTTACCTGAAATCATATTCTGCTAAAAGGGGATGTTCCAGTTCAATGCATCTTTTCTGTATCACCTCAATTTTTTCCTGGTTAACCTCAAAAGATACGGTTTCTAATGAGACCTCATCCTCCTCTTCTTCATTGTCAATTTTTTCATAAAAGTTTGTAATATCATCCGGCACAGTAGCTGCAACTTCAGTATTAACGGGTTGGTCACTAGATGGTCCAGGCTTTGCACCAAATGTTGGAATGCTTTTCTTATCTTGAACCTACAATAATTCATATACATTTTATACCTACAAGTTTTCCAACTAAGTGCTAAGTAACTAATACAATTATAATCACTGGATAATACCGCCTCACTTACCTGCGTAATAAGTTCCTCGTTTTCATTTTCCACATTCCTTCTTAGCCGACACTCTTGAATAACTGGGTCTTTTAACAATTTCTGCAAAATTTCCGGATGGGGGCTTTCAACAAAGTACTTATTGTGTTTAAGTACCAACTTAACCTTACCATAAGACAAGGTACATAATTTAATAAATTCTATAATCCCCTCCGGTATACTGGTTTTGCTTAACCTTTTCAAATATTCAATAATATCACTGGTTTGAAGTCCGACACTTACGGCAGCATAAAGAGAATAAGCTGTTAATTTATACTCGTGTATATGTTCTGGTCGGCACACTGGTTCAGAAATAGCTATGAGAAAATCATGAGCATGTTTATAAACTGGTGAAAACGATTCCAAAAATATGTGGCCATTTGGTGCAACCCAAAGAGGACGGGAGGCATTATCAGGTTTTAATATCATTTGAGAACGATAATCTTTGGCTCCGAATTCATCCTCTTGCACACTTTGGTCGTTCTTTTCTGCATCTCGAGCAGCCGCACCGGGGACCGCTACTTCTTCTGTATCATTGGTATCGTCTTCCTCGTAGTTCCAGGAGGCATCGTCCTCCTCTTTCTTACGTTTTTTTGACGCTTTGCCATCGCTCTTACCGCTGACCCGCTTTGGGGGCCCCATTCAAATAATTAACTACAGCTCCTACCAAAACTATTTTACCCAAGATTATTAGACTTTGACAATAAAATACTCAGCTGTTTTTGCTTTTAGATTGACAATGACAAATGACAATGAACAATTGAGCAGTGGTACCACACCACATTAAGATTAGGCGGGAATACTTTTACAGGTACAATATTTTGTAACTTTCTTATTACTAATTTGTAATTATTGCGAATTAATATAAAAAGTACTTACACTTTTATTAGGATGGGCATTTTGCTATAGGTAATTGAATAACAATAAATATATTCCAATAAATGTAAAATAATCCCTGCTTCTTGCTTTCCTGACACTTTCACAGAGCTAAAATTACTACTACCACTACCACTACCACAGTAGTACCATTAGTTAGTGGGCAGATAATTTCACAATCTAGGCCAATATTTGTGTGGGGCATACTGCGACGGTTGCATGGCATTGCATAACTATGGGGAGTATTTATACTGTTTCCAGTGTAAAGTTGCTTTTCTTCTTGTCCAAAAGAATTTTGTTAATTCTACATTGGCTTTTTATCTAAAGAATCTCGAAGTTTTGGGAGCATTATTAAAATTGACATTTTTTGATATTGGAAATATATGTTATATCCACAATTGTGATTTTGCGACACAATTAGGTTAAAGGGGCCCATCAAGCAAATACGGTCCCAAGAACAGACTACTTTATATCCTCCTCTCACCCTTGAAACAGTTTATATATAACGTTTCCGAAGCCCCCTTACACTAATTTTAGTTTGGAGCCTCCCCCCCCCCCTCCACATTTACAGATAAAAGATTACAATTTAAAAAAAATCTATTAATTATAGTATTTTATGGCAGAACGACCTTAAAGAGTTGAATATTTTTGAAATGATTTTTATTTCTTGAGAACATTTACTGTCCTTAAAGCCTCACCTCCATCATCGTTCATTTTGCGCATTCTGGAGAACTTCCTCTCCCCTTAAAAACGGACGTATTTGTTGAATGGCCCCTCAAGCTATACTTATTGGTCGAGTGGTGTGGGTAAGTAGATCTGGTGTTTGTCCAGTTAAGTCGTGGAAAATTGCTTTTCTAGTCTACCCACATGGTCAAAGGGTGACGTGCGTCACGTGACGAAAATTTAAATGCGTCCATGCCGTCCATGTCCATGCGCATGTGCCGAATTGAGGTTAGGATATTGTAATTCTTGAATTTATTAATGTTTAGCTTTTTATTTATATTAAGTGATAGCAATGTCCAATTGTAAAATTCATAATGTACGTTTCTATAAACTGGAACCACGTGCCATTCGTTGTATATCATTACAACATTCCACAAATATCCTAGCCGTATCAAGGTAAAACAATTACTTATTCTTTTAGGTATATTTTAATAGTATGGACATATTTTCAGGTCAGATGCGAGTGTAGAAATATGGAACTTAAATAATTCCTGCTTTGTGGAGCGTACAATAGCATCTGCTACTGAAAACTTCAGCATTGAGGGTTTAGCGTGGTGTGGTAACCGATTATTTAGTGTAGGACTTCATGGACTTCTTATCGAATACGATTTGTTCAAGCTCTCGGTAAAGCATCGCTCTGCTGTAACTGGTGAAGCTGCATTTTGTTTAGATACCAATAAAGACAAGTTACAAATAGCTATTGGTACCGAACAAGGTTATTTAAACATTTTTAAAATTGAAGACGATGGAGTGTATTTCGAGAAATTCTTGGACAAACAAGAGGGAAGAATTATTTGCCTTAAATTTGACCCTAGTGGAGAATTTGTAGTGTCTGGAAGTGTTGATGTTATTAGAATATGGAATGTGCAATCTGGTAATTTTATTTCTATGCTTTGTTTCTATTATTCTAGTTTTATAATCACAAGAACTTAAGCAGGAATATAAGTATTAGCTTCACTAAATGTCGGAGTACTAGTATTGTTTTTGTTTGTTGTTGGTTTTTTTGTAGAATTTTGAACATCGTAAACTACTTGCTACTCGAATGATTATAAAGTGTTTTGGCTAAGCTTTCAAGTAGGTCTGGCAACGTTTAATTTTAACATGTGGCATAAGATCACACCGTTATATATCATGAGGAAAGTGAAGCAAATATAGTCCATGAACAAATTGTCAGGATAGCAAACTTTATATTACCTATCTTAAATAAAACTTTGCTGCCTACTTATATGTATTTCTTATTTCAGGTCATGCCATCCACAAAATGACCACAGGAAGATCTGAAGCCAACAAACCTACAATCGTGTGGTGTTTAGAGGTGGCAACTGATTTTACGATAATGAGCGGTGATTCCAGAGGAAAATTGACTCTTTGGGATGGCCGAATTGGTTCACAGTTAGAAAGTTATCAATCTCATAAAGCAGATGTATTAGCTTTATGTTTTTCAGAAGACCAAAAGTCATTGTATTGTGCTGGTGTAGACCCGAATATTGTAAATTACGTGAAAATTAGCGTTAAAGGTAAATATTGTCAAAACAATAATTTAATTTATTTTTGTATGTGCAAGTACACAGAAAGAAATATAGATTAATTGGCATTGGCTTATCGTAATAAATAAATAAAAAATAAATATAGATTCTTTTGTCAAAAATTAAAAAAATATGTACATGTATGAACAGATAGTGTAAACAAAAAAAACTACTTGAAGTACTGACGAAAACAATTACCAAATGTGAAGTTTTCAAAGTAGAACTCGAAGTAAATTAACCTCGAAATTAACTAACTCGTTAACTAATATTAGATTGCAATAATAGTAACAATGTATCGAAAGACTAAAGCATTTAAAATGTTACTGCTTATGTTTCAGGTGACAGTGAAAAATGGGTGAAGAACATCCAAAGAAAAATTCACGAACATGACGTTAATGCACTGACGATATGTGAAAATAAACTTTACTCGGGAGGAGCTGACAGCTACCTGGCATGTAGTTTTCATCCTCCAAAGACCCTTTTCAAATTTCCACCTGTATTACAAAGCCCTAGTGTAGCTATAGCTGCAGAAGCAAGATATATGATGTTGAGGCATCCGAAGCATGTTGAGGTTTGGAGTCTTGGCAGAAGTGAGAATGTTGATTCTAGTTATAGGGGGTTTCTTAATGTAAATGATGAGCCTAGAAAACTGTTAGCTTTGCAGAGAGTTAGTAAGGACTATGATGGGGAAGAAGTGAAAGAGGGCGTGATATGTTCTTGCATATCTAGCGATGGCAAGTGGATATTTTTTAGTACCTGTTTGGGAATCAGGCTGTTTCATTTTGTTTGGGTAAGTGACTAATTAAGAATTTTACTTGTTTACTTATTTCATTAGTATTTAGATATAGTTTATGCTCAGGATTATGGTCACGTGCATCCTTCATATTTTTCCTACTATTGCTTCAAAATGGACATGAAGTTGGCACCCAGAGTTAGCACCCAAATACACACTGGGTCTGAAACAGCGATGCAAAGAGCTGTTGCACCTTTACTGTCAGGGACTATCTTGTTTCAAGGAGTAGAAAAGCCTGTGGGTGGTGGAAAGCAGCAACTCGTTACTGGATCGAATTTTCCGATGTCAAAATGTTTTTCGGCTCTGAAATGCACATGCAAACAGCTACCGCGAATAAGGTTGAGGGAATCATGATTCAGTGGAAACTAACCGCCCACCAATTTTCAGGGAGGCAGCTCAATATCAAGGCGAGTTTTCCTGGGGAAACAAGTTTTCTGACCATGGAAGAGAAGGGCAAAGAGCTGCCGCTGTTTTGTTTCTGTGGATGCTTTTCTTTTACCAATAGGTACCTGTTGAGCAGCTTTCAGCGCCACAGCTTAATGCCAAAGCGAGTTTTGCGACCGCAATAGAGAAGAGCAAAGAGCTGCTGTGGTGAAAATTGACTGAATAATGATGATTCCCGCAACCTCAACTGTGGCAGCTCTTTGCATGTGCATTTCAGAGCCGAAAAACTTTTTGGCATTGGAAGCTTCGGTCCAGCAACGAGCTGCCACTTTCCACCCCCGACAGGCCTCTTCTACTTCTTGAAACAAGATAAACCCAACCAGCAGCTATGTGGCAGCTCTTTGCGTTGCCATTTCGGATGCAGTGTGAATCACCGTGCTGATTCTGGGTGCCAACTTTATATTAATGCTTCAATAACATGTTTGGACATTTTTTTTACTTAATCTACAATCATAATTATCGTTTTGTTGTAATTTACACTTAAACTACACTCAGTTCTTATTGTCGGAAGATTGAATAGGGACCACGTTCACTAACATGGGTTATTTTCATGCCTCTCACCCCTCCCAACACTGGAACATTTGGAATAACATTTGGGAAAACAAAATACTCAATGAAATGAATCATGAACTGCGAGAACATACCAACTTGCTCAAAGATAAAGTCAAAAATCTTGAGACAGAAAACGCAATGCTAACGGCATTACAATGGTAATAAACCAACTCAAATAATATACGAGGAACATACATCTCTATTTGAAATCATAAAATCTATTTGTGAGAAACAACTAAAATCTGTCAAATTAACTAAAATATGTCGAAGAACAAATAAATAATCAACTTGCGCAAAGAAAGAAAAAATCCTACAATAAATATAGAACATAAGAATGACACAAACATAGAAAGAATACCAACACAACGAAATAAACAAAATACAGACACAATAAAAAAGCGGACTCCCCAAAAACATACATAACAAAGTAGAGAAGTAAACAAAAATACGACCCCAAAATGTAAAAAAGGCGAATAAGAGAAAACTGAGATTACAGAAAAAACAGAAACAAAAACAATGATTTTGAGTATACTAGAAGTTAAAGAAGACATGAGAAAAGGCATAATAGAAATAGAATAGTGGCAGAAGGAGATGAAAGTACATCTGCAGGAGAATCCAAGTTTACAGGCATTAAAAAACAGTGTGGTTACTTATTTCACGAGTGAGTAGTGATGTAACTGAAATGGATATTAAACAATTTCTTAATAATAAACCCGGATATGATAAACAGAATTTGTAGTAAAAGTAATTGACTCGGATATCCCACAAAAGAACTTTATGTTTGGAGCCCCTTTCGACATGAAAGATGTGGTATATGGGAAAACCTTCTGGCCAAAAGGAGTAGGGATTGAGCATTTCAATTTTAAGAAACACAATGAAAATAAACAAAGTGCTACCCATCAACCAAGTAGTTTTTATAAGTAACAACACAAAACAATGGACTATGGCAGAAAAACAAAGGTCAATGGTAGAAAACCAAAACGGATAACAGATAAGCTACACAATAACCACAATATATCCATGACCATGACAGTTTGTTGTTTATAAATGTATTTCCATGGTTATATCACGTGAGACATTAAATTATATTTATCTTATTTTTACCTACTTCTTCTCTTAAGAATGGGCAACCAACTAGTACAAAAATCTATTGAATAATTTGAAACGCATCTATCCTCGTTTAATAAAATAATCGCAGACTCTTTAAGTTTTCTTTTAGTTCCGTTACTCTCTTTTTCTAAAATCTATGCCGAGTAAGGTTTGGTGAACATATAAATTACGCTAGAAGGGGAGAATTTGAAAAATCCAAAATTTGTGAACACACGTAGGATAATAATCACAGGATTAAATGCGACTCGGTGAAGATTTTAGTTTGGCGCATTATAAATTTTTAAATATTTTTCAGTGGTAAAATACCCAACAAAAAAATAAGAAAATCTGAATATGCCACAAATAAACAATTATAGACAATAATATATTATATTGGTATTTGATCTAGTCGCATAAGCATTGCCCAAATTATATTCTGGCCACTTTTTTCATTAATTTTTAGTACTTGGTAGATGACAATACAAGGAAGTGCATGATGCATTTTGAAAATGGGTCTATGACATTCAAGCGGACTAGCAGAGAAAATCTTGCATATATTTTTTTTACTTCCCTCGCATACCGAAGGGAAGTATTGTATTCGAGAAAAAATCACCCTCCGAGATTTTTACGGATTCTGACGTTTCAGAACACGTAGATTACGAAAATATAGGTTTTTCAATTCCGTCAGTCTGTCTGTCTGTCTGTCTGTCTGTTGGTGCATTTACTAAAAAAACTACTTCACGGAGAGCAGTGAAATTTGGCAGGTAGTTGACGCTACTGTCAGCGCAGAAATGGTAGAAATTTCACTGGAAAATATACAGGGTGGACCGTCTAAACGGAATAAATAGTGAAAAAAAAATTTTTTCGCTCAAATTTAAAATTTCCACGTTTCATGACGCGCTAATCCTATTTCGGGAAAAAAATTTTTGAAAATTTTTTTCACCAACATTTTTGAAAAAATTTTTACCAAGATAAAAAAATTTTTTTGTTCGAATTTGAAATTTCCACGTTTCATGACACGCTAAACCTATTTCTGAAAAAAAAAAAATTGAAAATTTTTTTCACCATTTTTGAAAAAATTTTTACCATGAAAAAAATTTTTTTTGCTCAAATTTAAAATTTCTATGTTTCATGGCATTCTAAAACTATTTAAAAAAAAAAAAAATTTTTACCATTTTTGAAAAAATTTTTTCTACTAAAATGATATTTTTTTTTCTTCAAATTTAAAATTTCCACGTTTCATGGCATTCTAAGCCTGATTCAGAAAAAAAAAATGTTGAAAATTTTTTGAAATTTTTTTTACCAACATTTTTGAAATTTTTTTTACCACTAAAATAGACGGATTTTTTTTTTATTTCTTCAAATTTAAAATTTCCACGTTTCATAGCGTTCTAAATCTATTTAAAAGAAAAATTAGAAATTTTGTTTACTATTTTTAAAAAATTTTACCACTAAGATAGAATTTTTTTTCTTTGTTCAGATTTAAACTATCCACGTTTCCATGGCATTCTAAAACTATTCAAACAAATTTAAAAATGTTTTTGAAAAATTTTTGAAAAAATTTGAAAACATTTTTAATCTATTTATCACTACTATAGAATAGACGAAAAATTTGGTTTGCTCAAATTTAAAATTTCCACGTTTCATGACATTCCAAACCAATTTCGGAAAAAAAAATTTTGCAACATTCTGTTACCAGTTTGGAAAAAAAATTAACACTAGAATAGATGGAAACTTTTTTTACTCCAATTTAAAAGTTTCACGTTTCATGACATTCTAAACCTATTTAAAAAAAATATGTAATTTTTAAATCTTAAACTTCTTTTACCACTATTATAGAATAGACGGAAACTTTCCATTTTGCTTAAATTAAAAATTTCTACGTTTGACATTTTAAACCTATTTCAGAAGAAAAAATTTTAAATTTTTTTTTTAACATTTTTGAAAAATTAAAATAAAAATGAAATTTTTTAACCACCACTATACTTCCACTCCAATGCGCGAATGTTGGATTGATGTGACGGATGGCAATAATATCTGACATATACACCTATTATACTTTTATTGAAAAATGTACAGGGTGGTCATCCCAAGAAATAATTCAGTCATGGTGGATATTTGTAAAGGTATTTGCGCAAGCCTGCCATATGTGGCACCTGTTATTTAGTATTGAGCTTTTGCTGTTGGATGAGCAATCTGTATATTTTTTTGACCAAAACTTATCAAGTTTTCTTTGTAATAATAGCAATAACTATATTCCGATTATTATTGTCAATGTCATTTCGTAATTATTAATTTTTTAGAGTAACCGCCATGCACAAATAACGAGGGAAGTTCTGTGTAAAGACCTTTACCGATTTTTTTTTTTGTATACCAATAATATGATTAAGTTCAGCTGTCTGGCCCCATTAAAGTACTATCTATGTAGTTTAACGGAGAATATGTCAAAGCATTATAGATATTCACTGAGTTGCAGAGGAAGCTATGTGTATCTCTACCCAAGTTGTTTTGTTAGTTGTTAGATATTTATCGCGTTTTGGCAACCCAATATTTCATCATTTAGTAATTTTTCTGTTGTTTGGGAATGTTTCCTGAGGTGTTCGCAGTGTAATATTATATCTGCACGAAAGCTGTCTTAGTAATGAAGCTAGCCCATCTGGCTTAGGTATATAACACTACTTATATATGAATTATTTATTTCAGGTAAATGAGAAACCGAATTTGCTAAAAGTTGATGATTTGGCTTATGAAGACATTCCCTGTGTCCAAGCAGTCTTCACTCCCGATAATGCACATCTCGTAACAGCAGCAAATAGTGGTGGGCTATTGATATATGATATAAAAGACGGAAGAGTCTCGATCAATCAAAATTTAGAAGATATCGGTAAGACTTGAGATATATTAAAGTTTAACCAGGGCCGCCAAGAGAAAATCAGGGTCCGGGGGTAGTAACATACAGCTCCCCTCCACCCCTCGCTGTTCGATATAATTTATTCTGGTTCTCCATTTAAAAGGCTTCAAGATGTAGGGCCCGGGCCCGCCCTCAAAGAATCTTTCGACAATTGATAGATGATGAACCAGTAAAATAATTTTTAAGGTTCGCAGTCAAAAGAGTGACCGCAATATCTGCCTGTTTTTGGGTAGCAGATTGCGAGCTTGGGAAAAATCATAAAAAGGTTTCACAGATCTCAAATTAATTATCAGTCTTAAAAAAGCGAAATGATATATTTTCTGTACAATAATCTTCTAAGTGTTAAAAACTCACCCACATGCCCTTGAAGGGGATGAAATAAATCATCCCCAAAATATCAAAAAAATAAGAAGTATTTTTTTAAATTCAGGAAATAAAATATTTAAATATTTCAAGTCATGGAAAAAAAACTTCAATAGAATTTTTTTATTTTTTGTTTCTTTTCTGTGGTTGTTTAAGGGTACTTTCAGTCCTTCGAAAGTACGTTTTTGTCAAAGTTATTAATAAAAATACTTTCTGATTTGTCATGATTTGATACATTTAAAAATTTTATTTTCAGAATTTTTAATAATATTTTCTATTTCTTTGATATTTGTGGGATGATTTCACCTCCTTCGAGGGCCTATGGGTGAATTAATAACCCTTCTTGACAGAAAATACATGATTTCGTTTTTCTAAGATTGATTTAATAGAGATAATACAAATAGAACTGTTTTTAAATTTATTCATTTCAACCCATGAATAGGGGTAATTACTGAACATTTTCAAAAAACCAAGAACAATGCCTCTTCTGGTTTTTAATGACGATTAATTTGAGATCTGCTAAACCTTTTTACCATTTTTCTCAAGCTCGCAATCAACTACCCAAAAACAGGCAAAAATACACCACTTTTTGTGGTCCCTCTTTGCATGTGTCTCCAACTTCTTCCCGAATTTTTGAAATTGGTGGAATCTGAGCCCCCTATAAAACTCCGGGCCTGGGGATAGCCCGTCCCCCGTCTGGCCTGACTTCAGCCGTAGCTTATATATAAGGTTGTCATAAGCTAAGTACAAAGATAATGAAATATGTCAAAATGTGTGGAAATTACATAGAGAGGACGGAGATAAAAGTAAAGGTATAATAGTAATAATAATAATAATAATGATAATAAGAAATGTTTTTTATTGATTGCATTAATATACAATGTAATACAATACAGTTAAAGGGCCATCAGCCTAGGTCCTTCAGCTAAGGAGATCGTATCGTATTTAACATTTTGTATAGAAAATATAGAGCGAACCAAAAGGTTGACTACAGATAAATTGTAAAAAAAAACTCTAATGTGAGGCGTAGTGCTTCAGCATTCCTGAGACATCAATAGCATCTCGTGAAAAATTGGTCTTTCCGGATATGTGAAGCTGGATGTATTGTTGTTTCGGGCAATTATGAGAGGTTGCATCATTTCAATATTGTGACTTCTCGGTGCAAATTTTTCGTTGAGAAGTTGTATTCTTTCCTCAATAGAAAGTGTTTGCATCAAATCATACAAAAGTGCATTAGGTGGGTTGTGTATAAAGTAGTGAGGGGATGCCGAATCTCTGTAATTTTCCTTAGTGTAGTTTCAGCAGTCTTTAAATCTTTTTTAGCTGAATGTCTGCCGTTCATGTATAACGGATGTCCATAATCTAGAATAAGTCTACAAAGAGTTTTCTATATTTTGGCAGCTGCTACAGTTTTTGTTCCCTTATTTTCGAACGTTAATACTCTATAATGTTTCGCTCTGGATATTCATTTTTTCTTTACCATTTTAGAATGCATATTGAAGTTTAATACATTCTCTAAATAAACCCCCAAATATTTGACATCGGTGACTGGATGAATGTGATGATTACTTATTTGGATAGACGGAAAATTATCGGATAATAAATTGCTATTTCGGCGGATTGATTTGCAGTTTATATTTATTTATCAATGCTAGAGTATTGTTGAGCAATATATGAAATTTGTCCCTAGCCTTTGTAATCAAATGTTCGTGTGAGATTAAGGCTGTATCATCAGCATATTGTAAAATGTACGACAGTTGAGGTTGTTCATTACATATGTTGCAACAATAAATGTCATATAATAGTGGAGATAGTGAGGAACCCTGCAGGACTCCCTGTTCAGCTGTAAATTCTTGAGACATGGTATTGTTATTTTAACTGTTAAGTCTGTTCTCGAGGAAACTAATTGTTATTTGTTTAAAGTACTAAATTAATCTTCGACCCTGTTTACCCAACTCAAGATTCGTATGTGACACGTTTTTGTATTCCCTATTTTCTCCACTATATTTTTAATACTTTCTACAAAAAATTTATTTAAACTGTTTGCTATATCTGCACTGTTTATTAGCATTTTTCTTTCAAACTGTATTCCTTCTACTTCGGTCTCTTTTTTGCCATTTGGAAGTAAATTCTATAAATATCGATTTTATGAATTTGAGTTTCTTTGCAATGTAACTTACACTGATTTGTTTTAGTAGTCATAAACTATATAATTAGCACATTTCTGACTCCATAAATTGTAATAAACATTTGATATTTTAAATTTTCATACCTTATCACATTTACCACCAATAACGCTGGCCTTTTAAGATGGCTTCCCTCTATAAAATACTTTTGTGTTAATAGCAAGCATATCAAGATATTTAAACTATTAGGCGATTCCTATAAAACATCCTATATATAAAATAATGTGCCTTATTGTAACATTTACGTGAATCTTATAAAATAGATCACTCACTTTCTCGATACTTTTGCAGCTCTTATGATAAATTTATTAGGGCTGAGTTGTAAATGCAACCATGGAAACAGAATTTTCATAAATATAACCTAAAAATTAGTGGCAGTAAACCGCCGTATTTACAGCGGCGTTATTTATGGTTGATTTATTGCCAAAAACACGTAGTTACTTTTACTAGTGGAAGCATCAGTTCTTCGGCATATGACCTCTGATGCATTAATAGTGCAATGAGTGGAATACATCATGTTTCATTATGCAGCAGTATAAACTGTGTCTTATTGCCAAAACCACTACGCTGTTAATACATGTACATACCTAATATTTTTATAAGCACTTTTTAAGTTTCTTAATTGTCCTAAGTTTTTAGTTTCTCCGTTATATGATCTGGCAAGGTTTGCAATGTTGGTAACCAAAATTTTGGGACAATAATTTTTTTATAAACTTGTATATATTATAATTATGACCTACTTTTATTAATAGGCAGACTTTAATTATGACTAAATATAAATAGGTAACACAGGAAATCAATTTTCTCAAATGTTTAATTGTATTGTTAGCCACCCAACAAACATTTCTAGTAACATGCGGTGACCATTAGTTTTATAAAGGGTCTATAAGTGTAACAGACTTGTATAATCATGTTACGAAGTTTTATACTGTTACTAAAGTAGTTGCGGAGTTATATAAGTGTTTTATAGCATGAGTATTACTTACAGGTCTATAAGATGGTAACAGATATATTTCCGTTACTACATGATAAAACTTAAAGTGGTTGCTACCAAATGGTATATAATAAAGTTATATAAGGGTAACAATTACTACATTATATAACTATTAATTGTTTAGGTTTATAGTGGTGTTAGTTGTTACAATTATATACATCAGTTGCAGATAGTAACAAGGTGCAACCTTTATATAACTCAAGAGCGCCAGTAGATACTATAAGACTTAAAAACTTATTAGTTGATTATAGGTTATGTTTTGTAAAGTAATTGGCAAGAGCAAACAAAATGTTTAATAATGAATTTGGCATTACAAAATTGGAAGAAAATAAAATACAGCAGCACATTTCACCGGAAAGTTTAAAAAAACTTTTCAATCCTCTTAAATTCAGTTCCAAAAAATTACACCTTTGAAATTTAAGAAACTGAAAAGAATGAAGGAACTGCAGGACTGGAAGTCAAACGTTCTGGTGGACAATATACAGAAAACGTTCCTTTTGGCAATGATAATGATACTGAGGAGGTCACAAGTAAGAAAAAGCGGCTTACTACTGAACAAGAAGAGGTTAATACTGTTGAACATTATGAAAACAGAAATAAGTGGTTTACTGAACTAGAAGATGCTGATAAGTTTTCTCAGTTGCATGATTTGGAAACAGACGATGAGAAAAATGAAAAGATGCGTAACGAATTAAGGATGTGGGCAAACATGTTTAATATAAAGCAGAACGCTTTAAAAGCACTATGTAACATTTTTAATAAACGTTTGTCAAATGTTTTTCCGAGAGATCCTAGGACATTGCTGCAAACGCCTGTGATTGGTTGAAAATTAAATAACAATTATTCCAGCCAATGGCAGGCCAAATCACCATTATTCACACGAATTAATCGCAAAAAATTGTCTACTGATGGTGTTATAAGATTACCAAGAGTTGCCTAATAAAATTTAAAGATATGTAATATTTCAAACAGTTATATTAAAGTAACATATATTTATAACAAAGCTTAAAGTTATATTACATTTCTTAAAATACATTAACTGTTGATAATAAAACATCGGCCATAAGTTTGGCAGCCATCTTACGGCAATGAGTAATCATTATTTAAAATTAAAAAATGTGTATTAAAACTCAAAATTTCGTAACAAATGAAGTGCAATTACTCATAATTGCATGTACAAAACATATTTCTGTACTATTTTCTATAAAAATGTGTCATTAAAATTGTCATATATTTTTTTTATTTAATTTTTTTTTAATTGCTTAACATTTTAGAGGCCCACAGTTTTTTCCGAAGTATGAGGGTCACATTTTACAATAATAATTTATTCGCACCAACATTTGATCTATGTGGATGTCAGAAGCCAATTTAAAAAGTAAATTTAGTAACACGCACCTTTATCAGTGCAAAATTTCCACTATACCCATATAGGTACCTACATCATTTAATTTCATTACCACATTATTCTTGTGTCAGTTGGTATAGGATCTCTAGGAAAGAGATGAGACATTATAAATGAGAGAGAGAGAGGTGTTAATAACAAGTTTTTTAGTGGTAACGGATATATTTCTATCACCAATATTTATGGAAAATGGTTATATAAAAAAGTGATATAGCAGTTACTGATCTGTTTCTGTTACTTACTGTTCTGCAACCTTGAGGTGTATAGCGTGACTAAATATTGGTGTCTGTTACCTTTATATGACTCTCCATTTAAGCATTATAAGAGGTTTATCGGAGTAACAGAACTATTCCCAGTCTTGCATTATATCACTTGAATGTATATAACTCGGCGTCGGTAATAGGACGGTTACTCTTATAAAACAAAAAATGTTTGTTGGGCACCCACCACATTTTTATGTTTGAGTAAATTGTAATGATTTTGCTGCTGTTTCCATATTACAGCAAATACAATGCTATATAATAATTATATAACATAGGTACTCTGGAACAACAATTTATTCTTAAAAGCAGAATTGTCACAAATTGTCCTTTATTAATATAACTGTTTTGTAAGATAATAAGAGATAACTATAAAATAACTGTACTGTATATTTATAACGGTGCTAAAAATGCTGCTGAACGTTAAACTTCTTTTCATATACTTAAGGCACATAGAAAGTGTCGGCGCCTTTGACTTTGCGGTAAAGATCAAATACCCCGACATTTTTTATTTGCTTTAAATATACAAAGAGAACTATACTAAATAATTGTTATAAGAAATTTTTTGTAAGCTGAAATGTCTTATAACTTAGTCACGGAAATGTTTATAAAATAATTTCTTAACTACATTGTAAGATTTTATAATTTTGCTGTAGAAACCTTTTAACAATAAATTTATAAAATAGTTCATTTGCAGACAACAAAATAGTATTTTCTGAACTGCCAGTGTTATCACTTAGCAATTAAACCCATTAATAAAATAACAATAAAACAAAATAATCGTAGAACATTTAAATTATAAAACAAATTTGCTGGTTGGGCGCTGATATACAAGCCGTTAAAAGGTGGAGTGAGAACGCTGTATTTCCCAGGAGAGAGTCACCCATCCAAGTACTAACTACGGATTACGTTGCTGCCTGTTCATATCGAAATACGAGTAAAGGCAGGTGCCTCTAAGCTCACTCCTTCAATTAATATATTAAATTTAAGAATTGTACCTACTTGCGAATAGAGATATATCATACGGGTAATCTGAAATACATACGAAATCTGTAGTAGAGTAGTATTATTATGAGAAGATGCTTGCAAAAAATGATGCGCAGAAACGAGTTTGTGTACATTCATTGATCTAAGCCAATGAGAGCGATTTGCGTCATATTTGACCTCGAGTCCAGTGGCACCGTCAACCTGCAGTCACAGGGTCTGTGCTGCAGTGTACTTGTTGTGTTCGCCATTTCTGATTGAATCAAATGAAATAACCTTATTTTCAGTAAAAAATGTCTTCATCGTAAACACCAGAGTGTGACGAGGTTTTAATCTACTGCATTACACAGCTCACGTTGGCCCCGCCCCAAGCATCTTCTCATAATCATACTACTCTACAACTAGAACATAACAAAGACCTCTGACCACAACTAGACTCTACTTGCTGCTGCAGTTATTGAATTACCTTTGTTACAGTGACGATAGTCTCTCTTGGGCTGAAACTTATATAATAATAATAGTAATAGTCTTAATCTTTATTAAGCAACTGGCAATTACAATTATTTGATACAAAATAGTGTTGATTGAGGAAGCCGTTACTCTGTGGTAATCCATAACAAAAACGAAATTGAGTAAAACACTACTATGTTTTTTACCACTATATTTGCACAAAAACGTGACTGCAGTTTCAACCCTTTTTAAGAAGTTGAATCATTGTTTGAAAATGACCTAAAAAGGGTTGAAACTGCAGTCACGTTTTTGTGCAAATATAGTAGTAAAAAACATAGTAGTGTTTTACTCAATTTCGTTAAAATATGGTGTATATCAAAAATTCACATAGGATGCTAGTTAACTAACTTAAGAGGCAAAGTTCAGTTCTTCGTAACTTATTAGGTTACGAACCAACAGAGATTTTTTCTTATTATTTAGTTCCTTATTGCTTTGGGTAGAGCATTAAAGTATTTTGTACTGTTTATAACCAGTAGGTACCATCTCTGATTTTCAATAGTCTGTGAAAATTTGGTTTGATATTATTATTTCTCTGCTTTTAGATGAATCAATCAATATATTATAAATACTCTACATATGTTTCGAAACATATGTAGAGTATTTATAATATATTGATTGATTCATCTAAAAGCAGTGTTTAATTTATTAACAATTATTTTCAAGATGTTTCACAAGGTACCTACCACAAGTTCAGTTCAGTGTATTATTTCTCGTTCCATAACTAAATATCTCTACTGTCTCTGAGATTGATGTCAGGGGTGCCGGCCATATTTTTTCATGATTTTATTTGTTGCAGATTTCACGGATCCTGTGACATTTCTGACAACATCCTCTTGTGGCACATACATTATAGCAGGAGATACCAGTAGTAACATTGTGATATGGACTGTTAAGAAGAAACTGTGGATTAAACATTGTAAATTACCTAAATATCTGCATCCACCCACTGCTTTGGCAGTTCATCCAAGCACATTGTTGTTAGTTGTGGCCTATTCAGACAGTAAAGTAAGGTATTTTCCATGGTCTTAACATTTTCATAATTTTTATTTCTTGTAGATAGTAGAATATGATATTAAGAAAAGACGTTTTACACCTTTTTCTAAGGAGCTAGAAGCAAACATACCTGCGCAATGGAAGACGAGGTCATTTCCTATTAGAAATATAACATTCGACCCTAGAGTAGACCATATTATAATTCTTCATGATGATAGCAGTGTTTTTATTGTCAATAAAGAGAAGGTAAGGAAATTTTTCTTTCTGATCACATCTTTTCCAATTTAGAATTTATTCGAATATGTATTTGATGAATATTTAGTACATACTGGCAATTCACCCAAGGAGCATTGAAAGACACACTTCGGGCAATGTGTCGACACTGTGTCTAAACATATTTTTGGGCACGACACATTTTGTATGCACAGTTTCGAAACATAGACCACACTGTGTAGGACATATGCCCAAAGTGGTGATGAAAATGTTTACTAACTTGATTCCAAAATGTGCCCAAAATTGTTTCCAAAATTTGTCTTGTATGCGTCGCATGTTTACTAAATGTTACTGTAATGAAGCTAATATGTAATTAATATGTTTCTTATCGTTTCCAAGATCTTACTTGAATGTGCCTTACTATGTGTAGTTACAAAATTGACAAATAAATCTAAATTGTGCCTACAACCACTTGATGGTGTCCAAATTATTTAAAAACAGACTTAAAGTCGACACAATGCATTACTCTCTAAACATTAGGACAAACAAACACAGTTGGTATGCAGTGATTTTATAAAAATTACGTTACACAGAAGTAGTCAGTTTTCATATGGGAATAAATAAAGTATATGACCCAAAAAAATAAAACAACCCCATTTTCTCTGTCAAATGTGATGAGATACTGATGAAAAATAAAAGCCCTTAAAAAATTGTGAAATTTATTTTGAATATTTAATTAATAGACCAAGCAAATGGGTAGGTTAAGTCGCAAAATGTGTCCGGAGGGAGATCTCTACGGGAAAAGTTGTATTGAGCTGAGATGTAAAAAAAAAGCCTAATACACTACTAGCCCCACCCTTTCCTTAAGGGCTGAAAAAGGATGAAATAGTTTATTTTTGCGTATAAATAAGTAAGAAAACGAAAACGATGGTAGATATGGAAAAAGGTTTCAGATAAAAATTGTAGAGCTTAAAATTCTGCTTAAAAAAGGCCATATGCATTTATACCGTATTTCTGATGGTTTGGCTGTAAAACCTGTATGACGCTTAGGGGCTGAATGGAATGTTAAAAAAAATCGTAAAAAATCGAAAAGTTGATATTTTCAATTATTTTCTTTTTGAATCTCCTTAGAAAAGTTCCCAACTTTATTTCCAGAGATAAAGTATCCTTGTCTACTGGTTTATATAAAAGTTATGAATATCTGAATTTTTAAATTCACGATTAATCAGGGTTGAACGTAGCGAAAAATATTTTTTTAAGCAACACTGTCTTCGTGAAATTTCCTTACAAAAAGTCCTATACAGTTTTTTTTATCTCACATACCAACGTCGATATCTAAATAAAATGACTATAATTCCTACAATTTTTATTTCACTCGACGCCACTGGAATATAGTCTAAGAGCTACTGACCTCGGCAACCCATTGTCACAATGCTGGAAATATGTTAAAATGTTAGGTTAGGTCTCCCCCGATATTTGTTTATTCACTTCTACAAACTTTTGAGTTACAGACCTCAAATAGAGTAGCGGCAACAGAAATACTTAGCACGCTAGAGGTCAAGAGTTCAAATCCTATGTAGCGCCAAAAATATTTTTTGCTTTTTTTTTTATTTTTCGACCCAAATCTCTTGCTCCAATTTTATGTTACCTATAGTTCACTTCTATAAATGTTTCTTTGTCATAATATTTTGTATTAGTGACAGAAAATATTTTCGATTAATGAAGTATTTTTGAAATCTACAATTATACATTGAAAAAGGTAAGAACAGTTCATACATTATTTTCATTTTATGTTTTCTCACACTGAAAAAAAATTAAATGTGTAATAAAATAAATTCAATATCTCAAACAATCAAAAATGAAACCAGGATTTTTCAAAAACTCAACATATTGACATATCTCAATTCCTAGTGGAGTCAATGAGGCTGAAAATATGCATTACTTAATAATTCCGGGAAGCGGTAACTTTTGAAATACATCTCTGACATGTCGGGAACAACATACCAAAAGTTACCAACAATAGTCCTTGAGCGTCATTTGTTATTGAACAAAATAGTTGCCAAATACCAGTTATTGTCAAATATCTCTTGAAATATGTTTTTCTTATAAAAACTAATAGCGCCGTTCGAAAGTACGGGAAATTTTACATAAAAATGTATATGAAGTTATTTTTTACAATGAAAAATGTAGGCTTCAGATCGCACGAAAATGGAACGTGGCGATGCGTAAGGCGCGCGAAGCGAGCGGTGTCTTGGGCGCGCTGCACCAAATTTGTTGTAACTTTTGAACTAATTGAGCTCAACAAGATCTAATTGAAAGAAGAAACATATTATACTTATAATTAAAAAAATGAATGTATGTAGGATTAGTACATATATGAAATCGGAACATAAAGAGATTTCCGATGAACTCTGTACTTAGAAGGTCAACCATTTTTACATTGTTTAAGATAAGAACCTAGAACTATCTCATATTACTCTTAAAGTAATGTATAAAAAGATCCGGTGAGTGAAAAAAAATCCAAAAATTTATTTTTGAAGATGTACACTTCCAAAATTTCAAAATTTTGAGAAAATGATAAAATTTGATATGTATAACTAACTTCAACCATCGATTACTCTGGTTTCAATTACGTTATTCGATTTCTGTAGGCGATTTTTAAAGCTTGAAATATGTCCTTTACGATGCTTCAAAGTAATTTACCTTAGAAATTATATTAACCCTCTTAATTTTAAGAGAATAAAAAAAAGTATTTTTTGTTCTGAAATTCGTGAAATTAGGGATAAGATAAACGTTAATAACTTTAAAAAAAAATTATTTAGCATACCTAATTACAGCGATTTCTTATACATTACTTCAAGAGTAATATGTGAAAGTTCCAGGTTCTTATCTTAAAAATTGTATAAATCGTAGAGCTTATACCGATTTCATCGGAAATCTCTTTATGCTCCAACCTCAATATACATGTACCATTCCTACATACATTCATTTTTTATTTGAAAATATAATAATCCAATAGTCACATAGTGGAGTGAAAAAGGACATTGATGCGTATAGTTTTGTAACACCAAAATTATATCATACCTTCTGGGGTATCACCAGGAGTATATATCTGAGTTTTGGACTTCCAAAGTCTATTGCGTCTTTTTTATAAACAATTTTGTTTTTCGAACAGCGTTTATTTAGGTAAAGAGGTGAATATCTCCGGTTCTAGAGGTCCGATCCGGACAAACAAAAAATCCAAATCTTAGCCATTAAAATTTCAAGAAATCTGCGTTAGTTTTGGGTCATTTAAATATGTAAATATCATGCAAAATTAAATAAACTGGCTTAAATGCCATTTTTTCATTTTAACGCCCAGGGACGTCAAGAATTACGATCGGCTTCAAACTTTCAGAAAATATACCTTTTGTTGAAAACAACAAATTTTTTAGGACACTGAAATTTTTTTTATCAGAAAAGAAAGAGAATTGCGAGAACTTTGATTTAAAATAAAGTTAATTTTCTTCTATATGAACTCGAGATAGTTAACTTTTAGCATCTTGTAAAAAGATAAATAGCAATAAATATACACACACATACACATAGAAATATCCTGGGAGGCAGCGACCGTTTTCGTGAAATCATTTCTATAAAGCTAATTTTTTTCCAAAGAGAGCTTAGATAGTATCTATAATGAAGGTTCAATTCTACCAAAATCTTAGTGGTGCATAAATGAGTAAAAAATTAAACATGTAAAAAAATAGATGGACGTAAATTTCGTTTTTCGAATTGTCACGAATTGTCAAAAAATGACGATTCGCCTTCGCTCCTGCCGGCCTCAATTTTCGATTTTCACCTCGCGACTCACGTTGTACGGTCATTGTCGACCTTCTCCTCGCCATAGAGACATAGAACGGGTCTCCGATCGCCGTATTTATTCAGTTCTGACGTTTGAAAAATTGACTTGCGTTCTTGCTAATCGTCGACTATTTTTAAGTGGTTTCCCGAGTTCGAATCCCGTCCAGGGATACTGTTTTTTTTTTTTCGTTTTCAATTTTTTGGCGGATATTTTTGATTCTATAATTGCTATTCGCTCCGTTCTATTGCATTTCTCGGAAAAGATTTGCATTTTCCGCCGCGGAATATTAATTTGCACTATTTCAATTAAAGATCAGAAATTTCCTAACCGAAACATGTAATGAAAGCTTATTAACAGATCTATAAAAATACTGTCTGTTCATTAATACTAATGAGGAATATAATTGGCATGATTTGACTACATATTGCCGTTTTTGCAACGTCTACCAAAGATTTAACCACCCAATAGCGGGGGTAGAATGTGATTCTTAATCGAAATAATGCAGATTAATATTTCGCGGCGAAAAATGCAAAACTTCTCCGAGAAATGCAACAGAACGGAGCGAATGGCAATTATAGAATCAAAAATATCCGCCAAAAAATTTAAAACGAAAAAAAAAAAAATATCCCGGGCGGGATTCGAACTCGGGAAACCACTTAAAAATAGTCACAAATTAGCACGACCGCAAGTCAATTTTTCAAACGTAAGAACTGAACAAATACGGTGATATTGGATACCCGTTCTATGTCTCTATGACGAGGAGAAGGTCGGCAATGACCGTACAACATGAATCGCGAGATGAAAATCGAAAATTGGGGCCGGCAGGAGCGAAGGCGAATTGTCATTTTTTGACAATTCGAAAAACGATATTTTCGTCCATTTATTTTTTTGCAACATGTTGTTTAATTCGTTACTCTTTTATGCACCATTAAGAGTTTGGTAGAATTGCACTTTCATTATAGATACTATCTAAACTCTCTTTGGAAAAAAAATCTAGCTTTATTGATATTAACGCGAAAAATCTGTCGCTGCCTCCCGGGCTAAAACAGAGTTGTCTCTGAACAGAACAAATATTTGACATTAGCCAAGAAAAATAAGGTTATAATTTTATAAAGATAAGTTAGCAGAATATTAAATTCCCCTAAATACATTCGTTAACTACTAACTACTAACTTAAGTAAGCCGGAAACAATTGAGCACAGTGCAACAAAACAAGAGGTAATCTCGATATATAAATTTGAAAAAAGCTATTCAGGCTAACAGCAATGAAATGTAAATGTTCGAAAAACAGTTTTTATAAGTTTAAAATTTTTTTGGACGTTTCATATGAAGTATAAATATGTTTCAAAATGATACAGTTCGAATATTAGCCATTTGTTAATTAACAATAATTGGCCAAAATACTAAAAGTAAAATATCTCAAGTTCAAAATGGCCCAAAAAATCAATTTGTTGTTATTTGGTTTATATATAAATTTCAAGAAAGTGGCCAATATGACTTTAAAAATAAATGTTTAATGTCATTGGAAAGCTGGCATCGAGATCTACATTTGAAACAAAATGATCCATTTTCGAATTAATGGCACAAAATAAATTAAATATAATCTCGGCGGAAAAGGTAAAAACTCACAAACATCACATTTTCAAACCTTAATATCTAAAAAGATACGTCAAGTGGAGTTCGTATAATGCCTCTATGGAAAAAATATGATTGGTGATTGACGTTTTGTCGGCATCATAAATTGCGTCAGCGAAATCAGAAATTCAGTTCGGCACGAGTGAATCAAAAACGGCTCTTTTTGACATTTGCGATAAGCATGAATTATTGACTAGACCGCCGCGACCGCTAGCAGTAAGCTCCGCCTTTCTGTCGATAGTTTATACAAAACTATTTAGAGTTGTCCCTAAAAAGTCAACTTGCGTTACGTTTCTTCGTATAAAGAATATCAAATACTCAATAAAATAATTTCATAAACTGAAACACTAAAAGACAACTAGGATTTTTCAAAAACTGGACATGTTATCACTTTCAAATTTTTGAACTCGATAGTACACACAATTATAAAGATTTTGCGTTAAAGAATCAACTCGTAGTACGGTACTTCATACCGAAATCAAATCTTCGTTTATATTTTTATTGTTTCAGATATTGAATGAATTTTTTTGAATATTTAATTTTTTCTCAATATGAAGAACCATAGAGCGAGTTAACTTAAAAAAAAACTCTATAGTTTTGTATACCATCTACTGCCAAAATTTTAAAGTGATATGTGTAAATATGTCAAGTTTTTGAAGATCCTTGGTTGAATATTTAATTTTTTTTGAATGCGAAGGAACGTAAAATGAAAATAATATTTGAACTTTTCTTAAACCTTTTGCAATGTATAATTACAGATTTTAAGAATACTTCATTTTAATCAGAAACACTTTCTTTCACTAATACAAAATATTATGGGCATTACGCTACTCCAAAATGGAAGCATTCCGACGCAGGCGCTTAAACAGTCCTCTGTTGAATTTTTTTTACGAAGACCATATTGAGCATTTTGACAATATTTAATTTTTTGCTGAAAAATGTACAATTCTGTTAAAAATAACACGTTCTACTATTTTAGAAATAGTTGACAAAAGCCACGGGTGTGTGATTCTCAGGTAATGTGTTATCTAATTTTTTGTGTAGAGAAAAAATTTTGGCTATCTTTAAAATAGATGGAAATGTTCCAGTTATGGAGTTCAATAAACTAACATTATTTATTATAAATAAATAATGTAGTGGTTTGATTTTGGGCCCGGGGCCATGAAATAAATATTTTTGGACCGAATGAATACTGTTCAACCCTTTAACTCAGCTCAAAATTTGTTTAAAAATGTATGCACAGTTGTTTTAGTAATGTAACTGTATTGGCAGACAAAAATAGTGGTGCCTAAACGAAGGCAGAAAAAAAACATTTTTTTAAAGATTATGAGATCTGCTTTAAGTTCACCATTTGAGGTCTCCAGGTAATAAACTTTGTGGAATTCTACTTTATAGAATTCTTCCTCATTCCAAGATACTGTTATACATTTGCTTATAAAATGATCTCTAAATATATAATCAATTATTGTAATTTAAAACATATTCGACATTGTAAGATTTTTTTGTAAAGTTCAACTTTTCTCATTCAAAACATTTCCGTTTATATAATTAAAGTATGAATTACATCCGGTTCGTGCTTTTAATGTGAATTTTTATAGGTAAAAAATATATTTTTCAATAAATTTTGGATGAAAAAGCTAATAGCGTTTTTTCACAAGCCTATTTCTGAATAGATATCCAGGTCACTTAACACAGATCTTATCTTGCATTATCTCATTTTCAAGACATCACCTAACCTGTATCGATATCGACATTCGGGAGCCTTCCTGCTGGTGCATTTACTTAGTTATGTCCATTTAAAAATTTCATGTTTAGCATTCTCCAACGAGACTGTTTGAAATTTCAAATCCATCCCGGCCGTAGCAAATCGCGTTAAGCGACGACTTTCATAGCGGATTTCTCGGTTCGAATCCTGTACAGGTGTACTTTTTAAATTTGTTTTGAACTTTTTAAAATTTATGTTGAACTTTTTGGCGGATATTTATTATCCTATATTCATCGCATTTATGCGATTGACGTTTAAAAACTATAAAAAAATAGAAATAATCCATGTCTAAGTTAATGAATTTGTTCACCACTTCAGAGTCGTATATCACTATATTCGACACCATTATTTTTCTACTTGTAGAATATAAATGAATTAATAAAAAAAAAAACAGCTTGTTACAAATCTGTCATGCAGATGAACAGTTTTTGCCTCTAGATAGGCACTAACCGATATGTATGCTAATCGTATTTTCGTAATTACCGAATGGTAATTAATCGATACAGAAAAAATCAGCTTGTTATAAATCTGCCATCCACAGTGAAATATCTCGCAGGTTAACAGTTTCTGCTTCTGGAAACCCACCAACCGATATGCATGTCAATCATATTTTTGTACTCATTGTGACACAAGTAATCGATAAAAAATATCAGCTCCATACAAAAACTTCCACCAACCACGAAAAGCATGTAGACTTTCAACAGTCATCTAGTGAAGTTCCCATCACCAAAGAAATTTCTCTTATCACTATTTTGTCTGCCAAGCTCTAGGGAACAGGATTAATAATGTCTCTAGCTTTTATAAATATGTTGGGTGATTGCACGCTGGCTTCCTATGTGATATCTGAAAATGCAAACTTTGTAGAAGTAAAAAATAAACATCAACTTAAACGGCAACCAATTTCAAAAAATGCAAGAGTACTCACTGCTCACCCCGTCGACATCCTTTCGCCACACCGGCCATTCTTTCTTTGGGAAGCCTTAAACTAACATCTTGGCATATTTACAGCCTTGTGAAAATGGGTATGTTGTCGAGGCCAGTAGCTCTTAGACTATATTCCAGTGGCGTCGAGTGAAATAAAAATTGTAGGAATTATAGTAATTTTATTTAGATATCAACGTTGGTATGTGAGATAAAAAAAAACTGTAAAGGACTTTTTGTAAGTAAATTTTACGAAGAAGACAGTGTTGCTTAAAAAAATATTTTTCGCTACGTTCAACCCTGATTAATCGTGAATTTAAAAATTCAGATGTTTATAACTTTTATATAAACAAGTAGACAAGGATACCTTATCTCTGGAAAGAAAGTTGAGGATTTTTCTAAGGAGATTCAAAAAGAAAATAATTAAAAATATCAACTTTTCGATTTTTTACGATTTTTTTTAACATTCCATTCAGCCCCTAAGCGTCATACAGGTTTTACAGCCAAACCATCAGAAATACGGAATAAATGCATATGGCCTTTTTTAAGCAGAATTTTAAGCTCTACAATTTTTATCTGAAACCTTTTTCCATATCTACCATCGTTTTCGATTTATACGCAAAAATAAACTATTCCATCCTTTTTCTGCCCTTAAGGAAAGGGTGGGGCTAGTAGTGTATTAGGCTTTTTTTTACATCTCAGCTCAATACAACTTTTCCCGTAGAGATCTCCCTCCGGACACATTTTGCGACTTAACCTACCCATTTGCTTGGTCTATAAGTAATGATGGTAATTAATAAATAATATAATTGTAATTTTTGGAAATAAAATTATTTCTAATATATTTAGTATGTTACAAGAGATCAAAATAAGTGTGTTTTTATAACATTTTTGTGTAAAAATATGTAAATTGTTAATTTTTAAAATTGCAATTTTTCTTTAAGCTCAGTTTTTCAATATGGATGCCCATTTCTCTAAAGAGAATATGGCCGATTTGTATAGTGTATCTAAGTGGAACCACAAATCCTCATTTGGAACGAATTTCACCCAAAATTAACCTGTAGGGACACACAGCTACATATTAGATAAATAAATAAATAATCAACAATAAATTTCAGCTATTTCATTAAATGTGTACTAAAATGCGTCTATGTTGATATATACTCGCATATTTGTCACAATTTGACCTCTTGTGTTCACTACTGGTACAAATTGTGCTCAAAATGTTACCTATACGAAAAATGTTACATTTTACCCTATTTGGAATTTCCAGCATCGCTTTCATTGGTGCATTGTAGCTGCAAATTGACATTCCCACTTCACAACTACCACTATCAGTACTGACGCTGCACGGGTCCGAGTAAATAGCAGATTTCTTGTTATTTGATGGTACTTCTGTTGATACCAAAGGCAAAAATGGCGTTAGCTTCATCTCTTTCATATAAGTTAACAACTTCACTTGATTTTCTTGTACATGTTTTTTTACATTCATATAATATATTGTATTATACACTTTTGATTGCTTCATGACTACTTTTGACATTTTTACAAAATAACCAGAGTATGCTGTTGTCAAAAATACCTTCTAACAGCTGGTAGTGCACACCCACACAATTCATGCACAAAATAGAAAAACGTCTAAATTTCCACCTTATGGAAACATGCGTTAGTGTAGACGCATTTAAGGCATGAAAAGAAGCATGTGTTCCTACAATATAAACATGTGGACACATAAGTGTCCTGGCTAAATTTCAGCAACATGATGGATATACGATTTTTAGACACATTTTAAATACATTTTGCCCAAAGGGTGTCGGCACGATGTATCCAAATTGTGTCTAATGTTCCCAAATAGGCTCAAGATAGAAACATTATGGGCACAAAAAACAAAATGTTTCAGTTTGAACACAGTGCCTATTTTGACACAATATTTCTTTAATGTGTCAACACATGACCCAAAAAATATTACCATTTGGACACAATTTCCTTCCTGAGTCTAATTTTAAGCTTTGTGTCGACACAGTGCAGACACTATATATTGTGCCCAGGTTCAGACACATTTTGCTCCTTGGGCAGATTAATATTTCTACTGTTTGGTATAGGACTAAAATTACTATTGATCGTAGTTATGTCTAAAAATGTAACGGCAAGTGCTAAAAATGTAAAATTCGCCAATTTATTCCATTTTATTGGCACACCACACAGAAAGCAAAAGAAGTTTTGGTGCAATAACGACAAAAACTACATAAATGATCCATCAATTTCCGAATTATCAAAGAGTTTTTGCTATAATACATCATAGCCTCGCTCCGGAAGAAAAGTGACAACTCAAAATTTGTATGTTTTGGTTTTCTTGCACAAAAAGTTCACAAATGCGATAGAGATGTCCCTAGGAAAAGGTCATAAATAAAATGCCTCAATTTTGCAAATTATGCACGTCGTTGTTCCCCCATCACGATTATATAGTGTTGCCAATCTTGAACAATTACAGCAATTTACTCTTCGTTTTGTATTTGCAAAGCGTATAAAAACATCTTACGTTTAGTCGAGTCATGTGTCTGAACTGAGTGCACTTCATTAAGTCAATAGATTTGCTTTAATAGCAGTGATATAAAAAAAATAATAGTTGTATCTCTCTCATTACAGCTAATTCAGCAAAACTTTTAAAATGTTAACTATTTTAAATTCTCTTTTCTGCAGCATTATGTTTTTTGAGTTGTGTCACTTTTCTTCTGGAGCGACGATATACGCATGACAAACGTCTATAGTTGTCTCCATTTGTTTAAGGCATTTAAAAATGCAATAAAAACGAGTCATCCAAATATCAAAGACAGCACTATTACCTGCCAACGAGGTACTACAGAGCCATATTTTAAATTATTATGTATTAGAATGAACAGAGTAAGCACCATAGAGATTTTGAAAATCATGTTTACAGTAGAATTATTATGACGTTTCTAGTAAATTAAAAAATCTTTCTCTGTTTTTCATCAACATCTATTTTTCCATGTCGATATTGTTTTGTTACTTTGCAAGATTTGCAAGATCATAAAGATCTAGACACCATTTATCCAAACAAGTGATGATTATTCTGATAGACCGAAGATAATCCAGGGAACGTCTTGCACTTACTTAGTTTACGATATGATTATCGTAAGTATACATCACACAGGAACGGTCTGGTGCCGCTCATTAGGAGAAAAAGTGCTCTTTTATGGCGTCAAGGCCTGAACTTGGTTTCAAAAAATTAGCTTTTGAAGGAAATGCATGCAGAAAATTTATGAAGGGTTCAGATAAATTACTTGACTTACAATCTGTCAAGGGGTAGGAGTGCTGCTAACGCTTCTCCCATTCGTCACAGCATTCAAAATCATGGACAAAATAGTGCATTCTTGTTTTGCAGTGAAAAGGGTTCTGTCAGATTTGCACCAGCATATTTCTGAACTGAAACAAGCTCTCCTCTCTGCAAACGCGACTGAGACTCTGAAAATACACATTTTGTTGAAACATGTTGAAGAAGCCCTTGAATTCCTGGGAGATGGAGAAGTGCTGGTGAGTTTATCACGAATTTTGGAATAGGCGAAAAATAAACAACATTCTAGATCGAAACTACCCTATGATTTTTCTTCCAAGCACATTATTTAATTGTGATAAACATTGTTATCTGAGTGAATATTGTACTCAGTTATTTATTTGCTTTCAGGTTCATTATAATTCCTTTAAAAAACTCCATTATGTAATAACGAAATAAACAAAGGTAACATACCTATTTTCATTTTTCCATAATCTGTCTGAAATATTCAATCTATCCTTTACTCTGATCCCACTCATGCCATATCATATACATGACATACATAATATACATCATAATTATTATATGTGACTTCCAGTAATGTATATGATGTATTATAGCAAAAATTCTTTGAATATTCGGAAATTGCCGATCATTTATGTATATGAACTGTTATAATAATAATAATAAAGTGTTTATTTCCGTAGACTATTACAGTATTGGAATTGTCAAATACAGAGTAGTACAAAGAAAGTATACATATATATAATATATGCGTGTATATATACAGTTAAAGGTAAATTACACAACATTGAGAAACAGACAAACAAGGTGTAACAATAAATCATATAGGGAGGAAATATTCCTCGTAAGAGTAAAAACAATGATCCGCTAAGAATTTTTTTACAAGTCTCTTAAACATCACAAAACTACTTGCATCTTTTATACTTTGGGGGAGGTGGTTATACATATTTATTGAAAAAATGAAAGGTCCTCTTTTTGTCTGCTCTAATCTATGGGGCGGTACAGAAATATTTTTCCCGATCACGTGCTGTATTTATTAACATCACCACATTTTAAGAGACTATCAATGTTTTTCCTGACGAAGCATTGTTTAAAAGAATCTCTGCAGGATGTACTGTAGGCAAGTTTAAACATACTTCTCATAATTCTTTTCTGAATTTATTATTTTGTTATGGTAATAAGCCTTTTTAGAATTTTTTATATTTTCTTGGTGATTAATTTTTAATACGTTATATATTAGCTTAACGTCAGGATTATTTGATAGTTTTATTTGTTTATAGAGGTCTCTAATAAAAATACCCTCATTGATAAGGTAATCCAGGGTTTCTTTTTAATAACTTTATGGTTTCTTTTTAATTTCACAGGAAAGGCTATATTAAAGTAGAAAATGTGTTATGAAACACTTCAAATTTTTTGTTTACATCAGGTTCCAAGTAAATCTCCTGCCACATTTCTCTTGCCAGTAGAAATATAAAATAGTTTATATTTTCATCAGAAAAGTCTCTTTTCCTGACATTACCAACATTACCTCCCGCTTGCGGCAACTTAAATGATAATAATTGAGTATTGTGATTAGATATTATATTATCAATTGTTTTTGTAAAAATTAAATCCGTATCAATGTCAGAAAAAACATTATCAATCAGAACTTTGAATCTTTCTGAACACGAGAATATTCAGTAAAATATTTATTGTAGCCAAAAGATGATAGTAAATTTAATAGATCACATGTACCTTGATTTTTAAAAGAAAGTTACAATTAAAATCTCCACAAGTAAATTTGGGACCCCTAATATTAGAAAAGAATGTTAATAAATTTTCTAGCGAAACAATGAAAGTTTGAAGATTTGCATCAGGTGATCTGTAATGACAACTTACATTAATATTTATGTTATTGACACTAATCACAGCAGATGTCGCTTCAAAGATTTGTTCAGCGAGACCAATTTTTGTGAAAGATCCTCTCTAACTAGTATGGCAACACCGCCTCCTCTTGTATTTTCTCTTCAATAACAGCTAGCAACGTGATATTTGTCGATTTTTAATGTTTTGGCTTCATTAGTAGAGCCATGTTTCAGTGAGACATACTATTTCGGGATAGTTCAGAGTATGTAGCAATATATTAAGTATTTTCTTTCCTAATGCTGCGTACATTTAGATTAAATATCTGGAGATCACATTTTCCAGTTTGCACTACTTTTATTTTACATTTAGATTCTAAGATATTTCTATGTATAGAATCTTGTTCTATATCATGATTAGCAGACAAAGTTTGCATATATTGTTTCTTGGTAGTGCATGTAATCTCCTTAAACTTCAACTGGTATCTTTTCTTCATTAGAGCATGATTCACCATGACAGCTTGGGCATAAATTAGTGCATTTTAAGCCATGCTTTCTACAACTGCAGACGTTGGGCTTGCATTTATTAGTGCAGCGACATGTAATTTTTTTCAAAATAGTTGCGGAATAAGTTCTGTACTTGAATAAAACGGCATCAGACCATCTGTCGTTTTTTTCCATCCCCATTCAAGTGCAGATTTTTGATTTCCAAGCCACTGCTGGATCTGCAAATACACTCGAAAGCAATGTTGCTCCCCAGCAGCCTTAATTGGGGATAGCGATTTTGGTAGGAAAGCAGATCTATTTGCAGATTTTTTGAAATGCTGAAAATATAGATCGTTTAATTCACCTTTTTCGTGTTATATAATTTTGCAATAATTATGCTTGATCAGCTAATTTTTTCCTTTGTTATAAAAACTTGATATACTTTCGCAGCCTATAAGGGCATGTAGAAAAGCTACTAAATATGATGTCATCACTCATGCATCAATGCGCTCTATCGAAATTACGTGGCTCATTATTAAGCTGCTGTGCAAAATTCACCAGCCACATTTATTTGAAATTCTCACATAATGCAGAGAAAGTCTTGATCTACTTACTGTGTTAATTTCAAATAAAGAAAAGTGAATAATTGAATCAGCTACGAAAAAAAATTGTCTCGCCTTCCAAGTGGCTTAGAGCATCATATTTTTTTTAATTTTCAGAAACCTAGTAGCTTGAAAATGATCTGTCCCAACGATGTACGATTAAGAATAAATGAGTTATTCTATTTGTTTAAAACTTTAAATGGCACGTGTTTTTCAAGCACCATTTTAAACAATTAAATTTGCGAAAATCAATTAATATTGATATGTACCTGACAGTACAACTTGTCAAGAAGAGAATCCACTTTGATTCGTTACTCTACAATATGTATAAAAAAATGAGGACAATTTTACGAAAGCACCTTTTCAATATACAAATTACTGTTTGCAAAAAACCTTAAAAGATATCGATATGAAATTTTCAGCGTCATTTAAGTTCATTGAAACGTACAACTTCCGAAAATTTCAAAGTCACAAGACTTAATTTGTCATTAGTCATTTGTCATTTGAAATTAGAGTCCATTTTGACGGTTTTTTCAATTTTGCAGATAAACAAATTAACCGAATTAAAAATTTCTTGTTGGGTCTTGTAGGTCTCTTTACTAGCTACATTTGTCATATAAAACATTTTTTTTTCTAAAGTTTTTAGTTTTTTTTTTGTGTAATAGTGAATTATTATTCGTTTGCTTATAATTGTATTGAAACATATTCTTTATAGTATTTTGCAAACAGCAGAAAAAATAACTATCTATGAGAACTAAAAGAAAAACTATGTGTAAAAATAATAATGAAATTTTTGCATTCTTTCGATAACCTGAACTCTGGTAATGCTAGTAAATTAAAATGCTAAAATGAATTTGTATAATTTCTTACTTGAAACTTCTCATTCAACAATTAGCATCCACACACAGTCCCCTAGAGCAATGCATATTAAACTAGTATCTACATAACCCCATACGGTCATAAAGATTCAGTTAAAAATGAGAACAAAGGCCTAAAAATGTACCTACCTTGTCTAAAAAAATTTTCGTTCTTTCTGATGAGCTCCAGAACAAGGGCGAAAAACGTTTCGAAGGCTAAGCATTTCCAAAACAGAATGATAGATTTCATGAAAATGTAATCCATTAGAATGAAAATTTTTTAAGACAAGGTAGGTAAATAAGTTTAAAATATCCAAATTCAAAGGTGTATACAAGCAAGCAAAAAAAAGTATTTAGCAATTACATTTCCTTTTTTTTTCGTGTAATTGTAATTGTATTTAAGTACTTTTTTTATTAAAGTAAATAGGAATTGTAATTGCAGAAAAATTGGTATAGGAATTGTAATTTGTAATTATATTATTTGAACTAAGTATCTAACTAGAAATTGCTTCTATAAGTACAATTACTTATTCGAATTACAATTATGTTCTCCAATTACAATTACTTTTAAGAACATGCGTATGTGGTTTAACAAACAAGAACAGACTTGCAGACTTGAGTGAATTTCCGTCTCTGGAAATCGGAAATGCTTTCCCATTTTATAATATAAAATAGGAAATGCTTTTCCATTTTATAATATAAAATGAAGGAAAAGCAAAAGCAACTCTTTTCGAGACATTGGTGTATCCCTCCTAAAACTTGAAACTTATATTTCTAAATAAAAGGCCTTTTTCATTTCAAAAACATTTATTTAGTAAATTATTTATATTTCTTTTATTTTAATATTATTAGAAAATTTATTTTAATTTTACCTCCCTACTACTTTGCCTGTGTTGCCACAGCCTTTCCAGCGATTTCGGAAGAATAGGTAGAAATTTTTTCACATTTCTTTTTATTTTAGACCGATACTGGCTAAAAGGTATCGATAGAATAATATCTTGAAAAGTTTACATTCCGCTCGGTTGCAGAATATAAAAAAAGTGAAAGAAAAATTTTTTCCATCCATTTTTTTATAATTTTTAAATTAAGTCAGGGTAGGAAATAATAAAAAATACAGGTGATTAGACTACGTGCTTCTGAACAAAAAAGGTCCTAATAAAATTTATTGCTAAAACCATGGTATTCCTGAAAAAAAATAGTGAAGCAACTTTGTCACTTTGCGCGGCCAATCGCAGGTTAAATGGAACCTCTAAAAATCTTAGCAGTTCTAAGGAGTAAAATAAGCTTTTCTCTCTTGCTGATTACACATTTTTAATATTTTTCTTACTGAATACGAGGATAAATGGTGAGTATGGAGGAAAAATATATAATTATGAACGCATACACAGACACCACACATAGCCGCTGAATCGCTCGCGTGAATTTTTACGTGCCTTTACTGTATTGTATTTATTACAGGTACACCTATCCACATTTCAACTACTTCCTATAGATTCCTTTTACATTTGTTAATGAATTCGAAAAGTCCCAGAATTTATATTCAAAACAACCAAAGTTGTTTTCATAGTTATGAGCATAAGATCGTGAAAATCTACACATTCTAATAACGAGTCTAACAAATATTAAAATGCATTTGTGAGGTGAGGTACGGTATCTAGTGGCGTGTGTGAGTCGGACGAATGGTAAATATTTTGAGCCGGAATGAAATTACCTCTCCCCCCCGTTTTCGAGGATGCTGAACACGATGGCGGTGTCAGAATTTCTCTTTGGGGTTGCACAACCCCTCAAACAGGCCAAAAACCACCCCCTAGAGGGGTTAAACGCGATTTAATAGGTTTCCCTTCAGAAATTAGTGCTTTCCTCCCGTTTTCAAGGATGCTGAGCACGGTGGTGGTGTTCGTAATTGCGTCCGACCCCTACCAACCCCTCCACCGGCCACTACTCGCCCCCGAAAGGGGTGAATTTTTTTTTTCAGATTTTCATCGGCAAACATATTCCATCCGTTTTCAAGGATGCTGAGCACGGTGGTGGTGTTCCCCATCGCGTCCGACCCCTACCAACCCCTCCACCGGCCAATACTCGCCCCCGAAAGGGGTGAATTTTTTTCTTGGATTATCAGCGGCAAATATATATTCCCTCCCGTTTTCAAGGATGCTGAGCACGGTGGTGGTGTTCCCCATCGCGTCCGACCCCTACCAACCCCTCCACCGGCCAATACTCGCCCCCGAAAGGGGTGAATTTATTTTCTCGGATTATCAGCGGCAAATATATATCACCCTGTTTTCAAGGATGCTGAGCACGGTGGTGGTGTTCCCCATCGCGTCCGACCCCTACCAACCCCTCCACCGGCCAATACTCGCCCCCGAAAGGGGTGAATTTATTTTCTCGGATTATCAGCGGCAAATATATATCACCCCGTTTTCAAGGATGCTGAGCACGGTGGTGGTGTTCGTAATCGACTCCGAACCCGTACCAACTCCTCCACCGGCCAATACTCGCCCCCGAAAGGGGTAAAAATGTTTTTTTCGGAATAAATATTTCCCTCCCCTCCCCGTTTTCAAGGTTGCTGTTTATGGGAAGAATTATCTTATTTCTTTTCTTGGTTGTAATATCCTTAGTTTCCCGTTCATCTGAAAAAATATCATCAAATACCGCCAGTAGGCTTGTTGAATAATTGTTACATACTTTTATTTTTACATATAAATAATTGTGAACATTTATTACGATGCATGAAATCAAATTGCTACAGTGTCTTCTTAAATTACAATAATTGATACCTAAATATATATTTGCCGCTGATAATCCGAAAAAAAAAATTCACCCCTTTCGGGGGCGAGTATTGGCCGGTGGAGGGGTTGGTAGGGGTCGGACGCGATGGGGAACACCACTACCGTGCTCTGCATCCTTGAAAACGGGGGGAATATATATTTGCCGCTGATAATCCCAGAAAAAAAATTCACCCCTTTCAGGGGCGAGTATTGGCCCGTGGAGGGGTTGGTAAGGGTCAGACGCGATGGGGAACACCACCACCGTGCTCAGCATCCTTGAAAACGGGGGGGGGAATATATATTTGCCGCTGATAATCCGAGAAAAAAAATTCACCCCTTTCGGGGGCGAGTATTGCCCGGTGGAGGGGTTGGTAGGGGTCGGACGCAATTACGAGCACCACTACCGTGCTCAGCATCCTTGAAAACGGGAGGAAAGTACTATTTTCTGAAGGAAAACCTATTAAATCGCGTTTAACCCCTCTAGGGGGTGGTTTTTGGCCTGTTTGAGGGGTTGTGCAACCCCAAAGAGAAATTTTAACACAGCCATCGTGTTCAGCATCCTCGAAAACGGGGGGGAGAGGTAATTTCATTCCGGCTCAAAATATTTACCATTTTCGCGTTTTTTCCGACTCACACATGCCACTAATCGGTTCCAGTGGTGAGATCTCGATCGGCGAAGTTAAGGCACACCGACCGAGTCCGTCACTTGGATGGGTGACCGTATCTAATTTTGCCGTTCTGGTTAAGTGGTAGAGTAGCATTAGCTAAACTTTGCCAGGACGTTAAATTCGATAAGGCAATTAAAAGAAAAAAATACCCAACATTTTTAATTAAAGTTTTTAACTTACCTTTTTATCTGTTTGGTAACTATAATTTACTTTATCATAAAAGTAAGTAGAAGAGTAATTGCTTAGTCCATTTTTCATTTAATTGTAATTAAATGGATATTGCTTGCGTATTATATCACGCAACAATGCTAACATTTTACGATAAATTAAAACGCAGATCAATTGACCCCCGACGTATACTTGTTTGCAAGCACGTCACAGGCGACGGATTCAGTCCATGAGAGACGCGGGGTTTGTCGCTCGGAATTCCCCTCTCATCGGGACCACTTGTGGTATAAGGTTTTTTGGGTCGCTCATCACGAAAATCGGTGTCCCCCGGTTCTAAAAATATTGCGTCACCTCTAAAGCGCCGAAAACCTTCCCTTATGGAGGGTTTTCATGGAGTAGTCCATGAAAGAGTTGCAAGAACGTCAAAAGGGGCGAGACCTGGTTACCCCCCCCCCCCCCTCCCGTTTTCGTTCGAGGGTGCTGAATACGGTGGTGATCTTTTTAAGCCTCCAACCCCTCGGGAACTACCCCGAATAACCAGCCCCTTTTCACGCTTCTTCCATTCTAGGTATGCGAGGGCTTGTAAGATAGAGTTTTTCTGTTTTTCTGGTAGGCCGTATGGACTTTGACCATCCAACATATTATCAACTCCGGGATTGAAACTAACCACTCCCCTGATACGAACATCTCCAAAAATTTGAAAATTGATGAAAATTTGTTTCTATTTGTTTGCAAGGGTGCTCAACACGAGATCAACTTACATTTCTCCCCTACCCTCCTGTAACCACCCCTAAATCCCCGAAACCACCCCCTTCTTACATTTTAGCTACTGGGCATGTAGGGAATTGTTGGATCAAGGTTTTCGACAAGAGACCGTTATTGCAAAGCAAGTTGAATGCCGAGACATGCAGTCACGACCCCCTCTCTTAATACTAAAATCATCCCAAAAATTAAAATTTTGTAGAAACTGTCTATCCCCGTGTTCAAGGGTGTTCGACATGATGGCAACATAATTCCTTCCCACACCTTTCACTGAACCATCCTTAGATCCCCAAAACCACCCCTCATAATATTTTCCATAAATCCCCGATTCAACGATTCTCGCATGCCCATCAGCAAGAAATACTACGAGGGATTGGTTTTGGGGATTTGAGGGTGGCTCAGTGAAGGGTGGGGGAGGAAATTATGTTGCCATCGTGTTGAGCACCCTCGAAAACGGGAATAATCAGTTTTCACAAAGTTTGAATTTTTGGAAAGATTTTAGTATTAGGAGAGGGGGTAGTTTTTAACCCCGAGGGTGATTGCATGTCTCGACACTCAACTTGCTTTACAATACCGAAATCTTGTTAAAAACATCTATCCAACTATTCTCCACATGCCCAGTACCCAGAAAAAAAGGGTTGGTTTCGGAGATTTGGGGGTGGTTACTGGAGGGTAGGGGAGAAATGTATGTAGCTATCGTGTTGAGCAGCCTTGTAAACGAATAGAAACAAATTTTAATCAATTTTGAAATTTTTGGGGAGATTTTAGTATCAGGGGAGGGGGTAGTTTCAACTCCAAGGGTTGATAATATGTTGGATGGTCAAAGTCCATACGGCCTACCCGGAAAACTCGATCCGACAAGCCCTCGCATGCCTAGAAGGGAAGAAACGCGAGAAGGAGGTGGTTTTTCGCGTTTAGGGGTAGTTCCTAAAAGATTGGAGGCTTAAAAATATCACCATCGTATTCAGTGCCCTCGAAAACGGGGCGGTACTCAGGTCTCGTCTGTGCCACATCACTTTTGATGTTTTCGCCTTTTTTTGCAACTTCTTCATGGACTATAATGTGAATAATACTGTAAAATAATGTTATGAATAGGCTAATTGTAATGATAATTTGCTAGTTTGATATGTTCATCTAAAATGAGGACAAATTTTATGCCGAGGGTTAACCAAAGGGGGTAAAACTAAAACTACACACTACAATTGACGTAAAATGGAAAAATGATTGAATCTATTTATTTATTTTTTTTCACTTTTTGATTTAAGTTTAGATAAAACGCTTCGAAAATAAGTAGAGATGTGGTTTTTGGCATTTTTAGGGGTGTTGCATTATTTTTAGAGCCGCGAGACCCCGATTTTCGTGATCATTGACCCCAAAAAAACGAAATACAAGTGATCCCGATGGGGGCATTCCGTGCGTCAATCCCAACGTTTTACATGGACTAAATATCGACTCCGCTTAAAAATAAAATCCCAATGACTAGGTGATGAATCGTTTCCCATTCATTTTTCTTTTTCTAATATCGTTTGTCTGTAATGAATCGTAGCTTTTGAGAGTAAATTGAAATTTAGACTCCTTTGAGTAAATGTTATGTCTAGGTAATCAATTTACCAAAAAGAAAAAATCGTCGATCGGCGATAATCAAGAAAATAGCCCTCTTTGTTGTTCAACTTTGATCTCTAATAGCAAATCTCAATTCACATCCATTAAGTGCATCCCTGTGCAGCGAGTAAGGTGTGATAACATCAGATGTGCAATACATCAGTGTCCGTCCTGTAGCAGGGACTGATGTTCAGTTCCATTTACTTGGCCACCGCACGTCGCCTCCGCTTCTGCGAGACTGCTGGTGATTAATTAACATGGCGGAAGGAGAACTGCATGAATCAAATGATGCAAAGGTCGACTGCACACTTGCACGTTGTGCTTAGTAGATTTGATAATTTTAATGTTAATGGGGATAATCTCGAATTTTTGCCGGCTTATCTCTACTGGGCAGTAATTTGTAACAGAACGTATCTAAGTTCGCTCAGCGTTTACTTTTGTAAGTAATGAATTGTCGGAATATATTCAAATTAAAACACGTATAAGGTATTCTTTGTTCGTCTGTCTTTTAAAATTTAGAATAGTTTTTTCGGTGAAGATGTTATCATATTTGATCGGGATATCAGAGTTTTAATAGAAATGTAAAGTTATAGTCAGAGCAATAGCAGGTAGTGGAATCATCAACTGTAGTTATTTCTGACATTTGGTATTTGGTTTATTGAGTTGATTTCGAAATTCTTTTTCTTCTACGAAAAGTGTCAGAAATGGATGAGAGCGGTCATGCGGAGGGGGGTAAAAGTCGAAAAAAAAATTCTAGTGACGAACGAAGATTTATCGAAGGCTTTCGACTCAGTAAATCATGAACTTCTTTGCAAAAGACTGGAACTAAATGGAGTAAGAGGTATTGCACTACGGCTTGTAAGATCATATCTAGCAAATCGAATGCAGTATGTGGGAGAAACTGATAAAGATGGAAAGCTACTTAAATCAGAAAAAGTTCAAATAAAAAAAGGTGTACCGCAAGGTCCAATTTTAGGACCCTTATTTTACATAATTTATACCAATGAATTACCAACTGTAACAAATGAGTATATGGTCTTATATGCCGATGATACTACACTTATTTTTAGCGAAAAAGATCAAAATATCTTATTACAGAAAGTTGTCAATACAGTGAACTCGTTACAGGAATATTTTTCTGCAAATGATCTTTTACTTAATGTTGGGAAAACACAATCATTACTTTTTGGCAATAGAAATCACGAAAGCATAACTATACACTATAAAAATGAGCAATTGATATCAAGTGAGAGTATTTTATTCTTAGGTGTTAATATTGATAGGAGATTAGACTGAAAGGTGCATATCAACGCACTAGCACAAAATATTGCAAGATATTCATATGCACTGCGAGTAATAAAAAATAATATCAGTACAGAAGCTGCGCTCTCTGCATATCATGCTTACATTCATTCGAGAATTAGATACGGAATCATTTTTTGGGGCAGCTCCAGTGACGTACAAAGAATTTTAATATTACAAAAAAAGTGTCTACGATCCATATACAAAATGAAGCAAACTGATAGTTACAAAGAAGTTTTTATTAATAAAAAAAATTTAACAATAATAGCCATGTATGTTTATGAGGCTGTCATATTTGTTAGTGAAAATAAAGATCTTTTTGAGGATTGTGACAGAAAACATGAGTACAATACAAGAGTGAAAAATGATTTAATAGCTGATAGATGTAAATATGTATATATTCAAAGAAATGTACATTTTAGTATGATAAACGTTACAATAAATTTCCGATAAATTTTAGAAGTCTCAAGAAAAGCAAGCTTAAAATTTTATTAAAAAACTATCTTTTCAATAAACCTTACTATACATTACAAGAATTTTATGATGACAGGGAAATAGGTAAAATAATGTTAAATTGATTTAATGTAAAATTGTATTATTTCATAAGTTTTAATAGTTTGATTTGTCTTTTAAGTGTCCTTTTCTTTATTAGATATAAGTAATGGCATAAATTTTTAAATGTACAGACAAAAATGTTAATTGTGATGTAATTGTAGTGATATATTTTTTTTTTATTGTGACATGTTCCACACCCGATGAGGTTTTTTTATTCTAACTGTTGTTACGGGAACTAATAAACGATTATCTATCTATCTATCTATTAACCTATCTAACCTATTAACTATATACTGTAAGTTTCGTTCGCAACTTGACACCAAGGAAAGCCTGTCTCTATCCTTTCAGTGCTCTGGGTATGGTGCGCATGCCTTAGTGAGCGCAACATCGACGCGACAATGTGACAGTTCAATTAAATATAGAAGGTAAATGGTCACAATCTAACTAGAAAAATTGTGTAGTATAAGTATAGGCACCACACATCGCAGCGACAGCCGTCCCATTCCCAAATAATGTAAATGCTTGTGTGTTTGTAACCCAAACAACACAAGCACGTCCACTGGACGTCCTGCAATAAATTTGTGGACGTCCAATGGGCCTCCTTTTTTTGCACAGAGGACATTCATTGGACGTCCAATGGATGTCCAGATGTCACAAAAATCTGTATCCGGTGGACGTCCATAACACGTCCATCACAGGACATACTCGGCATAACAAGGACGTCCGATGGATGTCCAGAAGCCACAAAAATCTGCATCCAGTGGACGTCCATAACATGCCCATAGAGGATCCGGACATATATGGGCTATATATTAATAGTTGTAGTTGGTAAGATTTAGATTACCATATCTTACTATGTAGGAAACTGGACGCAATCGATACTTTAAGGCATAATTATCGAGTCTAAATAAATAAGTTTCACATAAAAAAAATTAATGTAAATTTGTGAAAATTGCAATTTAAAATTTTGGTCAAGGAATAAAACTACAAAGGTGTAAAATGTAAACGGTCTAAATTTCAATGAAATGTCAAATCTGTCAAGAACTATTCCTTCAGAACGAGGAAAAAGAATATTTTGAATTTGCACCTGCTTTTCACAAATTTCAATCACAATTTTAGTTTAGCAAAGTTCATTTAGCATTGGTAGTTGTGTTTTAAAATATTGGCTTGGGTCCAATACTACAACTAGATTGTAAATCTGAATTATACACAGTATACCATCAATAAAATATGGCCCATATTATATTTCCAGTAAGTGTAAAAATTTAAAGATATGCTGTTGTCTATATGGACTGTGCTTTACGATTAATGACTCGCAAATATAATACGAAATTGACTTTATTTACAAAATCTTTACGTTTAAAGCAAAATTACTTTTGACACATTATTATTACCACACTGTTGATACTAGTTTGTCACGTAAATACAAAATTCTTTATTCTTAATGACAAATATTTGTATAAGAAAGTCACAGTTTTAAACTTAGACGCACATTCGGAATAAACATACACGTAAGGTAAATGAAACGAACTATAAATAGAAAAGTAATTTATTAAATATTGTCATCTTGGGAACTTCTTCCTTGATCTCCATTTTTTCCTTGTTGGATTCTGTGCAGAGAAGTTCTACTGTATTAAATTACATTTTCCTCTACTTATTACTTACTTTGAGAGTTGTTTCACTTTTCCAAAGGGTACGATTCATAAACATTAAACTAAAACAATTCAGCACACGACAGATCGCCAAACACTAATAAGTCTATAATAGAAATGTAGGGTCGGGTTTTACTTTTGCCACCGGGATTGGCGTCAGCATGCAATCGTTTGCGACATGGCCAAACTTAAGTAAATGCGTGGCCTTCAATTTATTACCATAACATATATTGTAATGACATTTATTTATCTATTCGACAAAATATTAAATTAAAGAATATATTGTGAATAGATATTATTATGATGCTCTATTTATTTATGTTATAAAGAACTTGAAGTGGGCACTTAAAGCAGAACTGGCTACCTCGCACTCATGCAAATTTAGGCGGGAAACACGAACTTGAAAACAATTAGCCTACAGCACGTTTTATTTATAATTATAATTCAGAATTTAAAAAATATTTTTAATATAATTGTATCAATGGAATGGGAAAAAAAAAATATTTATTTTAGTAATTATCAATTAATAAAAATTAAGGTGTGTGACTAGCTGTAATTTAAAAGGACAAAAAATTGTTTCAAATGTTGTGTTTTTAATTTGGCTTTTTTTTAGTTTCTTACCTACATGTATTTTCAATAATCTCGGTGTACAAAATATTTGCGAAAAAAGCGCATATTCTAGGCCGAGAATCCCGTCGATATGTCGAAAAATTGTATTTTGTTTTTCGATAAACGCGTGGATATGAATCAACAACATATATGGAACTCTGAACACTTATGGACATAACATGGACGTTCACTGGATGCATTCTTCTCGTACATCCAGTGGACGTCCAAAGTGTATCCTTACATCTTTGAACAAATTATGGACATAGAATGGACGTCCGGTGGACGTCCTTTTCTGTACATCCAGTGGATATCTTGGTATGGATGTCCATTGGACGTACAGGATATGTCCATGGACATTCGGACTGGTTCTGGACATAAAATGGACATCCACTGGATGTTGTGTGCCGTCTGGGTTTAAACCACCCCCCACCCGCCCGTTCAGCATCCACTGGTCAGGACTTTTAGTATGTTTTTCAGGACACTCCCTTCCCCGACAAATATACAATAATTGGCCTTTACACGAATTATTTCCCTCATTCGACCTTTTTTGGGCTTCGTTGATTGAATTATATTATATCCTGGCAATTCGGCATTTTGCTTCCAAGGAAATATCCACTACACGGCTCCGTTTGCGAAGGTTTACTATGCTATACAATTTGCCGACTAGGAAAAAGATTTATTTCAGGTTTATCTTCAATACGATTTAATAAATAATTCTTCGTCCTATTCAACTGTACAACTTGCAGGATGTGTTTTTTATTCACTTATTTAACGTCGACCTATTTCCGCTACTATGACTAGTCACCTATCCCCAACCTGGAAATTTTACCGAAAATTTTCCGTAAGAAAAGATGGGATTTTTTTGCCTAGCATTTGGTATGCAAGGGACTGATTGCTTTACACCCCCTCGGATGGATGGTAATTTACTACACGATCCCCGTCTAGAATTGCATGTCTTCCACATATGAGCTGATACACAAGCCGTTAGATGGTGAAGCGAGATCGCTGTATTTCCCAGGAAAGCCATGTTAGTCCAATCAAATTAAATTTTTTTTCATGCTAACCGAGCCTTCCGCAAAATAAAATATGGAAAGAATAGGAAGAATTACGTAGAGTTTGATGTATGAAGTATTTTTGGACAGGCGATCCATTACAGAAGTTATTCTAAATGGGGTCTAAAGAGACCCAAAAACATTTTTTCTCGTTTTAAAAGAAATGTAGACTTTGTACAAAGAAAATCTGTATAAAATAGTTCATCAAATTATACGCAATTTTTCCCCTTATTTTCTATATTTTATCTTGCGGATGGCTGGCAAAAAACGAGGTATTTTCGACAATATGACTGACCTATGTACATACGACGTTGCTTAAGTGTTTGTAAAATTTCAAAACGAGATTCGTCATTTTATATACCACATAAGATTGTGTAATATTCAGGCTATTCTTGTATAATATTGATTTAATGGATTCAGTTGTAGATAGGTTTAAATATAACTAATTCATTTAAATGTGGATAACGGGGTGTGGTCTGGGGGACAAACCGTATACATACCTCTCATTTTATATCTGCCTCTTTGCCTCCCGACCGCTGGGGGTGGGTCTATATTGTTGTTTTGTAGCGACATTCTGTAGGCCGTTAATATAATATGTTTTGCAATTATTATATTACTTAATAATTAATCATTATTTGATATTCTCATTTATCCATCTACTCTTTCCCGTTCATAAAAGTCGATAACTTCGAAAAACCATATTGAAATTTTACTAATATTATTCTAATTGCAACATTGCAAATCCCAAACAAGGCCAACAAGGGCGGTACTTATTAAAATATGTACCAAAATTTTTTAACCCCTTAAAAATTGATAGGTATGACATTTGTTCTGAAAGTTCGTATCGTAATATGAAATGTAGCAGATTATAAAACTCTATAACTTCTACTTTATTTTACTTGATTTGAAGGCGCTGAGTTCAAATCTGTAAGTAGTTTTGTTCTGTAAGCTCCAGATTGTTTGGAATTTTACATTTTCATTTTCTCGCAATTTGATGTGACATGATGGCAAAAAATTCAGTTGCGCAATATAAAATCCAGGGTACAGTTACTATTTATTTTTATTTTATGAAATTAAGAAAAAAGTTGAGCTACCAATTCGGCACCCCAGGAGTCTGGCTTCCAGAAGCGGTCGCCTCAACGCCATCTGGTTATGCAAGACAAAAAGAGCCTAAAATGAATTCATGTACAAGAAATACCTATCCAGAAAATGTTTTAAATTATAAAAATCACAACAACGGCGAAAAATGTTTCAAGCTGCAAGCGAGCGGAAGTGATTGCCAATATTCTTGACTACCTCCTCCCTCGCAAATGCGGATGGTGTAGGTGATGTTAGCACACCTCCCCTAGTCTTGGCTGTTGGACATTGCCAACTGGGTCGTTTCTTCTGGCGCTCTTCTGTTTTGGTCTTCGTTCTCCGCTGGCATGAGCGCATTTCGTCTGTAGTGACCGGGGACCGCTGTTGCCGAGCCCTCTCGGAGTTTGGAGGGGGGGGGGGGGGTGACTAGTCGGAAACCCAGGGTCGCAATTGGCATCATGTGCTTCGATTTCGTAGGAAGGAAGAGTGTCGCTCAAGGATTGTGTTCGGCCAAAGACACTTGTTTTAGCGTCAGAGGACAGCAAGGGCTAGGGTAAGGGTATCGAGCTGGTTGTTTGCTTGGTACTTGGTACCCTCGGGATCGGGTGATTTAGGTGCTTGATTTTTGTTCTTCAAAAAAAGTGTTTTTTGGAAATAAATTCATTTTCGAACTTTTCGGTGCCTCATATAACCAGTGTCGGTTGTTATGGTATAACAAAGATTAGATATTGATTTCCATTGTTGATTGTTATTATTATTATTATTATTTTATTTTAAACAATCTCGACTTTGTCGGGCGAAAGATATAGACAGAGGAAGAATTCACTTCATCCTGTCTATATTGAGAGGAACTTGCGGACCAGGTGACATGTCTGCAAAATGGCGGCCTTCTGCATAAGGTAACGAAGAACCTCCGGTATTTCTAATTGCACTAAGTAAGGTGAAAGATTATGTGAACAAACTCCTTCTGCAGATATTACCAAAGGCACAATTCGCACGTCACTTAATCCCCATAAGCGCTTAATTTCGACAGCCAAATTAACATATTTTCTGCACTTCTCTTGCTCAGTTTTCATTATGTTGTGTGTGAGTGGGACGCCGATACCAATAATCTTCGCATGTTTTTCTGTTTTGTTGATAAGCAGTATATCTGCTCGGTTAAAATCCACTGTCTTATCTGTGATAATCGGGCGATCCCAGTAGAGTAGGTACTGTCTAGATTCGAGCACAGCGTCTGGCGAGTATTTGTAGTATTGGTGCATTGATTAGTCCATACTTCAAAGCTAGACGGGAATGAATAATTTTGGCTATCTGATTATGTCGCGAGAGGTAGTCGGTGTCTGACAAAATAGGGCATGATCCTATGATATGTTCGATGGTTTCCCCTGGCTGTGAGCATTTACGACACTTATCAGTGACATTTGACTTCAAAATATGCTTTTCATAGTTTCTTGGCCTGATCACTTTATCTTGAACTCTTCCGTTTCTGGATAGAGCCAACCGTGTTTTAGGAAGGAGATGGAAGTCATTTTATCGGTACTTGCCGCGTCTAGTTGTGAGGGATATTTGCCGTGTAGCATCTTTTCCTTCCAATGGCTTATTCTGCTCGCTTTGGATTCTATTTGGATCTCAAATTCTGGAGACGCTAGATTGAGTGGAGTGTATGCCTGATCATTGCGGACGATTGTTCGGATTTTGGGATGTGTATTCCTAAGGAAGTATGCTCTCATTTTGCTCTCTTGGCTTCTACAAAGCGATTTGATGTTAAGCAATCTACGTCCTCCCTCACTTCTGGGTATGTACAAACTCTCCACAGATGTAAGCAGCGAAATTTGGTGAGTACCCTTCTTGTTGTTCTGTCTATTTCATCTAGATCTGTGTCGGGCCATTTCAGAATCCCGAAAGAGTATATTAGTGTAGGGATTGCCCAGCTGTTGACGGCCCTAATCAAATTCTTGGAATTCAGTTTTGTATTATTATTATTATTATTATTATTATTATTATTATTATTATTATTATTATTATTATTATTATTATTATTATGAAGATTGACTCCAAGGTGTCTTTTGTACTTCAAATATTTATAGATAGGTGTTTTGTAAATAATTTCATTCTATAGCTGTTTATTTTCTTGTATCATCAGAATGTAGGTTATCAGAAATTAATATTTTGATAGATAGTTTTTTATTTTAGATTAGTCATCAGCAATTTTCTCTACTTGTTGTTGCTAAATCTCCAAAAAAAAAATGGTTTGACTTTTGTAACAAAACATGATTTATTTAATTGCTTTTCCTTATAATTTAACAAAGAAAATTAAAGTCAATTAGTATTCGTATTTATCAGTTTTTGTCATGATCAGAGCTCTGGGAGGGGGGGGGGGGGGGCATGGCCCCGCCTTAGAACCGCCATTAAATCCAAAGCGGAGTGTGCTTTTTTGAAGAAAAAATGCTGGGAAGGAGTCCTCGTATTTATATCTTGTTGGATGTTTTGTGATTCATGCACAAGTATTCCCTTTTTTGCCTCCACTACCTACGAGACATTTAATTATCACAATTTATGAAACTGATACTCTTATTTGTACTCTATCTGGTATCTTGCTTACCTTAATCAGTAATTTATTTCCTTATATTCGTTATGTTTTTTCTAGTTGTCTTTTTAATTTTAATATACTTTAAACCTTATCTTATACTTTTTACGGCATAAAGATGTGAAAATCGATGGCGCCCTGAAAGCAGCTATTTTGCACTTTCATTCTTATAACTTCTTATTACTTTGTCGTTTTGTCTGGCTTAGTTAACAAGGATGAAAATAACTGTTAGTGCCTTTCGTCCCTGAGTGTCTCTTGCTCGGTGTACATTAAAATTTGATATAATACTGACTCTGTTGAATCCCCGTATCTTAAATTCTTTTTTTCCAACAATTGGAGTTTATTATCTAATAACGAGCCAAGCCTAGACTACAGCACAATATGAAAATATAACAACCCAATGAGTTTTAAGCTTGTTTTAGAGTGACAGTGGTGATATAAATAACATTAATTTTGTTAATGCTCAGTACATATCTTAAACCATCCCGTGAGTGTCTCTACCTACGGAGGACTGGCACCCTCAGTGTTCATCAATTATTTAGGTGGCAATCAGTGGCTGATTTCCTCATACGCTCATCTCACCCCGCCGTAACTTCGTCGGAGTGGTGAAATTCATACGAAACTACCCTTGTCTGACTAATTACTTATTCAGTCAGACTGTCGATATATGAGAATTAATCTTGCTATTTCGTGTATATGATGTTCTTTATGCATCCGCTCTATGGTGCCTATCATCATAGTTGCTTTATTTAAAGCAACAATGTACAATGCTTTCATGAAGTCATAGTAATGGTAACCAATGTTAAAATAACAAATTTTCCCAGAATCAATATTTTGTATTAGTAGGAATATGAAATTGATCAGATTTAGTTAAATGATTATTTAACGAATATGGTTAGAAAAGTAACTTATTTTCTTCATACGCCCTGTCTGGGACGGATAAAAAACCGCTACCTAAGGAATCACTACTTCCACATACAGATTTTCCATCCGTCTCTTAAAAAAAAAACATGTAAACTGTATTTGCAGTCTAGTATGTGGAAATAATTGGTAATAGAATTCTAATAATATTTGAGGCAGATGTCATAAAAAAGTTTCAGGCGTTGGTTTCTAACATATACGCCAAAAATTAAGTTTCTAGTCTTATTAGCTTGCTCTACTTTTAGTGCCCAATTTACACCACCCGCCACCCCTTCAACGGAATCGTCTCAATCAGCTGTCACTGCAATACATACGTGTACCAAACAGGTGAAAATCTCAGTTTTATTTTAACAACCGCTTTAATAATGTGGCGGAAGGAGTTGAAAATATTAGTCTTGGCTTCTAGTATATGTACCAAATCCCAAGTTTCTGTACTCTTACCAGCTTGCTTTATTTATTTTCCCCTATTTACCCCTTTTTACCCCCCAACCCTCCACCGGATAAGTTTAAAAACAATCCAGTTCCAGATCTCGTTATAATACATACGTGTATAAAATTCAAGTCAATATCTTAAACCGTTTCAGAGAAAACATGTTCACAAAAAAGTTAGAGACAGACGGACAGAAAATTTTTATTTTCGTTATTGAACAGATTGGGCCGTTACTTGATGAAAATCCATGATAATAATTGGGAAGAAAACTATATTAGTTTTTGATTTTCACTTTATTTCTTGTCAACATGACAATTGTTTCGCCACACAGTGGCTTCTTCGGATGTTGAGTACTGGTATACTAATTTTACAATGCACAAACTATATGGTTTTATACAATTTCAATGTAATCCTAATCTTAATTGCTAAGCGGAAAAGTACAATATAATTTTAATTACTAAATGGAAAGGTACATATATTTCTAGGTAATTTATTGAATCTAATTCTAATAGTCTAAGTAAATAAATTTAGTAAGGGAGATGAGTTTGTTTCAATTTGGTCATTTAATAAAATATCAGACGACTTTAGTTTATTTATTTCTAGAGATTCTAGTAAATCGAGTTTTAACCCTTTTTTCTCGGTGTGTAAAATTTTAAACTCTTCGTTGAACACGTGACCTACTTCTAATAGGTGGTTAGCATAAGTTGAGTCTGTTTTATTACTGATGTAACTTCTTTTATGTTCTGATAACCGTTTACCAAAATTTCTTCCTGTTTGTCCAATATATACCTTAGGACAAGCACCACAAGTCAACTTATAGACGCCTGATTTATTTTCTGATGAAATTTTGTCTTTTGCATTTTTTAAATGTTTTCCTATTGTGTTATTAGTTTTGAAAGCTACATTAATATTACGTTTTTTTAAAAAAGAGGAAGTTTTTTCTGTTGGGTAGCCGATGTAAGTGAGAACTTTGAAACTGTTATTTTGATCTTTTATTGTTGGATATACTTCTTTAATGGCTTCATTGAAAGATTTTTTCACAATGATATTGTCTATTACTTCGGGGTTGTAACCATTTTTGAATGCAATTTGTTTTATTATTTGTAGTTTTTTGATATAATTTTCCTCTGATAAGGGGACAGTCAAAAGCCCTTGTATCATGCTGTTGTATGCTGCTATTTTGTGTTGGCGAGGATGTGCTGAGGTGTTGTGTATTGTTATGTCAGTGTGGGATGGTTTATGAAAAATTGAAAAATCATGTTTTTTATTGAGTCTTGTAATAGTCAAATCTAGAAAGTTAATAGCGTTTTCGGTTTCAGTTTCGAGAGTAAATTTAATTTTAGGGTGGAGTGAGTTTATGAAATTTGAGTTTATGAAAAGGAACTAAACGACAACTCAACAATTTCCTAAATTTCATAAACTCACTCCACCCTAAAATTAAATTTACTCTCGAAACTGAAACCGAAAACGCTATTAACTTTCTAGATTTGACTATTACAAGGCTCAATGAAAAACATGATTTTTCAATTTTTCATAAACCATCCCACACTGATATAACAATACACAACACCTCAGCACATCCTCGCCAACACAAAATAGCAGCATACAACAGCATGATACACAGGCTTTAGACTGTCCCCTTATCAGAGGAAAATTATATCAAAGAACTACAAATAATAAAACAAATTGCATTCAAAAATGGTTACAACCCCGAAGTAATAGACAATATCATTGTGAAAAAATCTTTCAATGAAGCCATTAAAAAAGTATATCCAACAATAAAAGATCAAAATAACAGTTTCAACGTTCTCACTTACATCGGCTACCCAACAGAAAAAACTTCCTCTTTTTAAAAAAAACGTAATATTAATGTAGCTTTCAAAACTAATAACACAATAGGAAAACATTTAAAAAATGCAAAAGACAAAATTTCATCAGAAAATAAATCAGGCGTCTATAAGTTGACTTGCGGTGCTTGTCCTAAGGTATATAATGGACAAACAGGAAGAAATTTTGGTAAACAGTTATCAGAACATAAAAGAAGTTACATCAGTAATAAAACAGACTCAACTTATGCTAACCACCTAATAGAAGTAGGTCACGTGTTCAACGAAGAGTTTAAAATTTTACACACCGAGAAAAAAGGGTTAAAACTCGATTTACTAGAATCTCTAGAAATAAATAAACTAAAGTCGTCTGATATTTTATTAAATGACCAAATTGAAACAAACTCATCTCCCTTACTAAATTTATTTACTTAGACTATTAGAATTAGATTCAATAAATTACCTAGAAATATATGTACCTTTCCATTTAGTAATTAAAATTATATTGTACTTTTCCGCTTAGCAATTAAGATTAGGATTACATCGAAATTGTATGAAACCATATAGTTTGTGCATTGTAAAATTAGTACTTATACCAGTACTCAACATCCGAAGAAGCCACTGTGTGGCGAAACAATTGTCATGTTGACAAGAAATAAAGTGAAAATCAAAAACTAATATAGTTTTCTTCCCAATTATTTTTATTTTCGCTTAAATTTAAAATCTTGACGTTTCATGGCATTCTAAACCTATTTCAATAAGAAAAATGTTTGAATTTTTTTACGATTACTGTACTTCCACTCCACTACGTGGATAAAATTTCACCGTCGCATCGTTCGGTTAATGAAGCCTTATCACTAGCCGTTTTTTTAAAGGCAATTCAATATTTTTCAAAAATATTCTTTCCACGTCGTTTACTGGCTCAATAATAGTAAATCTGCAAAAGTTGTGGAATTATGGCAGGCCCTATTGGATTCACCATTATGAATCTTGAACATTTAGCATCAAATTCAGTATCGGGTTCTCTGAAAGTAACCAATTCTAATTGTTAGACATTTGATTCCTGGCGACTCCACCAAAATCTTGAAAATTTTGGAATAGAGAAATGTGTTTTCTGATTTTTGCTTACCTTATACTAGAGGTAGCTTGATAAAAACTAATATTTGCCATATTCTGCAATTTACAAATAATTTCCATAGAAATCGTCAACGCCATTTCAGAACAATACCTGAACAAACATTAAAGAAAAAACACATTGAGAACCTCGTCTTTAAAAAAAAAGTAAGTCGGTTAATTAAAAGCGCTGAACAATTGTAGAACGCTAAAGTTTGTAGTTCACTGTTGAACGTCAGACATCCATTATCCCAGAAATGGACAATGACGCCTGTTTAGCGATTACTTTCCACTCTCAAGGTGATTTGTTACAACTCTTAGATGTTGATAAAGTGGAGAATGGAAAATTTCTACTTCAATTGCTACTGTGCTGCTTATCTTTGTATTTTTATTACTATGGATGCATTTTTCTGATTTTTATCTTGAAAAATTCAATTAGTATAAGGTAAAAACTCTCAGTATCTATTTAGTTAATTGTATATAAAACAAACCACCCATGGTAAGTGGGACACATTCCGAGAATGTTTAATCTCAGCTTCATATAACGACAAAATATATATAACAATCGACTGAAGCATATGTTTGTAACTATTTGTTTGAGGGATTGGGATCAAGCGACGTAATAAATAATACATTTTATAATAATACGTTTACAATTGGAATTTTGTCGTAATAAGCGATTAATTTATTCGTCAGGACGGAATATTTGTAATTGCTTTTAAACGTGTATGTAAGTTGGATGGGACTTTCTAGCTTTTTCAAATCTACTAACTGCATATAACATGATAAAGATAACGGGACCTCCTGTTAAGTGTCAGCGCATCAATCAATTTTCCTCCAACGGACCCACTAAAACATTTGCTATCTTCTAGCTACAATTGTTGTTGGTTTCATCACACGATCCAGATGTATTTGTCGTTCAGTTTAAAATATTTTTTATATAATACTGTCAAATCCCTGTGATAAGTATTTTTATTTGGTGTCATTTCCGATGGCATTATCTGATCTGAACATTACTATACTGCCTACTAATACACTTTTGCAAAACTTTTGCAAACATTGTGTAAATAGTGGAGTATACATATTGTTTGGAAATGATTTCTCATATATTTATACACTATAATATTATTTGTGCGTAAAAGTCGCCTCTAGAATTAATTGCTGGCTCACGATCTCTGGATATGAGTTATGAATTCCCAGCAACGATATCTAATCACACCGTACTGTGTACATCAGCCATTAAGCTAGCAACAAATAACATATCTTTCTTTCTCCTATACAACATCACAAAATCCAAAAACTATCGCCATTATAAATTAAAATGCTCGGACGTCCATCTAACACGTAACAAGTGCATATGACCATACCGAGCGCACTCACAATTCATTATTGACACCGCAAACCATAGCCACTAGTCGGATTGTCCGTCTGTCTGTTTTGGCTGCATTATCTCCAGTGATATCGCATGTGCATGCACTTTGCTGCAATCAATGCAAATGCATAACTTATTCATGACACATAATGCCCAGTGGCAGTGTTGGCGATTCCATCGAGCAGATAAAACACCGGTATTTATCACTGTCGCCGCCGCTCTACTCTGGTGCCGGAGGAGGATGAGGGACAAGCGGATTTAACATTGACAACTCTCAGCCGATTCAGTCGTATTTGTTTTGTTGACTGACGTAGGGCGAAGGTTAATAGATTTTGGTAATAATTACCTGTCTCTTTGCGAGACCCCAGTTCTTGATGAGACACTCTCATTTTATCATGTGTCGAAGGGAGTATAATGGAACTGATTAATTGCACTAGGGCGTTACCAACCTCTGATAGCTTATTGTTTTGGTTTCAAATCAATTAAACAGGTCTATAAAAAGCTATAGCTAAAAAATGCGTTAGCTTAATATATCGCCCTCCTGATAGAAATGTAATAGTATATTATTCAACGAGCATATAATGATGGCTATTATTCACGAGGGTGACGTTTAAGACACGAGCCGCAGGCGAGTGTCGTAAATCACCAGAGTGAATAGTAGCCGTTATATGCGAGTAGAATACTATACTTTGTCCACGAGTATTAAATATTTAATATTTATTTAATTCGTTTTCATTTAATTTGTCCAATTTAAGAAAGATTCATACCATCATCATATATAATTTTTTCGATTTTTCGGGCAACAAGTTTAATGAGACGATTTCTGTAGCTTCCATTATCTCTGGCGGTGTCAGAGAAATCTCGTTATCACTGCCAGTATCCATTTATTTAATTATATTACTCTTTTTGAGTACCTAATATGTAAAATTATTGAAAATAACGTTGGCGTTGAAATCGCACAAATTTTAACGTTTCAAATCAATTACAGAATTACGCTTTGACACATTATCATGGCTTACTAATAAAATAACATAGTTTGTATGCACGTAGGAAAATGGTTTCAAAAACAATGTTGGGGATTGCCGCGAGTTGCTAATAGATGATGCTTTGAAAAAAACTTACTAATGTAGTCTTTGAGTGTTCATTAAAGTACCTCTTCGGCATGTACCATTTGAGTGTTTCCTAGAAAACTTAGAGAGACAACACTTGCCTTTTGGTTGCTGCAATTTTGACATAAATTTTTAGTAAAATCACTAATGTCATTTCTTACAAACAACTGACTGTCCTCATTATTCACTCCAATCAGTGAATAATGAAATCATTATTCACTGCAGGGAATAATGGGTAGCATTATCCTTGAGGAAACACATACATAATGAGTACAATATTTAATGGTCGTGGACAAAAGATTTTTTGATACCTTGAAAGAAAATTTTTCAAGTGTATTGCCAAGTTGTAATAATTATACTCTTCGCAAGTACAAAACTAAGAGTATATTGCATTCGATCGGCATATTTCTAAAACGGGTAATACCGCTTGTAGAGAAACAATTTTCATATCACTGTTTTGGTGAGCGAATTCTGAATAACTTTCAAAATGTCCGTCTGTCCGTATGTCTGTCTCACTGTCCGTCCGTCCGTCACGTTTCTTATAATCACCATAACTTAAGAACGAAAAGTCGGATTGTAATGAAATTTGGACAGTAAGATTGTGTTAGCTAGTGTCACAAATGCGATAAGACTATGGACCAAGATTTGGAGGCTTTCATTCATCTCGCAGTTATACAAGACAGTCACTTGCTAATAAAAACTAACATTATTATACGTTTCGCAAATATCTTTTTATTTACGATATAAATACAGAGAGTATTCTGTAGAATGTGCAACGGTTATATAAAAATTGCAGTAAATCGACAAAGAGTATAATATTTAGCTTATTTAATATGTACAGGATACATAAATATTAGTGTAGTTTAAAAAGTATCATCGTAGAAGTTTTTTTCACTTTTAGATGTTTATGATTTCCCATAGTTCTTTCTCTGAACTAGGTTCCACATGCATCAAAACACTTGAACTTTAAACTCGAACACTAACAATCGACACGCGTTTCGAGAACTATGTTGGAGTCACGGGGAAATGATTTACGCTAAATTTCATTTAAAAATGTTGCTATGTGTGTACCAACATAATATCATATCATCCCGTTACCCTTACCTAAGCTCAAGTTCAATGAACTGTGACATAATAACCTATAAAATGAACTATTTGGGGTACGTCCTTTGTCATTACTCACACTATTTTTATATTTTAAAATTTTTAATCTTCTCAACATTGGGCTTTCCAATTCTTTCATTTTTTCAAATGGGCCGTATGTACCTTGAATCTTGTTATAATTTGACCTTTTGTTTGTCCAACATAATTCGAATTACAAACTCTATAACTAATTTCGTGATCCAAGACCTCTGCTTTGATTCCGTTTTATCCCTTTGGGTTGGTTAAAAGTTGTGGAGTCGCAGAGTATAACAAAAGCGTTAATTAAACCTTGTTTTCTGATTTTTTCTCGCTTTTTTTCAGTGATGCTAACAGCAGAATTTTAAAGAAATTATTAGTATGCTACAAAAGTACACTAAGATAAAAGCAATTAAAGAAAAGTTTTTCTATGATATTTCTTGTGCTTTAGTAATTTATAAACAAACTAAGTATTGTCCAATAAGAAAGACAAATTCATTTTAATTGCTAGCATAACCAGAATTCAGGCTATCGAAAGAATGCAAAGGTTGTAAATCAGTAATTTTACAAATAGTTCTTCTTTTAGTTCTCATAGATAGTTTTTTCTGCTGTTTGCAAAATCCTATAAAGAATATGTTTCATTATAGGTAATATATAACTTGAAAGTTACACTAAACATATCATAATGCTTAAAATTGAATTGAACATAATTACAGTTTTTTAATCGCATAAACTCTTGCAAAAATATCAAGTTGAAATTTCTAAATTCTGAAATTCTGTTAATCTAAATAGACGAGTAAAATTGGGAAGCAAAGTCGCTTAGTTTCCGAGAAAAAAAAAAGACTGGCGTAGAACCAAACCAGACTTGGTGCGATTCTTTAATTAGGTGATCGTGTACATGAAACCACTTTTCACGACATTTTCTGGTGGTCAGGAACTTTTTTATTTCGAAAAAACTGTAAAAATACGATTTTTCCATGAAACATGTTTTTTAACGTCCCCACCGTTATATCTTTAAAAATAATTGTGCTATGGAACTGTTTTTTTTTTTAAATTGAAGTAGACACAATAGCGCTTCTAACTATGTACAATATGATTGTAAAATATAATTTTTTTAATTGTTAAAATAATAGCAAACTTAAAGTTGTTATTTTCGTGAATGTATTTTTCAGCAATCGAGAAAAAATTTTATTTATGAAAATATGTATATACATGCTGTGAACAAATTGAAGCCAATATATGAAAAAAGTTTTTAGAATCATAATTTTTGATGTGCAGGTTTTAGTATGTAGTCAGCGATTTTTTTAAAACGGGCTAAAACATATTCTTGCGCGCCCGGCTCTCATTATGCTGCTTACCGCCTGGGGACTACGGTTGTTGGATTCATGTGTACTAATCGGACTTTTATTAACAGCTCCAAAATAGGTACGAACCTAAGGTATAAACCTACCTTTTGTTGTTTTAAGGTAAAAAATATTTAAAAGCAGGTAAATATAAATCATTGTTATAAAGTAAGTACCTAGGTACCTAATAAGTAGGTTATTACACATTTTTGATTGAATTAAACCAAGACGCAGGAATAAAACAACTTTGTTTTTTTGCAACTATTTTTCTATTGACAAATGAGTATTTAGTTACGTAGGCCCTGCGTTAAAAGCATTCTAGTTCGTCTGTACATTCATCGAAACCTTTAAATAACAGTATTTCAAGAACGACATTTACACTCGTTACAACAATTTAGGCCTTCTTTAACACAATCATATTTTCGATTTTCACAATTTTTATCTGAACAATAAATACTTAATGAAAATATTGTCCAAACATCGTCACTTAAATTCCGTCCTGAACCATGTGCATTTATAAGTGTAGTTGGCATATTGCTTCTGTACGATATTCTAAGTTGATACATAAACCTGCAATAGTTAACTAAATATATTAGATAGAAAATCTATTATTTAAATATATATGTTTACCTTAAGAATGGGTGGTAAAAGGTGCTTTCAGTTGAAGGAAGCTCCGTTTGTTGTTGTTGCTAATTTGATCGTTAGGTCGTTTAATATCTGAATTTGTTTATTTTTGTTTTTGTACAGTACCTACTAGAATCAATTTTGTAAAGATTTTTAAAGCTTCGTCTTTAATGGCAGTTCCGATAATTTTTGAACAACAACAATATTCTTTAAGAGCATTAAACGCAGATTTTTGAAATATTTTTAAAAAACCATTAGTGGTGTCGCAACCAGTAAAACAATGAAGACAAGAACAAACTGTAGTTCATAAACTTTGCACTACCTTCTATATTGACAAAAATTGTCTGCTAGTGCCGTGTCCAAGTTGCATAAATAAATTAGTTCCATTTAAGTCAGAGTCCGAAAAAAGGAGAGTAAGTAAAATGAATACATCTATATCAACTGATTTCACCAATGTTTGTTTGCTAAATTTAGTTTCGTACATTGCATGCAAAATCATCCTGGTATCTTCCTGTTTGCTAAATAGATTTTTGGTCATTTCTGTATGACGTTTATGTAGTGAAACTACTTTTTATTTTAATTTAAATGCTCCATCTATTATTAATATTTCGTATTCGATTAAGTACTGTGCAGCATCTGTTGCAAATCGGCGCGGCGCGACGGCACTGTATGATTGCAAAAAACGTTCGTGTTTTCAAAACTTGTCTACTTATACGACAGTCTATATGACATTTTAATTAAATTTCGTCATTTAAAATATTATCTTTTCTCACACAATATTTCCGCGATGTCGTCCTTTTCAGCACTAGATATTAGTGACAACAAACCTTGTATCCTAGGTCTTGGTACCACAGATTTGTCATCATCTCGCGCAATTTTCTTACAAATAATGCACTCCATTATTTTAGAAAACTAAATTGCGAATTTTCTACAGCATCGCATTTATTTAAAACTATTTATACGTATACTCTAAATCCCGCAAACTACTAATATACGATTCAAATGTATTGACCCCTCATTTTAACCGCGAAATCTCAAAAATGGCGGACCAGAGAAAATTTGAGAAAATATGTGTTCATTATGTGTCTATTGTAAATTATTCACTGAAGTTTGAATAATGTACATTGGACGGTTTTGAGGTTCTGCTAAGTTATATTGAAAAATGCCCTACTTTTTAAGGAAATTTTGACCATACCAGTTTTAAATTCATTATATCTTGAAAAATATGCCTACTATAAGAATAATATTTTAGATACCGATAAAGCACGGCATTTTTTGTACGAAGAAATTCTTTCATAATTTTTTATTCTAAAATTTGGCAGTTATTGTCAAAAACGTGACCTCATGTTTATTCGGCTATTTATCAAGGTATTCAAAAGATTTTTAATAAAATAGTTAATCATAGAAAATGTAAGGATTTTCAGGAAAAAGAATTGGTATATATCAAATAGTAATTTAGTTATCAAGTGCAATAGATAATAATGCAGAACGCGGGCAATATTATCTATTGCACTTGATAACTAAATTAATATTTGATATATACCAATTCTTGTTTCTGAAAAAGTTTACATTTTATATAATTAACCATTTTGTCAAAATTTTTGTAACTACCTTGATAAATAACCGATTAAACATGATGTCACGTTTTTTAGAATAACTTGCAAAATTTTAGAATAAAAAATTATTAATAAATTTCCTCGTAGAAAAAATACCATGCCTTATTGGCATCTAAAATATTATTTATACAGTAGGCATATTTTCAAATATATAATGGATTTAAAACTGGTATTGTCAAAATTTCCTTAAAAAGTGGGACATTTTTCAGTATAACTTAGCAGCACTTCAAAACTGTCCAATGTACATTATTCAAATTTCAGTGAATGATTTACAATAGACACACAATTTTTTCAATTTTTCCGTTCCTCCGTTTTTGAGATATTCGCGGTTAAGGTGAGGGGTCAATAGATTTGAATAGTCTATTAGTAGACGCATCTTATCCTACCTTCCATACGCGGTGTACGTACCTAGATTGTGAGCCGCAATAATACATATGACTAATTTAGCGCGCTTTAAAAAAAATCGCTGTTGCCAAACGATACACATTGGGAAAAAAATTATTATATCAAAAACTTTTCTAATGTTTGGACTACATTTGGTTCACTGTATGTGTATAAAAATTTTCAAAAATAAAAAAGTTTATCGATTGGTGAAAATTGTAATACGTAAAATTCAAATATCTAGTTTTCCTAATTTTTAAGGAAATGAAAATGCAAACTGTGTAAAAACCATTAGTACAGTTAAAAGCGCTATTGCGTGTACTTTAATTAAAAAAAAAAAAACAACGTCGATAGCAACAATAGTTTTGCAGATATGACGGTGGAAACAAAAAAAAAACACATTATTTTTAAAATACAATATTTTCCCTTTTTTTTAATTTAAAAAGGTCCAGACCACGAAAAAATGTTGTGAAATACGATTTCATATGCCCAGTGACATGCTTAACAAAACCTACCATGTTTGACCTGGTTCTACGCCAGAAAAAAAAAAACGGCACGATAGAGTCTCGAATTCGCTCCTCTAAAAGGAAACCGCACAAAATACACGGTAAAAGTTATACAGTAGTTTAAGCTAAAACCTGCTGAAATGTTTTCGTTGGACCATTCCGAACAAGTGTTCGTATGTGCATTGTGCAGTAGGTCGAAAAAGTCCATAGATTTCAAGTTACGGACACTTGAAGGTCAGATAATGATTCATACACTTGAAGGTTTTTAACTTTCCAGGTGTTATAGTAACTCAGTGTTGAGGAATTGGCCAGAACCAAAGTTGTAAAAATATGAGTAAGTTACCTTGTGATGACCTTGACTTTGACTCCTAACAGTAATTTTTTCAATAAAAGCCATATTTTGAACCTTGCGGATTCAGAAAAAAATCATTTCACTTTAAGGTATGAATCAAGAAAAAGTTATACAGAAGGGTAGGATACTTACCCATGTTGTCATCTGAAAGTCAGAAAAGTTGTTGTTACAAAATAGCTTGGCAATTCTGATTTAGTAAGAACTTACCCAGATAAAAGTTGTAGGAAGTCATATAAACTAACTTCTGGCGACCTCGACGTTGAAACGTCTTTAAAAAATCATCTCTTTTCATATAACACTATATTAACCGTGCCTTTATTGAAAGCAGTTCTATTAAAAAATAGAACGTCCTTTTAAAAATAAAAAAAAAGAATCTTGATATCCCCATATAGTGCAATCGTATTAGTGACTTAATTGAAATAATTTCTCTAAACGAGAGACTGTACATAGTGCACATGCATAGTACTAGTACTCAGTAATAGCACGTTCGTACAATCAGACAACCATATGTGAAAATGGCGGCCGTTTTTTTAAGTTTTTACCACATCATTTATGAGTGTTGATTTTTGGCATGTTATTACTAATTAGTAGTATTATATGCATATATAGTCTGCTGTTTAGGGGAATTACTTCCAGGTAAACAATTTTGTATACATTTTGCTTTTCGTCACTTTATATTTTTTACTTTTGACGTCGGATTCAGTATCAGCTGCTCCGAAAATACCTAACTACTAATTGTAATGACATTCCGACGTAATGTGAATTTTATCTAGTTTAGATACTCCGGCACACTGTAGACTGGTGGTTGCATGACGAAAAGACTACAATGGAAACATTGCCGATTAATAATACCGTTTATAGTTTATACAAAAAAATATTATGAACCGTTTTGAGTTATCACTAGCGTATTCGCTGAATCTGCAATTAATATTAATAATAATAATAAATAATAATAAATACTTTACCAACAGAATATTCTTGAGGATAATCGCGGAACTCGAAATATTATTTCATTAACCTATGCAATCAATTTTATTATGCAAAAGTAGGTAAATAAATCCTACTGCAAATAACACTCTTAGAAGAAGCAATTGAAAACTCAATGAACTTAACAACAAGTGCTGAGAGTAGCCCCTTTCGGGGTACACTTCTGAACCGTATTCTAACTTTGATCTGACATAAGCGAAATAAAGTACTTTTAACGCAGTGGAATCATGAAATTTGCGACAGTTTCGTATTATAAAACCTAACACTCTTAATGCGGAGGTTGTAGTCTGGTTAATATGGTCAGTAAATGACAGTTTTGGGTCAAACGCTATACCAAGATCTTTTATAGATTCACATCGGCTTAAGGTTGTGGACTTGTTGACAAGTAAATTCAGTGTAATGTTTCTTTAGTGCAAAAGTTAAGCTTTTACATTTTTGAGTAAATAATCTTCATCTAAATAGATGAAGATTATTTTCGTCACACCAAACTTCAATCTTTCTCAGTTGGTTCTGAATAAATAGCAGTCTTTATCATTCTCTATGGTATGGTAGATTTTTAGATCGTCAGCAAATAGCACCTTTTCACAATCGATGATCTGTACAAAATCATTAATGAGGAGCAAGAATAATAATGGGCCAAGGTTGGATCCTTGGAGTATTCCGGAAGTGGCAATAAATTGTTTAAAGTCTAACCTGTTGTAAGATACATACTGAACTCTCTTAGTCAAGTAAGACCTAATCAGTGTTATAAGTGGTTCATGAAATCCACAGTTATTTAGCTTGGTTAAAATTATTCCGTGATCGATTCGATCAAATGCTTTGAAGTGTATCCACGGAAGGCTGAGAGTAATATATATGCGTGATTGCCTCGTGATCGCGACGTGTTCCATCCTCATTGGTTGCATTTTTCAGGAGATTGCCAACGGTTTTCTCGACTTCAGTTGTATGTAATTTGCGTAAGAGTGTATTTACATTTGTTCGAAAATTTGAATTATTATAACTCATAAACAGTTTAGTGAATCCATTTGAAGTTTATGGTAGAGTATTATCGAGTTAAAAAGAACAATATCCTACATTTTCATTAATATTCAGTCGTTCTAAAATCGATCAGGAAACTTCTTGTATTTTTAATAATTTTACGCATGAATGGCTCTGGCGAACTAAGCCCACGTGAACAGCACGTGGCAGCTCTCAGTGCTTGGAGAATATACTATAGCAAAGTCGGTGTACATTACGCCTACCTGGCCATGGTTATCAAGTGTATTAGCGACATATTGGGAGAATATTGCTAAATTTGTTATGGTGGAGCGTCCCTCCGTAAAACCATGTTGGTGTGGTGAGATTAAATTTTTTGCCGCGGGATAAATAACTATAGAGTCTCAAAGAGTTTTGTAAAATTACAAAGAATAGAAAGAGGTCGATAATTAGTTAATTTGGAAGGATCGCCAGATTTAAGTATTGGACATACTCTCGCAGTTTTCCAAATGTCAGGAAAAACGAAGGTTTTTAACATAAGATTGAAAATAAAGAGTAAAGGAGTTATAAAGGCGTATCTACAGTCTTTCACTAAAACATTAGGGATTTGATCGTTACCTGACGTCATTTTATTTTTTAATTCATTGGCAGAATTCAGTAAGTCCTTTTCGGTAAATTCACGTATATTATAGACATCTATATAATTAAAACAATTTAATTCAGCAAAGGTATTAGGACCGGTTGATGTTGAGTAAACGCTACTAAAGTAAAAAATCACGAAATTTGCTCACTTTATGCTAGGTATATCGTGATGAAGCTATTAGACCGGTAGCACGGGAAAGATTCTGGTGAACAATTAGCTAACGTCTGCGTCTCATGGAGACCTTTCTTAAGCACGTAAAATCGACTACGAGATATTTTTTATCATTGCCACTGGCGCAAAACAATTTTTAATTGATTTTTTATTTTGTAAAATAAATGCATCATTTTTATCAATCAGTTCACGTCTGCGATGTTAATATTAGTTTACTTTAGGAAAAAAAAGTGACGGGTAGCGCAATCGCAGACGTGTAGGTGGCGCAGTAGTCTTTGAAATCGGCAATCGCATTTGTATTGAAAACCGGCTTTTAAAAACAATCGGTTCACGTCTGCGAAAGGCGTCACCCGTTATATAATGTCTTTTTAAGTACTTGAACAGTCTCCCAGACGATTTGGCTGTGTATGTGATATTTTTATACATTTTCGATTATGCTACCGATTCCGATAATTTTGCACGATTGGCTAACGTCTGCGAAGTGCATTATCAAAAACTTTGAGCTCAAACTGTTGTATCAAATTATTCCCAGACGCGTAGAACAAGCCCAGACGCTTGTCTGTACGCTTTTACTTTGTGGAAAAAAATTTTTTTTTGAACAATTAGTTTACATCTGCGAATAGTTTTTTATGCAAAGTACGTCACTTTTAGGCCACGAGATTATTCGCAGATGTGTATATTGTGCATAGTTGCTTATATGAGTACAATCGCATGAATTTTATTTGCGGTCGGTTAAAAATAATACTTTCAAAGAAAGAGTTTTTGTTTGATTTTATAGTCGGTCAAAGAAACATTTACTATTTATTACCGTGATAATGGCAAGGAAAAACCAATTCTTATGAAGATGTGGTAAAGAAAAGGGGGGATGGACGCGGCAACACCCACGTCACTTGTTGAAAGCATTTTCGTTGTCGCCAGGATTTTGTTAAATAAACGATTAGGCCACAAAAGATATATGCATTACAAAAAAAAACATATATTTGTAAATTATCTTGAACATGAGTAAAACATTATATTCATTCGTCATCATCGTCATCATCATCATCCAGTTCAACACAGCTCTCCTCATCCTCATCCACAGCGATTATATTGTCGTCTTCATCTGTTGTTAAAAAAAATTGCTTGTATTTGCTTCATTATTTTGCAATTATTTTATCGTACGGGGAGCTTAAGATTAGTCGAACATTAAGCTTCCTTAAACACGTTTGTAATTATACGTATTAAAATCAATTAATTAAGAATTGTAGTCAGTTTGCTTGTACGTGTGTATTAACGTTTCGACAATAACTTTCACGTAAACACAGAATGTAATACTAATAACACACAATCGGCAAATGGTGCCCCTTGCACATGCTTATTTTATTGAAGTTGATAAAATAGTTTAATAAGTCTCATTGAAATACAACTCTTAATAAAGTATTTTAACATTGGAAATGTTTAAGGAATCAGGAATGTAATGGTAGATATAGGGGAACATATACATCGAAAGTGAAGCATATGTTCGGGCGTCACCGCTGGACGCAGGGGTGATCAGATCGGAGTGATTTGAGTGGCGTTGTGTAGTTTGGACCTCTGTGTATTGATTACAAGTTATCGGGACATTCTAAGTTTATGGGGGCGGCAAGGGGGAAGTCAATAGTGAAGGTCTGCGTTTTGACTATTTTAATAAAATTATGCCGAGGTTTGAGTGCGATATAAGAAAATTAGGGTGGTCAGATCGGGATGCTATGAGTGACGTTGTGTAGGTTGGACCTTTGTGTATCGAACGAAAGTTGTCCGGGCATTCTAAGTTTACGGGGGCGGCAAAGGGTAGGTCAATAGTGAAGTTTTACGTTTTGACACTTGAAATCATTGAATGGTTATAAAAAATAAAAACCTTTGGGCATTGAATTGGACGTAGAACGGGGCCATAAGACCTATGCTCATTTTAATTATATTAGACTTTCCACACATATAAGACAAAAAACTTGTACTAATCAATAGATACGTATATGATAATGAAAATTATGACAGTAAAACCGAAGTAAGTCATGTATTGTAATTGTTTTTCTTTTTAATTCAAATTCAACGTTCCCGCAATGCTGCTAATTCGATGGAAGGCGCTGCTTATACAGTACGCTTATGGAGCTTGTCTCCTCTATTTGTTAAACTCTTTGAACCTAGCACGCTCGAGGACTAATAGGAAAAATGACAACATCACCAAGAAGGAGCAGTACCGCCAGTACTGGATCAAAGGAATACCTTTCAACGATCAATGGCGGGAGTATAACGGGTTCTCACATTGAAATTGGGCAAGAGACTACGAATTCTTCGGTATATGTTTTACACAGATGTTTCAAACTATTAATGTGTAGTGTAGACGGTATTCACACACAATTCATATAATTATATAGGTATACATAGTAATTATAATACATTTCATGACAAAGCAAGACCCATAGAATACACTAGCTAAAATGATAACTTGCGGAACGTTTGTGAGCACCCGATACATTAATTTTATTGAAATATATGCAAGTAGTAGGCATCTGCAAAATTCACTATGAATAAGCAGAAATCAATTATTAACGCGGTTTGCACACACAGACGTGAACTGATCGTTCCACTGTGTATATGGTTTTCAAAGTTCTTAATCTTAATGTTAAAAATATTTATGCGGACGCTAAACGTCTGTGAAAAATATTTTAATATTGTTATACCATTATAGCAATAAACAAGTTATTCGCAGACGTGAGTTGATCGGTAAAAAATGTGCGTTATTATTTACAAATTAATTTTTTATTTACTTACACTTATACACGCGCGCAACGTCTGCGAATGCGTCCATAAGTATCGGTATATCAAAAAATTTTAATATCTATTTGTGTGAAAAGTGAGCTTATTGTACAAAATTACCGGAATCGATAGCATAATCGAAAATGTATAAAAATATCACATACACAGCCAAATCGTCTGGGAGACTGTTCAAGTACTTAAAAAGACATTATATAACGGGTGACGCCTTTCGCAGACGTGAACCGATTGTTTTTAAAAGCCGGTTTTCGATACAAATGCGATTGCCGATTTCAAAGACCAGTGCGCCACCTACACGTCTGCGATTGCGCTACCCGTCACTTTTTTTCCTAAAGTAAACTAATATTAACATCGCAGACGTGAACTAATTTATAAATGATGCATTTATTTTACAAAATAAAAAATCAATTAAAAATTGTTTTGCGCCAGTGGCAATGATAAAAAATATCTCGTATTCGATTTTACGTGCTTAAGAAAGGTCTCCATGAGACGCAGACGTTAGCTAATTGTTCACCAGAATCTTTCCCGTGCTACCGCTCTATATGAAAGGATCACCATCGAGTTATAGTACGGAAACCCACCCACAAAAGTGGCTTCGGGAACTGCAGTTGCCACCGCTTGGTGCAGATGTTGTAGGCATGTGTAGTTACCATTTCCCCCAACGGCAGGTCACGTGAACTAGATCTCTTAGAGAGAGAGAGAGAGAGAGAGAGAGAGAAAGAGAGAGAGTCAAAAAACAAAGTGCCGCTTAAATGTTGCCAAAAATTTCAGGCACATTTTTTGGCAAAAATCAGCATCTTTTGTCTATTGGTGTTTTTTCTACCTTCTCCCGAAAAAAAAATTAAGGAGTGGAATTCCAATTTTTTTAGTATTTATTTGTGGGAGAATGACGCACTTTGGAGAAAAAGTCCAAGAGGCTGAAGTTGCTTATATTCAATCGAGAAACACGCCTTTTTTGTGATTTTTCTGAAGAAAAAAATCTAGGAAAATTCTTGGCAGAAATTATTTTTGTCTAAAAGGCGTGTTCTTTGGACAATAATAAGCAACTTTCGGCTCTTGGAGTTTTTCTCTAAAACGCTTGCTTCACCCTAAACTAATTAATAAAGATTTATGAATTCCTTTTTTTTTTTTTCTGGGAGAAGGAAGCACTTTGAAAAAGAACACCAAGAGACAAGATATGCTTATTTTTGACCAAAAAATGTGCCTAAATTTTTTCATAATTTTTTGGCAACATTTGAGCGGCCCTTTGTTTTTTGCCTCGCTCTCGAAGAGAGGGAAATGATAGCTACAGATACTTACACAGAATCTCCACCAAGTGGCGGTAACTGCGGTGCCCAAATCCACTTTTGTCGATGGGCTTTCGTAGTATACAAGGTGTCCCAGAATTAAGAGGACATTTGCCCTGCACTAGGAAGGTATGGGTCCTCCGCGGGGTTGAGAGACGAAGTTGCAATAAAAAACAGTACAGTTGCCTTGGAAGGTCAGACGGGTGTTTTCAACGATATTCAATTACGCTCAGTGAGGTAGAGGTCTGTACTAAATAAATTGTGTAATAGAGTTGGGACGTTGCAGGCATGATTGTTTTTTATATTTTTGCCTTTATACAAGCTTTATTTAAAGTCGGCACTATAGAACTTCAAAATCGTCATTAAAGTGCTAGAAATAGTATAGTACCATTACTGTACGCTTTCTTGTAGTTGACAGATAAAGTCAGCGCAACATTTTCATTGCTTGTAATAATATACCTAGCTAATTATATGTGTTGTAATAAAGTAAGAGTAAATACAGTTTTCTAAATTATTCTTCATCACTAAATATTACTTTAATTAATTAGCTAAAAATAATGATTTCCTTACAAAAAAATATATTCAGATTTGATATTTAAATAAATATGACGTAGCTATCTTAATATCACTTAAAATTATTGAAAAAAATAGAGTTGATTAATCTTAATTTCACAATTTCTGGATCTCAAGAAAAACTTAATATCCACCTCGGCACTAATGTTTCTTTTACTTCCGCATGCACATAGTGGAGTGGAAGTATATACTAATCGTAAAAACAATTTAAAAAAATGTTTGTTTATAACTTATGTGGTTTATTTGCGGCGCGGCGCGGCGGTGCTACTAAAACTACCACCTACCACCTACCATGTGACTAAAAAGAAAATAATAAATTTATATTATAAGAACATTTTAAAAACCGCTAGAATAAAAATAATTTCGTTAGACGTAATATGATAGACCAAAGTTAATTTTTTGGATAAAGCTGGGTCGTTCATTTAATAGTGTTTAAATATTTGGAAACAGAAATTAAATTATTAAATTGATTACAACATTTTACAAGAGTAAGAAGTATAAAATAAAATATTTTTAAAAACTCTTTAAAGAGACTATTTTATTAAAAGAGCACTAAAAAGTATAAAATAATATTTTCAGCTATTATAGCATTTTTCTCGACATAGACACTAAAATGCTTCATCCAAGACATTTGACTTCATGAATACCCCACGCTTTTATTTTAGTCGCATTCGTATAAGTTTGTAGGTGCAGCCAAAAAAATATTTACTGACTTCTCTCTTTCCAATATATATATTTTTCATAATAGCGCGTCAAAAAATAAGCGAAAAAATAAAACCACCATAATAAGGAAAAAACGATACATTGCAGAACAAGACCATTCTAAAATGAATGTTGATATTAGATAAACGAAACGAACAAAGATAACACAGCCACACAAAAGAAAAATTCTATACCAAAGATGTGAGTGAATAGATTTTGTGTATTTTTTATGCTGAATCCGAATCAACAACCCAAAAACTGAGTTACAAGGTGACTTTTTAGTAAAATACAAAAACATCCCCTAAAATATAGAGAAATAGTGAGGATAAGGTAAAAGCTCTATAATAAAATGCATCAATTTGTAAATACTTTGAGAAAACATTTTAAAATACAATTTTGATCATTAAAAAGAAATATATAAAAATTAAATTCACATCCTACGAGGGGGTTAAATCCATGCCTAAGATCAAATAACGAATGTTAGTGCATGCGTTTTTTAGAAACATCGGAGAAAACCGACGAAGAACTTAAACAAATAGAGAAAGAAATTAGATTATAAACAGTTAGTACTGATTGGAGATAACAGAGATGAAATCTACCCACCGCTTCTCTACTTGGTAGTATGAAAAAATGCGTCCTACTACAAGTTGCCAGGTCACAATAAGAAGTATATTATATCGAGAAGATATATTTGCGAAATCTTAACTTTCCCCAAAGTTATGAGGATGGAGAAAAGAAGCCTTAGCATGTAATGTTGAAATTGTTGAATTCGGATTGGTTATAAATAAAAATTGGCCATATTTAGGGACTTTTCCAGATGGAGTTGGAAACGATGGATAGATAATAGAAAATAAATGTCCATATTCGGCTAGGGAAATATCTGATGAGGGAATTAGAAATGGCCTTATAAAGTTTCTGGATCTATCTGAAAATCATTACATTTTAAAACATAACCATGATTATTATTACCAAGTCCAGGGACAGTTAAACATTGGTAATAAAGACTTTTGTCATTCCGGAGTGTGGACAACGGAGAACTTATTATCATTAAATATTTTTAAAGACAAAAATGGTTCCGAGATGAAATCAATTTAATCACAATTACCTGAAATTATTGCTCCCAGACTATTATTGCTCCCAGACCAGCTACATTTTAAATTGCGAATATAAGGCGTACGAGAAACAAAGGATATTGTTTTATTCAGAAATTTTCGGATACTGACTTCAAATTCGTAATCAGTGGCCCACAAAAAAAGCTGTTACCACGGTAACAATATTCATGCACAAATATAGAATTTAAAAAATGTGGGGTAAGTGGGATCCTTGTCTGTAGAGGTGGTTTCCAACCCTTTGAGGGATAAGTTATGTTATCCTACATTTATATATTTGGTAGTACAAAATCAAGGCTATGGTTTTTCACATTGTACATTCGTTATTTGAGCTTAGAGGCGGAATTAACCCCCTCGTAGGGTTGGGTGTAGATTTAGTTTGTATATATTTTTTTTTTGCTCAAAATTTCATTTTAAAATGTTTTCTCAAAGTATTTACAAATTGTTGCATTTAATTATAAAGCCTTACCTTATCCTCATTTCACTCTATTTTAGGGGATGTTTTTGCGTTTCACTAAAATACCTGGTAAATCGATTTTTGGGCTGCGGATTTGGATTCAGCATAAAAAATTGCAGCAATGGAAGCGGCTGGAACCTCCCGACTCGGTGGATTTTTGAAGCAGAAAAGAGCACCAAGTTGTGTGCCATAACGGCACTAAACGTAATCCTATCTTAACTATAACCTTCTCAGATCTTCTGGGGCACTAAAGAAACCCTCGTGGAAAGTTTCTTCTAAGTCCGTTTAGTAGTTTCGCTGCTATCGTGCTAATATACAAACACACACCCATTTTTCAAAAACCTATCTTTTGGTTCTTGGAACCTCGAAACGTAAAGATTTGATGTTATCGCAATTGTCGATTTTGGACCAATTTTAGTAACTCCCACAATTTTGTGAGGAGGCTGACAGCCGCAGTTTATATTTTTTACCCCTACGATAGTCCATGATCAGGTGATAATCTGTCTCAGCTTCACAACATTAAAACGTACAAAGTTCAAGATGTTTACAACTACACCAACACTTCACCACCACCACTTTAACAATAAAGGTTCATATGTCTCTTTTAAAACGAAATATCTAAAAAATATAACAAGTAAATCGCAAATAACAGAAATAATGGAAGCCGCACCTGCATACGATCGCAAGTCATGAGTATTTACAAATATAAATAAGCAATACGTTGCTCAATACTTCAACGGCGGCGCCACCTCACAACGATAGAATATCTCATATTTTCTAGCGACAGAGCTATACGTTTCTGTATAGATTCACAAAGGAAAATTTTTCTTTTGGCAAAATACATTTTTTTAAATTATACAAGGCATCAATTTAGACCCGTATTGTGGCAGAATTAATTTATTTTGTCATTAGATGTATATTTTGAAGCGTACAAAATCAGCAATAATTCCTCTTTTCCCTAATTTTCAGCATATATAACAACAAAAAAAATGCAAAATATTAAAAATGTGTCACAATAGGTGCGTGGAGGGATCTTTCCTCTTTCGAATACATTTTGTTTCAAATTTCTCTCTCATTTATTTAAGTAGAAATTACCTATTTTCTGATACTCTGTAATACCTCCTGTGAACAGGGCAAATGTCCTCTTAAGTTCCCGGACGGCAACCTGTGATTCCTAAGTACACATTGGAACCCATATAACCCAACTTCCTTTCGTCCAAAAATGCATCCCTGAGGAAGTACATTCTCTTAAAGTGAGACAGAAAAAAAGTTCTTTCCAATAGTTTCCATTATATTGAAGATAAAATTTTCAAATTTTGATGGAAGCTGTACCTCTATAAGCACTCTATGTAAATTTTTTAACAACCAAAAATCTTTTGTTTCTCAATTCTTTTTCATAATTATTAATATTTGACTGGCTGTAATTTTTTAATCACCGTGTAAAATTACAGAATACTTGAACATTTTTACAGAGCATTGCAAGGGCTGGAAAAAAGGTACTCTTAAAAATGTTTGTAATATCAATCAAAATTTCTTGTATTTTTCGTTTTTTCCTCTATTTGTATTTAACATTTATTTACAATTCTAGAACAAAACGTTGTAATAACAGAATAGTAGTTTATTTTAAAAAAATACATAAAAAATGCTCCACATGATGTCCACCTGTTTTAGTACACAAATTAATGCTTTTAAAATGTTGTGTAATATTAACCAAAAATCAAGAATTACCGTCTTTTCTCTGTAGGTCATAGGTGGTTATGAAACAGGAAACCTGTCGCGTTTGAGAAACAAGAGATATTTGTTCGTTATCAAGTTTACATAGAGTACTTATAGAGAAACAATTCCCATCAAAATTCGAAAATTTTATTTTCGACGGAACTGAAATTATTGAAAAAAAATTTTTTTGCCTGTCTTTAAGAGGATGTACTTCCTCAGGAATGCATTTTTTGACCATGAAAGTTGGGTTATATGGGTCTAATACTAACTCAGGAATCACAGGTTCTCGTCACTTCTGAGACACCCTGTATATTCTATAATTTGCAAAATATTAAATAGACATCGCTTGTCTATTACAAATAACAATGGAGCAAACAAAAGAAGGGTACATACCAGTGGAATTGAGAACCGATTTTTTTTTAAGGTGGACCTTAAAAAAAATTGAAATCATTTAAAATTTTGCTATTTTGTTTTAACCTCTGATACTCCAGTTACTTTAGACAAAAATTTGGCTTCTGATCTAACAAAATATATCCTTTATTTTTTTTCTTTTAATCGATTTATTTTCGAGTTTTCATGAAAATATTAAAAATCGAGAACGAGATCACTATGGCATAAAAAATTATTCAAAGTCAAAGTTCACAAATAAACGTTTTTTGCTAGTATCGCGCCCTCTATGGCCCGGAGGCCAATTGAGGTTATTATAAAAATGAAAGATAATGAAATTCCGCACAAAAATGAGCTCTTCCATTTTCTATGTCCAACAAATGGTTTAGGCAAAAATGTGCTTTGAAGTTTCCGCGCAAGGGAAGTTTTATTTTCCTATTCCGTGAACACCAAGTACACTATGTTATTAAAATTTGGTTTCAGTGAGTTTTTGTTAACAACGGAAAAGATTATGAGATTTTTTTACAGTTAGAACTTTGCCTAATATCTTCTTTTGGAAAATTAGGTACATTTCTCTTCATAACGACGAACGCAACTGGTGGATTTTAAAATATTTTACCGTGATACAATCTTCTGATGGATAAGTACCTTCCACTCAAATTTGATAAAAATTACGTTGTAAATAAGAGTGCTGTGATATAGGAGTCATGAAAAATGAGACCTACTGTATAATAAAACATATTCTTTATAGGATTTTGCACACAGCAGGAAAAAAACTATCTGTGAGAACTAAAAGAAAAACTATATGTAAAAATATTAATGAGATCTCTGCATTCTTTCGATATCCTGACTTCTGGTTATGCTAGCAAGTTAAAATCCTAAAATAAAGTCCAATTTCTTATTTGACATTATAACAAGCCTTCCGGTACCGGTATCTGATTAAATCCCGTCAATAAACGTATAGTGTCGAAGTTTCTTATTTTTGAAAAGTCACACCACCGCACCCTCTCAAAGCAAGAAGCCGCGGTACTTTGATGGACACGATTTACTTTTACTTTTTATTCTTACCAATTATGATTTATTGTCGCACTTAGAATTTTTAAGTTTAAACTCATTTACAAACCACTCAAAACTTTCTTTGTGTTCATGAACCAGTACACAAAATGCGACTACTTCTGTTTGGCAATTGCCATCATCACACAATTAGAAACAAGGGAATGCCTATATTAATTAACTTATAAGTTCCATCAAGACTTAAAAACTCTGGAAAAGCATAGAAGGTAATTTTCATCACTTTGGTTTGCAAAAACATACCTCTAAAATTGTTACTCTCATCTTTTAAAATACTCTCTTCACAGTCATATCATTTTCTTAAAATATTTACACACTGCTCTAAATCTATAGGTGCTTTATTGGCTGGACTTTGCTTAATATTTGATCAATCTTTTAGAGTTAGTCTTAAACCGGTATCTTTCTCTAACATTTCCTTAACTTTTTCTTATTTGCATCCAGCAAATAACTCTTTTGCTTTTTCCTTACTATCCTGAGGCAACTTGCGCTGTTGCGGCAAAAAATCAAATAACGCTTTGCTTGTTTCATGATTATGTTCTTCTTTAATCGACTTAACTTCTAGAAATTTGCCATTTTGGGAAACTCGGAATGCAATGCGACTTAACTTCTAGAAATTTGCCGTTTTGGGAAACTCGGAATGCAAGGCAAACAGGACAAGGATTTTTCTTTTTGAAAGTTCTTACCTCTTTTAAATTCTTTCCCTCTTTTCGAAATTTTTGACCTCCGAAAATACAACTATTTTATTTCATAATATTTTAATTCCGCTCTAATGGGTTTTTAATTCTGGCCGAAGCAATAAGCCGTGCGTCTCGTTTCCAGTACTTCGAAAATGTTTTACCTGCATATTGTCTCGTAGCTGAAACGTTTTAAATGTCCGACCAACCAAAAACATTATTAGTTAACTTTATACACTCACACTTGCAAAAAGAACAATTATTAAATTATTTATCCAGATACCGGTACCGGGAGGCTAGCCACAGCGAATTAAATAAACTTTATGGGTAACTAGGTATACATTAACATTTGTAGGTTAGGTTTACAATTTATCAGTACGCATGTCATGTCGATAAAATCGAATAATTCTACCGGGATTCATTACAAATACCGGTAGACGATTACGTCATCATGTATACGTTAACACTGTACCGGGATTTATCCAGATACCGGTACCGGGAGGCTAGCCACAGCGATTTACTTATCCACCTTGTCTTAAAAAAAATTTCATTCTAATGGATTACATTTTCATAAAATCTTTCATTCAGTTTCTTGGAAATGCTTAGCCTTTGAAACGTTTTTCGCCCTTATTCTGAGCTCATCAGAAAGGCACAAAGCAACTCATAACGATGTTTCATGCAAAACCAAGGCAATATCCATAAATAAGTATGAAATATTTATATTTGACATTGACTGATAAAAAACAACAGATCTATCTATTAGCTATATCCTCTATGCATGTTTAAAAGTGAATTATTTATTATTTGTTTGCTTATTCTAATAAAACATATTCTTTATAGGATTTTGCAAACGGCGGAAAAAACTATCTATGAGAACTAAAACAAAAATTATATGTAAAAATATTAATCATTATCATTTTTAACTGAATCTTCATAACGTAGGGGGTCATGTAGATACTGGTTTAATCTGCATAGCCGTAGGGGACTGTGTTGGATACTAGTGTTATAATGACAATGTCAAATAAGAAATTGGACAAATTTATTTTAGGATTTTAACTTGCTAACATAACCAGAAGTCAGGTTATCGAAAGAATGCAAAGACCTCATTAATATTTTTACATATAGTTTTTCTTTTAGTTCTCATGGATAGTTTTTTTTCCGCTGCTTGCAAAATCCTATAAAGAATATGTTTCATTACTATAAGCAAACAAATAATAAATAATTTACTTTTAAAAATACTGTATAATAGTTAACATAATATATGTATTTTATTTTTATATATCGATCAGCTAATAAATACTATACATAGAACAAACACGTATTCTATGCATGTACTATGTGAAAAGCACATTTCTGCCTAAACCGTTCGTTGTACATAAATGGAAGAGATCATTTTCGTGCGGAATTTCATTATCATTCATTTTCATAATAACCACAATTGGCCTCCGAGCCACAAAAACCGCGATATTCCAAAAAACCCGTTTTTTTCGGTAAACTTGACATTGCATATTTTTTATGCCCTGGTAATCTCGTTCTCGATTTTTAATATTTTCTTTAAAACACCAGAATAAGTCGATTTAAAATAAAAAAATTAAGAATATATTTTGTTAGATCAGAAAAGTCTAATTTCACTGGACTATAAAATTATCACACGAAATGACGCGAAAAAAATTGATTACTTGGTAAGTTTTTTAATTATTATTTTGAAAATATGTTTTTCTTTGAGTGGTGTGTATGGATTTGGCATTATAATTATCTAATTCTGATGATGATTATGTTTGCATTGCAAATTTTACAATGTTCAGCGTATTTTATATTTATTCGAAATATTCCCCGGAGCTTCGTCGACGATCCTTTGAGATATCAGCTACCGGCTGCATCCATCGAAATGTACATGCCCATCATGATGTGTGGGGTAATTTCGTCTCCCCCGACGTACCGCGATCACCTGGTGCAATCCGCATTTATATTTTCGCATATTCGTATCAATCAAGTTGACGCATCCGCTTCAACCGCTCGAAAAATAACTGTCTGGTGTGGCAATTGAATAAATTTGTTGTTCGGAACGCTAATATTTAAATAAATTTAACGACGGCTACTATATTACGTATTCCGATTGTTTTATTTTTTAATTAGGCTCAATTTGAATAAACATGGAATTTACAATTTTTCGCAGAAGATAATGTAGACAGGTTGATTGATGAAACTGACTTTTTAATTAATTTTTAATTTAAATTAAGCGATTTACAAAGGCAGCCAGATGCATATATTAATTACTCAGGTCTGCGATCGCTTTGTAGTCTGAAATATTATGTTCCTTATGAAGTAATTTTTTTCTTGCAGATTTTAAAATCATTTATGTTGTAAGTGTTTATGATCCAGTCACAGGATAATCGAAAAAAAGATAAAATGTAAGATAAAGAAATAGCAAATGCTATTGCAAATTAAGAAAATGCACATTTTAAGGTCACTAAAAATGTAAAATTTTACCCATTCATCCAATCTAAGTCAATCTAAAAAAAAACTTTATCCCGATAAAATGTTCCAAGAGAATTTTAATGGCACTCGTACCCGCAACCGGGTAGTCATCCACGACGCGCAACGCCGTGGCAATCGAAGGGCTCGGCAGGACGGGGCCAGATCAGCTGACAATATAGGCTAGACGGCAGGGGGAAAACATGCTAAAGAATAAATTGTTGTTGGAATCGCTTCGTTTTAGGGTGTAGTTGAGCATCCTAAGTTTGCTTCCAAATAAGTGGACCGCTTGAATTTATAATTAACAATTATTAATGAGTACAATAGGCCCTTTTTCTATATTTCTTTAAATATTTCTGTCCCTGCTAACTTTCAGTATGACATATGTATTAGGATAATTGTTCGTTATGAAATTCTCTGAAAGTGAGCACCGATAGAGGTCGCTAGGTGCAATTGTTAACTTGCAAATGGCTTCCAAATCTTTCAAAACACGTTAGTTTCACTATTGCTTTACTCGAAAATAACTGCCCAACCAGCAAATTTATTTTATAATTTAAATGTTCTACGATTATTTTGTTTTATTGTTATTTTATTAATGCTTCTAAATGCCGATTGATTATATTAGAGTTCCAGAAAATACTATTTTGTTGTCTGCAACTGAACTATTTCATAAATTTATCATTATAACGTTTCTACAGCAAAATTATAAAATACCTTATAATGGAGTTAAGAAATTATTTTATAAATATTTTCGTGACTAAGTTATAAAATATTTCAGCTTATAAAACTAAATCGTTTTATAACAATTTCTTAGTATCGTTGAGCAGTATTTTTAGCACTGTTATAAATATACATTCGAATTATTTTATGGTTATTTCTTATCATCTTACAAAACAGTTATATTAAAGATCTATTTGTGACAATTTTGCTTTTAAGAATAAATGTTGTTCCAGAGCATGTTGTATAATTATTATATAGCATTTATATTTACTGTAATATAGAAACAGCAACAACCGTTCGTTACAAAACAAATGTTTACTTAAGCATACAAATGTGGTGGCTAACAGTACAATAAAACATATTTGAGAAAATTGATTTCCTGCGTTAGCTGTGTATTTATATTTAGTCAAAATTGCCTTTTAATGAAAATTTGTCATAATTATAGTAGACAAGTTTATAAAAATATTATTCTCCCAAAATTTTGGTTACCAACATTGACAAGAGCGGTGCAGATCTTAACAGATCATATAACGGCCAAACTATAAACATCAGATTTAGGACAATGGAGAAACTTAAAAGTAGTTTTAAAAATATTAGGTAGGTACATTTATTAACAGCGTAGTGGTTTTGGCACTAGGATACAGTTTATACTGCTGTAAAAGGAAAGACACATTTCACTCACTGCACTGTTAACGTATCAGGTCATATGCCAAAGTACTGTTGATTCCACTATAGTAAAAGTAACTACGTGTTTTTGGCAATAAATAAATCATAAATAAACAGCTCTGTAAATAAGGTGATTTACTGCTTCTAATTTCTAAGTTATATTTATGCAAATGGAACCAATTTTGTTTCGATGGTTGCATTTACAACTCATTCCTAACAGATTTATCATAAGAACTACAAATGTACCGCGAAAGTGAGTGATCTATTTTGTAAGATTCCCGAAAAAGTTACACCAATGCGCATTATTTTATAGATGTTTTATAGAAATCCTCTAATAATTTAAATATCGTGAAATGCTTGCTACTAACACAAAAGTATTTTATAGAGGGAGGCCATCTTGAAAGGCCAGCATTCGTGATGGTACATATGACAATTTATGAAAATTGAAAATATCAAATGTTTATTAGAATTTATGGGATCAGAAACGTGCTAACTATATAGTTATGACTACTAAAACAAATTAGTGTAAGTCATATTGTAAAAAAACTCAAATTCATAAAATCGATATTTATAAATTGTTATATAACACTAAACACTATTTACCACTCTGATAATTCACTTCTCTGATCACTTTCCTCTAATTCACTTCTTCTCACTATTGTTTCCACTCAGCACGATTCAGAACTTCTTCTCGCCGCTGGCTCAATCGCTTTAAATAAACTCCAGATGGCATTTCTCGAATAATCCAGTTGTTTCTGGAATAGCGCCATTTCGGTAATTATGGTAGAACTTCAGTACAGGCGTCTAGTGAGTACAGTGGCCTGCCATCCCTAATATTGAGTTCTCTACTACTCCAGCAGTACAAAGTTCCCGTGTACGTCACTGGATGACGTAACACTATATAGCTTTTTTCTCTTATCGCACTTTGAAAATAACTAACCGAGGTTATTATAATTTCAGTAATTAGGTGTTTTCACAAATTTTGAATTCACTTTCACTATGAAGATAATGCTTTATTATAGTTAAAAATACTTGAACTTTGAGAAATAGTCGAATAATACCTGAAAATAAGCCATTTTAATTTTGCATTGAAATTTTTTCGCCAAAAACACTACATCAATTCACTACGCACTCATGACGCCATCAGTTATATTGTCAGTGTCGTTTTGTGTCATAAACACGTTATTTTTCAGATAAATTTCCTAAAGTAGCTTTTACAAATCCCGTATTAGGTAGGCGTTACTTATTTAATCACATGTAAAACGCAAATACAGTGAATAAAATGTTCTGTTTAACAAGTTTTAAATGCGATTTAAGAAACTAATATAACCGATGACGTCACCGCGTGTTTTGCGTACTCGTTCAATTACTAAAACTTTATGTTATTTATTTGTTGAAATTTTAATTTGATGGACGATAGAATGCTGTTTAAATATCAATAAGTGCTTTAGTATAACAAGTACTTCATTTTAATAATATCCGGTGTTGTGCGAATGGCTTTGCAGCCACAGCCATAGATTACAAGTATAGATAGATAGATTTTAATAATATCAAAAAAGCAAATTTGCACATAGTGAAAACACGTAATTTCCCAAGAATACTTTGAGATCCTCCATTACCATTTTCTTTTATTTTCATGAAATTACTTGCACCCTGTATACGGTTTATTGTTAATCTGGTCGCTTCCCACTACTAGTTTTTGTTAGGATATGAAATGATACGGCGATAATATGTTATATAGTTTTTATATACAGGGTGGACCATTAGAATAGGCCATAGTGCAGGGATAGATTCTTTTGGCCAAAATATGAGGATACAACCAAATATGCTTTCGTAAAATGTTGCTGTGGAAAGAGATACAGGGTGTCAAAATTCAAATTATTTTTTCGGTTTTTTTTGCAATAACATGAATTTTTTAATATTTTTTTTTGACGAAACTTTGTGGTACTTCTGACCAGAAAATCTAATTAGGGCGTCATTTCCACGTATAAAAGGCACACTTGGTAGAACTTGATAACTCCAACCGTTTTCGAGGAAATTGCCGTTAAGCATTTGAATAATTTTTTGAAAGACAAATTCAAATTTAATGAAACAAAGTGTATTTATTGAAGTGTTCTTTGGTTACGTTTTAAATTTAGTTCTGTCATGTACATCATTTAATCGTTTTATTTTGTTCTTGTGTTCCTCGAGCGAATTTCTTTAACTTCTTTATTTAAAATACCTCGACATAATAATTTTTCAAACAGAGAAATGAGGTATATGATATGAGAAGAAAATTTTAGCAGATGTACTGCAGCTAGGAGATACTCATTTCAATATCCAAATAGAATACAGCCAGACCATAAGATTTTCAAAGATCTGTTTCGTCGTTTGGGAGAAATGGATTCATTTCGCCATAATAATGATGTAGGACGGCCGAAACGAATTACTCCAGATCAAGAACTAGAAATTTTAGTTCGTGTGGGTGATGATCCTCAAGTCAGCTCAAGTCGTTTATCAGCGGTAACCGGGGTGGATAAACAAGCTGTTCTAAGAGTCTTACGCAAGAAACGCTTCTACCCATGTCACTTCACTCCTGTACAAAACTTACTTCGAAGGGATCTTCCACAAAGGCTACAATTTTGTCAATTTGTTCTAAATAAACACAACAGGGATCGAAATTTTGATAAGAACATTTTATTTACCGACAATGCAACTTTTACTCGCCGAGGCATTTTTAACTGGAGAAATAACCATTACTGGGAAGTAGAACATCCTCATGCCGTTAAAGAAAGGCATTTTCAGTACGAATTTAAGAATAACGTTTGATGTGGTATTATCGGCGATAATGGGACCATTTGTCCTTCCTCCAAATTTAAATGGACAGTTTTATTTGTTTTTTTTTTTTTCAAAATACTCTTGCTGATATATTACATGCTTTCATGCCAGAGGTTAGAAGGCTAGAAGACATACGAAACAGAAGGTGGTTTATGCAAGATGGAGCTCCCCCTCATTTCTCCATTGAAGTCAGGAATTATTTTGTTGAGACTCCTACGCAGATGGATCGATCGAGGAAGTGAGTTTGCTTGGCCACCAAGGAGTCCTGATTATAATCCTTTGGATTGTTATGTGTGGGGACATATGAAGTCCTTAGTGTATGCAAATACTATCAATTCAAGAGAAGAACTGTGGGACAAAATACAAAACGTAACCAATTTTATTAGAGGACAGGAAAATGTATTTTTTAATGTAAGAAAATCTTTTATGAAAGGAATTAGAAAAGGCATAGAAGTAGGTGGAGACCATATCGAAAATTTACTCTAAGTTGCAGCAATGGGGTTTTTGCACGGGGGGGAAGATTATACAATAAATACTAATGTCACTAAGGGAACTTTTGTTATTTTTTGAACTTCTAATAAGATTAAATCCTTATTTTACACAATATTTTGATTTATGTACCATGTATCTCAATACCATGAAAATACTCGATTAGTTCATAAGAAAGTGAGAAAGAGTTTACGCTGTTATTACTATTTTGTTTTCCCTTACGTTTTAAACTCTTTTCAATAAATACACTTTGGTTCATTTTTGAATATGTCTTTCAAAAAATTGTTCAAATGTTTAACGGAAATTTCCTCGAAAACGGTTGGAGTTATCAAGTTCTACCAAGTGTACCTTGTATACGTGGGATTGACGCCCTCATCAGACTTTCGAGCCAGAAATACTACAACGTTTCGTCCAAAAAAAATATGAAAATAATTCAAGAGGTTGTTGAGTTATTGCAGAAAAACGACAAAATAATTTGAATTTTGACACTCTGTATCTTTTTCCACAGCAGTATTTTACTAAAGCATATTTGTTTATATCCTCATATTTTGACCCAAAGAATCAACCCCTTCACTATGGCGTATTGTTAATGGTCCACCCTCTATATGCATGTCATAGCTACCAATTTTTATAAATTAGTGTCAAAAATTAAGTTCCCCATTTATTTGTGAATTGGCTGTTTTTAAGGACATTGCGTTAAATTGGACTCTACAATATGTAAATTTTGTAGGATTTGTAGTAATAAAATATATCTGCCATATGCCAGCATTCAGTAACATCCATTGTTTTTATTGTTACAGAAAGTGCCAGAAAAAGATGTGAAAGTGCCAAAAGTAAATTCAAAACAATTAGCTACAGAAAAGAGCGGAGAACCAAATGAAGAAGCGGGATTCCACTCGATTAAAAAATATAAGGTAATTTTTTTATTTTCATTTTCGTTGAAACCTAAAGTCTAAGAATAGGGATGGTCACAAAAAAATTAAATCCTGTTTAAACATCGTAAAACGGTTAAAAATAGTCTTATAATAATATCCACAAAGTTTTACAAAAATCAACAAATCCGTTCTATGGGAAAATGCCTAAAGAAATACGAATGTTCATCTGAATGCGCGAAACGCTCCTTGAATGGTGTGGCGTCATGTTGCTCATAGTTAAACAGTCGCGAATATAGTGGCTAGGCTTCCATGCATGTTTCATACGAGAATTAGGGTTGGCAAAAAAATGTGTCGATCAATATATTCGATATTTTGTAGATTAATATTTAATGTCAAAAATTAATTGCTTAAGGCATAACTTCGGAAAGCGCGGGGTGGCATTCCTTACAATACAATATTTAAGAGCTTGGGGGGGGGGGTTGTAATGCAACTTGACCCTTTTCGATATATTTAGAAAAAATCGATATTTTAACCCAATATATTGATTATAATATCGATATTTATTTTATATCGATACATCGTTGCCATCACTAATGAGAATTAAATATGCGTTTACTGACTTCTGCGAACTGTTGTGTCGTGTAGTTCTTCGTTTTGCCACTTTTAATTTTAATTAATGCATACTTCTAAAATGGAGGAAGGTTTTCAAAAGGCGGACTCGCATAATCTGCTAACTGTGGACGTTACCATGGTTTCAGAATTTTTGATCATGGTGATAGACTTCAATCAGCCTCAATCTAGTGGTGTAAAAGTGAGACACTAAGTACTGTTTTATATAAATAAGTAATAAGTACTATATAGTACCATACTTTTAGTAGTACATTATAGAGTGTGTTCCGTATTAAATGTGCTTTGCTACGTTGGAAACAGGGATGCGAAAACATTGTATAATCGGAGGCCGATTTTGATAAATGCGTTTAAGGTAACAAAAGTTTTTTAAAAATGTCATTGGTTTAAAAAAGGACCAAAACTTCTTTCTTTTTACATTTTGTGGCACAGACATAAAAACCTTTTCTGGGTTATTTACTGATGTATTTGTACATCCAGGAACAAAACAACACTTGTTTCTATTAACTTTCACACTTTTTGAGTCTCCCATCATTACAAAAACAGATAAAGCAATACTAAAACAAACAATCCATATCACGTTGGTGTACGAGTTCCGCTATGAGCATTATGACATCACGCGCGCTACTCTCACTGCAGGGATCGTTTACTAACCTCGTTAATTTCGGAGTTTTTATTTTTAGTTTGTTTTCGAGAAAAAAAGTTTTTAGGCGTTTTAATGGTTCTTACGTGTTTCTGTAGCCTTAGAACTATCATTTTTTATTACAATTAAAAAATAGAAAATGTCCCTATTGGTTACAGAGCGCACACGACACAATCATGATTTAAAGTGGTCATGGTTATAAATAGTCGACCACAGGTTGCAAAGAAACGTTTTAACCAGTGAGAGGATGGGAAATGGCTTCCTATGTAAAAAAGCGCTTAATTCTTAAACCGAGTGGAGTATAGGGTGTCTCAAATTCATAGTTATAAAAAAATTAATTTCCACTTTTTTGTCTGTTCAATTACATTCCTACTTTCATTAGAGCATATAGACCGTACCAAACTTATAGCAGTTTAAGTCGTAAATCAGAGAAGCGCTCCCTCTAATAAAGACATGTAAAATTTTGCTTTTCCATCAAGGCTACAGATATAATTGAGAACACATAAGTAAATTCTCGCTGATTAAATTGGATTGGCTCAAGTCTTATTGAATACTTCTTCAATTACTAAATTTGACCCATACGCAGATACATGACAACCGACGACCCATTGAAAAACAGTCACCAATGAAACCGTGGTGGACAATTCTTTCAAAAGCGCAAGCCAAACATTGAACAGTGATGTACGTCTCTATCTTTGTCGTACAGCTGCATTAAACTGAAACTAAAGGAAGTACACAGATTAATGACAGACGTCGTAGTAATTGCCCGCATGCCGATAGTGTAAAAGAAATGGATTCACTTGTTGACGGTATTTCGTAGCTCGGCTGGACACATTTACCACTCAGAATGCTATAAGTTTGATATAGAGTATACGTTTATTCTTCTGTTGATTTATGTGCTGCACGTTCAATGTCTCTCCTACGCAACGAGGCAAAATAATTTTTAATTATTTTCTTGAGGTGGCCTGCTAGGCCACCTGACTTAACACCGTGTACTTATTTTTTGTGACGTACTTTGAAAACCAAGGTGTACGAGGAACCCATTGAACAATTGAAGCAAATGATTTGAAACTATTTTGAATTTTTAATAAGTTGAATAATAACCGAAATTCTTGGAAAAATTAAAAAGCTATAATTCCGATGTTGTTCCAATTACTCAAAAACCAACAGTAGTATATTAGAATTCTTTGCCGTGTTATTTTTCAGTTCTACATTGCGCAACTTTGCTACTCATTTAACCGACACTCTTTCGCCTACGGTTTCCGAGATTCCAATGATGAACATCGTATTTGAATCAGCGTGTATACAAATAAATACGTAAGCCTAGTTTCCATTAGTCGAGCTAGCGGTCAAGTAATTTGGTCGAGTACTAACTATCCCTCTAACTCTACCAATGAAACGTAACTGGTCGAGTCGAGTACTAGATCATGATTGAGTAGAGTAGGACACGGTGGTAAAGTGTAAAGTTAGAGGGATAGTTAGTACTTGACCAAATTACTTGACCGCTAACTCGACTAATGAAAACTAGGCTGTAGAGATAAAAATTAAAAAACAGAAAAAATGCTATGTACGTTCTACCAAGAAATTGAGTGTTGCTTTTAGTACGGTAGCCCATCGACAAAAGTGGCCGCCGCTTGGTGGAGATGTTGTACAATAACTACCATTTCCCCCCCCCCAACGGCAGATCACGTGACCTCGCTCTCTTCGAGAGAGACAAAAAATACAAGGGCCGCTTAATTGTTGTCAAAAAAATTATGAACAAATTTAAGCACGTTTTTTGGGCAATAATAAGCATTTTTTTATCTCTTGGTGTTTTTTTCAAAGTACTTCCTTCTGCCGGAAAAAAATTAACAAGAGGAGTTATAATTTTTTTATTATTTTTTGCGGAAGAAAACATTTTGGAGAAAAAGTCCAAGAGACTAAAGTTGCTTATATTCAACCAAGGAACACGCCTGAATTTTTTTGGGATTTTTGTCTAAAAAATTCTGAAGGCGTGTTCTTTGGACAAGAATAAGCAACCTTTGGCTCTTAGAGTTTTTCTCTAAAACGCTTCCATCACCCTAAACTATTTAATAAAGGTTTATGAATTCTTTTTTTTGTAATTTTTTCCGGGAGAAGGAGGCACATTGGAAAAAAACACCAAGAGACGAAAGATGCTTATTTTTGTCCAAAAAGTGTGCCTGAATTCTTTCATAATGTCTTGGCAACATTTAAGCGGCCATTTTCGTGTAGTCAACGGGGGGTTTCACCTCGAAGTTGAGTGCTAAAGTCTGTTCACCGAGCTCTGAGAAACTACATGCGCTGTTCACGTGCGCTTAGTTCACAAGAGCCCTTCATGCTTAAAATTATTAAGAGTACACAAGGAGTTTCCTGATCGATTTTAGAACGATTAAATGTTAATGAATATTAGGATATTGTTCCTTTGAACTTAATAATACACTACCATAAACTTCAAATGGATTCACTAAACCGTTTATGAATTATAATAATTAATATTTTCAAACAAATGCAAATACAGTATTACGCGAATTACATACAACTGAAGTCGAGAAAACCGTTGGCAATCTCCTAAAAAAACGCAACTAATGGAGATGGAACACGTCGCGATCGCGAGGCAAACACGCATATTTGTTTGTCTCAGCCTTCCGTGAATATACTTTAGTGTGTGGATTTTGATGAAACCTTGTACAATATGTTTGTAATGACATTAATAAAAAAGTTGAAAATAAGATTAGAGTAGAAAATGATAGGAAGGGGACGAAAACACCCCTTTTGTCACGGGTTCTGTAACTTGTAGAATTAGGTCAAAAATGAAAAAAAAAAACCAATATGTTTACCTTTTTTGACCTAAAATAATGTTTCTACTTTTGTGAATTTTTTCGAGAAATGCGTATTTTTCGACATATGGCCATTCGAAAATTCCTAAAAGTGGGGGAAAGAAAATGTAAAAGTTGAGAAAAGAAATCTGAAAAAATATTATTTTTTTATTCGCAACTTTTCCGTAAAGTGCGTTTTCGCCGAGTTTTTCCGGAAAAACATGAAAACCTGCCCCTTTCTTTGAAATTGTAGCGCTTTAGAAATATGCAATTTAAAAATTTGAAAAAATTCGGACGTACGTATCGAGCCTTCTAAACATTTCTTGTCTCTTGGAATTTTCTTGGAACTTGGTAATTTTCCGAGTTACAGGCAGTTTTTTCACGATAAATAATGTACTATATTTATTGCACATTTTCAATTTAAAAATTATATTGAATCTTTAAAAATGGTATAACTACATCAGTTTATATATTTTTTATATAATAGTGTATATAAATTACGCTCCGTTTTCGAATTTTCAAATTGAAAATGTGCAAGAAATGTAGTACATTATTTATGGTGAAAAACTGCCTGTAACTCGGAAAATTAGCAAGTTACAAGAAAATTCCAAGAGACAAAAAATGGTTAGAAGGCCTCAAAGCCTACGTCTGGATCAAATGTTTAAATTACATATTTTTAAAGTGCTACGATTTCAAAGAAAGGGATAGTTTTACATGTTTCTCCGGAAAAACTCGGTGAAAACGCACTTTACGGAAAAGTTGAGAATGAAAAAATAGACTTGTATTTTGATGATACATTCACCTGATTTTTTTCTGATTTTTTCTCAACTTTTACATTTTCCCTCCCCCACTTTTAGTAATATTGGAGTGGCCATATCTTGAAAAATATGCACTTTTCTAAAATATTCACAAGAGTAAGAACATCTTATTTTGGACCAAAAAAGGTAAATATATTGATTTTTTTAATCTTTGACCTAATTCTACAGGTTACGAAACCCGTGACAAAAGGGGTGTTTTTTACCCCTTCCGATCATTTCCTACTCTAATATTCTTTTCAACTTTTACTAACGTGATTACAAACACACGCACAAGGTTTCATCAAAATCCATTCACTAGCACTCAAGTTAGAGACTTTAGTCATTTTAGCGCTCCGTTGACTGGACTATTTGTTTTTTGCCTCTCTCTCGAAGAGAGCGAGGTAACGTGATCTGCCGTTGGGGGAAATGGTGGCTACAGATGCCTAAAACATCTCCACCAAGCAGCAACAACTGCGGTGCCCGAAGTCACTTTTGCCGATGGGCTCCCCTACTATTTGAACATGCGATGTTTTAACTTATGTAGCATAGGTAATTTTTAACATTAGATTGTTACATTTTCAGCATCTGGCGCATCTTGCTTGGTTAGCGGACGATGAAATGGTAGCGGTAGAAGTTAACCCATTGACACTTATCAAACAACTACCACCTGCTTTTGTGCAAAATACATTTGGACGAAAATAGTTAATAAGTATTTTTGTTTTTGTTTTTTTATATTAATAAAGTAATATATTAATAAATACTGTTTGATTTTTTTTATTAAGTCATACTTTGACAGTTATAATCCCACAGCAAATTTACATTATAAAGGTAAGTATGTGGCCATTTTCTATATTTACAAGCTTTGATCCAACTTAACATTTTTGTCAGTCAAGCGACAGTTTAGTTCAAATCTTGCAAGTCCATTTTGAATCGCTTCCAACTGATATATTACTTTGAAATTTTGCATGCATACAGAGCAACCCACTTTGAATGGAAACACTCTTGTAAAAAATGTATTTATTTATTTATTACTCAATTTGAATGTTTTTTTTTAATATAGGCTATCAAAGCCTTTACCTTATGACAAAAAAGAGATTAATTTCAATTTTCAGGCCTTACTATAATTTTTTTACCATTGCATTTAGAAAAATTTTAAATGATCCCAAACGGTGAAGCTGATTTTAATGAAACATATTCTTTATAGGGTTTTGCAAACAGCAGAAAAAACTATCTAAGAGAACTAAAATAAAAACTATTTGTGAAATTATTGATTTACAATCGATATCCTGAATCTGATTATGTTAGCAATTGAAATCCTAAAATGAATTTATCTTATTGGACAATTCCCATTCAAACACTAGTTGCCACACAGTCCCCTATGGCTATGCAGAGTAAACCAGTATCCACATAACCCCCTACCAAAGTTGCAAATTACCAAAAGTGTCTCTATCGACACAGTTTTACGGTGTATTTGGTAGAAGTGCAAGGCTGGACATCAGATTACGACGGAGAGGGAAGACTGTAGCAATCACAGTAAGTATAATTTTGTCTATTTTCGTCTTGGGTAGTCTAAAGGGTAACTTGAATTCCCATTGTGAGTAGAATTGATAGATATTGTAGCGGGAACACGGCTCCGGCCTAATTAATATAAAATTCTTGTCGCGTCCATCAGACGCGCGATACTAAGTTCATCTACATGCCCATGAGAACTTTTCATCAGGATGCCAATATCTACAAAATCTTGCAATATGAGCAAATTTGGCCGGAAGCCACTTTCTATAAGAAAAATTCGGAATCAATCAAGTTCGAAATCAGTCCGTCAAAATAGAAAAATGCTAATTCAAAGAAAAAATATAAAGTAAAAAAGAAACTCGACGATGAAATAATGAAATTCAGACGGCGGCATCGACTTCATGAGGTCAAAATACATAAAGACTGGTAGGTCTAGTTTCTGTGACTAAACTTTTTTTTGTGTGTGTGGCTGTGTAATCCTTTTTCAACGTTGGTATTTTGTTTCAAGCTAGACGACACAGAATTCGGTACAAAATTGTTAACAAGAATATTTTATGGGTCCAAAACTAGAGATAAGAAAACGAACTTAAATCATTAAAAATGCCGTTTCGCCAAAATGCACTTTAAAGTTGAAAGTCAATTCAACTTGTTTTCGTTAAATTAGAATAATGCAAGTCGACTCATTAAGTCCCGTTGCAACTTGGAATGTCATCTAAAAGTTAATATTTCATTTAGGAAATCAAATTTACAGCTCGTACGTAGTAAAGAGAGCGAGGGACAAAAAAACAGCAAAGTCTCTTGTAGTTGCGAACTAAAAGTGTACCTCGGGCAACAAATCCACTTCGCAAGTGCAAAAGTTAACAGACTACACAAATTTCTAGAAATAAATAATCTCCTCCGGCTAGAGAAACACAAGCAAGTTGAAACCTTCTGGTTGAAAAGTTCAACGGCAATCAGACGGTTCTTTTTTCTATATAAACGCGCTAATCGCGATTTAAACCCTCAGCATCTTTAGTCAGGAATTAGGAGCCACAAATTCATCATAGAATACACTCGAAGATATAGTTTTGAGATAATACGTACATCACCTAGAATGACCTTAAAACCATTGCACATAGATGCATACTTCTATGATAAATATGAAGTAAAAAATTGAGTAACTTTAGTGAAAGAATTATTTGCCTTATTTTATTATTATAAAAAATAATACTAATTTTATACTGTTCTGTTGTTTCTTGCTCCCGTTTTGAATGTCGCACGCACTGCCGATCTGTAGCACGCGATATATATTTTATCGAAAATCAGTTTGAAAATAAAAAACCGGTGCCTAAGGAATCACTACTTCCACATCCAGATTATTCATCAAAATCACTTTAAAGAAAACATCTTGACTAGATTTGCACTCTAGTATGTGAAAATTATTGGTCATAGAATTTTAATAATATTTGGAGCAGATGTCATAGAAAAGTTTGAGGCGTTGGTTTCTACCAAATACATTAAAAATGAAGTTTTTAGTTTACTTATTTTCCCCTATTCACAACCTACCACGACCCACCCCTTCAGTGGAATCATCTCAATCAGATGTCATTACAATACATCCGTGTACTAACTTTCAAGTAAATAGCTCAATTTTATGTTATCCAACCCATTAATAATGGAGAGGAGATGGTGGTGTTTGCAAAATATTAGAAAGAAATCTGGGGCCTTGGTTTCTAACATGTACGCCAAATCCCATATTTATGTACTCTTACCAGCATGATTGACTTATTTTCCAGTATTTACTCCTATTCAACCCTCAACCCTTCAACAGAATCGTGTTAAAATATAATCTTGTTCCAGATGTCGTTATAATACATACATGTCCCAAATTTCAAGTGAATATCTCGATTTCATTTTGTCAACCCCTTTAATAATGGATTAAGGGTGGTGGGGGTTGAAAAATATTACAAAAAAATATGAGGCCTTGGCTTCTAGGACATACGCCGAATTTCAAATTTCTGTACCTTTACCAGGTTGCTTAACTTATTTTTCCCTATTTAATACCAATTACCCCCACTCGTTCAACGCAATCATCTTAAAATATAATCCAGTTTAAGATATCGTTATACATGTAACAAATTTCAAGTGAAAATCTAAATTTAATTTTATTAACTCTTTTAATAAGGGAGTGGGGGTGATCGGGTGATGGAAAATATTATGGAAAAATCTGAGGCCATCCCCTCTAGTATATACACCAAATCACAAATTTCTATACTCTTACCAGCTTGCTTTACTTAGTTTCCCCTATCTACCACTATTTAACCGCCAACCCTTCAACGGAATCATCTCAAAATATAATCTAGTTCCAGATGTCGTTATAATACATACGCGTACCAAATTTCAAGTGAATATTTCAATTTTCTTTAACAACCTCTTTAATATTGGAGTAGGGGTGGTGGGGTTGAAAAATAATATAAATAATCCGAGACCTTGGCTTCTAGTGCATACACCGAATTTCAAGTTTCTGTACTCTCACCAGCTTGATTTACTTATTTTCCCCTATTTACCCCTATTTAACCCCCAACCCTTCAACGGAATCATTTCAAAATATAATCTAGTTCCAGATGTCCGTTATAATACATACGTGTACCAAATTTCAAATGAATATCTCAATTTTATTTTAGCCACCCCTTTAATGATGAAGAAGGGGTCATGGGGGGGGGGTGAAAAACATTATAAAAAAATCTGAGGCCTTGGCTTGTAGTACATACATCAAATTTCAAGTTTCTGTACTTTTACCAATATATACGTGTACAAAGTTTCAAATCAATATCTTAAACCGTTCCGAAGAAAGCGTGCGGACAAAAAAAAGTTACAGGCAGACAGGCAGAATTTTTTTTTTCGCTCAAATTTAAAATCTCGACGTTTCATGACATTTCAAGAAAAAAAAATTTTGAAAATTTGTTTACGATTACTATACTTACTTCCAATCCACGACGTGGATGTGGAAGTAAAAAAGACCGACAAAGGAATAGTTGGTAATACGAGCGATGTCATGAACATCGACCGACAATTTATAAAATGAAAAACATAATTAACGGTGATAAGAAACAAAAAGGAATCTGAGCTAACAAATTTACGACAATTTGTAGACATTGTTTCGAAATAAAAATTTGAATTGCATTCAAAAAAATTATAAAAGCGATCAAGATGTTCAAATGCTTTTAAAATGTTCTCTAGTTTATGCCCCTTCTAACATTCCCTAAACATTTTTAAATAATGGGATAGGCTTCTTATTCCGTGAGTCAAAGAATTTCATTCGCACCATCGTTTCTTATCAACAATTAGAAATCAGATTTCTTAAAATACTGGAAAAACCATAGGTCGTGGAGGAATTTGGAAGGATTTGTACGCAATTAAAATCCCTACATTATGAGACTTTCCAAATTAAAATCGCTCCAGCGGTAAAAAAGTTATCGCAAAAAAACTGCAATATAGTCATTTTTATTTCCACATCCACGTACTGGATTGGAAGTGTAGTAACAGTAAAAAAAAATCCATTTTTTTTTCTTGAAACAGTTTTACAATGTCATGAAACGTCGAGCTTTTAAATTTGAGCGAAAAAAAGAAATTTTGTCTGTTTCTAACTTTTTTGTCCGCACGGTTTCTCCGGAACGGTTTAAGATGTTATATTGACTTGGAATTTTGTACACGTATATGTTATAATGAGATCTGGAAATGGATTGTTTTTCGAACATATCCGGTGAAGGGTTGTGGGGTAAATAGGGGGAAATAAGTAAAGCAAGCTGATAAGAGTATAGAAACTTAGAAATTTGGTGTATGTGTACTAGAAGTCAAGGCCTCAAATTTTTTAATAATATCCCCCCCCCCCACCACTCCCCACTCAATTATTAGGGGGGTTTATAAAATAAAATTGAAATATTCACTTGAAATTTGATATACCTATATATTATAATAACATCTGGAACTAGATATTTTTGGTTTATTCTGTTGGAGGGTTGGGGATTAAATAGGCGAAAATAAGTAAAGCAAGCTGGTAAGAGTACAGAAACTTCAAATTCGTTATATGTACTAGAAGCCAAGACCTCAAATATTTTTATAAAATGTTTCAACCCCCCACCACCCTTACTCCATTATTGAAGGGGTTGATAAAATAAAATTGAGATATTCACTTGAAATTTGATATGCGTATATATTATAATGACATCTGGAACTTGAGATATTCAGGTGATACTTGGTACATGTATGCATTTTTGTTGAAGGGGTGGAGGGGGGTGTGTAATTGGAAAAAATCTGTAGAGCAAGCCAGTAAGAGTCCAGAAACTTCATATTTAGCGTATGTGCTAGAAACCAATTTTTAACATTGAAAAAGTTTAACAAATCGACGATATAACGGTCATACGCGGGTTTAGTAGCGATTTGTGTGAATATTCGGCTGTTTTTCTGAACACGAAAGCGTTCGGTGATTTTGAATTTGATAATTTTTTATACCTAGAATCATATTCTTGCATTTTTGCGGCTCAACGCCGACCGACGGCTAGGGTCGTTTTTGTAGAACTTGTGCATTTAGTAAATTTTTATACCTACATTCATATTCTTGCATTTTTACGTCTTGACGCTGACCGATGCCTAGCACAGTATTTGTAAATTTTGTGTATTTGATAAATTTTGATTCCTAGATTTATATTCTTGTATTTTTACGTGTTTTTACGTTTCGACGCCAACCGGCGCCTAGCGTTGTTTCTCTAAAACTTCTATATTTGATAAATTTTGATACCTAAATTAATGTTCTTGCATTTTTACGTCTCGACGCCGACCGACGCCTAGCGTTGTTTTTGTAAAACTTATATGTCAGATGAATTTTGATACCTAAATTCAGGTTCTTTCATTTTTACGTTTCTACGCCGACCGACGCCTGGTCGTTTTTTGAAACTTCTGAATTTGATAAATTTTGATACCTAGCTTCATATTCTTCCATTTTTTCGTCTCGACGCCTAACGTCGATTTCGTAAAACTTGTGTATTTGATCAATTTTGATACCACAATTTATGCTCTTGCATTTTTGCGTCTCAACGCTGACCAGCGCCGTTTTGTGTATTTGATACAAATTGATACCTAGATTTATATTCCTGCATTTTTACGTCTCGACACCGACCGAAGCTTAGCATCGTTTTTGTAAAACTTGAGTATTTGATAAATTTTTATATCTAGATTCATGTTCTCGCATTTTTACAATACACATTTTTTTGTGGAATATTAATGTAAAAGCCTATTACAAATACTTCCAGTTATGTAACTTTTTAAAATTTTTATCCGCAGCTTGATAAAAGTTTGAAAATTTCTAAAACTTTTCTTTATTTCCATCCCCTGTACATTTTGCAGATTTTGTAAATATCATGTCAGGCTTGAAAGTTAGCCAAGTTCATTTTCAATGTCTTAACGAAGCTTGCTAAATTGCAACTTCTGTAAAAAATGTTATGACATCTGCCCCAAATATTATTGAAATTCTATGACAAATTATTTCCGCATACTAAAGTGCAAATATAGTCATAAAATTTGCCTTTAAAGAGACTTGGAAGATAAATCTGGATGTGGAAGTAATGATTCCTTAGGCAGTGGTTATTGATATAACTTTTTAATTTGTCGCTAAAATTTTATAAAATTTTCTTAAATAAGTAGTGCAGTAGTTTTTGTACAATCCTATTTGTTTATGCCATGAAAAAGTAGGACCTGTACCTGCTGGCTTCCAGTCGCTATCTTGGAAAACGCAAATGACGTTGTATCTCCGCGCTAATGTTCTTGACTAAATATGACGGTCTCGGATGATTAGGGGTCGAGCTTGAGCTCTTTTCCCCAATCATCGCTGTAGACCTGGACCGGCCTCGTAAGGGGCGATCTCCGTTCCTGTTCGTTTTTTCAGAAAATTTATGGGAGCCAAAGTTGTAACAAACCATTTTATCTTTCATTTTTTATTTAACTTTTTTTTGTAGGATTGATATTGTAAAAGTTAATTACAGCTGTTTGAAGAAATTTTTTTTTCTTATCAACTTTTCAACTACTAAATGAAACTTCTGTGTGTAAATCTCTGACTAAAAATTATAGAAGACGTAATTACCTTTAATTTAAATGCTCAACAAAATTTCTGAGACTAGTTTTAAAGTTGAAAATGAATAGTTTTAAAGCTGTAGACGCAGATATCAGTGCTTGCTCCGCCTGGCCCGTGTATGATTGCTCACGGTAACGTATGTTAAGTTTCAGGCAGTCCAATTTACCGAATCATCAACTAAAAATGTTAAAAGCATTGCAAGTATTACTGACAACGTTTGTAAAATATTTTTGAATCTATAATAAGATTTGAAATAGGAATACATAATAAATGGTATTTATTGCGTTATTACTTCCACATCCACGTAGTGGATTTGAAGTATTTATAGTAATCGCAAAAAAATTTTCAAAAATTTTTATTCGTGAAATAGGTTTTTTTTAGTATAACAATCTATATGTATTACTTCCACATCCACGTAGTGGATTGGAAGTATAGTAATCGCAAAAAAATGTTCAAAAATTTTTATTCGTGAAATAGGTTTAGAATGTCATGAAACGTCGAGATTTTAAATTTGAGCGAAAAAAATTTTCTGTCTGTCGGTCTGTCTGTCTGTAACTTTTTTTTTGTCCGCACGTTTTCTCCAGAACGGTTTAAGATATTGACTTGAAATTTTGTACACGTATATATTATAATGAGATCTGTAACTGGATTGTTTTTTGAGGATATCCGGTGAAGGGTTGTGGGTTAAATAGGGGTAAATATAGGAAAATAAGTAAAGCAAGCTTGTAAGAGTACAAAAACTTGAAATTCAGTGTATGTACTAGAAGTTAAGGACTCAGATTTTTTTATAATATTTTTTAACCCCCCACCACCACTACCCCATTAATGGGGTTGATAAAATAAAGTTGAGATATTCATTTGAAATTTCATACACGTATGTATTATAACGACGTCTGGAATTAGATTATATTTTGAGATGATTCCGTTGAAGGGTTGGGGGTTAATTTGGGGTAAATAGGGGAATATAAGTAAAGCAAGTTGGTAAGCGTACAGAAACATGAAATTCGGTGTATGTACTGGAAGCCAAAGCGTTAGATTTTTTTATAATATTTTTCAACCCCCACCACCCCTACTCCAATATGAAAAGGGTTGATAAAATAAAATTGAGATATTCATTTGAAATTTGGTACACGTATGTATTATAACGACACCTGGAACTAGATTATAATTTGAGATGATTCCGTTGAAGGGTTGGGGGTTAAATAGGGGTAAATAAGGGAAAATAAGTAAAGCAAGCTGGTAAGACTACAGAAACTTGAAATTCGGTATATGTACTAGAAGCCAAAGCGTCAGATTTTTTTATAATTTTATTCAACCCCCACCACCCCTACTCCAATATGAAAAGGGTTGATAAATTAAAATTGAGATATTCATTTGAAATTTGGTACACGTATGTATTATAACGACATCTGGAACTAGATTATATTTTGAGATGATTCCGTTGAAGGGTTGGGGTTAAATAGGGGTAAATAGGGGAAAATAAGTAAAGCAAGCTGGTAAGACTACAGAAACTTGAAATTCGGTGTATGTACTAGAAGCCAAGGTCTCAGATTATTTATAATATTTTTCAACCCCCACCACTCTTACTTCATTATTAAAAGGGTTGATAAAACAAAATTGAAATATTCATTTAAAATTTGGTACACGTATGAATTGAAACGACATCTGGAACTAGATTGTATTTTGAGATGATTCCGTTGAAGGGTTGGGGGTTATTTAGGGGTAAATAGGGGGAAATAAGTAAAACAAGCTGGTATGAGTACCGAAACTTGAAATTCGGTGTATGTACTAGAAGCCAAGGCCTCAGATGTTTTAATAATATATTTCAGCCCCCCACCACCCCCACTCCCTTATTAAAAGAGTTTATAAAATTAAATTTAAATTTTCAATTGAAATTTGGTACATTTATGTATTATAGCTATTAGCTATATCTGAAACTAGATTATATTTTGATATGATTGCGTTGAAGGAGTGGGAGTAAGTAGAGGTAAATAGGGAAAAATAAGTAAAGCAAGCTGGTAAGAGTACTGCAACTTGAAATTAGGTGTATGTTCTAGATACCAAGGCCTCAGATATTTTCATACTATTTTTCAACACTTCCACCACCCATACTACATTATTAAAGGGGTTGATAAAATAAAATTGAGATATTCACTTGTAATTTGGTAGACGTATGTATTATAACATCTGGAACTAGATTATATTTTGGGATGATTTCGTAGAAGGGTTGAAGTTAATAGGAGTAGGGAAAAATAAGTAAATCAAGCTGGTAGGAGTACAGAAATTTGGGATTCGGTGTACATACTAGAAACCAAGGCCTCAAATTTCTTTCTAATATTTTTCAAACTCCACCACCTCCGCTTCATTATTAATGGAATTGATAACATCAAATGGAGATATTCACTTGAAAGTTAGTACACGTATGTATTGTAGTGACATCCGATTGAGATGACTCCATTGAAGGGGTGGGAGGTGGTAGATTGCGAATAGTGGAAAATAAGTAGGGTAAACTAGAAACTTCATTTTTAACGAATATGGTAGAAACCAACCCCTCAAACTTTTCTATGACATCTGCCCCAAATATTATTAAAATTCTATGACCAATAATTTCCACATACTAGAGTGCAAATATAGTCAATATATTTCCTTTAAAGTGACTTGGATGAAGAATCTGGATGTGGAAGTAGCGATTCCTTAGGCAGCGGTTTTTTTATTAGTTTTACACCCGGAAATTTCATTTAGTAGTTGCAAAAATTGATACAATTTTTTTTTTCAAAATGTAACATTTAACTGTAACTTTTACAATATCAATCCAACAAAATGAAGTTTAATTAAAAACGAAAGATAAAATTGATTTTCTACAACTTATAGTTCTTATAAATTTTCCGAAAAAACGAACAGGAACGAAGATAGAACGTCATTCGCGTGTTGCAAGATGGCGACCGGAAGCCAGCAGGTACAGTCTCGACTTTTTTTTTAGACTCTATCGGACGTCCCCTTTCCACTTTGGGCAAAAGCCTTGATTGGTGCATTTTTTCAAAAACTGAATTCTAAATGCAATGTACTAATTTTTTCAAAACTATTTCTTCGAGTAGTCCTTTTGACATTTTAGGTGCGTCTTTTGAAAAGCTAGATTCCCGACTATAAAGAAAATACAAGCAAGTAGAAACCTTCTGGTTGAAAAGTTCAACGGCAATCAGACGGTTCTTCTTTTTTATATAAACACGCTAATCGCGATTTAAACCCTCAGAATCATTCCTGAAACAGAACTGCTAAACTATCTGCCATCTAAACTTGTAATAAATCACCCCGGAACTTCCAACTCTCCTACTTGGCCAATTTCACACAAATAAAATACAAATGTTACACTTAAATTCTGTTAATTACTTTCACACTATCTGTAAAACAGGAGCCCAGGACCGGAGTTCACTTTGGGTAATTAATTCTGGTACTTTTAGCTAATACACTTAGTTAGATATCAGATTTTATGTAGATAATTATCATGATTAAATCATGGTTACATGAAGGATGAGTCGTTAGGTATCGATCATCTTTTAATTCACAATATCTTGCCAGACGTTTTGTGATCCATGCATAATCCTAATTGGCCTCCATTTACTGAATAGAACGTCTGCCAACATCCCGTTACTAGGCGGACAGCTTCACCAAATGTCTTTCCCATTAGCTCTCAACTTCTTGTTTTAGCGAAATAGAAAGTTTGTTGTTCCTGCGTAGATGATAAAGCAGTTAATACTTGATATAAAGCGGCATTACAGGTACCTATATGATCGTCGCGGTCTTTAGTATATCTTAGTTCAATTCCCTACTACCAGATGCCGGTGTCCGGCACCGCACAGCAAGGAAAATTATTTCGTTGTGAAAATTACCGGATACATGTATCTGGTAGTCACGTTGAAGTTATTTTGTGTGAATGTACATTGTACTCTGTTTTTTTGTGAAAAAATGGCGTCTGAAACTAACCCAATGGTTCAAATTGTACCCTAACAACAAACTAATTTGTCAGCAAAGAAGGTTGAGGAGAATGTGGAGCTTGAAATGCCAAGTAACCATAAGATCGTCGTTATTGAACACGTAAATTGCATGGATTATGTTTCTCTTGTTTTGAGAACTGTAAGTAAAAAGAGAACTAACTTATAAGAAATTCAAGCAAAGGAAAATATTGAGTCTAACGTACCTAATAGAAAAAATTTACCCAACGTTATCCAAAAACTAATTTCAAACGCTAGTGTTCCTAGTACTTCAGTCGCTAATAAAGATCATGGTGATTTTTTGAGTGATACTGAGTCTGAACCTGAACCTAACCCATTTGCAAATTCTTCAGATGGGGATTCAGACTATATTCCCAGCGACCACTATGCCAGTTCTGATATGGAATCAGTGTCCCAGGAAGAAGAGTCAAAATGTGAAACTGAAATTGGTGATTCACAGGATGAACCCGGAGGTAATCATTGTAAGTTTATAATTTATTAGTTACTTATTTATAATTTATTAGTTACTTATTTGGTGACATTTATTTATTAGGTCTTACATATGTGTGAACTACCATAATATTGTCGAGCATCTCGTTGATAAACTACCTGATTATTTCGGTACCAATATACATTTACCAGACCTTGGCATCTAGTTCCACGGTTGCTGCCTATGAAGTAAGATGTATACTACCAGATAGCACTATTACATTAGAACATATTTATAACCATATGATCAGCATGATATTAGCTAGCGTAGGTACGTCTGCAGATATTCGTATTTCGATACGAAACTGCAGCAACGTCAAGCGCGGTTAGTACCAAGATGGGTCAACCAGTCTAGGGAAACGCAGCGTTCTCGCTCCATCTTCTAACGGCTTGTATATCGGCCCGTGTGTTGAAGGTATGTAATTTTAGGTGAGGGTTACATAGCGGATATACCATTCTTCGGAGGGGATGTAAAGCAGTCGGTCCCTTGTCTATTCAATATTAGGCAAGTAAAAGATCCCTACTCCTCGATAGAGAAGAGGTTTGGCAAAACATCCAGATTGGGAGTAGCTCATCTCTTGGCATCAGTGATTGGCCTTAGTTATGGAAATAGGCTAACGTTAAATAAGCATGATCATTATATACAGAAAGGTTTACCGGCACATGTCGAATTTGAGGGCGCATTTACTGCAGAACCGAACTAATACTGCAATGGACAGTCAAGAGAATTCGTAGACAACGTCTCCAGACCCACATCTCGAAAGCAACAATATGTCCCATCCATCTGTTTTCATTATGGTCGATGCCTCAGCAGCACAAAGAAAGATGGTGAAATCTATGGCATTAGCAAAGCCGATCTTTGTGCGTTTCGTGATATTTTTGTCACCCCAATTAGCTCTTCTGTGTTGTTCGCCGTAGCTCGGTATCGGTAGTTGCTAGTATTGTCCACACAGGCTCCAAAGTATCTTGTTTCCTACATTGCAGGCATCTATCTTTAACGTATTAGGGAAGTATTTTATCCGAGAAAAAATCGCCCTCCGAGATTTTTTCGGATTTTCAATATGGGATTTTCCATTTAGTCTGTCTGTCTGTCGGTCTGTCTGTTGGTGCATTAACTAAATAACTACTTGACGGAGAACAGTCAAATTTGGTATATAGCTGACGCTACTGCCACCGAAGAAATGGTTATATTTTCACTGGAAAATATTCAGGGTGGATCGTGGAGGGAATAGATAATGAAAAAAGAATACTCAATAAACTCAATAAACTCAAATTTAAAATTTTCGCATTTCGTGACATTCTAAACCTATTTATTTTTTTTTTTAATTTTTAACCGCCTATAGAATAGGCGATTGAAAAAAACTTTGGAAAAAGTATTGATCTTAGAAAAAAATGAATAGGAACTTTGTAGGAAATTCCATATTGTTTAATATTGTATATAGAGACTTTTTCGCTAGAGGGAGTGGCTTTCAAGTTATTCAAGAAAATCGTTGAAAGAGGACCTCCCCACCCCCCGCAGAAAATCCACCGGCCAGGGCTTTTAGTATGTTGCTCTGGGCACGTCTACCGACAACTATATAGAAATTGGCAGCTACACGAATTATTTCCTCTATTTGGCCTTGTTTGGGCTTCGTTGACTGGACTATTATAATTAAATCAAATAAATAATAGAATTTAGGGGTACTCTAGTAGTGAAAAAACAGTATGTGACCCATGCGTGAGACCACTATTTTAGTTCTTAGGCCATATATATCCGATGTCAGTCTATTGTATAAAATTCTACTGGCATTTGATAACGTAAAAGCGAACGATAGCGACAATATTGCTGCAGCCCGGTAGCGTATTACCAATCTATTGTACAGTACAGAGCAGGCCATTTTCTACACCACTCAAGACATTGCCGGTGGTAACGCCCACCAATATGTCGACAGCCCATCAATCTGTCGCGTGGTACAGAACATCTTATAATATACGCGCTCTGAGCAACACAATATAATAGTCTAGGTGACAGCGTACAAAAAATGAATTTATACATATCCTCTTGTAATTTCTTGTATGGCTTAATTGCGCCTAATCTACAACTTTTTTGCTCTGCGAAAATTTTCGAAAACGCGGCGTTCCCCTTCCACTTCTTCCGAATGATTTTCACGCGTCGTACTCGAAAATCGGGGAATCTATTTTGTTGAACAATTCGAAAATTGGATTTCAAAATTTACCGTTCGCGCCAAATGGGCATTCACACAATATAAGTTCAGGCTAGCTATCACTAATTTACTGTCAAAATTTCAACACAATTGGAATTTTCTTAAGGCACCGTGCTTACAAAAACGTGGCTTACGCACAGACATTTTGAAAGTTTTCACAATTCGATCACCAACACAGTGATATGATTTTTTTTCTCCACAAGCCATATTACCGGTTTTAGAAATGTGCCGATCAAATGCAATATACTCTTCGTTTTGTGTTTGCGAAGAGTGTAATAAAATATGGGAATTTATTAAAATAGCTGAAAGCGTCCATAGATTGGAGCTATAAAACGCCAACGCACCCATTACATTATATTATGCCTCTCAGAGCGCTTACATGAAAAGATGCACTGACGCGCGCGACAGATTGGCGAACTGTTTTAAGCGTTTATATCGGCAAAGTCTTGAGTAATGTTGAAAATGATCTGTTCTGTGCTGTACAATAGATTGGCAATACGCAGCCTGGTACTCTACATAAACAGAAGTTAGTTAATTATAACGAGTCGGAAATCGTCGTATATCGAATCGATTCCAGGCACTGGGCAAAAGTCAACTGAACATATCGTATTTATGTTTGTTTTTCGACCAGTCTGCGTGGACAATTATTGCAATATTCTAAACCATGATGTAAAATATATTTCTATCTTAGAAGTTATTTCATCTTGTACATTATTTAACTTCAAAGTACGGACATTTTGCGCACTTTAATATTAGAGTAACAGTCATAATAAATTATTTTCCAAAGTTTATAGACTCGCTTTACGCCTGTAACTGTTCTAGCTTTATCATTTCGCTTGGGAAATAAGAAGATCCACAGCTCGCTAACCACTTGAGTCAACATGACGTGTAAACCAGTCCATAAACAACGTCTTACTTTGTACTTACTTCTGTAACTTACCCGTACGTTTATATATATAATAGTGTAGTAAAATAAATATCTCCATATTTCAAATTTCATGTAAATTTACAAAAGTGGGGAAATGCAATTACAATACCATAATTATGGCATTTCTATTTTACTCAAAGCTGCAAGGCGGGGGAGCTAAGAAACTAAAAAGAACCCTGTTGTATTCACTATTTTGGTTTTTTAAAGTTTGACATAGATTCAGTATCATCTGCTTCGAAAATACCCAATTACCAGTTCTGATACAATTTTATCCGTTCTTGTCACCAAATTCTCGAATTCATAATTTTTGCTCCTCACCTCATAATAACAATAATAATAATAATAATAATAATAATAATAATAATAATAATAATAATAATAATAATAATAATAATCAACTTTTCCGCAAAAAGCCCTCGCGCCTTTTCGAACCGCCTCAGCGTGTTGCTGAGAATCCACCGACAGCAGACCAGGTGGAGAACTTCTGGAAAGCGTTGTACGAGGAGAAGCTTCCACTCATCAGAGATTCTCCAGCCCTGGCACACTTTGAAACCTTTTGCCAAAGGTTTCGACAACCGCAAGAGGTGTGCCAACCAATAACCCCAGAAGAGGTTCGAAGAGCTCTTGAAGGCTCTAAGAACTTTGCTGCTCCAGGTCCCGACGGGATTAATAACTTTTGGTGGAAAAAACTACCAAGTACCCACCACCATTTGGCCAGAAATTTTAATGCCTGGCTAAGTGGGGAGCAGCAAATTCCTTCTTGGGTTGTTGAGGGGCGGACAGTGCTGATCCCAAAGAACGGAGATTTATCTGACCCAAAGAATTACCGACCGATAACCTGCTTAAACGCATGCTACAAGGTGTTCACACGCATTTTGTACATGCGGGTGCTCCACGCAGTTGAACCGGTATACGAACGGATATATGAGCAACGACGGTCGAAGAAGGGTACCGCTGGCTGCAAGGAGAATCTGCTGATTGACAGGTGTGTCACGCAGGACTCCATGCAGTATAAGTGGAATCTTTCGATGGCCTGGATCGATTACCGCAAGGCATTTGACATGTCATCGCATGAGCTAATTATACACTTGTTCCAATGTCTTGCGGTCCCCGGTCCAGTAGTGAGGTGTATTGAAGAACTGATGCCACTCTGGAGGACTCGCTTTACCATTACATCGGGTAACGATCGAGTCCAGACAGAGCCGGTAACGTTCAGAAGGGGAGTATTTCAGGGAGACTCCCTCAGCCCCCTTTTATTTTGCATCTCACTGCTGCCATTATCCGTTTCGCTCCGAAAAACCCGTGGGTACAACTGCGGTACCCCAGGAGACAGGAGGCATAAGGTCACCCATCTGTTCTATATGGATGACCTTAAACTTTATGCCTCCGGGGAGAGGGACCTGCACCAGTCCCTCAGGGTGGTACAGGAGTACACGCAGGCTGTCGGTATGGAGTTCGGGTTAGACAAGTGTGCACTGGTCCATCTTAAGAGAGGACGATGCGGGGACTACGGAGAGGACGCGCAGCTCGTAGACGGAAGCATCTTACATCATCTAGATGTCGGAGAGTCGTACACTTACTTAGGTGTTGAGCAACACTCCACCCAAGAAGTGAGTGTAGTGAAAAACGCTCTCCGCGGCAAGTATCAGCACCGGCTCCGACAAATCTGGTCTTCAGAACTGTCGGGGAAGAACAAGGTGTCTGCAACCAACATGCTTGCCGTTCCGATCCTTATCTACTCCTTTGGAGTTGTGAAGTGGACTCGAGAGGAGTTGCGTCAACTCGATGTAGGAACCCGCAAGAAGATGTACCTCAATAGGAGTTTACATCCCAAATCGTCCGTTCCACGGCTATACCTCCCGCGACATCGGGGAGGGCGTGGACTCTTGAGTTTGGAGAGTCTCCACAACAGGATGGTTCTGGATGGAGCCTGTAAGGTCATTAGGAGTTCGGATCCCCTCCTCTGCATGGTCCGGAACCATGAAAATGCAGGGGTAGGAGCATTTCTGTTTAAGGCAGCATAGAGAGCAGCTGATGAACTTGGTCTCTCCTTCGACGTCGAGCGGGTAAATCGCGACTCCGTCACCGAGTTGGAACCTGCTCGGCGAAAAGCCCAAATTAAAGCTGCAGAACACAGCATCTTTCTGCAGCTGCACATGGATAAGCCAATGCATGGAGTTTTCTATAAAAATATAGAAAACCTTGGCTTATCCGAAAGGCTGACCTTTGCCTTTTTAAGGTCAGCCGGGCTGAAGTCTGAGACCGAGGGATTCATAATGGCTTGCCAGGATGGTGTATTCAACACTCTGGTCTATCGTAGCCGTGTTATGGGTATAGAGGTCCCGGATGTCAGATGCAGGGCCTGCCGCAGGGCGCCAGAGACTGTAATGCACTTGCTGTCGGCTTGCCCGACATATGCAGTCTCGGCCTATATCCAAAGGCACAACGGAGCATTACGAGTGCTTTATTACCATTTAAGGCACTCGTATGGGATAGACGAGACACCAGTGCTGCCTTATGCTCCGGGGGATATTGAGTCCGTTGTGGGCAATGAGAAGTGTCTAATCTATTGGAACTACTCGTTTCCCACCGTTAGGCAAATACAAGCCAACAAGCCTGACGTAGTTCTCCTCGATCACCAACTCAAGACAATGTTTGTCGTAGAGTTCTCGGCTCCCGCGGAAAACAACATTGTCTTGAAGGAGGAGGAAAAACGGACAAAATATCGAGATTTGCTCTTCGAACTCCGCAGACTTTACCCAGACCATACTGTTAAGTTGGTGGTACTGATAATAGGAGCCCTAGGTGGAACAAGGCACACACTGCTTACGGAACTGAAGATCATACCGGCATGCCGAAACTCGGCAGAGATCTTAGCCGGTAGGATGCAGAAGGCCGTCATCCTCGGTTCGCTTCGTCTACTCAGGGCACACGATTCCCGGACCCAGTAGTCACTTACCCCACGGTGTGGGGAGTGGCTACCGGTACTACCAGCTCCCCTCGGTGAGGATCGGAGCCACAGAGAAGGGTGACTGGTTTTTAACAAAAAAAAAAAAAAAAAAAAATAATAATAATAATAATAAAGAATTTATTGCCCAACAGGACAATTTTACAAAATAGGGATAAATTACATAAATTCAAAGTATACAATATAAAATATAAAAGTAAGCATAAAATAATTATTTAGTTTAGCGTAGCTTATTATAACGGTTGTGTACTCAAATGTAGGTTACAATCTATTTCGGGTACAGAGTTTTGTGGTCTTGGAGTAATTATTTAAAGAAAGACTAAACATGTCATAATGTTTAAAAATGAATTATTTATTATTTGTTTGCTTATAGTAATGAAACATATTCTTTATAGGATTTTGCAAACAGCGGAAACAAAAACTATCTACGAGAACTAAAAGAAAAACTGTATGTAAAAATATTAAAGAAATCGCAATTGCATTGTTTCGATAACCTGGCTTCTGGTGCTAGCAAGTTAAAATTCTGAAATAAATTTGTCCAATTTCTTAATTGACATTCTCATTATAACACTAGCATCCAACATAGTCAGCTACGGCTAAGCAGATTAAGCAGATTAAGCTATCTACATGACCCCCTACGTAATGCAAATTCAGTTAAAAATGAGAACAAAGGCCTGAAATTTATTTCTTTACCTACCTTGTCTTTAACTTTTGTTTCATTCTAATGGATTACATTTTCATAAAATCTCTCATTCAGTTTCTTGGAAATGCTTAGCCTTTGAAACGTTTTTCACCCTTATTTTGAGCTCATCATAAAGGCACAAAGCCACTCATAACGATGTTCCACGCAAAACCAAGGCAATATCCATGAATAATAATGAAATAAGAAACCGGACAAATTTATTTCAGAATTTTAACTTGCTGGCATAATCAGAAGTCAGGTTATCGAAAGAATGCAGATTTCGTTAATATTTTTACATATAGTTTTTCTTTTAGTTCTTATAGATAGTTTTTCTTTCCGCTGTTTGCAAAATCCTATAAGGCATATGTTTCATGTCATAATGGTCACCAATAGAGTTATATATTCCCATCATCAAAAAAATGGGTGATTTAGCAAGGACATTTTTTCCTTTAGATGGTGGTGCAAAAGTAGAGGTTTGATGCGAGGTCAAACTTGAAATTCTAAAATTAATTTGCGATGGGAGTTCTGGAGAGTCTATTGTATTATTGATCATCTAGTAAATAAACATTAATTTTGAGATAATTGCTCTGTTCAGAGTATTGGTGATCTATTTAAATAGGAATCCGTATTGCTGAACCATACTTCAATTCTGAACGTACAAAACACAAATATAATGTTTTTAATGCTTCTGTACTACTAACATTTTTTGAATTTCTTATAACAAAACCGAATGTTTTCAACACAGATTTAGTATTTGAGTTAATGTATCCTGTGAATTCCAATCTGGAGTCGAACAGTACACCCAAATCTTTAATATTCGCACAATGAGTTAAAGAGATGTCGTTAAAACTATAGGAATATTCAATCGGATTTACCTTGAATAAGTCGTAACTTTACATTTTGATACATTCGTTGATAATTTATTCACTAGGCGCCAATTGTCAATGCCATTAGTTGTTCTTGTAATCATCTGCACAATCCTTATCGCCTCATCGGCAAAGAGAAGTTTGTTGTAATTCAATCCATCACATCGTCACACCGTCATTAATAAATACCGAAAATAAGAGTGGACCCAAGTTTGAACCCTGAGGTACGCCAGAGTTTCAGACATATGTATTTGGTTTAAAACCATTGTACTGAACATGCTGTAACCAGATTTGTAAGTAGGACTCAAAAACTTTGACAAGTATATCATCAAAACCAAAGTTGTCAAGTTTATTAATTTAAAGTCTATGGTCGATGCGATCAAAAGTCATTGAGAAGTCAGTGTACATCACGTCCACCTGCCCTCGTTTGTCTAGTATATTAAAGGTAAATTAGGTTGTACACTCTAAGTTAGATATTGTAGAGCATTTTTTCATAAAACCGTGTTTAGATATAGAAATTTAATTTTTTACACCAGGATATATTACGTTATACACCGACATTTCGAAAACTTTTGCAACGTTGGATAAAACAGAAATACCTCTGTAGTTAAGCATATCACTTATGTCGCCATTTTTATGTATGGGACACACTCTTGCCAGTTTCCAGCATTCAGGAAATGTTGAGGTTTTTAGCGATAGATTGAAGACGATTAACAGAGGAGTAAATACGCACTCATACTAAACTTACTATGTTGAAAGTAATAGGAGACTACCGCCGAAGTATACTCTATGGCTTGCGTAGTTGTTTGTTCTGACTAAAGAATGTTATTATTATTATTGCAAAAAAATTTACATAGACATCGTTGTCTGCAAAACCTGTCTTTAAAAAAATGGCTCGAGAATTTAAAATTATTTTAAATAAACTAGAACTTTTCCTACACAACTATTTTATGTTCTATTGCCAATTTTATATTTTATATCATAACTGTATGAAATGTATATTTATGCACTCTTATCGTCTGAAAATTTACTAGGTAACATTTATCGAAACTAAAGAGGGGTGTAAGTCCTCAGTCGAACTCAATCATTCTCCAACTCGAATAACGTCAAGTAGTTTGTTAATCAAGTTTACAGTATCCATTACCCAGATCACATAGATCAAGTTGGCTAGTTTCTTAGCACATCTGCATAATGCCAGGATAAGTTTAATGGCGACGCTGAAGTGTCGGTAAGCCTTGGTCTTAGAATCGCAACTTACTTTGGCCAACTCATGTTTAATGGAAAATCTAACAGTGGTGCCTTGGCTACATCTTCATTTTAATAACGTCGAATGTTAAAATTTATTTTAATTTATGGGAATGCTTGAGAAGATTTGTAGCTACTACGGATAGTAGAAAACTGGCAACAAATTTTCAAACAACTGCATACTCTGTTGCGACAAGTCTGTTGTAAGTAAAATGCTGTACTTTGTATTATATTGACATATATTTTTATAACTAGCAAATAAGAAAAATCTAAAAAAGTAAAAAATAGAAGAAGAATTAAAGAAAGACCAAACTACAAATAGGAAATTTATAATGTAGTTGTTTTAACTAGTAAAATAAGTGATAAAAAATTTACAAAAATGCTAAAAAATATAAAGAAATAGAAGCCAGTGTTCCTTAGGGAATTTATTCAAAGTACCACATTGCGGAAAAGACACATAAATGTAAACTGCAGCAGCTCAATTTCAACAACTTTCAGAGTTTGAAGAAAAATAAAATAATCTTACACAAAATTATTGTAAAATCACGAAACCAGATCCGGGGCACAATTTCCATTCATTTGCTGCATAACAATCCAAATCTAGGGCCAGACCACGCTGAAAAAGAATAGAAATATCATTAAAATTAAAGTAGGTAAAATTATGAAAAAGATTTTGTTAAAACTAGATTAAATAGATTAAGAATTAAGCAGCAAAGACTACAGAATGAGCTGCTGAAATCAGACTTACCTTCAAATGGTCAGGAGAATATCAGGAACAGGTTTCAAACATCAAAATTCACCAACACAGTTCAACACATTATGCTTAAGGACCAATGACAGTGTCGTGTAATTGCAATTCAGATGCATGAGAGTAAAATAAAAGTTTCTCATTTCTAAACAAGCATTAAAAGATGAATAAAATTTCACACAAAGAAGTTTTCATAAAATATTCATAAATATCCAAATAAAAAAGATCATTTCAAACAAAGTATCAAAAGCAACCCACAACAAACCCTGAGATGAGACTCGACTGATATAATCAATGCAAAAAGAGGCAAAATTTACAAAAGAAGCAGCATTACACCCATTCCTAGGAGTTGAGTAAATATAAAACAAAGTAAGCTATATTTATCAAAAGGCCTTTGGGACGAGACGAAATAAATTGTATGTACCTAGAGTTGAAAACTACTGACAGATTTCTTGAGGGTTGTATATATTATATATACAAAATATTTATAAACAGAAGCATTCATCAAACAATTACCTTTAATATCTCCCAAAGCCATATTTTTAGGGAGCCCGAGAGGAATAACGTATACCGATTCCAGCCAATTTCACTGGGGCGCCGGGCGGGGGCCATTTTCCTTAAGAGCTGAGCATACCCTTTGAACCCTCGTTATCTGGGAAACTATCCATTTTGCAACCTTGTGTCTATGAGAACTTTTCATCACGAAAAAATTATCTACAGTATGCTACGATTTCAGCCGATTTGGCTGGGAGGTATTTTCCATAAGAATGGTGCGGGATCCTTTCTATTTACTAATTTATAGAAAGGACAGATGGCTGGCATTCTGCTATTTTGCCTTGGAACACTAATTGCATCTACCATGTCAAGATAAGTTTAATTTGTGGCGGATGCGCCAAGACCAGTAGAATATTTTAATTCCAGGTAATTCTGGATAAACAAGAACATATTGAAGTAAGCTGTATATGAGTACATATTTAAAACTTTCTAATAGCCCTATTTTACCTTAAATTAAGTTGAAGAAAAAATATCATAATAGGTGGAGAACGTTATTCACAGAAATACAGGGTGATTCACGTAGGCCATTCATTAGAAGTTTTTCAACTTGCAGTTGGATTAGAAACTTGAAATTTGGTGTGTAGCCATAATCGAGCATGCCCGTTCTATCTAAAATATTTTCAGTCCTCCAACTATACATGGTGTGCTAAAAATTGGTACCAACTTTCTTATTTTAAATGGAAACCTATATTTTTCTTTACATGGTTCGATTGGTCTTCTAATTTTGAGTTTAGAGAACCTAAGTTATGTTAACTTATCTATTACAATTTTTGACATATGTCCAATTTTTTGAAAAAAAATTCCGCTGTAGTAGTTTACGAACAAATTTGTATCTCGCAAACCTTTCAAAATTATGGAACCAAATTTGTGAGGCAGTTAGCAGGAAGTCCAGGATAACTTTTGATGTCCCATCGGTGGTCCCATTTTGTACCATATAGGCGCAGTCGATTTTCAAATGTCGGAATCAAAAATTTTTTCAAATGGCACCTACTATTTTTTTTCACACCATTCGAAAGAAAATTGAATTTTAGGGTGAGTTACTTAAGCGTTCCCTATACCTAACTTCACCCCATATCGAGTTATTCAATAAAAATCAAGAAATACCTTATCTTGACGAGAGATTCCTTACTTCATCAAGTATGCCATGGAAACAAAAGACAGTTGTAATAATTTTTAAAGAAAAATATGGATTCTTATTTAATTACACACAACACCAACAAATTATTATTAACGAACAAGAACAATGTTGACGAAATTCTGTCAGGGAAAACGGTGCACACATTGAGCACTTGTATTGAAATAATTATTTTGTTAATCTGTTTATTTGTTATTTTGTTGTTATTATTAATTGTTGCAATACGATTTTTGAATAAAAATTAAAATGAAATGATTGTTTCCAAATCCTACTACCCTTGAGAAAAAAAACAATATTTTTTTCAAAAAATGCCAATTACTCAAAAACGACTGTAGATAGACATACACAATGTTAATAAGAGTGGCCCTAAAATTCAATTTTGCATTGATTTCTGGTGTCAGAAATGGTAGGCGCAAAGATGTGCTACGCAATCTGTTGAAAGTAGAATAATAGAATATTTTAACAAAAATATGGTGGTCACATTGAACATTTACGTCAGAATTTCGTCAACATTGTTCTTGTTCGTTAATAATAATTTGTTGGTGTTGTGTGTAATTAAATAAGAATCCATATTTTTCTTTAAAAATTATTACAACTGTCTTTTGTTCCCATGGCATACTTGATGAAGTAAGGAATCTCTCGGCAAGATAAGGTATTTCTTGATTTTTATTGAATAACTCGATATGGGGTGAAGTTAGGTATAGGGAACGCTTAAGTAACTCACCCTAAAATTCAATTTTCTTTCGAATGGTGTGAAAATAAATAGTAGGTGCCATTTGAAAAAATTGACTTTTTGACAATTTTTGATTGCGAGATTTGAAAATCGACTGCGCCCATATGGTACAAAATGGGACCACCGATGGAACATCAAAAGTTAGCCTGGACTTCCAACTAACTGCTTCACAAATTTGGTTTCATAGTTTTGAAAGGTTTGCGAGATACAAATTTGTTCGTAAACTACTACAGCGGCAATTTTTTTTCAAATAATTGGACATATGTCAAAAATTGTAATAGATAAGTTAACATAACTTAGGTTCTCTAAACTCAAAGTTAGAGGACCAATCGAACCATGCAAAGAAAAATATAGATTTCTATTTAAAATAAGAAAGTTGATACCAATTTTTGGCACACCCTGTATAGTTGGAGGACTGAAAATATTTTAGATAGAACGGGCATGATCAATTCGGGCTGCATACCAAATTTCAAGTTTCTGATCCAACTGCAAGTTGATAAACTTCTAATGAATGGCCTACGTGAATCACCCTGTATATCAAATTGTTAAATGAAACTTCAATTTTTTCCAAGGTTACGTCTCTTCAATCTGAAGTCTTTATATAACTAAGAATTTACTAATGAAATTGTAAAAAGGATTTGTGCTATCTTTCTTTTCATATTGGAATACTAATTTCTTCTACCTAGCCAAAATATTTTAATTTGTGGCGGATGCGCCACGACTTGTAGAATATTTTAATTCCAGGCAATCCTGGATATACAAGAACAGAGTGAAGTAAGATATCTATGAGTACATATTTAAAACTTCCTAATAGCCATATTTTACCTTAAATCAAGTTGAAGAAAAAACAGCATAATAGGTGGAGAATGTTATTCACAAAAATACAGGGTGATTCATAGTGGATGGAGTATTAGAAGTATATGGAGAACGAGTAAACACATCCTTTTGAAAATTTCGAGAGTTACTAAAATAAGTGCGGCCAATCGATCCAAAATAATTACAAGCATGTGGTACTCTAGCTGAAGTCGATACCAACTTGCCCATTTTAAATAGAACACCCTATATATTATGGAGTTTTCAGAATGACCATCAAATTCTGAGTCCAGGCATGTTGCACACCCTATATGTAAACCTAGCAGTTTCGAGGATATTTGACATTTTATAAGAAATTTGGCACGTGCAACGGTTTGAAAGAACTGTTATAATTTTCTTGTTATAGGAGATCCTCACATGCTCTTTGGCATATAGAAAAAACAAAAGCTACGCTCTGCATTAAAAATAAATTCGATAATAGTATACCAAGTGTTTCATTTGTCACGTTACATTTTGTCAAACTCATACCTCAATAACTTTTTTATTGCAAATGGAACACCCTGTATTTTTTATATCGAGATATTTAAAATTAAATTTCATTTTTTCTAGTATATGCATTGTAGAGGTTAGAATTACAACTTTTTGAAATATTGGCGATTTTCTTAAATGTTCAATAATTTTTAGTAAAAATTGCCATCTACTTAGCCATGATTAGAAACAATCATTATCGCTGGCCATTCTCTTATGTCAAATAGACGTAGTTACGCAAGAAGGAACCAAGGGACAAATCGTAATTTTGAGAAACAAAGGATCAAAGTTTATGAGATCTAATCAAATACCTGAGCTATTTAAGGAAGGGAACTTTTTCTAATACGACTGTAAGGAACCACTGGAACCAGTGAATGTTGTCGACTGAACAATAATTGAGAATTTTTCACACATTTTTGTATTTATTTTGAAATTTGGTGCTTGGTTCCTTTTTGCATTTTGTTATATGGCTTGTATATGTTTGTGGTATATGAATGTAAGTATGAGTAAAAACAAAAATAAGTAATTTTAGCCCAAAATTATATTATTGGAAAACACTAAACATATGTTGTCAAGATTTATTAACATCTACCATCTAATTATCTGGTTCAAAGTCCAGAGTGCCTCCAAATCCATCTATATCATCATCAACGTTTTCATCTGCGAAAAGCGTTGAGTAAAATTCATGACAATCTTTTGGAATAAGGTGCCAAATTGACTTTATATCTTGTAATTATTTTTCTGCAATACCTTTTCTACGAGTCCATAATGGATTTAGATCTTTTTTGTAAAATCCACCAATAGGACAACTTCGTGTTTTCTTTTTATTCGACTAGATTTTATCATTAATTTTTTTTCATGTACTTAAATAGAAAAAGGCTTTTCCTTTAGTAGTGTAATTTTGTATGTTTTACAACCAGTCAACTTTATTCCATTTATTCGCTGATAAAGGTTTCTTTTAGCGGCATGTTTCCATTCCTTTAAAGTAATCCTGGGAAGTGTGAAGACTGTTTAATGCCGCCTCAATTTTACTAAAATCATCGTCATTTGGCAGTTATTAAGTACCTAAGAGTGATTTTTTTTAAAGAAGGAAAGAGTCAAGTCCTCTTATTCCGATACATAACGACGAGATTTCAATTTGCAGAACGGAACCATGTCGCTTGTTTTTTTTTGCAAAACAATATACGGACAATTTTATGATTTTAAATGGTTCTTCTCCAATATAACCATTGGTTTACATTAATAATTCATTTGGTTCTTATTTTCAAAATGAAGAATAGACTATTCCGCATCATTTCCTACAATAAACCAGAAATCATAAATTTGTCGCTTAGTTCCTTTTTGCGTAACTACGTCCAAATACTACCAGCACGTTTACATTACACCAACAAAGACTTTTTAGATTTGTTTATTATTTATGGAGAATGTGATAAAGTTATATCAAGAACATGTAATGAATTTGCTACTCGATACTCACAAGAACAGAAATCATCACCATACACCGTAAAATGTATATTGGATCATTCTAGAATATTTGGTCTGTCAAGGCAGGCATTCTAAGGAGGAAGCTTTAGACATATTAGCTGAAAAAGAAATCGTTTTAACTTACTATTTAGGTAAGTTTTCTTCAAAAAATTGTTATATCACCACTCTATCGTTTCTCATGGCACAGTAAATATTAAACTGCTCATATTTTACACCATGAATAGATTAGCATTCGAGTTATTTCAGTGATGGGAATTGTGTCGTTTAAAAAATCAATTTTTAGTAAATTTAGCATCATCTCCATATATTTCCCAAAAAATAATTATCACGTTCATGTCGTATTAAAATGAATTCACAGAAACTTTCTCTTGTCTGTTTATTTCAATTATTGTGCCATATTCTGAGAGATTATTTGTCACATAGAATACAACGTGTCAAAATAGAAAATTTTATAAGCTACCCACGGGAAGTGAAAGTTGGTGTACCGCAAGGAACGGTGTTGGGCTCAATACTGTTCTGGGTCTATATCAACGGCATTAGCCGAATAACAAATTTTAAAGGTCATCTTATCTCTTATGGTGATGATACTGTCGTTATCCACACAGGTGACAGTTGGAATGAGGTATACAGCGCTGCAGAGCTTAGCTTAAAAAGTATACACATATGGTTAAGTTTCAATTTACTAACCCTAAATGTTGCTAAAACTAAATATATAACTTTTACTTTACTACAAAAAGACCAACCTGTAGAAAAAACACTGAAGATACATAATATAACTTGCACAAAAACTATAAACTGCGATACGTGTCCACTAATAGAAAACACAGATAAAATTAAACACCTAGGCCTTGTAGTAGATCAGTATATGAGATGGGATGAACATATGACTATATAACAAAGAGACTTAGACAGCTTATTTATAAATGTTATACCTTAAGAGAAATTCTAACACAAAAAAATATGTGCATCCTTTACTATTCTTTACTGGAATCAGTTTTAAGGTACTGCATCAGTGCCTGGGGTGGTTTGTTCAATAACGTCCTAAATAGACTACAATGTACACAAAATACAATTATCAAAATAATTTTTAGGAATGCTTTTTCTATATAGTACAGAACTCTTATATAATGAAAGCGGCATATTCAATATAAGAAGTATATACACTTAGCAGTGTCTAATATGGATGTTCTTAAATAAAAGAAGTTACAACATCTCTCACTTAGGCATACTAGATTTATTGAGAATTTATCTATTAAATTACCACTATTTAGGAAAACTCATACTCAGAGATATGTCTTCTTTTTCGCTCTTAAATTATACAATCAGTTACCTCCTGACCTGAAAAAAATAACAAAATTAAGCAAATATAAACTACATATAAAGAATGTTATTAAAGATAATTATGACATACTTACCAAGATATTTAATCCCTAAAAAACATAACACGTGCGTCTCTATTCTCTTCACTTCTTTGTCTCCCTTCGCTACTTCGCTATTGTCTATTGTTTGTTTTTTTATGTATTTTTATGTATCTTATTTTATTTTATTATTCTCCATTAATATTTCTTATTTTGCTATTACCATATTTAACAGACTAAGTAATCTAAATATATTATTGCTGTTTGTCACTTAATTTTTCCGCTTTACCTAAAATTCCTTAACGAAATAAGAAGAACAACACAACACAAGCATCGTATAGTGCTTAGGTGAGTCTTCTTTGCTCGCCAGGGATTTTCATAATGTATATTAATAAACTGTAAATTGTAAGGTAATATAATAATGTAATGTAATAATGTAAGGTAATGTAATATTATAAGAACCCATACAGCACAAGGACATCCTCAGAACATACTGGGGACAACTTTTCAGGACATATGGGATATCCTGGGAAGATCCCATTATCACCTTAGGATGTCCGTAGGATATCCAAATGGGACAGTTCGGGCTTTGCTGATGACGTCCTCAGGACATCAGTACGGGTATAAAGGACATCATCACCTCTTATATGGGTTATGCCTGGGCTTTACTATGAACAACCTGAGGACATTGATCGGACTTTATATAGGACATCCCCAATTTTTTTAGGGTTTATTGAATATTTCTAAAGACAGCAAAGAATACATATTATTTTATAGAATCATATTGCTTTTAAACTGAGCCAATAAGCGAAGACAAAGGAATACAAGTTTATATAATGGCAGAGGTAAAATGACTAATAAAAATGTGATACTTATATGTACAACTCCATACACATATTTGTATGTATCAATTGGCTTATATCACTTTAAAAGTAAATCTACCAAACTAATAGAGGTTATATATAGTCCAATGAAATAGGTCGACAAATAAAAAATTTAAGGTAAAATTTTTGATATGTTACTTTGAAGTATTTGAACACGATTAATGAAAGAATTTTTTTTTCAACCCCGAGAAGGGGTGAAAAAAAATATAACAAAGTGTTTTTTCAAAGGTACTCAAAATGTGTAAAAGATAGTAAAAAAAGTTTCAAATAAAAATTGTAAAAGCATGAAATATTACATACAAATTTAGGTGTTATTAAAATCAACAGAGTTTAGGGTGGTTAGAAGTTATAAGGGATGATATGTACAACTTTAAAAAATCATAGCGCGCTAAAAAGTTATAATGAATTTAAAAAAAGTCTAGTCACACAAAAATATAAAGGATTACGTATCTGACAATAACATCTGCGGACAATAACCAATCACATTTTCCCCTTTTAGGTAATTTTTTTTTTTTTGGCATCAAGGCCATTAGCCATACAGCCAGCCACAACATATTGAAGAATCTTATTTGTCGAAAGAACTTTAAAATGAACGTGGAAAAGACAACGACGACCGGCGGATATCTTAGAACTTTCGCCTTGTCACAAAAAGGAGGGTATTACAAAAAACAGTAAATGGATTAAAACCAAATTATAAATAACTGCTATTTAAATAAGATATACATTTTTAATGAATTATTTGTACTGGAGGGGAATATCAAATAGAACAAACAAATAAATTTTTAGAAGCACATTTTACAAACCAATAAAAGACTATAAATAAATAGCCTCAAAATAATATACATACTTTTCATTATTTTTGTTGTTGAAATCTCCTAAATAATAATAATACCTATAATAGGACGACTCTAGGACTTGCCCAGGATGTTCCTACAGTGAATATTTTGTTAGGCTTTTAATATCTTTGCGGGATATTACTAGGACATCCTGCCAGGATTTGTCTAAGATATCCCCATTTGGGATATTCTCAGGTTGTAAATATTTTATTGGGATATTCTAAGGATATCCTGAGGAATGTTGTCCTCGATTGGAATATATGGGACCAAATGAGGATATCCTAGGGATGTCATGTGTGGGAATATTGTAATACTTTGCAGGTGTTAAAGCATTTGTAAAAGTGTATACTCTTACTTCAATAAACTTCAAACTTCAAACTTAAAAAAAAAATGGAACGAGAATGGACATATGTTTTAACAACATTCTATTATTGAATTCTTGGATAATTTCGATTCCAGATCAGCTTGTCCTAGTGACATAATTGAAAATGTATGTTTTCGTCCACAACAATAGGCTTCTTCCTTAGAAGTCCTGCCTTGACAGAGCTAAATATTCTAAAATTGTCCAATATGCGTTTTTCAGTGTATGGTAATGATGTCTGCTCTTGTGGGTATCGAGTAGCAAATGCGTTACATGTTCTTGATATTACTTTATCACATTCTCTATAAACAATAAACAAATATAAACAGCTTTTGTGGGTGTAATTTAAACGTGCTGGTATTTTTTGACATAAGAGAATGGCCGACGTTAATGATTGTTTCTAATCATGGCCAAGTTGATGGCAATTTTCACTAAAAATTATTGAACATTTAAGAAAATCGCCAATATTTCAAAAAGTTACGATTTTAACCCCTACAACGCATATATTAAAAAAAAGGAATTTAATTTTAAATAACTTGATGTAAAAAAATACAGGGTGTTCCTTTTGAAATAAAAAAGTTATTGAGGTTTGAATTTGACAAAATGTGACATGAAGAATGGAACACTTGGTATGCTATTATGGAACATATTTTCAATGTGGAGTCTATCTCGCCTTGTGTTCTTTCTATATGCCAAAGAGCAAACGAGGATCTCCTACACCAAGATAGTTATAACGGTTCTTGCAAACCATTGCACCTCTCAATTTTTTTGAAAAATGTCAAATATCTCTAAAACTGCTGAGTTTACACATAGGGTATGCTACGCACCTGGACTCGTTCCGAAAAGTCCATAATATGTGGGGTGTTCCATTTAAAATAAGCAAGTTGGTATCGACGTCCGGTGTAACCGGAAGTACCACATGCTGGTAATTATTTTGGCTCGATTGGTCACACTGTCTTTAGTAACTCCTAAAATCTTCAAAAAGATATGTTTGTCCGTTCTCCATATACTTCTAATACTTCATCTACTATGAATCACCCTGTATATCAAACTGTTAAATGAAATTTCAATATTTTGCAAGGTTACGTCTCCTCAATATGAAGTCTTTATATTACTAAGAATTTACTATGAGCTTTGTAAAAAGAATCTCTGCTATCTTTTTATCACCTCGGAGTATTAATTACTTCTACCTAGTCCAAATAATTTTAAATTGTGGCGGATGCGCCACGACTAGTAGATTATTTAAATTCTAGGCAATTTTGGGTAAATAAACATTCAGTGATATGAGCTATCCATCAGTATATATTTAAAACTTCATAATAGTCCATATTTAACAACTAATAAATTTGAAGAGAAGATATAATAGGTGAAAAATGTTATTTGCAAAAATATATTGTTAATTGAAATTTATACTTTTTGCAAGGTTCTGTCTCTTCAATCTGAAGTCTTTTATTACTGATAATTTACTCGTGAACAAATGTATAAAAATGATAGATAGTTCTCTGCTATTTTTTTCGGCTTTGGAATACTAATATCTTCTACCTAGTAAAAATAATTTTAATTTGTGGCGGATGCGCCACGACTAGTGGATTATTTCATTTTCATGTAATCCTGGTTAAACAAGAACACAGTTAAGTAAGCTAACTATCAGTACATATTTAAAACTTCATAACAGTCATGTTTTACTTTAAATAAAGTTGTAGAGAAAATATCATAATAGATGGGAAACGTTATTTACAAAATTATGTCACCCTATTTTACAGAAGTTTTTGGCAAAGTTACGTTTCTTCAACCTCGGGAACCTCTTCGACCAATGAATTATAATTTGTGGCGGATGCGTCGCAACAATAGCATATTTTAATTTAAATGTTAAAGGGTGCATTTGACAAGTGAATAAAAATTAAAAATTTAAAATAAATCATTCTTTAAAAATAGGGTCACAAAAAATTTAAATAAAATTCCACCGTCGTCATTCGATTAAGTGAACCATTTTACAGAATATTGATTTTGAGATCGGCGTTAATATGTAAACAGAGAACCAAATCAAACAAAGGGTCTCAGCGGATGAGAACATGAAAGGTGCACCGATGTCTTTTACTTCCACATCCACGTAGTGGATTTTCTAATTTTTTTTTTCTTGAAACAGGTTTAGTATGTCATGGAACGCCGAGATTTTAAATTTGAGAAAAAAAAATTCTGTTTGCCTGTCGGTCTGCTTGTCTGTAACTTTTCTTGTCCGCATATTTTCTCCGGAACGAGATGTAATTGTTTTGGATGGATTGTTTTTTGAACATATCTGGTAAAGGGTTGGGGGTAAATACGGGGAAATAAGTAAAGCAAGCTGGTAAGAATATATAAACTTGAAATTTTGTGTATGTACTAGAAACCCAGACCTCAAATTTATTATAATATTTTCCATCCCTCCCCACTCCATTATTAAAGGGGTTGATAGAATGAAATTGAGATATTGACTTTAAATTTGGTACACGTATATATTATAACTATATATAAATCAAGCTGATAAGAGTACAGAAATTCGGGATTTGGTGCATATCTAGTAGCACAAAATATTGGACCAATATTGAATCAATATTTATATATTGGTCCTATATAGGACCAATATTCATATATTGGTCCTATGTGGATTATATATTGGTGCAAAATTTGTGCAGCTAGGGGAAAGTCAGGTTTTTTTAAATAATGTTTTCCTTCCCCCACCACCCCCACTCCCTTATTAAGAGTTGATAAAATTAAATTGAGATATTCGTTTGAAATTTGGTACACATATTTATAATAACGACATCTGAAACTAGATTATATTTTGACATGATTCCGTTGAAGGGGTGGGGGGAAAGTAGAGGTAAATAGGAAAAAATTAATAAAGCAAGCTGGTAAGAGTACAGAAACTTGGGATTTGGAGTATATACTAGAGACCAAGGCCTCAGATTTATTTGTAATGTTTTTCAAGGAGAAATCTGTATGTGGAAGTAGTGATTCCGTAGGCAGCGGTTTTTTAGGTTTCCTATCGACTGAATGTTGATCTTCACCTAAAGTACTTATATGAGTACTTTCATGTATCTATCCCATCTAGTAGGGACAATATTGAGGTGACAACCCCTAACTAAAAAATTATTTTTCACGTTAACTATATTTGATTCAAATAGAAACGAAATTATAGAGACATAATAGCTCTAGATTTCACATTTTTTCATATTTATTGCTTTATCAGAAGGGTTGAAATTGAAAACATATGTTTTTTATGGGCCACTTATTATAACAACCCCTAGAATGACACCTACCAAAGAAATTAAGTATAGCCAAGTATTACCTACCTATAATGTGTTAAAGTTGCAGCGCGACTGAATTGGCGACAAAAAATAAAAAGTAAGTTATTAATAAAAATTATTTATAGTGGCCGAGTGGTACAAATCTTTAAAAATATGTAATTCATTGATATTAGTGTAAAATTCATTAATCGTAAACACTGCTCTCCTTAATAGATGAAGTCATACCAATAGCATCAAATATTCAGGGTGAGCCACTGGAAATCTAGAATTTCATATAAAATGTATCCAATTCCGCTAGCAGTTACCTTTTCAGTTTTTGCCGGAATCGCCGAAGATACAGAAGCGACTTTTTCCCCATCTTTTGACTTATATAGTCAATTTCTGCGGTTTCTATCTTAAATTATTGCATAGTCGTATTCTCTATATACGTACGCAAAATTTCAATACACTTGATCAATCCAAAGTGGTTCAAGATTAACTTGCAATATCTGAACTGAACTGCCTGACTCACACCTGACCGACAAGATGTAAAGTTGATTAAACACTTGTGAAAATGGTATTACTTACCTAGTTTGTACTGGCGATTACCAGTAAATCAGAAACTGAAGTATACAGAAGGCATAATTTCCTCCATACAGGATAAATGTTTCTGTTTGGGTTTGTAGCAAACAGTATGTTAACTTACTTATAGGTTGAAATGTAATATACAAAAATTGAGGATTATATTCGTTCATAGAAGTAATTCAAATCACTAACTTTGTTAGTAAAAAAATTAGTATTAAATTTAATAGTCCAGGCTAAAGGTATTTTTTCGTCGCTAGTAATAATCACAATATTTTTTCAAGTCTTGTTTTAGGAACAGAAAAAACATAAAAAATGTTAAATATATCAACATTTGATTGGAAGGAGGATTTGAATATGTTCTAATTTTGAATTGCTCTATTGAGTCGAGGTATTCCTCGCAAAATTGAATATCGGCCATATTGATTTACTACACGCGTATTTGATGGAAATTATCCCCGATAAGTTGTCTACTTAAAACAAAGTAGTTTAGTTCCTTACCTTATATGAATTTATTTCTCAAATGTATTTAAAGTACATTTCAGATTGGATAGTCCCCACATAAATAATTACCACCATCGCCTTTTTACGAAGTGTACATTTTTTATTTAGATTTAAAACTTTCCGGCTCACATGTGTCACAGTTTTTTATTAACCTATCGATTTTGCTCGTTCTATTCTGCCTTGTAAGAAATAAATTGAAACAATAAATATCCCAATTCGCATATGCAACGATCCGTTACAACAACCCTTTTTCGTAATCACATCTAACTCTCCGATACTAAAACCGCAAGCTCTCTTTTAAAGGCGTAGTACATTATTCTTCAAGGCAGCACTGAGCAAAATAAAAAAATAGGCATTTAATGTGAGTGGTATAGATCAAACATCCGATATTTAATAATATATAGTTGCCACTTTAAATGGTTGATATAGGAATGGCAATATTAAAAACAAATGAGAAAATCAGGGGAGTTTGAGTGCCCCAAGAAGTAGCTATCATAAAAAAAAATTATGAAATTAACATTTCGCCTCGGAAATGGGCTCTACGAGTTTTTTTGGGTCAATGATCACAGATCCGAGATCCAAATTGAGAAATTCCACATTCCAGTATGAAATTCATACCATTTTTTAATAAGAATTCCACTTATCCGGGTGGAAACTTAAATATGATTATTGTGCTACGAAAGTGTGCTCTAGGGGGTTTTTTTGCTCGCTGATCACGATTTTGAAATTTAAGAATTCTATATTCTAGACTGGAATACGTTAGCATTTTTTTCAAAATATTTGGAGCAATTTTTTCTTTAAATGATAGGTTTTTTTTTGCCCAAAAAAATTTTGAAAAAATTCTAACGTATTCCTTGCAAAAAAATAAACAACTCTTGTCCCTGCAAAACGAAGTCCATCGTTTGCGGCAAAGAATGTTTGGAACACAGAGATTTAAATTTTTTGAAGCTCATTAGTTGCGAAAGGTGGGTGCGGAGAAAAAAAATATTGGGACAAAACATGTTTATATCTTCCTCGAAAATTGAAATATGTAACTAAAGTAGGGGTTGCTTGTGGTTGTCGCAAGAATGGCGTATATTGCTCTCAAATTGCAATAATTGCTAGGATGATAAATTAATAACTATTTTATCACACAGAATACCACCTTTTGTACCAACACAATAAATGCTATATTTCTATAAAAAAAGCGCTGCCTAAGGAATCACTACTTCCACATCCAGATTTTTCATACAAGTCACTTTAAAGGAAACATCTTGACTAGATTTGCACTCTAGTATGTGGAAATTATTGGTAATAGAATTTTAATAATATTTGGAGCAGATGTCATAGAAAAGTTTGAGGCGTTGGTTGCTACCATATACGTTAAAAATTAAGTTGTTAGTTTACCCTACTTACTTTCCCCTATTCACAACCTACCACGTCTCACCCCTTCAATGGAACCATCTCAATCATATGTCATTACAATACATACGTGTAGTAACTTTCAAGTAAATATCTCAATTTTATGTTATCAAACCCATTAATATAGCGGAGATGGTGTTGTTTGAAAAATATTACAAAGAAATCTGATGCCTTGGTTTCTAGTATATACACCAAATCCCACATTTCTGTACTTTTACCAGTTTGATTTACTTATTTTCCCCTAATTACTCCTATTTAACCCCTTAACCCTTCAACGGAATTACCTCAAAATATAATCCAGTTCCCGATCTCGTTATAATATATACGTGTACAAAATTTTAAGTCAATATCTTAAACCGTTCCGGAGAAAGCGTACGGACAAAAATAAGTTACAGACAGACCGACAGACAGAAAATTTTTTTTTTTTCGCTCAAATTTAAAATCTCGACGTTTCATGACATTCTAAATCTATTTCAAGAATAAAAATTTTTGATTTTTTTTTATGATTACTATACTTCCAATCCACTACGTGGATGTGGAAGTAATTGTTATCTTTTAATCACTTACCTCACTTACCAAAAATTAGCATGCATTCCTACCACTATTTATAAAATTTCCATGTGCATATTAATTTGAAATTCGCGTAATATTCATACATAACTTTTTTTCTTCAAAGTGAAATTCGATAAGTAAAATGGCACGTATTCCAGTATGGAATATGGAATTGCTCAATTTGGACCTCCAATTCACGATCGGCGACCAAAAAACCCCCTAGAGCACATTTTCGTGAAAAAAGGTTAGTATTTAAATTTTTTCTGAAAAAATGGAATTTTTCATGGCACGTATGCAAGTTTGGAATATGGAATTCTCAAACTTGGACCTCAAAATCGTGATGAGCGACTAAATAAATCCCCTAGAGTAGCACATTATCGTGGAAAAACGTTTATAGGTAATTAAATTTTTCTGAAACGTGGAATTTACCATGCCACGTATTCCAGTCTGAGATATGGAATTGCTCAATTTAGACCTCGGAATCAGCGATAAAAAAAACTTCTAGAGCACATTTCCTCAGCAAAATATTCATATTTTCCGCCCGAAAAAGTGGAATTTTCATAAAAAATGGCACGAATTTCATGCTGGAACATGGCAATCATCAATTTGGACCTCGGATTTCGGATTTCCGAGGCGAAATATTAATTTTGTATTTTTTTTACGATAGCCTAACCCCCCTAACTTTTCCATTTTCGGAGGTAATGCTGATAAATATTCCTGGGGGTCTAGGGAACACGTGAGAAAAGGAAATTTTCAAATCGGTGCCGTTCCACCACTTTTCCACAACTTATTTACTGGAATAGATACTGTTTCAATAAATCACGACTGCTTCTTGATCTTACATTGAATACAAGAAATAATTAAGACCAGAGTAGAGGTTCGAAAATCAAGACAAGAGAAGAGTCACTGTAGCTAGATCCAAGACTTGTCAAGATTTCTTCATAATTTCTATATGAGAAAAATCATAGAATGTTGAACTATATTTATTGAGAAGTGAGCAAAATAAATTAATAGGAAGGTGTGACAAGAATATTAAAATTATTAAAAGAACCGCCCCCTAAAGAATCACTACTTCCACATCCAGATTTTCCATCCAATTCTCTTTAAAAGGAAACATCTGGATTATACTTGCACTATAATGCAAGTATAGTCCAGATGTTTTCCTTTAAAGAGAATCCACGTACTACAGTATGTGGAAAAAATTGGTCATAGAATTTTAATAATATTTACGGCATACGCCAAATATGAAGTTTCTGGACTCTTATTAACTTGCTCTACTTATTTTCCCCAATTTACACACAACACCCTCCTTCCACCCCTTCAACGGAATCCTCTCAATCAGATGTCATTACAAAACATACGTGTACGGAATTTCAAGTGGATATCTTAATTTTATTTCTACAATAAGTTTGAACAAGACAAATATAGGAAACATCTTGGTTAATAACGAAGAAAAACTAAATAAAATTGATAAATCTGGTGTATATAAAATTAATTGTAAAGATTGCATTGCTGTGTATATCGGTCAGAGTGGTAGATGTGTTGTAAACATGGTAAAAGAACACAAAAAAATCAATCTTAAATAACAATAAAAATACAGGAATGTCAACACACTGTGTTGAAAACAACCATTTCATAGATACTGATAACATAAATTTACTTCATTCAGAAAGAAAAGGTAAACGTTTAGATCTGCTAGAACAACTAGAGATCAAAAATCTCGCAAGTACAACCCTTGTACCACAAATGACCAACAAAATTTCTTGAATACCCCTATAATAAACCAATTGTTAAAAACTGTCCTTTGATTTATATAATCAGTTTACGTCCACTCCAAACATTCAAATAATTAAGGATGTTAAATTAAGTCTTAAATAGATTAGGTCATAAATAGATTAAGACATAAATACTTTTAGGTATAAATTAGAATAAGCACGTCGGAAACTTTAGTATTCACTATGTAATACTCTTGATAAAGGCCTAATAAGCCGAAACATATGTAGAGTATTTATAATATATTGATTGATTCATCTAAAAGCAGTGTTTAATTTATAATTAACAATTAAATATCTCAAATTAATTTTATTAGCCCCTTTAATAATGAAGTGGGGGTGGTGGAGGGGTTGAAAAATGTTATAAAAAATCTGAGGCCCTCACTTCTAGCATATACAACAAATCCCAAGTTTCTGTACCCTTACCAACTTGCTCTACTTATTTTCCCTTTTTTTTACCATCCAGTTCCAGATCTCGTTATAATACATACGTGTACAAAATTTCAAGTCAATATCTTAAACTGCTCCAGAGAAAACGTGCGCGCCAAAGAAAAAAAAAAGTTACAGACAGACACAGAGCGACAGACAGACAGAAAATTTTCTTCGCTCAAATTTAAAATCACGACGTTTCATGACATTTTAAACCTATTTCAACAAAAATTTTTTAATTTTTTTTACTATTACTGTTATACTTGAGAGATGTTCACCTAAAATTTGTAATTACATCTGACTAAAATGATTTAGTTAAAGGGGTGCGGGTGGTCAAGATGTTTTCCTTTAAAGGTACATGGATGGAAAATATAGATGTGGAAATAATGATGCCTTAGGCAGCGGTTTTTCACTTTTACTACAAATATATGTTTTATGCAAAAAATAGCGAAAAAGTGTAATTTCTCAAACAGTCGTGAAGAAATATCAGGTATTGTCTTGGCCTGTCAAGAGATTTTGAAATATTCTATAACAGATTCTTGTTAAATTACATATTAATTTAACATGTATAATGGAAACACACGTAATAACATCACAAGCGTAATAACATCTCAAAGTTATTTATGTTTTAATTCTTAGTATTAAATAAGTTTCTGTTGTTCAGCTTGTAATACACAAACTACAAAAATGTACATTAGCGGAAAATAAATGTTCTCAGTGAAGATTGGACTACATAACTGCAGAACATTGCATGGGCGGTTATTGCCACAATGCATCACTGTAAATTCGAAAAATATGATCTGCTAGTATTTATACAAGAGCGCAAGCTGTGTGGTTAAAGATAAAAATGTATTTTATTTGAATTATTTTTAATTAATTTTAACTCAGAAATTGCAAAACAAGGCCCCTGCGTGGAGACTTCTTATCGCACCTTTACTGATTTTTTGCTTTCCTCGCTTATCTAAGGGAAGTATTATATTCTTGGAAAAATCGCTCTCAGAGATTTCTTCGGATTTTCATAATTAAGACTATATTCAGTGAAAAAGCAGATCCAAGGGCGGTTGCGTTGTATGGGTTTCGCAAATTACATAATTTTTTTTGGTTGTTATTTATTTATTTATTTCCTGCAATATGCGATCTACGACTAATAAGCAAAATTCAAAAAATTGCATTTATAGTGTTCCGTGTGAGTGCGACAAACAATACGTGGGTGCGTCATCCAGACCTTTTAGTGTAAGATTGGGCGAACATCAAAATTATATCAGAAAAAATGAAATTCAGAGGTCCAAGATCTGCGAACCCGCGTGGGAGAACGGACATAGAATAAACTGGGACTTGGCAAAAATTTTAACAAAAGAGGCAGATAGCAAAAAAAGAAAGATTAAAAAATCCGCGATAATATTATAGAATGAGGATAGTTGAGTGTCGAATTGTTCCGTAGATGTCTGTACAACTTGGCTGCCAATGTTAAAAGAAGAACTTCACAAACTTAACATTGTATAAAAACTAAAAAACTGTTAACTATATCAACAGTTCTATGTAAATAGTAAGTATCTATGGATATTGAATATAACAAACATTCTTATAGCTGTGTATTTGTCATACACAGCAAAAAAGATTTTTCAAAAAAGCCTTGACAAAGGAAACAGATTAGATTTCCGAAACGTCGGCGAAATATTTAATTTCAAGTTTTTATACTTATTTGTGTTGTTTATTTAAAAAAACCAACCTCTAACTGATCCTTTGACGTAAACGTCACAGGCGTATAGGTTATTTACCAGTATCATACTGGTTAATTGTGATATATTTTGTAGATTCCCCTAGCACCGCTTAAAAAGAAAACATACATGTGGCAGGAAGTCCCAAAGAATTGAAGAAGGAAAAAAATTGTTAACATCAGTATATATAGCTTTAGTGAAATAAACCTGGAATAAGAGGAAGTATAATGACATATGCAGATGATAGTGCAATATTTTATACGCGATAGTTGCACAACAGTAAAACTACTAGTTGAAGATGATGTAAGTAACATTAGATATTGGTTGGAGCTAAGCGGATACTGAATTCGTGTTCAGCACGTCGAAATACATAGGAATAGTTATAGGGATAATCCAAGACTTTTATATTACCCTCGATAAATTGACAAAATATCACCAATGAATAGTAAATTGCACCAAAACTAGACAAATGTACATTCAAGAGACCACAACGTTTACTCTGCACTAAGAACAAACATTCAAATAATTTTGCAGTCAAGGGATATAAGTGAATCCGTTTGGAAGCCAAGGATTACAAATGCGCTTATGCACAAAAGTTAAATATTTGCACTTGTATCCTTTGGCTTCTATGGGCCTCATATACAGGGTGGCCCATTAGTGTGAGAAAGTTTAATATCTGGCTTATTATAAGAAACATGAAAAAATGTTTTCAATAAAAGTTATAGGGCTTGCTTTGTTCTCTATTTCTAAAATACTGGGAAATACACAAGGTGTCCCTTTAAAGCGGGACACCTAAAGGTCGAATTTTTTAAATGACACACCCTATATATTTTTTTACTATTGATTTCAGCGTAATATTTTACGTACAGCACTAATTTTTTTTTCTAAAATGCTGCAGCGTTGCCAAGTTATTGTGGAAAATAAGAAAATTTTCGCAAAAACAGTGCGTCAGAAACATCATCAAAAAAACTTTGTTAATGATAGTTAAAGGAAAACAATTAATAAGTACAAATGTAACAGTTAGTTGGACTGTCTGAGAGGAGCTAAAATTTATTTTTATATAGAGGGAATTTTGTTATAGGGGCATCAACTTGCCAATCTTCAAACATCTAAAACTTCGTTTTTTCAAGCGGAACACCCAGTATATTATTTATAGAACTATTTTATTCCTACAGATTTGCTGTCATGATATTAGTCCTTAAAATTAATATTTTTTGAGATATTTTCAATTTAATTGATAACTTAAAAATAATTGCGTCTTTTCTCAAGTAAGCTATGACTTTGACGTTTATAACAGTATAGTCAATCAGACAAATAGTTACTGTCACATAATTTCGTACCTGTGCAATTTTAGTGTTTAAAATAATGAATTTCTCTACAGAAAAATTGACAGGTATTGTTTTTGTACTGGGAGCAAGTGATAAAAACTTACTATACTTGCGACAAGGACTGGGCAAACATATCCGGGTAGAAGGAAATCCACTAAAGAAGCTTTTGAAAATTTACTGCAGCTGTTTACTCGAATGGGAAATGTCGCATATGAAAAAACAGAAAGAACCAAGACTGCATTAACTGAAGAAAATGAAATACCTGTTCTGTTAAAAGTTACAGAAGATCTTCATATCTCGACTAGAGAAATATGGAAACAAACTGATATAAGCCGGACTGTCGTCCAAAGAATTTTAAATAAAAACAAATTTCATCCGTACCATATACAACTAATGCAGGAGTTATTAAATGATGATTTCGAAAAAAGGGTAACATTTTGTGAATGGGCCCAACAACAAATTCTTCAAGATAGAAATATTTTTAATAATGTATTATTTGTGGATGAAGCGACATTCCATAAAAATGGGTTTGTCAATAAACATAATTTTCATTATTATACAGCCGAAAATCCACATTTTATATGGAGTACCAGTCAGACAAGATGGTCACTAAACGTATGTGGTGGCATAATCGGAAATCAAGAGTTAGCGGTCTGATATACATAAATTTTCTCGAGAATCAGTTACTGTAGTTAGTAAGTCATTTATTCCTATTCCACTTCGACAGAGAATGTGGTATTTACATGACGGAGCGTCCAGCATGACCATACGGTAACTATTCACACACATTAAATAATGAATAATGAATAAGATGGACAGGTAGAGGAGGGCCCTTGAAGTGGCCACCTCGCTCACCTGACGACAAAAATAAAAAATTTTATGTGGGGCTATGTCAAAGATCAAGTATACAAAACATCTCCAACTACAAAGGAGGATATGAAAGTTTGAATTAGGGAGGTATGCCAAAACATTAACATCAATGTATTAAGTTCGTCGAGCTTTTGAAAACCGCGTGAATTATTGTCTAGAAGTAGCCGGTGGTCATTTTGAACATTTGTTGTTGCAGTTGTTTTATTTGTTTTTCTTCTGGTTACCGTTGTTCTTATTTTTAAATATTTTAATTGTTTACATTATTCTTCACCTTTAAGATTAAGTATAATAAAAAATGTAAATTTGAATAATTTAGTTTTGATTTTGATTTTCAGTTTTAAAAGCTGAAATTAGTAAATATCAAAGTCATAGCTTACTTGAGAAAAGACGCAATTATTTTTAAGTTATCAATTAAATTGAAAATATCTCAAAAAATATTAATTTTAAGGACTAATGTCATGATAGCAAATTTGAAGGAATCAAATAGTTCTACAAATGCTGGAATAATATACTGGGTGTTCCATTTGAAAAAACGGAGCTTTAGATGTTTGAAGATTGGCAATGCCCCTATAATAAAATTTCCTGTATATAAAAATAAACTTTAGCTCCTCTCAGATAGTTCAACTAACTCTTACATTTGCACTTACTAAATGTTTTCCTTTAACTATCATTAACAAGGTTTTTTTTGATGATATTTGTGACTGTTTTTGCGAAAGATTTCATATTCTTCACAATAACTTGGCAACGTTGCAGCATTTTGAAAAAAAATTAGTGCTGTACGTAAAGTTTTACGCTGAAATCAATAGTGTAAAAATACATAGGGGGTGTCATTTAAAAAATTCGACCTTTAAGCTGGCCCTCCCGCTTTAAAAGAGCACCCTGTGTATTTCCCGGTGTTTTAGAAATAGAGAACAAAGCAAGCCCTATAACTTTTATTGAAAACATTTTTTCATGTTTCTTATAATAAGCCAGATATTGGACTTCTTTCCACTAATGGGCCACCCTGTATAATAACCCAAACGAAGTAAAAACTAGATCAGGAACTATGGTTGATGCAGTATTTTCAAGATATCTCGACCAACTTCAGTCTAGAATTTTTATATCATATTTTACGTATCACAAACCTATCGTGTCATTTTTAAATTCTGAAGAAACAAGAACAGAACAAAATTTGTTATTTTCATTGAATATAAAATCATATTTCACTCACTTTCATGCTATCTTACTCTTATAACCTATTACACAATTTCCGTATAGAAGTTTCACTTCAATCGCACAATGTATTTTATATTATACACATTTACGCCGAAACCGATATTGTTCACGTACAAGATTTATGCTGAATAAATATATTATATTTTATTAATATTGTTACGGATTTCCACCTTTTAGGAAACACCCTGTATGAATCCTTGGGTTCTAAATAATTTTAACAAGAGATTAAACACTACTAACACTTTATTTAACAATTTACTGACTATACAATACTTCAAAATACACTTTGTTTACTTTAACCTCACTTTTTCCCGAACGTGTCACTTCTCAAATAAACTTCCCCTTCCGCGCTTGTAATCGCGCCTTATATACTCCGAAATTAGCTCTAGATCAATCCAGAATCTTCTCCAACCATAAGCTAGAAAAGTCCTTGGCTCTTTCTAGAGCCTTTCCAGTCACCATCAGAGGCATAGGCGTACCATCTCCTTTTCCAAGGGGGTGTAATTCATAACACTGCCCCCTCCTTAAGCCTGATCGTCCCGATCAGGCAACTCAGAATCATCGATGTATTTCGCCAGCCTGTCCAAATGCACGATCTTCATCTTGGACTTTTTGCTTCGTTGAATTCGATAGACGACGTCATTAATTCGGGTAATAACAGTATACGGTCCATCCCAAGGCGGTTGAAGTTTCGGTGACCTTCCTTTCTTCCGCTGTGGGTTGTACAGCCAAACCAGGTCTCCTGCCTTGAATCCTTCTGAACTACCCTTACGGTCATATCGAGCCTTCATTCTGTCACTGGCTATGGTGATTTGGTCTCTAACTAACTCATGGACGTTCCTTAGCCGTTCACTCACTTCATCTACATAGCTGTTCACAGGAAGTCGTTCTCCACTTGGTGTTCCAAACATCAAATCACATGGCAGTCTGATCTCATGTCCAAATACTACACGAGCCGGAGTCTGTTTTGTAGTTTCGTGGATAGCAGCTCTATATGCCATGAGGAAAAACGGTATGTGGAGATCCCAGTCACGTTGATTTTTATGAACGACTTTAGAGAGATGTTCTTTCATAGTCTTATTATGTCGCTCCACCATTCCATCTGATTGAGGGTGAAGGGCTGTCGTCCGTGTTTTGTGTATTCCCAATAACTTGCAGATTTGCTGAAATACCCCTGACTCAAAATTTCTCCCTTGATCTGAATGCAGCTCCAGGGGTACACCAAACCGACATATCAAGTTATCTACCAAGACTTTGGCGACAGTAACCGCTTCCTGGTTCGGAATTGCGTAGGCTTCAGGCCATTTACTAAAATAGTCCATGGCAACCAGTATGTACTTGTTACCGTCCTTGGTTACTGGGAATGGTCCGGCTATATCGATCGCAATCCTCTCAAAAGGGGCCCCGACGTTATATTGCTTCATTGCACCCCTACTTCTAGTCTGTGGTCCTTTACTGGCTGCACAAATTTTACAATTACGACACCAAGCTTCAACATCTTGACGACTATTTACCCAGTAAAATCGTTCACGTACTTTATTCAGGGTCTTGTTAACGCCGAAGTGTCCACCGGATGCTCCATTATGCACTTCTTGAAGTACTTTCGGTACTCGACACCTGGGAATCACTAGACGCATAACAACTTGCTTCCCATCCGGGCTCTCCCATGCTCTTTTTAACAGCCCATTCATAACTCTAAGTGAGTCCCACTGTGCCCACAAAGCCTTCAATCCAACTGCTTTGTCCGAAACATTCTTCCACTCTGGTCGAGTTCCTTTTTCCTTTGCTCTCAATATAGCCCCAATCTCTGCATCGTTCAGTTGTTCTTGTCTCAGGGCTTCAGTTGTCCAATCATCCGGAACGTCTATTTTAATAGTGTTGACTACTCCCATGCCCTGCTGTTTTTCCGCGTGGCGGCAGTGCTTGCAGTCGTCCTTGCATGGTCTTCTAGATAATGCGTCTGCGTTCTTATGAGATCTTCCTGGTCGATGCTCGATTTTAAAGTCGTACTGTTGCAGCCGTTCTATCCAACGAGCCAGTTGACCTTCCGGGGTTTTCAACTGCAACAGCCATTTCAACGCAGCATGGTCGGTCCTGATTTTGAAATGTCGCCCGTAGAGATACTTATGAAAATGGTCCACTGATTTCACGATGGCCAATAACTCTTTCCTGGTTACACAATAGTTTCGTTCTGGTTTGGAGAGCACCTTGCTGAAGTACTCGATCACTCTTTCCTCTCCGTTCTGAATTTGGGACAGCACACAACCAATCGAAGAATTACTGGCATCTGTATCTAAAATAAAAAGTCCATTCTGTTGTGGGTATGCTAGTACAGGACCAGTGCATAGAGCTGCCTTCAATTTTCTCCATGCCGTTTCACACTCCGGTGTCCACTGGTACTGAACTTTCTCCTCTGTTAGCCGGTGTAATGGCTTCGCAATGTCTGCAAACCCTTCCACAAAACGTCTATAATAAGTGCAAAGGCCAAGGAAGCTTCGTACTTCATGAACGTTAGATGGCCTTGGCCAATCTCGTACGGCAGAAATTTTATCGGGATCCGTTTGTATTCCCTCTGAAGACACTACGTGCCCAAGGAATTTAACTTCTTTCTGAAATAGTAAACACTTCTTCGGGTTCAACTTCAGGTGTGCATTCCTTACTCGTCCAAATACTTCTTGAAGATTTTTCAAATGTTCTGTAAAGTCTCGTCCCATAACCAGCACGTCGTCAAGGTAAACCAGGCACGTCTTCCAGGTTAGCCCTCGTAGTACAAATTCCATCAATCGTTCAAACGTGGCTGGAGCATTGCAAAGTCCAAAAGGCATCACCGTAAATTGGTAAAGACCACTGCCTGCTGAAAATGCTGTCTTTTCCTTATCATCAGGATGAAGCCCAACTTGCCAATAACCGCTCCTAAGGTCTAACGTCGAAAACCATCGTGAGCCTGCCAATGTACTTAACGTGTCGTCAATCCGGGGTAATGGGTAACTGTCTTTCTTCGTCACATCGTTCAATTTCCGATAATCGACACAAAATCTTAACGTTCCGTCCTTTTTGGCAACCAAAACTACTGGCGATGACCAGGGACTCGTTGACTCCTCAATGACCCCTTCTTGTAGCATCTTATCTATCATTGCCGAGGCTTCTTCTTGTTTTGCTAGCGGAAGCCTCCTAGGTTGTTGTCGAATAGCAGGTGAGTCACCAGTATTTATCCGATGCTGGACTATATCTGTTTTTGTAAGGGCCTCCGTACTTTTAGCAAATACCGAACTTTCCTTTTCCAGGAACTTGATCGCCTCCTCTCGTTCATCCTTAGATAAATGCTCCAACTGGGAACTCAGCAAGGTCAAAACTTCCTGGTCTATATTTGTAGACAAATTTCCCTCTGTTTGTTCTTCGCACCTTGCTACCCACATAACCGGTTCATAGGAGCCAATCGGTTTGCCTTCTTTAATTGTTACTGCATGGGGATTTAAATTGACGACTCTAATTGGGATTTTATCTTTAGTCCGGGTTAAAGTTCTTGCCACAACAATATTGGTTAGGGACTTAATCGATTCGTCACCTTCCACCAGGCCAACACGGTAGCCTCCAGGGTTTCCTTCCAAGGCAGCATCGATGATCTGTTCCGAATGAGCAGGAATCTTAATCGTCTTTGTTGTCAATAGCCTTGCTTTACGGAATTGGTCATCTGCGGTTGCCAGGATAAATTCCTCATTCCCAATTTTCAAGACTCGCTCCCCTACGTCAACAATAAACCTCTTCTCTTCCATGATGTCCAGTCCCAAAATGAAATCATCTGTAATGTCAGCCACAATGACCTTGTAATTGAATCTCAATCGTCCAACCTGCAGTTCCAAATTGACCTCTCCATGGACCGCAGCCCTGTCTCCCGTGGCTGTCCGAATAATTACTTCATTTTGCTTCTTCTTAATCTGCAAGCCTGATATAAACCCTGGCCGCACTATTGATGACGTAGCGCCGGTGTCAACAGTAAACACACACTTTCTTCCATTCACATATACTTGCAACAGCAGACTACTTGGAATTCTTCGCAGCTGGGAAATCTTTATTTCTCTGGGGGCACCGTGTTCCCTAGCCAGCACAGCCCCCTTGGTGCTGGCTATCTTTAGTTTTCCTGCTGCTCTTCTACATTTACAGCATTTACTCGTCTGTCCGAGTTCTGCTGTCGACAGTCTCGTTTCATATGTCCCATCCTGCCGCAGTTGTAGCATTTAATACCTCCACTTGGCCTTTCTCTGTTTTGTTGGTTTTCCTGTCTTCTTGGAGGATTCGATTGAGCCAGTAATTGACCGATCATTTTATTCGTTTTGAGAATCGCGTTCAAGATAGGGTTTTGGTCTCTCTCTTCTGGCTGCGATTCTTCAAGCGTCATAGCCCGCACTCTTGACTTTGGAGTATCCCTATAGACGGCTTCTACCTCTAATGCATGCACCAAGGCTTCACTACTACTTTTATGTCGGGATAGCCTGAGGACTCGCCTGATCTCCTCGTCCCTTATCCCGTCTAGGAATGCCCCCACTGCCAATTGCTCTTTAAATTCTTTTGGCGCATTAGGATAAGCTAAGTGTGCCAGTCTTTCCACCGCAGCTTCAAATTCTTGTAGACTCTCTCCAGCTTTCTGAACGCGCACTTTCAGCTGGGTCTGGTATACTTGAGCAAGGTGTTGATCTCCATATCGTAGATCTAAGGCAGCTTCTAAAACTCTAAAATTACGTTGTTGGTCCGCCGGAATTGTCTGGAGCAACTCCAACGCTTGGCCTCTTAAAGCCACGATTAATGCCTTAGCCTTCTCTTCGTCATTCCAGTTGTTTGCACTTGCTGCTGCCTCAAACTGTGTCTTGTAAGTCATCCAGGAACTTTGACCATCAAAGGAGGGAATTTTTAATCGCTGGCCTGACGATACCAGTTGCTGGTTTCCTCTATCCCTCAACTGTTGTTTAAGCTGGTCAATTTCTCCTTCTACCTGGTGCATTTTCTCTTCAACCTTGTCTACTTTTTCTTTCACTTCGCTTACTTCTTGCTCGACTTTATCTTTAAGTTCTTCAGTGATGGCAAATATGGCATTCTGTTGGCTCTCTATAATTTTCCTTAGTTCGTCTCTCTCATTTTGTTGTTTAATGTCCAAGTCTTGCATGATTTTTCTCAATTCTTCCTGACGTCGTTTCTCTTCGTCTTGATGTCGTTTCTCCTCTTCTTGTTTTTCCTCTTGACGTCTTCTCTCTTGATCCTCAAAAATTTTTCTTAATTCTTCTTGACGTTTTTGTTCTTGTTCTTGGCGCTTTCTTTCCTGATCCATCATCATCTTTTGCATTTGGGCCATAAAGTCCTGCATTTGTTGTTCGGATGCCATGCTTCTGGTCGTTACCGGCATACAATTACGTTGAAATCAAATAAGTTTAATATAATTACGTCACTATCGGTAATGGGACTGTCCAGAAAACCCTCAAAACGGCACGAAAAAGTCTTATCTAGAGTCTTTGTCACTTAACCTCTAATGTCCAACAAAATGTTCCAAAAATGTCTCAAAAATGCACTTAAACACTATTTTTCCTGTTCGAAAATAAACCTCGAACAATGTCCAGTAAATTAGTCCTTCCTGTGTTAGCACTAACTCCGAGAATACTGTCCCAGTCTTCTCAACACTCCCGAAAAAATCCTCTTGTCAAAATTCCGCTTCCGACACCAAAATGTTACGGATTTCCACCTTTTAGGAAACACCCTGTATGAATCCTTGGGTTCTAAATAATTTTAACAAGAGATTAAACACTACTAACACTTTATTTAACAATTTACTGACTATACAATACTTCAAAATACACTTTGTTTACTTTAACCTCACTTTTTCCCGAACGTGTCACTTCTCAAATAAACTTCCCCTTCCGCGCTTGTAATCGCGCCTTATATACTCCGAAATTAGCTCTAGATCAATCCAGAATCTTCTCCAACCATAAGCTAGAAAAGTCCTTGGCTCTTTCTAGAGCCTTTCCAGTCACCATCAGAGGCATAGGCGTACCATCTCCTTTTCCAAGGGGGTGTAATTCATAACAATATATTACGAATTTAAATATTCATATTTTCAAGTACAGAAGGTCCGGTGTCCCGAAGGACGAAGAAGATAATCCAATCCTGATTGCATCCTGGAAAGACGACATAGCATGAACCAAATGTACCTCGGTTGAACTGAGACTTGCCGGAGATAAATCTCCCTGGAGGATGCCGTTTGTCCGTCTGTCCGACGGAGCACATGCAAATATGTGAGTGTCGGATCGCCGTTGCGGTTTACCTTGTTTCTCCCAGTAAAGCTTAGCTATTCGAATCAGGAAAACTGTTTTTTACTAAAATGTGAGAGGTTGATATAGTTTCAAGTAGGGTTGGTTTGCCATTTTAATAGAAATTCATATATTTCAATATAGTTATTTAATGGACTCAAAATTTATCGCTCGAGATATGTTTATTTTTGTACTTATGTCTATGTAGTTATAAGTCACACTTACACTTACATTATACAAGTGTATTACAGTATGTCTCACTTTTCGTGACTCCTATATCACAGCTCCCTTATTAACAATGCGATTTTTAAAAATTTTGAGTGTAAAATACTTACTCATCAGGAAATTGTTTCAAGTAAAGTATTTATAAATCCGCCAGTAGGTTCGTCCTTATGAAGAAAAATGAACCTAATTTTCCACATAGGGATATTAGGCAACGATTAAATTGTGAAACAATCCCATAATCTTATTCGTTGTTATCAAAAACTCACTAATACCAAATTTCAATAAGATAGTGTACTTGATGCTCTTTTAACAAAAAATAAAATCTCCCTTTTTAAAGTACCAATTATTATAGCCATAACTTTATTTTCGGGCATAATGAAAAGTTTATTAAGCTGCAGGAAGACTGTGACGAAGTGAATTTTTGCAGACAAAAATGTAATTCAATTTAATCATAAACTTCGCCACTTTTCCCATCTTACGGCCGAAAGATTAGAATTTGTTCTGTTTATTTTTATTTAGCCCGCGACATGTAATTTTCTGTAGAAAAATAATGTAAGGTTCCGCAGAGATTAGAAGTTTTCTAAAATAAAATTTTAATTAATTCCGATAAATTATTCCCGATGGCGTTAGTCACAGTTAAATTATTCCCCACTTGGTATTCAACACCAAGTTGGAGGGGATTTTTACTTTCTAGGGGAACCAGCTAGTCAAAGACATAGAGAAAAGGGAGTTCACTTCGGAGAGCCTAAAGGATTACCACGTGGGGATTCAATACCGTACCGACCGCTCACCTGGAGATCACCACGTGTGTAATTCGATAGTCTCTGCCATCGCCGTAAAATATAATAGCAATGTAAGTTTTAAAACATTTCTTGGTATTTCCGTAAATTTCAAAATTAAATTTCATCTTAACAGTTAAATGAATTAACACGTGGGGGTTCTAAAATACCGTACCGACCGTCCGCGTGGAGAACACCCCGTGAGAGTTTACTTAACTGTGCCCCGTATACCAGCAGTGTAAATTCATAATTTATTTTATTTGATACACTTCATAAATAATATTTTCATGATAAACTAGGAAATCTCTGTTAAATATTCATGGTCCGATTTGTCTATATTAGAGAAGTGTACGATAAAAATTATTTGATCCGAGATAAGCAACTGTTTCTTGCCCGGCGTTTTTATCCGCTATTACCAGATAAGAAATAAAACATTGAAACGCGTGATTAGCAATAACACTTTAAAACGATTTCAAATTTGATGTATCAGAATGTAAATATATTTTTCCGAAATACCGACGTCCATCATAGACATAACAAAATTTCTCCGTGTTAATGTTTGTCCAATCGGGGGCCCTGTTAGATTCTCAAGATTTAATCCAGATAGCTGTGTCCCAAATAATTTCCAAGGGAAAATGGACATAGAAGATATTTCGAGAGAATTATTATTTTGTCTCAGACTGTGGAGTCAAAATAATATCCGCCAAGTTGGTTGGAATGATAGAAACCCGCCGTCCGTAAATTTCTGTTTTTATTAAACTGAATTTTGCCGTGTAAAACCGTTCCAAAGCCTATTGTTTTAACTTAACCGTTGTTTCATAATTTATTGGGTTAAAATAATATCCGACATGTTGTCGGATTGGTAGAACTCCGTTTTCCGGCTATTCTATTATTTTATTTTGTTTTAAACTATTTCATAGATTACCGAATTAGGATAAAATTCGTTAATGTTAAATGGTTTTCAGTAATTTGTTATAGTCCGAGAGTTCAGGGGAAAATCTAGGAGATACTCTGAATAAATAAATTATATTTATATTTTGATACATAAACCTTTTCACTGTATATCTGGCAAGAAACACGTGGCGAATCTTATTTCCGAACCGAATGCAATTAGAGGTACTCAACTATGTGGTTTGAGGCGCTTGGTGAATCTTTCTGAACCGAATCGACACCGTCGAGATTAATTCTGGCTGTCCGTCCAGGCAGAATGATCTTTACCGAGGGAGCTGATACCGAATCCGATTACCATTTTATTCGGTATCAGTTTTCCACAATTTCACCAAATTCTTTACACCACATGCCAATTACTATCTGACACGTATACAGATATGCTAAATTCTGTCCGAGAATAGTTGTTTGCTTTTACTAAAAATTTAATTGCTTTCTGCTTTGCTACTAGTTTGTTTTGTCTTAACATCCACTGCTTGCTTGCTTTTTGTTATAACCGACCGTACCGCTTATTACCGTTTTACCGTTTTGTCGCCAAACCTACTGTCGCTTTGCACACTATTTGCTTGGTTTTGGTGATATCCGAATTAATAAGAACATGTTAAAATCAGTAGTTTAATATCTTCTCACCGCCTGGTTCCTTGTCTTCGTAATTTCAATTGCTTTCTTAGTTTCACTTGTAAATAAACCGAAATGATATATCTTAAGTGTTACTTGTAAATTTTCATAATATGACATATCTTAAGTTTTGATATTATTTATCTGAACTCTATAAGAGTATTTTGGTGCCTGACCGTTTTATTTATTTTAATAATTATTGTTTGTTGATGAATACTTAGAATATTTTAATAAATGTTGTTATTTCACAAAAGGTGCGTTTTACTGTTGTATGTGAATGAAAATCTAATCTGCCGTCCAGACCCCTGGACATACCGTGTCTCCACTGTAGCTATCCCAGCCCTACTGCAACAGACTGCGTTTAGGAGGCTAATGTGGGACCTTTGCCCATTGCAAAGGTGGCGCTCGAGATAACCGAATTTAACCGAAATACAGCTCAGCGCTAAAGTGACGCTTCCGCTTGTCTATGCGCTAGGCAACCGGGAGAAAGCACGTCACAAGACAGGCTTTCTATTTGTAATGAAACACGTGACCACAGTCAGTTTACTTAACAGTCTTAATCAAACATTAATTGACTTGAAAACAAATAGATGATCAATTTTAAATGAATTTAATTCAAGAACAATTCAATAAATACTAACGCTTATATAGGTACACTTTCGATTGACATTTCAAAAAATAAAATTTGTTTTGCTTATTTATTTTTTTATTTATTTTAATTGCCTTATTTGTTTTAACGTCCTGGCGAAGTTCAGCTGTTATCATTCTCTTATGTAAAATGTTATTAGAAATAAAGGTATTTACAATTATTTTTATAAATCAATCGCAGTATCCTCAATAATTTTCATGACCAACTTATATTTAAAAGGTAGATATTATAGAAATTTAATCCCACAGAAAATGTGCTTTGCTATTGTCAGTATGATTTCAGTAAATATAAGAAAGAAATTGGATATCAATCAAATTTAATTAGTGAGTTTTTAATAACAATGAATAAGATTATGAGATTGTTTTACAGTTAAAACTTTGCCTAATATATCCTTTTTGGAAAATGAGGTTTATTTTCTCCATAAGGACTAACGCCACTGGTGAATTTTAAAATACTTTATTTTGACGCAATCTCTTGACGGGTAAGTACCTTCCACTTAAATTTTAGGAAAATCGCATTGTTAATGGGAATTATGAAAGGTGAGACATAGGTACTGTATATCGGAAATATGTCGATGGGTAGAGCCAACGTGTAGATGTTGTAGTTGGAAATTACCGAATGCCTATTACAGGCATTCTATAGGAATAAAAATTTGTCAAATACTACACAATCGGTGTTTACATGGCGTCAGTGAGATTCACAGTGTATCTCTTTTATTTTTAGTTTTCACTCGCTTCGTAACAGTCTTATTAAAAATGCATTTATAACATCTGAATGTAAAAAACCACTGCCCAAGGAATCATTAGTTCCACATCCAGATTTTTCATCCGAGTCACTTTAAAGGAAACATCTTGACTAGATTCGCACTCTAGCACGTGGAAAATTATTGGTAATAGAATTATAATAATATTTGGGGCAGATGTCCTCCCACCAATTTAATGAAATCATCTCAATCATGTGTCATTACAATACATACGTATATTAATACGTCCATTAATAATGGAGCGGAGGTGGTGGGGTTTGAAAAATATCAGAAAGGAATCTGAGGCCTTGTTTTCCAGTATATACACCAAATCCCTAATTTCTGTATTCTTACCAGCTTGATTTACTTATTTTTCCCTATTTACTTCTGTTTAACCCCCAACCATTCAACGGAATCATCTCAAAATATAATCTACTTCCAGACTTCGTTATTATACATACGTGTACCAAATTTCAAGTGAATACCTCAATTTCATTTTATCAACTCCTTCAATAATGGATTAAGGGTGGTGGGGGGTTGAAAAATATTATTAAAAAATCTGAGACCTTGGCTTCTAGGATATACATCGAATTTCAAGTTTCTGTTCTCTTACCAACTTGCTTTACCTATTTTTCACCATTAACCTCTACTTACCCCCCATTCCTTCAACACAATCATGTCAAAATATAATCTAGTTTCAGATATCGTTAAAATACATACGTGTACCAAATTTCTAGTGAAAATCTAAATTTAATTACATCAACTCTTTTAATAAGGGAGTGGGGGGTAGTGGGGGGATGGAAAATATAATGAAGAAACCTGAAGCCTTCGCATCTAGTATATACACCAAATCACAAATTTTTGTACTCTTACCAGCTTGCATTACATATCTTTCCCTATCTACCCCTATTTAATCCCCAACCCTTCAACGGAATCATCTCAAAATATAATCCAGTTCCAGATGTCGTTATAATACATATGTATATCAAATTTTAAGTGAATATCTCAATTTTATTTTATCAACCCCTTCAATAATGGAGTAGCGGTATTGGGGTGGGGAAAAATATTATAAAAAAATCTGAGGCCTTGGTTTCTAGTACATACACCGAATTTCAAGTTCCTGTACTTTACCAGTTTCTATTACTCCCTATTTACCCCTATTTAACCCCCACCCCTTCAACAGAATCATCTCAAAATATAATCTAGTTCCGGATGTCATTATAATACATACCTGTACCAATTTTAAAGTGAAATGGATATCTCAATTTTATTTTTTCAACGCCTTTAATAATGGAGTAGGGGTGGTGGGAAGTTGAAAAATATTATGAAAAAATCTGAGGGCTTGGCTTCTAGTAGATATACCGAATTTCAAGTTTCTATACTCTTATCAGCTTGCTTTACTTATTTTCTCCTATTTACCCCCATTTAACCCCAACTCTTCATCAGAATAATCCCAAAATATAATCTGGTTTATGATGTTGTTATAATATATACGTGTACCAAATTTCAAGTGAATATCTCAATTTTATTTTATCAACCCTTTTAATAATGGAGTAGGGGGGGGGGTAGTTGTGAGGAGATGAAAATACTATTAAAAATTTTGAGGCCTTGGCTTGTAGCATCAAATTTTAAGTTTCTGTACTTTTACCAGCTTGCTTTATTTTTCATCCACTACGTGGATGTGGAAGTAATTAAAATATATCACCTAATCTATCTGAAGTTAATTTGAAGTTGAAAGATGCACTATAAATTGTACAGATCCGATATCTTATACAACTTCGTATTTTTGTGTGTTTAATGAAAAACCTCAGTAACGCTTTACTCTAAAATTACAATAAAACAGGTTATATAAAACATGTCAGTTTACATTCATTTGGTGATCACACTGTATGACGGATATGACCAAATTTTAATGGGGATATTCTTCCATCCTATTTTGCTTACGTATCAAATTTTTCAAAAAATGAGGCATTTGTGCTAATGGTATAATATAAATATCTATCGCGGTTGTAGTAACGTTTACGGTGCCTATATTTTTTATGTTTGGGTGTATCTCAAAAATACACTGTATAAATAAACATATACTCTGTGCTGTAAAATTTCATGAGTTACTTGTTTTCAAATATTATCTTGTGTGGTAAGTTCTGATAACGCCTAGAGCATAAGAATACAAGTAGCTAAAAACTGATTCATATCAGATTTGCGATTTAAATAATGATGGAGGTGCCAGGAATCAAAGTTTGTTTATACAGGCACTCAAAAAGTCATCAATTTTCTGAGGTTTCACATATATACTCATACACCCATAGATTATTGACCGCTGAACACGATCCCGATGTCAGTTTTACAAAATTGGTTCAGGATATATTGTTAACCACAAAAAACAGGTTAAAATAGGCCTGAATAGGGTTTAAAATAAAAAATGAAGATTTAAAATAAGTAGTAATACAGGGAATAGAGACACTGCAGAGTAGAAAAAAACCGATGCCTAAGGAATCACTACTTCCATATCCAGATTTTTCAACCGTCACTTTAAAGGAAACATCTTGACTAGATTTGCACTAGTATGTTGGTTTCTACCATGTACCTTAAAAATGAAGCTTTTAGTTTACCCTACTTATTTTCTCCTATTCACAACCTACTACGTCCCGCCCCTTCAATGGAATCATCTCAATTATATGTCAATACAATACATACATGTACTAAGTAAAGTAAATATCTCAATTTTATGTTATCAAACCCATTAATAATGGAGCGGAGACGGTGGTGTTTGAAAAATATTAGAAAGAAATCTGAGGTTTTGGTTTCTAGTATATACACCAAATTCCACATACTCTTACTAGATTGATTTACTTATTTTCCTCTATTTACTCCTATTTAACCCTCAACCCTTCAACGGAATCATCTCAAAATATAATCTAGTTCCAGATGTCGTTTGTCCCAAATTTCAAGTGAATATCTCAATTTCATTTTATCAAGCCCTATAATAATGCATTAAGGGTGGTGGAGGGTTGAAAAATATTACTAAAAAATCTGAGGTCTTGGCATCTAGAACATACATCGAATTTCAAATTTCTGTACTCTTACCATCTTGCTTTACTTATTTTTCCGTATTTACCACTAATTACCCCCACTCCTTCAATGCAATCATGATTGCTAGTTTAAGATATCGTTATACGTGTAACGAATTTCAAGTGAAAATCTAAATTTAATTTTATTAACTCTCTTAATGAGGGAGTGGGGGTGGTGGGGGGATGGAAAATATTATAAAAAACCTGAGGCCATCGCGCCACTATTTAACCCCAAACCGTTCAACGGAATCTTCTCAAAATATAATCCAGTTCCAGATGTCGTTATAATACATACGTGTACCAAATTTCACGTGAATATTTCAATTTTATTTTATCAACCCCTTTAATAATGGAGTAGGGGTGGTGGGGGGATGGAAAATATTATAAAAAACCTGAGGCCATCGCGCCACTATTTAACCCCAAACCCTTCAACGGAATCATCTCAAAATATAATCTAGTTCCAGATGTCGTTTGTCCCAAATTTCAAGTGAATATCTCAATTTCATTTTATCAAGCCCTATAATAATGCATTAAGGGTGGTGGAGGGTTGAAAAATATTACTAAAAAATCTGAGGTCTTGGCATCTAGAACATACATCGAATTTCAAATTTCTGTACTCTTACCATCTTGCTTTACTTATTTTTCCGTATTTACCACTAATTACCCCCACTCCTTCAATGCAATCATGATTGCTAGTTTAAGATATCGTTATACGTGTAACGAATTTCAAGTGAAAATCTAAATTTAATTTTATTAACTCTCTTAATGAGGGAGTGGGGGTGGTGGGGGGATGGAAAATATTATAAAAAACCTGAGGCCATCGCGCCACTATTTAACCCCAAACCGTTCAACGGAATCTTCTCAAAATATAATCCAGTTCCAGATGTCGTTATAATACATACGTGTACCAAATTTCACGTGAATATTTCAATTTTATTTTATCAACCCCTTTAATAATGGAGTAGGGGTGGTGGGGGGATGGAAAATATTATAAAAAACCTGAGGCCATCGCGCCACTATTTAACCCCAAACCGTTCAACGGAATCTTCTCAAAATATAATCCAGTTCCAGATGTCGTTATAATACATACGTGTACCAAATTTCACGTGAATATTTCAATTTTATTTTATCAACCCCTTTAATAATGGAGTAGGGGTGGTGGGAGGTGGTTGAAAAATATTATGAAAAAATCTGAGACCTTGGCTTCTACTACATGCGCCGAATTTCAAGCTTGCTTTACTTACTTTCCCCTATTTAATCCTATTTAACCCCCAACCCTTCAACGAACGCTTCTCAAAATATAATCCAGTTCCAGATGTCATTATAATACATATGTGTACTAAATTTCAAATGAATATTTCAATTCTATGTTATCAATAATGGGGTGATGGGAGTTGAAAAATATTACAATTATTACAAAACAAAAATATTACTAATAATCTGAGACCTTGGCTTCTAGTACATACACGGAATTTCAAGTTTCTGTACTTTACTTATTTTCCCTTATATGCCCCAATTCAACCCCCAATCCTTCAACGGAATCATCTCAAAATATAATCTAGTTCCAGATGTCGTTATAGTACATACGTGTACCAAATTTCAAATGAATATCTCAATTTTATAATATCAACCCCTTTAGTAATGGAGTAGGGGTGGTGGGGGGTTGGAAAATATTATAAAAAATCTGAGGCCTTGGTTTGTAGTAGATACATCAAATTTCAAGTTTCTGTATTCTTACCAGCTTGCTTTACATATTCTCCCATATTTACCCCTATTTACCCCCAACCCTTCTCCGGATATCTTCAAAAGACAATCCAGTTCCAGATCTTGTTATAATATATACGTGTACAAAATTTCAATATCGTAAATCGTTCCGGAGAAAATGTGCGGGCAAAAAAATTCCAGACAGACCGACAGACAGACAGAAAATTTTTTTCGCTCAAATTTAAAATCTCGACGTTTCATGACATTCTAAACCTACTTCAAGAAAATTGAATTTTTTTTTACGATTACTATACTTCCAATCCACTACGTTTATGTGGAAGTAACTATGTAAGACATAAATAAATAACAAAATATAGCCTTTATAGCAAATTAAAGCAACAGAGGTATTTCGAGCCATAAGAAGGACTTGTATTTAAGGTGATAGATAAGTTACGATTCAACATGAAAGCGTAGAAACGTGAAAATGGGTGGGAGGGGTGAAAATAACTTGGAGTTGGTGGGATGTCCCTGCTTAGGCTGGATTCTTTTTAATGTTCACAATTAAGTTTCCAATGACAAGATCGAAGCTCCTCCTTTTCTGTTGTAAAAAGTATCAAAATATTTTTCCGTATCGTGAATAAATTTCGAAAATTACTGTAAAATATTTATTCACAAAATTAAAGTTTTACTGTATTGTGCAATTTGTGAAGTACATTAAATATTTATCGCATTAGATTTTCTCAATTAATTAAATGAATACATCGATTCTGAGGAAGTAGAAAGAATATGCACTTTAGAATAAAATACAAAATAATCTCAACAGAAGATGCTTTTGCAGAGTTAACGGCCAACATTTACGAAGCAACGGATAGCAAATGGCCATCACTGTGCGCGTTTGGCTAAGGCTTTTGGTACGGTTAGGCACGAAGACCAGGTAATTTGTTTCAAGAATATGGGGCACCGTGGAAAGATTTTGAACCTAATTAGATCATATTTAACAATTGAGACCAATATGTACTGCATTGATAATCACACCAGGGATGTCGCAAATGTAAGTTATGGCGTGCCACAAGGCATCATTCTAACCCAATTCTTTCTATTATATACATGAATGATTTATTCAAAATCGCTATTAAGGGCAAAATCATTTCTTTCGTAGATGACACCGTAATTTTTCTAAAAGCAATGATTGGGCAATTAATGAAATTGTGTTCAGAGGGAATTAGAGACTGTCATTCAATTTTTTAAGAGCAAATTACTAACCATAAATATGCAAAAACTGCTTATCATTTATTAGCCAGGCGCCTAATATCTGAAGTTGTGAATCTATTGCGATTGAACACAACGAAAGCGAAATTAATATAACTTCAGCCACCATAATAAAGTATCACAGATTAACCAGAGGTAGCCACCTGAAATGCGACCATTACATAAACAGTCTGATAAAAAAACTAAGAGGCTTATTGCAAAATTTATATACTTGAAAATATGACAAGGAACACTTACAGATAACGTATTATACATTGGTTCAATCCCATTTTACATATGACATCATAGGATGGATGGCGAGGTGCGACCAACTCATATGGAACATCTAGAAGGAATGCAAAAATAGATACTAAAAATTATATATTCAAAGAAAGTCTGACCTTTGATTTTAGGCAACTATAATGTTAACTTAAAAAAATTGTTCAAGTTTAACGCCATTTTGTTTTATGTTCCGCCCACAACAACTTTTTACAATACTTTTTACTACTCCAAACCTACCAAGAAATCAAGAAAATTATTTAATCCTAGGTCAAATTCCCTGAGCACTGTACTATAAAGAAATAGTGTAACAATGTTCGGAAAATTAATTAATTTGCTAATTTTAATGGGAAAAGAGGTCAATAGCATTAGTTGGAATTGCAAGTAAAATGAAAAAATAATTTCAGTTTTAATTATTACATATACTATAGATGCCGAAAGCAAGAGAAATGGTTCGCGAAAACTCGTTACGGTGTTGAATAATTTTATATGTGATTTAGTCCACGGATCGTATTATGATAGTAGTTAAAGCGTTTAAGAAATTCAACGTGATCCGTTGCGGATTACGATCCGTAGTGTTTCTACTCGTTCGTACAGATTAACTGATGGTTACCTATGGCAATTCTCAATAGTAACAGTACAAATCAGCCTAAATATGGTACCATTTTCAGAGAAGCATATTGCATAATCAAGATGCTATAATTAAAATCGATTATTTGCAAAATGAACCTAAAAATGATGAACGAAGTTGGGTGCCTGCGCGCCGAACGAATATAAAGCACATGCATCCAAAGCAGTGCGACATTTATTATTTAATAAGTGTAGATACTACAATTTTCTAAAATTGATAACTTTTCTTTGAGCAACTGAAATTAAATCCAATGTATGATGAAATATGAATTTTTCCTAGGTTGACTAATTTTTAGCTATACCATTGCTTTAAACCGCTACTCGTATTAAAAGAAAATGAATAGCATTCACCGAAACAGACAAAATAAATCTTAGTTTGTATGGATAATAATTGAGAAATACAGTTCAATTTCGGTGTTGCGGTCGTTCCCTACGTTTGAATCACCAGACGACATGAAACAATGCGCGCAGACGTGGCTCTAGCACATTTCTCTTCGCAAAATGTCACAAACTTTTATATTTATGCATTATTTAATAAATGTTAGATTTGGGTTTTTTTGTTATTGGACAAATCGAAGAGGAGACTTACAGTCTAATTTTTACCATTTGTAATTTTGAGTGAAATAAATATTATTAAGAATTTATCGTACTACTCTTTAAGGAGGAATCTTTACTGATCCTTTGGCATTATGCCAAGGAATTCAGTTCTATTGGAGCCCATTCCAGGTTTTTGGGTCCTTTTGTCTATAATAGTGATATTCCTTCCAACAGCTCATCACAGTGACTCCAATTCTAGGATTTTTCATAGAGTGTGCACCATTCCTAATACTGCGACCTTCTGCACTTTTTGCGCGCTCAGCTGACAAGGCAGTGGTTGCAGACTCCAGTCATGGGTTTTCTTAACAATCCCGAGGGCTCCTACAATTTCTGGTATGACTATGATCCTTGAATTCCACATTCTACTTACTTCTATTTCGAGACCTTTGCACTTGGTCAACGTCTTTATTTCCTTGATCATTACACTGGCGCTATTCGGGATGAACATGAACACGTCGATCAGCAAACAAGATTTCTCCTTTTTATTATATATGACGATATCTGGTTGACTTGTGTCAATTTCTGTCAGTTATAATTAGCACGCCCCTCATAAGTATATATCCCAATGGAAATAAGTGGCCCATCTGTAGTGTCGGAGAGTGTACTTTGTTTGTGTTAAAGTAGATTGATTGATAGATAAGCCTTCATTTGTTCTTTGTAAGTGTGTAGAGCATGTCACAGAAGAACTAGCGCAATGTGTAAAATATTACAATAATGTATGTATAATATAAAAAAGACAAAACTTAAAATTATAATCTTACACTAAATTAACAAACGTGCACATATCAACATATAGTTTAAAATTCTTTGAGTATTCTACAGATTATCCTTAAAATACTCGTCCAGAGTGTAGTAAGCTTTTTCTACAAGTATGGTTTTTAAATTAGTTTACAGTTCTTTAATTGTACCATTTCTTGTAGTATTAGAAAGCTTATTATAAATTTTGATCATGGTACATGGCATGTTTTCTTGAATAAAAGTAAAGCTTGTTTTAATGTTTAAAAGATCATCCTTATTCCACGTGTCATGTTTGTGGTTTCTATCATAATTTACAAATAGAAAAGTATTCCGCACAATAAAACCAATGGACTCGTATATGTAGCGACTGACTAAGGTAAGTATTTTCTTTCTGTAAATAGTGGTTTGCAACTAACTGTCTGTATAATGTTGAATGTATTTCTCAAGCACCTTTTTGTGGCAAAAGTATTCCACATGTATGACTTGTTCCACCCCAAAAAATAACACCATATCTGAGTCTAGACTCCACATGGGCATAATAGGCTATATGGGCTGCTTCAACACTAATATGTTGCGATATCACTTTCAGGGCATAACAGTACTTGGCTATATTATTTGTGAGGTCATCTGTGTGGGCTTTCCAGTCAACTCTAGTATCAATTTTAATCCCAAAACATTGTTGGCATATTTGTCAATGTGCTAACATCGTTACATGTAAATAATAAAGCTTGGGCTTTATCTGTATTTAGTTTGAGATTTATAGAGGTGATGTATCTTTCTAAAACATTTAATTATGATAAGACCTTTTCCTCTGGAACCATGGAGTCAGGTGAGTGGACGACTAATGTGCAGTCATCAGTATATTGAACTGCATACTCATCAAGTACCAAGTTAGACCATTAGTGGATATAATACATACAGTAATGGTCCTAAGATTGAGCCTTGTAGGATATCTCGTTTTATTTTTCTGATTTTTGTAAGTCTCCATTACTGTCTATTTCAACTAAAGTAGTAGAATCCGTCATCACGACCGACATGTTGGTTACCAGACCGTACATCCCGCACTTGTTGTCAACAGACTATGACAGAAGATTCTCTGGTGGCTATGTCACACAGCCATATTGTAGACACCTCTACTATTCTATTACTGGTCCTTCCAGGTTGCGGAAGAATTGTTCATGCATCGGCTTTGGGTAGAGTACTTCTGTTTTAACTTTAATTCTTCCTGGATTTTACGCGCTCCCTTCTGGATGGAGTAAAAGTTTTCCCTACCCTGTTCTTTAATTAAATGTATGAATTTGTCCTTCCCCTGTCGGATATATAAGCTCAGATCTACCATTAAGGAGCTATAGGCAGATTACGGCTGTAATAATAACGGTCGTTGTTCCTTTATGACCTGTTCACATCTGCTTTTGGATGATGACTTCTGACCATTGTTAGGATTTTTCCTTGTCTTCATGTTCTTTTTCGCTATGTCACATCGAAGCCAATCGACAATTCCCAAACTGTAGATAACTACAGGGACTGCAAGTGTTTCTTGCCTTCTTGTCTATTTTGGTGCATTCCTCCATACCCAAATACTTATAAGTTTTCCCCAGATCCATGCTTCGTATCACAAATTGAACATCCAGCGCGATTTTCTAGCTATTCATTTGTTTAGCTGTTTATTTATTATTAAACAAGTTTTTAAACAAACCGATTCAGATTCAATCCATTTCCATTCTAGTATTATTATAATATGTTACATATTTTCAATTTGATGCACATTGTAAAAAGAATGGTATAGTTCTGATCGATCATCATCATATGTGCCGGCCCTGGATAGAACGATTTTCATTTTGATCTTTCATCTCAGGTGGCTTGCTCATTCGTTACGATACCAAGTCGAGAATGTCGAGTCTGGCTGTTTGATGAATAGCCGGAGATAAAGTTTAGCTGGATTCACCTAATACGTAAAGTGTCACTTTGGTTGGTTTTTCCAATCTTTTTCTGTGTCTAGGTAGAAGCGCTCACGTTGTTTGGCAATTAGTGAGTTGTGCAATAGCCATCCCCTTGGAACTATTTTAATTAATTTATTCTTTGAAGTTCACTAATACAACATTTTTGCATTTACTTTTGTACAGGAAAAAGTGCTTTTAATTGGAACCGTTATCCAAATAACAGGGTGAGACAATCAGTACTGTCGAGTTTTGTAAACAAATATCACTGTAGAGGATTTATAACTAAAATCTAGATATAAGACAGAATTATTGTGAGCATATTACAGTTTTGTTCACGTTGTCTAATCTCTTATCGTCTGCATTATCTAATAATTTATTTGAAAAATGTAATTCACATGCCTCATGATTGCCCTTCTGGAGTTACACAGAACTTCCCTCTTTATTTGACACCTTTTCTTTATTAATATTTACTTCTACATCCACGTAGTGGAGTGGAACTATAGTAATAGTAAAAAAATGTTCAAACATTTTTCTTTCTTGAAATAGGCTTAAAATGTCATAATATGTCGAAATTTTAAATTTGAGCGGAAAAAAATTTCTTAGACCAGCAATTTTTTTTGTGCGCACGTTTTCTCAAGTACGGTTTAACATATTGACTTAAAACTTGGTACACATATATATCATGACGAGATCTGGAACTAAATTATATTTTTCGCTAATTCTGATGAAGGGTTGGGTGTTAAATAGGGACAAATAAAGAATAATAAGCAAATCAAGCTGGTAAGAGTACAGAAATTTGGGGTTTGATATACTTGGAGCCAAGGTTTCAAATTTTTCAAAATAGTTGTCAACCCCACTACCCCCACTACTCCACTACATTATTAAAAGAGTTGATAAAATAAAAATTGAGATATTCACTTGAAAAATTTGGTACACGTGTGTATGTAACGGCATCTGGATTTAGAATATATTTTAAGATGAATCCGCTGAAGGGTTGGGGGTTAAATAGGAGTAAATAGGAGAAAATAAGTAAAGCAAGTTGATAAGAGTACATAAACTTGGGATCTGGTGTATATACTAGAAGTAAAGACCTCAGATGTTTTATAATATTTGTCAACATCCCCCCTCACCACCACCACCACTACAGCGTAATTAAGGGGTTGGTAAAATAAAATTGAGATATTCACTTCAACTTTGGTACACGTATGTATTGTACTGACATCAAATAGGAGAAAATAGGGAAAGGTAATTAATGCAAGCTAATGAGAGTCTAGAAATTTCACCGTTGGCGTATATGCGAGATTCACCTCCATTTTTATTGTGACATCTGCCTCAAATATATTATAAATATTCTATGATCAATTATTTCCACATACTAGGATGCAAATAAACTTAAAATGTCTTCCTTTAAAGATACTTGAATGGTTAATCTGATGTGTAAGTAGTGATTCCTTAGACAACGGATTTTTCAGTTGATTTTTTTTGTAATTATGTCAGATTTCCGTATTGATAGTATAGTACAGGCAATGAAGGCAAAATTTGTGAAACCTCGCAAAAATTAATGAAAGGATTATCTCCGGGATTTAAGTAGTTAAACACCTGGAGAATGAGATGATGTATTCTTTGCACTTCCAAGTTTCGGGAAAATTGAAAAAATTGGTAAAAACTTTTTGATTTTCGGCTGCTTTGTTCTAGCGGCCAAAATAATGAAAATAGAGAAACAAGTTTTCAACAGAAGTTATAGCTCATCTCTTTCCTTACAAAAAAGGTCTTTACAAATTTTTGTCCTATTTAAGCCGTTTAGGAGATAAATCCAGTTTTCCACTTATAGTTCTGAGCCACTCCGAAATGCGTGGAAAATGAGAATTCTCCGGGAGTTTCGTACGACCGAACACATCGATCGGTAATTCTTACTATTCAGAGCTGCTAAAAAAATGAAAATAACATAAAATGTAGAGAAAAGTCTTAGCTTTAATGTGGAACTAATTGCAATATTCATACAAATTTTTATCATAGAGAAAAAAGTGTTAGAAGATAGCTTAGCAAACTTCCTATCCTTACTATCCTTAGTATCCTTCCTATTTCTCCCGTAACAATAGGTGCTTCTTCACTGCATGAATTCGATTCCAAGCACTTTCATATATATTTCGTGAAAATCTCATTGAATATTGTTAAGAAACAAATAAGTTGTATATCTCTTACTGTATAATTATGCATTCTCTGAATGTGTGTGAATAATGTAGACAAATTAAAAAAGTACTGCACGCATTCAAAAAACTCCAAAGTCGCTCGAAAGAATATGTTTTATGGTACTTATAATCTAAAAATTAAGACTGTGCTATTATGATTAATTGATATATAGTGAATTGAACTGCAAAATTTGTAGGTGACTGAACGATTAGAAATATACCCTCTACTTTGATCGCAAGGCATATTTTTCGAACAAAAGTAATTGCAATAAAATGTTAATTGGATTAATATATCATTATATAAGAATATACCAGAAAAATGAATTATCATTCTAACGACTCCCGGCAAAGATATGAGTAAATCTGTGGATTAATTGTACAAAGTTTACCAAGCCAACTTTTAACACTTTTTCTCTATGATAAATTTTTTTATGAATTTTGTGATTAGTTCCACATTAAAGCTGAGGCTTTTCTCTACATTTTGAGTTATTTTCATTTTATTTAGGGACTCTGAATAGTAAGAATTATCGATCGATGAGTCCGGTCGTACAAGACTCCCAGAGAATTTTCATTTTTCACGCATTTCGAAGCGGCTAAAAATTATAGGTGGAAAACTCAATTTATCTTCTAAACGGTTTAAGTAAGACAAAAATTGGTAAAGACCTTTTTTTTATAGAAAGAAACGAGCTACAACTTTTGTTGAGAACTTCATTCTCTATTTTCATTATTTTGGTCGCTAGAACCGAACCGAAAATCAAATAGTTCTTCCAAATTTTTTTTGAATTTTCCCGGAACTTGGAAGTGCAGAGAATGCATCATCTCATACTTCAAGTTATCACTTACTTAAATCCCGGAGATGATCCTTTTATTAATTTTTATTACCCTAAATGGCTAATTTGCCTGTACTAGTAGAAGCAACTATATTTCATATATTATATTCCACCAACTTTTCTTAATTAATTACTATTTAGAGAAACCACCTTCTATATCTTTTTAGGGAGGAAAATCATATTTTTCAGATAATGGATACAATTTCCAAGGGGGAAACCTGCTACAATATTGATGAAAATTATATAGGGTATAATTTTTTTTAAATATTATGAAATAACGGAGGATAATAAGGTCTTCTAGTTTTCACAATTGCCAAGGAGGAATCTTGTTACACTTTTGGAGCAAATTATACAGGGTGGTCATTTAAAAAAATAATTAGAAAACGACGCAGGACTATAAAATTTGTAATTGCCACTATTGATAACAAACCATTTCTAACAGTACAGTTCGTCAATGTAATATAATATATTATAGTGAGAAATTAGTATTATGCACCCCGAATATGTTTTTATTTTTTGCATCTATAATGACCTCTTATTTCTCTCTTTTATTTCCAAATGGACTTTCAGAGTAAATGTTCTGGCCGGTACTAGAATCGGCTTGATGTATGAACAGCGTAAAGTTGCGGTCACTTAATGTGATTAGAAACATAAACCCACACACAATCTGTTACTTTTTGTAACATAAATCACTTTACCTGTTTACGGAATTTAATTTATGTTTTGTTAATTAATAATTGTTTATCTACAACTTTTTCATTCAGTACGTTTATACCTAGAAGCTTTAATTAAGTGCCTTTTCGTGATAAAATAAAATTTGAGGAACAAAAAAGAAGCTCAAATTACAAATTTATGGTTTGCGTTCTAAATTAACTTATGAAATATTTCTCTTATCTGACCAGTCTCGTCTGGCGCAGCTTATAAACCTTTGTAAAAACATTTAGATTTAATGATTTTTAGTGTTTGCAGCACAGCTAGAGTATATAGCCAAAGCCATGAAATGCACGCTGTAAATACATTGTAGATAATGTAAGTAGACTTTATGCAGATGCCAGATACCAGGTTTATTATTTCATAAAGGCAGCGCAGCGGTTGTAAAAGTGTTTTCTCGTTCGAGTAGTTATCACCGGCAAAGTTAATAGAATGATGTAAAGCTGTGTTATAGTCACACATAAACGATGCATGGGGTCGAGAAAAATGCGTCCTCCTAGCTGATTAATTTAATCTAGAATTATCACTATACAAAAAAATTTGTAAAGGTATACAAAGCTTGACTCTTTATAAACGACTTAAAAAAGCTTCAAAACGGTGGAAGTTGTCAATTCGATTCATATGTATATATGTTTTAAAATCTTTATTCTATTAGTCTGGAATTTCTTAAGTGATTTGTTTAGAAATTATAGCGTATGGCTTCGCAACGATCCCTTACTAGTTTCACCAAGCTATGTGTAGTATAAGGTGAGTGAAATTTTGGTCGTTAGGGATACTAAATCTGATGTCAAAAGTTAATAATACCGGCATATCCAATAACGCTGCATAGTTATATAACTTTTACAAAAAATTAAATTCTATACTAAAAAAAGTGAAAAAGAATTGAACTGCCTTTAAAAAAACGACCACAAGAAATTGAGAAGTATAATTTCATCCTCATTCGATTAATTGAACCTTGTTACCTACTGTCGGTGTTGAGATTAGTATAAAAATGAACGAATGACAATATCGAACTTAGTTATAACAGTCTTCAATATCTATATTAGGTAATAAGGTTTAATCAACCGAACGACCGCGACTCTTTTTAGACATATTGGATTGTCTGTTTTGAATTTTTGACATCAGATTCAGCATCAGCTACTCCGAGAAATAACAAAATAGCAATTTTCAGACGACGCATTTGCCATATTATTTATCACTTTACACTAGAGATATCTTGATAATACTAGTAGGGGACTACCAAAAAAGGTTTCTTTAGAAATCGCTTAAACTATTGAAAGATTAAAAGTTTTAACAGACACAAGTAAACATATATGCAGGTCGAATAGAGAATCTCCCCTTTGCCAAAAATTGGACCCAGGACCGTCGAGAGAAAATCAGGGCCCGGGGGTAATAACATACGACTCCCACCAATCTTCAATATAGATTTCGAAAGAGCGGGGGTGGCACCCATAATAATAAACTATTTACCTCTACTAAAATTTCGAAGAGCAGGGGGAGATTATTCTCTACAATTTAATATTTTTCTCGGCGAAATTTTGAAGAGCGGGGGTGACATTCCTTAAAATTAAATATTTATCTCAATCAATATTTTGAAAAAAAGAGGTGATACTCCTCAAAATTGAATATCGGTCTCAACAGAAATTTTGAACAGCGGGGAGGGAGGTTGATATTCCTTAGGTTTCAGTATTTACCTCAATCAAAATTTTGAAGGGGTGATATTGGATAAGAATATACCATACAAAACTCGTTATAATTATTAATCATTTAGAAGTATACCTCTCTCATTTTACCCAGTGCAAATGCTAATCTTCAACTTCGGGTGAAACCCGGGCCCCCTCGAAACCGCCGAGCCCCCTCAAAAACCGCCGGGCCGGGGGACATACCCCCGACCCCCCCCTCTCATCGGGTGCGATTGGACCGTTTTCTATAGATGGTTCAATTTAAAAAATGTTTTTATTTATAAATTATTTCCGAATCATGTTATTTTGGGTATTTATCACATAACTTTTTTACTTAAACTTGCAATTTTGAAACCAAGAGAGATGCCAAATAGGAAAAGCTGGCATAAATACCATTACAGATTTCTATCATATTTAAATTCTTTTTCAAGATGACCACCCTATATATTTCTCATTAAAAGTGTAATGGACGTCTTCCTTGATAATTATGTTAACTATAATATGCCAAATATTGTAGTCATCTATGACATTTTTAATTATTTATTCTTTTTAAGTTGTGTATTGTCTAGTAATTTCTTAATCTTAATCCCCTAATGTCCCAATTTCCTAATATCCTAATTTCCTAATTTCCTAATTTCTCAGTTTCTCAGTTTTTCAGTTTCTCAATTTCTCAATTTCTCAATTCCTCAATTCCCCAATTCCCCAGTTCCCAAGTTCCCCGGTTCCCCAGTTCCCCAATTCCTCACTTCCCCAATTCCTCAATTTCGTAATTTCCTGATTTCCTGATTTCTCGATTTCCCGATTTCCCAATTTTCCGATTTCCCGATTTCCCGACTTCCCGATTTCCCGATTACCCGACTTCCCGATTTCCCGATTTCTCGATTTCTCCATTTTTCAATTGCTCAATTGCTCAATTGCTCAATTTCTCAATTTCTCAATTTCTCAATTTCTCAATTTCTTCATTTCTTAATTTCTTAAATTCTCAATTTCGTAATTTCTTAATTTCTTAATTTCTTAATTTCTTAATTTTTTAATTTCTTAATTTCTTAGTTTCTTAATTTCTTAATTTCTTAATTTCTTAATTTCTTAATTTCATAATTTCTTAATTTCATAATTTCATAATTTCTTAATTTCTTAATTTCTTAATTTCTTAATTTCTTAATTTCTTAATTTCTTAATTTCTTAATTTCTTAATTTCTTAATTTCTTAATTTCTTAATTTCTTAATTTCGTAATTTCTTGATTTCTTGATTTCTTGATTTCTTGATTTCTTGATTTCTTGATTTCTTGATTTCTTGATTTCTTGATTTCTTGATTTCTTGATTTCTTGATTTCTTGATTTCTTAATTTCTTAATTTCTTAATTTCTTAATTTCTTAATTTCTTAATTTCTTAATTTCTTAATTTCTTAATTTCCTAATTTCTTAATTTCTTAATTTCTTAATTTCTTAATTTCTTAATTTCTTAATTTGTTAATTTCTTAATTTGTTAATTTCTTAATTTCTTAATTTCCTAATTTCTTAATTTCTTAATTTCTTAATTTCTTAATTTCTTAATTTCTTAATTTCTTAATTTCTTAATTTCTTAATTTCTTAATTTTTTAATTACTTAATTTCCTAATTTCTTCAATTCTTGATTTCTTAATGTCTTCTTCATTTTTCATTGTTACATTTCTTCATTTCCTGATTTCTCAATTTCTCTATTTCTAGATTTCTTGATTTTGCGATTTCTCAATTTCTCGATTTTCTGATTTCCTGTTTTCTTAATTTTTTAACTTAATTTCTTAATTCTTAATTTTTCAATTTCTCAATTTCTTGATTTCTTCATTAAGCGATGAAAGTAGAAACGGGCAAAGATCCACTAAGAAAATACATTGTTTCAAAGGTATCTACGTGAAATATCGCTCAGTCCATATTACCTAATTATTATGACGATTGTCAGATCGATGACTGATTTTTTTTCTCAGTCCGTTACCTACCGAGTATACTAGCTGAAAGTAAAAAAAATAATTTGGTTATCTAATGAATTGTATTCATTTAAAATTGTACTAAAATTATGTATGATAAAATACAGAATAGTTACTCACATCCTTCCCGTACCTAAGGACCGATTTGTTTCTGACTTTAAAAATGTCTGCGCCCATTTCAGCACAAACTTACTGTGGAAATGATTATTTTAAACTCGGTGCTCATGTATAAAGGAAAACAACATTTTATCATTTAAATGTTCACCACGATGTGCCCATAAAGGTCGAATACGTATTCTTTGCTCATACCTGAAGTTAACTCCGGAGCAATATTTGCCATTGCGATCACGGAGGTTGCATGCAACAATGTTTGTTTTACTTTAATGTTCAATAAATTTGTTCGCCGGTTGGTACGAGCGTCTTGCTACTGTTCTTATATTCGCAATTTGTAATTTTATTGCCCTTTAGCCAGTAGCACATTCAAAGATAAAACAGAAAGACAAAGAATTTAATTGGCAGTCATTCGGTTTTCAGTTATATGGAGAAATGTATACACGCGCTCATACAATGAAATCTCAGATCGGACCAGAACCAGACTAAAAGAATATCTTGATTTGACTGTTTGTATGATTCATCTCGTATAATATATCATATACGGGGTGGACCATTAATAATAGGCCATAATTCAAGTGTACATTCTTTGGATCAATGTATGAGGATAAACAGGATGTCAAAGTTTATTTATTTATTTATTTAATGAATTTGCCCCCAATTGTACAAATAAATCGAAATAAATATACAAAAATGTGTAAAACAATTAAATATAACAGCAATAATACAAATACTTCTTAAGAAGATTAAGACTAATATGAGAAAAATCCAAATTAATTCTGTTATAGTTAGACATCATTATAATAATAGGATTATTCATATTCATCCCATATAGAATTCTGTGATGTTCCAGAGCAAAGCTGTAGACCATGCGAAGTTGTCTTTGTGGGGTATGAAAGTTTATTAATACTAACAAATCAGGACAGTCAATGTAATTGTTACACAATTTATAGAATAGAATGACATCGGTATTGTATTTGCGTCTCTCAAAACCTTGGATGTTTAACTTTGACAATATAGTCATATGCGATCAATTCACTTGGTATACCCATTTTGAAAGATATAAAGCGTAAAAAACGTTTTTGGACCCTTTCTACTTTATTTACCTGTGTTGCTACAATTTTCCACGCATGATCTAACATAACTAATATTTAAGGATTTAATTGCATATATATTTGTAAAATCATTATTACTTCTCTTAATAAAACCGAAAGTTTTCAGGGCCTAATCTGTATGGTATTGGAAACTGTAACGAAAAAAAATTTTTTTTTTCGTTGAAGCACCCGTGCTAAATAAATTTGAATTACCCACGGTAATGTCAACAAGTGCGCATACGCAGTAGAAACATAACTGAGACCATTTTAAAAATCCATGCTACTTCACTTTCGCTTTTGCCATTAGTGAGCTAAGATCGTTTACTTATTCTTTAACGTATTTTCACTTTTATTTCTTTAATCCTTTGATATTTTGTATATATTTGATTATTACTTGATGTCATATTATTGAGTTAACGTTGATGTATAGGTATTTTTGGGAATTAAAGGATATTCCGTGTAATAATTAATTTTTATTAACGCACATCTTTGTGTGATTTCCGCGTCCATTGGACACATGTTAATTCATTAATTATCGCGGCAATTTTGTATTTTGTGGTCACTTGAGACACAATACCGTGGTGTTTTGTCATTATTTAGATTACTGTGGGCGAGGATTAAACTCGGAAATTATTCAAGGGATAAATTAGAATCTTTGTTTCGTAATCGTATGTAGACAATCTCATCTCATTAAAAGTCGAAACCTAAAGTCGTTTTGTCGCATTTAGTTAACCTCTTGTTAGTACAAGAGGTTAAGAGATAATTCTTTATTAGTTTATTTTTATTAGTTTATTTTTCAGGATATTAAACCCATAATTTTGTTTGCTATATTTGTTACAGTATTAGTTTTTTTCAGATAGCAATTCAGATATTTTCGCTCTAATTCTAACTAAATTTTGTTACCTTTATTCAAATTTTTAGTCATAACCAGTCAGCCATTTTGTGAATGGATAAAACTTCATGACAGTTTTCTTATTCATTCATTTCATTTATTATATTAATCAGTAGCTTATTCATGTTTTCAGAAGTAAAATTTGATCAATACTCAGGTTTTTTGTTAAATTGCTAATAGTTTGGTTTTGCAGTGACCTTCGTCACCACAGTTTTTTTGTAGTTTCCTTTTATTTCTTTTTTTTTCACAATTTTAATTTTTTTTCTATTGTCAACTGGTTCTTTACATTACCCCTTTTTCATATAAAATCCTGGACCAAACCACCATCGAAGCAAGGCACAAGGCGATTTAATATTTGGAGTTATCCTCAAAGTATTGGATATCATTCCGACGCAGCGTCTCCTGGAAATCAGCGTTGTCAGAACCTGAATATTACGTCCTGCTTTCCGGGTGCCCGCGGCCATCTTCAGGATCAGACCTCGTCGGGATTCCACGTCTCCGCTAAGCTAAGTAGCCTAGATTTATGTGCAAAATTCAACTTTTGGTCACAAGAAAAATTGTAAACCAGTTGATCGTTTCTTATTGTAATTTATTTGCTAATCTTCAAATTTAATTTTTTTTTAACAAAATTTTTGTCAACTAATTAAATCAAATTTCACTATAAATATTTTTAATAACTTGTAAACTGTTGTAAAATGTTCACTCTTCTATACTTATGTTAATATATTATTTGTTTTATATTTGATTTTGATTGTCTTCTCCCCCTGATAAAGATTGCAAGAGTGTTATTTACTGAATACGCTGACGTTACGATTTTTTGCAGTTTATTAATGTTTTATTTGGTTAATTTGACAAGCAAATAATGGTTCAAAAAATATATTACTCTTCTCGCCACCGAGTGACCCTCGACCAGCCTTGGGCTAACCGGTTGCTACTCTTTCATAGCTTCCTCAGCACCCAGTTGAGAAGTTGTTGTTGCAAAATTTAGTTTAGAATCGAAATATATTCCTCTCTTATTAAATTAACGTTTTCAATTAATGCATTTCTAATAAGTATAAACTGGGTGAGTTACAGTTTCCTTTAGCAAATTGTATATATTGACATTTTTCACTATTCAACACCATGTTTTTATGAGACCACCACACGTCAAACCGATCAAGGTTTTCCTGCAGTTCTAAGGATGACAAACTATCCTTTATTTCACATACTATCTTTAAGTCATCGGCATATAGAATTACCATACTATCCACAAAACAGTTCTCAACGTCGTTAATGGAAAGGTTAAATAACAATGAAGCTAAGTGTGCCCCTTGCGGCACTCCAGATGTGACTTTAATTATAGTGGAGTAGGAACTTTTGATTTTTACTGTTTGTGTCCGATTGCTAAGATATGATTGAAGCTATGATAATAACTTACCACTGATATAATGAGAAAGCACATCTATTAGGAGCGAATGATTTACTTTGTCAAACACCTTAGAGAAATCTGTATAGATTTCATCTACACAGTTTCCTCTCTCCAGAACACTGACGATATAGTTTTCATATAGTAATAAATTAGTACTGATCGAACTTCCTTGAGAAAAACCTTGTTGGTTAGTGCTAATAACGTTTTTGAATTAGATTTTTAAGTAGTTATTAACTAAGGACACTAAGATATTTGGAGTGTGGGAGATTTTCGTTAATGGTCTATAATTCAGAACCAAATCTTCAGCGCCTGCTTTTTATTATATATGGAAACCACATAGGATTTTTTTAAACTTCTGGAAATATTCCAGAGGATATTGATTTATTAAACAGAATCCACAATGGTCTAGACAAAGCAAATGCACATTTTAAAAAAAAATTAGCTGGTATTTCATCAGGTCCAGGGCCTTTTTTTAATACCGATTTTGTTTAATTTCTCTAAAACCTCTATAATTTCTATATACGATCCACTAATATAATAGATGTGAGACTGTGGTCTGAAAAAAATCACTTAGTTGCTATCGACAGGGTCATTATAAACTGAAGAAAAGTGTTTTGCAAATAAATTTGAAATTGATTCTCCATCAGAGGCCACTTCATCATAATAGTTCAAAGATTTAAGAATATCATCATATTTCTTTTTAATGCGTATATAATCCCAAAAACATCTCGGGTCAGACATAATACTATTTCCAACTTTACTGATATAATTAATACAACAGATTTCCGATTGCTCGTTACACAAAGCTCTTAGTTGACTAAACGTGTTGTAGCCATCTTGAGATTTTGATCTTTTGTTTTTTTTTATGTGCACTTCGCTTTGCCTTTATATTTTGTTTTAAGTTTGCATCAAACTATGTTGTATTCTTTCTTGCAGTATCTCAACTACCTCTTGACCGATCTTCTCCAAATTTGGTAAGGAAACATGTTTTAAGCTAAGAAACAATAATTTATGTATCACATCACGCTAGCCCGTGGAGGGCACCTCATGTGCTAAACCTGATGATGATTTTTTCTTTTTTTCCGAAACTTTGTGACAATATTGGCTGCAAAATCTCATGCAGGAGTCATCTCCGCAAAAAAAATGTACACTTGATAGAACTTGATAATTCCATCCGTTTTCAAGAAAACTGCCGCAAAAGATTTCAAGAATTCATTGAATACAAACTCAATTTGAAAAGGACAAATTGTGTTTATTTAAAAGTCATATACATTTTTTTTGAATAGCCAATAAAATATTTCAAAAGTTATTCCTCTACCCAAAAGGAAAGCCAGAAATGAAGTTGAGCATTATAGAGATATATTCTTATTATTCATTTTATCCAAAATTCTGTAAAAAGTTATTTTTACTAGAATTACAAAGGTTTTCTTAAAGTTCGTGGTTTACTGAATGTGGTATACCCATGGTTCAGCTCTTGGACCCTCATTATTCATTATTTTCGCAAATTCAGCAAATATGTTTGGTCCATTCGCATTCGAGCGATTTTCCCTGTCAGTTATAATCGGCACATCCTACATAACTGTGAAGTCACTGGTGCTGACATCTTTTCAGGAATGTATTCACAATATTTTTGTGGTACCAGTATATCATAATACTTGGAGATAACTGACCACTTTACTTTGATGGTACCAAGGTAATACATCTAGCCAATAACGTGTTCTTCTGCTAGGCCGTACATCGTGATCTCGCTAAGAGGCTGTTTCAGGATCACCCTGTTTAACTGCCTACGTAGGCGTCTATTTTGCCAGATTATATTTTGTTATCAGATTTCTATAAAGCAATGATACGATATTTTAAGCGATTGCTTAAAATATCGTAACTAACGAGAGTTGCTGAACTATGAACCATTATAGGTAGAGAGTCGGCTGTCCTATGAATTAGATACACGAAAAACTTTGTATGAGTGAGTAAGTACTACCACAGACCTACAGGGAGCCACTTTTCATATAAGCAAATTTTGCCCGCGTCGTGGAATTTTACCGGAAGTGACGTCAAAATAGGAGGATGCGGACAAATAAGAAGAGACACCCTATTTTTTTTAATAACTAGAAGGCTTATACTTTAACTTAAGAAAAATCATTAATGTATTCGATGACTTAAGAAAACACAAAATAATTACTTTAATCGAGGGTGTCCCAGCGTTGCTGGCGAATTAAGCCCGGCACCCGACTGCAATCTCATTGTATACCTCAAAACCTACATTTTGACGTAAGTTTTATTCATGTATTCGATGACACAAAAAATTGTAACAAGAAGTGACGTCAAAATTCCATGATGTGGGCAAAATTTGCTTATATGAAAAGTGACTCGCTGAATGCCTATGGTAGTGCTTACTCCCTCACTCAGTTTTTCATGTATCTCATTCATAGGAAATCTGTACAACCGGCTCTCCACCTTTTTGATACACTAGGATACATCTATTAGCGAGCGTGCAAAGCTTCATGTTTTATTCTGATTCAAAATCTTTGTGGGCGATAAGAAAGTTTTGAAAAGAACAGGCGTTCTAGAAAAGACAGAAGTAAGAAAGGCAAGGTAGCGGCCGTGTGGTAGTTTTGAAATTAGGTCTCATTGAGGATTGGTTGTTTGGTCAAAGATACCTTCTTTAGCATTTTATTCATATGCTTTTCGAATAATATAAAACCTTGCATAAGAGTGTAGACGTCTCCTGTTGATGTTAGGGAAAATCGGCACGAGGAGGTAAGCGCTTTTCATTATTTAATCATAAAAAGTATTAACAATGTGTATACTTGTTAGTTATGGTTGATAAAATGTTATCACCTCTTATTATTTTCCTTTTAGACGTTTTATTTTGACCTTACGCTTGAGCTATAAAAGTAACATTTTGGAAAACTAAATATGACTAAGAATAATTTTTGGAATAGTATTTGAGCAACTTATCTGTTTTGTTACATTGTATCCAAAAACTCCGACTCATGCAAGGATAACATGCACGTTATAGTAAGAAATTTGTACACCACTGGTTTTGTAGTTTGGATATTTATTCTTAATACATTTTTTTGTTCATAAACAAGCAAGATGTTCTTTAACTTTGCCATCTTTATAAATTTTCAACTCAGATTTATATTTTGATATTTTTGGCTTAGTTATCATAAATTTCAGTTGTGGTAATGTAAATCACTTGGCGCCTATTAGTAGTCACTATTTCTATAACATCTTTGATCTACGACCCATATCATGGGCAAGAACATTACTTGCCGAACTTAAACCTTGCATTAACGTTAACACCTGTAAACTAACAAGAACTCAGGTAGGCTCTATAATAGGCTGTTAAACTTTAAAAAAATGTTTTTCAATGTGCTATAAATGAATTCCTACAAAACAGTAAACGTTACGCTTTTCACAACCGAAATGACCTGACGCTGCGCATTGTCGCAACATAAACAACGTTCATGTGTACAAACCCCAGCCTGCTCAAAAATTCTTTCATTAATAAATCACAATTTCTGAAATAGAATATCGACATTTACAATAAACAGCAACACATAGTGTAATAATTCATCTAGTGGTATAAATTTCCCTAACAACCACAAAATCTAAATTCATCTCTGTCCTTATTAAGTCTCAAAACAAATGTTTCCCATTGCTGCCCGTCAATTTGCGTATAAAGCATGACATTTTTCGTTCATTCATCCCAGTTTAGCTGAAATATGAACTAGGATTATCTATTTACATGATGAAATGCGTACGAAATAATAAAAATTCATTACAAATGAAAATAGACGGCAGTCACGCGGACATAAAAGTACCGCAAAAATAATTTTAATCTCGATGTGGTGGATTTGTCATCTGCGTTTTGTACTTGTGTTTGTTTAATCCTGCTTGAATAATCGCTATTCTCTTTCTATGGTGCGACGTGGATGCAGGATCTGTTCTGACAAAATTAACAGATAAAATATTGTGCACAGTTTTTCAAATTCAGGGAAATAAAGATTCTATATACATTCAAATTTAAAGATTAATTTGCTACCGTATATTTCGGTGTTTAATTTAAAATTTTAAAACTTCTCCAAAGTAACTTCCACATTCACGTAAAGGAGTGGGGATATATTATTAAAATTCTAGTAACAATTATTTCAACATACTGTAGTGCAAATAGGGTGTCAAGATATTTTCGTTTAAAGAGACTTGGATGGGAAATTTGGATGTGATAGTAGTGATTCCTTGGGTAGAGGTATTTATGTTTCTACAGTTATTTTTACAAGTAATTAAAAAATATAATATAGATATATAAACTTTTTGACGCATTGTGAATTAAGTAAATGAAATAATGAAATATTAGTATTTTGCTTATAGCCTAGGCAAAAGGGAGTTTTAGGGAAATAATGTCAATCGGGGTTTTTCAGCCTATGTTCCTCTCAGTATGTATAACTATTATATCTAAAATCCAACAGCTGAGAATTAGTGCGTCTATGTTTAATTAAGAGGTGAAGTTACGGAAAGCAAGTTTTTGGCTTGTATAAATTTATTTTTAGGTTTTACGAAAATTCTGAATATGGACGTGTCCTCTTTGGCGAGACATGTAAAACAATTTTTTTTCGTCTTCAATTCTTTGGGACTTCCTGCCACATGTATTTTTTCTTTTTAAGCGGTGCTCGGAGAATCTACAAAATATCACAATTAACCAGTATGTTACTGGTAAATAACCTCTACGCCTGTGACTTTTACGTCAAGGATCAGTTAGAGGTTGCTTTTTTTAAATAAACAACACAAATAAGTATAAAAACTTGAAATTAAATATTTCGCCGACGTTTCGGAAATCTAATCTGCTTCCTTTTTCAAGGCTTTTTTTCAAAAATTTGTTTTGCTGTGTATGATAAATACACAGCTGTAAGAATGTTTGTTATATTCAATATCCATAAATACTTACTATTTACATAGAACTGTTGATATAGTTAACAGTTTTTTTAGTTTTTATACAATGTTAAGTTTGTGAAGTTCTTCTTCTAACGTTGGCAACCGAGTTGACAGACATTTACGGAACAATTCGACACGCATCTATCCTCATTCAATAATATTATCGCGGATTCTTTAATTTTTCTTTTTTTGCTATCTGACTCTTTTGTCAAAATTTTTACCGAGTCCTAGTTTATTCTATGTCCGTTCTCCCAAGCGTGTTCGCAGATCTTGGACCTCTGAATTTCATTTTTTCTGATATAATTTTGATGTTCGCCCAATCTTACACTAAAGGTCTGGATAAGATAAATATGTCATAAAAACGTAGGTACTTGTAGCGTACTCATTTTAAGATAGAAGCTACATGTACATTTTATATAGAGCTCCCCAAAAAAAAATGAAAAGCGGTAACCAAGAAAGAAAATAAGAAATACTTCAAGAATAATATTCTGACAAAAAATTAATAAGATCTAATTTGCTGTTCGTTTTAACTTGAAACAATATTATATTATTGTATTATACATTTGCAATATATGATAATTCAAGATATTTAATTTTATTTTATTAAATCTGTGGTTAACGCTAACCACAATTGGTGACCTCGACGTGATACAATTGGCGTGGTTTCGTCTAGACCATTGACCAGTTGGAGCATTTTGGTGCCCGGCGCAGAGGAAGTCTCGTCTGAAATTTATAGCTGAATTTATGGTTTTGGATCCCTCCGAATTGGCAGTCTGAGAGTTGTTTTTATTAGCATTGATGCTAAGTGTTATTTGCGAGGCCAAGTGAGTACGTTGCATATATTACTCACCATTACTTAAAAGTTTGCTAAGCAATCAATATTTTTTTATTTATTTTTTCCTACGTCTGTCAATTTGTGATATTAATAATGGTTGATCCACCTCAGACAACTGTCGAGTTAATCGAATCCCTGCCTGTTAATCAACAATGTGTAACGTCTGTCAAATTACCCCCTTTTTGGATGTCAAATCCATTGATATGGTTCATGCAAGTTGAGGCACAATTTAATGTTTCGAGAATAACCTCTGATCGTAAAAAATACGACCTAATTGTTGCCCATTTACCCTTGGAGATAATCAATAATATTTACGATGTTATCATTAATCCTCCAGAACGAGATTTGTATGGTAATTTGAAAACTATTGTAATTTCACGCCTTTCCTCCAGTGAAGAGAAAAGGCTTGAAGATTTATTAACCGGTTCAGAAATTGGAACCAGGAAGCCTTCCGATTTTTATCGTTCTATGTTAGGTGTTGTTGGCGGTTCGCACATGGTGAGTCAGGATTTGCTAATGAATTTGTGGAAGCGACGTTTACCGAAAACAGTTTATATTGCCTTGACTGCTTCGGGAAAGTCAGATTTGCAAGTAGTTCTCGACATAGCTGATAAAGTTTGGGAATCTTGTCAGACTCCAGTTCAATCTAACTTTTCCGCTTTGCCTGTTTCAATCCCTGACACGTTTCCGCCCACAACATTATCAGACCTTTTAACTACTTTTAATAACTTTTCTACAAGTTTCCAATTGACTTTAAATCAAGTTTTACAAAGACAACAATCACTTGAATCACAATTGTCTACTTTACAATCTTCGAATGATACGATTCGTCCTTCCACGTCTCTAAATGAGACACGTTGTACTAATTGTCATAACCGACGTCGTTCACATTCACGATTTTCTAATAATCGAAATAATTTTGATCCTGTGTTTTGCAACACAACTTGCTATTATCATCAAGTATATAAAGACCGAGCATATATGTGCGGCGGTCCTTGGTGTACTTTTTATAACGTTCCATTATTTGATAATAAATCAAATAAATCGAATAATTCAAAAAACTAGACAGTTCTATTGTCATGTCTGCTGACACTAGAGAGCTTGACAGCAGACGTCGCCTTTTTATTTTTGATGTGTCAAATAATTTTCGCTTTTTGATTGATACCGGAGCAGATTTGTCGGTTATACCGAGAAATGCTTTTACAGATTTAAAGGTAAACAAGGATTTAGTTCTTACCACGGCTAACGGTGGAATTGTTTACACCTACGGTAAGAAACTTTTGAAAGTTAATTTGGGATTACGTCGTGTGTTTACTTTCATTTTTAATATAGCTGACATACAGATCCCGATTATTGGTGCAGATTTTTTGGCACATTTTGGTTTAATTGTGGACTTGAAGAACAGTATTTTGATCGATAACAAGACGAGTTTGTCAGTGAATTGTTACGCCGAAACTAGTTCTGTCATTTCCACAAGGTTATTTTCTTTTGAAGACCAATATACGGCATTATTGCATGATTTTCCGCAATTGGTGGGAACACCAGATTATTTTTTACCTGTAAAACATACTGTTCAACATTTTATTGTGACTGAGGGTCATTTATCTTTTAACCGTCCACGTAGATTGGATGCAGTGAAATTTGATATTGCTAAGGAGGAATTCGCCCATATGGTAGAATTAGGGATTTGTAGAGCATCTTCTTCATCTGTCGCTACTCCACTACATATGGTTGCAAAAAAGGAACCCAATGACTGGCGTCCGTGTGGTGACTACCGACAGTTAAACTCTGTAACAGTTCCCGATAGGTACCCCTTACCACACATACAAGATTTTAATGCTCATTTATTTGGTTGTAAAGTATTTTCGAAAATCGATTTGATTCGTGCTTATCATCAGATACCTGTCGCCGAATGTGACATTTATAAGACAGCAATCACAACCCCTTTCGGCTTATTCGAATTTATGCGAATGCCCTTTGGTTTAAGAAATGCTGGTCAGACATTCCAAAGATTTATGAATGAAATTTTTTCTAACTTGAAATTTGTTTTCGTGTATCTTGATGATATTCTTGTAGCGAGCTCGGATCATACACAACATTTGGAACATTTACGCTTAATCTTTGAACGCCTTAATGACTATGGAATCAATATCAAACCAACTAAATGTGTTTTTGGCACTAGTGGTTTGACCTTTTTGGGACACTATATTAGTCCAGAAGGTATTGTGCCATCTAAAGAGAGAGTTGAAGTTATTATTAATTTTCCTCAACCATCTACTATTAAACAACTTCAACGTTTCATCGGTATGATTAATTTTTATCATAGATTTGTCCCTAATTTTTCAGAAATTTTGAATCCTTTACATTTGTTGAATGCTAGAATGTTGCGTGATAAAAGTAAAGTTATTAATTTCTGGCCATTGGATTGTTCTGCTAGTTTTGAGAAAGCTAAGCAAGCTTTAATAAATGCCACAGTTTTAGCTCACCCTAGTTGTTTGGAAGGAGTGACACTTTCATTAACTGTGGATTGTTCTAGTGTATCAATGGGTTCGGTGTTAGAACAGACATTTCATAATTCTACTTCTCCATTAGGTTTCTTTTCTCGAAAACTGACAGATGCGCAAAAACGATATTCTGTTTTTGACAGAGAGTTACTGTCACTTTTCACTTCAATTAAACATTTTAGACATATATTGGAAGGCCGCGTTTTTACTTGTTATACCGATCATAAACCGTTGGTTTACGCTTTATCGTCAAAAGCAGACCGTTCACCTCGGCAGATCAGACATTTGGAATTTATTTTACAATTTACAAACGATTTACGACACATTCCAGGTCATGCTAATATTGTCGCAGATACTATGTCACGGATTGATGACGTTAACGTTTTGGAACGAAATACTTCAGACGTCATAGACTCGTTAAACTCTTCCAGTTTTAATTTAGCAATATTAAAAACTACGCAAGATGATGATGATCAACTTATTTCTTTATTAAACAATCAAAAGGTGAATAATAAAAACAGTAAAATAAGCTATTTGTTAAAACAAATTACCTTTTCGGATTCGCATTTTTTAATTTGGTGCGATGTTTCACGTAATGGATGTCGTCCTTACGTACCAAAATGTTTACGTCGAGTAGTTTTCAATATTTTTCATAATTTAACTCATGCTGGCATTAAAGCTACTAAGAAATTGATAACCACTAAGTATTTCTGGCCCAGGATGAATTCTGATTGTAATTTGTGGACAAAAACCTGTATCAACTGTCAAACTTCAAAAGTCAACCGTCATACTAAGACACCTATAGGTGATTTTGAGATACCCAAAGGCCGTTTTGAACACATTCATATCGATATTGTAGGACCTTTACCTCCTTCGCATGGTAATTCTTATATATTGACAGTTGTTGAAAGATACACCCGCTGGCCAGAAGCATATCCGCTCGTAGACATTACAGCAGAAACAGTAGCTAGAACTCTTTTTGAAAACTACGTATGTCGTTTCGGTGTTCCACTAGACATAACAACAGACCAAGGGGTGCAATTTGAGTCAACTCTATTTTCGGAATTTTCAAAGTTTTTAGGTTTTCACCGGATTCGCACAACTAGTTACCACCCTCAGAGTAATGGTATGGTTGAACGATTCCATCGAACCCTAAAAACCACATTATTAGCGAGAGCAAATACATCACATTGGTACGAAGAACTCCCTATCATTTTGTTGGGTTTGAGAGCTATGCCTAAAACTGATTTGCGTTACTCATCAGCAGAACTAGTTTACGGTCAAACGTTACGCCTCCCCGGAGAATATTTCATTACATCAAATTTTGACCCACAAGTTTCTGATTTTATTGTTAAATTACGTGAATATTTTGATAATTTACAATTTGCTGCCTCAAAACGTCAATTTTGTCAAAAATCTTTTATCAGCTCTGATATTAACAATTGTACATACGTTTTCCTTCGAGAAGCTCGATTAAAATCTAAGTTTTCACCTTTATTTGATGGGCCTTTTGAAGTAGTTTCTCGAACTGATAAGATTATAACTATCCTTAAACGGGGTAAAGCTGTCACTGTCAGTCTTGACAGAGTTAAACCCGCTTATTTGTTGACTGATGAGGTGGATCAAACTTTTACTTCTTTACCTAAACGTGTTCATTTTGTTATTGATTGCTTGCGGTAATTTTTCTTTTGGCAGAGGGGTATATGTAGCGTACTCATTTTAAGATAGAAGCTACATGTACATTTTATATAGAGCTCCCCAAAAAGAAATGAAAAGCGGTAACCAAGAAAGAAAATAAGAAATACTTCAAGAATAATATTCTGACAAAAAATTAATAAGATCTAATTTGCTGTTCGTTTTAACTTGAAACAATATTATATTATTGTATTATACATTTGCAATATATGATAATTCAAGATATTTAATTTTATTTTATTAAATCTGTGGTTAACGCTAACCACAGTACTCCACTAACGATACCATTTTGATGAGATATTTGACATGTCTTTGTTGGTACAAACTGCTATATATTGTATTAAAAACCGATCTCTCCCTTTAGTAGACAGCTGTATGAGATATTTAGAAAGTTAAATGGTATTCACAAAGATGAGAAACTTCCGATATATAACATTAATTACGTCGATATAATAATACCAAAAACTTTTAAGTACGATTCAAAACAAAAATGAAATGACTATAACGTAACTTTCACAGACGGATCCAAACAAAATGGAAAGACAGGCTGTGCCTTTTATAATAAAACTAACAACTATACAAAGTGTATAAAACTGAACGATACCTACTCAATATAATAACAACAAATATCTATTATAGAAGCACTGAAACACATACAACTTTTAAACGGGAAGAACTTTATTATCTTTACTGGCTCTCTAAGTGTTACTAAAGGATACAAAATAATAAATTATATAAAGTATCAAATCTGACAGCAGACATAATATAGGCGAATGTGCATGACAGAATAAAAATGTTACCATAGCTTGGATCAAGAGCCATATTGGTATAGAGGGAAATGAAAAAGTGAATGAACTGGCAAAAAATGCTTGCGACATGGGGGAGGCAAATATATACAAATTGCCATACGATGATTTTACAACGGTGATCAAATCCATAACAAAGGCAGAATATAACGAACAGTTTTAAAAGAGAGATACGGGTAAATTCTATAAAAGCTTTCAACCCACAGTGCTCAGACAGGCTTGGTTTTCAAAAATTCCTTACACTAATAGAAATTTTATCAGAACTGTTTCAAGAATAAGATCAGGTCACTGTTTGTGAAAGGCATAAGATACATGTAGAAGATACGGAACTATGGGAGTTGTGTGAAGAGGAGGATATAACGGAGCATATGATATTTAGTTGTGAACGCTATAATGATAATAGGGAAATTTTGTTTCAAAATATTTGCAATGAGAAACTAACACAACCTTTTAACTTGGGATGTTTGTTGTCATCTAGCAATTATAATACACACATTATATCTATCATTTTGTTAAATCAACTAAATTGAAATTATAAATAGATATTAAGACTAATAGTATAAGCGGTACGCATAAAAATCTGACGAATAATGCAGAAAGCAAGTCCTTTGGCATGTATGCTTTGTATATTTATAGAAGTAATTTGACCCGCAGCACTTTGACCCCTGACCTCATAGACAAAAATGGCAGCCATTTTCAAAAATTCGGGTAAAACGTTTAAAAACAAAAGAAGAATATATCCAAAGACTGTTAGTGCAAGAATAATAGAATTTGTTTAAAAACTCGGCGGCTATTTTAAACTTTAACATTTTTTTAAAATAATGCAATATGTTATGTGAGGTATCGTTTAAGTATAATTTGAGGTCGCTGATTCCAATGGTGATGTCAAAAAAATAAAATTCTAAAGGAATTATAACAAAAATATAATTCTGAAGTTAGAAAGATGGCTTTTATTAACAAAATACAAAATAAAATCATAACAGTTTCCTCGTCATCGCTACTGGAATTATATGGCTTGTAATTAAAAAAAAAAGAAATTAACAAGAAAGTAGTTTAATAAATGTAAAAGGCCCTATACCTTTTGCTGCTACATTTTCCTTTGCATTTCTTGCACTTAAGGGTGCAGGGGAAATTATTTTTTCTGCATAGGCAACGCATGGTATTACAATCGCTTGAACAACCGCATTTTTCTAGCTCTCTACAACCTTGCCAGATTCCTGGCAATTTGGACCAGATGGGCTTCCATCCATTTTCAATAATTTTCCATCCCCATTCACTTGACTCTGGTGAACTTTCCAAGACATCAGGTCTGTCCTAGATTTGACCTGCTTGATATGCTGGTCTAAGGGCCACTTTTACAATACCAGGTTCAGCGTAGGTTCAACTCAAGCTGAACTGGAGCTCAGGTATATTCCCGTTCTGTAAAGCATAATTCATCCGGGTTCAGTAGAGCTAGGTTCTGTTACTTTCAAATGTCAGTTGTCGGCGTTTGCACACTGTAGATTTTGAAGAATTTGTGATGTGACACTAGCACAAACTAGTGGGTAGTTTGTGGACATTAGACATTCGGCATTCATGGTAGTTACCTGTGATTCATATTCAAGAGTTTTACAATACAATCGTGAACTTTAATTTTTGTTTTGAGAGAATATGGATGATAGAAAAAGATCTGCAAACTTTTCTGCCAAAGAGGAGTCTATATTAATCTCCTCGGTAAGAAAATATAGAAATATCGTCGAATTCAAGCTTTCTGATTCCCAAGCAAATTTCCAGAAAGGAGAGACTTGGCGAAAGATAGAAAGTGAATTTAATAGTATTTCTGGAGAGAATTCATGTAATGATAAAGTTCTAAAAAAACGATAATATTAAAAAGAGGACGAAAAAGAAGTTCCCTGATGAAGAATTGTATGTGCGAGGTACTGGTGGTGGTCTTTATCGAGAAACCAAAGTTACGATACTGGATGAGGAAGTCAAAGAAATTCTTGGCTCGAGCAAAATTGATGGAGACATTTCACAGTTTGATGGAGATACAAATAAGTTGATACAAATATACTTTGAACATATCTGTTTAAAAATTGTTAGTCTACAATAATAAGTTTCTTTTGCAAATCATTTTCAATATTTTATTCCAGCAATAATGGAGCAATCCGATGGACAGAATCAAGCTCTTAAGTCTGTTTCAAGCCAAGAAGATCTGAACGAAATAATTATTGAAGAAGCTGTATCTCTGGACGATTTAGAAGACCACATTAAGTTGTTCGCACTACTTATATAAGTCCATATTGGAGTTATTTCCTTTTCAGTATATGCCTGCACTTCAAGCCCATCGCAGCTCCATACTGAAGTTCTACCCGAAAACAGGAAAGAAATTCAGCCACAGATAGAAATTACAGTAGAAATTAGCAAAAGTAAATTATAGGTACCTACGTCACAGATTTTCTTACACTTTTTTTAACTTGTGTAGTGTCTCAAAGTCAAATCAATCAGGGAATTGGTGAAAGTACAGTCCGGCCATGATAAGGGCAAGAAAGTCTAAAGCCCTTAAGTAAAATACTCAATGCAAGTCTGAAGCTGCAATTAGTAGAGTTTCCTAGTGGGCAGATGCAAAATCTGCTGTAGAAGCAGCAAAGGCATGTTTTATGGAAAAAGAACAATGCCAAAAACTGAAATCTATGAGAGAAAAGCATGAATTGGAGAAGATGAATATGAAGAGGAAAGCAGATGTGGAAATAGAGCCTATGAGACAATATCATCGAGCAAAATTGAAAATATTAGAAATTCAAAAGACCACGTTACTTAACAAAAAGTTATAAATTATCTACAAATTCACCTCTTATAATTGCAGAGGGCCGTGTTCTAGAAAATTACCTTTATTTTATATTTTTTTTATTATGTCAATTATTTATTTGTATTTACACATTTTATACGATATTAAGTAAAAGCTTAAGTTTCCTTAAAATAAAAAATAAATTTTTAAAATATTTCTTTATTTTTTACACTCACGAACAAACATACTCGTCACCATATGATGTACAATGGGTGTTAGGAGCGTTTATAACCTAAAAGACTGTTACATAACATTTTTCACAGAAGTCCATTTAGTTTATTAACTATAATGTGACTGTATCATTGCCAATCACCCTGTTATCCCCCATATTCTCCACCACCACTTCATTGACAATGTTAATAGCTTCTTGCTGTTGGTCATCAACTGGTGGTATTTCCTCATGCCGCAAACATGCTATATTGTGCAGTATGGCAGTTGCTGCAACAATGGCTTCTACTTTCGATCTTCAGTCGAATCCCCAAGGAAAGAACAGGAAATCGCATTTTCCAAACACCGATGCACCTTTCAACTGGATTTCTTGTTCTTACTTGGGGCTCGTTAAAAAGGTGCTTTTCAGGAGGGAATAATATTTATTCGTTCGGTAGGGGGTAGACCTGGGCTAGCAATATACTCAAATGCTTCTATTATATCATCATATCATCACCCCAATTATAACGCAATTTTTACGTCGTAATAAAAGTTACTTTTTTACAAATTGGCCGCCATTTTGGATTTACATGTCCGGAAATCGAAGTGCTGCGGGTAAATTTAATACAATGACTGTGTACAAATCACATGCAAATTTTCTTGCTTTCTGCATTAATCGTCAGATTTTGCCGATTTTCTCGATGTACCGCTTATACTATAAAGATTTATATACCAAAAGAAAAAAAAACAGCAAAAATAATAAAACGGAAAATAAAAAATACTAATATATACTTATGTAACTATTTACTAAAAAAAATAATAATAAAAAGAATGTATAAAAAAAACAAGAAAAATATAAATACAAAACAAAAAAAATAAAATAAAAATAAAAAATGGAATAATAATAATAAAAAATATATAGATATACTTACGTACTTACAATAGAAATATATTAGTTATAATTTTACATAATGTAACTAGTTTTAGATTAATATAGGGAATATAATGTTTAACTGAAACATTAACGAAGACTGGCTAATATAGCTTGTATCTGAGGCCAACAATGCTAAATTAAAAAAAATACGAAAATACGCCCGTGGAAGAACTTACTAAAGGTATTAAAACTATCTACTAACGAATTGAACCGCATCAAAATTGGTTTTTTAACTAAATGCAAAATGCTGCTAAAAAACGCTGTTTCTCAATTAATTTTTAACTTTAAAAATAATAAACATAGGTTCAACAAATTTTGTTAGACTATAGGTTTTGCTGTGTAGAAAGTGTTGTATAATTTTTGCAAAAAAAGCATTTGTTCACTAAACGGGCACTTTTTTGAAAATTAATTTCTATAGCTTATGGATGTCGTAGAGTAACATGATTGGGGTCATTTTCTTCTTAAAGAGTTGTACTTTCGATCTTTTGTTTATAGCAAATCGATTGTTGCAACGTAGATGTCGCAAAATTGAGTACAAAAAGGGCTTACTTACAAAATTGAGTGCCAGCGGGTGCAAGAAAAACTGAACTCGGACGTTCAAAATCGTGTCCGCTCGCAAAATCACTATTATCTCAGTTTCATGTGGACGTGCAAAAAGTTATAGCCAATCGATTTGGGATAGCTGACGAGATAGAACGAAATATCGCATTAGTTTTGCCAGAAAAGCATCTCAGTACATAAAACAAACCTCTTTTAACTTTCCTTTCTTCCACACGTATCTTTGCCCAATTATTGTTATTTGTATTGCTGTTGTTGATGGTCAGTGTTGATGTTGCTGTTGCCAAAAGTACAACTCTTGGGGAAAAAAGCAAGAATTGCTGAGATTTATACAAATCTCGGTACTACACTGCTTTCGCGTACTAAAACTTGTTTGTAATTACATTGATAATCTAAATGTCAAGTTTGGTTTGAAAATTTATGTTTCAGTTTTTTAATTTTTTTTTTTTTTAGAAAAATATGTAACATTTAATTATTTATTTACTATCTAATTATTTTTTGTTTACAGTTGAGATAATGTGAAATATCAAAATGCGAAAAATACATAAATGCTGCATTTCTTCTTTAAATGTTAAATGTTTAAATAATGGCAAAAAACATTTGATTTTGAACTCTTATTATGGAGTTTTGCACGACAATTGACTTAATTATTAAAGAAACGATTGCTCATTTAAATCGGATTTCAAAATTTCTATTCAAATTTACTTCAAAAACCTTAAAAGTGAATAATACAGATTTACTTAATAACTTTAAACCATGTTTACCAACTGCATTCTCTTAAACTAAATACTAGGTACATTTCTGTATGTCTTCCTTCTTTTCCATACATATTATCGTCCTATTGCAAAATTCTTTGGTTACATTTCAGACCATTTTAAAACCTCCAATGTCATTTTCGAGGTGTCATAGTTGAGACATGACAAATATTTTTGGCAATTTCGTTATTAATCACCGACCATACATAAACCACGACATTGCACGCCGTGGTTGTCTGGTTAGATCCGGATCGCGATCCGAGGAGCCAATGTATGTATTTTAAGAGTTAATAAATTTGTTATGATGATGATGATGATGATGATTATTAATCATGCTGAAACTAATGTTGAAATCCGTTAAATAGAACAATTGAAAAAAGTGTTCCATGTGGTGCAGACTTTTTGGCGGACACTGTATAACATAATAATAGAATTTTACGAAATATAAAATTACCAGCTGTTGTAAAACGAAGAGGCCGTCCAGAAGGATCTGAATTAATCACTATTGAGATGCCGAAGAAAAGAAAGCAAAAACTGCCAAGTGATTCTACCTGTAATATAAAAAAAGTAGAAGATAAATTATTAAAATTGTATTGTTCCGATTTACCAAATTAATTATTTCGATTCCTTATAAATCTTATAATCATTTCTTATGCATTACTAGATAGAAACATCTATCGGGATTCTGTAATTGTTACGTGATAACTGTGGCGTTGTCATTTATATCGGGACAAAATAGGTTACAATTTTTTGCATGCAAGGAAGGGTTAAGGTCATTCAAGGTCAAATTCGTTTTTTTAAATGGAAACCCCTCTTTTTAACAGCAAATTAGCAGATTATATGACTAAAAATAGACTAGTTTTGTTCGAAACATTTTTTCTGAAATTGTCATTTCTTTAAGTTATCCGGTGAGGAAAAAATCAAAGTTTTATAAATTTGCGATTTTCTTACTCGAAAACGAAGAAGGAGCAAAAGGAGTTTGGAATCATCCCGGGAATATTCTCATATTCGGTATTGTCCAATGCTCTTTGCAGAAAGTGCATTGTGGAGTTTTCAAGTGCATCAAAAGGGCATTGGACAATGGACTAATACACCAATTTCCATTAACTACGTTATCAGACAGTATTTGATAAAAGAGACTTATGGATTTTTTTTCAAATTTGTTTTCTTTACCGTTTAGCCGGAAAAAAATAATAAAGTCGAAAAACTTTCCACTCTGACGTCAATTTGCCCGTGACGTCACGATATGAAGCCGGCAACAGTGCATTGTCCTGATGCCTAAATTTGTATTTTAGTTTAATTGTTCAGAAGTTCAATCAGAGATTTATAGTCAGTCTCTCAGAGTTCAATGTAATGTCAGTTGACAACTTATTATAATCAGTAATATTTTTAGATTTTTTTCGTGTTAAATACACTAACCTTTGGGCCTGTATTAATTCAACTCAAATTTCAAAATATGGAAACAAAATCATGTTTTGTGCCATGTTGTTCAAACACTTCAACTAGTTCGTCAAAGTTATTTTTTCCGTTCCTAGAGAAGAAAATCGTCGAAATCAATGGTTGAAAACAGTTCGGGAGAACAACAAAAACATAAAATCTAAGGTTATATTAAAGTAGTTCAAATAGTTCAACGTCACAGAATCTATTCCGATGTTGTCAATTCTTGTAATTGATAAAAATTTAATAATTTAAAACCCAATTATTTGCCTTATTTGTAAATTATTTTGATATTAATAGAAAGCAAATGCATAAAACTGCAGATTATGTTTATTACAGGATAATTGTAATTAAACGGCAATTTAATGCAGGTAGAATTACCGGGGATAATGACGTCACGACCACCAATTTATTTAATTTTTATCTAATCCAGGTATTAAAAAATTGGGGTAATAATTATTTTGGTATTATTCAGACCTTACCAATGGGTTCATATAATTAAAATATTTAAAAAATCTTAAGTGTATTAGTCCATTCCCAAAAATTTGAGAATATTTCCAATATTCCAAACTCTTTTTACCTCTTGCAATTTTTGTCCAAACTTCTTCTTTCCCGAGTAAAAAAAACGCAAACTTCTAAAATTTTGATCTTTCCTTGCCGAATAACTAAAAAAATTAGAATTTCAGAAAAAACGTTTCAAACAAAAGTAGTCTATTTTTAGTCAGACATTCCGAATTTGCAAAAAAAATAGGGATTCCCATTTAAAAGAACGAATTTGACCTTGATTGACCTGATCCCTTCCATGCAAAGAAAAATTTCCAAAAATACGCAGTGGCCTACTATTCCAGATTCCTTTATGAGTCCTTTAAAAAAAATTCAAGTCGAGATCTCAAGAATTGAGCCTTTGAGCGAATTTTGTCCATTCTGTCACGCTGTGTACATCCCTAAGTTGTAAAAATTAATTCAGCAATAAAGTGCGTTTTTAATAAACAAATGCTTTATTGCCAGTACACATTTCCAGAAAGGAAACACTCATTCTATACAGCAAAACCCATAATCTATCAAAGTTTCTTACGTTTGCGTTCATTATTTTTAAAATTAAAAAATAATTAAGAAATAACGTTTTTTAGCAGTATTTTGCATTAAAAAACTAATTAACCTGCCTTTATGCAGTTCGACTCATTTTGTAGATATTTGTAATACCTACAACTTCCTCCACGGACGTGTACCCAAATTCATCACATATAGGGTAACATGGAATTTACGTTGCATTTATGTCGTACTTTTATATTTTACATTCAGTTTTATTTGTTTACTAATCACCAGTTCTCAAAGCATTTCATTCGTAATAATTTAATTATCGTTTATTTGATTAAGCGATTTTAACTGTTTTGTTGTTTAATGTACACTCAAATTCTGTATTTGTGATTCAAAAATGATAGACTTGTTTAAATTATTTGATCATACACGGCGCATGCATTCCTGCTATCGATCAAACATGTTGACGCTCTTGTTATTAGAAACAACATACTTTTTTATCATTTTACAATGTCTTCTGGTAGACTTGATTTCGATTTCGTTGTGAAAAATCAAACTCTGTAAGTAAATCATTATTAATTATGTACTTTGGAATTAAATCTAAAATTGTGGTAAATCTACAATTGTTTGAGTATTGCTAGTACCATTTGTTATAATTTAAATGTTGTATGTGGTAGACTAAATTGCGGCTAGAACATCTAGGATGCATGGGTAATTAATAAAAGTAACAATTAATTACATGTTTCTATTTTAGAGGACTTTATTATTGAAAAATCCAATATTTCTTAAAGTATAATACCGTCTAAATTACCGATTAAAATCAGCTCGTGTTTTGGTCGAAGAGTACACTATTAATTTTCAATTTACATGCATAACAAACGATATAAAATTACAGGGCCAATTTAGTGATTTTATTTTTCTGTTGTAAGGAAATTATAGAGGTTGTAGACGGAAATATTACTCTTGTAAATATTCCTGTACCTCTATAAATAGAAATATACCTTAGGTCGCTGGTCAAGCTGATTTCACATTCTTTGCAATAGACATCGACCGTTAGATGGCGCTTGTTATGTATCGTGGTCTCTTAGACTATGACATGTACCGTATAGGCTCTGAGAGATTATGCCGGCCACTGCATTACCTTGTCTGACGAGAGCTAACACCTCAGTCTGAAAATGGTTTGGAGTGGTAGGAACGGGATAGACTAGAAGAACTAGACAAAAGTCATTTTCCACAGGAGGCGCCACATGATTTAATGGTATATTTATTAGTAAGGAACATAGCCTTGAATTTGATTCCTTTTTAAATGCTGGGCACATTGTTAAATCGACGTTGAAATGTGCAAAAATCATGAAAAATTAGGTTTTCCAAAAGCAGCTCAACGATTATTGTCAATAGAAGTAGCCGTTTTTTTTCTGGTGTGTAGGTAATAGAAAAACGGTTAATTTAAGACCTTGTTGACCCAAACTGGTTAATTCTTTGTTTAAGTATTGGCAAGGAACTGTCAAAATTCTCAAAATTTTAAAGTACTTTTCATTTCGTGAAAAAAGCTCTCACATCCTTGCAACTTTTAGAGAATATGTCTCTTATTACCCTCAAGATTTCATCTACAAATATGTATTAATTAACGGGAAAATCAATTTCTTTATTAGAAACATCTTTAAACGTTCAATGCAATTTGACTCTATTCCCATCAACCAAAATGGGTAATCCGGAGCTCATTCTTTTTTATCGAGACTTATATCTTATGAAACTGTTGTGAGAATATCATTTTCCTATACAGAGTGGGGCAATAGTGAGTCGGACCTCGATGTCTCGAGTTCTACGATAGCTAGGAATTTTTTAAAAATTGCAATAAACTAGATAAAAAGTCTATAACTCTAACTCTAATATTTCCTCCGCAAACGTTGATAGACCATCTGTGTTGGTTATCAACTTACATAATAAAGTGAGGATTCTCCAAAGCATAATAATGGATATTGTGCCTATTAACAAATCCATTTTTATAATAAGTTGCCTCATCAGTGAATAAAAACATCATTGAAGAAGTGGACATGATCTTGCATTTTACCTCTGGCCCAATTACAAAATTGTAGGCGCTTTTGAAAATCGTCATCAAATAATTCCTGGTGCATTTGAATATGACATGCATGCAACTTATTTGTTTTTAAGATTCGACCCATAGACCGTCTACTTATTTCTACTAATGAGCTCACTTCTCTTTGACTAACATGGGGATTCTCAACCGTTGCCAGCACCACAGAAAACTCATTTTCTTCGTTCACAATACGTTTTATTCTTTTACTTTTTTTTATCTTCGACATTTCCAGTTTCCAGAAATTCATAGAGAAGGTTTTGGAAGCTGCTAACATCAGGAATCCTTCTTTCAGGATAACGTTGGTGATAAATTCTATTGGCAAGTAAATAATTTCTGTCTGACTCGCCCAAAACTAAAGTCAGGTCTACAAGTTCCGCTTTATTATAATAAATATTTTAAAATTCCAAATATTTTAAATTTAATACAAATTGTAACTAATGACCGATAAGTGTGATAAATGTTCCATTGTACATGACAATTTATACCAAACTGAGGTTTTATTGCTTGGCGAATAACGAAAACGGTAAAAAAATGTACAAAAAAACATTACAGTAAAGGACCTGTTAAATACTATTTACTGTTTCAATGGATTGGAAGAAATGGTCCCACTAAATGGCCTCATTTCAAAATTACATAAAGACGTGTGTTAATTAAAATGGGCAACACGTCGAACACCTGATATAAATTTTTCTAATGAATTATTTGAGGAAACCTCTTTTTTTAAGTTTATTCTTGAATTTGACACTTATTTATTTATACAACGAAAATTGTTGCAATTAGCCATAGGGAAGCATTTACAAAATATGTTCGTTTTTCATTTCTACATCACATCGTCGAAAAATATACAGGGTGTTCCATTTGAGAAAATTCAATTTAAACAGTTTTTAATTGAAAAATAATTTTTGCCCACCCTGTACAGTTTTAGGAAATTAAAATGACTCAAAAATATTAACTAGATATCTCGTAACAGGTATTCACATAAGTTTTACTTAAAACCCATAATTGGGACTGTGGTGATTTTTTTAATATCCAAGTGCAGAATGCATTATTTCAACAAAACGATTCATTACATCCAAGTGGTTGGGAGATATTCAATGCTAATATAGGATGAATAGAGCCTAGAAAGAGGCTTCAAAAAATGTACTAATATACATAGCATTCCATTTGAAAGAAGGCACTTGGTCCTGTAATTTCGTCTTGTCTCGCCCTGTATGTTCGAAAATAATTTCCTGTTATAGACTTTTTTATCTAGTTTACTTGCAATTTTTTTAAAAATTTCTAGCTATTGTAGAACTGGAGATATCGAGCTCAGACGCGAATGTATTACCAACAACTGATATTACGGGCATATTATTTTGATATCTGAATAGTTGATAATTTAACATACATTTTAAAAAAAGTGCTCTAGCACATTTAATAGCCAAGATAATTGTGTTTTGTTAAATTCGCCAAATGTTTATTTGTAAACATTGAGGGTCGAAATTGATACTACATGTAGTTGAATACTTGAATTTCGTAATTCCATCAACTATATAAAACGAGCGTTGCACAAGGGTAGAAATTAATTTTAAATTGACCTATTTTTAGAAATATTACTCTTGTAAAAATATTTATTACTAAAAAACATTGTGGTTTCAAGCATATGACTGTCATGAAACTGTACTCAAAACTAAAAAATTCCACGACCACAAGAGACCTAGAAATAAAATTACTTAATGTGGAATTTCATATCCTTAATTTTTCATGTAGATTGATAATTATTAGCGAACTACACACCGAATGTACACATCCCAGTAAGTGATATCACTTTCTGCTACGTGCGATGAATGTTGCATTAAAATTTTAAATTGGATTTTGTGTTGAAAAATTCCTTAACTTTAAACCCCGACAGAATATGACGAAAGGAGGTGGTCATATAAATTATCTAGCCATTTATTTGCTGAGACATTAAATGCTTGTTGACGCTTGTTGTCGCTGAACTGTGCCGTGCAATCCTCCGTTCCGCTGGTGCTAGAATCTATACTTCGACGCGCCGCACCATTGCACAGTGGTGCTTTTTTCAAATCAAAAGTCGATAACCTAGCCAAATTTACGAGACAAGTATTTGAATATGCTAAATTCAATTTTGCTGCAGAATTTTTTTTCCCAATATAGCAGCTTCAAAATTAAGGCTAGAAGGAGCAAGATAGACGAAAAATTCAATAATGTAACCCAGATACAAAAATAAGTTCTTATTCTGGAACTTGACTCGAGTAGTCCGATGTATTTTTCGACGCTGAATTCGAATCCGATCTCAGAAAAGCCCAACCACCCTCAAAATTTTGAGCTAGAGCGAAAAAACCACCCTGTTAACGCCTGTTAATAATTAAGTGAAACTGGTGGGAGAGGAGGGGGGGGGGGGGTGAAAAATATTATAAACAAATCGGAGGCCTTGGTTTCTATATATATATATATATACACCAAATACCAAGTTTCTGTACTCTCATCAGCTTGCTTGCTTCTTTTCCTTACCTCTCAACCCTTCAACGGATAAGAACAATCCAGTTCCAGACGGCGTTTCATGACATTTCTTACCTATTTCTTTTTTGCAACTATTATACTTCCACTTCACTAAGTGGATGTGGAAATAATTAAATTCGAGTCGTAGTTTGACCTTTATGTTTAACAGTTCTGGTATTATTTTTGAATAAAGAGTGGTATTTAACATACAATAAAGCTCTTTAGAGCTCAAAATAAAAAGTTAAGAAATATATGACCATTTTGATCAATTTTTCGCGTTGATATCATAAGTACTTTGAGCTTTTATCTTAAACCTAATTAAAAGAACATCCATGAATACGGCACGATATTTAAAACATATTTTATTTCATTTAAAATACGTATTTATCGATGTCTTCGTAAAAGTTTCTTGTACCATCCTGAGCAAATAAATCGAAATAGTATAGTCATGCAGATACTTTCAAAAGTAAACTACCTTTTAACACGTACTTGTTAAAATATTTGAAATTGGTTCTAATTATTTGGGACTTCCTGCCACATGTATTTTTTTTCTTAACCGGTGCTCAGGGAATCTACAAAATATTACAATTAACCAGTATGTTACTGGCAAGTAACCTCTACGACTGTGACTTTTACGTCAAAGGATCAGCTAGAGGTTGCTTTTTTCAAACAAATAGCACAAATAAGTATAAAAACTTGAGATTAAATATTTCGCCGACGTTTCGAAAACCTAAACTGTTTCTTTTTTCAAGACTTTTTTCGTAAAATATTTTTTGCTGTGTATGATAAATACACAGCTATAAGAATGTTTGTTATATTCAATATCCATAGATAATGACAATTTACATAGAATTGTTGATAAAGTACGACAAAAACACAGCGTTAATTCCTTATGTATGCGGATTATCCGAAAAGTTGCGCCGTATCGGTGATAGATTTGATATTAGGACAGTATTTCAAACATACAACACTTTAAGATCTATTCTGACAAAGACCAAACCGAAGAACCACGAGCAAAATTAAAAAAACTGCATCTATGGTATTCCGTGTGAGTGCAACAAACATTACGTGGGTGAGTCATCCAGACCATTTAGTGTAAGATTTGACGAACACAAAAATTATATCAGAAAAATGCATTTCAGAGGCCCAAGTTCTGCGAACACGCTTGGGAGAACGGACATAGAATTAACTGAGACTCGGCCAAAATTTTAACAAAAGAGGCGCTATTGGAACATATTCTTTAAAGGATTTTGCAAACAGCAGAAAAAAATAACTATCTGTAACTAAAAGAAAAACTGTGTAAAAATATTAATGAAATCTTTGCATTATTTCGATAACCTTAATTCTGGTTATGCTAGCAAATTAAAATTCTAAAATAAATTTGTCTAATTTTTTATTTGACAATTCTCATTCTAACACTAGCATCCACACAGTCCCCTACGACCATGCAGATTAAACTGGTATCTACATAACCCCTACGATTATGAAGATTCAGTTAAAAATGAGAACAAAGGCCTAAAATGAACTTATCCATCTACCTTGTCTTAATAAATTTTCATTCTAATGGATTACATTGTCATGAAATCTATCATTCCGTTTCTTGGAAATGCTTAGCCTTTGAAACGTTTTTCGCCCTTACTCTGGATCTCATCAGAAAGACATAAAGCTACTCATAAAGATGTTTCATACAAAACCAAGACGGTTTGTATGAATAAGTGTGAAATAATTATATTTGACATTGACTGATAAAAACAACAGATCTTCACATATCTATTAGCTAACTAGTATTGGACCCTATATATATATATATATATATATATATATATATATATATATATATATATATATATATATATATATATATATATATATATATATATATATATATATATATATATATATATATATATATATATATATATATATATAATCTATGCATGTTTAAAAATGTATAAATCCTATAAAGAATATGTTTCAATACAATTATAGGCAAATAAATAAAAATTCATTTTTAAAAAGAGGCGGATAGCGAAAAAAGATAAACAAAAGTATCAGCAATAATATTATTGAATGAAGATAGATGCGTATCGAATTGTTCCGTAGATGTCTGTACAACCTGGTTGCCAATGTTAAAAGAAGAACTTCACAAACTTAACATTGTATAAAAATTAAAAAAATTGCTAACTATATCAAATTCTATGTAAATAGTAAGTATCTATGGATATTGAATTTAACAAACATTCTTAGAGCTGTGTATGTATTACATACAGCAAAAAAGATTTTTCGAAAAATGCCTTGAAAAGGGAAACCGATTAAAATTCCGAAAGGTCGGAGAAACATTTAATTTCATCTGTGTTATTTGTTTTAAAAAAGTAGCCGCCCTGTAACTGATCCTTTGACGTAAAAGTCACAGGCGTAGAGGTTATTTACCAGTAACATACTGGTTAATTGTGATATTTTGGAGATTCCCCGAGCACCGGTTAAAAATTAAAAAAAGACATGTGCCAGGAAGTCCCAAAGAATCTGAAAAATTTAAGACAATATTTGAAATTGTCAACCTTAAAGTTCTGGCACTGACATCAACTACGGTGTACCGTAGCCTATGTAGATGAAATACCATACTATTTAAAATGGCCCGCTGTCACAGGACTTGAACAATTCCTTTTACACGGAAAATGAATAAAAAGGTGTTAAGTGTGATATTTCGTTGAAATAAAAATACCATCTTCTTTCGAATAGTATAATAAATACGCATGCCCTAGTGGAAAATAAGAATGTTTGGGTGCCAAAAGGGCACTAAACGTCATCCGATCTACACCAGAACTCTCTTAGCTCATGTACGATACTAATGTTATTATTGTACCAAATTCCATCAAGTCTGCTGGCTAGTTTCAGCGCTGTCGTATCTACATACATACACACATACATATAGACACATTTTAAAATGACTTTCTCGTGTTCCTGGGACTCCAAGACGAAAAAATCTGGTTTTGTCTCAATTTCTTCTTTGCCAATTATAATAACCACCCTATTTTTTTATTTAGTGGAGAGATTAAAATAATGTAAAATGGCATTAAAAGTAATTCAGGTATTTATTGGTTAAATTCTAAATATTTCGATATTTGCTTTTCTAGGAAAGAACTAGTAATTTTAGAGGAAAAGGCAAGCAAGGAATGGCACAAAAAATGGGGATTTTATCTCGATTTTGATAAGGTTCGTATAACAGCAGCAAGTTTCATATTTACTTTGACAAAAAGTAAAAGAAAATATCTAGTAGTGCACTTGTAAATTACTTTATCACATTAAAATTAGGACTGTTAATAATACGTAATACATGATAGTAAATTTACACAATAAGGAATTTTTATAATCTTACTCCTCATTAGTATATTCAGGAAACATTATAATGATAGTGGATTTCACCTCTTTAAGTACGTCACGAATTATACCCACCATTTTTCACCATTTGCCAGTTGCTTTTTAGGCTAGATTACCTGAATCTGATTCATTGGTTGCATTTTTGTGTTGCAATTATAAAGGTACATTATGTTGATCCAATAAAGATATAAAATAATGTTCCAAACATGTAGAGAGCGGACCACTACCAGGGCCATGGTATATCGTATATAGTATGGTATACATGGTGTCTCGCCAGGAACTGAATCCATCAATATAGGGAAAAGTATGTAACAAAACATTTTTCAAAATTTTAGGAGTTACTAAAATCAGTGTGACCAATCTAACTAAAATAATTACAAGCATATACTTCTCCTTATATCGGAAGTTTACACCAACTTACTTATTTTAAACGCAACACCCTATATGTTTTCTGACTTTTCGAGATGATCAGTCGAAAACATGTAGCATACCCTATACCTAAACCCCTCAGAGATACTTGACGTTTAATAAAAAATATAACAGGTGCAACAATTTACAAGAACCGTTTTGCAAAATTTTACAAAAAATGGCAAAATTGTTAATTAAGAATTTAAAAAGTAATAGATTGTTAATTACTCAAATAGTAATAAACCGATCTTACTGAATTTTTTTGTACATTATTGGGACAACATAGACACCATCTTAAATTTTTAGCCCTCTATATGCAGTTGTTTTTCAGTAAAGAAATAGTGAAAACAACGTATTTTGAAAGCTTTGGAAGCCATTTGCAAGTTAACAATTGCACCTAGCAACCTCTATCTTTGCTCATTTTTTAGAGAATTTCATAACGAACAAATTTCCTAATGCAGAGAAAACCATTTATGTGAAACGGCTTTCCAGCTTGTTTGCGCCAAATGGAGGAAAGAAATTAGTGGGGAAAATGTAGTTCTCACTGTGTTTGTGGATTTGAGGCGAGCTTTTGAGACTATAGATAGACGGTTGTTAGTGAAAAAATTATATAGATATGGCATTCAAAGTGCTGTTTTAAAGTGGTTAGAATACTCTTTGTGTGAAAGGTATCACAGGACGAAAATTAGAAACAAAATGTCAAGTACGATTGAGAGTCCGTTCGGTGTTCCTCAAGGAAGTGTCTTGAGGCCTCTTCTCTTTATTATCTATGTCAACATTGTGTTTTAAAAAATTCATACATATATTTGTGATTTAATGATGCTGTAATCACTGTGACCGGTACACATTTCGATAATATAACAAACACTCTTAATAACGAACTTGACATTTTGTACAACTAGCTCTGTGGCAATAAGTTAAAACTAAATTCTGATAAAACCAAACTTATGGTTATAGGCTCAAAATCTCTATGTAATAAATTCCTGGGTAGTAATTATATAATTAAAATAAATGAGTGTGTTATAAAAATAGTGGATCAAATTAAGTATTTCGGTGTTATGTTGGACACTTATGTTTTGTAATCAAGTTAATTACTCTGTAAGAAAATTGGGAAAGAATTGTTACTAACTTGTCGCAGAGGAGCAAATTACTTATATACAACACCATAATATATCCCTATTTTACATATTGCGCGTCCCTTTTAATAGCATGCAACAACCAAGAAATCGGCAGGTTGCAACTATTGCAAAATAAATCAATGAGAATTGTAATAAATTGTGGTATTTGTACTTCCGTAAAGCTTATGTTAAGCGTTTTTAATTGGTTGTCTATGGAGCAGAGTATAAAAAAGGCGAATTTAGTTCTAATATATAAAATAATTGATGGCAAAGTTCCCACTTATTTACAAATATTAAAGAAACGCCTAGATGTACATGGTTATAATATAAGATCAAAAAATAATTATGACATTGAATTAGTTAAAAAATCATTTTGCAAGGTTCTATATATCAGGAAGGACTTCGCCTTTTCAATGTTCTGCTCAATGATATAAAACAGGCTCCTAGTGTGAATGTTTTTGTTGAAAATGTATCTAAATATTTGACATGTAATTATTCAGCTACCTAATGTATTAACTACGTTTTTAATTTTATCTTTTACATTTTTATTCACATTTATAATATTTTTGTCTGTTTACATTTCGTGTACTAAAATAGCTAAATAGCTAAATAAACAAATATAATACAATACAATATGTTACACTAAACGCTAGTAGGAACGCAAATATTTAAAGAAATATAGAAAAGGGGCCTATTTTATTTTATAAAATCAAGCGGTTCACCAATTTGGAAACAAACTTAGGGTGTTCAACTACACCCTAAAACGAAGCTATTCCAACAAGAATCTCGCCTAAGGGCCAAAAGTTTATTTTTTTGGCATTTTTTCCTCCCCGCCGTCTAGCCTACTGTGTTATTTCTACGTTCCAAGGAGCAAATGCGTATCTCCTACAGAAATGGAGTTATATCGGTTCATGCAAACAGTTGCACCCGTCAGATTTTCTGTAAAACGTCAATTGTCTCCTAAAATGCTGGGTTTAGGGATAGGGTATGCTACCAGATTTAGATTCAGAAAATTAAGTTCATTTCGAAATATATATAGGGTATTCCATATAAAATAAACAAGTTGGTATCGACTTTTGGTATATCCAGAAGTATATTGGTAATTATTTTGGTTGGATTGGCTACACTGGATTTGGTAACTCTCAAAATTTTTAAAACTTTTCGTTATATGCTTTTTCATATATCGATCGATTCAATTCCCGGCTAGACACCATGCGTTTAATGCGCATAGCCCGACAGAATAACAATAAATCCACGTACTATTTTTATTGCTTATTTAACCCCTATATTTGGAGTTGAAAGAAAAAGTGCTATCAGTCGCACAGCAAATGAATTCTTGTTTTTTTTAATTTGATTCACTTTATAACCAACCGTCATATTATGATTCAACACACATGAAAATCATACATGAGGGTCGAATTGATATCCTCCTCCACATCAAAAATTTTTATTTCCGATTTTTGCTAACCTTTTCCTAGACCAGTGGCATAATTTCAGTATTTTTATTCAGGTAGGCAGGAGGGCACACGTTTGTGTCTTTCCCGCACAGTAAGGTATCTCGGGGTAACCTTGGACTCCAAGCTGTCATGGAAGGGCCACGTTGAAGCACAAACGAGGAAAGCGTGCGCCTCCTTATGGATGTGCAAACGCATCTTCGGTCCAAAATAGGGAATAAGTCCGAAGATGGTGAAACTCCTAATAACATATGCGGCACTAGTGTGGTGGCGCTGCCAGGAGCGCTCCACAATTAGGGCTCGCCTATGTCAAGTTCAAAGGCTAGCTTGCCTTGGAATTGCAGGAGCTATCAGAACCACTCCAACGATAGCAATGGAGACCATTCTTCGACTCACTCCCTTGCATATCGAGGTGGAACTGAAAGCTAAAAAAGCAGCATATAGACTGTTCAAAAATGGAATGGGAATGGGACTGGCCGGGGATGGGGGCACACAAAGGCCCTGAATCTGCCGGTAAGGGATCGGGTCATCACCCAAGTGGAGGATGACCGGTGTCTCCCTGTCTATAATTTCACTATTCCACACTCAGCGGTGTTTCCCAGTCTAGAGGACTGGGAGCGCGATAAAAACCGTCTTCTGACTCCCAAAGGTCTTGAGTGGTACACAGACGGATCTAAGACTCAGGAGGGAACTGGTGCTGGCATACACGGCTGCAAACCTCGTATATGCCATATTGGTGTGTGCAAGCGACACACCACCGGCTCGGTGGCGCAATGCTAAGGCGGTTGGCTTGCGACCACGGGGGTCCCGGGTTCGAATCCTGGCCAGGGTATGGATGTTTAGTGGCGTTTTTCATGTGTTACCGACATGGTAACAGTGTACTAGACCGCTGTTGGGTGACACAACATGTCTAGTCGCTGATATCTATCCTGAGTTCGAGTCTCAGCTGCGGTAGATGACAATATCGCAGGGAATGGTCGTTGTGTTGATGTTTATGTGTACGTGTCCTGGTTGAGTGGTGGAATAGCATTAGCTAAACTCCGCCAGGACGTTAATATAAATAAGACGATTAAATAAATAAATAAATAAATAATCTCAGGAGATGTATCGCCAACAAACATATTTATATATAGCGACAGCCAAGCAGCCTTGAGGGCTCTTGTGTCAAACAAAGTGACCTCAAGACTAGTTTTAAACTGTCGGAATATTTTGACAGAACTGTGCGAACACAACTCTGTCAAACTCGTATGGGTGCCCGGTTACAGAGGTGTGGAGAGCAACGAAGAAGCAGACCGATTGGCGGGAGAAGGGGCAATAACTACGTTTCCTGGCCCTGAGCCAGCCTTCTGTTTGCCAAGAAGTCTGATTCAATCAGAGATACGAGACTGGGCCACTGCAAGGTTCAGCAACTATTGGACTCAGGCCCCTGGAATGAGGCAGTCGAGGCTCCATATAAAGGGGCCCTCGACTGACTCAACCATTAAGTGGCTGCTTGGACTCGATAGAGAAAAAATGAGACGGATAGTAGGCTTGTTAACAGGACACTGTCCTCTGAACAAATATCTTCACACAATGGGGTTGAAAAACAGCCCTATTTGTAGGATGTGTGCAGTGGAGGATGAAACCACCACTCATATCCTATGCAGTTGCGCACCCTTAGGTGCGTTAAGATATAGGTATCTCCAAAGGCAATTTTTACAGCCGGAGGAGTTACGGGATCAACCGTGGAATATACTGCTCTCCTTTGTGGAGAGCACTGGTCTCTTCTAGAAGATCCCACATGACGCGAATGCACAATGGGCCGACAGGCCTGAGTGCTGCGGATTCCACAGATCTACTCGCGCGATAATAATAAAGGTAGGCAGGGATTTTCACAGATAATCCAAGAGCTGGAAGCAAAGCGAACCTTGTAATTCTTAAACGATAACCCGAAGGAAAGTAATTCTTAAACGATAATCCTGTAAACTCAAATGCTCGATAGCGAGTGCTGCAAAAAGTTAAAACTTAGACAGAAAACCCTAAACTCAAATGAACGAGCGAAAGCGAGTTTATCACTTCACAGGTAATATTAAACCCAAAAGAGCGAGTAGTGTGAGAGAACAATTTAGTAAATATAAGGCTCGCGCAAAAATCGGAAGAATTGACTATCGTTCACCGAACGGTTGAGCGCACGTTCTCCAGATGATTGTCGTTCATATACGTTCGGTGATACGTTGGCTAATGTGTATAATTTGAATTTTTTTGCGATAACTCCGCGAGTATTCGCAATTTTATAAACAAATTGTAAATAATACGATTTTCGATTCCAAACTACTTCTATCGTAAAGTATGAGTCAAGACAAGAAAGAGTCATATATTTTATGTCGAAACGGTTTAAGTTTAAAAAGTTGTTTCTACCTTTAATAATTTTGGAGCAGAAATTTTACAACTTAGACAAGGAATTACTTTTATCCGAATTGCAATGCTTTTACAAGATGAGAGATATAAAAAAATATACAAGAATGAGCAACCATATTTGTGAATTAATCTCTAAGAAATGCGTTCCCTCTCATTTGTGAACTTTTCAATTAATTTTTACAATTCCGATGAATTCTGCGGAATATGAATCTTTTTCATGTTTGCGGCATTAAAAGACCTACTGCAGAAATGCCACATGACACAATAGGTTAACTTCATTAGCTCTGCTGGCAATTGAGAGATATATTGAAATCAACATCGAAGAAGTAATAGACGACTTTAATTCAAAGGGAAACAGAAGGATGCATTTTACATAAAAATATTATAATGAAATATTTGGATGGTGGAACAAAATGCTTAATTATTATTTTGTTAAATATATAAATATTTGTGGTGAAATAATGTTTAATAAAATAAATAACGCTTGCAAATCTATTTTATTGTACAATTTATTGTTTGTCAATTTTGGGTAAATATTCAAGTGCCATCTGGAATTTAACTCACCTGTCTATGATTTTACGAATATTGAACTCGCTATCCCCCGGGCATCTGCTGGGGTTTAACTCGCCTGTCTGTGGTTTTACGAGAATTGCAAAAAGGCTCCGTTCAAAATTTAGCTCTTAATCCCTACCAAATTGTATTGAAAACCTTTGTCTTGATTGGCGTAATCGTCATAGTTATTATTTTTTCAGGAAGAATTTCGGAATTCGACAGATTTGCCTTAAATAATTCAATGCTCTTTCAAAATATTGGGTGGGCAGTTGCCTACCCTTAATCCCCCCCCTCCCAAATTGGGCCTATGTACTAGACCTAGCTTGATGAAGCTATAAATAGACCCATCCCGCTGAATAATACTCTGCAGTTGGCAATAGATTTCATAGAAATCACCTAAAATAATTCAGTGTTGACTGAACATAATAAACATAAACAAATGCCGAATTGAGAATTACCTCCATGACAAAAAATTTTGCACACCTTATAATACTAGACATAGCTTCATGAAAGTATGCTTAAACAAACACAGAAAACATACATATGGGTCGAAATGAGAATTTTCTCATTTTCCCTTTCTAATCATTCTTGAAGTAGGTAAATAGTCCAATAGTTATAAAGATTTCCATAACAAAAGATATTATCTAAGGTTATACATCACAAAACCACCAAAATCAGTTCTGGGGGTACCACACAATCCCCCCACAAAAGACCACCCCTTCAGTCAAAAAAGCCTTATTTTACTGATACAGTAGTGCCGCGATAATCCGACCCCCCGTTAATCCGGATGCTTCTATAATCCGGATTGCCTTCTTGTCCTCTTGAAGTACTCTGTAATCCGGATTTTACTTGATTCAGTAATCCGAATTCATTCAGGTGACTCTTCTTTGAGCTTGTAAAGTGTCTTAAGAGCTAAACTTAAAACATGATAAAACAGCCAGTTCCTTAGAAAAATTCTGGAAAACCATTTTAAAACCAAAAATGAGAATGACTTAGAAGATGACCCCTTTAAGTACTATGCAACAAAAGATACTAGCAGAAGAAATTAATGCGGATTCATCAATACTTCATAGCATTGGGAATGTTGACATAGATGCCGGTGAAGCTATTGATTGGATTGATAGTGATAACAAAATGATTGAACAAGAAAATTTAACTCATGTAAATGCTGACTGATGATGATGTGATGGAAATTGCCACTCCGGTAGAATTAAATACGAAGATGTTGTCAAAAGCTTAAATCTTGCTTTACAGTGGGCTACAGAAAATAACATTCCTTTAAAAGATTATGATGCTACAAAATCTCAAGGAAACTGCTTTTGAAAAACAACAGCACGTGCACATAAGTCATCAGAGTAAATTCACTTTATTCAGTCTGTGCCGAAAATTATAAAAGAGGGTACCACACAATTCTAACGAAGCTGATGAAATTAATGTAGAAGAAAGTGATGAAAATGTTAATTATGTATGTACATACATGTAGTTACATATTTTTAATATTTCGTTTTCATGATATAGGATCCCCCTTTTTATTTGTCTTGTTTTTTATATAAGTACAGCGCTTACTTTTGTTAAATACAGCCTTTTATTTATTTTTTTGCAATTTTAAAAGCTGAATTTAAAATGTCTTGATAATCCGGATTATTTGATAATCCGGATTAGCCTGGTTTTAATTGATCCGGATTATCGCGACACTACTGTAACTCGTTAACCGTTGAAAATATAAAAACGAAAGTTTGACTAACTGCCTAAAGAAAAGTCCTCTTGTAATTTATTTGTGTATGCCATGGTTTTCGAGAAAATCGATATCGAAAAAAATCGCAAAATTTGTATTTTTAATGCACAAGAATTCTCGTTTATTTGCAATTTTCTTGCGCGCGGCCTATAAAAAAATTGAATTGCTCGAAAACCAAACATGCTAGAAAGAAAAATGGGTTTTAAAGGGGATATAAAATATTATTTTGTCTTGCCGTTTTTGATGGCTATTGATATTTATTAGTATATAAAAATAACAATATAATATAGTTACCTGTTGATTTTTTGCACTTTTAACTATTCACAGGCCCATAAAAAATAACTGACTTTAATATAAGTTATAAACGCATTATCTCTTAGTTCAAGGTAGTACTTTAATGAAGAAAAAGTTAGGACTAAAAATATTCACATTTAAAAATTTACCAGCATATTGAATTTAGCCAAATTTTGGCCAATTTTTTATTGTTTCATAAAAATAAAAAAAAGACCCAAACGTCTTGAAAATTTAGCTCAAATTTTTTTTTCTTGAGTTGATATATCATATAACTATTGTTTCTAATCTTTTAATAGCTAAAAAATTGTATTAAAACAAATCATAAAAAAATTGAATAAGTATGCAGCCTTTTTTTGGATTTTTTTTTGGCTTATTTTAACATGCTACTAAATTTGTAAATGTGAATATTTTTATTCTTAACTTTTTCTACATCGAAGTACTACCTTGAACTAAAAGATAATGCATTTATAACTTATTTTATAGTCACTCATTTTTTATGGGCCTGTGAATAGTTAGATGCACAAAAAATCAAGTGATAACTATATTATATTGTTGTTTTTGTATGGTAATAAATATCAATAGCACTCAAAAATGGCAATTAGAGAGTATTTCATATCCTCTTTGAAACTCATTTTAGTTTTTCTTCCCAGCTTCTTTGGTTTTGGTTTGGTTTTTGAGCATTCATTCATTTTTTCTATAAGCTGCGAGCATTTTAGTTTTTCTTCCCAGCTTCTTTGGTTTTGATTTGGTTTTTGAGCATTCATTCATTTTTTCTATAAGCTGCGAGAATTAAAAATAGAAATTGTACAATTTCTGTCAATATCGATTTTCTCGAAAACCATGTGTTAGGAGACGCCCAGCCGTTTAACATCGTGCTGCCGAAGCAAGTGTTATATAATATAATTCTGAGATACGATATCTTTTGGTAGTCTCGTAATGTAATTGATATATTGGTTAGTTATTGTTCAGATTGCATTGAGTTAATAGTTCGGGTCTAAACATATTGTGTTAAAGTAACTTTGGTAGTTTCATATTAGTGCTCCTTCGGTCGTCACCTAACACATGGCATATACAAGAAAATTACAAGAGGACTTTCTTTTAGGCAATTAGTCAAGCCTTCTTTTTTATAATGAGCAATTTTTTATATCTTCAGCGGTTAACGAGTTATCTGTAAAATAAGGCTATTTTCACCGAAGGGGTGGTTTCTTTGGGGGGTTGTGCGGCACCCCCAGAACTGATTTTTGTGGTTTTGTGATGTTTAATCCTCGCACTAACAGTTACGTAAGGAAAATCTCAGATAACGTTTTTTGCGAGCTTCTGGTGTATTTTTTACTTTACCTACTGGACTAAAATAGGAGTCTCCACGAAACGATGTTACAGCTAAAAGAAACGTAAACATACCACATTGCTTTACCTCTGTATTATCCAGTAAATATTGAGTTTCTAAATAAAATAAATTCGCAATACAATTTACAGCGCATCTGAAATCTCAGTAAAATAATTGATATTAGAGACAGCGGCTGGCGTACTTGGTCGCGTCTTGTTCACACTTTAGGACAAATTACTATCAAATTGAGTCAGAATCCTTTGAAAATAACATTTCAATTTATATCCGTACCAATTAAAATGGCAAAAAGGCCCCTGATTGTCGTCGTGTTCGAAAAGCCGAACTGTGCATTGAAGTGTTTGAGAGTAAACCGTTGTTAGCCACACAAATTGGATACCGAACTACAAAGTGCAGTGCATCGCAGTCGGCCCGGTACAGTAAGGAGCTTAGTTATGTCGCCAATTTCCTTCCCTTTTGCTTTTGTACACCAACAGCAAATACAAACAGATAGCTACCATTAAAATGTGAGCGCAGATCCACCCTCAGTGTTTCCTCTGCAGTTTATACCTTTCTTGCTATTTGAGACAAAGCGAAATAGACGTTGTCAAGGAATGAAGACTGTAAAATAACCGATAGGCTATTATGCGAGACTATACGGGGGGGCTTCTAAAATAACCTTCTAAATGTCGGCATGTAGAATTTATCGAAATTTGTCAAAAAGTTGTAGATTCTGACATAAGACGTACTCGTAATGAGTTACAAGCTGTTAAAGGGTTCAGACGAAACAAATGTAGATAAGAGTCGTACAAAATTTATTCATGTTCCAAAGGTTCGATTAAGTATTTTTGTAATTGAAGATATATACTTTATTGTGACTAATATGTATTACACATTATGCTTTTAAATATATACGTTTATTTACCTTAGAAATTTTAAACTTATATTTGATTTTGTGTATTATTTTGTAGTTCTTCCACTAAAACATCATTGATACAATAAAAAGCGTTTTATGAACCAATTTGGTTTTGAAATGTATTGATATTATTACGAAGGCTTAAGGCGAGAGCCTGGGAACCAGACCCTTGCCTTAAGCCTTCGTGGCATATGGTGGAGGCGCCTAGCTTTATTCCCAGGGGTGATTCCTCATAATCACTCCTCCTCTTAAAGCCTACCATATGTATATGGCGTATGGTGGAAATGCCGAGTTTTCGTCCCAAGGAGTTGGTTCTTCGTAACCATTCCTATCCCAAGTTTTGCTCTCATTATCTTTAATTTCATACACGTTATCCCAAGTTTTGTTTCCAGGGATAAATTTTCGAAATCACCCCATCTCTTTTAATTTCATATAACTATCCTGTTTTGACTTTCATATGATTTAGAAACCAAAATCTAAGACGTTCGATTTTAGTCAGCATGATTGTGTAATATTTCTGAAAATCCAAAAAATGGTTAGTTTTGTTTCAATTTGTCTCCAGCTTGGAGGTAATTAATATTTCCCTATTAGGCAGAGAAATATTCTTGTAGGATCTCCTCACTACTCTTTATTTTTTGTTGCTGTCTGAGCCTCAGCTCTTTTTAATTTTTTTTACCCCAACATAAAAATAGTAAATATACTATTATACGAGTTTCTAATTGTTTTCTTAAAATGCCAATGGTTATTACAAGAAACCTTGTAACCTTGGGTGTTTTTTTTTGAGAAACTTCGTGTGTTACTTATTTTTATAGTATAAAAAATTTCTATTAAAGTATTTAAACATAGTGTAGACGAAACTACATCTTATGTCTACTGTAGTTGATTCTCTTTTTGAAAAACAAAAGTTAACATCAACGAATCTATTTATGATTTTTCTATTAGAGTATCTAAAGGCAAGTGAATTTCATCAATATTTTCGTATTAGGTTTCCTTTTAAAAAAAGTTAACAGTAATACGCAGTTAATCATTATTTGTATAATGTCAGATATTAGATACAATCACATTAGTGTGGGAGAGGGTGCTCTCTACCAGGTAGATAAAGAGAGGTTTGTATTAGGCAAATGCAATTGTTTAGGTAAATTATCAAGAAGGCAATTAGCATTTGTCGCTTTTTTTAGGGAAAGTAGTCATGTGGTCATCACTGAGCTCATTTACATGCCCGGCGCCTACACCATATGTCACGCTGATTACGGCGAGAGCCTGAACCATGGACCCTACGCCCTACGTGACTTTGGGCTTTCTAGAGAGGTGTTAAAATGGGCGTCTTTGAGGTTTTACATGGTTTTATTAAAGCACTCGTTTAGGGAACAACGAACAACCAGCAGATACAAATAAACAACAACAGTAATACATATAATAAAAATGGAACACATAACAATTTAAACGATCTTACCAATATACACAGTGGGGAGGAAGAGGTGTCACTTTCACTTAACTGATGATCCCCACGGCGGAGATCACTAAAACTGCCTGAAAGGTCTGGGCCCCACATCCCTAAGATGAGGGTCCAAAACTAAGACTGACTGTCGACACTAAAACGTCGAAACTGAGTCAATGAAAAGAGCCAAGAGCGCCGTTTGTTTTGGCTATTCGTTTTATATATTTTGTAATTGCTTGTTTAGCAATACTGGTCAATGTCATATTTATATATATTTATGTTTTATTATTAAACAATTCCAATATCGACATTGAATTTGTTTTCTATTGTTTTTTAATTCGTATCTAGACTAGGGTCGAATATGTTTTATTTATACAAGCATTTGCTACTTTTCCGGATTAGGTTCTTTCCTGCGTGACAATATACAATCAATACGCTTTTATATAAGCCAAACTTCTTGAGCGACAAGCAGTCTTTGTCCGTTAAAGAACGGTGATACATATTATATGGACAGGATTTTGGTAACTTGCTAAGTTTTGTATGTTAAATGAGATGCGCTCATTCATTTTTGGTTAATAATATCATGGGCGTCCATTTTAGAAAAGAGTATTTAACCATGTAACTTATTTTTCAACATTGTTAACATTCTTGTCATAGATTTATAATTTTTGGATATTTTTACCTAAAAAATATGCTTCTTGTGTTAATCGATGTCAACAATAATTTTCCAACCAATTAATGTTCATCGTCTTCTGCAGCTAATTCTACAGAGAAATCACATCATGTATTGTATTATATGGATCAACAAATACGCTAATGAAGGTTTTATTTTTATTTAATGAATAATGCATGCCGTTCTTTCTCAACTCTAACAAAACTGTGGGTAATATAAGCAATTAGTAGCTATCGCAATTTGCCTCAGAGATATTTGAAAATTGTATATTTTGTATGATTATTACACGATGATTATATTATATTATGGTTGTAGACTTTATAATACCAATTAATTTTTATCATCTTCCCCTCGAACATTTAAAAAATGCATTAATACTTTCAGATCTGCATTGAGGAAGCTAGAAAACGAGGATACACAGAAGATGAATATAGAAGAATGACAGTTAGAAGAAAGGATAAACGGAATACAGATGGATGCAGCTGGCCTTTGGAACCATGTAAAGAAGTTCCGAAAACTTCTGCTGGTCAGTATGATAGATAGCGGACCCGAGGGCCTTTTGTGTAATAGTATTTAAAAAATTCTCTTAGAACTGATAATAGTGACGCAATAAGGAATTTTCATCAATTTTTAAATCCTTTTATATAAGAGCTATGTAAAAAACTTAATTACCCGTACTTCGCAATATTTTTTTCCAGTACATTTTGTGCTTAAAAAAATTATTAAAATTCAAACATTTTTGTTTCGCGCGGAAACAATAAGATTGGCAGGTGGCGGTAGTCTGACGTCAGAAGCCACGTCAGTCAGCTGTTCACGGTAAAGCAAGCATTATTCTTATTCCATTTAATCTATTTATCAGTTGATTGTAGTGTATTTCTTGAAGACATTTTGTTTCTTTGCGTTATCTTCCAATATTAATAATGGATAGTGTATTATAAGAACACGTGCCGTGCCGGCTTTCAGAATTTTACAAACAAAAATAATTTCTGCCAAGAATTTCCCAAATTTTTTTTTTATTTCTTCAGTAAAATCCCAAGAAACTCAGACATATTCCTTAGATAAAAATAAACAACTTTTGCCTCTTAAACCTTTTCTTTAAAGTGCTTCCTTCTCCCGTAAAAAAAATGCAATAGCAACTAATTTTCTATTTTGTTATTTATTCCGAGAGAAGGAAGCACTTTGGAAAAAACACCAAGAGACAGAAGATACTTATTTTTGCCCAAAAAATGTGCCTGGATTTTTTCTGAATTTCTTAGCAACATTTAAGCGGTCTTTTGTTTCCTGCCTCTCTCTCGAAGAGCGCGTGATCGCCTGACATGTTGTTGTGGGAAATGGTACCTACAGATGCCTACAATATCTCCAGCAAGGAGATCGGATCTTTAGATAATTTAATATAAATGTTGAAACTATCTAAAGGAAACAAACAAATTCATACCTTGATTTAGCAAATACCAACAAACATGCAATTTTCTTAATTTTCCAAATTTGTGAATACATAGCAGTATATCCATATTAATACTTAGTAATAAATTATAACATGAGTTAATGAGTGATAATACCTGGCTGTTATCAACTGCATCGTCCACAAACTCGTTGTCGACAGCATTGTGAACATCAGAGTGGATTCCTCCTTCAATGGTAGACCGGGGTCGATTTTTATCTCTCAAAAAAAGCAAATGTTTGAAATATACCCAGTTTCCTACATCACCTGCCCCCTTTCGTGTTTTGGTCACCTTTTTACATTCTCCATTGAACTGCCCTATCAACTTCCTTATTTTTTTTTCTGTCTCGCCTACCGCGACTCCAAACACCTCGTCCAACTCACACCACGTATCATGCTTCTTATTTCTATTTTTATAATCTTCCTCGGTCGGATTCCACAATAATCTGCGATCTTTATACATTTCATTAAGTCTATACACATCAGCCTGTCTCCACTCCATTGCACTGAACAAATCACACTCTGAATGCAGACAACGAGATGACGGATGACAGCACTGGCTCTTCGTCACATGTGCGTGTTTTATAACATGTTACAGTGTCTAAATGGAATTGCAACAAGTTACAGATTTTCTTTCATCTTTACCGACACAGGACGGGAACAGTGTAACTAGTTATAAAACACGAAAATTGTTTTAAAAGGTGTCTGTTTTAAAACATTTTCCCTTTCAATTTGTAACAAGTTATAAAACTCTGTTTTAAAACACAATGTTTTAAAACATGTTACATAGTGAGAATGCGGCATAAAGAGTCTAATAGATAACGGAAAAAAAATTTTCATTCAAATTGAAAATGATATTCTAAACCTAGCCAGGCCTGGCTAGCCCCTAGCTACGACTATGATGTTTTATCTATAACTACGTATAGCTGGGCAGACCTGGAATAAATTCTACTCGAAATTATACTGAGTACCCAAAGTACTCAATAACAAGTACTCGCGAATAGTTTTATTTGGATGGCACTCTGTACTCGAAATTTTCAAACACTTTACATTATTAGGTACTCGAGTACTTTTGGCGGCCACAACTGACGAATAGCGAGTACGGGTATCGACGTGCAAGACAGGCAAGTCTCAGCTTGTCATTTTCGGACAAGTATGCACGGCAGTCAGTGTCAGTCAGGCGGCGCGCGTGAGAAGTGAGTGTTTGACGTGTGAAACTATATACCGGTTGACACAGGAGACATGTAACACCCCGTAGCATGTTTATTTAAAAAGACATAATTTTGAAATTTGGTACACTTATATAATGCATAATTGTCCTTTTTTAAGTACAAACATTTTTTATCCACCACTTCCGGTTTCACCGGAAGTGACATCTACTCTGCTATTTTAAATGGCACCCCGTATATTTTTTTTACCTATCTGATTCGTCCCTAGATTCTCTTTTCAATCATGTATCGGAATATGGCATTTGTTTTTAAAATGACAGTTAATATCAATTTTAGTTTGTTAGGTCTAGGTGGCCCTGATATGAACCTTGGCAGATATTGATGCGTAGTGTGCCGTGATATCGAAAGACCTCTGGCATGCAACTTTGTGCCTCATATTTTTTTGGGAAAAACCAGTAGCTGAACAGACTAATAAGATCTAACTTATTTAAAAAAAATATCTTTAAACAACCCACGATATCTTAAAAACCAAGATAGGAACCCCATATTTTTACTTCACCTAGTTAAAAATTACTTATTTATCTTTTATTTTTGTCCAATACAATTAATAATAGCTTTATTGCCCAACAGAGAACCCATTTAGAGGACAATTATAATACTACATAGTAAAATGAAAGAAAATATATAATATGTATAATTACATAAAATTATAAAAAAATATATATATATATATATATATATTGTTCTATATTCTGATATCTATTTTATTTTTTATACGTTCGAAATTACTTTTTGAAAGTAAATTGAAATGATTTTATTGAGCGCCAAACAGTTTCTTAAAAGCTGTTAATATTATAGACTATAGAACACCATTAGCATGACCATCTACAATCTATAGAATGACTCTTACTCAGGGTCCAACGAAGTCGGTTCAATAAGTGCTCATCGATCAAGATAACAATCTAAATAAATCAAACTCAGTATTGAACGAACAAAGTATTAATTTATTAACAAATTTGAACTTGGAATGTAATTAACAAATTTAAATAACAAAATCTAACTTAACTAAAATGATAAATATGGCCTTTATTTAAAATAAATATGTACAATGGATTTCTGATATTGTAAAGCTTTACCTTGTCTTTCTTTCGACTCGAGTAATGTTATATTATAACCTCTAACTGGTTATTATGATCCTTGAAATATTATGTCACTTGACTGACTTTTTAACCTCTCAAGGCTTCTTCTTCTTCTTCTTTACTGGATTGACGTTTGTTTCTAACCTCCAATTTATTTTCAAGATTTCCTTGAAGTATTTCTATCACTTGCTTGACGTTTGAAATTTCTTCACCATATAAATTTGCTAACTGGATTAACAAATACTTCCCTCTTCTAAATCTGCTTTCCGGATAATCTACTTCGTAATACTTTCAAAGTATACTCACTTCTTATATTTAATCAACTTTTACAATTTATTCTTGATATCAATATATCTGGATTGTAATATCCTAACCTTCAACTTATTCACCACTTTTCTTTTATTTTCAATTTATTATTTATTCTTGGATGAATATATTTCGCAGCTCGCTGTTCAGCGGTGTGTGATCAACTGATTTGTTATTTTTAGTCGTTTCAATGGGTTAATTTCCAATATTTCAATTGTTTTTTTCTATTTTGATCTAATATTTCAAAATTTAATTTTAATTTAAAATTTAAACTATTCAGTTTTGTTTGTTCTTTACCTTAAGTGAATACTGTTTTTAATTCTTTATTTTTCCTGATAAGTTTCTTATTCTACTTTTCAGGATTGAGTGAATAATTATAATTACTCGAAATATATTGACATATTACATACACTTTCTTAAAATCTACTTATAACTACAATTAACAATTCCAATCTCAAATAAATACTAATTCATACATTTAGATGAATAGCAATGATAAACACAAAATGCTAGTAGTTAAAAACGTCCATACTGACAGAATACTTATATTATAAACTAAAACAAGAAATTGATACGCCAACAAACATTTAACATCATACTATTAGTCCTTTCTTTCTGCATGATGTGAAATATCATTTACAAAACACCTTTCTGCAATGATATTTGAAAATATCTGAAAACTTAAAATGTCATTCAGTGTTTTGTAATATATGGACTTACTATTTCTAAAATAATTACGCTGCACTGCAACTACTGTTGATAGTCTTTCATTCAATATTCATTTTGTGTAGATTTACAGTGTTTCTACACAAAATATGATTTTCAGCCCTAAGTTTTGACATGCATGTCAGATTTTATAAAATTTACTTTTTTGTTTTCCAATTTCATTCTAAATCATTTTAAATGAGATTGTGATTCTCTATCAGTTCATGTTTTATTATATACTATTTAGAATAACCTTGTTAAACTAAAATAACTTCATTTTATGTTTATTTAAATATTTTGTTCGTATTCAATATCAAGTTTCATTCTCTGCATCCTACTCGATGAGAATAAGTGAACTTGAATCAATTAAATAAACCACAGATACTCCTGCTTCTGTATGATCCGTTAAAGTAAAACTGTTATGATTAATTCCTAAAATACATACAAATTTGTGAATTTTATTTATGATTTCAAACACGACACTTAGGTAGTGTTCCACAGTGTGGATATACAGCAATATATATACTAAATTTAATAAAATAGATGGTGAAAATGTAATAAAACCTACATAATATAGTAAAACATACATTATACAATAAAAACTACATTATAATAAACAGACTATTAAATAACATTTACATTGAGGTATGTGATGGCTATTTCAATAAGGCGGTTTAACGAACCATAATGTATATCCCATAAATTTGACAAATTATTAAAATTATGACACATTACGTATACTGGTGACTTTAATAAAATATTTGTTCTTGGTTTATCACATCTAAAGGTTGGTTTATGTCTTGAGTTAATTCTAGGTACATTAAAGTTAATCATACTAAGTAAAGCGATACAATCAATCCTGTTATGTAACAGTTTGTATAAGAATATCAATGACATGCAAGTTCTTCTTAAATCTATGCTGATAATGTTATATCTACTAGTTAAATAATTATAATTTACTCCTCTCTCTGGATAAATACCATCTACTTTAAACGTTAAATATTTCAAGAATTTCCTCTGAACCTGTTCTATCATTATTTTTTGATGATTATAGTAGGGATACCAAATCAGTGCTGCATATTCGAGTCTAGAGCGGACATAAGAGAAATATAATTTTTTTAAAGTCTCAATATCAGTAAAATTTTTACAGTTTCTTGCGATAAATCCATAAAATTTCATTGCCTCAGCTACTTTTAAAGTTATATGCTCATTAAAAGAAAACTTACAGTCAAACAACTCTCCCAGATCCCTGTTGGAGTAACTACGAGATAACATATTATTCCCAATATGATATTCAAATTCACATATTGTCTGCTTTCTTGAGAAGCTAGTAATCTTACATTTCGAGATATTAAGACCTAATTTATTTACTATACACCAAGACTGAACATGCTCCAAATCAACTTGAAGCTTCCTATAGTCATCGATACTAGTTATAACGGAGTATATTTTCAAATCATCAGCGTAAAATAGATTATAACAGTTAATAACATCACTTAAATCATTAATAAATAATAGAAAAAGCAGGGGGCCAAGATTAGATCCCTGAGGAACACCCGAAGTAACAGTGTAACAAGATGAATTAAAACCGTTGTATGTGACGTATTGTTGTCTTTCCCATAGGTAAGATTTAAGAAATTCAATAACGCTAGAATGAAAGCCAAATTTAGTTAGTTTACTAAGTAAGATGTCATGATCTATCCTGTCGAAGGCCTTTGAAAAATCTGTATAAATGGCATCTACTTGTCCCTGGCAGTCTAATATATTGGCAACATATTGTGTGAAAACAGCTAAATTTGTAACTGTTGATCTATTACTCATAAACCCGTGTTGATTAGGCGATATCTGATTACAAACGGAGAGATAGATACGATCATACAAAATAATTTCGAGAATCTTGGAAAAATTTGAGAGAATAGAAATAGCTCTATAATTATCAATCAATGCTCTATCACCACTTTTAAACACTGGACAAACTTTGGCCTTTTTCCAGCAACTAGGAAATGTCTTGGTTCTTAAGGCAAGATTAAACAATAGCTGTGCCTATCATATTTTGCTCTCTTCATTAAAATTAGTATCGAATGTTATTGCATATTAATGAATATTAACTTAAAAAAGGACAATCACGCATTATATAAGTGTACCAAATTTCAAAATAATGTCTCTTTAAGTAAACATGCTACTGGGTGTTACATGTCTAGTGTGTCACCCGGTATATGTTTTGTTACTTTTTTCTTAGAATTTTAAATTTTTGGTTGTGTTCATTTTTACTAGTAATGGTATAAGTGGTATTTTAATTTTTTGTCTATTACCTATTTCAGTTTAGTATCTTTCGAAGTAGTTGTACTCCTTACTCATTTTTAGAAGAGTACTTTCTGAAAAAGTACTAATTTCTTAGAATACTTCGAAAACAAGTACTCGCTTTCAAGTTTTCACGAGTACTTTTTAAAGGTACTCGTTATGAACTACTCTTGAGTACTTTAGTACGGTACTCTGCCCTGCTCTGATTATAGCTAAAAGATCAGTAATAATGCATTAAAGTTGCAATTTCAGTTACTTAATTATAACTTTATATGTAGGCTTTGGACAAAAATGCATTTTATGAAAAATGCTAAATTCCTTAGAATGTATTTTCGTCATGAGAGACGCTAATAAACCGTCAGCATATACTCGGCAGTCATTTTTCACCTCGCGGAATTTTTAAAATGTTCTATCTAGGAAGGTTTCATACGTTTATGCATTTCTAAGCAACAAAAGCACTACCATTTACGGTGCATATTGTGCTCAGACATGCCGTCATTTCCTATTTAAAATGATCCGTAATTAATGAAGGGATACGTTACAGACACAACGGCCACTCTTTAATGAGCTTAATATATTACTCTTCTACCTATTCACTATTCACATCGTTTGAATGTGATCTTTTTCAGCCGTCATGAAGTTGCAGTTTTACTATTTCTATAGCCTCGAACAAAGGCGTATCAGGGAGGGTAATCATTTTCAGCAGGACATATTTTCATGTTTAATTAAGTTTCCTTATTTTCATTTTGTAAAACTGTTATCAAACTATTAAAAATTGTATACGGGGTGTTTGGAATCTATATGGCCATATTTACCCGCAATGTTTTATCATTTTGTGAGATGTTAATATACATGTTATTCTTTATGGTACTAAATACTTTCGGCTTTCTTAAATATTTTTTGTAGACATTTTTAACATATACTTTGTTGAAACAGTACAACAGGAAATGCCGAAGTAATAGTATAAAAATTATTTAGAACAATTTATATGTTAAGATACATTGGTTCGAATTTTCTTTTCTATTTTAAGCAACATACTCTCAAAAACAGCACTACTTCAAGAGGTTCAAATTATTTTCATTCAAAAGTTCTCTATTGCATACACCTTTCAGTGGTTTACCCCGTTATGATAGAATTATAGAATATTAAACTAAAAGGAACTCTATTTGTAGACATTACATTTTTTTTTTCTTGCAATTCCTTGGCTCTGAGCTAAGTCCATTCAGAAACCATTAGTTTATTACAGTGTTAACGAAGTCAATTAAAACTGGTCAGTGTTAAAGCACAGGACCGTGCCCACTTAACTTGATATTTTCTCCTATGTATTTAACAATGGTATCGAGAATCGAATAGTAGTTGAAATTGTGCAGGCGAGTCTGAGACTGGCAATGTAATCAGCCTGAATGAACCATCTACGACTGCACTGGTTTAAAGATAATAAAACGGACAGGTCCACTAGCAGTCACCGTGGACTTGTGAGATGTGCTGTCATTGGCCTGGGTTTGAGGATGGGTGGCTGGCACGCGGGTATTCCTCAGTCCGACTGGTCGGTCGGTGTTTGAGTTATATCAGTCAACGTGGACTCGATATTTCTCCACTGCAGTGCGAAAAATAGTTTTCAGAACAGCGTTATACCAAATATTCCGCCTAATTCGGTAATTGTATTAGATAATGCTTCTTATCACTTGCGAATATTAAATAAAATACCAAATACCAGTACAAAGAAGACATTTTAAAATTTATGAGAGAAAGAAATATGGAAATTCCTGTAAAAGTTCAAATAAAGCGCGAATTACTGAAACGAATAAATGAACAGAATTTCAAAAGGGAATATGTTATTGATATTTTATTCAATATACACGGTCATACACTTTTGGTTACCTCCGTTTAATCCTATCGAGATGGTTTGAGCAACTTTAAAACATCGTTTGCGAAAATGTAATGACACTCCAACGTTAAGCGCGGTAGTAGTTGATCATATAAGAGAAGTAATAAATGACCTCGACAATACTGATTTATTGAAAAAATGCGTTAAGCATGTAATTATAAAACAAAATCAATATCCAACACTACCCCCCATTGCGCCAATTATAATTCAACCAGATATTGATTCCTCTTCAGAAAGTGAAGATTCGGACGCGTCAACCTTTAGCATTTAACTTTATTAATATATGTTTTCAGAACAAAATATTTAGCTGTTATATTAGGTATGAAGTTTACTTTTTTGTTGTTACATTTCTTGGAATATATTTTATTTAGTTGACAAGAAATTTTAATTTAAGTTAGTTTATTCTAGAGACATATTTTAATTTTGTTTTTATTAATGTTTTATCTATACGTATTTATTTTTGTTGTACTAATTCTTTTCTTTGGTTAAGAAAGTTACATTTTTATTTTTATTTTAGAAGAAACTTAAATTTTATTTTTGCTATTTAACATCCTTGCCCCTCGCCAATCTAACCTGTCCCATTCCCTCATTCCGGCAAGAATATGTTCATACCTTCTCGTTGTTCCTTGCTGAGTAATAACATATTTCAATATAGTATGGGAAAACTTTAAAACTAAACCCAATAAATTTAAATACTTAGACTTTATATCTAAAACTGATATAATACTTCAAAAATATGTTATTGGACAAATGAACAAAAATAGCCTATCTACTAAACAAAATATAATAAAAATTAATACAATTTTCAAAAAATTATAACATTTTCTTATGACAAGCATTTCTATTTACCTCCGCCCATGTACAATAAAGAGTTGCCGACTGTTTTTGCCGGCTTTTAGTTTTTATACGATTTCAATTGTGCTCGTATACACTGTATTTTACCTAACCTAACACAAAACTAAACAAACTAGGCAGTACTTGAAACAACAAGGGAGAATAAATTTACACACACACACACACTTCACGCCAGGGTACCATTCAAGGCGACTTTTTTTTCTTACTACAAGGTAGGCAAAGGTAGACAGGTTAACCCACAAAGGATTTGAAACATGAGGAAACTGCAGCTAAACTAAATAAAATAAACTAATTAAATTTTAGTAAGTTTTAAAAATTCATAGAATATCGTTCTTAGGTGATCATTCCTGGCGATGAGGTAACAAAGAGATGTGTTGCATTGTGGCAATGGAATATGATTATGTACTAGTTCTTGCATTAATAAGCTGGTTGCATGTGCGTTGTGGTGGTACTGAAAAATCCAGTGGTTTGTATCATTTATGTATCCATTGCAATCACAAAAGGGTGTCTCTGATAATTTCATTTTATCTAGGTGGGAGTTGACAGCTCCATGTTCAAACTTGCATCTCACATATTTAATATTAACCTTTCTGTTCGGGTGACTTCTAGTTTGTCCACTGCCTCATTGCCGGTAATATCAGAGTGTCCTTTGACCCATAAAAATGTAACATTTTTTAGATATTTTAACTTAACTTGTTTCCCCATAATTTCTGCTATAACTGAGTTTGAGTATACATGCTTTGGTGGATTAGAAATGGCGGTCAAAACTGAGATCGAATCAGTCATAATTAAAAAGCTTATGAAATTATCGCTGTTACACAAAGCCCAATCTAAAACTGTCTGCCATCTTTCTATAAAAAAAATGTCAAATTGTATTGTCATTTAAAGCATGTGGTTACATATGTAAAATTTCAAGTCAATAAGATATCTGTACGTACGTTAAAATAGAGTTGAAAGATTTTTTTATATATGAAGTTACAGATCAAGCTAATGGTACAGGAGCCAGCATTAAATGAATGAAATGGTAGTTGTTCTTAATGATGGAAACTTAATTTATAAATGAAGTTATTAAAAAAGAAAATCAGTTTGACATTTACTTATCATGGTTTCATAACTTGTTGTAGAATATATTATTCTACTACCGCTATAATGGTTGACAGTCCTACACACATTTCCAATAGATTCTGCGGTATACAGGGTGGAGCAATAGTGCGGCGGACCTCGATATTTCGAGTTCGACGATAGCTAGAAATTAAAAAAAAATGCAGGTAAACTAGATAAAAAAGTATTGGAAATTATTTTCAAACATACAGGGCGAGCCAAGGCGAAATTACAGGACCAAGTGCCTTTCTTTTAAACGGAATATCAGTACAATATTTGAAGTCTCTTTCTAGGCTCTATTCATTCTTGTATCAGCATTAAATATCTCCCAACCACTTGGATGTAATTATTTTTTCTGTTGAAATAATGCAATCTGCAGATGGATATTAAAAAAATCACCAGTCATAATTATGGGTTTTAAGAAAAACTTATGTGAATACCAGTTACGCGACATCTAATTAATGTTTTTGACTCATTTTCATTTCCTAAAACTATACAGGGTGACCAAAAATTATTTTTCAATTAAAAACTCTTTAAATTGAAGTTTCTCTGTATATTTTTCAACGATATGATGTAGAAATGAAAAACGAACATTTTTTGTGAGTACTTCCCTATGGCTAATTGCAACCAATTTCTTTTTATTGGGCAATAATTACAAAATTCAAAAATAAACTTAAAAAGAGAGCTTTCTGCGAATAACTTAGTAGAAAAAGTTATAATAAATGTTCCACATGTTGCCCGTATTGATTGACACACATTTCTATTCGTTTTGAAATGAGGTTCCCACTGTTCCTAAAACTGCCGGTGTGATAAATCTAAAGGCAGTTATTATTATTTCTTTAATATTTTGTACTGTTGTTGGTGTATCTCTATAACCAATTTCCTTCACGTATCCCCTTAAAAAGAAATCCATTTTTGTGAGATCTAGGGATTTAGCAGGCCATTTAGTGAGTCCATTTTTTCCAATCCATTGATGAGGGTAGAGGTATTATTTAAGTGGTCTCTAACTGCATTTAAATAATGTGGTGGAGCACCATCTTGCTGAAACCACATCCCATTTCGAATTCCAATAATTGTGGCATATAGCTTTCCGAAAAATGAAGATAAATAGCTCCAGTAAATATATTATCAAAGAAATGTGGTCCTATTACATGTTCTCCAATAATTCCTCCCCAAACGTTTATAGACCATCTGCGTTGGTTATCAACTTGTATAAAACAAGAACAAGTCAGGATTTTTCGAAGCATAATAATGGAAATTGTGCCTATTAACAAATCCATTTGTATGAAAAGTGGCCTCATCAGTGAATAAAACATTATTGAAGAAGGTGACATCATCTTACATTTTACCCTGGCCCAATTACAAAATTGTAGGCGCTTTTGAAAATCATCATCAGATAATTCCTGGTGCATTTGAATATGATATATGCAACTTATTTGTTTTTAAGATTCAACCCACAGACCGTCTACTTATTGCTACTAATGAGCTCACTTCTCTTTGACTAACATGGGGATTCTCAACCGTTGCCAGCATCACAGAAAACTCATATTTTTCATTCACAACGCGTTTTTTTCTTTCACTTTTTTTTATATTCTACATTTCCAGTTTCCATAAATCTATCGAGAAAGTTTTGGAAGCTGCTAACATCAGGAATCCTTCTTTCAGGATAACGTTGGTGATAAATTCTATTGGCAAGCAAACACTTTCTGTCTGACTCGCCCAAAACAAAAGTCATGTATACACGTTCCACTTTATTAAAATTTATATTGTACAATTCCAAATATTTTAAATTCAATACAAATTGTAACTAACGACCGATAAGTGTGATAAATGCTCCGTTGTACACGACAATTTATACCAAACAGAGGTTTTATTGCTTGTCGAATAACGAAAAAATGTACAAAAAAACATTACAGAAAAGGACCTGTTAAATACTATTTACTCATTTCAATGGATTGGAAGAAATGGTCCTACTAAATGGCCTCATTTCAAAATTGCATAAAGACGTGTGTCAATCAAAATGGACAACACGTCGAACACCTATTATAAATTCTAATGAATTATTTGAGGGAACCTCTTTTTTTAAATTTATTCCTGAATTTGACACTTCTTTATTTATAAAACGAAAATGGTTGCAATTAGCCGTAGGGAAGTACTTACAAAAAAGAATTGAGAAAATTCAATTTAAAAAGTTCTTAATTGAAACATAATTTTTGGCCACCCTGTACAGTTTTAGGAAATGAAAATGATTCAAAAACATTAATTAGATGTCTCGTAACTGATATTCACACAAGTTTTTGTTAAAACCCGTAATTTTTTTAATATCCATCTGCAGATTTCATTATGTCAACAAAAAATTTCGTTACATCCAAGTGGTTGAGAGATATTCAATGCTAGTATAGGAATAAACAAGCTAACCGTTATACGCTTCGCCGATTTACTGCACTTTTTATATAATTGTTGCTCATTCTATAGGATACTCTTCCCAGTTTTTTTAGTAAATAATATTAGTTTCAGACATTTTTAGTTTAATTATAAAGCATAAAAAAAAATTACATAAAAAATGTTTTTGCTGATTTAAAAAAAATTATAACTTTTTTATTTATTGATCGATTTTGCCCAAAAACAATAGGTTTCTTCCTCTGGCTAACACTAACTTACTCTCCAACTTTCAATAGAATCGGACTTTTAGTTTTTAAGTTATCGTGCTTACAAGAAACGTGTCGGACGGACAGACAGACGGACAGACAGACGGACAGACGGGCAGACGGACAGACATACGGACGGACGGACAGACGGACGGACGGACATTTTGGAAGTTGCTCAGAATTCGATCACCAACACAGTGATATAAAATTTTTTTCTCTATGAGCAATATTACCAGTTTTAAAAATGTGCCGAACGAATGCAATATAGTCTTCGTTCTGTATTTGGGAAGAGTATAATAAAGCCTAGAAAGAGGCTCCAAAAATTGTACTGATATACACAGCATTCCATTTAAAAAAAGGCACTTGGTCCTGTATTTCGTCTTGGCTCGCCCTGTATGTTCGAAAATAATTTCCAGTAAGAAACTCTTTTATATAATTTACTTGCAATGTTTTTAAAAATTTCTAGCTATCGTAGAATTCGAGATATCGAGGTCCGACACACTATAGCCCCACCCTGTATAGTGCTTAAAAAATACAAATGTTTACATCGCTATATGTAGCGTTTCAGTGAAAAAATTAAGATTACACTTAGAAAATTCAGTTTTCCTTAAGTATCTCGAGAAATATTGATCGAGCCAAAAAAAGCCACTCTTTTTTAAAGAAGAGATTTAGTATCTATTGAGCCGAAGAATAACGAATAAAATGGCGAAGGCGTTAGGAACATAAAATATGCGGCATACCACGGCATACTACAGCTCTTGAAATCTCGCCTATACTCAAACGAAACCTGAATAAATAAGTGGAACACATTAATTCTATTATTGTGACGTAACCGGAGTGTTTCCACCTAGCAGAGCATAGCTGTTGAGATTGTAATTAGACACATTCAGGGAACATTCTACCAATTAATATGGAGCCGCAATTCACCCAACAGACTCTCTCAATTTATATAAAGCCAGCCACTGATTCCACCCAAATGTTGCTTGCCTGCTTATTTATGACTGATATTGTGTTCGTAGAATAGCTATTGTTCACTTCCACTTGTGACTTTAGTAAAGTTTTTGAATTTATTATTGTTGGAACGGAAACATACCTCTTATTTCCCTAGGTAAGATAATTATGTGTATTAGATGTTGTAATATCTACTGTTTAAACTTCATTATGTCGAAATTGTGTCATAATGATAATGTTATCCTGTATATTTTATCACAAATCGAATTGTGTTGAGAAAAGTCAGCTTTAAACCAGCTTTCAAATTATCCAATATAATGTATAATGATAAAGACAAAGCTGATTCTTTAAAAAAAATCAGGGGTTTATAAAATTACATGTCCGGATTGTAATGCCTTGTATATATATATCAAACTGGTCGTTCATTTGAAATTAGATCCAAAGAACATTTACGTTGTTTTAATTCTCAAAAAACAGACTCAACTCTTGCAAATCATATTTTAGAAACAAGTCACAATTTTCTTAATATGAACGATCTAAAGTTGACGTAATTTACACAGACTTTACTAAAGCATTTGATAGACTTGATCACAGTATTTTATATTCTAAATTTCAACAATTTGGTTTCTCAAAAAATCGGCTATTATTCTTCAAATCATATCTTGAAGACAGACACCACCACATTGAATACTGTCGTCAGCGGTCTGTAGAATTTGTATCTACTTTAGGCGTACCCCAGGGTTCAGTGTTAGGTCCTTTATTTTTAAATATTTTCATTAATGACATTACAGTAGAACTGGGTGTCAATTGTCTCTTATACGCAGACGATATGAAGTTGTACAATAAAGTAAATGATGTTACTGATTGTGTCGCTCTACAAGCGGCCCTCGATAAAGTAAATGAATGGTGTAATTTGAACAAACTACATTTGAATGAAAAGAAGTGCAATGTTCTAACTTTTACAAATATACATCAGCTGGTCGAATTTAATTATTGCTTAGAAGATTCGGTGCTTACACGTCCATTAACCTTCCGCGATCTCTGTGTACCATTTGATAGTAAACTAAACTTTAATTGTCATATAAACACCATAACCAATGAAAGTGTTAGAACACTGGGATTTATAACACGATGTTCTCATGATTTTAATGACAGTAACACGCTGAAGCTACTATATTAGTCTTTTCTTCGATCAAAATTAGAATACTCGTCAATTATTTGGTCTCCTCATTACAACCTACATATACAAAACATAGAGAGAATTCAGAGCCGTTTCTTAAAGACTCTAAGTTACAAGGAGGACGGTGTCTATCCTGCTATTGGTTTTTCCCAGACTGCACTTTTAAACAGATTTTCGCTTTCGAGTTTGGAGACTCGTCGAACTATTTCACAACAAATATTTCTTTTTAAAGTAATACATAATATAACAGATTGTAGTGCTATCTTAAGTTTACTAAATTTTCGAACACCTAGACCAGGTTCCAGACAAAAAACTTTGTTCTATCTGCCGACCCCCAGAACTAACGTACAGAAATTTTCGCCATTGTACAAAATGTGTGAGAACCATAATAGTCAAGACCAGTTTGATATATTCCACTGCAATGTAGCTGAGATAAAAAAATTAACTGTATAAATTAAAACACGTTACCACATTTCTATTTATATTCTTTTAATATTTTTTAATATATTTGTATGTACTTATCATCTCCTGCCCTGTAATTGGAATGCTCTGTTGGGCAGTGTATTGCTAAATAAATAAATAAATAAATAAAGATGTTACACGTGATAGACAAAGGATTTAAATTAAATATACTAGAATCAATAAAAATTATCGAATCCAACAAAATTCCCGGAAACAATCTTCTTAATGATCAGTTGGACCTATATCAATCCACTTTACTTAATGCATTAAAATAATCACTTATAAAGTAAACTTACCTAATTTACTGCTTATTTCAAAAATTTTTAATGTTTATAGCCCGAGAGCTCGCGACGCCGAGGGTGAAAGAGCTCTGTAAAATTTAACATATATTTATTATTTTATTTATTTATTAGTTTATTCGAAAATAATGATCAGCCTGCGCGTTGATAGAACAGCGAGCAGTCAGCTCTCATTTTCGAAGCGGACCCGTGTCGCTGTAGAAGCGAAATCCCCGGACTTCTCACTTTGGCGGCCTCTATCTCACTTAAGAATTACCGGAATATATCGTGCCCCATATCATCGCATTGGAAATTTAATTTCCATTCGATCAAGCATGAAATGGGGGGGTCAATTTTGTCTACAAAAAGTTTATGCGAAGAGATGTCGAAATAACATAATTTTTTAAATAATTTTCCAATACAATGAAAGTGCCCGCAAGAATCTGAAATAATTCAGTGGTACCTAGGAAGCCGAGAGAAATCGGATGACGCAAACTGCAGCTCTGTTTCTCGTTTCGTTTTCGAGATTGAACCATCGGAAGTAGGTAAGAAGACCTATTCTTACCTACTTCCGATGGCTCAATCTCGGAAACAAAACGAGATACGGAGCTGCGGTTTGCCTTATTCGATTTCGCTCGCCTTCCTACGTAGCCCTGAGTTTTTTCAGATTTTTGCGGGCACTTTGATTTTTTTGAAAAACCATACAATGGTAGTATTAAATAACACAAGTTTACAAAAGAAGAAAAGTTGTCTGCATCTGGATTCAGACCATACATCTCTTATGTATTTTTCGACGCTAAATTCGAATAAATTTTTAGTTTTGCTCTGGATTTTGAGATAATCTAACCTAAAAGTGCAAAAACCACGGTTTCTTTGACATGTTTGATGTTATGTAGCTTTGCGAATTATTTTTTCCTTAAAAAACCATATTATGAGATCTTAAAGTATGAATCTTCCTCTTTAATGTGCCGTTGAGTTTGCTTAAATATCTTTTTTTTCGCCGAGATATCGAATTTTGAAAATTATCTGTTTATATCATATCTTTCCCAATACCACAGGCCTACAAAATTAGGAAAATGTTTTGTATTAAAAACACTACCATACTTTTCTGAAGTTTTTCGGTGCCCTGAACCTGTATCCGGTCTCAGAATTGCTCTATCACATCACGATGTTGAGATATCATAACCTAAAAGGGCAAAGCACACGGTTTTTTGGCATATTTGAGGTTATGAAGCTCCGAGAATTTTTTTCTTAAGAAGCCATGTGTGGGATCTTAAAGTAGAAGTCTTCACCTTTAAGGTGCCGTTGAGTTTGCTCAAATATCTTTTTTTTTTCGCCGAGATATTGCAATTTAAATAATGACCATAAGGTTTCTGTACTAATTAAATGGATTTTAAATATTCGATATCTCAGCGAAAAAAAAAAAATATTTGAGCAAACTCTACTGCATTTTAAAGAGAAATATTTGTACTTGAAGATCCCATACATGGATTTTCGAGGAAAAAAAAATTCGCAAAGCTACATAACCTCAAATATATCAAGAAACCGTGTTTTTTGCACTTTAGGTTAGGATATCTCAAAATCCTGACGTGATAGAGCAAAACTAAAAATAGATTCGAACTCAGCGTTGAAAAATATATAACGTATGGTCTGACTCCAGATCCAGACAGTTTTTTTTATGTAAACCTGCGATTTTAGACATCTCTTCGCATAAACCGCTCTAACTTTGTCTAGACAAAATTGACCTCCTCTTTTTTGTACTTGATCGATTTGAAGTTAAATTTCCAATCCGATGATATGGCGCACGATATGTTCCGATAATTTTTAAGTGAGATAGCGGCCGCTAAAGTGAAAGGTCCGAGGATTTCGCTTCTCCAGCTACACGGGTCCGCTTCGAAAATGAAAGCTGACTGCTCGCTGTTCTCAGTGCGCAGGCTGACCATTATTTTTGAATCCACTAATAAATAAATATTAGATTTTACAAAGCTCTTTCACCCACGGTGTCGTGAGTTCTCGGGCTATTATTGTTTTTCTAATATCTGATCAATTAGTACCTAGAATAATATAATTAGTACTTATTATAGATATGCACAGCCCTTTGTAAATTCATTAATTTGAATCAACTCAGCATTTGAAACTGGCACGTTAAGGTACCGATACTGCAGTAACGTGTATGTTTTAATAAGTAAATCAGTCAGAAAATAAAGTAGTGTCCTTTTTCATATCGTAACAATACGAAAGTTAACATTGTGTTAATATTTTCGTTTTGCTAAGAAGAATAAAAACTTAATCTAGTTTACAATTGTTTAGGGCGCCACTTCAACATTAGACAAATATGCAATACAATTTTCTGCTGTGCGAAAATAACTCGCCGCAGCCTGCTCACACCTAGACAGCCGCACTTCAACAGCAAAACACTCTGTATGCATTGGTTTAAATCCAATACAGCCCCGACCGCAACATGGATAGCACAGGGCGGTAATTTTTCCCTAATTAAAATACGTGATGCACTTTTGCGGCTGAATGGAAACTGTATATGATTACATAAATCCCAAGCTGCTGCGGTGGCACGCTGCACAGACGAAACTACGATAAATTTCATTTAACCGACACTTGACTATATTTATGCTTTACTTTTTGTACTTAATTTCGAGCTTAATGTTATTAAAGAAGAGTGAGAATAGGCGCTGTCCGTGGAGTGGTGGATTTATCGCTAGGTACGGTGATTTATCTACGAATGTACCACTTTGCTTGTACGCTTTATAAGGAGAGAAAAAGTCATTTTGAAAACTTTTATCATTTAGATCCGGTTGAGTCCGACAACCCTATAGATCAGTCTGTTGATAATGAAATTGAAAACACGTACGTTAACTTATTTCCATTTTATTGTAAATACACAGAGTGTCATTTAAAATAAGTGACAATCGAAAATAGGAGGAGGAACTGCGAACAAAAACAAGATATAAACCTTATAATATGAGAGCCCACCACCAGGATATTAGCCTCATCGCAGCATGAAAATTTCGATTATTTATCAATAGTTTATCACCTGAAGAAAAAGTTCCGCCTCGCCCGCGTCTCTGGTGGGAGGAAATTTCCTATTTTCCCATATTTGGACGTCAGTTTAGCACATAATTACATGCTTTTGGTGCCTAGAGGACCTAGGATAAATAGCAACTGACAATTTTCAGACGAATCGGACAATACATTATAAAATGTGTCCTGAAATCGTGCCGCCATTTTGAATATCCCAATTTCGGATTAATATTCGTAATCCGCTACTTCAATAACCCCCCCCCCCACATACCAAGTTTCAGCGGAATCGGAGCATAAATGATAAAAATCATCCACCATTTTGAATTTCTCAGTACCGATGTCATGTACGTAATCAGTGGTGTCGAAGACCCCCACAGACCGACTGTCAGCGCACTTGGACGACAAATAAGGAAATTACTGCAAATTAATGCAATTTTCGGTAATTTTTTCGCATGTATATGGTGAGGGTTTTTCAGAACCCTGCCTTACTCGGCCGGTAATGTGAAAATTTAAATACATAGATTTTTCAAACGGTTATACGTGGAATGGAAGGTCGTTTCAGTTCTCCACGGAAGAAGAAGGTTGGCGTTTTATTCTGATACCAAATCGGAAATCCGACTCGGCACGAATGAAATAGAAATGGCGTTTCTCGTAAAAATTGGAAAATATTGATTCTTCAAAAACTCATAACTAAATCAATACGTCTGTATGGAAAGAGGAAGATTGGAACTTGTTCCGATACCAAATTGCACTAGCAAAATCAGAAATTCGACTCAGCAAGAGTGAAAGAATGATAGCATATTTGGACCTCTGAGAAAATGTTGAAATTTAGCCTGAAAAGTTGAAAAACATGGAATTTTCAAACGTTTGTAACTATATAAATATTTTGAGCCCTACGTCTACATCGAAAGAAGTAGGTCGGCAATGTATTGACATCGTAAGTTACAGGGTCAAAATAGAAAATTTAGCTTGACACGAACGAAAAGAACGGCATTTTTTTACGTCTAGTGAATTTTGCGCACAATGAAAGCAACTAGAAATGAGTTTTCAATCTTTTCGCGACATTTGGGACTTTGCTGTAAGGAAAAAAGTTGTCTGTTTTGATAGGAACTAAACATTTCTCATGAATTTAGGCATGCCGTGATTACGCGAGGGTCGAGATTCCCCCTACTATTATACCGGCTTTCGGCAATCGATTTTCCTATTCAATTTGGATTCATACGGTAACTATGGAATAAAGTGAGGTAGAAATACCTAAGTAAGGACAATGTAGTGACATTGAAGCGCTGATCGCATGGCCATCTTGATCTCATTACTGAACTCTTCTTTAAGATTAATAACGATCCGTATAAAGCTGTAAGGTGGCGTGTTTACTCTCGGATCAATATTATAGGATTTTGAGAGATTCACAGTTCCTCCCTTATAGTATCGTATTAATCCAAGTATACAACAAAAATATCATGATTCGGGAAAGTAAAACAAAAGTAGCTCTGATCAACTAGCGACAGTGTTCTCCTCGGTGACGAACTTCTATAATCAAAAAAATTAAGTATTCCCACTTAATAACAAAAAAGAGACTCGTAATTTTATTTTTCTCAAACACATAGTAGAAGCCCTTAAAAAATGTAAACTTTTAATATGAGGTTCTAACTTATACATTATTTGATTAGTCAACCATCACTCTGAGTAGTACTACTGTAATACATTCCTCAAGAACCCACCAGTTCATAAATTAGACACTGCTGGCATGCAAACAATCGTATTCTCTATACTGACATTCAACTGGTTATTTTTGGATTGTCAAAAATAGATAATCAGAAAAGAAAGAACAGTGAACAAATACAGAAGTATTGCATGTGAACTGTGCTTGCAATATCAAACAACAGATGCCAAATAAGGAAATAGAACAACATATAATTTCTTCCAAGTGTTTCGTCTGTCGCGACGTGTATATTGTATTTTTTTATTTACTGTTCAAATGATGCCTTTCTTTCTTCAAATAGCTATTGCTGTCTCAGAAATTATTGGGATTAAAGGACTAAGAATGATAGAGCAGATTATATTGCAAAAAACTACCAAGACTTCCAATGCCAATACATACAGCAGTATAACCCTACAGACGAGTATCATATTATTAAAAGTAATTTAAAAGCAAAACGGAATGAGGACTGGAAAGCATATGGATCACGAAGTAATACAGGGTACTTCAACATACATAACAAAAAATGTATGGTGTGAAAGTACCCAAGCAAATAGGAAGATCATAGCTATAGTAGCAAGACTTAAATCAAATCACGGAAGGTTCCCTGCTCACTTGTATAAAATAGGTGTTCTGCAATGCCCTAATTGTATATGTGGCGAATTTGGTGATCTTAATTATATTTTTTAACTGTCGAGGTAACCAACTATATACCGAGTGGCTCTGTAATGAAGTAAGAAAAAAAGGAATAATAGACCCGATGTGGCTACCCTCTATATTGATCACAAACGACTGTTTTGTATTTAAATTGATCATAGAGTTTTTGGATACAATTAATGTTAAAATATAAGTAGAATTTATAGCTTAGTTTCGTCTCTCCTACTGTCTAACCTTTGTAGAATAATAACCAATTTATCCGAGGTCTACCTGTGTATGTCTCAAAATGCCCTGACCGACCCCTGGGCAAGAAGTATGTCACCATTGTTGTCGATCCTGTTGGTTCATCTCGTCTTAGGTTCCGGTATCGATGTGGTTAGGGTATATACGTAAAGTTTATATAAAAAAAGTTTCCAAGGCCAAAGAGTTAGAGAAAAAAAAAACAAGTCGTAAAGAACAGTGAACAAATACAGAAGTATTGTATGTGAACTGTGCTTGCAATATCAAACAACAGATGCCAAATAAGGAAATAGAACAACATATAATTTCTTCCGAGTCTTTCGTCTCTCGACGAGTATACTGTATTTTTTTATTTACTGTTCAAATATGGCCTTCAAATAGCTATTGCTGTCTCAGAAATTATTGGCATTAAAGGACTGATATTCGGTAAAGGTTCCCTCTTTGCTGAGAACTTCAATATCTACAAAGGACATTGTCAAATTTCAGTGGGGGTACCCTACTGTTGTTATTATATCCACAGCAGAAGAGTCTCATACCCTCAGCCACAAAGCTGGGAAATGCAGTGTTCATTAATGCGCATAATTCGTGAATTTCTCAATCTCAAATGACCGAAATTTGATAGCTTCATGAAGAGACCATGACCTCAACAGAATACCGTCCTAGCGTCCATAAAAACTGCAGTAACCTTATTTTCCTGAAAAGGCATGTCCCGGTTTGGCAATATTAACTGGCTGGTGATCGGGTAACTACCCGATCATATTTCAGTTAAGTTTTCATTGAGCATCTATGTTAATATATTTGGCGCTGAGCGGGTTGCCCAATAACCTAAATAACTGAATTTTTTAGGTTATTCTTGCAGGGTATTAAAAGTTGATAGGTGATGGAGATACATAGACCCAATGGAGGCCCAGAAGCAGATCACTTTTGTATTTTGTGTACCTGTGTTATCATTTCGGTGGTTCCACTAGAATATTCTTCATTAAAAGTATATCAGGAAATATCTTCGTCGACACTAGCGTCAACTACCTGCAAAATATAATTTTCCTCAGTCCAATAGTGTTTTAGATATTGTCACGAAGAAAAAAGGGCAACTTCGAGGGTTTACATAGTTTTATTAGAACTCTCGTTTAAGGGATAACGAACAAACAACAGATACAAATAATCAACAACAATAATACATAATAAAAATACATATAACAACTTAAACGATCTTACCTATATACACAGTGGGGAGGAAAAGGTGTCACTTTCACTTGACTTAGTGATCTCCCGGGTGGAGATCACTAAAACTGCCTGAAGGGCCTGGGCCCCACATCCTAAGATGAGGGCCAAAAACTAAGACTGACTGTCGACACTAAGATGTCGGAACTCAATTAATGAATACAACCAAAAGCGAAGAACTAAAAGCTAAGAGTTGAGAGCCTCGTTTGTTTTGATTATTCGATTTATATACCTGTTTATTTAGCAGACCTTTATACCGGTCAATGTTTATACATATTTGTGTTTTATTATTAAACAATTCTACTAATTGTCATTGACATTGTTTAATTGTTTTTTGATTTAATATGGACTAGGGTCGAATTTGTTTAATTTATACAAACATTTGCTACTTTCCCGGATTTGGCTATTTCCTGCGTGACAATATAACGCCACGAAATAGGCGACATGCAGACAGACAAATAGCCCGACTCATGACATTGAATGCCTTGAATGTTTTTAATTAACATGATCTGAAAAGTGAAAGCTCGAAGAAGTGTCAGAGAGTCGTTTTTACGTGATGAACAATACTTCTCTTCTATAAGCGATGAAAGTAAAAATCTGAAAACATTGAAACATTTTTTTTTTACGAATGTCTGCAAATCCGACCCATTTTCGATATTTCAGTTCCGGGTTTTCTATGAGAGCTAGGTTCTCTCCGTATTATTTTTCACTCGTATTTGGCTATTGATGATTGGATCCAAAGATGTCCACCAAACGTTGAATCTCGTCTTAGGAGGAGCCATCCCATAGAACTGAAAAGGTGAAAACAAGTAAATAAAAAAACAAAACTAACTGTTGTTTCTGATTTGTAAACCTCAATAGTTATTCTGAATAATAATAACTCAATCCAATCGTGAATAATTCCAGGCTGATAGACTTGTTACAATAGATATTAGTAGAAACTTGTCAGATGTTAGTACAGTGAAATAAGCGAAAATGAAGAAAATATATCTAACGCTGAAAGTGCTGAGTTTCAATATTCTATAGTATCCCCCAATAATATTATAGCCTGGAACCACTAATAGCCACTCCTAACGCACACGTTTCATTTTACGGCACGGCGGACACGATTTCTTAATTTTAGCCATACAATGCCTTTGAAAAAACTGAGTAATTATGGTTTAAGAGGCAAAGTAAATAACTGGGTGATGCCCTACCTTATAAATAGAACTCAAGTAGTAGAAGTAAGTGGAATTAAATCGGAAAAATTTAATATTAACTTTGGAGTTCCGCAAGATTCTGTTCTTGGGCCTTTGCTATTTTTGCTTTATATCAACGATTTGTCTGGCTTCCTTGACAATTTTTTAATTATTTTTGCGGATGATAATTTCCACTTGTGCTGTAGAAAATCTTTTTAAACAGCTATATCTAATGTACAAACTTCTCTAACGAAATTTGCTGATCACTTTAAATCAAATAGACTATTCTTAAATATATCTAAAACCGTTTTCATTATATTTTCTCCTAGGCATAGTACATATGATAAAAGTCACTTAATAAATATAGCTGGCAAATTTATAGAACAAGTCTGTCATACTAAATTCTTGGGAGTATTCATTGACAACGCATTAAATTGGGATCAACACATTGACATTGCTGCAAAAAAACTTTCTTCCGTCTGTCATGGATTGTATAGATTATCCAAAATATCAAATAGGAAAATTGTATTGGCATATTAGCATACAAATTTTATTTCAAGGGCAACATATGGAATTCTCTTTTGGGCCTCTTCATGTCATTTTGAAAGAATATTTAAAGTTCAGAAGAAAGCTGTACTAAATTTACGTCCTGTAGAAATCTGTTTAAAGATCTAAATATTTTGACATTTCCATGTATTTATATTCTAGAAATTCTAATATATGTTAATATATGTTTACCAAACAATTATAATCATGATTATGATACCAGGGAAAGTAATAACTTAAGCACGTCGTTACATAAGTTATCAAAATATGAAGAAAGCCCAAAATATATCGGAATAAAATTGTATAATAAGATCCCAAATTTCTTAAAAAACAAACGAAACAAAAAAATACCTAACTGCTAAATGTTTTTATTCAGTTGATGAATATTAGGAAAATTAGCAGATGGTTTCAATAGTTTAGTTATGCTATATTATATAACTTTATACATATTTACATTTATGACATTTCTCTTTTCTGTTTTGTACCTAGGTTTAAGCAATAATGAGAGCATTTGATTCACTAGTAAGGTGACCAACTTTCGTTTGTGACTAATCTTATAACAATGTGGTCTTTTGGATAATAAACCATTGTTATTATTATTATTATTATTATTATTATTATCTTGACCAACATCTTCTAACTCATGTATTTATGTCATAATTGATAAGAGAACTGTCGTTCGTTCGCTGAGTGTATTAAATAATTTTGAAAAAATAATAATATAATAAAAATAAAACGATAATAAAAGTTTAACATGAATTTGAGTATTATACTCACATTCATATTAAACTTTTTCAACTTATAATGTAATTTATTTACTCAGAGTCAACGACGACTCCATAAAATAAAATAAATATATTATTTTGCCAATTCTGGCCTTGGATACACTCCTTTAGTCAAGAGACTCTAACAAATTATCCGATGTACGTGTATCTGTAAATTCAATCCCAAAGAAAAAAACCGCTGCCTAAGGAATCACTACTTCCACATACAGATTTTTCATTCAAGTCGTTTTAAAGGAAACAATTTGACTAAATTTGCTCTCTGGTATATGGAAATTATTGGTCATAGAATTTTAATAATATTTGGAGCAGATGTCATAAAAAAGTTTGAGGCGTTGGTTTCTACCATGTGCGTTAAAACTGAAGTTTCTAGATTACCCTACTTATTTTCCGTTATTCACAACCTACCACCTCCCTCCCCTTCAATGGAATCATCTCAATGATTACAATACACAACTTTCAACTGAATATCACAATATTATTTTATCAACCCCTTTAATAATGGATCTTGCTTTATTTATTTTCCCCCATCTACCCCTACTTAACCCCCAACCCTTCAACGGAATCATATCATATCAAAATATAATCTAGTTCCAGATGTTCTTATAATACATACGTGTACGAAATTTCAAGTAAAAATCTCAATTTTATTTTATCAACCCCTTTTATAATGGAGTAGGGGTATGGGGTATGGGGGTTGAAAAATATTATACAAAAATCTGAGGCCTTGGTTTCTAGTACATACACCGAATTTAAAGTTTCTGTACTCATACCAGCTTGCTTTACCTATTTTCCCCTATTTAACCCTCTTTAACTCCCAACCCTTCAACGGGATCATCTCAAAATATTATCTCTTTCCAGATGTCATCATAATACATACACGTGTACCAAATATCAAGCGAATATCTCGATTTTATTTTATCAACTCCCTTAATAATGGAATAGCAGTGGTGCGAGGTTGAAAAATATTATAAATAATCTGAGACTTTGGCTTCTAGTATATACACCGATTTTAAGTGTCTGTACTTTTACCAGCATGCTATACATATTTCCCCTTATTTACCCCTATTTACCCCCAACCCATCACCGAATATATTCAAAAAACAATCCATCTCGAAATATTACTGTATAAAATTTCAAGTCAATATCTTAAACCATTCCGGAGAAAACGTGCGGACAAAAAAAAGTTACAGACCGACAGAATTTTTTTTTTCGCTCAAATTTAGAATCTCGACGTTTCATGACATTCTAAACCTATTTCAAGAAAAAAAATTTTTGAATTTTTCTTTCGATTAGTAAACTAATGTGGAAGTAATAATTTGTCATATATTTAGCATAATAAATATTTTTAAAAAGTCGTTAACGAAATTTCAAATATAACATTTATTCCTTAGAATACAAAGCGAATAGAAGTTGAAGGGCTACAATTGAAACAATATGTACTTTTTATGTCTAAGTTTTGTTGCGATATTGTTCGTTATTTAAGAACCCTATTAGTGAAGGTTTTATGACGAAATATATCACAGTTTACTTCCATTAGTTTTTGTGAGCGAGCACGTATTATATGAATGCATACTTAATATAGTCATGAATACAAATTCAATCACCGAGAAACTTGCCAACTGCATCGGATAATAGAAGCCTTAATTAATTATGTGTTTGTTGCTAGTCATAGCTACGTGTACAGTTTGATAAATTAATAGGATATCATTGTCTGCATTATGGTTTGGTGTTTAAAGGACTAATATAATATGTAATTACAGGGTTCGTGGGCTGGCGTAGCGGACCAAACTACTCCCTGGAGAGAGTGGGACCTCTATACATCAGTCCAAGGCGTACTCTTCCTTACGAACCTCCCTATACGTGCATTATACTCGGTTAGCCAGGAATAATTTAGGAGCCATTAAGACGCCGCCGAGTCAATTATTTTAGTTTTAATGTAAAAATATCAAGTTTTTTTGTCTATACCTATTAAAGTAGTCCACTTCTTATGAGCAAAAATAAAGTTTTTTTTCTTGCTTTCCACAAACTTGTTTTTGTTTCTTTATCAAGAAGCCATGAAATACATGTATCTGCGATTTGTAAGTAAAATAAAAGAAGAAATCGACACACCGTAAGTTCAGAATCCCTTCCTGTATATATATATAGGGGTCCATCCATTAATTACGTCACACAAATTTCGTGGATTTCCCCCCCCCCCTACACCTATGATACAGGTTGTCGCATTCGAATGAACCTCCCGCCCCCGTTGTAACGTTAAATCTTTACAACATTAAATTTTGACGTAAAATTTTGTACTTTTATTCAATGCAATCAACATTACTATTAAATTTTTGTTTTTAAAAGTTTTTGAAATGTTAAACAAAATAAATCAATGTAAAAAACAAAAACTATTTTTACCGATTTTCTTTCGCTGTGATTGTATCAATGAAATAGCTTTTATTTATGACAGAAAACGTTTGACTGTTTTATTATAATATTTAACAAATGCATAAACAATCAAGCCCTTTCTGTTTATGAATTTTCAAAGCACAATTAAAAACATTAATTTTTTGTGTTGAATAAGCTTAGAATGTCACAAAACAAGATTTTTTGACAGAAATAAATTTTTCTGTCTGTCGGTTTGTAACGGCTTAGGATATTGACTTGAGATTTGGTACATATTAGAACCATGACGAGATCTGGAACTAGGTTATGTGTTGAGATGATTACGTTGAAGGGGCGGGGTGCAGAGGTAAGTAGGAGAAAATAGAAGAAAATAGGAAAATAAATAAAGCAGGCTGGTAAGAGTACAGTAACATATAATTTGGTGTATATACTAGGCGTCAAGACCTTAGGCCTTTTAATAATATTTTCAAGCATGCCGACAAAGCAGTTAAAAGTGACCGATAGAGGACACGGCCATGTTTTTTGCTTCTTCGCAGCCAAATTAACTTATTACGCGTGCTATACTCTTCCTTGTAATATTCTCAAGTAATAATTTCAGTTTCTGCCCTTGCTTGGTAAACAACGTACACACGACGCGAACTACCCGTTCCTTGGTTTTATCTGTTGCTTTTGTTCTTTTTGAATTTTGTGCCACTTATGCTAAGATTTATTTTATTGACTTATCGTTCAAGTCGTTAGTATTTGGTTACGTAAGATACTACTTCTCGTTCGTGCTTTTTGTGTTACTTTTTGAAGTTTTTCTTTTTGTTTTCTTTATTGATAACGTTAATTCATAGTTTAGTGTGGTGTTTTAAAACGCAGATTTTGAACATTATGGGAGATTATACTTATCCAGAGCTCACGGAAATACACTTGGTGTATGGATAAAGTGGTGGAAATGCAGCTGGTGCGAAAGCGCTTTATCGTTTAAGGTTCCCTAATCGACGTCATCCTTGTGCTCGCACATTTGTTAGTATTCACCAGCGTCTTCGAGAAACAGGTCGTCTCGATGAACATGGAGGAGAACGAGGTGCGCAACGCGAAGAAGGGTAATTGACGCAGAGGTTCAAATTTTGGTACTTGTTGAAGAGGATCCAACTTTAAGCACCCGCGATATCGAGAACCGTGTGGGGGTATCCCATTTTGTGGTATGGAGGACATTGAGAGATATGAATTTACATCCCTATCATTATCAACGTGTCCAATCACTAGAACCTCAATATTTTCAGAACGAATGAAATTTTGTAGGTGAATTTTAAGAAAACACGCGGCAAATGAGGATTTTTTAAACGTTCTGTGTTTCTCCGATGAGTCGTGTTTTACCAGAAATGGAGTGTTTAATTTTAAAAATATGCACTATTGGGCAAACAAAAATCCACGTGTAATAAGAAAGGCGAATTTTCAACGACGGTTCAACGTTAATTTGTGGGCAGGAATTTGCGGTAATGAAATAATTGGACCTATGCAATTACCCGCTGGAATAAATGGTGATGTGTACTTAAATTCTTTGCAACAAACATTGCCAAATTTGCTGGAAGATGTACTCTTGGCTACGCGCAGAAGAATGTGGCATTTGCACGATGGCGCGCCAGTCCATTTTAGTCTGGCTGTTCGAAATATTCCTCGACGATGGATTGAACGTGGCGGACCCGTACCATGGCCTGCTAGATCGTCCAACTTAAATCCGATGGACTTTTATTTTTGGGGGCATTTCAAATCTCTGGTTTACCGCGATCCAATTGACACTTTAGAACAATTGTAACAACGTATTTGAATGTGCATAGAAACCATAAAAAATGGCCCTAACTTACCAAATGTGTTGAACGTATGTCCTTAGTTCGACGTGCCGAAATGTGTACATGTGGAGATGGAGGTCATTTCGAACAATTTTTGTGAAAAATTCAAAAGAATTGTTCAGTTATTGGGTGTTACCTATTGGGCATTAAAGGTATGGTTATTATTTTTTTTTTTTTCGCGTTAGCGATGCTGGACAGTTCTCCCGTGTCTCCGATATTCTCACGGGGGAAGCGCCAGCTAATTATCTACAACCACTCCCCACATCCCGCAGGGTTAGTGGTTGTAGATTCCAGAATCGTGTGCCCTAAGTAGACGCAGGGACCCCAAGACGACTGCCTTTTGCATTTGGCCTGCCAACCATTCGGCTGATTTTTGGCAGGCCGGTATGGTCTTCAATGCTGAGAGCAGCGTAGGCTTCATACCTCCGAGTACACCGATTATGAGGACAACCATCTTGACCGAGTAGCCTGGGTACAGCACTTGGAACTCGTACCGGAGATCACGGTATTTGGTCCGTTTTTCCTCCTCTTTCAAAGCGATGTTTGGCTCAGCGGGTGCCGAGAACTCGATCACAAACATCACCTTGATTTGATGGTCGAGGAGGACTATGTCAGGCTTGTTGGCCTGAATTAGCCTGACTGTCGGAAACGAGTAGTTCCAATAAATTCGGCACCTCTCGTTTTCGACAACGGTATGATTATTATTATTATTATTATTATTATTATCTTTATTATTATTATTATTATTAGTATTCGCTGTCTTGTTTTGATCTGTTTATTATTGTTTACATTGATTTTCATAGAGGCCAAAGACTCGATTTTTAGTTTTCGATACCTGATTGGGAAAAATTATGCCCCCCAATTCGTTAAAAAAATCAGATTTTTCCTGACTTAAAATACACAACTATTTCCTGTTATCGTATCTCGGACGTCTAACTGTTCGTTTTCCAATTTAATAAAACAATACTAATTTTTTAAGCTTTTAACACAATGTTACAAATGTTAATAAACCACTTTTAAATTTTATGAATTCTTATAAACGACAATAAATGCTACAATAGCTTTGTTCCAAATTAAAAAACACATGTACACAAATCTTATTTACACCCCTGCGGCCATACTATGCTTGCATTGTGCCGAAAGAGAAGGAATTATTCACATTTTCATAATTAGTGGTATAAAAAATTCGGTACAAGTAATCCCATCAAAATGCCGCACTTCTTCCGGCGGGAACACAAGTCGGGTATTACATTTTTTTATTATTTCTAATATTCGGAACTGTAACACCCATTGACCCTGAAAAATAGTGATTCTCAAATGTTTTGCTATCTTAATATTCAAATTTTAAACATAGGTCAGTTTTCTGCAAAGTGCGCCTAGAGAAAAAAGTCATATATGTTTTTCGTTTGTCTTTTTATTTCCAGTTTTTTTAATGATATGAAACTAGTTACACCCTGTATTATAAGATGATTCCGTTGAAGGGTTGGGGGTTAAATAGAGGTAAATAGGGGAAAAAAGGTAAAGTAAGCTGGTAAGAGTACAGAAATTTAGGATTTGACATATATACTGGAAGCCAACCAAAGCTTCAGATTTTTTTATATCTTTCGAGCCCTGCACCACCCCCAATCCATTATTAAGGTGCCTAATTAAATAAAATTGAGATATTTACTTGAAATTTCGTACGCGTATGTATTAAAACAACATTTGGAACTGGTTTAAATATTGAGAAAATTCCGTTGAAAGGGTGGGGGGAAAGTAAGAGTAAATTTCAACAATAGGAAAATAAGTAAAGTAAGCTGGTAAGAGTACAGAAACTTGAGATTTGATGTATATACTAGGCCTCCGATTTCTTTCTAATGTTTTTCAACCGTACCCCCGCCCTCATAAAAATGTTTCAAATTAACATAATTTACAAAAACTGCGAAAAGTATCCCATGGAACGTGAGAAATTACATAAAAAGCCCAATAAAACAGAGAGTATAATGTTTACTATTTTATTTTTTGCACTATTAGTGAAACATTTATTTTCAACATGAGTGAAATAGGCACATGAGAATCAGCGTATAAACCAAAATTAAACAAACTTAGCCTTGAAGTTTAAATTTCATATCCTTCATGGAAAGTTTATAATGAATATGAATTAGACAAAACATGAGGACTACTTCGGTTTGCTATTTCATCTAATCCCTCCGGTAACGAGATAAAAGTTAAAATTTCCCCAACGTTGAAATTTTATAGTTTTAAAACATCAGAATTAAAATGTAGTTTGTAACGAAAATTTATGGTATAGTAAAGCGTACGATATGGTACTCGTACAAGTTTAGTTGGAAATAAATCAAAGGGTAAAAGGCTACAAAGTTTACAAACGCTGCCAGTGGCAGTTTAAATTGTGTAAGTAATCTACATTTATACCTCAATATATGATATAATGGGGCCTTCTTTAGATATTGGCGGCCTAAAACTTGAAAATTTACTTTAGTAGGGGATTCAGAGACCATTTAGTTTCAGTCCAATGCATCTGTTGGAGATACTTTTAAAATTAGATCTGTTATTTAAAATTTTCTACTTTCTACTTTCTACTGTCCGGAAGGCGATTAGCGATATTGGCTTGCGTTGATCTCCTATGTTAATTTATACCTCTTCTTAGCGAAACACAATATTTAAAATTTGTCAAATATAACTCGTGTCATGTGTAAAACTATAAAAGCTGTAAGGATAAAATTTTAACACGTGTTAAATAATGTATGGCGATTGCGATGGCACCACTCAATGAGTCTATTGGTTATTTATCATTTAAGTAAAAATAAAAAACGCCACGGTACTGAAATATTGTGGAGAAAAATGTAACGTCTCTTTCTATTTACAAAAATATGATATCGATTGTATGAGTGGTATTGTAGTAAAAAGTCCAAATTTAATTTCAGTGAAAGTATTTTTACAATCGGATTATTCCAGCACCACAAAATACACATATACACACACGTTCTCTTACCCGTTGACAAAAAAAATCCATAAAACGGCAAACAGCCATATTAAATAAGTTTCCATTGTCTATAGCAGGGTTTTCTAGCTTTCCCTGTGTGCTCGAAACAGTAACCACGTTTCCATAAAAATTCCAAATTATATTTTATTTTTATTTTCTTTCAGAAAAATATCATATATAAATAGACATAAATATTATAAGTGTCTCTCGCAGTGATGGTGAATTTAAAAATAGGAGTAGCTAAGATCAACAGCCATACCATCGAGCGGTCAATTTATTTTGTTTATTTATATAAATTTTAATATTTTGACAAAGCATAATTTGTAACTAATGCATATATCTTAGTCTTATTACAATGCGAATAGTTAAGTATAATAAACGAATTAAAATGGAAAATGATGGATCATTTCAGCGAAATATATTGATATTTTACGGAGAACAATAGTCAATGCGGGTTGAATATGAGTCCCTGAAATCCGACAACGTTCAAAACTGTATATTAATTGATTTCAAATACTATATCCATAAATATTAAAACCATAATTGCAAGCCGTATGAAGACTTGTATTTTCAGTAAATAAGAAATATTATCCACCCTCATAAATATGCCAATTCTATTATATTAGTTGGGGATAGATATATAAACATGGATTAAAAGCAGCTTATTATACAATCAACTCTTACCCTCTTACAACAACATCTATTACTGCACCTGAAAATATGTATTAAATTATACAGGGTGTTCACTACCAAAAAATGGTAAATTAACAAACTTTGGAGAAAATAGAATTTAATACCAAACACGGTTTAAATGTTAGTACATTACCGACGAACTTGGTGACGCGCTTCCCTGGTAGCCTCCTCACATTTAGGTGTTTCAATTGATTCTGGACGTACTATGCCAACAGAACCGAACACCAGTGTGTTCAATGTTCATACACTTTGATTTCAAAGTTTGACATTATTAACCTTTAGTGTGCATACTTATTTTCCGGTGCGACAAAATTTAATGCAAATAAATTAGTGAATTTAAAAAAAAATACAATATTGCAAATTTTACATGTAATTACACGTGGATTATTCAAATATTAGACGTACAAGATGTGTAACAATTCAAACACATGATAACAGAGTGATCTCTACACACATGCTTTTACAGAAGTTTTGAACACATCGATCAGACGTCTTGATATCTTTAGCTCGCGGACAGATATTGGATCGCTTTCTTGCTGTCTCAGGTAGCTGAATACGAGGCTTTTTTATGTTGAAGGCTCAACTTCACAACCAAGATGTGAAGATGACTGAAGATGACCATGCCATTGGCAGTTACTGCGTACATCATAAGATAGAAATCTATCATCGGCCATCTATTAGTGCCTCCTTGACCGCTGTATGTAACGCAAAGCTTGTGCAAGGTGTTGATACCGCCTATCATCATATTGTAAAGTAAGATCTCTTCAGGTTTGTTCTTGCACGAGACAACTTTGTCGTTTTCTCCTGAAACTCTCCAAAGTCATTTGAGGAACGCATGTTTTATTTGGTAAGAACTCGAGTGGTATTTCTGCTGTATTCTTCTTTAGCATTTCCATGAGTGCGACTCTTTTTGTTTAGTAGACTTTCTCCTAATGGGATCGAAGTATACCAATTATTTCTATGCCAAACAAATATTGCACAACACAATATTTTTTTTTCAGAAAGACCTAAAACACTATAATTTGGGCTACTTATTACACCTGTCTAGTTAGAAGAATCCACAGGAGTATTTCAGGAAATATTCTTTATTGTAGATTTACTCCCAAAAAAAGGCGCGGTGTCAAAATGAATAACAATTTCAATAAATTGCGTGATTTCGACCTGTTAGTTTTACAGAAGGTCCTACTTGTCCTTACCTTGCCGTCATAAACGAAGCGAGATGTAAAAATACATGCAACATATGTACAACCGTTATGCCCAACTTTATTGTCATTAAAAATAAGTTATAGCATATTTTACAGTGCAGCATTGGCTCATAAAACTCGTCCTGTCAAAGTTGCATTTTTAAAAGGCCAAACGTTAATGGTAATCGTCCAAGTCGCAGGGACATGTTGATACGGCAGATGTTGGAATAATTGCGAATTTATGTTTTATTCAGCATTTGGGAATCAATTTATTTGTAAGGTAAATGAAGGCTGGTAAATCCCACAATGTAAATATGCTGGAAGTGGCAGAATGACGAAATTATTTTCTATGTTCCCGATATTTCCAATCCCTGTTTGTCAGTCTACTACTATTTTTTTATGGAAAACGTACAGTTACTAAATGTACAATTTTTATAAGTAATGCTTCCTTTTTTTTAATTCTTTATAATTATTTTCTTTATAAGTATATGTTAATAATAAGCTCTGCTGGATATTTGATTTTGATTTTTAAAAATTTTGCAATTACTTTTGGTTGAGTAACGATTTTGTTGATTCCGACCACTTGCTTTGTCACTTTTCCTTTTGGTAGTTTACAAAAAATTGTTCTACATCTAGTGGTTAAAGCAGTATATATCTTTTGGATACGATTGCTCCGTTTTTATTTTGCTGTGCACTAATTTAATTTAACTTGCAATTCATTTATCAAATCCCTAAGATAGTTTATCTTCAATGTATTTAATTCTTGGGACGGCGATAAAATTAACACCACCTACAATTTTACTAAAATTATTATATACATACAAAATTTTAGAGATATATGCGAAAAAAGGTTATGTGGGAGATTTGATACAACCACTTGCATGCGAAGCGTGAATTCAACAGCTTAGCTACTTCCACCTACGAGAAATGTTTTCACCTAAAGTATAAGATTAGGTACACGCTAAGTTTGTATATTACTTCCTAGATAGAATATGAAATATGTCCGTTCAGATAACTGGAATTGCCTACTTATCTAGTCTCAGACTGTGCAGAAAGCAGCAAATTTACATAAGGGAGTAGAAAAAATATATCTTGATTGATTGATTCATCAAGTAATTATTATCGACTCCATCTTATATTATTTAAGTGTACTTACAGATCTCCGATGTAACCTAAAGGGCCGATGTGTTGCCACAGTCTAATACTAACTACCTAAGAGAGCATACAGTCGCATAGTGCCTGTGGTGGTTGTGAGGAAGGATTTGAATATCGAAACAGTAACAGTGAATATCAATTTAGGATTATGGCTTACAAGGTTGCTGGCTCCCACTGGTGTATAAATTAAAAGAGCTTTGAGCGTAGTTTAATTTGGAGCTTATGTTGTCTGGGTCGTACTGTGTGCAACGTGCAAACAGACACGAGAAGAGTTAAGTCTGGCTACGTGGAAAGACAGAATATATTAGTTTGTTGCATATATTTTTTTGTTAACTGCTAAATAACCGGAACTGGCTATTTTCATTATTTAGTAGAGATGCGTATTATTCCGTCAGTTTTAAATAAGATTAGTTTAATACCTTCAGTTACAATCTGATAAGTTGCAACATGGCGTGGCCGACTGCGAGTACCTACTTGATTAATACTTTTGACGAACCATGGACTCATTTAACAATTTTACTTATCACACATTCAGAAAGACAAGTACAGTATCTAGATTACAGTATCTAGGCCAGAAATTAAAATTTGCTGCCTTCTTAATGTATATACAAATTATTGAAGTCGACGCTCTAAAAAATTCTCGGAATATCAGATTGACAAATTGTAACATCACACACCACATCAGCCCAGAGTACACGCCTAGTGATAATATACAGGGTGTCCCAGCTGTATTATTCTATTTAAACAAAATGCATTTAATCATTACACGAGTACGAAAGAGACAATAACAAATAAAATACTTATTAATTTACCTCGAGAAAAGGTATGAAAGTAAAATAAATATAATAAGAAATTCCGTTCAAAATTCAGTCAATGTAGCTACTAAACATCACCTAATACGATTCAAATGTTGAGCTCTTACTTTGACAGCGTATATCTTAAATACGAAGTTGCGGTTAAAGTAAACAAAACTGTATGTTCATTACGTGTCCAATGTTTTTTTTCTCTTTATTGCATGTTTACAATCTACTCTAATAGTACTACAGAGTAATAATCAAATGGTTTGTGTGCGTCGCTTCTCATGAATTAGGTACCATCCAATGATGGTCACCTGACTTCACCTAGCTCTTCTGAGCAGTGTCTTTTCAGTCTTCTATTCTCTAGGGGTTGAGTTACTAATTCCCTGACGAGCTGGTTGTTATGGTTACTACTGCGATCTGTATATTTGGTGGCATAACTGCTAATCACATCGTTGATGAAAGGAATTCCAAGGTCTTCGTGGGGGGTTTGGTTAGATACATACCATGGAGCATTTGCTATAGTTCGAAGCATTTTGGATTGGAAGGTTTGGAATATGTTGGTATTCGATGGTTTTCTGCAATCCCAAAGTTCTATGCCATAGGTCCAGATAGGTTTTAATAGAGTCTTGTATATGAGTAGTTTATTTTCTGATGATAGATGTTCTTACCTCCTAACCTTCAAGTTCAGTTGTGTCTTTTTGGCCTTAATATGTGTTTTCCACGTAAGCTTTTGATCAAGGTGTAGTCCGAGATATTTAATTTTAGATTTTATTGGTATCAGAGCGTCATTTATAGTCGGTTTTCCAGGCTTAGCGATCATTATAACTTGGGCGTATTTCCACTGTATGGGATAGTAACAGTCTCAGCATACGGTTGTTAACAGTACGATTGCATTACGGGGAAGGTGCTTAGGTACTTCTCCCACTATTAAGTCATAACCAGGTGCTTCATGTGAGTTTGTTTGGTTTATTTCTTTGCGAACCGCTGCTGGTGAATAATGCTTCACAGGTAATGACAATTGGCACGGAATGTCCAAGTAGTTTTCTATATTGGCATCGTCAATATTGATTGCTTGCGGGGTGAATACTTTTGCGAGATGTTCTGCAAAGGTGTTAACTTTTTTTTTGTCCGTTCGCGCGTAACTTCTGTCAGGTTTTCTTATGGGTGGGATACATGTTATTGGCCTTTTGAACTTTTTTGTGGCTTTCCATATAGAGTGATCATCTGGTGATAGATTAGAAATGTAATGGTTAAAAGTGTCATTTCTATTTTCTTGAATAGCTGTGTTAAGTTGATGAGTTAGTCTGTTTAGCCGATTTTTATCTTGAGGATTCCTTGTCCTTTGCCATTTTCCACGCGCTCTTCTCTTATCCTCTAGAATTTCCCTGATATGCAGTGGTAGAATATGACTTTGCGGAATAGTTTTATTTTTATTGTTTATAGGTGTGGCTTTCCATGCTACATGTTGTACTACTCCAGTTAGATACTGAACTACTTCCTCTATTTCATGGTTTTCTTTAATTCGATGATTTAGTCTAACTTTTTCATTTACGGCATCATGAAATTTATTCCAATCAGTATGGTTCGTGCACAGTTTGGGTGATGTCTCTCTCCAAATTATACCCGTACTTAATGTTATTATTATTATTGCACTGTGGTCAGATTCCAAGTCCAAGGTCGACTCTATTTTACTATGATATTCCCTTGGTTACTGCAAAGTCCAGTAAGTCCGGGGTTTTGCTTCTGACTGAGGGCCAATATGTTGGTTGTCCTGTAGATAAATAGTTTAAGTTACTTTGTTGAATTGCTTGAAAGAGATTGCTTCCTTTTGGTGTAATTAATCTAGACCCCCAGGAGGTATGTTTAGCATTCCAATCACCAGCAACTAGAAACTGAGGTCCAAGAATATGGAAGAATTCTTGGTATTCTTGGGATGTGATCGCGTGTCGTGGTGGGCTGTAGATACCAGCAATAGTTATGGGCCAGGAGGGTGTTTTCAGCGCCAGTATTGTGCTTTGGATTTTGTTTGAGATCTGAGGTTGTTGAATGTAGTGTTTTAAGGTTGATTTAATTAAAATTGCCGAATTTGAATAATTTGCGTAAAATAGTTTTGAAGATCTGCAAAGTTATATTGAAAAATGACCAACTTCTTAACGAGATTTCGTCCATAGCAACTTTAAATTCGTCATATCCAGAAAAATGTGCCTCCCATATCAATATCATTTTAGATTTCGATAAAGCAGAGCTTTGTGTAATATTAAATATTCAATATTTTTTTAATTTTATAAATTCGGACTTATTGTCGAAAAGTTGTCCTCATGCTTAGTCGGTTTTACTTTAAGGTATTTAAATTTGTTTTGATGAAATGATTGTTTACATTAAATGTAAGCATTATCAGAAAAAAGAATGTGTGTGTCAAAATACATGGGAAAAGCCTCAATCTATGCATGAAAACCATACATTTAGACGCACTGAATTGATTGATTGATTAATTGATTGATATGCCAGCGTATGGTGGGCATTGCTGCCAATTCCGGGCATCCATGGAGGTTCGTTCCAACACGCACGTTCCGGTCGTCCGTCGAATACGCCCAACGGATGGCCAAATCGCGTGCCGGAACGAAATCTCGGATGTTTTATATACCGCTGGACTGGCTGCATACGTCGGGTTGGACATTGGACATGCTTGTTGTCAGCAGCGAGAACCGCATGACGCATGGGGTGGGAATATAGGATGGGAAGTGTAGATGTTTGAGAGATGCTTCTTTTAAGTTTCCATGGTTCTAACCATAAATTTAGACGCACTGAAGCTGATAAAATCATAAAAAAAAAATTCTCAGATTTCGCAATCCTTATAGCCATCGGAAAATTGGAAATGATAACACCATACAAAAAACATAAACTTATTCCGGACTCGGCTTCGTCTTGTCCGGAAATAACAGCTACGATCTGTCCCAAAAAACATGATTTTAGGTACTTGTTACAAAAATAACTATTCGCTATTTGTTAAACTCGTAGCTTTGGCCCAATATACGAACATTAACATTTCCAATATTAGAAAGCGGTGGGACACCCCTTTTCTTTGTCTGCGACACTAACACTGCCTGCGGCGCTTATTAGATAAAAATAAAAATCAAAAATCATTATAAGAAAAAGAAGGAAAACATTATTTCTGCCGTCAAATCAAACCTGAATTTGTGAAAAAATTCATTAATCGTTTCAAAATAAAAATAAAGATTCGGCGTGCCCATAGTTGACAAACAGCGTTATGGCACGGAAGAAATAGTTGAACAGACAGGAGGGTACGGAGAGAGCAAATATAGTGATTTTAATAATATCAAGTTAATTTTGTACTATTCTGTGGAAAAAGCGGGGTACACGCTCGCACACCCCTTTTCTTTGTGTGTGATGCTAATACTGCCTGCGGCGCTAATAATTATTAATAAATAGATACCGACTCGGTGGCGCAATGCTAAGTTTGATGGTGATCAGGCCGGCCATCACATACGCGGCGCCGGTGTGGTGCAGCATTCCGGCCACGACAATGAAAAAACTCCAGGTTCTGGAACATAAATTTATGCGCCTCATCTCCAATTCAGACAGATACACCTCCCTCAGAGATTTGTACGACCGTTGCAATGACATTACGCCACTAGCGGACTTCGTCCGGGAAACATCCCAAAAATTCTATTCCTTTCAACTGGGCGCTAGTCCGCTTACACGCAACATAACCCAAATCAGAATGCATAATGCCCATTTCAGATAAAACACCCCCTACCATACCAGGCGTTGCCTATTTTCCGGCAACATCTATAGCCATAATCTCCTTTACCACAACTTTCTTCAACTCTACACTACATCTTCTCAAAACCTCTATTCTATCCCCTCATTCCTTTTCTTCATTTTCTATTTTTGTATTTTTGTCTTTTTTGTTCTTATGTAATTTTTTGTTTAAAATTCCCTCTCGGCCAACAATTTCCATAAAATCTAAACTTTTAAAATCAAAATCTCCATCTTATCCTTATCCTCTCAACGGCATTGAGACTGTTGAGTCCCATTACCACGAGCCGGGTTTTTCGTCAAGTTTTCCCCGCATTATCAACCCAAATTCGCATCGATTAGTGCCATATTAGTCTTAAAGTGTAGTTCTTAATATTTTAAATTCCACATGTGTGGATCTGTTCTATCTTAGGCTAAGTTTTAAATCGCAAAAGTTGCGATAGGAGTATATAGTTGTTAAGAATTTTATTGAGCGGAACCGGCCGCGACCCGACCAACCACACACCCACCGCGGCGCTTCGCACCATGGTCGTTGGGTTGGCTCCGGATCACGATTCGGGGAAGCAATCAATGTACAAAAATGATGAAATAAATATGTTTTGCTTTGCTTTTGCTAAGGCGTTTGGCTTGCGACCACGGAGTCCCGGGTTCGAATCCTGGCCAGGGTATGGATGTTTAGTGGCGTTTTTAATGTGTTACCGAGATGGTAGCAGTGAGCTAGACCGCTGTTGGGTGGCATAACATGTCTAGTCGCTGTTATCTATCCTGAGTTCGAGTCTCAGCTACGGTAGATGGCAATATCGCAGGGAATGATTGTTGTGTTGATGTCTATGTATACGTGTCCTGGTTGAGTGGTGGAATAGCATTAGCTAAACTCCGCCAGGACGTTAATATAAATAAGACGATTAAATAAAATAAATAAATAAAATAAAAAAATATCAGAATAAAAACCTACTAACCTAACCTAAAAAAAATCATAGAATAGAATTTGTGAAAAAATATATTAATCGTTACAAAATTAAAGAAAATAAAAATCAGCAAGCAAAGGAGTTTGAACCCGGGACCTTTCGCACCATAAGCGAGAACATGACCTATGCGCCAACTGTAGGAATAAATAGTGAGACAAATGATATGACGCTTCGTTATTCGTCTGCTGCAGCAGCACTAATGCGTCCCGGCTCGATGCTACAAGATTTGCTCTCTCCGTACCACCTTTTGTTCAACAGGCGGTACAATATCGATCGGCGCTGACCGACTAGACCGCATCGCTTCCACAGATTAACAGGCTTTCGCTCAGTATTGCACCAGCTGACCTTGATACTTTCATGTCGACGGTCTTGGAAAAAATTCGTAACTTTTGTCCTATACGCTATACTCAAACATTAACATTTCTAATGTTAAAATTCTACCACGTAGATTTCTCACAAACCGATTTTCAAATGTGTTAATATCAGCACAGTTATAACGCGATTTGTGAGAAATCTACCCAGTAAAGATTTTGCTTTAATAGTTTTGTCGGCTTTCGCGCGTCAAAATATATGGAAAATGATGGCTTCTACTCATAGACCAAGACTTTTTTTTGTAATATTATGTTATTTTGTGGGTGACCACCATGTATATTCTCAAGTACAGCTGGTTTCTACCTTGATAATTTCCAAAGAAGAATCTTGCTATATACAATGTTTCCATGGAAAAGCGATATCATTAATTTTTTACTATGAACGCAATTTTCTGTATTCTTTTCTCGCTTGACCTAAAACCTATTTTCAGTACGTTAGAATTTCAATCATTTATAGAGGGCGCTGGTGGCAACTTAAGACTGAAAATCGCTTTTTTTGCAATGAACACAGTTTTCTCTGTTCTGCTCTTGATGGACCCAGATGTCATTATTAGTACGTTAGAATTTCAAAAATGCATAGAGGGCGCTGGTGGCAGCTTAAGAATAAAATTCGCTTCAGGTTAACTGCCATTTATGTGCTAGGTATTGAAAAATATAATAAGAGAAACATGCTTAAAATTAAAAAATATGACGTGCCGAATTTGAATTTATTAATTTTTTTAACCATTCTGTCATGAAGCCGAAAATAAAACTTGGATGTATAGTTATCAAATTTGGTTTTATTTTGAGTAAGATTTTCTTATAGAATTTTTCAATATCTAGCACAGAAATGGCAGTTTACTTGAAGCGAATTTTACATTTAAGCTGCCACCAGCGCCCTCTATACATTTTTGAAATTCTGACTTACTGAAAATAGATTTTCAAGCAGCAGCAGAATACAGAAAATTGTGTTCAGAAAAAAAAATGGTTATTTACACCTATAATTTCGCTTATCCGTGGACACATTGTCTGCTATATAATTTTAGTAAATATATACAGAGTAATCACTATAAAAGAATTAATTAAGAAACGGAGCGGCGAAGGAAAAAATGTTTAGAATGTGGTTATTATTGTCAGGAAAAACTCTGATCTACTGTTAGATAAAGAATATACAGCGTGGTCATTTAACAGAGAAAATCTTGAAAATAATAAGTAGTAATTGAAAGATGCCAAATTAGAAAGTTGTGTGCCGATGTATTCACCATATTCCCTTAATTAATTATTTTTTATGGTGACCCTGTATGTTTTCACCAAAAGTGAAGCAAACTTGTTCCCTGGCAATTGTGTTGACTATATGCCAAATATTATTTTCATCCGTCACACTTTCTCAATTAATTTTTTTTGGTGTGTCCACCCTGTATATTCTTTACTAAAAGTATATGCTATTTTTTCTTTTGAAGTAAAGTCAAATACCTGGCAAATATTAATCTTATCCGTCAAATTGTTTTGTAGAAATCGCGCCAACAGACAGACAGACAGACTACAGACCGACGATTTCACCATAATGTCTCTTGCTACTATAATAATAATAATAATGTTAATAATAATAATAATAATAATAATACTTTATTCACCTCTAAGATACAAAAATGCAAATATGGTAAGACAATTTTGTAGTACAATATAAATAAAAGAATAATTACTACAATATAGATATAAATGAAATAACGTATATAACACGTAAGTAAAAGCACAACACAATTACTTTGTAAAAACATAAATAAGACAGTGCATGACCTTGTATAAAATAACGTAATACAAGTAAGTAAAAAAACACAACACTAAACACTTATCAATCCGGTCGAAAATTCATTAATACTATAATAACCACCATCTATTAAGAAGGTTTTTACTGCGTTCTTGTAACAATTATGTGATGATTCTAATTTCATGTGGTAAGTTATTATACAATATTATACAGATATAATGTGGAGATCGTTTAAAAGTTGTTGTCGAGTGATTTGGTATGCTTATCAAATCACAATGTCTTGTATCATATACATGATACTGATTTCTTTTGGCAAAAAGGTACATATTTTTTTAATATAGCACATGCATTTAAAGATAAAAATACATGATGCCGTTAGAATTTTTTTGTTTTTGTATATTATTCTACAGCTCACGTTATAGCCCATATTATATATTAACCTTATGATTCTCTTTTGGCACATAAAGACCCGGTCTCAATTTTTTGCGCTTCCCCAGCACATTGTGTTGTAGAATATATGGGTATATGCTAATGCATAATAGGTGTTCATAAGGCCAGACTCATCTAGTGTACTTTTTAATTGCAAAATTGCGAAATAGACTTTATTCAACTGACTACAGACATGTTCAAATCCCATGTTAGTTTACTATCCTAGTGAGTACCGAGTAACTTAGTATTGCTCCATAGTCTAATGTCATCAGTAAATTGTATATTATGCGGCAACGGTCTCTGTAAATGAAAGTTAATAAACACGGTTTTTTATTATTAAGTATTAGTTTATCTCTTTGGGACCACAAACTAACCTCTTCTAGTGTAAGATTAATTGATTTTTGTAGCTTCTCAGGAGATTCCGCTGATAAGGTTACCGTTAGATCGTCAGAATACATTGTTAGATGACCGTTGGTGAGATGGTGGGGAAGATCATTAACGTATAACTAAAATAGTAAGGGCCCCAGAATAGAGCCCTAAGGTACCCCCATTGTTATACTGTGGAAATCAGACTCCACTCCACTTAATCTCACTTTGAATGTTCTTCCTTTCATATAACTCAATATCCATGAGAGGATGTTTCCGCTCAGACCAATTTGATATAATTTTTGCCTTAATATGTCTTTGTCAATGGGATCAAATGCTTTCGATAAATCGAATAGCAGTGACACGACTTATTGACTTTTATCTAAATTTGTGTAAACATATTCTAATAGATGGCACGTGGCCGTTTCTATGGATTTCTTGGATCTAAATCCATGTTGAGATACTATAAGTAAACTTTTTTTTTCAATGAAAGACACTAGTCTGTTATAAAAAATTCTTTAAAATATTTTGGACACAACATTTAGCATAGAAATTTGCCTATTATTTTCAATTTCAATGGGAGAATCTTTTGTATAGACTGGTGTTACAATTGCTTGCTTAAGTATATTGGGAAAATGTCCTTCATTTACAGACATATTAAATATGTAAACCAGATAAATAATTATAGTATCTTTAATATTTTTTCGTACATCAACCGTCGTCAACCCATCAAAGGAAACAGATTTTTTATTTTTCACATTTATAATTGTCGCATTGACCTCAGTTGCGGTTATGGGCGCGAAATATATTGTTTGCTACTTATATGTTCAGATAATGCACGGTAAAGACAAAATTTAACCAACGTGTTCGGATATTTTCTGTTTAGTACCATTAGCGAAGTGATGCGCAAATATATTTACTATTTCATTTTTATCATTAATTTGTTCATTATTATATTTTAGAGCAATATCTTTGGCATTGTGTTTATTTCGACCTAATCTATTATTGATAATTTTCCAGGTTTCCTTCGTTTTGTTAGATGCATTACATATCTTATTTTTGTAAAAGTTTTGCTTTACTGACTTGATGTTATTTTTGTATTTATTTTTTTCCGAATTAAACAGTATTTTGACATCAGTACTTTGAAGGTTAATCAATAGCCAATATAGGTTGTTTATATAATTGCTCTCAGTCTTTTGCCGGACATTTTGAGATTAGTTTCTTTGCAAACAGTAAAACTTGTAAAGCACACACAAACTATTTACACAACAATTTACATAATTAAAGTAAACTTAAAATGCCACAGTAAAAAACTCTACAAACTTATACAAATAACGAGAGGAAATATAAAATCATTATATATATATATACTGATTTTTCGAAGGCGTTTGATAGGATTGATCACGAACTTCTATTAGGTAAGCTAAATATGTTTGGGTTCAGCTGTCATTTCATAGCATTTTTGAGGTCATATTTATATCAAAGAAAACAGTACGTAATGTATTATGGATATGAATCTGAACTATTTACAGTAACTTCAGGTGTACCTCAAGGTTCCAATCTCGGGCCACTACTGTTTCTGTTGTTTATTAATGATCTCACAAACAACATACAGTGCGACAAACTGTTGTTTGCTGATGATATGAAGATCTATGCGGAAATACGCAGCGTGGATGATTGTGAAAATATTCTAGCACAACTAAAAATAGTAGAAAACTGGTGTATCCAAAACAATCTCCACTTGAATGCGTCAAAATGAAAAGTTATTTCTTATTCAAGAAAATCTAATCCATTTGTATTTGACTACTCCCTAAATTCCCAAGTACTTGAACGTTCTGCCACACTAAAAGACTTGGGAGTAATATTTGATCAGAAATTTACTTTCTCGAACCATGTGGCGCAAGTAACATCATCCGCTATGAAAATGCTAGGTTTTATTGTTAGAAACTCTCATTCGTTTTCTAATGAACTTGCTTTAAAAACACTATACTATTCCTACGTAAGATCCAAGCTAGAATACTGCTCGATAGTCTGGTACCCGTACTATGCCTGTCATAAAAACGCCATTGAAAATGTACAGCGAAGATTTCTGAAGTTCTTATCATTAAAAATTGACGGTTTTTACCCAGAAAGAGGCTATCAACACTCCTTATTACTTGATAAATTTAATCTTACTTCGTTGGAATTGCGGCGTGCAATAAATAGTTTAAAGATGTTATACAATCTGTTTCACAACAAATTAGACAGTTCACTGCTCCTAGGTATGTTTTCTTTCCAAGTTCCTCGAATAAACTCACGACAAACTCATACGAGTTTTACTGTAAAACGCCTAGAACTAATGCTCTTCTTAGATCCCCAGTACATGTTATGTGCAATAATTTCAATAAAATATCAAATGTATGTGATATAAATTGGAGCAAATTTTCAGAAATTATGAATGCTTTTAACTTAACTTTCACAACTATCAATAGTTGAGTAGAACTATACCTATATATAGGTATGTATATGTATGTATATATATGTATATGTGTATATATATGTACATGTGTAATGTATATGTATGTGTGTGTATGTGTGTGCATAAATCGTATATACTTATGATGCATATGATACATATGACACTTTGTTTTTTCCTTTCTTTCCTATTTTTTAATTGCTTTTCATTATTTGCCATCGCTGTTTAAAATATTGTAATATTGTTACTTAACCATATAATATATTTTGTTAGTATTAGTTTCATTTTTTTTTTTTTTTTAGTTATAAGCTTGTACTGTTGTTCATGTTTGTCCTGTAATTTGATTTGTTACAGTTTTACAATTTGAATATTGTAATATGTTAATATAGTATAACTGGTTGCCTACCGTTCGTGCTCCATGTGAGCTACGCACAGTGATGTTAGCAGCGAGTTGCTGGCAACGCATTGCTAGCAACGCACTGTAACTGTACCTAATTAGGAAGCGAGTTTCGAACGTCTCGATTATAACCTTTTCAAGACCGTTATTATCAATTAATTTTGTTAATGGAATTATGAAATACTGTATTGTGTGGAATATAAACGTCATTAAGGGAGATTTATCAGATTTGTGGGTTATGTTGTATAGTGTTCATTCGGAACGTACCCATGGACAAAGTTTTAGTCATTCTCATATTTTGACAGAGGTTTCCGTCTGGGCCATTTTTGGGGATTTTTTTCCGTTTGCCGGCTCGAAGAGAAGTTGTGTCACTGAGCACATGGATAGCATTTTGTTAATTTGCTCCTTTAATGGGATTTAGTGTTGTAGTGACAAATTAGCAGTATTTTATTTTGATATTTTTATGATTTTCTGTTGGGAAATACTGCTACGGAATTTTCCGGATAAATCAACTTGCTGGAAGCACGTGGCAAAGGAATTCTGAAAGCCCACTCAACATCTAAGGTATACCTCTGAAATCTCTTTAGAAAATAGATTTGTAATATTCGTTATTTCTTTATTGCAGGGCTTTTTGGACTTTTTGGACTTTTTGGATTTTTTGGATTTTTTTGTTCTTTTTGGTTTTCTTGTTCTTTTTGTACCTTTTATTCTTTTGGTTTCATCTTATCTTGGACTTGGGATGTTTGACCCCACATCTTACCTGTTGGATTTGTACATCTGTATGTGAATTTGGTTTACTGAAACTTGGTTGGCAAGATATTTGGTAAATTTGGAAGCCTGAGTGTAGCGGTGAGACTCTCCTGCCTGGTTCCCTTGGAAGCTACGCTCCCCTGGTATGCCTAGTGGTTACATTTTGAAACCTGCTGGAGGTAAGCGTCTTTGAATTACCTAACGAGGGACCTTATAACACATACCACCTTCTACGTGAGGCATAGAGAGCCCGTCAGCTTTCTTACGTACACATTAAATATAAATTATCAGTACATACTTTGCATATAACCAATTAAATTTTATAGTTTTGAACACCACGCTTGAACCTATCGTCACTTATTCAATTCACATTATTTTGTTCATTTCATGTTAAATTTCAGTATTTTAATGTAATCGTTTAAGCTAATATATCTTGGGGGGTCATATTTTGCCTATTAGTAGTTAAGATTTTATTAGTTTTAAGTTATCATATGTTTTGTGTTAGGTTAAGTGTGGGCCACACATAAGTATATCGATTGTGTGTATTATTATCTCTGTGAATTTGGCTGTAAGCGTACCTAAATATCATTATTAAATCTGTTATAGTAAGAAGCGTATTTGTTTTCACCAGCGTACATTTAAAGCCCCAATTTAGTCGAAGCCACTCCCCAGGTACTTGTCTAGTCGGCCGTGTGAGCCTCTTTCGCCGCCAATTAAATGCAGAGAGGGGACTGCACGTAAAACATAAAAATTTTGTTCAGGGCACAGGGTGACCACCCTACCCTGCTGTATTGCTGATATAACAGCCTCTAAAGTAATTTTTTTTATATATTTTCCTTTTATCTGGGAGCCCTGCAACAAATGGCGCCCAACCGTTCTTGATGGTAATTGGGGATGCTTTCTGGTGTTGTATCGACTGGTGAAAATTAGGTACGTTATCGTCATACGTAGTTTTTTTATCATTGCCATACCGAGTAAGTACTAGTACAATAAAATTGTACTTGCTGAGGTACTTGCTTTAGCATATTTCTGTTACACACTTCTTTTTGATATATTTTTTTTACTGAAATACTTAGTAGCTTTTTAGGTGGGATTTTTTTTAGGGATAGTGTTTAGAGATTTTGTGTTTTTTCTTTTTCATTCGTGTGTAGGTACACTCTCTCTTAGAGGGGGGGAGATCAGTATATTGATTATATTTTATTATTATTGACTATTATTGCCTTATATTGATGATTGATGATTTGATTATTATTACTGATTATTAGTGCCTTATTTAATTGTTGATTATTTGATTATTATTGCCCTATACTGTTTATTGATTACTGATTTATTGTTGCATATATTGATTACATCTTTTTACTTAATATTAATTGGTTATCTGCTTTATATTCGTGCTAACTGTAGAAGGACGCTATAAATTATCGGTATATCGGGTTTGAATTTTTTTTTTGGGGACATTTAAATATTTTTTTACTTTCACTATGGAAATCAATCGTTTGTTGGTAGACGAGTTAACTTATGAGCTTTCAATAAGAGGGTTATCTTCAGAAGGTACAGTAGCGGAGAAGCGAAGTACTCTGAGAGGGTTAATGCGGTGTGAACGGTTGGGATTCTCAACAAATTCTCCAGATTTGGACTTAGATATTTGTGATAAAAAACTGCAACAACTTGGTACAGACATAACAAATTTCGATATGAATAACAAAAACAATGAACATTCACGCATTCACACACGGTTACTACATGTTAATGGTCGGTTATCAAGGTTAATAAATTTATCTGAAAATCAAAACCGTGATAAAGTAAAGTTAATGGCACGTTGTATGCAAATGATTGATGATGTTGGAAATTTGTTGGAATCTCAGCTTAATTCGCAAACGCAGGAGCCTTCACATGCTACTAGGGACACAAGTGGTAATAGGACAAATCTAGAATTCTCGTTACTAGATACGGACAATACTTTGCTTCCGGAAATTGTACATGACTCAGCTCGTAGGGTTTCTTCTTTGGTCTTAACTACTGACGATAATCAGCAGGAGCTTGCGGAAGCTGCGAATGCTTTGATAGGGTTGCAAACAGATAGACCTCGGGTAACTTTCAGTAGTATGCCACAAATTATATCCAGTTCTCCAAGTTCAACGTTAACGGTTAATACTAATACTAAGGATGTTAATGTGTCACGACCCTCGAATATGGGTAATTGTTATGAACCGTCTTACTCTTGTAAACCGATTGCAGTCAGTAAATGGAATGTTAGGTTTGATGGGAAGAGTAGTGTTTTTAATTTTCTAGAAAGAGTAGAGGAACTGCGTGTATCTAGAGGGGCTTCGAAAGAGCAATTGTTTTTCGCAGCTGCAGAACTTTTTACAGGGGATGCATTAATTTGGTATCGGTCGTTTGTTAAGGATAGAATAGGATCTTGGGATGATCTCGTGGTCAAACTTAAATCTGCGTTCTTGCCTTATCATTATGAGAGGGATATTTGGGAAGAGCTTAAAAAGCGAACCCAAGGCAATTCGGAACCCGTCATGGTATATATTGCCGCGATGGAGAATTATTTCAACCGGTTGTCCCAAAAGCCTGAAGAGCGCCAACGAGTTCAGATTATTCGAGAACGACTTCTCCCGTATTTACAAATGCATTTAGCTTCACAATGTGCGGACAGACCTATACTCACCATCGATAACTTACTAGAGTCGTGTCGTAATCTCGAGGAAACATACCTTCACACCCAACAGGTTACTCCTCCATCAACTAACTATCGAGCCATGTTAGAGCCTACGTTGGCCTTCAATTATTCGAGACTCTCCCACAGGGTCGCATCCATGGAAGTTGGTCCTAGCGACACTATAGGGGATTCTGCTGGGGTATTAAGTCCGGTCAGTGCGTCTACAGAACCGCCGCCGCGGGGACTTACAGGCCTGTGCTGGAATTGTCGTGGTTCGGGACATTCACATCGCGAATGCAACCAGCCGCGTCAACGTTATTGCTATCGTTGTGGTCACGCGAATGTCACTATTCCTACTTGTCCGAAATGTTCGGGAAACGACCATCCGGGACACAGACAGACCGAAATGTGATCTCGGACAGATTTGCTTCGGTCCAACAAAATCGACAACAAAACTTTATTGCGCGAACTAAGCCGGTACTGGACTTTATTCTGGGTCATGTGGACAACGATCAGCGTCCATACTTAGACGTCAAAATTTTAGGCTGTGAGGTCAAGGGTCTTCTCGATTCTGGAGCCTCTAAAACAGTGGTTGGACAACCCGGCTGGACGTTGTTACGTACATTAGGGTTACCGATGATGAACACCTCTAGTACTAGCCAAGTTACGGTCGCAAATAATCAGCCATGTAAAATTGTAGGTCGTTATCAGGTGCCTATGCAATTGTTAGACAAGGTCAAGGTCATTGAGGTATTAGTTGTACCAGATCTACCGCATACTCTGATTCTTGGCATAGATTTCTGGGTTGAGATGGGTATCGTACCTAACTTAAAGCACAGTTGCTGGACATTCGTTAGTGATGCGCCGTCTATACAAGTTCATTCGGTTTGCGCAGAGCATACACTGACGAAAGAGCAGAGGTTGGAACTCGATGAAGTGGTAACTGCTCATTTTGACCGAGCAGGTACTAAATTGGGACGTACCACTCTACTAGAGCATAAAATTGTAACGGACTCTGAGCCGATCAAACAACGGTATTATCCAGTATCGCCAGCGGTGCAAAAGCACATAGACGAAGAAGTACAACGCATGCTCAAGGAAGATATCATTGAGAGATCTCAATCGGCATGGTCAAGTCCTGTACTATTGGTGCCCAAGAAAGATAATACGTTTCGTCTTTGTATTGATTACCGTCGCCTAAATAAGGTTACCAAGAAGGATGCCTATCCTATTCCGTATGTTTCTGCAATTTTGAGCAAGTTAGGTAACGCCCGTTATCTCAGCTCCCTAGATATCAAATCTGCTTATCATCAGGTTCCAGTCTCGGAAGATTCTAGAGAATATACAGCTTTTACGGTTCCCGGTCGTGGGTTGTTCCAATTCAAGTGTATGCCATTCGGTTTGTCTAACGCTCCGGCTACTTGGATGCGTTTGATTGACAGAGTTTTAGGCCCAGAGCTTGAACCTTATGTCTTCGCATATCTTGACGACATAATTGTCGCCACACTGACTTTCGAAACGCACGTGCAAACTTTGAAGGAAATCTTTGATCGTCTTCTCAAGGCAGGATTGACGTTGTCGCGAGACAAATGCAAGTTCTGTCTGGGGGAGCTTAAATACTTAGGCTACCGCGTGGATAGTCAAGGGTTACATGTGGATCCGGACAAAGTTAGCGCGATTCTCAATTTGCCTTCGCCTCGTAACGTGACGGAAGTTCGACAGATCATAGGGACTGCCGCTTGGTATTCCAGGTTTATACCAAATTTCTCTGAGGTGATCGCGCCTATGACAAATTTATTGCGTAAAAAGACCCGTTGGAACTGGACCGATGAGTGTGAACATTCGTTTCAGTCTATTAAGAATTCGTTAGTGACTGCACCCATTCTCAGCTGTCCAGACTTCACGCTACCATTTCAGGTTCAAACTGATGCGTCATCACATGCCATCGGGGCTGTGCTCTCGCAGCAGCACCCAGATGGTGAGCGAGTTATCTGTTATTTGAGTAGATCCCTTAGTCGAAACGAACGAAATTATTCTGTAACGGAGCGTGAATGCTTAGCGGTTTTATGGGCCGTCGAGAAGCTGCGCCCATATCTCGAGATGTCTAAGTTCACTGTCGTGACGGACCACGCGAGTTTGCTTTGGTTGAATAATTTGAAAACCTACTGGTCGTTTAGCACGTTGGGCTGTTCTACTGCAGCAATTTGATTAAGATCTCGTCCACCGTAAAGGCAAGGAGCATGTTGTACCAGACATGTTATCCCGTGCCGTCCCTCAAGATGAATCGGACGTGAAAGTCGCTTTGGTGCAACCGCATATCGCTTCAGATAGGTGGTATTCGAAAATGTTACGTTCTGTTACGACAATGGCGCGTTCGCGATTCGCAGCTACTTAAACATATTCCTGTAGCCTATCCAGATTTGGCAGGTTCAGCCGAAGCATGGAAAGTGGTCGTTCCGAAAAGTAAACGCGTGGAGATCATTCGCGAGAATCACGACATAGAAACTTCAGGTCACTCAGGCGTGTATAAGACTTACGAGAGACTAAAGTCAAGGTATTATTGGCCACAGATGCGCGCTGACGTAGCTAGTTATGTGCGGAACTGTACTGTGTGTATTTCTTGTAAACCGATGAGACAAGCACCAGCTGGACTTATGGGGCAACGACCGCCCATCACTAGGCCATTTCAAGTCCTAAGTTGTGATCTGGTGGGACCACTACCACGGTCTTCTGGGGGTTATACCCATATCCTCACAGTCTCAGATTATTTTTCGAAGTTCGCCCTGTTGTTCCCTCTACGCCAAGCTACAGCGACAAGCATCAAAAAGCAAATCGAGGAGAACGTTTTCCTACTATTCGGTGTCCCGGAAGTACTAATTTGTGACAATGGACCTCAATTCACGAGCAGAGAGTTTGCGAAACTGTGTGAGGCTTACAAGTGTAGGATTTCTTTCAATCCTGTGTACCACCCTCAAGCCAATCCGGTCGAGAGGATGCATGGTGTGTTGAAAACAATGTTAAGGTCATATGTACAAGACAACCAGAGGCAATGGTGCAAACTACTACCAAAGGTTGGGTGTGCTTTACGTACCCAGAAGCACGAGGCCACAGGCCACACTCCATATTTCATAAATTTTGGCCGAGAACATATCGTGAGGGGAGACCAACACAACCATCCTCTTCGGGACGATCAGCCGTCAGATCTAAATCGCTCTGAAGCTTTTGAACCGCTATTCAAAGATGTCCGTAAACGTTTGGACCTTGCCTATCGTCGCGCTAAACGTCGCTATGACTTGCGAAGGAGACCAATAGAATTAGCCGTAGGTGACTGCGTCTGGTTAAGAAACTACGTTCTTTCTAACGCAGCTAATTATTTTACCGCCAAACTGGCACCTAAATTTATAGGTCCCTTCCGGATTTCAAAGAAACTGTCGTCGGTCCGGTATGAGTTGAAGGATTCAAACGGTGACTCGAAAGGCGAATGGCACATAAAAGATTTGAAGCTAGATCCCCGAGACGACGCCGAGAAATAGCACTTCTTGTGGCTGATATGTTTAGCAGTATCCGTTGGTTATAGGGCAATTTTCCGCATTTTGTTTTCTGTAGGTTTTATCACTTCATGTCGTACTTATCCGATTACTTTTTTTTTCTTTATGTATTTTGGCTGGATAAAGTTTCTTTATCCAAGGGTTGTAGGGAGGGCCACGTTTTGCTGGGTGTAGCGTCATCGACGTCTGCATACCACGTTTTGCTGGGTGTAGCGTCAGGAATGTCTGCACGCCACGTTTTGCTGGGTGTAGCGTCATGAATGTCTGCATGCCATGCATTGGATGTCAACCGTGTAGTGGAAGCTCGCCACGTTTGGTCTCATAGTAGGATACCTGTCGGCTACCGAAGTATTTCGTGTGGAGTATTAGACAAAGGATTTATTATCGTACCGTATAGGGATTCTTTTTGTTTGTTAGGGTCCGATGTCGAAGTACAGTTTCGTCTCTTACGTTCTGAGGACAATTTGGGTGGACTTTCACACTCTTGGGAGACAGCAACAACTATGACATAAGAACGTCATTCTTCTTTGTGTTGTCCAATTTCTATCTCTACTTTCTATCTGCTATTTTCTATCTGCTATTTTTTTTTATGTTCTCTTTATCTCTTCTCTATATTGTTCGGATAAGTATCGATTTCTATTGTTGTAATAGTTACTGTTTAGTCATTGTGTTTACCAAATATTGTTCTCTGGATTACTAGTTTTTTTTCTCTCTCTCTTTCCGTCGTATCTTTCAGTATGTTTAAGGTTTAGTAAGTTTCGTGTCGTCCTAGTTGTAGGGTATATTATATGCCATCAGGGAACTTGCCTCGGAATGGGGGTGAGCAGGTTTCTGTCGGGCTGTCTTAAAGGACAGGGCGTTAAGGAGGGTCTAGCGGACATCTAGGTAAGGGGGCTTGTTAGGCAGGAGTGGCCTAGGTCGCCTGACATTCTTAATAGTGACAAGTCTGCCTCCACGTTTCCACCTCAGCCCTTAACGTACCGTCCGGACGAGGCACTGTTCACCGCACCTGAAGCGGGAGTATTCCCAGACGATGGTCTCTTTTTGTCATCTAGTCGTGTTATTTTTTTACGTCTAGTTTTAGCCTCTTGGAGCTATATCCAATACCCAATAACAGTCTAGAATCTGTTATTTAGGCAGTAGTTTATCAACTAGCTGTATCGTAGTTTAGATGTTCTTATGTCTACTCCAATTTTAGCACGCAACCGCTATAACACTGCTCAGGCATTCCACCACAGTGTCTGTGGGGACTGATCCGTAGAGGTCCTCCCCTAAAACATTTTATCTTTTCCTTTCTCTTGTTCTCTTTTTCTCGTTCCATTTTACACTGGGCGAAGCATTACCTTTCCTGGGTGGGGTTTTCAAGAGTTTTCGTATGCTATATAGCAACACTCATTATCGAGGCTTTTCATGCAACTTGATTTAGCGCAAAATGGGTGTGAGTTGAATTACCTTCCATCTTTGTTATATCCTTTTGACTATATGAGAATTCTTGATGAATACTCTCGGAATTGGTGATGTTCATGACTTCGTCCAGTGGTAAAACGAACTTTCTGGTGGTATATTGTTTAGGTAGTTATTATATAAGTTTATCTCTTTTATTTTTTTTGGTGTCTTCTGTCCCTTAATGTTAGCTCAGCTCAGCGAAATTCAGGATTAGTTTAAGTCTTTAGGCCCCTAATTTTCTTTTCTGAGAATTACGGGGTAATCCTCTTTAAGTTGGGGGGGGTGTTACAGTCTATTTTCGTATCTGCACATTTACAATTTGAATATTGTAATATGTTAATATAGTATAACTGGTTGCCTACCGTTCGTGCTCCATGTGAGCTACGCACAGTGATGTTAGCAGCGAGTTGCTGGCAACGCATTGCTAGCAACGCACTGTAACTGTACCTAATTAGGAAGCGAGTTTCGAACGTCTCGATTATAACTTTTTCAAGACCGTTATTATCAATTAATTTTGTTAATGGAATTATGAAATACTGTATTATGTGTGGAATATAAACGTCATTAAGGGAGATTTATCAGATTTGTGGGTTATGTTGTATAGTGTTCATTCGGAACGTACCCATGGACAAAGTTTTAGTCATTCTCATATTTTGACAGAGGTTTCCGTCTGGGCCATTTTTGGGGATTTTTTTCCGTTTGCCGGCTCGAAGAGAAGTTGTGTCACTGAGCACATGGATAGCATTTTGTTAATTTGCTCCTTTAATGGGATTTAGTGTTGTAGTGACAAATTAGCAGTATTTTATTTTGACATTTTTATGATTTTCTGTTGGGAAATACTGCTACGGAATTTTCCGGATAAATCAACTTGCTGGAAGCACGTGGCAAAGGAATTCTGAAAGCCCACTCAACATCTAAGGTATACCTCTGAAATCTCTTTAGAAAATAGATTTGTAATATTCGTTATTTCTTTATTGCAGGGCTTTTTGGACTTTTTGGACTTTTTGGATTTTTTGGATTTTTTTGTTCTTTTTGGTTTTCTTGTTCTTTTTGTACCTTTTATTCTTTTGGTTTCATCTTATCTTGGACTTGGGATGTTTGACCCCACATCTTACCTGTTGGATTTGTACATCTGTATGTGAATTTGGTTTACTGACACTTGGTTGGCAAGATATTTGGTAAATTTGGAAGCCTGAGTGTAGCGGTGAGACTCTCCTGCCTGGTTCCCTTGGAAGCTACGCTCCCCTGGTAGGCCTAGTGGTTACATTTTGAAACCTGCTGGAGGTAAGCGTCTTTGAATTACCTAACGAGGGACCTTATAACACATACCACCTTCTACGTGAGGCATAGAGAGCCCGTCAGCTTTCTTACGTACACATTAAATATAAATTATCAGTACATACTTTGCATATAACCAATTAAATTTTATAGTTTTGAACACCACGCTTGAACCTATCGTCACTTATTCAATTCACATTATTTTGTTCATTTCATGTTAAATTTCAGTATTTTAATGTAATCGTTTAAGCTAATATATCTTGGGGGGTCATATTTTGCCTATTAGTAGTTAAGATTTTATTAGTTTTAAGTTATCATATGTTTTGTGTTAGGTTAAGTGTGGGCCACACATAAGTGTATATCGATTGTGTGTATTATTATCTCTGTGAATTTGGCTGTAAGCGTACCTAAATATCATTATTAAATCTGTTATAGTAAGAAGCGTATTTGTTTTCACCAGCGTACATTTAAAGCCCCAATTTAGTCGAAGCCACTCCCCAGGTACTTGTCTAGTCGGCCGTGTGAGCCTCTTTCGCCGCCAATTAAATGCAGAGAGGGGACTGCACGTAAAACATAAAAATTTTGTTCAGGGCACAGGGTGACCACCCTACCCTGCTATATAACAGCCTCTAAAGTAATTTTTTTTTATATATTCCCCTTTTATCTGGGAGCCCTGCAACAGATTTTTTATCTGTTGGGCAATAAATCTATTATTATTATTATTATTAAATTTGACAAATGCGTCAACTGCATGCCACTGACCTAATAGAATGCTGAACGTTGGTTGCGGCTACAACAAGCGGCTGTATTATTTATCTCTAAAATGCATCGTTTCGTCTGGAACTTCTGTCCTAGCCCCATCAGACGTGACTTTCTGTTATTTACATTGCAATACGGTAGTATTTAAGCTGATAAAGAAATCTCATTTGTTTGATAAGTACATAAATTGGTTACGATTATTAATTTGGACTATATATGCTATACTCATTTTGTTACCCAACTATATTGGTAATATTTGTTAATACTTAAAACACACGCAATCATTTAATCAGTGGAAAAGTCAATTGAAGTAATCTTCATTCATTTTAGAACCAATATCCACTACGTATTTGCAAAGGCAATAATATTTCGCACATATTTTCTCAATAGATCTGTTCACTTCAATAACCAATAACCTTTGAGAACGAACCCCTACAAAGCTTTTATTCACAACGTTCCAACTTTTATTTCGAGTGCTAAGTCGCCGAACAGCGACAGTTCATGTCTGCTCCTAATGAAAAATACCACTTAAGAGAAAAACAAACGCCAATCGTCTAATGGAAAAACAATACAATACGTATTGGACCGTAATTCATTTTATTTAACTGGGTGCAATACTTCGAAAATCCTTTCGAATGTCAGCAGGAATCGTTGTTTTGTACATTTTAATTAAGAAAAACTATAAACAAGCAGTTCTTTTCGAATTGAATTATCGATTTTAATTGTAGACGCAAGCTTTTAAATTTATTTCTCAAGTTAAATCGAGTTACCTTATTCAATTATTTGTTTACAATTCGGCACTAATTTAATTTGATCAAGTAAACGCATTGTTCAACATCTGAATCAGATTGCATATGACGACAAAAAATGTCTAAGAAATGTGTCATCACATACATTTTTTCTACATTTTTTGCATAATTTAAAACAAATCAAATAATTTTATTCATTGCTAATCAATAAAAATATATAAAGTATTTGTCATTACATACACATAAATACGTTAATAAAATTTATGTTACTTATCAAGAAGTTGTTTAGATATCGTAATGGATCTGCATAAATTAATTTTTTTTGAAGCAATATTAACAACTCTTCACATGTACTCCTTGAGAATGGAAAGAGGACAATAAATGTTCCATAAATGCGGTATGCCACAGGGGTCTATAGCAGGGCCACTTCTTTACTTTATCTTCACCAACGATCTCACTTTATGTATACAAAGTAAATAAAACACTCATGTTACGACATAAAGTTCTTGGTTGGTTTGAAAAGTCCTGATAATAAGAAGAAACACATGAAGAGATATACAAAATTATTATAATTGTTTCAGACACACACTTAGAAACTGTTACTGGGTCATTTAAGTTAACTGAACTTTAATGACAAGTTTCTTTAATAACATATTTTGTTAGAAGCTTGGGAGTTACATTTGACCATAATTTGACGTGGACAGTTCATATAAACGGTTAATGCTTGGTCCTATTTTTACAACAGTTCGAAATGATGTGTTGTGTAGTCTCCTAGACTTTTTGAGATGAGAATCTAGACAATACAACTTCAAATTCATTACACATATCAATATTATCACTATGTTCTTGACTATTGATAAAAACACGTATAATTATATTGAGGGAAACGATTTTGTATTGGTATACTAAAAAGCGGGTCAAAATTCATGTAAAAAACACTGAACTCTGCTGTGAAGCACTTTTCGAATAACTATACCGGGTGAGTCACGAATTGCGCTCGCCCCGATATTTCCTAAAATATTTGGAATAGAAAATTGAAATTAGGAGGCCTTATTACACGACTAAAATGCCATCTTCTCAATAAAAAATCAAGTTTGGTGCACATCCGGTTTGACCGGAAATGCCCACAACTTTCGATTTTTAAACGGAACATCCTATATATTTTTACATTTTTGGAATCTAGAGGAAATTTTGAATACAATACATCCATTTTGGTCACTTTTTAATAAACATTAAACATTTTATTGAAAAATCTATTTCTGAATCCAGAGTGCTGTGGTGCCCAAAATATATTTTAGTTTGTTTGCTACGTTACTATAAAAATACAAAGAGCAATATGATTGCATTACTTAATTCTCTAGAGGCGTTTAAAATTTTTAAATGTGATTTTTACCCACTAACTCGGTTTTTTCAAAGGGGAATTTAATCGTTCACCAACATTTTTAAATACCTCATTTTCATACGAATCTAATGATACCAAAATTTTGAAAATCCGCGCAGAAATATTTGAGCTCTCAGCCAAAATGCAATGCAACCAAGCTTTTAGAAACATGCGGCTAATAGATAATAGATTAGTGGGCTTTGGAAACTAAAGTGGCACATTTCTGTGTAAATCTGGTAACCTAATAACATTGGAAAAATCATAGTAGCCATTGAATGTAATAAAACAATATCAGCTGTCAGACAGACTCGTGTAGTTATAGGCAATCTTGAGCTATCAAACATTTAATAATTGTGAGCGCAAAGAACATTACAATTAAGTTTAGCATAGGTATGTGGAGGTAAACACAATTACATCCACAAGGACATTTGCAATAGAATGCGACATCAGTTCGGTTTTCAGAGTTTTATTTAAATGAACATAAATATCGGGCCTATAAATAAATAAAAATCAATTCGTTTGAACAATTAAACTTAAACTAGGTAACAGTAGGTATCTTTAAAATAATTAATATAATTAAACCATAAATTGACATTTATAGATATTGTTCAAAATGTCCACCATTTTTTTCTATACACAATTCGGCTCTGCGTACAGTTGCTTGAATGGCTCTACGCAATTCAGCCGGCGTTATTTCATTAAGAGCCCGTACAACTTTATTTTGCAGCTCTTCACGGGTATTTGAAGAAGTTTTATAAACTTTATTTTTGACAGTGCCCCATACATAATAGTCAAGGGGTGTTAAGTCAGGTGACCTAAGAGGCCACCTGATATGACCTTGATTTGCGATAAGGCGTTTACCATGCAAGTTGTTTAAATATTCCATCACTCTTCTGGAATTATGTGGGGGAGCACCATCTTGTTGGAAAACAGATTTTGTAAATATGCAAGAGGAAGTAACTCAAGAAATTCTGCTGTCTGGTTTTGCAAAAAGAATAAATATCGTTCGCCAGTAAGTGTTCCATCAAAAAATATGGGTCCAATTATTCGATCTCCAAGTACTCCAAGCCAACAGTTAAACCCAAATCTTTCCTGAATTTCCCCGCCCTACCAACCTCGGATTTTCTTGAGCCCAGTACCTAGTATTATTTCTGTTAAACATACCTTGGTTCGCAAATCTACTTTCATCTGAATATAAAATATGAAAAGGAAAACCTGGGTTTTGTTGTACTGCATTTAAGAACCAGTTGCAATATACTAGCCTCCTGTCGTTATCATCTCCATAAAGATGTTGGTGTATTTGGTATTTATAAGACCGAAACTTATGTTTCTTTAAAATTCTGTAAACCGAAGACTGACTAATGTCGCATTCCATTGACAATTCCCTTGTTGATGTTGTTGGGTGTACCATCACAAATCCTAATACATCAATTTCTTTGTCCTTACTTACAATAAATGTTTGATGGTCATCTTGTTGATTGGGTTCGTTTCTTAATTCTTGTTCCACTCTGGCAAACAAGTGTCTGCTTGGATGACGTCTGTTGGGATATCGTTGCTGATACAGTTCTGCAGCTGCAGTTGAATTTTTGAGACGCTCTCCATATATCAGTAACATATCGACCTTTTCATTTCTACTAAAATTATTCATTTTCTTTAATTTTTACTCAAAGAGATTTCCGCAATGCTTTATTTTGTATCTGTCTGACAGCTGATATTGTTTTATTACATTCAATGGCTACTGTGATTTTTCCAATGTTATTAGGTTACCAGATTTACACAGAAATATGCCATTTTAGTTTCCAAAGCCCACTAATCTATTATCTATTAGCCGCATGTTTCTAAAAGCTTGGTTGCATTGTATTTTGGCTGAAATCTCAAATATTTCTGAGCGGATTTTCAAAATTTTGGTATCATTATATTCGTATGAAAATGAGGTATTTAAAAATGTTGGTGAACGATTAAATTCCCATCTAAAAAAACCGAGTTAGTGGGTAAAAATCAGATTTAAAAATTTTAAACGCCTCTAGAGAATTAAGTAATGCAATCATATTGCTCTTTTTATTTTTATAGTAACGTAACACACAAACTAAAATATATTTTGGGCACCACAGCACTCTGGATTCAGAAATAGATTTTTTAATAAAATTTTTAATGTTTATCAAAAAGTGACCAAAATGGATGTATTGTATTCAAAATTTCCTCTAGATTCCAAAAATTTAAAAATATATAGGGTGTTCCATTTAAAAATCGAAAATTTTGGGCATTTCCGGTCAAACCCGATGTGCACCAAACTTGATTATTTATTGAAAAAATGGCATTTTAGTCGTGTAATAAGGCCTCCCAATTTAAATTTTCTATTCCAAATATTTTAGGAAATATCGGGGCGAGCGCAATTCGTGACTCACCCGGTATAGATTTTTAGTCTTTTCTTTCGAGTTATGAGAAATTTTTATAACATGAAGCAAATTGTATCACGAATTCAAATCAACACGTCAAATATATTGGAAATGTGATAATCTGTTCATAAATACATTACCGAATTTGTGTGTGTGGGGCTGTGTAATTGGACAAAAGGCATAAGGCGCCGAAAGAAAAAAATTCTCTTTTTTAACATGCTTTTTTACCTGTATTTATCAATCTATCAATGTAACGGAATCTTTCAACGTAATTTTCACCCACTTCTAATTACTGCATCATCATGAAACTTGGCAATTGTGTGTAGCTCCGATGACAATACAATATAGTATACTCAATTTTATAATATGTTCAAAATGGCCGCCGCCCCAAGATCGCGGATTATTATTTTTTTTACAACCCCCTTGATATGGGTATTAAAGGAAATGGCTTGACAATTAGAAAACAAATATGTAATCAAAACTTAAAAATTTAAAATGGCGGCGTCAACATGGCTGATAGCCGTACACTCTGCCATCAATATTGAACAATGTTCATTTAGCCGATATCCAAAGCATAATCCACTGGTCTTAATAATGAAACCATAACCTATGCCGTTTTTGGACTTGGATCCGTCAATGTACAATCGATGAGGGTTAGAAAATTTGGATGTCATTTCTTGGATTATTTGCGTATTATTTGTGGTGTGCTCATATTTGGGAATAATAACTCTGACTTTGAGGAGAAAACTCTTTATTTGCTAATGTCGGTGTTATCACTATAATATATTTTTTAATTTTTATTTAATTTGGAATAAATTAATGCTTGTTTCCTCAGAAAACAAATTTATTATTAAAAAAAAAATGAAATTTATAACTTATTTTAACATTACAAATAACTTTTTCTAATAATGTTTCGTTACAAAATAAAAAACCGCTGCCTAAGGAATCATTACGCCCACATTTAGATTTTTCATCCGCCATTTTAAAGGAAAGTTCTTGACTAAATTTGCACTCTAGTATGTGGAAATTATTGGAATTTTAATAATATTTGGACAGATGTCATAAAAAAGTTTGAGACGTTGCGCGTTGGTTTCTACTATGTGTGTTAAAAATAAATACTTATTTTCCGCTATTCAGAACTTGCCACCTCCCTCTGCTTCAATGGAATCGCCTCAATCAGATGTCATTACAATACATATGTGTACTAATTTTCAAGTGAATATCTCATTTTGATGTTATCAACCCCTTTAATAATGGAGTGGGGTGGTGGGGGGTTGAGAAATATTATTAAAGAATCTGCGGCCTTGGTTTCCAGTACATACAACGAATTTCAACTTTCTGTACTCATACCAGCTTGATTTACTTGCTTTCTCCTATTTAACCCTATTTAACTCCCAACGCTTTAACGGAATCATCTCAAAATATAATCTACTTCCAGAAGTCGTCATAATACATACATGTACCAAGTTTCAAGTGAATGTCTCAATTTTATTTTATCAACTACTTTAATAATGGAGTAGGGATGGTGGGGGTTTGAAAAATATTATAACAAAAGTGGAGGCTTTGGCTTCTAGTACATACACCGAATCTCAAGTTCAAGTCTGTACTCTTACCAACTTGCTTTACTTATGTTTCCCTATTTATCCCTAAATAACCCTCAACCATTCAACGGAATCATCTCAAAATATAATCTAGTTCTAGATATCGTCATAATACATACCTGTATGAATTTCAAGTGAATATCTGAATTTTATTTCATCAATCCCTTCAATAATAAAGTAGGAGTGTTGAGGGTTGAAAAATATTATAAAAAAATCAGGGGCCTTGGCTTCTAGTACATACATCGAATTTCAATTCACTGTACTCCAACCTGTACCAACTTGCTTTACTTATTTTCCCCTATTTACCCCTATGTTATCCCCAATCTTTCAATGGAATCATCTCAAAATATAATCTAGTTCCAGATGTCGTTATAATACATACGTGTACGAAATTTCAAGTGAATATTTCGATTTTATTTTATCAACCCCTTAAATAATAGAGTGGGGGGTGATGGGGGGATGGAAAATATTATAAAAAAATCTGAAGCCTTAGCTTCTAGTTCATACACCGAATTTCAAGTTTCTGTACTGTTACCATCTTGCTTTACTTATTTTCCCCTATTTACCGCTATTTAACCGCCAACCCCTCATCAGAATAATCCCAAAATATAATTTAGTTCCTGATGTCATTATAATATATACGCGTACCAAATTTCAAGTGAATATCTCAGTTTTATTTTATCAACCCCTTTAATATTGGAGTGTGGAGTGGTGGGGGGATGAAAAATATTATAAAAAATTTTGAGGCGTGGCTTGTAGTACATGCATCAAATTTCAACTTTATGTACTTTTACCAGCTTGCTATACATATTTCCCCTTATTTACCCCTAACCCTTAGACATAGACCGACAGACAGGCAGACAGATTTTTTTCTCTCAAATTTAAAATCTCAACGTTTCATGGGGATCTAAAATTATTTCAAGAAAAAAAAAGTGTGATATATATTATATTATACTTCCAATCCACTACGTGGATGTGGAAGTAATATAGGGATAGTCTTTCTTAAGCTACTTTTACATTTCCCGTATTTTTGAACACCCCGTATGTATTCTTGGAGTTTTAACTTGATTTTAAAGATGAGCAAAATTTTCTATTAATAATTTTTTGAAAAACAAAAATAAACAAATTTCTCCCTTGTCGCATTGATCCGTGGACACACTGAATATGTTTAGATAACCAAAAAATTTAACAAGTAACTTTCAAATGCGACTAGTATTCGTTACAGGACTAATCGGTGTCTAAGCCGAAGGAAGCGCCTTCGGCGGCGGCGGTGACGGATTAGGATTTACTTCTAATTAGCCACATGTGCTCCCTCTTCAGTCGCCGTTAAAAATTGATTTCAGATTAAAGGCTGTCCCAGGTTGCTGCACTTGCAAAATGGTTTGCACTTTCCACTTCGCTTGCCTATTTCAATATTTAATTATTAAACCAAGTAATTCCTGTGCACTGAACTTTCAGATTGATACCGTGTTAAAAATGATGGTATAGAACTTATCATGTTTAAAGGTTCAAAATTTTAGAATATATTTTATGCATTTAGTTTTGTAATAGATAATTTTAATTTTCTTCAAGTTTAACACGAATAAATAATGTCAGCACTTTTAATTTCCGCAATGTGTATACATATTCAAAGCAACAAAAACAGGACGTAACTAGTAGAGTCTTTGCCGGGTTATTAAATTTTCTGTGTAATTGTGGCTGATTCCTTGGACACTCTTTGAAACTTTTTGAGAGTAGATTATTTTTTAAATTATAATCACTACATTTATCATTTTATTCATCTCCTGATGATGACATTTTGATTAGCTAAACGCTGGGCTGTATATTATGTAGTATTTTTGTGTTTGTGGAATCTTACCAAAAGTTACAATCTCTTCAGGTTATTTCCCTCAAATATTTCAAAACGTTTCTACTGTAATCGCCAAATATGATGAAGTCTCCAAGCACAGATAGGTCTTTCTAACACCATACGTTTCTCATACAACGGAGAATGGAATTCTGTTAATACTGCCAAGGAGAATATTTAAAGGGCCACAATATTTTAACAAATGTTCTCTTCACAGATGAAGCGACATATACTACTAGTCGTGTGGTTTCTACTCAGAACTCTAGGCACTGGGTAACAAACAACCCACACAGGGTGATGAATTGTAAGAGGCAATATTCACAAAAAAATAATGTCTGGATTGGGATCTTGAATAATTGTGTAGTAGGTCCAGCGTTTTTCGAACAAACATTAAATGGTGAATGGTTTCGTTATTTCTTAAACACAGACTTTTGCGATTTTATGGAAGTACTAAATGAGGAAGAAAACAGACAAGTTATTATTCAGTAAGATGGTGCTCCCTTACATTATTCTGCTGTTGTATGTAATGCATATTTTCCGAACTGATGTATCGGACAGAATAGCTCTCTTACTCAATGGCCACCACGTTTACCAGATCCAACACCTTTAGATTTTTTGTGCGAAAATTAAAAAAAAAGAGATTTTACCGCGCGATACTACTAAATGTTGACGGATTAAGAGAAAGTATTGAAAGAGAATGCAGGGAAATAAACACCACAACAATTAATGAGGACATTTGAAACGGTGTTATAAAAAATACATAAGTGTGAAGCGGGTTATGCTGAGAACACAAAAATTTGAAATGCTTTGTCAGATTCTTATTTATTCCAACCGTTTGTTAACCGATTTCTGATTGTCTCGAGTCGTTTGTTTATGTTATTTATTGAAATGAAACTTCTATAAAACAGAGTAAACCCATCTTATATCCTCACCTTACATCCTGTAATTCCTGAAGTGGGAATAAGACAAGACGTAGGGAACTCTGCTTTGCCTAGTTCGTATTATGCTAGCATCATGCGTGTACGTAGAGTGATATTTGTGGGTGTGTGTGATGTCATGGGAGCAAAAACGCTTGATGCTAGTATAGCGCTATAGTATTTGCGAACATTACATGAGGAGCGGCCGAGTTTTTGTGTATGAATACAAATTGTATAACTTTAAATATCTGTTGATAGTATTTGTGTTCACGGCAAGTGTTTCGTATCAAGTGTTTGATTATGTCCTAATTAATTCACACACTTCTAGTAAGAAGACACAGTGAAAAGTGAAAGGCAGGTAAATCTCCAAAAATTCCTAAAATTTATAAATACTTTTCGGGGCAATTCGTTCGGTTTCGCGTGTTCTATTTGTGATAATTGACTTTGGTTTCAAAACGATTTGAAAAATTCTAGTGCGGATGTTTCATTCATTTTCGTATGTTAATTAAAATACTACTTTTTCTACATTTGTTTCATTAGTTCATAACAGACTTTTTTACCAGTCCAAAAAGTAAATATTTTAAAATTTTCGAAAAACAACACTCTATATGCAGTATCGAGCTATTTGAGGCAACTGCGAATCCATTAAGCTATCCACTTTTCCGATAAATAGAGTCTTAACAGTCGATCTCGAATTTTGATCGATTTAGGGGACCTTAGTGGACCATGACAATATGAAAATATATATTTTTAAATGACTGAACAGAGCTTTTAAAAAAAATTGAACTGGGCAACGCGAGTAGTAGAGCTATGGGACTTCTGGACCACTTTTCTTATGGGACAGGTCTGTACGATTTTAAACAGGTTCGCCTTCGCCCAACCACTCCCAAGCCATCCACTATCGCTCCGGACGGACACATTGGATTGAGGTCTAAACCCCATAAAAAAGTGATCTAGAATTCCCATAGCTCTACTACTAGCGCGTTCCACGATAACATGGTTTTGCGCTAGTAAACAGCACACACTCCTTATAGAGTTTTATTGCGATAAAGCTGCATGCTCCAGCTATCGATTAAGTTTGTTTCGCTAGTAATAATGACACTTGATTGGTGCAAAGATATTAATAAACAGGATTTTATTGGCTTCCATGTTAATTAGTGAAGAAATCACTGTCACAATTCTTGCTTGCGGTAATCGAAGGAAGTAATGCAAAATGTATGCGCATATTGTTACGCCATTGACTATATACATTTCAGACTGCCATATTTCTTTATTTATTGAAAAACATTTTAATACACGGGACAGAAATTGAAATACCCCGTTCCACGGCATCTACCTAGACTCGAGAGCGTTCAGAGTATGCATTATTTAAGAGAATGGGTGCATAGATAGGACTAGAATATAGTGCACATCCAGCACAGTGCGCGCCTGCCGCCGCTGCCAATGTAAACTGCATAACTGTTAGTCTGGTATTCATTAATCAAAGTTTAAATTGCTATTTTTTGTCTGTCTAAAACAAGCGCTGCTTTTGCAAAGTTTCAAATTTCATCCTGTTCTGTGCAGAGCAGAAGAGAGTATTCAGTTCTTCCCTGCATTCATTTTATCCCCCGTTTTCTTTATTAATATTAACTTTCGACAAATCTAAATATCTCATCGCTAACTTAAATTCAAAGGCTAACTTCGTTTCGTAAGCTGTTAATTGACTTTTAGGAATTTTAAATTTGAAATTCATAAATAGAAGGAACGAAATAAAGAAACACATTAGAACTTATTTCATGTTTTACAATGTTTATTGTCTGCATAAATGTAAACTAAATTATATATACAGTGCGTCCACGGAAAAGCGATATTGTAGGTATAAATAACCATTTTTTTATTATTTTTTTTTAATATGAACACAATTTTATGTATTCTACTCTTGTTTGACCCAAAACCAATTTTCAATAAGTTAGAATTAAAAAAATGCATAGAAGGCGCTGCTGGCAGCTTAAATATAAAATTCGTTTCAGGTAAACTGCCATTTCTGTGCTAGATATTGAAAAACTTTATAAGAGAAACTTGCTCAAAATTAAAAAATATGCCGTTGTACGAAATGTGATACATTTAAAATTTGATAAATCCGAAATTACCTACTTATTTTGTTCATTCTTCCCGAGCTTCTTCCAAATATTTCAACGACGATTAAGTACACGATGCATGTAATTTGATATATGTGAGACTAACCGTATTATTTTGTTAGCATTTTAACGCCTTATTGTCATTATATTGACATCCTAAAGATAAAGATAAAGAACTTCATTTTCCCATTAGGATCTAGTATAAGACATTGGATGTGTCAAAATATCATACAGCTAATAACTATAAACTGCAACTAAGAATAAAGAAACAAACTAACATAAAGTAAAAATATCTAAACTAACTTAAACTAACAATACCGCAGTTAAAACTAACAAATGTGAAAAAAATAAGTAAATTGATTGAGGAAGCCGTTACTCTGTGGTAATCCATAACAATAACGAAATTGAGGATAACACTACTATGCTTTTTTCCACTATATTTGCACAAAAACGTGACAGCAGTTTCAACCCTTTTTAGGTCATTTTCAAACAATGATTCAACTAAGAATGAAATACAAAAGATTTGGTCCATATTTAAATATGTTTCTAGAATTAAACAGATTAGAGAATTATGAAAGTATACAGGTAGTTTATGATATCCTAACTATCTAAGGGTGGGGTTTCTCAGAAATTTTAATTACATCTTGGTAGCAGTAAAAAGAGGTGAGTACATAATATCTAATTGATCATTTAACAAAATTAAATCATCCTTATTATTGTATTTGTATATTTCCAATATACAAATACAATAATAAGGATGATTTAATTTTGTATATTTCCAATATACAAATACAATAAGAAGGATGATTTAATTTTGTTAAATGATCAATTAGATATTATGTACTCACCTCTTTTTACTGCTACCAAGATGTAATTAAAATTTCTGAGAAACCCCACCCTTAGATAGTTAGGATATCATATACTGTATACTTTCATAATTCTCTAATCTGTTTAATTCTAGAAACATATTTAAATAGGGACCAAATCTTTTGTATTTCATTCTTAGTTGAATCATTGTTTGAAAATGACCTAAAAAGGGTTGAAACTGCAGTCACGTTTTTGTGCAAATATAGTGGTAAAAAACATAGTAGTGTTTTACTCAATTTCGTTATAAAAAAATAAGTAACTTAGAATGTGAGCATAGTGTTTCGTACACAAACGGTTTAGTTTATCACAATGTATATCATTATTTAGTACATAGCAAAATAAAACATACATAAAAAGGTGCGAATTTAGAAACAATGACTGGGTAATTACACATTTAATAATTCCCCGATGCTGTAGAAACCATGTTCACAAAGGTAATCTTTTAAACGATTTTTGAATTGCTTAATGAAGCGGTGCTGTTTCATATCCTTAGGCAATTTATTATAAAGTAGGGCACCCTGATATTAGGCTCATCCTATATAGCTTAGGACTATGAAAGTCATCTTGTAGATTGTTATTGCCCTTTGTAGCGTAATCATGATTTGTGCTAGGGTACGACAAAACAAACAAAAAAACCTTATATAATATAAGGTCTAAAGCTTACAGTTTTCGAGAAAAAGGAAACAAACAGAAATTTCCAAAATACTTAATAACATAGTTTGAGAGCTGCTGGCATATTGGGGTAGGATTTATTGCCCCGCGTCTTGTCGCACATGATACTCTGACATTCATGCAAATAAGTATGGTGAGTCTAAGAGTTAATTAGGCCGCGACGGGGTCATCGAAGAGCATGCCGACAAAGCAGTTAAAAGCGACCGACAGAGGACACCGTCATGTTTCTTGCTTCTTCGGGGCCAAATTATCTTATTACGCGTGCTATACTCTCCCTTGTAATATTCTCAAGTAATAATTTCAGTTTCTGTCTTTCCTTGGTAAATAACGTACAACGACGCGACCTACCCGTTCCTTGGTTTTGTCTGTTGCTTTTGTTCTTTTTGAATTTTATGCACGTATGTTAAGATTTATTTTATTGACTTATCGTTCAAGTCGTTAGTACTTGGTTACTTCTCGTTCGTGATTTTTGTGTTACTTTTTGGATTTTGGAACCAAGTTTTGCTTTTGGTTTTCTTTATTGATAACGTTAATTTACAGTTTAGTGTGATGTTTTAAAACGCAGATTTTGGACATTATGGGAGATCACACTTATCCAGAACTCGCGGATATGCACGTGATGTATGGAGAAAGTGGTGGAAATGCAGCTGGTGCGGAAGAGCTTTATCGTTTAAGGTTCCCTAATCGACGTCATCCTTGTGCTCGTACATTTGTTAATATTGACCAGCGTCTTCGAAAAACAGGTCGTCTCGATGGACATGGAGGAAAACGAGGTTCACTACACGAAGAAAGGTTAACTGACGCAGAGGTTCAAATTTTGGAACTTGTAGAAGCGGATCCAACTGTACATTGAGAGATATGAACTTACATCCTTATCACTATCAACGTGTTCAGGCACTAGAACCTCAAGATTTTGCAGGGCGAATGCAATTTTGTAGGTTAATTTTAAGAAAACACGCCGCAAATGAGAATCTTTTAAACGTTCTGTATTTCTCCGACGAGTCGCGTTTTACCAGAAATGGAGTGTTTAATTTTAGAAATATGCATTATTGATCAGACGAAAATCCACGTGTAATAAGAAAGGCGCATTTTCAACGACGGTTCAGCGCTAATTTGTGGGCAGAAATTTGTGGTAATGAAATAATTGAACCTATGCAGTTACCCGCTAGATTAAACAGTGGTGTACACTTAAATTTTTTGCAACAAACATTGCCAAATTTGCTTGAAGATGTACCCTTGGCTACGCGCAGAAGAATGTGTTATTTGCACTATGGCGCGCCAGTCCATTTTAGTCTGCCTGTTCGAAATATTTTAAACAGAAAATTTTCTCGACGATGGATTGAACGTGGCAGACCAGTACCATGGTCTGCTAGATCTCCCGACTTAAATCCGATGGATTTTTATTTTTGGGGGCATTTTAAATCTCTGGTTTACCGTGATCCAATTGACACTTTAGAGCAATTGCAACAACGTATTTTAATGTGCATAGAAACAAAAAAAAAGATTCTAATTTAACATATGTGTTGAACGGAGTGCGTATGTCCTTAGTTCGACGTGCCGAAATGTGTATACATGGAGATGGAGGTCATTTCGAACAATTTTTGTGAAAAATTCAAAAGAATTGTTCAGTTATTGGGTGTTACCTATTGGGCATTAAAGGTATGATTATTATTATTATTATTATTAGTATTTCATAAAATATTACTAATTTCTTAAGCTTTTAACACAATGTTACAAATGTTAATAAACCACTTTTAAATTTTATAAATTCTTATTAACGACAATAAAAGCTACAATAACTTTGTTCCAAATTAAAAGCACATGTAAACAAATCCTATTTAAACCCCTACGGCCATGCTATGTTTGCGTTGTACCGAAAGAGAAGGAATTATTTACATTTTAAATATTAGTGGTATAAAAAGTTCGGTACAAGTAATCCCATCAACGTTCCGCACTTCTTCCGACGGGAACACAAGTCGGGTATTACAGTTTTGTTATTATTTCTAATATTCGGCACTATAACATCCATTGACCCTGAATAACAGTGGCTCCCAAATATTTCCCACCTTAGGAAACCTAGGTCAGTTTTTTTAAAGCGCCCCTAGAGAAGACAGTTTTTTTGTTTGTTTAGTCAATCCCTATTACCAGTCTTTTTTAATGACATGAAACTAATTACACCCTGCATTAATATGCTATAAATATAATGACAGGGTAGTAAGAATTCTTAATAATTTAAATATTTCTCTACAGCTGTCTCTTAGATTCATGCCCAGCATGTATCTAATGGCCCACTTTTGTAGCTTAAAGATCCTTTCAGCCTCTGATGATGTCCCCCATATGATTACACCGTACGTCTTAAGATTCATTTGCTTGGTAATAAGTTTTGACAGTGGTGAGAATACAAACTTCTTTGAGTAGTTGTAATGCATTACATATGTTGCATGATTTCCTACTCAAGTTTATACGTCCGTCCCATTTTAAGAGTTCGTCGAATACTACACCTAAGAGCTTAAAACTAGTTTGCTTTATTGTCTTATTGCTTACTCGTATGAGTGCACTTTGCTGTGGTTTTACATTGGATGAGCGAAAGCTCATGTTAATAGTCTTTTCCTGATTCATAATTAAAATATTTTTACAAAGGTATGAAAATACATCGTTAAGTTTTTGGTTTGCCTCCTGTAGATCCGAATAGTTGCTTGAGTGTGAGATTAGAGAGATATCATCGCCATACTCTATCACTATTATAGCCGAGATGATTTGGTCGAGATCATTGGTGTATATAATAAATAGTACGGGGATCAGAATTGGGCCTTGTAGAACACCATGGATAATAGTAATAGTTTTTTTTTCCTGACCATTGCATATAACATACAGTTTTGTTTTCCAGAAGATGATATTTAAACCATTGGTTGCAGGTTCTTCTGGTGCCGAAATTATTCAACTTGAATAACAACATGTTGTGGTTGATGCAATCAAAAGCCTTCGATAGGTCAATACCTTGCTAAGATGTTATTGCCTTTATCAAGATTTCTATTAATCTCCATTATCAACTTTACTAGGGCGGATATCGTGGATTTTCATGTTGTTGCTCATGTTGTTTTTCTCAATTACTTTGCAGGGAAATGGTATTAAGGATATTGGCCTGTAGTTATTTTTTATCTAGCAGAGTTTATCCATAGTTATTCCACTAAGAAACGCACAATCAGTCTACAACATAACCAGTTCCAGCAACATTGCCATCTGCTGCAGATGAACTTAGGATGGAGACAACATCCTCTAAATATTTATAGTCCAGCCAGAATTCAAATCCATGGTCTTAAGTCTAACAATTACCATTATTTATTATTATACTCTTCGCAAATACAAAACGAAGAATATATTGCATTCGATCGGCACATTTCTAAAACTGGTAATATTGCTCGTAAAGAAAAAATTTTATATCCCTGTGTTGGTGATCGAATTCTAAACAACTTTCAAAGTGCCCCTCCGTCCGTCCGTCTGTCCATCCGTCTGCCTGTCCGTCTGTCTGTTCGTATGTCTGTCCGCCTGTCCGTCCGTCAGTCTGTCCGTCTGTCCGTCTGTCCGTCCATCGCGTTTCTTGTAAGCACGATAACTTAAAAACGATTGGTCTAATTGTAATGAAATTTGGAGGGTAGGCTAGTGTTACCTAAAGGAAGAACCCTGTTGTTTGAACAAAATCGATCGATAAATAAAAAATTAATTTTTTAAATCTAAAAAATTCTTTTTTAATGTTTTTTAATTATGCTAGAAAGGTTTAAAACTAATATTATTTACAAAAAAACTGCGAAGAGTACCCTATAGAATGTACAACAATTACATAAAAAGAGCAGTAAATCGGCGAAGAGTACAATGGTTAGCTTGTTTTATTATGTGTTAACATTTTAACATGGCATGATCCAGTATTGGAACGTATTCATATTGGTTTACAATGTACACGCCTACAGCCAAATGCTCAGGACTACTGATTCGGCTTTTGAGCAATTCATTATCTACACTCCAAACCGCATCGAACATTGATGCATATACACTTTTTAATGTGATAAAGACAATACTTAAAAAAATATTAACGAGGAGCCAGCTACAAAACAACATTTATAGTGATGCGTTTATCACGCTTTTGTAAAAAATAATGATCATATATGTGATACAGCAACATCAAACTCAGAGAGCTACAGGTGCAAGGGTGGAAAGTACCCTTGTTTTCATTTCTGTCGAGTGTTTCAACATATTAGCCTATTCTGAAATATCTGTTTCCCCTTGTGGTAAGACAATTTATTATAGATATAAGAAAAGGAAAACGAATATGATTTTCTGGAGAAACACCATTGATTTTAGATGAGTTTTATTGTATTTTGACCATTCTAGTAGTGACGACAGAGTATTAAGTAAATTATAAATGTGATTTTAATTTCGTTAATCCAATTAACTTTTAAAAAACGATACGATTTTTAGTACTCCTACCAAAAATGTGTATATTTTTCGTTAACACTTTTATGTATCATCTAAATTGTTTTATTTTCTTGCATTGAAGAGAATAATTTGTCTATTTTTTTAAAGTGTGTGATTTCCTATTGTTATGAATATATATGCTACTAAAATAAAACTTTTAAGTTAACTTCAAGTTAAGTATTAATTACAAATGTATAGGTCAAAGCTAAAAAGAACTATAGGTCAAAGATGTTACACCTACCTTGGCCCCATCATTTTCAATGAAACTCCATCATTCTTTAGGGAAATAAACTCTATTGGATTGCTAACAAAAGAAATAAAAAATGGCTAGATGCCACACTAAGATTACACAATTAATAGATAGAAAAAATACTTACTAAATATAAAACACACAAAAGAAAACACTGTATTTTCTGCCTTTTCATTACTGCTACGGTTTGCTCTTGTGTAACGATTTCCAAGATTAGCTTCGGTTCTTTATCTAAGTTATGAATGTACATATAACGAATTATATTAAATTATTTATTAACTATATTTGTATTAATTTCTTAAATAAGCTGCACACAGATTTTAGATATATTATTTAGATTTATTATTCAATTATGTCCACACTTCAATACTTGATCTCTGTGCTGTTGTTCAGAGATATGTACATTACGTACATTTGAAATTATTCTGTTCAACAAAACCAAAAGTAAGTAAGAACAGAAACACTTAACAAAAAAAAACAATTACATCAAACTTTCAACTTCAAATTTAGTTCAACTCTTCATATAAAAGGAAATATCCTCCATGGTTTAATGTGGATATAATAAAAAATGTAAAATATGAAGCAGAATTGTGGCATAACTATAAGCAACCTTGTGGCATATGCAGAATTCAAGCGGTTAAGGGCTAAAATTAAGGTTGATATCGATATAGCATACACAAATTACGTTCGTAACATTGAAAATAATATTGTACAGGAACCACAGAAAATTTGGTCTCATATTAATAGTAAAAAAAATCTACTTATATTTCCACTCATATGTTTTTAAACGATCAACATTTTGATAATCCTTTTGACATTATAAACTCACTCGTAGATTTTTTTTGTAAGTCTTTCCTGCCACCCACGGACAATTTCTAGTCGATAAACGACCAAGTAGCAAACACCTTAACTATCGCTATCAACTGCTTCAGTGAAAATGAAGCATTTAACTCTCCAACAAAATTAAAACCTAAATTAACAGCTGGGCCGGAAGATATCACATCCTTTGTGATTAAAGATTGTGCCGCTATTTTTTCATATCCACTTTCCATACTTTTTAACTTATGTATTCGCAATGGCCAGCTTCCAGATATTTCGAAACATTCAAAAGTATGCCCAGTTTTTAAGAAAGGCGATAAAAACAATATTGCTAATTTCAGGCCTATATGGATAATACGTAATTTTTGCAAGGGTTTTGAAATTTTGTTGCATGACACCATATATCCCAGGATTAATGCCAGCTATCAGTTTACCAGCATGGTTTTGTTAAAGGGCGCTCTACCACCTCTAATCTAATATGCATAACTCAATCTATCTCTGAGGCCATTGATCAACGCTTGCAAACGGACGTAATATACACAGATTTTTCTAAGGCATTTGACACCATTGACCACGCTATATTACTTCAAAAACTCTCCTCCTTCGGTCTCCCAGTCCTTGCTTGTATTTTTTTAATCCTATCTCTTAAGTAGAAAACAATATTTCGCTTATAGTGGGTTTCGGTCTGTCGCGTTCGTGGCAACATCAGGCGTTCCGCAAGGATCAATTCTGGGACCATTACTTTTTAATATATTTATAAATGATATTGTGGAAGTTACTCAAACCGACTGCTTGCTCTATGCGGATGATCTCAAACTTTTTAGGACTATTAGTTACATAGCGGACTGCAATCTATTATAAAACAGCCTCTCCAACGTATCTAATTGGTGTGTTCGAAATAAGTTAAACTTAAATGTGTCCAAATGCAACGTTATGTCCTACACAACAAAACTCATACTACGTTTAATTATAGTATAGACAATGTGGAACTCCAAAGACCCGTGACTTTCAAGGACCTTGGAGTAATTTTTGATAAAGAACTTTCCTTTGTACCACACACAAATAACATAAGTTCAAAATCTTTTAAGATTCTGGGATTTTTATTCAGATGAAACAGAGAGTTTACCAATACTGATACTCTAAAATTACTTTACTTTGCTTTTGTCCGGTCCAAACTTGAATACGCGTCACTCATCTGCAACCCTCATTGTGGGTCAAGTGTGGTGGAGTATACCCATCAATTGGTTTTCCACATTTAGAACTCTTGAACTCGTTTGCTACTCTCAAATATTTTTACATAATCTAATACATAACAAGATCGATTGCCCAGAATTTTCAAATAAATTACAATTTTATGTCCCATTAATTACTCGGATAATGCAAACTTTTTATCTTCCCACTCCGCGCTCTAATAGACTTAAATTTTCTCCTCTATTCTAAATGTGTCATAATTACAACAAACATTGTGACAAATTTGATATTTTCAGCTGCACTGTTAATTCCATAAAACATTTTTATAGCCATTGATTCTTTGTTTTTCTTTAGTTATAATATTATGTTATTTTTAGGAGTACTTTATATTTCTTTAATGTATATTGTATATACTTAATATTTTGTTTTTATTTATCCCTCCTGCTCTGTAAATGGGTTATACCTTCTGTGTATGCTAGATAAATAAATAAATAAATAAATAAATAAATAAATAAATAAATACACATGTTTCAGTATCCTACACCAAAAACACATCTTCAGTGCTATTTCCTTCAAAGTTTAAAGTGAACTGAACCATAATTTCTCAGGCAAATACCTCTGCAATAAATATTTATGGTCCTAACGAACATGATAATTTAAAATTAAAAATAACATTATTGTAACAATCACGCTGTACGTAATATGCATATTTCTTTCTTGTAATCCAATGTTGGTCGTGGCATATAGCCGGAAAAGTATTTTGTTTAGAAAGATATATGTTTCTGTACTTATCTTTAGTAAGAGTTGAAACAATCACTGGTATCTCTTTGCTAGTAATATATTTATTTCCTTAAGTTCTATATCAGATTTCCTTTCTATCAATAGTGATAACTGTATTCGGAAAATCGCTCTTCTGTCACTTCTTAACTAATTTTTAGAGTAACCATCCCGCATATTTTTCATTAAAAATGAAGCAAACTTCTACCATGGAAATTCCCCAGAAAGAAACCTGCTGCATCTTTAGTAACAAATATACAGTGTAGTTACAAAATGAAATAATTGACTAAGAAACGACGGACGAAAGTAATGTAACGGTCACGTTTTGTAAGAACACTCAGTACCTTAAATAAGACAAAGCGCGCGACTATTCTATTTAGTATTTAAATTTAAATTATACGCGTTTAAATCTTATCGGCTAATCATGACAAATGCTTGACCAATTGCGTGGTAGCTTGTAGTGAGCGGGGATATTCCTACGCCAAGTCGGCAAAGAGAGACGCTGGAAAGATGGCGTAGAGGCTGGTGGCCGCGTATGGCCGTAAGAATTAAAAGCCGCCATTTATTGTAAATGTCTGTATATAGTGATTAATAACTGCGAATAGAATCAGTAAAGTAGTTATTATAGTTTATATGTTCTATGTTATTGTGTTCCATTTCCCATAGCTACCGCAAGGCAATGTTTTCGTCGAATTAGCTGTAAGTACAGTCTTTTATATTATGTATGCCTCTCGTGATGCAAACGTTGCTGTTTGAAGTCAATTGCGACAATGCAGAATTATTGATGGCTTCAACACCACATTCCACGATTGGTCAGTAATATTTTTTGTTGTATCCAGTGCTGCCGTCCGGTAAAGACTTCTCTTACCCCATGAGATGACTATAGTACGTGAATAATTTCATGTGAACCTTATCATGTCGGAAGTTCTTATTACAACATGCTTTCCACAGAGCTAAGGAATACACGACCCACCATCATATTAAAGATAAATTCAGAACATCTTGTTAAAGTGTATACGAGGACAATTGAAATCGTATAAAAACTAAAAGCGGGCAAAAACAGTCGGCAACTCTTTATTGTACATGGGCGGAGGTAAATAGAAATGCTTGTCATAAGAAAATGTTATAATTTTTTGAAAATTGTATTAATTTTTATTATCTTTTGTTTATTAGATAGGTTATTTTCGTTCATTTATCTAATAACATATTTTTGAAATATTATATCAGTTTTAGATATAAAGTCTAAATATTTAAATTTATTGGGTTTAGTTTTAAAGTTATCCCATTCTATATTAAAATATGTTATTGCTCAGCAAGGAACAACGAGAAGGTATAAACATATCCTTGCCGGGATGAGGGAATGGGACGGGTTAGATTTGCGAGGGGCAAGGATGTTAAATAGTAAAAATAAAATTTGAGTTTCTTCTAAAATAAAGTTTCTTAACCAGAGCAAAGAATTAATACTACAAAAATAAATGCTTGTATAGATAAAACATAAATAAAAACAAAATTAAAATATGTCTCTAGAATAAAGTAACTTAAATTAAAATTTCTTGTCAACTAAATAAAATATATTCCAAGAAATGTAACAATAAAAGAGTAAACTTCATACCTAATATAATAGCTAAATATTTTGTTCTGAAAATATATATTAAAAATGTTAAATGCTAAAAGTTGATGCGTCTGAATCTTCACTTTCTGAAGAGGAATCATTATCCGGTTGAATTATAATCGGCGCAATGTGGGTAGTGTTGGATATTGCTTTTCTTTTTTAATTACATGCTTAACGCAATTTTTCTATAAATCAGTATTGTCGAGGTCATTTATTACTTCTCTTACATGATCAACTTCTACCGCGCTTAACGTTGGAGAGTCATTACATTTTCGCAAACGATGTATTAAAGTTGCTCAAACCATCTCGATAGTATTAAATGTGCATAGTACGGAGGTAACCGCAAAAGTATATGGCCGTGTATATTGGATAAGTTATCAATAACATATTCCCTTTTGAAATTCTACTCATTTCAGTAATTCGCGCTTTATTGGAACTTTTACAGGAATTTCCATGTTTTTTCTCTCATGAATTTTAAAATGTCTTCCTTGTACTGGTGTTTGGCATTTTATTTAATATTCGTGAGTGATAAGAAGCATTATCTAATAAAATTACCGAATTAGACGGAATATTTGGTATAAAGCTGTTCTGAAAAACATTTACTGGAGAAATATCTCGTCCACGTTAACTAATGACTGATATAACTCAAACACCGACCGAGTTTTTTTTATGCTAGTGGACCTGTCCGTTTTATTATCTTTAAACCAGTGCAGTCGTAGATGGTTCATTCAGGCTGATTACATTGCCAGTCTCGGACTCACCGGCACAGTTTCAACTACAATTCGATTCTCGATACCATTGTTAAATACATAGGACAAAATATCGAGTTAGGTGCGCACGGTCCTGTGCTTTAACACTGACCAGTTTCAATTGACTTCGTAAACACTATATGCTTTTATGACTTGAATGAATCTATATCTTTTCTAAACGGAGCCTTGTTATAACTACAATTTGAAAATAGCTGTAGAACATTTCAATTTTAAGTTTTAAAATTCATGTCATTTGTTGTTGTCCTTTTATATTTGTTTATGTCTTTAAATTCTATTTAATCAGCAGTTAATATTCACTTGAATTTTTTAGTAAATTTTGCACATGTTAGTGTTACTAATCAAGTACGTATTAGTTAATCAAGTATTCTTGCTTGTATTCCACCCTTATATGATGAACCTTACCCGTATCTTATGTAGGTACAAGGCAATAAAGGATTTGATTTGATAATGTTTGGAACGAGGAAGATAATATTTCCTGCTATACTTTAATTGAAAATATGCAAGAGTGGTCACACTAAAAATTAATTATTATTTAAGACCAGGTCCTGGAAAGTAAAGTTTGGAATAGAGTTCACACAGTTTCCAAGGAGAAAATCTGCCATACAATTATTGAAAATTGTGCAAGATAATCATTCAATATAAATAAATTAATGAATGAAGCAGGGAAGTTTTGTGTAGACCTTTTGATATGTATTAGAAGTATTGTTATATTAGTTAATTAGCTAGCGTGACTATCGTTATCTTGTTATAAATATGATCATAATAGTTTAAATGAACATGCGACAGCATAAAATCAAGTCATTGCCATTGCGAGTCATGAACACAGACGACTGTAATTTTTTTACGGTGTTGTATTTGAAAACCTGAAATAATTATTTAAAGCATACTATGGCTTCTCTTGGCACATGGAAACAATCCACGGTGAAACATTAACCGCACCTCTAATCTCTTAAAGCTTTGAGCGTACCGTATACAGTCCATTACTCACCAAAAAAATACAAAACTCGTACGTTTTCAGACGTCAAAAAACTCCCGTACAAACAAGGTATGTGCTTCAAAAACTAATAAAAACTGCATGTTTGCGATGAGTCCTTTGATTCGATCGGCGAGTGGCTGACGATATAAAAGAGTTAATTCCTATGTGTATTATGTGCCTTGGATGATTAGGTTATTGGAAGCGGTAGAGACTAATAGAAAATGCACACTTGGGGCCAACATCGATCACATCTACACGTCCCCTGACTCCTTCAGTACAGAGAAATGTTTGCCGGTGTACTCGTTGTGCTGTAAAGAATCCGAACGGGAGAGAAATTTAATTTTAGCCTCTTATGGAGGATTATTAGTTCATTGTGGTCTGTTTAGGAGACACTAGTTTATTGCACATAAACATATTACTGTTTGCTATACAATAGTTTATAAATTTATTTGTTTATTTTGTTTTATAATTTACTGAATTTATACATGGTGGTCCAAAATTTTCTCTCCATATTTCTGTGGCTGATAGTACATCCAGAAATAATGGTAGCATTTTATATAAACTTAGGACATTAAGAGTAAAGCCGAATAATGAATATCCTTTATTGGAAAAATTAAGTCTTGGAGTTCCCCAAGGCTCTGTGCTTGGACCTTTGCTTTTCTTGCTTTATATAAGCGATCTGTCTAATTATATTAAAAGGATATGTAACAATGTTAGCAGATGACACTACTATTACAGCATCTGCAGATGACCCTGAAGAAGTTAAGCAGTTAGTCCATAACGTTATGGATGAATTAAGCACGTGATGTCAAAGAAATTCTTCAAAGGGTGCCACGATGAATAGTAATATACAGGGTAGGGCAATAGTGCGTCGGACCTCGATATCTCGAGTTCTACGGTAGCTTGAAATTTTTAAAAAATTGCACATAAACTAGATAGAAAAGTCATAACCGGAAATTATTTTCGAACATACAGGGCGAGCCAAGACGACATTACAGGACAAGTGCCTTTTTTTAATGAAATGCTATGTATATTAGTACATTCTTTGAACCCTCTTTCTAGGCTTTACTCATTCCTGTATTAGCAATAAATATCTCCCAACCACTAGGACTTAATAAATTTTTTTCTTGAAATAATGCAATCTGCAGATGGACATTAAAAAAATCATCACAGTCACAGTTATGGGTTTTAAGAAAAACTTATGTGAATACCAGTTACGAGATCATTTTCATTTCCTAAAACTGTACAGGTTGGCCAAAAATTATTTTTCAACTTTTTATATTGAATTTTCTCAATTTTTTCAAATGGAACACCCTATATATTTTTCAACGATATGATGTGATGTGATGTAGAAATGAAAAATAAACATTTTTTGTAGCAACCGTTTTCGTTTTATAAAGAAATAAGTGTCAAATTCAAGAATAAACTTAAAAAGAGAGGTTCCATCACATATTTCATTAGAAAAATTTATAATAGGTGTTCGACGTGTCGCCCATTTTGATTGACACACGTCTTTATGCAATTTTTAAATGAGGCCATTTAGTTGGACCATTTCTTCCAATCCATTAAAATGAGTAAATAGTATTTAATAGGTCCTTTACTGTAATGTTTTTTTTGTATATTTTTTGCCATTTTCGTTATGCGACAAGTAATAAAACCTCAGTTTGGTATATATTGTTGTACACAACGAAGCATGTATTACACGTATCGATCGTTAGTTACAATTTGTATTGAATTTAAAATAATTGAAATTGTACAATATGAATTTTAATAAAGCGGAACTTATAGACATGACTTTTGTTTTGGGCGAGTCAGACAGAAATTGTTTACTTGCCAATAGAATTTATCACCAACGTTATCCTGAAAGAAGGATTCCTGATGTTAGCAGCTTCCAAAACCTTCTCGATAGATTTCTGGAAATGTTGAATATAAAAAAAGTGAAAGAATAAAACGTGTTGTGAACAATGAAAATAAGTTTTCTTTGGTGCTGGCAACGGTTGAGAATCCCCATATTAGTCAAAGAGAAGTGAACTCATTAGTAGAAATAAGTAGACGGTCTGTGGGTCGAATCTTAAAAACAAATAAGTTGCATGTATATCATATTTAAATGCACTAGGAAGTATCTGATGACGATTTTCAAAAGCGCCTACGATTTTGTAATTGGGCCAGAGGTAAAATGCAAGATGATGTCAACTTTTTCGATATGTTTTATTCACTGATGAGGCAACTTTTCATAAAAATGAATTTGTTAATAGACGCAATTTCCATTATTATGCTTTGGAAAATCCTCACTTTTTTATGCAAGTTGATAGATAACCAACACAGATGATCTATAAACGTTTGGGGAGGAATTATTGGAGAACATGCAACAGGGCCACATTTCTTTGATGGTACATTAACTTGGAATAAATGGTCCCACCAGATCCCCAGATCTTACAGAAATGGATTTATTTTTATGGGAATACGTGAAGGAAATTGTTTATAGAGACACATCAACAACAGCACAAAATATGAAGATCTACCTTTAGATCCATGACACCGGCAGTTTTAGGAACAGTGGGAATCTCATTTCAAAAGCGCATATGTGTCAATCAAAATGGGCAACATGTGGAACATTTATTATAATTTTTTAGTTAGTTATTTGAAGAAACCTCTTTTTTTAAATTTATTTTTGAATTTTGTACTTATTACTCAATAAAACTGGTTTTAATTAGCCATAGGGAAGTACTTATAAGAAATGTTCGTTTTTCATTTCTACATTACATCGTTGAAAAATATACAGGGTGTCCGATTTGAAAAAATTGGGAAAATTCAAATTAAAAAGTTCTTAATTGAAAAATTATTTTTGGCTACCCTGTACAGTTTTAGGAAATGAAAATGATTAATAAATATTGACTAGATGACTCGTAACTGGTATTCACATAAGTTTTTCTTAAAACCCATAATTGTGTCTGTGGTGATTTTTTTAATATCAATCAGCAGATTGCATTATTTCAACAAAAAAATTAATTACATCCAAGTGGTTGGGAGATATTCAATGCTAATATAGGAATTAATAAAGCCTAGAAAGATGCTTCAAAAAATATACTGATATACATAGCATTCCATTTAAGAAAAAGCACTTGGTCCTGTAATTTCGTCTTGGCTCGCCCTATGTGTTCGAACATAATTTCCAGTTATAGAGTTTTTTACCTAGTTTCCTTGAAATTTTTTTAAAAATTTCTAGCTATCGTAGAACTCGAGATATCGAGGTCCGACGCACTATTGCTCCAGCCAGTATAATCTTATAAAATTATCTGAATTTGGTAAACTTAGGTACCAATGTTGATACAAAATGATCTTTAGATATCCATATTGATTCTGTTTGTAAACAATTAAACAAAGCTTATTTTCCAATTCTACAACTGAAACATGTGCTGAATGAAAATGATCTATTAAGAACATATTATGCATTGGCTTATCCACACGTTTCGTATAATATCATTTGTTGGGGATAATGCTAAAAAAGTCAGAGAACGTAATAGGGTGTGTGCACTATACAACAATTCACTTCAAATGATGCATTAATATCAAGTAATACATAAATATGAAAGCCTAAACGCATTCATATTAATCATATCATCAGATTAAAATAAATATTTAATAAACAAATCGACCTAAAATTCAAATATTTTAGTGATTTCGAAAACACCATGTGACGTCATATTTCATACCTGTGAAGTTGGCAACGCTTTGCTAACTTCACACACATTTATATAGAAGATGACGTCACGTGGCGTCAACGGGAGACAACGGAAATAAGTTTTGAGCCAATGTTAAAAACAATATGTGTCAGATATTATTAATGTCATTATTATAAGTTAGAAATATGAGTGGAGTAGCAAACAAGTGGTGTTTTGGACCAACGTGCAGAAATACTTCTGTAAATGCCCCAAATAATAATTTTATAAGTGTTCCTAAAACCAATTATTCACGAAGAATGAAATGGCTTGAAGCAGAGAATCGCACTGTTCGAAAAATCGACATCGACATTTTATTGTTGTGAAGATCATTTTAATGTAAGTACAATTTATTTGTTATCATCATGGTAGAAACTAATCGATAATAGCTAAATGACTCATTACCCTTAATATTGTAAATAGATCATACTAGGTATATACTTCCCCTAAAATGATGCTTGTAATGGTATGATTTGTATTTTGAATTGAAGCTAATCTAATTACTTAGTTATAATTAACCCTATGAACTCCCACCTATGTAATATATTACAAGATATAAATATACTTCTTTATTATTTTCAGCTTGAGGAAGACATGAAAAATTACATGCGATACAAACTTATGCAATATGTGATTCTGAAGAAGGATGTAGTTCCACGCATATTTGCCTACCAACCAGGCAGAAAGAGAGATGCGTCTGCACCAGAATGATCTCTTCCTTTAAAACTGCAAAGAGAGCAGTTAGTGAAGTGGGCTTTAATACGGGACACGAATTCCATTATATTAGAAGATATATCACCCGTTACAGACTATCATCAATCCAAAAGCACTGAGCAGGTCAGATTAGACGAATATGTGATGAAACATGTTTATCAACAAGATGATATTCAAATTGTGCTCGCTAAAAATATGGAAACGATATGTAATGAACAGGAGTATTTATCACCAGTTGTAAATTTTGATCAACCCAGTACGAGCACTGATCAGGTCAGTTTAGATGCAGACAAACATGTGTTGGAACAATGTTATCAACCAGACATAGGACAAATTATACAGACTCAAAGTGTGGGAGTGCAGGTCAAACCATTCTTTCGTAGTAAATATGTGAAATGTGAAATTAAAAGTGATGTGAGACACAGAGGTTACTCAACAGGAAAATATTTCGTATCCAAAGATGTTGCTACTTCACCAATAAAAAATATTAGTCCAAATAAAAAAAAGTTTTTATTCAATCAAGTTCAGTTTAGTGACATCATCAAACTCAAAATTTATTTCCATTGCTAGTTAAATTGCAAGTTAAATTGAAAGGGTGAAGTTGATAATGCGTTGCTGGCAACGCGTTGCTAACTTCACTTAAGTCGTATAACATGTTTCTGACAGATTGTACATGTTAGTTGTATAGATTACCACTGTAGTATACTCAATACTGCTACATCTATACGATGAGTGATGTCACATATGATATAGGTTATAGGTGTGTCCTTTTTGGTGGCGAATATTTAATTCAAAACTAAATTTCTTTTAAAATTACTTAAAAACACTTTTTTGCCGAAAAATTGTTTTAGTTATATTATATACCACGAGTGTTTTACAATTTTCGATTAAAAAAAAGTTGTGCAAACAGCTTATTATTAGTAGGATTTTGAAAACAGCGGAAAGAAAAACTATCTATGAGAACTAAAGGAAAAACTATATATTAAAATATTAGTGAAATCTTTGCATTCTTTCGATAACCTAACTTCTGGTTATGCTAACAAGTAAAAATTCTTATTTGCCATTCTCATTTTAACACTAGCATCCAACATAGTCCCCTACGGCTAGGCAGGATAAACTAGTATCTACATGATCCCCTACGATATGTAAATTCAGTTAAAAAAGGTCTGAAATTAATTTATTTACGTACCTTGTCTTTAAAAAATTTTTCATTCTAATGAATTACACTTTCATAAAATCTCATTCAGTTTCTTGGAAATGCTTAGCCTTTGAAACGTTTTTCGTCCTTACTGTGGACTCATCAAAAAAGCCTAAAGCCACTCATAACGATGTTCCATGCAAAACTAAGACAATATCCATGAATAAGTATGTAATATTTATATTTGACATTGACTGATAAAAAACATCAGATCTTCACCTATCTATTAGCTACTAGTATTGGAGCCTATATACTCTATGCATGTTTAAAAGTGAATTATTTATTATTTGTTTGCTTTTAATAATGAAACATATTCTTTATAGAATTTTGCAAACAGCGGAAAGAAAAACTATCTATGAGAACTAAAGGAAAAACTATATATAAAAATATTAATGAAATCTTTGCATTCTTCCAATAACCTGACTTCTGGTTAGTTTTTCTTTCCGCTGTTTGCAAAATCCTAAAAAGAATATGTTTCATTACTATAAGCAAACAAAAAATAATAAATAATTCACTTTTAAACATGCATAGTGTATATAGGCTCCAATACTAATTAGCTAATAGATAGGTGAAGATCTGAAATTTTTTATCAGTCAATGTCAAATATAAATATTACATACTTATTTATGGATATTGTCTTAGTTTTGCATGGAACATCGTTATGAGTGGCTTTAGGCTTTTCTGATGAGTCCACAATAAGGACGAAAAACGTTTCAAAGGCTAAGCATTTCCAAGAAACTGAAGGAGGTTTTATGAAAATGTAATTTATTAGAATGAAAAAAATTTTAAGGACAAGGTACGTAAATAAATTAATTTCAGGCGTTTGTTCTCATTTTTAACTGAATTTACATATCGTAAGGGATCATGTAGATACTAGTTTAGCCTGCCTAGGAGTAGGGGACTATGTTGGATGCTAGTGTTAAAATGAGAATGGCAAATAAGAATTTTTACTTGTTAGCATAACCGGAAGTCAGGTTATCGAAAGAATGCAAAGATTTCATTAATATTTTTATATACAGTTTTTCCTTTAGTTCTCATAGATAGTTTTTCTTTCCGCTGTTTGCAAAATCCTGTAAAGAATACGTTTCATTACTATAAGCAAACAAATAATAAATAATTCACTTTTAAACTTATTATTAGACTTATCTATAACTTATTTCCTCGAAAAACCTGTCAGATAATTTTTAGAATAAAAAATGTTCTCACTACATAATGTCTCTAATCTACCTATTAAAAACCCTATGTCTCACTAAAAATAATTTAGAATTATTTGAGACTAGATCTACAAATCACGCTTACAGTATAGGATGTGGCCAATTATTATCAATTCTTAGACACTCTGTAACAAAATATGAGCATTCTACGTTTTATAGCTGCATATTGTTATATAACAAATTGCCGAGTAAAATTAGACATTGTAAATTATAGCACATTGAAGAAAAAGTAAAAGAATTACTTCTCACAAATTGTTTCTATTACATAAGTGACTTTTTAAACAAAAATTTTATTTGTGGATAGGTTTTCATATTTTATATTTATTTGCTAGATTAATGCTATTCTTCATGCAAGATTTTAATATAGTTATGTAACGGTTGCATGATAGTACAGTTTGCCTCCTTGTTTGCTAGTTTATATATGAGTGAATATATATTATTTCATTTTATTGTATTTGTGTATTTTATCTATCTATTTTGTACTTTGTAACATGTTGATTTGCCATACATACTGTGTATCTTAAATGGTTAATAATTAATTGAATTGAAATTGAGATGAATATTACCGAAAGTGAATAATAAGTGAAATATTCCCCTTAAAAGGGGGATAATAAATATCAGTTTTTCTGCAATGTCTTCCGATTTCCTTAAAATATCAAATTCATATTTTAACATTTGTCATAGGCCATCTGGATAGTAGTTTGCATAGTATCAGTCAAACCCTCTCTTCATTTAATGTGTAGTTTTTATTTTTAAACTAATTTTTAGATCATTAGAAATAAAAAAAACCGCTGCCTAAGGAATCACTACTTCCACATCCAGATTATTCGTCCAAGTCACTTTAAAGGAAACATCTTGACTATATTTGCACTCTAGTATGTGGAAGTTATTGGTCATAGAATTTTAATAATATTTGGGGTAGCTGTCACAGAAAAGTTTGAGGAGTTGGTTTCTACCATATACGTTAAAAATGAAGTTTCTAGTTTACCGTACTTATTTTCCACTATTTACAACCTACCACCTCAATGGAGTCATCTCAATCAGATGTCACTACAATACATACGTGTACTAACTTTCAAGTGAATATCTCAATTTGATGTTATCAATCCCATTAATAATGAAGCGGAGGTGGTAGAGTTTGAAAAATATTAGAAAGAAATCTGAGGCCTTGGTTTCTAGTATATACACCGAATCCCAAATTTCTGTAGTCTTACCAGCTTGCTTTACTTATTTTCCCCTATTTGCCCCTATTTAACCCCCAACCCTTCAACGGCATCATCTCAAATTATGATCTAGTTTCAGACGTCGTTATAATACATACGTGTACCAAATTTCAAATTAATATCTCAATTTTATTTTATCAACCCTTTTCATATTGGAGTAGGGGTGGTTGGGTTGAAAAATATTATAAGAAAATCTGACGCTGTGGCTTCTAGTACATACACCGAATTTCAAGTTTCTGTAGTCTTACCAACGTTTTACTTATATTCCTCTATTTACCCCAAATTTCCTCAAAAAACAATCCAGTTCCAGATCTCGTTATAATATATACGTGTACAAAATTTCAGGTCAATATCTTAAACCGTTCCGGAGAAAGCGTGCGGACAAAAAAAGTTACAGACAGACAGACAGAAAATTTTTTTTCGCTCAAATTTAAAATCTCGACGTTTCATGACATTCTAAACCTATTTCACGAATAAAAATTTTTGAAAATTTTTTTGCGATTACTATACTTCCAATCCACTACGTGGATGTGGAAGTAATATGTCCTTATTTCATTTTGATAAACTAAGCCGCTTTAGAGTAATTTGTATTCAAGAAAACAACGCGCATTTACAACATTTTATTAATAAATTCTTTTCCGTAACACTATTTCGGAAACTACAAATTCCATAACTAAAAATTGTGCCGGAACAAGTATTATTCCAACACACTGTTATGGTATAATACCGCACGGCTCTCGACAAATCAGAAGCCGTTAAGCCACACTTAGTGGTTCGGCTGCTATGGTTACGTCTAGCTTCAAATTTGACGTTTTACACCGTTTTGAACTTCTTTTGCATAATTTATAAAATCTTGTTAGAGAAAGTGTAGTCTACAATACGTTTGTAATGGCATATTCCACACTCGCGAACCGTAGTACTCGCCTTCGTCTCGGTCTACAAACTTTTCGCTCTTGTGGAATATGGGCTATTCCAGAACTTGTTGTAGAATATACTATTACACATAAAGAATGCCTTGAAATATTATTAAACGTAGAAAGGAACTATTACCAAAAATGTTCGAAATGTCCTCCGTTTTCCTCTATGCACAATCTAAGTCTTTCTTTAAGGAACGTTGAACAGCTTGTACAATTCCCTCATAACTCTGTAGCATTGTAAACCCTTGATCGATTTCTTTTCTCAACTGTTCATTCCTGCCAATTTGACCATTGAAAACTCGTGATTTTACATAACTCCACACAGTGAAATCAAGAGGAGCTAGGTCAGGAGACCGAGCAGGCCGCTTAATTGGTGCAAAAATCAACTCTCATTGTATACGAATAATGTGTACAGTAAAACTTGTATCCACGAAAATAGGAGCACTCTGTTAGGACACATATTGAAATGAATTCGCATTATATGGAATGTATCCTGTAATTTTTGGTTTTCTGCAAAATAACAATGCGCGTGAAAATCTAATTTAGCAATACTGTCAAAGCTGCTGCAGATATCTACAATATTATATTATAATCCTCTAAACTAAACTTCGATTACGGACAAACAAGTGTACGTTGCCAAATATTTAATTAAAAGAGGTGTCGCTGGAGCAATGTAATGTTGGGATTAAACGCAACTGACAGTTGCAGGTTTTACTATGCCTCTGTGTCCTACCCTGTCCCAGTCTACATATCCACATCCATTATCGAACAAAACGTAGTAATAGATTGGCACAGTGCGGCCCAGTGAACAGGACAATAGACAAAGTTAAATAGCCGCGACACCTACAAATATAGACTGAGCAGATAAAACACTATAGAAATCTGATTTGAATGAAAAAATATATATCGGTTGGGGGTTTTCTAATATTCCTACGCAGACCATCTTGATCTAAAGGTGCTGATCTAAAGGTATTGTTCTGCCAATCTACTAAAGTTATTTTAGGTTCGACTGTAATTTAAAAATATTTGAATTGTTAATTTCAAAAGGAAAATCAGGACAGGTATAAAATTTTATTTGTTTCCTGAATTGTCAAGAGAGGAACCTGAAATTTTGTATACTTTTAGTGAAACACATATAGGGTAGTCAACTTGGACAAAATAATTTTAAAATGAATAATAAAATTTCTTATTCCACATGACTGTCAAGGAAGAAGACGGCTATGCTTTCAATGAAAAGTATGTAGGGTGGCCATTAATAATTAATAGAGCGGGGTTTGGGTTGAAATCGTCCAAAATTGTTTTCGGAGTAGAAAGATATGGGACCCTAGACCATCTCATAGAGATATAAATAATGTATTATATTCCCGGTTGACGACCTTTCCTTTGGTCGAGACCAAATTTGTGAGCACTTAATTTCAAAGATCACAATTTTTTCTATGCCGCGCGTCTACAAGTAAAAACACACATTACTCGGAAACTGCTACACTTAGGTGAATGATTCTTGCTTTGATTGATAGAATTTATTTCATATAATAACTCTACATTAGAAAAGTGTCACAATACAACTTATTACATTTTGAAAAGCGGTATGTATTTTGCTATAATTGATAAAAATGCTCATGTACTGCTTTTACACAGGCATAACTTTTTATTTCACGATATCGATGTTTAAGGAACATTTTCTGTCATATAATGACAGTAAGGTTTTCCCTATGGCTAATTGTAACCATTTTCGCTTTATAAATAAATAAGTGTCAAATTCAAGAATAAACTTAAAAAAGAGGTTCCCTTAAATAATTCATTAGAAGAATTTATAATAGATGCTCGACGTATTGCCAACTTTGATTAACACACGCCTTTATGCAATTTTGAAATGAAGCCATTTAGTGGGACCATTTCTTCTAATCCATTGAAATCAGTAAATAGTATTTAAAAATTTTTTGCCATTTTCGTTATTCGACAAGCAATAAAACCTCAGTTTTGCATAAATTTTGTACAACGGAGCATTTATCACAATTATCGGTCGTTGGTTACAATTTGTATTAAAATATTTGGAATTTTACAATATAAATTTTATTAAAACGGAACTTGTAGACATGACTTTTGTTTTGGACGAGTCAGACAGAAATTGTTTACTTGCCAATAGAATTTAGCACCAACGTTATCCTGAAAGAAGGATTCCTAATGTTTGCAGCTTTCAAAACATTCTCGGTAGATTTCTGGAAACTGTAAATGTCGAATATAAAAAAGTGAAAGAATAAAACGTGTTGCGAAAGAAGAAAATGTGTTTTGGCAACGGTTGAGAATCTTCATGTTAGTCAAAGAGAAGTGAAATCATTAGTAGGAGTAAGTGGACGGTCTGTGGGTCGAATCTTAAAAACAAATAAGTTGCATGCATATCATATTCAAATGCACCAGGAATTATCTGATGACGAGATTTTCAAAAGCGCCTACAATTTTGTAATTGGGCCAGAGGTAAAATACAAGATGATGTCAACTTCCTCAATAATGTTTTATTCACTGATGAGGCAACTTTTCATCAAAATGGAACTAGGCATAATTTCTATTATTATGCTTCGGAAAATCCTCACTTTTTATGTAAGTAGATAACCAACACAGATGGTCTATAAACGTTTAGGGAGGGATTATTGGAGGACATGTGATAGGTCCACATTTCTTTGATGGTACATTGACTGGAACTATTTATCTTTATTTTTTGGAAAACTGTCTGCCAGAATTATTGATAAATCTCTCTGAAAGAATTCGGAATAGGATGTGGTTTCAGCAAGATGGTGCTCCACCCCATTATTTAAATGCAGTTAGAGACCTTTCAAATAATACCTACCGTCATCAGTGGATTGGAAGAAATGGACCCATTAAATGGCCCGCTAGATCCCCAGATCTTACAAAATGGATTTCTTTTTATGGGGATATGTGAAGGAAATTGTTTATAGAGACACACCACCAACAGTACAAAATGTGAAGGAAAGAATAATAACTGCCTTTAGATCTATCACACCGGCAGTTTTAGAACCTCATTTCAAAGGCGCATAGAGATATGTATCAACCAAAATGGGCAACATGTGGAACATTTATTATAATTTGTTTTACTGAACTATTTGAAGAAACCGCTTTTTTAAGTTAATTTTTGAATTAAAACGAAATTGATTGCAATTAGCCATAGGGAAGTACTTACAAAAAATGTTCGTTTTTCATTTATACATCACATCACATCAATTTAAAAAGTACTTAATTAAAAAACAATTTTTGGCCACCCTGTACAGCGTTAGGAAATAAAAATGATTCAAAAACATTAATTGGATGTCTCGTAACTGGTATTCACATAAGTTTTTCTTAAAACCCATGATTGTAACCGTGATGATTTTTTTAATATCCATCTGCAGATTGCATTATTTCGACAAAAAAATTCATTACATCTAAGTGGCTGGGAGATATTCAATGCTACTATAGGAATGAATAGAGCCTAGAAATAGTACATAAAATGTACTGATATACAATAGCATTCCATTTAAAAAAATGCACTTGGTATGTTCGAAAATAATTTCCAGTTGTAAACTTTTTATCTAGATTACTTGGAATTTTTTAGAAAATTTCTAGCTATCGTAGAACTCACGATATCGAGGTCCAACGCACTATTGCCCCACCCTGTATACTATTTTAACCTGAATTTTACTTATTTTGGTAAAGAATGAGAATCAGTATTATTTATTTCGATTTGTTTTCACCTCTATCTCATATAAATACAAATAATCCTTTCAGGGGCTACTCAACAACTACGAAACTACTTTTGTCCCCTTCTCTTTCTTTGTAACACTTTGTAAGATTTAGGAGACCTCCCTTATACGAACATTTGTTTGCAGTCCCCATTCCTCTACATTTTGGGATAAAAATATTACACTTTCTTAGAAAAACATTTTGTTGACACTTTTACTTTTTGTAAACCCCCTCCGTTTTCATTGGTAACTTTGCTCCATTGTCGGCCACCCCACCCCCCTAAAAGCAAACGTATCTGTTGAATGGTCCCCTATATTCCTGGTTGGTAGTAGCGATTTCCTAAATAAATTATTTTAATATGTCTCTTCAAGATAGCAAAAGAATAAAACAAACGCCGCAGACTGTGCATTCGCTGCCTTTTAAAATTAGGAAAGAGTTTTAAAAGCTTCATCATATTTTATCCAGCTGTGTAAATCTCATAAAGCCCCAACGAAATCATGGAAGAAAATCCGTTTGTATATAAAATAAAGTCTGTCGGTTTTTCTTTAACTCACATGGATATTGAATAAGAGCCTGCAGGCTCATTCTTGCTGAACAATTTATCTTCTGCAGAGTCTGTCAGCCAATAAAATAAATGTTGAGCGGCGGTCGTCTATTAAAAATGTTTCATTCATGTTTCTCTCTGCAGTTGGACCACGGTCGATAGCAGACAGCTAGGGCCTGTCGGGCCTATGTCTAGTCATCGGTTTTAGTTATATTTTACTATCAGCTAGTAGTATATGTGCACATATGTTTGGTTTGGGTGAAAATTGAAATCCATGCACGTAGATTTCGTTTAGCTTGGATACTGTCTATAAATATTTATAGCGTTGTGTGTTCACGGAAATGGCAGAAACTGATTATGTAGCTAAACATGATTTTGTTTATCCGTACCCATGAAGTTGGTCATCTGTATCAGATTTTATATTAGTATTATGGGAATCGATTTAGTGTCTTCTTTTACTTCCACATCCACGTAGTGGAGTGGAAGTATAGTAATCGCAATTTTTTTTTTTTATTGAAATAGTCTTAGAATCCCATGAAACGTTGAGAATTTAAATTTGAGCGAAAAATAAATGTTTCTCTCGGTCTGTCTGTAACTTTTTTTTTCCGCACGTTTTCTCTGTCACGCACAGTGGGTCAGAATCTAACATTTCTGGCAAAAATTCTGAATCTCTGTAAATGTACTTGTTGTGCATGGGTCATTAAGGGAAAATGGTAAAAAAAAATTGACACCGTCTGGGGGTGAGATATAGGGGTTGAAAATATAAACAACCTTCGATATTTTTGAGGCTCACTTTACGTACTTTTGGTACCCAAATTTCTATGAGAAACATAACATAAAACAATTTATTAACCCCTGGGGGTGAGTTATAAGGGTTGAAGATATGAATAATGCACGACCTTTTTCAAACTTGGCGTGTGTGTTGATTGCGCGTAGGTATTTATGAGAAAAATATTTTTAAAATACCTTCTCGTCCTGGGAGTGATATGTAAGAGTTCAAAGAATTGTTTAATCAGTGTTTTTAGAAAAGGATTCAGAAATATTATATATTGTTAACATTATTTATTTATTTACTTATTTATTTATTTATTTATTGCATACACTGTTCAACAGGTATGATACCCAATTACAGAACAGGAATAAAGGCATACAAAGCATTAATTACAAGATATACAACAACATAGAAAGAAAGTAAAATGAAGAAAAAATCTACTTAAATGAATAACTAATGATACGAAGAGAGAGAAAAAAATAACATGGAAAATTTTTAAATATAAAAACTATGTATACATATATACACATATGTGATTCAAAGTAAATTAAGAAAAATAAAGACAATCACTGGTTATTTAATTTAGAACATTTTGTTTTATGTCACTAAGGCTGCAATTAAAAATATCGAAGTCGCTACATAATTTGTTAGAAGTACTGCAATTTGTATATAAAGGTAAATTATTTAGTACGTTGGTACGCGGCGTAGGTAAATAGAAAACTTGGTGATTACGAGAGGTTAATCTGGGAACGTGAAAATTAAGCTTGCTAATTATTTCGGGTGCGTCAAAATCATTGTGTAGTAATTTAAACAAAAATACTTGAGAAAAGTACGTACGCCTATCCCCAAGAGTAGTCATAGAATATCTTTCAAGCAAGTTACTTTATGGAAAACCAATCACTGGATAGGTACCGTCGGATTTGAACCACAGTAATTTTAGAAATCTACGTTGAACTGCCTCCAAGTTATTCTTGTGAACATCATAACTGGAACTCCAAATTAGCGATGCGTACTCAAGCTTCGATCTGACGAAGGATTGTTAAAGAATTTTCAGAGTATCAGTATTAGTGAACTCTCGACTAGTACGAACGATGAATCCAAGAGCTTTGGAGGGTTCAGACACAATGGTATTGATATGATCAGTGAAGGATAATCTACTATCAAAAGTTACGCCGAGGTCGCGAAATGTTATAGGTCTATGAAGTATGACATCTAACATGTAATCAAAAATAAAAGGTGAAGTTTGTAAAGAAAAGGACATTACGTTGCATCTACTAGGATTCATGAATAATTTATTTACTATACACCAGGTGTTTATTTTGTCAAGGCAAATCTGAAGTTGAAAACAGTCATCGATTTCATCAATTACTGTGAAAATTCGTCGGCATATAAAAGGTGAGGCAAATTAATTTCGTTCACTATGTCGTTAATAAATATGTTAAAAAACAGGGGCCCCAGAATAGATCCCTGGGGAACTCCAGATGTGGCAGCAAATTCGATCGATTTGAACCTATTTAATGCAACGTACTCACTCCGACTCATTAAATAAGATTGAAACAAAAGGCGCAAAGAATATGAGAAGCTGATTTTTTCTAATTTATTAAGTAACAACTGGTGATCAGGTCTATCAAACGCTTTGGAGAAATCGGTATATATGGCATCTACCTACCCACGTTCATCTAAGGATTCAGAAATATATTGGGTTACACAGAATAAATTTATTATTGTTGAACGCCCTTTCATAAGTCCATGTTGATTAATAGAGATTTTCGTGTTAATTGAATGATATATTCTATCAAGAAGTAATATTTCAAAGACTTTAAGGAGTAAAGAGATACAATAGGAATTCAAATGATAAATTTATTAAGATTTTTGTATAGGAATAATAAATAAGGTAAGACCTATCGAGAATACACACTTGTCTACCTAATTACTACTGTCTGAACCGATGTCGTCATCAGAAGTTGGGGTTTCAGAGGTGCTTATTGTGGTGATTGTGTCATCGAAGTCGCTGAAGGTTTGGGCACTTTTGGTATTGCTAGTAGACTTAATGCTTCGGAAGGTAATGTTGTTGACCTCTTTTGGGGAAAATTTCTAAGTCCTGTGATGAACGAGTCGGACGAAATTAGCATGCAATGGAGAAGACCTTCGTTCGTTAGTTGCCTACATGACTTTCTAGAGTGGCTTCGCCTGTAGTGTTTAAGGTCTTTATTCCTTGACTCCTGAGCTTCTTCTAAAAGCTGACCGATTGGTAACATTGCAGGCTCAACAATTGCAGCTCCATGTATGAGGATTTTGTGCACAGATGCTGGCATGTAGTACCATTCGTAATTGGTGACAAATAGATTCGCCGTCTCTCTTGCATAGCTACAGAGGGTCAGATTTAAAAGTTTTTGACCAAAATTCTGAAATTCACGCCGGCCGCAAAATCAGCTGGCAATTACAGGATATATAATTTATACAGTCCATCGATAAATGGAGGTGGGTTTCAGGGAGTGGAAATTGAAATAATTGTATAATATTGTGAAATTTTGGATTTTAATATTACCTCCAAATTTAAGGAAAAACTGTAAAAACTTTCACTGATAAATAGGACTCGGCTTCAGGTTGATAAAATGTGGAAACTTATAGATACTCATAGCATTTCACCTCAAAAAAATAACTTTTAATAATGAACTAATTTACAAAATCAAAGGATACAATCTTAAAAATAAATTCAATCGTTGGTTAATAGTCACTTTCGTAGTAATTTTGTGCCTCACTCGAATTACTTTGGCTTTGGGAAGTGCGTGACTCTTCACAATCAGCTGAGATTTCCATTTCTATATTACCAGTCGAAGTACTTGAAATATCTTGGGCATCAATTAGCTGCAAGACTTTGGCAGAAAATGGATTTCTTATTCTTCTTAAAGGGGGTCGCACGCTAGTTATAAAAGGATCCGATTCTTTATTGACATTTCTCACTAGAACTTATCAGATTTTTCTCTCTAAATCTTGAATAAATCAAGATGGAACATGGGAGATAGGATATAAAAAAATCGCAAAAGAGGAGGTAAGTACTTTATTATTTGACAATTTCATATGTTTACTTATCTAACATAGGGGTTGAAAAGAAAAGGATGGTACACATTAAAGATGTTGTGATTATGAGTTGAATGAAATCAGTGACTGCAATATCAATAGTTATTATTACATCCTGAAATTTAATGTTTTTCGCCTTTATCAACGTATTCAAAATGCCTTAACTCAAAAAAGGCACCTATAGGCAGTTGAAATTCACAAGACATGTTCCCAACACTGCATTCAATATCATATAGAAGTTACAACGTGGAAGCTTAGGGGAGTAAACCGTAACGAGAACGTCACGTTTCATTTTCATAAAAATGTACGGCAAAAACCGCTCACTCGATTAAAGGCTATAACTTAGGTGCCAAATGGCAAACAAAATCATCTAACTGCTTACAATAAAGCTCTTACCTTGTTCTATGTCAGACATTACCGATTCATTCAATTGAAGACAAAGAAACCAAAAATTCACAGTTCAAAATATACTAAATATTCACTGCATAATCTTAACATGTAACGCACGTTTCGTTCTCACCCTTACCAAGAAGCATGTTTATTTATCCATTTCACGAAAATTTGTTAAAGTCGGTTCATTCGAGTTTTGGAAAATGAGTAAAACAAGCTAGTAAGAATACAGAAACTTGAGATTTGGTGAATATACTAGGAGCCAGGGTCTCAGATTTCTTTATCATATTTTTCAAATCCCCACCACCTCCACTTCTGATTAAAGGGGTCGATGAAATAAAATTGAGATATTCACCTGATATTTGGTATACGTAAGTGTGATAGTGTCGTTTTGAGATACCTCATATGCACCTTGTCCTTCGTAATTAATATACAGCAGGGTGTATCACAAAAATCTTTTTTTGGCAATTCCAAATTCCAAGTCAAGAAAAAGTCGTCTCTATGCACCTATATACACCACAAAAAAATTTGCCCAATTGAAAAAAAAATAGGTCTCCCACAAGAGGCCTAAAGTTTATAATTTTCTCAAAAAACTGGATATTTCCATTTTTTTTTAAATGTAACTCTAATGAAACGTTTAGGTCTCTCGCATTTTATTTAATCTTGAGGAAAAGATGAGGTGTTCTTCCTAATTTAAAAGATTTTGTAAAATATCGATCAATGTTTTTTTAGGCCGTTAAATAATGTATTCTTCATCATTATCATCATAAGTGTTCTGTACTAAGACAGGTCCTAAATCCCTAATAAAAAAAAAAAAAATTAAATCAGTAGCGGGACACCTATTTTTTTCAATTGGGCTAATATTTTGTGTGGTGTATGTGCGTTCACAGAGACTTTTTATCAACTTGAAATTTTGAATTTCCGAAGAAATTTTTTTTCGATACACCCTAATATACAGAAACTTTTCAATTTTTACCAAAATTAAATTATCTGAAATGAATTTTTTCACTACGTACAATTTCTTTTTAAAGTTAATTTAAAAGCTTTCATATTTTACAAAAATGTATGTTAATTATTAAAAATTGACAAATTTCAAAAATTAAATATATTTAATACGAATAATAATTTAAAATATTGAATCAATTAATAACCCAATAATAAATGTTACATGGAATTTGAATTCAACGTACATAAACATTTTGTACGATGACTTTATTGATACTGTGACCAACGTTGGTTGATTGATTGATTGATTGATTTGCCAGCGTAAGGTAGGCATTGCTGCCGGTTTCGGACATCCAATCTGTATGTTTTTATATACCGCCGGACCGGCTGCATACGCTGGATTAGATATGGGACATGCTTGTTGCCAGCAGCGAGAGCAACATGACGAATGGGGTAGGAATATAGGGTGGGAAGTGTAGGTGCTTGTGAGATGCTTTTTTTAAGTCTCCATGCTTCTCTTAAGTATCCATCAATCATCATCTTATTAATTCTTCTTCAGAGTCTTTTGTTTCTTATGTTTCTGAACCTAGCAGTGTGCACCTCGTGCTGCCCGCTTGCGTCCATATATGGTTTCATGTTTCCCAGAAATCTATATTTTTGTTTCAACGTCCTGTATCGGTGCATCTACTTCGTTTTTCTGCCCACACATACATGCATTAACTCGCCGCAAGGAGATTTTATTTATTAACCGTTCCATAGGTAATTATCCATTTACACGTGACGTGCAAGGAAGAGCCCTGTCTCGCGGCAAAAAAGCCTTTTTACAGCGGGTTATGAGAAAGAGACCCGAGATAATAATTTGTATACCCTGTATATTCATTTGTACCTGTACTAATTAGATTCAATTGTCCTTTTCCCATTCCGAGTATTTTTCTATTTTATTACCTATATTTAATACATTTTCTATTTTAATTTTATTTTTTTTTCAATTTTAACAAAGACATAAACTAATACACTAATAAACTAATAGTACTAATTTAAAAAAATATCTTGTTCGTGCACAGCTAGCATATTTATATTGCTTTATAAACACATGTTGCTCATAGTAGTAACCATCCATTTGAAAGATATATCTATGGGTCGATTTGTTTCCACTTACGACGGCCCAGCTAGGCGCTGCACTAGACATATATTTACTTTATTTTGATACTGTTAATAAACACTTTACAGTAATTTTTCAATTATTAATTCGGTGTGTGCGTTGTTCTTCTATTAGTACACTTCACTTTACGCAGAATTTTTTAACCTACCGATGACTTAAATTTTATCGAGTTTAATCGAGTTTTAACCGATTCTATTTGCGTTTTCTTCGGGAGCGTCACACGGCACAACCACCCTCAACCTCGAACACTTCAGAACTCTTTATTGATACTGTGACCAACGTTGTGGATAGTTATACCACCAAAGGAAATAAAATATAATAAAAATTTAAAATGGTATGATAGTGACGTGAAGAATATAATAAAAGAACGGGATAACTATTATATGAGATTAAAATAAACAAACAGTCAAAAAGATTCAAGTTTATTTAAAGCATACCTAAAAAATTAAGTTGTGAGGCTTATAAATATAAAGAAAAGAGAATATCATGAAAAAACGATAGACGAAAAACAAGGAGACAGTAAAAAAATGGGGCAAACTCTAAAAACATTAGTTAATCAGAAAGAAAATAATTGTATTCCAAATTAAATTGGATTTCCATCAGGCCTTGTCAGCGGGACAAAAAACGCATCTCGGGCTTTTAATGTATATTTCGTTGAAAGCAATGAAGAAATAATTAGAACTATACCGAACGTGGTTTTTCAGTTAGTTGGTAACGATACAGAAAATATTAATTATACAAAGTTTGAATTATTTGAAACAATAACATTTAGTAATTTACAATCAATTGCTGGCTCTTTAAAAGATGCAGAACCACTAAAAGCCATTTTTGAAGTGTGCGGGCATGTTACATTAAATATAATAATGTTTCTTTAAATACTGAGGAAGTGCCAAATAATCTGAAAATAAGTGTTGTTACTCCTGTGCAGAAAACTGAAGATACCGTGGAAGCCTGTGAGTTTAGACCTTTAAATATACCCCCAATAATGGGTAATCTTTTAGGAAGTATAGTTTATAATCAATTATACAACACCTAGATAAGAACATATTTTATGAAAACCAGTCGAGGTGATTATTTAAAAGAATCAGCTTGACATTTACTAATCATGGCTTAAAAGTAGACACCTTGCAGGTTTAAAATGTCTGCCACTGTACCTTTAATAATAATCGGTATGTATGTCTGCCTCTGGACCTCCAATAACCGGGATGTACGTCAATCATATTTTTATAATAACTAAGTGGTAATTAATCAATAACAAAAAAAAATCAGCTTGATAATTCTCTGTTGTTCCCAACTGCCCAGTGACAAAGTTTATAGGTTTAGGATCTCTGTCACTGAAGATCCTCTAACTGGTATGTATTCCAATTGTATTTTCATATTCACTAAGTGGCAAGTAATCCATAAAAAAATTAATTGCTCGTGCAAATACTTGTAACAATTGTAAAAGACATATAGAGTTATTAAGATTCCACCAATAAAAAATGTCTCATATCAATTTCTTTATCTGTCATGCTACAATTAATAAATATAAATAATATTATATTTGATATTAAACTTGACATACGCCTATTGAAACATTCTTTATAGGATTTTACAAACCACAAAAGAAATAACTATTTATGAGAACTAAAAAAGAGACAGAATATGTGTAAAAATATTAATGAAATCTTTGCATTGCTTTCGATAACCTGAATTCTGGTTATGCAGGCAAATTTATAACATCTTTATGAGTGACTTTGTGTCTCTCTGATGAGCTCCAGAATAAGGGCGAAAGACGTTTCAAAAGCATTTAGAAGAATGGTAGATTTCATAAAAATGTAATCAATTAAAATGAAAAACTTTTAAGAAAAGGTAGGTAAATAAATTCATGTTTTTCCCTTTTTTCTCACTATTAACTTAATCATCATGACCGTAGGAGATTATGTAGATACTAGTACAATCTGCATAGCCCTACATGACTGTGTGGGTGCTAGTGTTAGAATGAGAACTTTCAAATAAGAAATTAGACAAACACATTTTAGGATTTTAATTTGCTAGCGTAACCAGAACTCAGGTTAACGGAGAATGCAAAGATTTCATTAATATTTTTACACATAGTTTTTCTTTTAGTTCTCATAGATATTTATTTTTTCTGCTGTTTGCAAAATCCTATAATGAATATGTTTCAATACAATTATAAGCAAACAAATTTTAATTCGCTTTTAAACTTGACATACGCCTGTTTATACTAAAACGTATTAGAATCGCTTTGGAAGACGTTCTGTGATACATACATTATTCTAGATGACCATTTATTGTTTAGCACGTCTCACAACAACACGTTATCTGACATGTTGCTCTAAAATTATACTGAAAACGTGTATGTACTCGCTATCCCTGTAGTCTCCTTCTATATCCACTCTATTCATTTTATGTAGGTTTCAAATCAGAAAAAAATGTTTTGAGTCTAACAGAATAATCTATGTGCTTCTAAAAGTTTAGTAACATTTTGCTCTAAAATTACTGATCACACATAGGTTCACAGTCGATAACGACGGACGCTAGCTTTTATTAATTTCGCATTGGTGTTACTAGAAACGTGTTGAACGTTAAAAATCTAGTGTTATTAAATCTTAAAGTGAAATTGATAGATACATCACTTACTGTACATTAAGGTCGTGACGACCTTAAAGATACACAACACGTTGCAGTTTCAGTATATTAGATATTTGCGTACTTTCGTGCGCTTAGCCAAAAACTAACACTTTGGTCCAAAATTGTAATAAAACTATAGTTTTGCATGACATTTGCAAGCATCTGGCGATCACATCGTGAGACGAATATGATCGAATATCAACGATGAATATTCTACTGTTATTGTACTCTTCACAAATACAAAACGAAGAGTATATTGCATTCGATCGGCACATTTGGTAATATCGCTGCTAGGGAAAATTTTTTCATATCACTATGTTGGTGATCGAATTCTGAACATCTTTCAAAATGTACGTCCATCTGATTGTCCGTTCATCCGTCCGTTTGTCCGTCCGTCTGTCCGTCATATTTTATAGAACCTGAAATAATTGATATAATAACGAATCTAAAGAATAAACCTTCAACGGGCTTTGATGAAGTACCCACTCTACTTATTAAGGAGTGTAAATATGAACTTTGCCACTATTTAACAGACATCGTTAATACATCAATAATGAATGGGCAGTTCCCTATGCAACTAAAGCTGTCAAGCTGTCAAAAACTATTCCAGTGTTCAAAAAGGGCGATCCTACCTTGCTTGAAAATTATAGAGCCATTGTAACGCTCAGTCCATTCGCCAAAATCCTTGAAAAAGCCGTTTATATTAGACTAGTTGATTACCTTAAAAAACATAGTATACTAACTAATTCTCAACATGGCTTCCGTGAGGGGCTCTCAACTGAGACTGCCACGACGGAACTTACCCATTATATTATCAACAAATTAGATAGTGGGAATCTGGTCCAAGGTGTCTTTTTCGATTTATCCCGCGCGTTTGACACTATCAATCCCCTTTTCCTATCAAGAAAACTTAATTGTATGGGAATTCGCGGGTCCATGAATGATTGGATTATCTCCTACGTCACACACAGAAAGTTAGCTGTAAAACTTGAAGATCTGTATTCTGACCAATTTAATGTTGAGCTTGGAACTCCCCAGGGAAGTGTTCTGGGGCCGTTGTTGTTTCTTCTGTACATAAACGATCTGTCTTACTATATTAAGGAGGGGAGGTTGTTTATGTACTCTGATGACACTACAATAATATTAGCTGCAAAAACTAGAGAGGAAATAAATATTCTTACAAGTAGAGCACTAAAATCTTTCACTGAGTGGTGTACAAGAAATCACTTAATTATCAATTTAAGCAAAACAGTCTGTATGGAATGTACAAATCCCTACAGAAAACAAGCGGTAAATCTAAATTTTAATGTAAATAACTTTGACATAACATCTAGTACGTCTACAAAATTTCTTGGTACCCCAATTGATAACTCCTTAGCATGGGGTAACCAGATTGACTGCGTCTGTGCCAAAATGAACAGCGCTTATTTTGCCTTGGCTACATTAAAAAAGTCTCTTGGTGTAAAATCTCTACTGAATTTTTATTATGCCACGGTGTATTCTTCGATTTCCTATAACATTGTATCGTGGGGACAAGCAACAGACGTCTACGGGTGTTTATCCTGCAAAAACGGATAGTTCGCCTTATTTGGTTTATCGTCTCGTGAATCATGTAGGGATACATTTAAAAATAATAAAATGTTTACTCTTACGGGGGTGTATATATTCAAATTATTACAGCATATTTATAAAAATTTAGATAACTACTTGAAAAATAGTGACCTTCATTCATATACAACACGCATAAAGGACCACATACATATTGAAAAGTTTACGCATACATTCTACAAGAAATCTCCTGATTATGCGGGATCCAATTTCTTTAACATACTACCTGAAAAAGTTAGAAAGCTATGCCCATTGCTGAAGTTTAAAAACTCTCTTAAATCACTACTAATTGAAAACTGCTTCTACAACCTTAGCGAATTTGAATTATATTGTGCTAAAAACAGGTAGGGTTGACTGAATGGTTTATCTTAAACCATTTTAAGGTAAAAAATTCACTTAAATATCGTTCATTTCACCAATGTATTGTAATATCTTGTCTGTTTGTTTGTGTATCATTTGTCGTATACTTAATTGCTATACTTACCATATTTTATTAATATATTTATATATGACTTTACATTTATTTGTCTGTCAATGTTCATATACTATTGATGTTTTATTGTGTTATTGTTTATATACTATTTATGTATTAACCGTGGCCTTAGCCCACATTTGACGTACCTAATCCATTTCATTGTAATTGGCAAAAAAGGGTTTAATAAATTATTATTATTATTATTACTGTTATTTCTTGTAAGCAGAGTGTTCGCTAGAGGAAGAACACTATTGCTTTTTAACAAAATCCATCAATAAATTAAAAGTTTTAATTATGCATATCCATTAAATATACATATTTATATTATATAATATCAATACATTGCAAAACCAGAAATAGTACCTATTCATATATCATACATCAACTTAACTACAATCAATTTGTCACAAATGCGATAAGATTATGGACAAAGCTTTGGCGTCTTTCATTCATCTCGCAGTTAGACAAGGCTGACGGCCTCGCTCGGTAATACAAACTAACATTATTATACTTAGCAAATGCTAATATTTTTTTATTAACAAAAATATCGCGAAGAGTGTTCAATAGAATGTGCAATAATTATGTAAAAAGTACAGTAAATCGGCGAAGAGTATAATGGTTAGCTTGTTTTGGTTATGTTCCAAATTTCAGGAATACATGAATATATTAGCAATTTAATAATGTCTTAGATCGAGGTGCATGTTGCATCTTAACAAATCGGTGTTGTAAGATATTAGTTAGCTGATGATCAGAAAATTGCTAACATCGATTGCACGTCAGTAGTGATAACAACTATCCACAGTTACCACTTGATAAATAAATCGACTAGCATTTTTCTCTCCGGGGAAATCTTATATTGAGCTTTTTATATTGTAGACATACATCCGACGTTTATTAGATTTCGTTATATTTGCTGATATATTGCTGAAATTGTACTTTTAATATCTAGATGGATGAATTAAAAAAATGTCTTTTATTGTATTTAGCAAACAGCATAAAAAATAATTAATGATCAGTCGAATATAAAAATCTATCTAATATTTTATCAATTTTATTTTCTTTGTATTTTCTTGATAAGTAAACAAATAATAATTCATTTTAAACATGCATAGAGTATATAGGCTCCAATACTAGTTAGCTAATAGATAGGTGAGGTTGTTTTTATAAGTAAATGTCAAATATAATTATTTCACACTTATTCATAGAAATTGTCTTGGTTTTGCATGAAACATCTTTAGAGTGGCTTTTTGTCTTTCTTATGAGCTCCAGAATAAGGCCGAAAAACGTTTTACAGCCAGTTTTTCAATGTCGAGTTAACTCTTGTACTGGAGTTAACTCTGGATTAAGCGCACTGCTGCGTATTTCAAATGCGAGTTAACTTGAAACCTCGAGTTAAATCGAGGTTAAGATAACTCTAGACGAGGTATGAGTTAATTACAAATTTCGGCTTAAAACTAACCTAAAATTATTTTATGGTGTAAATAAATTATAATATTTTTCAAACAGTTCATGGATTATGATTTTAATGTAAATATTTACAGCAGTGATGAAAAAGCTAGAAGACCCAAGGTAATCAGATATAGGCCAAATCACATGGAAGAATGGGATCGACACGATTTTTTTTGCGCGATTTCATTTGCCTCCAAGAACTGTAAATATGTTAAAAGAAGTGCAATATATTATTTTGTTATCTTGTGTTGTATAAATATTAACATGCAATGTTTATTTTACATGAGGGAACTGGTTTCCTCTCATCGCATGCTTTGTTGTGGAGAATTGTTGTAGCCGCAACTGTCTGTATGGTATCCATTTTAAGGCGCAGCCTTAGTGCTAATGCTCCTCTCCACTGTGTTTCTCGTTCTGGGGGTCAATTCTCGAAATTATTCCTATGGGAAATGATACTTTTGGAACGTGCAAAGTGTATTATTGACTGATCCTATGAGATTGTTTTCCATTCAAATCAGTGGAATTACTTCACCTGACCATTTCCAGCAGAAAATAATATCATAGGACTAGTCAAGAATACAATTTACACTTTCCAAAAATCTTATTTCCCATAGGAATAATTTCGAGAATTGACCCCCTGATGTGGGATTAATTAAATTCTCAACATTATTTCTGATCCACACAAGAGGCGTCATAAGGTAGAGTTTCACAGGATGGCCACTATTGACGATCAACAGACCATCATTAAAGTGACCTCGTTAAAATAAATTGTATAAACAAATATATAAATATTACATTTTACTATTTTACAAATAATATCACAGAAAGTTAGGTTAATGTAACATTTTTAACATCACAGAACTATAGAAGACATTAGAATACTTGTGTAAAATTCCGAAAATATGGTTAAAATTCATACTTCTCATGTCAACATAACAAAATATTTCACGAGTTAACTAACTCGAATGAGAAATAGTAATGAAAAACAGTTGTAACGTTAACTCGAATTTAGCCTCGAGTTAAGGTGCGAGTAAGAGTTATCTAACTCGAACTTTAACTTAACATTGAAAAACTGGCTGTTAGAGGCTAAGCATATCCAAGAAACATAATGATAGATTTCATGGAAATGTAATCCATTAGAATAAAATTTTTTTAAGACAAGGTAGATAAATAAATTAATTTTAGGCCTTTGTTCTCATTTCTAACTGAATCTTCATGATCGTAGGAGGTTATGTAGATACTAGTTTAATCTGCATGGCCGTAGGGGGCTGTGTGGATGCTAATGTTCCTAAAAATCCTATAAAGAATATGTTTCTATCGGTTTCGTGTTCAGCACGTCAAAGTACATAGGGATTACTATGTTTGGTCCCTGGTTCAGATCACTTTTTTTGTGTGCCTGTGTAATTAATAAGCTTAATAAAATACTAATAGGATCTATTCTTTTCGTCTCTGTTATGTAGGATTCCCACACTACTTGCAGGCGTTGTTTTATCCTTCTTAGAAACCAGCTTGTTGTTATTTACGGTGCACAGTTTACATTATATTGCCAGATGTTCGTGTCCATTTTTCAAGTTATTTATAAACGCTTTTAAGTGGTGCAATATTCAACCAATATCCCTTAGTCAAATGTCAACTTTATGAAATAGCCAGGCTCGTGCTAATATATATCAATTAATGTAGAATCGTCCACGCTTTAATTCAACACAATTTCGTACGATTTCTCACAGTTTTAATTGAGATTTCGTAGGAGCTGCATAAACGTGCCTGTCTCCGACGCCATCCGAAACCGAACTCTATATCAATTAAAATCAGTTTCTTCTAGAATTAACAAAATAATAACGACTTATCAGCAAAGAGCCTACTCTTCGAAAATCGACCGATAATAATAAGAATGCTATAGTAGATGTGCGTCACCTTTCGATGATGCTAAATTTGCGGACAAAATCTGCGGCCAATTGTTTCGTTGTCTGCAAAAACCATTACGGTGACATTAATTCTATCAATTTTGAGTGCTTAAGTCTTTAATAATGCATTTTTCCGAATGCCACTGGTTATAACTACACAGGGCGAACCAAGGTCGGACATATAAAAGCGCTTATTCCTCAGAGAAATAGTGTTGATTTTAACACAATAGCAATGATTGGATTTGGAGTTAAAATAAAACCTATGAGTTTGAAGTTGAAAGTTGGAGTGTGTGATGACTCTGCTCGGATGGTTTACTTGAAAACACAAAGCAATGTAGAATGCCGTCGTCGAGAGATACGACAGGAAATTTCAATGTAATTTTGAGAAACACTTCAGACTAGTTACTTTTAAAATACAAAGTATCGAGTTGAATTCACTTTAACAACTGAAGATGAGTAGAAAGCAAACTAATAAAAAATACAGTACGTTCAGACAACACAGCCTTGTGACTAATTTCTTTCCGTAACTATTCATAGTAACCATTCATTGATTCAATAATTCAATTTATACAGCGTGTTCTCCGACTGAGTTCGCAATAGGTGAAATGGACAAAAAATTCTCGATTCTTTTTTTTTTCATATTTGGGGGCTCACCCCTGCTAATCTAAAAAGTTATTTTGGGTGTACTTTTGTTTATTTTAAATCACGTAGGCCATGACAGTTAAGCAAAAATGAATTTCTTGTTAGGTAAAATACCTGTTCTGTAAAAGATACAGCAAAATGTCATTAAAGAAAGTTATTCAGTTTAAAAAGTTATAGTTCCGTGCAAAATTTCAAAAATATATGCCTACTTTGATGATTTTCACTCTTTTAATATAATTGCATTTTACTAAAGCTTTACTCGATTATTTAATCGAAAGAAAATTATTTATTATTTACGTATATTTTTATCCTACGTGTTATGATTTATTTCCAAGGTAATCCCAATACTTTACGCAAATACGATTTTCATTTACTTTGACATAACTCTTGCGGTATTTTTAAAATAATGGTGAACGGTATCAAAATATGCACATATCCCTGGAAGGAGCAACATATATTGACTTTAATTTTTGAAATTTTCATCTTTTAAAACTTTCAATGCATATTCATCAATTCATCCATGAAAAGCAAATCCGTGTACGTGCTTATCTGTCAAATTAATAAAAATAATTGTCAGATGAGCATCATAATTATTAACTAAAAATCATGCTTACAGTATATCAAAAGATATTCATTGTTCAGTGCTACGGATTGGGAGATATATATTCCTATAAGGCTGTCGTAGAAAATTCAAAGAACATTGGCCAAATGGATTACTAACAGATAGGGGTGCTAAAAAATAGTGGACAAATTTAAAAGAACTGGTAGTAACATAAGGAAAACAAAGAAAAAGAAGAAGTTTAATTAATGAAGATGATGTTGGTACTTTAATTGCGATGTATCCGTTGAATGAGTTCCCAAAATTATCTCAGAGAAGAAGAGCAACTCCAACTGGAATTTCTAAAAGTGTGATACAAAAAATATACAAGGCCAATAAAATTCGTCCATATAAACCAAAATTTGTACACGCTCTTGAACAAAATGACGACACTAAAATATTGGATTTCTGTTTATGGATTGGCGAGAATATTTTAAGTGATAGACACTTTCATGAAAATATTATTTTTTCTGACGAGGCAACGTTTTCCACTAATGGTACAGTAAGTTCACAGAATTGTAGGTATTGGTCCTCGGAAAATCCTAATTTTCGTATACGATGTAGACAGCAATATTCCAAGAAAGTGAATGTTTGGTGTGCGATTTCATACTTTGGAATAATTGGTCCATATTTCTTTAAAGTAAATGTAAAATGCTAAATAATATTTTGTTGGATCAATTCGAAAATATAACCATATCCAAAGGATGAAATTGTTCCTAAAGCAAGACGGATGCCCTGCGCATTCTGCAATCATTGTCAGAGAATGGTTAGACCGTCATATCCAGAGAAATGGATTGGAAGATACGGGCCGAATTGTTGGCCACCTGGATATTAGGATCTAAGGATAATGGATTTCTACGTATGAGGCTATTTAAAAGAAAAAGTGTATGCTTTTAATTCTGACAATAATTTAGAATTATACAAAACCAAAATTTAAGAAGCAGTTGATGGTATACCTCTTCAAGAAATCCAGAACAGTTATAGAGGACTAAAAGCTAGACTAGAGCTATGTATTGAAGCTGGTGGCAAAAATTTTGAATAATGATGCGACGTATTTATGTTTAGTTCTAGATACCTGTAGTAGTGTTTTAATTATCATTATTTAATTGTCGTTTGTATTCATTGGTTTCTTAACCCACAATGTATTGTTGCTTCACAATAAAAATTAATAAACTATATAATTTTTTGAAACATTCTTTATAGGATTTTGCAAACAGCAGAAAAAATAACTATCTATAACTAAAGGAAAAACTTTGTGTAGAAATATTAATGAAATATTTGCATTCTTTCGATAACCTGAATTCTGGTTATGCTAGCAAATTAAAATCCTAAAATGAATTTGTCTAATTTCTTATTAGAAATTAGAAATTAGACAAATTCATTTTAGGATTTTAATTTGCTAGCATAACCAGAATTCAGGTTATCGAAAGAATGCAAATATTTCATTAATATTTCTACACAAAGTTTTTCCTTTAGTTATAGATAGTTATTTTTTCTGCTGTTTGCAAAATCCTATAAAGAATGTTTCAATACAATTATAAGCAAACAAATAATAATTCATTTTTAAATATATAATTTTTATCTACACACTTGGTAGATCAAACACTTTAGTAAACCAACACACAATTTGTTTTTCGCAAAATGCAATTTTGTTAAAAAAATTATAATCATCAAAGTAGGCGTATATTTTTGAAATTTTGCACAGGACTATAACTTTTTAATCTGAATAACTTTCCTTAAGGACACTTTGCTGTATCTTTTACAGAAAAGGTACTTTACCTAACAAGAAATTCATTTTTGCTTAACTGTCATGGCTTACGTGATTTAAAAAAAAAACAAAAGTACACCCGAAATAACTTTTTAGATAAGCAGGGGTGAACCCCCAAATATAAAAAAAAAATTCGATTCGAAAATTTTTTGTCCATTTTTCACCTACAGCGAACTCAATCGGAGGACACGCTGTATACAGGGTGCACCAATAAAATCTCCTAGGCGAAATTACATATACAGTTTATTTCATAAAATTGTAATCAACAAAATTCCCAAATATTTAAACAAAAGGATCTCTTACAGAATGGACTCTTACTTCTCCCCTTCATCGCACTGAACTGTTTAAACGTTCCCTTACCAAATAACTTAAATTTATAATTTCGTACCATCTGCATCTACTATAAAAAATAAGCCAATATCAGTTTATAAAAATTATTATTTTCTCCTAAATCAACAAAACGTAAATCCAACATCTGAGTTAAGGTAATCGTATTTGCCTACCCTTTGCACCTAAAGATAAAATGTGTTTAAAAATGATATAATTATTTTTTCTAATATTGTAATTGTACGTTAATTTATTTGCTACAGCAAAATAAGTATTAACAGCTATCCTATTTACTAGCGCTTAGGATTAAAACCAGGGACATGCCTGTACATTAGGGTGGAACGAAAAACGAGATTTTTAATTTTTTTTTCGAGAATTATTGCCACATAGTTATCAAAAGGTGCATTTGGTGGTTATTAATAACTGTGCAAAAATTGAAAACAGTACTTTGTCATTTTCAGATTCCTCAATGGGTTCAAAATATTAGAAAAAAGCTCTCTTTATACCATTTATTTTTTCTTAGTTATTTTTCCATTCTTTGGATATTGGTAATGCCATAGTCACCAAAAGGTGTCTTAATGTACCACAGATCACTATGCAACGTGTTTAAATAGTAATAATAATAATAAACGTCTTTATTATTTTGTTTCAATTTACATTTTAACGCAAAATGCTATTATCCACACTTCAGTTTCCTCAAGGATGTCAAAATATGCTCTTCTAAGCTATTTCCTCCAAAAACATAACTTATGGATCGAGTTGTATTTGTTATTGTTTTCTCTACATTCAACAACTATAGAAGGATGAACATCAAGTAAAATCAGACGTTTCATTAAAGAAACACACAAATAGACATGAAAAAACAAACAAAAACCGAACATGTTTAATATTTCAGTTGTTATCCATTTTTAAAGTAATCTAATTTCGTTTCAAATGATGGCAATGTTTGTCTTGATTTTATACAGGTTTGAATGAAGCCAGTTTGCTTTTCTTGGCCACAGACAGCTGGTGATGCCTCATTTGCAAGACGCACGAATCGTTCAACAGCGTCGGTATTGCAAAGACTATGAAAAATCAGAAAAACTTATGTCTAACGCTTTGATAACACATATTTCCATATTAGCAGTCATATGCGGCTCAGTAACGTTTACGTCATTCCAAGAACTTAATTCCTAGTAATGTTTGTCCTCAAGATGTATTTTAGGTATACTAAATTCTCGTGTAGCTGTTGTCTTAACGATTTGTACCGTGAAGACACGTTAGATACCATATTCCTTTTCATCATCAATTTCATACTGCTAGTAAAGCTGAACAGATGACAGGTGTGCATCATTAATAACAATGAAGCTTCTACATAATGGCATGTTTTTCAATGCTCTGGATGCTGGCATTTCCTTCCTTTCTTGTCATTTTCATTTTGTTGGTTTCCAGGGTCACAGTATTTTTTCTAGATTCTAAATTGTTCTGATTTTGCTTACAACGTCCATGATTTTTTTTTAGTTTATACCAGAAGTAAAAAATGGTAGGAAATGATGTACTTTGCCAAATCCCTTAAATTTTCGGTCCAACATTTTTGAGTATTTCATGAACACGTATATCTCTCCCAGTCTCCCAGCATATTTATATTTTAGACCCTTCTAAATAAATAAATAATGAAAGTAAAGTCCTCATGAGTAGGTAACCCAAGGTCACTTAATATTTTAGATTGACCAAATATTTTGCAACGAAGTTGACTTATAGTTGCCATAATAACGTAAATATTGTAACACTCAACGAACAATCGACATACGACCACGAATCACGTAAAAACCCGCAGAAAACACTCAACTAAAAACAATACCTAGTAGAAGTATTCAAACAAATGAAAGTAAGCTTGAACTTGTTACCTTCCCACCCCAGTCATAAATGCCTGTCGCTTGGACTTTGATCGCGTTATTTGTAGCGCAATTCCCATAAGCGGCGCGATTTTGAAAGACAATAAGGAACCGGAAAATATTGGAATAAATCAAATTGCCTTGGAGGAGCATTTCATCTTTTATCATACTTTAATAATTATTTTAAATACTGTGTTTACCAGAAATGTGTTGTTTTAAATAAACCAGGGTAGGTAATAAAAACCTACAAAATCATCAAAATTTCTATACTATCGGTCCCGTGAGGAATCTGAAGATGCTAAGATAGGTCGATAAGCCTTTGAGAACGATTTTTATTCATCCAAATGCACATTTTCACACCTATGTCAAAACAATTTAAAAAGAAAGAATTTTTCGTTCCACCCTACTGTACATAGCCATCTGATCTTCGGCGTTTTTCCTCCTTAACTGAGTTTTGTTTTCTTTATTTAATTTGTGTACTTTAGTGAGGGAATAGAGACCATTTATTATTATTATTATTACTATTATTAAATATTTCGGAAATGAATAAAGATGTTTGAGTTCTACAAAAGCTAGAATGTGTAAATGGATAAAAATCGTATAGTATATTATGATGTAGATGGCGCTGTACTGCAAAGAAATTTTTTGATGACAAGCACTTTGAAATGGAGCTCATTGAAAAAGATTTAATTTTCAATGCAATTTCGTTAGTAGTAATGCTATCGGTCTTCTGGCTCATTTTCGTCAGAAGAATGGCAATAGGGGGACCTCGATGGCAAGTGTCCATCCGGAGCATCCGTGAGTCTTGGGATTGGCTGGGGGTGGTAGTGCGAAGGAGAATATGTGTCCAGTGGCTGCTGAAGGTGTTTTAAACCCGGTCTGTAAACATGTCTGTACGATTTTAAACGGATTTTAAACATGTCTATGGATACAGACATACAGGTACCGGTATACAGATACCAGCACACAGGCACAAGGTATGCAGGCAAGACGTGACGTTCGTTGTTAGGTAGGAGAGTGCGATTGCAGCCGTCGTACCTGTGTGCCTGTACTTGTATGCTTGTACCTGTATACCTAATACTTTAGAACATTTGAGTTCTACCAAAAACTATGTACAAACACTATCATTAAAAAATATTCACATAGTTAACTTCATTTCAATTATTTGTTTATCCGGTACCTTTGGGCGATTTTCGCCAGTTGTATCCCCGAGATCATTGAATTAGTCGGGACTAGACCAAAATATGGTGGCTGTATGCCTCTACCTATATACCTGTACATGTTTACAGACCTGTTTAAAACCGTACATACCTATTTACAAATTTGTTTTAAAACACCTTCAGCAGCCTCTGGACACTTATTCTCCTTCCTTCTCACTACCACCTCCCATCAATCCTAAGACCCACGGTCGTTCCAGATGAACACATGCCATTACTACATTCGTTATATAAAATACCTTATCCACAATCATATTATAATTGGAGTATTATCCATACTTATGAAGCATATAAAGTACCACTTTATCCACCATTCCTAGTGGAATAATGAAAAATACAATCTTAAATCAATCATATTTTATTCAATTTTTATTAACATTAATATTAACATTTATATTAATAGACATTTCCTTATTTGTTTTATCATATTTCACTTTGTTTCCATTAATAACAAACTTGTAGTTGTCATCGGTTTCAGAACGCATAGTGCTTGTCGAAGTTTTTGATAAATCTGTAGAAACAATAGATGTCTCCTATTGTAAGGAACTAATAGTACCAGGAGTACCTTGGATTTTTCTGGCGATATCAAGCTTATTGGATAAAGAATCCTCAATATAACTTTCTGCTATACCGGAACTTCTCCACCCACCATGTCGTTTAATTGTTGTGAGGTCAGCACCATTATCAGTCAGTGAAGTTGTTGAAGTGCGCCTCATGCAATGGCCGCTATAAGCTTCAAAAATTGCAACTCTTGAAGGAACTTTCGACAAAGTGTTGATTCCGACGGGTTGTGAACTACATTTTTGTTTATTAGCGTTTCGTAAAAAGAATCTGTCGTTGGATAACTTCCTCGGACGTAAGGACCTGTATTTTCTACACGTCTCCACAGTATTGATAGAGAATCCATCTTCCATAATTGTGAATTTTCGTGAGACGCCGGTCTTGGTATCTGGTAGAGAAACAAGCAGATATGCGCCCGTCTTCTACATCATCAATTTTCAAATTCGTCAATTCAGAACAGCGACAGGCACCAGACAACCCATTATTAATGCAACCTAAAATATTTCAAAGTTTATTACCTACAATGTCTAAAAGGTTAAGAGATATTACCTTAATCATCAAATATTCTTTATCGCAAGCCCTCGTCAAAAATTCTTCCACGTGTGCTCTTTCCAATACCGCAGCTTTCTTCGCTCTATACCCTCTCGACTCACTCTTCAGATAGGTAGTGAGTTTACTATGTTTTCCAATGTCTATGTTTTTGTGAACCTTTATAGCGGCCTTCAGCATCGAATACTTCGACCACATTGATGAAATTGCATACTTCTTCTTCAAATTTAAGAAATGCGATAGCAGAACTTCCTCATTAAATTCGGAAAATGATTTTTCATTATGCTCCCTGAACTTAGCAGGCAATAATTGGAGAGTTGTTTCTTCAGTTTCCCGAAGGATTCTCTCAGGAACAAAATCGCTTTCTTGCATTTTTCACTAGCTTCACAAATTTTTACAAATGGAATCGATAAACAATCAAAACTAAATAGCAACCATTCCACACCTTCTAAGTTTTTTAAAATTAATTTCAATAATATTTGACGTTACGCTGACGGAGCGAAATAATTTTTTGATGAAACCTGATTCTAAATGACCGTGCTTGTAGATAAAACGTTGTATAGCATTCGTGTTTTAGTCGCGTTTTATCCACTCAAGAAAATTAAATTCTCGAACTTCGTTCTCGAGTTTAAACTTTCTTGCCTGGATAAAACGCTATCTAAACCACTTATACAATAAATGACTATTATCTACTGTCGTTATATATTGACAGTAATATGACACTCATTTCAATGCCATAATGACATTGTTTATAGCACTAATGTGACAAATATATATCGCGCCGACACCACCGGTTGTTAAGGAGATATCAACAAACAGCTATTTTTGTTGACTTAGTTATTACCAAAAACATATTAGAGAGGTTTTTTATGCTTAAAAAAATTAATAAGTCTTGAGTAGATAAAATCTTATATATTATACGTGTCATATAAGATATTTCATAGCACTCGTCTGTTTACAGAACTCACCTTCGGTTCGTTGTGTAAATTTCAGACGTGTGCCATAAAACACCTCATCATATTTTGAAAACTGTGTAGGTTACTATTTTAAAATAAGTTTTAGACAATGGGTCACTGGAAACTTGTTTAATGGAAAGATATTGCGAGTCATGCCACAATAAAATAAAATTTACTTACAACTTTCGGTTTAACCGAAAATTACCTTGTACTTTGGACTATTAAATGGAACATTATATTTTATCACAAAGTATTGATGAAAATAATATATAATAATGATAATACATTAAATCATAATGGAAATATTAATTAAATAATACAATAAAATGTGTACGTGTCCTGGTTGGGTGGTAGAACAGCAATATCTGAACTCTAAGTAAAAGCAATGAAACCTAAATAGAAACTTATGAAAGAAAATGTTCAAAATTATTGCCATTTTTTATGTCAATTCTGGATTCAAAGTTTTGATTTTTATTTCTGCCTTCAAACAAACCGTACCTGTCTAAGAATGACTCAAACTAACATGAGCAGAGCATAACACCGAACTAGAGGCTGTGGAAACAATCCAGGATTTCAGCAGGATTTCTGCAGGATTAACCTAATAGCGCCGTCCGAGACGATAGAAAGGACCTGAGGAAAAAGAAGAATTCCTGGAGACAGAAAAGTGCATTGTTAGTCATGCACATAAATTGTTACAAATAAATAGCGGAGAACAAGAGTTTTCCGGCAAGGATCAGACATAAAACATACATCAGAATACATTATGTAAATATTATAGCCCAGTACATTTACATTAAGATAATCTATCGTACGCGTTGGAAAATATTTTATGCACATATGCATTCATTCGAAATTTATTGCCCTTAATAAATATAAGACGAATACAAGAAAAACATGCAAAATAATAGGTAACATAAAAATATCTAAATTTTGTTTTTGTTCAGAAAATTACATAATTACAGAGAAATCATTAAGCTCATAATATATCTTGAGTTTCTTCTCTATACAGTCTAAGAGCTAAGCCACTTTTATTGAATAGAATTTTGTTGGTGCCTTTACGAGTAGAAAATACAAAAACGCCATTGTTAAAGAAATCTGATGGTGGGGAACCGAATTAAGACGTCAGTATGATGGCCACGACGTCACTCGTGAATACCAGTATATTTTCATCGATTTGAGCTAGGAATGTATGTCAGTAAGACTAGACAGACCCCTACTCAAAATAGTGTCCTCGTTTACTTCTTGAAAAAAAAAATAAATAACAAAGAAAAGAACAGTGAAAAGAAACAAAAAAAAAGGAAAAGAAAAACACATTGATAGCTAGGCTAAGCTCTAACAATAAACAAGTATTAATTAATTTTTAAGTGAGAAAAATCAATAAATAAAATAGTAAACTTACCTCCCAGGATAAAAATGTGAGACTAAGAGACTCATAGTAACTAGTATATAACAAAAATAAAATGTCGGCAACACTGAGCTAATGGAGTGAGTGCATTCCCTTGCCATTACTAATTAAAAAAAAGGGCTAGGAACTTTTTCTTTTATTAGCAAACTAGGAACATTTCTAATATGTGATGAACAGTGAAAATCTTATTTTTGATTACCGAGGTTGGATTTTCATCGTGAAACAACTTTTCAACTGACTCAGATATCAAAAACACCTTCAAGAAAAGAACTATAGTCTATTTTAAAATCCTAGAAAAGTTTTGGAAAATGATAAAATAAATGCCATAATATGGCAAAGTAGATGCTATGGATAGATAAACGTTGATATTAAAATTGTGCGCTAACTTTTTTTATCACTGCTCAAAATCCATTCATAAGAGCAAAATGAAATGACGAAATGGACAGAAATGAAAGAAACAGTGAATGTTGTAGTAATTTGACAAGTTAGAGCATGCAAATGTGGTTTGGGCTAAAGAGACTGCCGAAAAATGGACAACGCGTGGTATAGGAGTTTGTGTTTTAATTCGAAATGGTGCACTATGCTTTATTATTTGTGTTATGTTGCTCACTAGCAGACCATACTCAAGCTTGAACTGAAGTTCTCAGTATTTGCGCGGACTTATAGGCTATTTAGAAATGAACAAAAGTAATAACAACTTACTTTAAATTCAAATTTGCAAAAAAACGTAGTCGGTCATAATAAGCTGACTGACTGTGTTTTTTGCAAGTTTGCATTTATAATCAGCTTTTATCACTCTTCATAATTTCCAAATAGGTTATGGTCAAGTAGTGGCGTAATGTCACTGCAGCGTGCGTATAGTACTTTTAAGCAGGTGTACGCTGGCTCTGCATATGTTAGGGCTTACCTCACTACAATGGTAAAAATCTGTTTTTTATTATATTTAACCCGCACAGTAGCTCGACCGGCTAAAGTATTATTGGCAAGCCCGCATGGTCAGACTGTCTACCGTGTTCTGGGTTCGATCCCCAGCTCCGATACTGGCAATGACGGTGAGTAATGGAAGTTGTCTGCGTTTTTTCAAATCTATAATCGCCTTCCAAACAGCGTAGACATAGAATTTGGGGATTATCAACTACATGTGGTATGTTTATGTTTATGTTGATTATGTCCACTGAGTCTGTTATTGTTCACTATGAGAGGACATATACTTCTGAAGAGAGAATAAACTGTCCGTACAGTTTTGTTCACGTCTTCTAAATTTATTTTATCAAGGTGTACTCCTAAATATACAGTACTCGTGTTCCTCAGTCTAATTTCAATTTTAGTTTTATGATCTGTGTACATTACTTAACGTTTTGTCTTCTACAACTTTTTCCTTGCAGTGTTTTTTGAATCACTAGCTATCACTAGCTATCAACACATCAGTGTGAAATAATGACAGGCATAAAGTTATGCATACTGCACAGAAGTATAAAGCCATTTTGTGCTGCAAGGGTTGGAAAACTTAAAAAACGTGGCAGGTAATGAAGTGCTTAACAATTTTTATTTCAGGTTTCTATTGCAAATTGGACAATTTTCAATAAATAACAAGAAGGCGAATTTTTGCAGGCACTACCAATTTGCTAAAAATCGAAACATTAATTTTATTTTAAGACATCCTCAGGTTTATGTAATGTAAGTCTTCTTAGTAGGTCAAGATTTTACAATTTTAACCATAAATAGTAAAAACCGCTGCCTAAGGAATCACTACTTTCACATCCAGATTTTCCATCCAAGTCACTATAAAGGAAAGATCTTGACAATATTTGCATTCCAGTGTGTGGAAATTATTGGTCATGGAATTTCAATAATATTTGAGGCAGATGTCACAGAAAAATTTGAGGCGTTGGCTTCTGGCATATACGTCAAATATGAAGCTTCTGGACTTTTATTAGGTTGCTTATTTTCCCCTATTCACAACCCTTTCAACATAATTATATCAATCACATGTCATTACAATACATACGTGTAATTACTTTCAAGTGAATATCTCAATTTTACTATATCAACCCCTTTAAAATGGAGTGTAGGTGAAAAACAGTCCCAAGTCTCTGTACTCTCACCAGCTTGCTTTACTTGTTTTTCCCTATTTACCTCTGCTTACCTCCCACACCTTTAACGGAATCATCACAAAATGTAATCTAGTTTCAGATATCGTTACAATACATACGTGTACCAAATTTTACGTGAAAATATCAATTTTATTTTATCAACCCTTTTAATAATAGAGTGGGGGTGGTGGGGGGTTAAAAAATATTATGCAAATTTGAGACCTTCGCTTCTAGCTTATATACCAAATGCCAACTTTCTGTACCAAGAGTGCCCACGAATTTAGACAAGTTAATGTTCTACCTGTGTATGAGAAAATTCTAGAAATTCTAAAAGAACAACTGGACAATCATCTTGAAAAATACAACATAGTAGTACAAGAACAATCAGGGTTTCGTGAAAATCATTCTTGTGAAACATCTTTACAAAATATAATATCAAACTAGAAGGAAAGCTTAGATATAGGATGTGCAGTTGGTATCGTCTTCATTGATTTCAAACGGGCATTTGAAATAATAAATCGTGTAAAATTATCGAAAACACTAGAAATGTATGGTCTGAATGGAACCGTTATAAAGTGGTTTAAAAGTTATTTAATGGAACGTTTTCAAAAACTAAGTATGGGTCTGAGGTGAGAAAGAAACTAAATTTGGAGTACCGCAAGGGTCCGTATTGGGTCCAACACTTTTTAGTTTATATATTAATGATATACAAGATGCAATAAAAAACTGCTCCATAAATCTGTTTGCATATGATACGCTTTCATTAGACAGTGGAAAAGATATTAAAGTTATAGAAGAGAAATTAAACGAAGACCTAAAGAGGATGGACAAGTGGATATCTTTTAATAGTTTGAAATCAAATTCAAATGAATCTAAGTGTATGTTAATAAATAGCGTTCGTAGTAATATAAACCAAAATTTAAATATTGATATAAGTGGAGAGAGGTTAGAACAAGTTGCTGAAATTAAATATTAAGGTGTAATAGCGGGTAATGAATTAAATTTTAAAGCACATGAGCAATATATCTGCAAAAATGTTGCAAAGAAAATTAATTCTTTATCTAGAATTAGCAATGATATAACTATGTTTGCCAGTATACATAAGAGTATTATTTCTCCTCATTTTGAATATTGTGGTCCAATCCTATATTTCTTAAATCAAACGGATATACAGATTTTACAAAAACTACAGAATCGAACAATGTGTGTTATTTTAAAATGTAATAGATATACCCCTATATAAAACATGATAGAAACACTGCAGTTTATGTCAGTAAAACAAAGAATATGTTACAATACATTAATGTTTATACTTAAAATAAGAGAGGGAATGTTACCTGAATACTTACAAGACCGTATCACTTATATATTCCAAAGACATAATTACAACACAAGACAACAAAATGATTTATATGTACACTTTAGACAAAACAGTTTGCACAAAATTATTTATTTTCTAAAGGATTACTAATGGTCAATGCTCTATCTAACGATGTAAAACAAATAAAGAATTTAACTACATTTAAACAAGAAATCAATAGATATGTTAAGATTAGTTATTAAGTATCATTAATTCAATTGTACCAGAAAGTAGTGATAACCTGTTGGTATTTTATTATTGTTTTTGTTTTATTGTTTCTTTTATATTGTACAAAATGATACATTGTCATTGTATTGATTGTAAATAGGAAGTACCAAGTAAAGTAAACTTACTGTATACTACATGCTCTTACTGTTTTGCTTTACTTCTCTATTTACCCTTATTTCACCCCCAACTCTTCAACGAATCATCTCAAAATATAATCCAATTCCAGATGTCGTTATAATACATACGTGTATTAAATTTCAAGTGAATATCTCAATTATATTTTATCAACCCCTTTAATAATAGAGTGGTGGTAGGGGGGGAATGGAAATATTGTAAAAAAGTCTGAGGCTTCCACTGCTAGTATATACTCCAAATTTCAAATTTCTGTACTCTTAACCCCCAACCCTTCAATGGAATGATCTCAAAGTATAATCTAGCTCCAGATGTTGTTATAATACATACGTTTACCTAATTTCAGGTGAATATCTCAATATCATTTTATCAACCCTTTTAATAATAGAGTAGGGGTGGTGGGGAAGGAAAATATTTTAAAAAAATCTGGTGCCTTCGCTTCTAATGTATACACCAAATCCCAAACTTCTGTACTCTTGCCAGCTTGTTTTACTTATTTATTACTTATTTTTACTCCTCTATTCATCCCTATTTACCCCCCACCCCTTTATCGGATATGTTCAATAGACAATCCAGTTGCAGATCTCGTTATAATATATACACATGTTTGTACACACAAAATTTCAAGTCAATGTCTTAAACCGTTTCAGAGAAAACGTGCGGACAAAGAAAGTTACAGACAGACTGACAGATAAAAAATTTTTTCATTCTAATTTAAAATCTCGACGTTTCATAGCAGTCTAAAGCCATTTAAACAAAAAACGATTACTGTACCTATTTTCACTCCACTACATGGATGTGGAGTATTAGCTTTCGGTAGTCCCCGACCGTATCTTACATTTATTTCGCAGTGATCTTGTTGATAACACTTCAATAATATTTTAAAATAAAATTAATTAATTTCGTATTTTAGTATGCTTAATCAAGAGCCTTAATAATATTTTGCTCTAGAACTGTAATGTAATATAGTTTATATAAAACATGATGCATGTCTGCAAAAACCCACACATACATGCACATACAAACCCACACATACATACAGGCATGAGATATTTCAATTTGGTCTGTTATGAAACTGATCTCTGTACAAGATAATTTTTAGATGAATAATAAAAAGTGTCAGGGTTGATTAAATCAAATATGTCTACAAGTCTCCTTGTTTGTAGGCAATTTCTTCTAAATATCTCAATTGACTGCTGGAAATTGTAATGAGCCACCCTTATACAAAACAGTGATTTTTCCTACCATAAAATTAAAGCTGTTAGTTACCCATAACAAAGTCTAATGCAAAAATATTGAGGACAATTTATAAATTACTTTCTTGGCATCTCACGACTTAAAGTTACCGGACTACAAACAACTCGTAAGTTGACAACGCCACGTAAACTATTTTGTAAAACCCGTTTTATTTTTAAACAAAACTTGTAATTTATGGGCGAATTTAGATTGCACGTGAAATATGAATAAAGCATTTTATTCCACCTTACAAAATGCAATTTAAAAATGATAACTCCCGGGCATATTTCACTAAAATATTACTTCTGTGTTATATTTTATACTCACCTAATGGGGTAATAGACTATTTAAATGACCATGTCTCATGTTACAAATAGCGAACTTTTGTTAGTTCTGGCATTCCTTTTTATATTAAAAATTTGCATGTCATTATGAGTCGTCTGGAAGTTGTCTCAGTTTGCTGTAAAAGGGGATTCAAATTTCATTCAGTCATTACAACTTATAATTATAAATCAAATATGATGATATTCCTAAGATCGGTACATGATTCAAGAGAAAAGAAGCCAAATAAGCAAAATTTTACTTTGAAGGAAAATACTCGAAACCATTGATTTTATTAGCATATAATTGGATTTTTTTATTAAATAAAATTAAACAATATTTTCATTTCAGCACATCGATGATGTCTTTGCTATATAAATTGGCCACGGTACCGCATCGGATATCTCAGTGTATGATTCAGAAAACTAAAATCTTATAGGGGCTGAAGGTATAGAAGGGATAGAAGTTGGTGAAAATGATGCCATTGTAAACAGCTAATTTGTTTGGAATATGCCAAAAAACTTTGCTCGGAGTGCACCTCTAAGTAAGACTGAATTATACCATTGCAGTTTCTTAGTTTCTATTTTTTAAGATATGTATATTATGCACTGTCTTGTAGGCTAAGTCTTCTGTTTCATTAATACATTCTTATTTTTGTTTATCTGTTTCGACAGATACCTACGTAAGGATGCATTAAATATTTTTAGAAATCCAACCTTTGGAACAATGTTGTGACTTTGAAATTTCAACTGCATTTTCACTTTCTTTTCCAACAAATGTATTCTAAATACTACAAAAAGTGTTTACATATTATTTATTTAAGAAACGTATAGCTCTACGTCCTGTTTTTTAAGCAGTCTAGTGTACTCCACGTCACCAGTAGTAAATAATAATAATCGTTTTATTATAATCCAGAAAAAAATATTACAATGCTATAAAGTAAGAGACAAATTGATTATAAAGTTCAGTGAATTTAAAATAAATTCTATGCTTTTCCACTCAATCCAATAGTGCAATCTACTTCCACGTCACCAGTTATGGGATAAGGTAGTAAGAGCATCCATCACGTCCACGTCCACATATGGTACATATCCCACCGTTCATGTTTAAATGCAATATTCACTATCTTTGCTACACTTCACTTAAAATATCGGGAGAAAAGTGTAAAATTCAATAATAATACTTCAAATGAACTAAATCTGAGTTCTGGTGTTCCCCAAGGATCAATCCTTGATCCGTTGCCATTTACTGTATATGGTGTATATACATTTAAATTATTGCAAAGTACGTTTATTCCCTACTACTCTATTCTTTCAAACCCTCTCTCTGTTCATTTGCCAATGAAGATCTTCAAAATTTTGTTAAAGCTGCAAATGGTCATTGTCTCCCACTAAATCTGATATTTAATTGTTTCCTATCCTAAGAACCAGCAAAGTAATATTAAGAACCGAACAAATATGAAAATTGGCAATGATGCTTTGGTAAAAGAAGACGGAGCAAAATGTTTTATGAGTCATATTAGACTGTGATTTGAGATTTGAGGCCCATGTAAATAAAATGTTACAAAAGGGTTATTCTGTATTAAAATTAATATATGGTAATCGCCATTATCTCCCACATAGGACAAAGTTCTCCTCTGTGAAACTCTATGTTTTAAAAAGAACAGCGTTACTGAGTTCAAAAAGATATATGAGTCCTACTTGTTCAAACGTCAATGTACAGGATTATTATAACCCCTCGCATACAGGGTGTTTCATGAGGAACTGTACATACTTCCAGGGGTGGTAGGGGACCACTTGGGTATTCAGGAACGGCCATGATGGGTGATGAACTGATTTTGGTCTAAATTTATTTTGGCCAGAACGTCCTTACTGTTGATCTGAATTTGTGCCAAACTTTTTTAATTAGATTTTTCCGATTTCTGTAAAAATGATCACCCTGTAATATTTTTGTAACATTCAGGTGGCAATTATAAAAGTCCATACATTACTAAACTTGGAAAAGAGGGGAATTTGAAGAAAAACAGCTTTATTTGCTTACATTAGTTATCCAAATAATTAAAAATCGTAAATTTAAACTCGGTAAATAATGTTCAATATTGACCAAAAATGTAAAACTAAAGTTTTTTCATTCCAAAGTATAACTAGGTACGTTTTGTAATAGGAATCATTAAACAGTATTCTCTTTATTATTACGTAATTATTAGTAGGCCTAGATAGTTTGATATTTCTTGTTTGTTGTCATAAACAGTAGAACTAGTGTTCTAGGTTAATATAGTCTGCAAATAATCATGCCTTATAAATTTACAAATGAGGAACATGCCATATTATTTTGATTTATGGATTTTGTGATGTAATGATAGACAAGCCGCAGAGGAATACAACATTAGTTTTCCTAACAGAAGAACACCAATTCATCAGAGATTTTCAACTATGTGTCGATATTCAGGGAGCACGGCAGTTTTCCATCATCAAGAGTGGAACGAAATATTGTTCAGAACGTTGAGTATCAAGAAAATATCATTAGTATTGTTCAAAAACACCATGAAGTAAGCACCCGACGAATAAGTGCCCAATTAGGAGTTCCTCATGTTTGGGTTTGGAGGACTCTAAATAAACAAAGATTACATCCGTGTCATATTCAGCAAGTGCAAAGGCTTCAACAGGGTGACAATGTAAATAGGTTAGAATATTGCCAATGGATTATTGATCACAGATTGACTATAAGAGAAGCCCATTCTCAACATAAGTTCCCGGTAAATGTTTGGTGGTATGATTAACAACAACCTAATTGGCCCACATATCCTTCCGGCAAGACTAACTACAGAGGTTTATTTAGATTTCTTACAAAATATTTTATCTGGTTTAATACAAGGCATTAACGTATGAGGACAATACTTCCAGCATGGTGGAGCTTCTCCTAATTTTGGTATTGACGTTAGAAGGCATTTGGATAATGAGTATACAAACAGATGGATTGGACGTGGGGGACCTCATACTTGGCCTGCTAGATCGCCAGATTTCAACCCCTCGATTATTTTCTATGGGAATATCTCAAAACTGAAGTCTACACCTTCAGTGTCCCAGTAAATACTAGAGGCCAATTACTTCGGCGGATTTTTTTCTGTAGTGACCAAATTAGAAACAATCCTGCGCAAATTAAAAAATCTATTGGTAATTTAAATAAGCGCCAACAAAAATATATGGAAGCTGGATGTTCTCATTTTGAACATTTGTAATATTTTAAAATGATTTTTGTAAATAATTAATGTGACCATTTTTAATTATTTGGACAATTAATGTAAGCAAATAAAGCTGTTTTTCTTCAAATTCCCCTTTTGCCAATTCGAATCAACAAAGGTGCGACAAAAAATCTAATTACATGTTGATATTTAGTGATGTATGGACTTTTATAATTGGCACCTGGGGACCTATTTTTGAGCGTACGTTTTTTAAAAACGAGCCGTGATTTTCCGTAGTTAAATAAAATGCAATTTTTGGTCGTACGTTTTTTAACAAATACGCTATTTTTCAACCCAACCGTTTTTAGTCAGACTCTGTCATTTTTTGGCGTTTTAGGATAGGTTGGTGCAAATCTATTTTCCATAATTTATCATTTTGAAAGTGACTAGTGGGAACAGTATCACATCATGGATGAGCTAATGCAAGTTATGGCAATAGGCATTTTACAAGAAGCAGAAGATCGTTTTCATCCAAACGTTAGAAGAAATCCTCGTGATCCTTTTCAACAATTAAATGAGCGACAATTTATCAATACATTCCGTTTATCCAAAGATTTATGCAATTATTTGATTGAACGTATAAGTCCATATATTGTCCATCAAAGACGAAATACTGATTTAGATGTACGAACTAAGGTATGCATGAAATAATTTATTATGCCAATGATTATTTATGATTTATAATATAGATTCTAGCTGCCCTAAATTTTTATGCTTGCGGTAGCTACCAATTGTCTGTGGAGGCCAATAAATATCTTGAGATAAGCCAATCATCGGTCAGTAAAAGTATTCATGAAGTTACGGAGGCCCTGAACCACCGAGATATTTTCAATGGATGGATACAATTTCCAAATAATTTTCAAAAATTAAATACAGCTAGAGAAAGGTATGTACTTATTATATGTGTTTTATATATGGAATCTGGAAAAGGAAGTTAACTAAGTAAATGTTTCCAATTTTAGGTTTTCTGCGCAACATGGAATGCCTGGAGTGGTAGGATGTTTAGACTGTACACATGTGGAAATTTTCCCTCCACATATTGATGATCCAGAACAGCCAGAATATATATATGTTAACAGGAAAAATTATCATTCCATCAATGTTCAACTGGTAGAAAAATATTAATACTTATATGGCAATATTTACATTGAATTTCGTTATTTTAAGGTGTGTGATAGTGATCTGAAAATTTTGGATATAAATGCGCGATTTCCTGGAAGCACTAATGACGCCTTCAGCGAAGTACAGCCAAATTCACCTGAACACGTATATAATGCTGCCCACAAGAGGACTCGTGCGAAAATAGAATGTTGCAATGGCACATTAAAGGGAAGATTTCGTTGCCTTCTGAAACATAGAGTGCTGCATTATAAACCAGATATAGCTTGCAAAATTATTAATGCATGTGCTGTTCTACATAATATGTGTATTGAATATAATGTGCCGGAACCGGATAATATTTATAATATTAGAGAAGGGGATCTAGGAATTATCGACGAACATTATGTTGATAATGAAGATGAAAATGCCACTAGACGCGTAAATCCAGAGCTAGCTGATGGCAGAAAAGCTAGATTTAGAGTAGCAAGAAGTTTAAGACCTTGAAATGTAATAATAGTAACATTTTTTTTGTATTAAAGATAGGTAAACATTTACTAGATATTTATTAACATTCAAAATTTATTATATGTGAACAAAAACTCATATGTACCTAACTACTTTAGATCAATAAAGAATAAACAAAACGAATTAAAAAAAAAATTAATTCAGTGTAACTAGACATCTATTAGATTTTAACACTAAAGTTTTGTAGGGCTACACTGATTTTCTCAAGTGCCTCAACTTTTTTCCTTTTCAACTTTAAGTTCTCCTCCATTATTTCTAATTTTCTTTTATAATATTTTTCCTTCATCGTTAACTTTTAACTCAAATTGTCACTGAAAGTCGTGGCTGCTGTTATGGCATTAATTAAATTTAATTTCTTTTTTGGGAAACGGTTTTTTAACTTTTCATCGTTTTCGTTGGACGTTGACGGTGCTACTGTTTCGGATGGTTTTTTAAATTCCATCGTATCCTCTGAAAAAATTATTGGTGCATCACTTAAGTCTAAGTGTGATGCCGAAGGCAAGTTGGCCATATCTACTAGAATTTTCTTTTGATTCTCAAATGGTCTTTCCTGGGTCTCATAATTAAATTGAATCGTGGGTGTGATTATTTCATGCCCCTCAATAGAAACTTTTTTAATTATGTCCAAAACTTCCTCGTCCGGTGTCGTTATAATTTCGCCAGAGAATGGCCCCCCTCCTGTTCCTGTGTAGCATTTTTTATTTTTGCTTTCTTTATCCTTCACTCTTCCTTTGAGATCATGCCATGACTACAATATTTTAAATTTAAGATGGATGAAAATTTACTCTAAAGATAAATTCTTACCGTCCTCCATTTCTTCCAATCTTTATTGGCCCCTGGAATACTATTTAGTATTGCAGTAACCTCTTTCCATAATTTTTCTGCGTCTAATCTAGTAAAATTTGTTCTTTGTTTGTTGCTTAGTAGAAGGGGATGTTTCTTCATGAATTCTATAAGAATTTGTTTCTGCTTCTGGGACATATTTTACATAAATTTTTGTCGACCCTGGACGACATTTTCTCCAATATTTATAGATAATACATTTTTCCTCAAAATTACTATTTTTTTGCAATAAAAACGTCTCTCTCACGTGTCACCTTAATGACTGAATCTCAAAACTGACGTTAACTGACAAATATACGACGATGCCAAATCTTTCATTCGTTTAAAAACATACCGTGGAAAAGCAAAAACGAACGACGTCAAAAATTGCAACTTAAAAACATATCTGTTTTTGAAACTACGTTTTTAAGCGTATATGTTTTTTTAAGAACGTTTCCAAAAATAGGTCCCCTGAATGTTAAAAAACACATTACATGGTGATCATTTTTACATGAATCGGAAAATCAAATAATAGATAAAGCCCGATACTGGAATTAAAAAAATATTATAATAGCAATCTATCAATTGTAATAAGTATATAAAGTGTCTAAAATTTAAACAACATCCGATCTATAGTAAGGACGTTCTGGACAAAATAAATTTAGACCAAAATAAGTTTATCATCCTGTATCTCAGAAATTAAGAGCGACGGGAAAATTTCAATTTCCGTTCCTGAATACCCAAGTGGTCCTCTACCACCCCTGGAAGTATGTACAATTCCTCATGAAATGCCCGTAGAAAATTAATTTAAGAATATTTTTGAAATATGTAAATTGCATTCTGCAGTATTGTTGTAATGTTGAAATTAATGTCAATTATTTTCTGTTCTGTTCGAAATATACAGATTTCACTTCCCTTGTGTATCTTCAAGATGCAAAAGTAAGGACCGATTCTGTGCTGTGTGAACAGATTCTATGTCTAAGTGTAAAAAAAGTGATCATGATTTTTTGTCAATTTGTGACCGCTTAACTTCGCCGTCTATTTTTCAGTTTTTTTTTGCATAAAATCAATAATTAGTTGTATTTTTGGATGTAAAATACTAAAGACGTGTTATTATTATTATTATTTAGATCCCAAAGTAAATGAACCGATGTGCAAGAAGTCTGCCTACAAACATTAATAAAATCAGAACACTGTTATTTTAAAATAAAAATATACACCCATAAATTGCACGCGATACCATCTCTTTGAAAAATGTCACAATTTTCTTTTAACTGCGACCATTTATTTCAATATAAAAATATATAAGGTCCTAAATAATGTTTATCTGTAGGTGTGAAACAAAACATTTTCGTGTTTTGCGCTCATAAATCTCAGATAAAAGAGACAGTAAGTTGCATATTACGAAATAAGTTTTCGGCTGTGAGTGGAGCGGAGTAGAGGATTTTACAAGTATGAATTGAGGCGAATTTCTTGAAAGGAAAATAACGTTTTTTCTGAAAAAAGAAAGTGTACACTTTCCTGAATATATTACTTGGAATTGATTTATTCCTTTTACTTTTCTCTTTTACTAAAGGGAAGTATTGTAATCGTATAGAATTCACTCTAAAAGATATCTTCGTATTTCATGCTTCAGACTATGTAGATTATGAAAGTTAATGTCTTTCATTTCCGTCAGTCTATTTGTCTGTCTGTTAGTTGGTGCTATATCTACACAATTATTTGATGAACAATAATGATGGCAGGTAGTTGACTCTACTGACAATGAAGCAATTTTAGTGGAAAGCATACAGGATGGATTCCTAAAAATAATAATGAAAAATAAAAGGGATGTCAATAAAGTTTGGCATATAAATAACACAGTTGTCAAACAAGAAATCTGTTACACTTTTAATGAAAAATGTACAGAGAGTTTTAAAAAATTATTAACGACCAAATGTGACTGTGATAATAACATCGGCATGTCACTATGTGAAAGGCTTTATTATTGCTCCCTACAAGTGAATCTAAAAATGAATAACTCAGAAATTCAAGCAATGACCAACCTAGTTCTGAGTGAAAACATCTCTGTAGCTGGATTGCATATTGAACAGACAACATCATACAAATACCTGGGCCATAAAATCTGCCTAAACAGAGATAATCAGACCTACGAAAATGGGCACCATTTGGAAAACTGAGAGATGTTCTCAAATCAAACATTCCCATTTACCTTAAGCGAAAGGTTTTCGACGGATGTGTTTTGCCAGTTCTAAGTTACGGAGAGGAGACTTTTACACTTATCAAAGCGACAGCGAATAAGATCTGGGTAACTCAATGGGCAATGGAACGCGCCGTGCTGGGATTGTCTTTGAGAGACCGGATACCAAATACAGAACTACGTATTAGATCTAGCGTAACCAGGGCGATTGATAAAATAGCAAGTGGAACTGGGCGGGACACGTCGCAAGAGTGGACAAAGCGCATATTACAATGGAGACCGAGACAAAACGCTCTTCGGAAGAGGGGACAACCATCTACCAGATGGACAGATGATCTGAAACGAGTTCATCCAAATTGGATACATATATCACAGGACACGCATTCGTGGAAACAGTTACGGAAGGTCTATGTCTATCAGTGGATGCATATGGGCTGAAGAAGAAGAAGGAGAGGAAGTTATACAACTGTCAAGAAAGAGTCCTTCTGTATTATTAGTGAGAAAATATAGGATGGTCATCCAAAAAAATCATTCATTAAGGTTATAATAGTGCTGCAACGATTACGATTACGGCTACGATGAATTCACGATTATTAGATTCTCACGGTTAATCGTAATCTTGATTCGTGTACGATTATTTCAGGTTTGCTCCCTTGCTTATATCTCATGCTGGTTTAAACTGAATTAATAACTGGTGGCGTATTCTAGCTGTTGTTCTCGATCCGAGATACAACTTACGGTCTGTTCGTCTTCAAAATACTGGTGGAAAGACAACGCACCTGTATTCTGCCATTTCAAAAATACCTGATGACGAACAACAATAAGAAGTATCCTCCACTTTTTCTGATATTCAACCATCCACAAGTAGTGGAATTTAGGTCACATGCCAGCAAATCACCGACGACAAAAATGATAAATAACTTATAGATTTTTTGCTTTTAACCCATTGTTAACCTGTGTTATTGCAGTAGAAAATTTATGTATAAAGAAAAGATTGACACATATTTAATAGCACCCAATATAGCGCACTCATCAGATATTTTTCCTACTGGGAAAAATTGTTATACGTTTCCACTTTTCAAAAAGTTCTCACTCAAATACTTACCGTATAAGCCATCATTAGTAAATTCGGAAAGGATATTTTCTACTGTAGGGCTTATTCAAAACCCTAAACGAAACAGGCAGAGTCCGCAAAATTTACAAATGTTGTGTTTTCTAAATAAAAATTTAATTCCGATAAATTTCGATTATTAAATTTATGTTATTGTATTGTTTGTGTAACTTTATTTTTTTTATTTTCAAGAATAAAGTTTGTTTTTATTTTGCGTTCCAACTTTTTTATTTAACAATCATAATCGCAATCCTACGATTAGTGTATAACAATCGTAATCGTAATCGCAAAAACAAGAATCATTGTATCACTAGTTTATTATGGTGGAAAATAGAAATGTAGAGATTGGAATGTAGTTGAAACTATTATGAAGGAGGAAATCGATATACTTTAAGTAAAAAATATACAAGGTGATAATTATAAAAAAAATATTAAGAGAAACCAAAAGAAAACATTACTTGGACTGTAGTTGTCATTATTGGAAGAAAACCTGATATACATTTACTTATGAAGATATACACGGTGGTCATCCAAGAAAAACTAATTGACAAACATAAGGTGCCAAATAGAGTAGGAATGCCTGTACATCTTTAATGTAAAATTAGTCTATGAGGCAGTTTCTGTGACTCGTTGAAAAATAAATCAATAAGTTAATGGTTAATGCATGTAAATAAGTTTCTACAAACAGTTAATCTCACTCGAATACTATAATCGATTATCTTTTCACTAGTCATGTTGGCATCTTCTGGAGAAAATTAAATCTAAACTGATTTAGTCATAATAAAATAGAATTAATTCATTTGAGTCCGGCCGAAAGTATTTCTGATTGATTTAACCAACTCCACGTCAGAGCTGTAAACTGTAACAAATATGTCGTGTATGTGCTCAAATGGTACCTGTATACTATCTTTAAGGTACTTACCATACCCCAGTTACCAAATGAGTGACAGTACGTGCCTCATTCTTACATATGCCATAATAAACTTTTTATACCTATTTAATTATATGACAATATTTAGCATTTTTTGCTGAAAAATCGTACCTATAATTTACTGTCGTGAATTATCAATTCATAATTAAGTGTATCCGACCAATCACAAATACAAATTAAAAAATCGCTGTTTCACCGATCCAATGTAGGTACCGATTAATCCTATTGGGTTTCAGTTTTTCAATTTATTTGTTTAATAGGTTTAGAAAAATAATAACGTATCTTTATTGGCTCAAAGAAGCTACAATTTGATCATAATAATATATAGCTCATAATCACATTAACTTTTCATTAGTTTATCTTAATTTTATGCATATAATAGCAACTATAAAATTATTACAAGTCTATTTGTGCAATATAACTTGTAAAATTACCTAACCTAATCACAAGACAATCAAAATTCTTTTTTAATATGACACAATTTAATGAAAATATTATATTTTCCACAATATTTTATTTCCTTTGGCAAACCATTAAATAACTGAATACCCCTACACAACAAAATTTCGATTCCTTTAAATTATCATACCTCTCTACCACCTATCATTTACACTACGAGTGTTATAACCATGAGTATCTCGGACCAAAATCAATTTATCGCATAAATACCTTGGGGCCATACCTTGCTTTATTTTAAATATAAATTGCAGTGATATTAATATCAAACCTTTAAAAAATTTAAAACATTTAACATTGTGTCAATGGGAGTATATCTGTTACACTTTAATATATTATGTTCATAGCTTTGTTTTACATCTCTTGCAACTGTTGTATCTCATTGTTATTTAAATATAGTTGTAGCGTTGCACAATATTTAAAATGTGGAGCTATTATAGATTTATATACTAATATTCTTGAAGACATTGATAAATAATTTGAAATTCTACGTAAAAAATAAATCTATTTTCCAACGTTTTTAATAATATAATCACAATTACTTTTGAAACTCAAGGACTCTTCTATTATATAACCAAGGTATTTAATTTCCAAAACGTTTTTTAACTTTTTGTTATTTAATACAATACTTTCCCCAATTTGTAGTCGGCTTAGTATATGGTTTTTATTGGTTATTATCGCACAACCACACAAATATTTTAAATCTTGATTAATAGCATTATTAACTTCATTTACATTCTCTCCATACAAATATATTAACGTGTCACCTGCAAATAAATGTACCTTACAATTTTTTATAGATTTCACTACGTCGTTTATAAATAGCACAAATAATAAAGGTCCTAGCACTGATCCTGGCGGTACTCCAATTTCATTGTCTATTATGTTCTACTCACTATTTATATATTTTGTTTTTTGTCTTCTCTCAGTTAGGTAGGACTCGATCCATTCAAATACAGTTCCTCCAATGTCCATTTCTTCTAACTTTGATACCAATAACTTCCAATTTACCGTCTCCGTTTTTCCATATACTAGTAATGTGTTAATAGGTCTAAATTCTTCGCATATTATTGTATTCAAAATTTTGGGAATGGGTGTAACCGCCGATATTTTCCAGTTATTAGGACAAATTCCTTTTTGTAGTGAGCTATTAATCACATCTAAAAATCTATTACCAATTACTTCAAAAGCTGTTTTTATAATTCTTGTGGATATACCATCAATACTTGATTTATTAGGTGAGTCAGATATAGTTTTTAAGACTGTGTATTTCAATAGGTTTAAATTCTGTTAATTCATTTTTTACTTTTATACTAAAAAGCTTAGTATTACATTCGCGATTAGGACCATTATTCACTCAGAAGATTTGCGCCACTCGCCTACGGCGCGTGGGCTCAACCATCATAGTGTAATTCTTTAAGTAATTTTATGAAGACATGTTCATATGAAAGTATGTCCGCAACGGCTTAAATTCTTTGCTACAGGGTGTTGAATTTTTTTTCTTGTTATTTTTTAATATTTCAGAAAGTACTTAAGATATAAATTTCAATTCTGGTTTGTGTTAATAGGATCTACAACCACATATTTTAGCAAGAAACGTTATTTTATATCTCCACCATTGGCGTCTCTGCAAACATGCCCTCTGATATTTTTTACCAAAAATGTGATACGCCACTGACATTTTTCCATGTGCATACATTTTCTGATTAACCTGGTTATTTCTACATGAAAACGAACTCTTGCGTTTTTCTCGTCAGGCGCACACTTGATTAAAACAATTAAATTCAAATTGAAACTAATTGAATTTGAATAATTTGAATTTAACTGTTTTAATAAAGAACTGTGCGTACCTATCATCTTTCTTTCCTGGAGAAATCATCGGTTTAATACCTGAAACCCCCGGCAAGCTAACTTTTTCTATAATTCTTCAATTGCCCATAACTAATTAACATTTTTGGACAAACGTTTGCCCAGCTCACGTATTTTCAAATTCACTTTAACTATGGCAACAAAGTTGTTTTACTTGTGATTTTTAGAGAATAATTGCATGGCACAAACTTAAAGAATTTCAAAAAATAATTTTCAAATTCCATTGTTGGCTTCCGCTCCTTTGCCCTGCCAGATCCGCCCTACTATTAACACACTTCGCAATCATGCTTAATTCAGCATTATAGGGTCCAATTTAAACTTAAAAACTAAGCAAACTAAAGACACAACAAATCGGGAGTACTTAAAATGTCACAATATATTAATCTCAGCGAGGAAAAACTTAGCAGTAGAGTGTAAATCAAGCGCATGCCAGTGTATGGGAGAGGCAATAATATATCCCGGCACAACAGCTCTGTGCAAAAAGGGCGGAATAGAGCGACCACATAAAGACCTAAAGGATGTATAGCTGACATCCGCGATATCTCAGACGGCCAGACATATTGCGGCCTTATGATATTTCATTAAAGTGACTTCTTTCACTGATACTTTTCGCTGCTGAAAAATACGCGTACAAATTGTATCAAGGCACAGTCCACGATTCGTTTTCATCTTATGACAAAACGCCGTTATACTTATTTCTCATTTCGTGTGTCTCGTTTTCTCTCACTAAAACTATATCCAGCTCAGGAAATAGTAATTCAATTCGTCTTCTTTTCAGTAAATCCATTTATCTTCACTATGCACTGCTCGAGAGCGCTGTGGGATGAAAACTTTGGTCTAAATTGTCGTAAGTTTATATTCTTAATTAACGGCAGCCCGACTTAGGTACTATTGAAAATAATAAATACTATGTCTTAGAACAAATTAATAGAATGTCTAAATGAATATGAAATAGTTTTCTATACTGAATAAGTCTTTCGAAAACTTAAAAACATTTTTTTTAAATTGTGCCGCCTTATAAAAAATCGGTAAAGAAACAGAAACAGAAACAAAAATATTATACTCGGAAAAAACAAAATATAAAATTAATTTAAAACATGCGAGATGGAAGTATTGCAAAAATAAGATAAGTAGAGCAACTAAGAAAACAAAGGAAGCATGGAATATTATAGGCTCAAACTAGGACGTAAACAACCTAAAAATGACAAAATAACCCTTTACTTGACTATGTGAACGAAACAATATATAATTCAACAGAAACAATGGCTGATTTTTTCTCCACAGATGCACCAAACAAACTATAACATCACTTTGGCGCAAACCTTTCACTAGCGTGTAGAAGGATCAATATACATTGCACTTATTACAGCTCAGGAAGTCCACGAAGCCCTTGCAAAATAAAGAAATAAGCATTCTTTCGTCTTCGATGGTCTAACAGCGAAAACACTAGATAACATAAAAGATAGTGTAATTGGTAACCTTATCTGTCTCTAAAATATGGCCATCATCGGAGGGTGTATCTAAAATATGTCGGTATAACGGAAAATACATTAATGTGGATAATGTCGTATATGAAAGCAAGATTAATAAGAGTGAAATAAGGCAGAGCACAATCGGTGGTAGAAGAACTGCTGCTTGGAGTTCCCCAGGGTTCTGTGTTGGGACCATTACTTTATGTTATACCTCAATCACTTGTCCATTTGCATAAGCAACGGACACTTAACAATGTTTCCAGATGACTTCACAGTGACTTTGACGTTCGAAACACCTGAGGAGCTTCAAGAGGCAGTAATAGTAACTCTTGAAGAAGTTGGTACTTAGTCCCAAAGGAGCAAATTAATATTAAATGCCAAGAAAACTTTGACGCAAGTATTTTACTACCATGTACTACATCTACATCCATAGAAGAATCAATATACATTACACCTATTACAGCTCAGGAAGTGCACGAAGCCCTTGCAAAACAAAAACTAAACATTCTTCCGACTTCGATGGTCTAACAGCGAAAACACTAGGTAACATAAAAGATAGTGTAATTGGCCACCTTGTCTATCTCTAAAATATGTCCATCATCGAAGGGTGTTTTCCGCAAATTTTAGTCTACCAAAATTTAGACATATGCAAACATGTTGTTCCTCTGTCATTTGATTTGTCCAAAGCATTTGACACCATAAACTTTTTACAACATACACTTACAATATCGGTATATGGAAGCAAGATTAATAAGAATGAAATAAGGCAGAGCACTACCGGTGGTAGAAGAACTGCTGCTTGGAGTTCCCCAGGGTTCTGTGTTGGGACCATTAATTTATGTTGTACCTCAATGACTTGTCCAATTACATAAACAACGGACACTTAACAATGTTGGCAGATGATTTCACAGTTACTTTGACGTCCGAAACACCTGAGGAGCTTCAAGAGACAGTAATAGTAACTCTTGAAGAAGTTGGCTCTTGGTCCCAAAGAAACAAATTAATATTAAATGCCAAAAAGCTGTATTTATAAATTTTTAAATTCAGAAACAATTCCCGCACGATACAACGATTGTAGGATGACATACTTCCATATGACAGAGATAAGTTACTTGGAACTTAAATCGATTGCAGATTGTCGTTCGGTTTCCAAATTGAACACATTTGTAAACAACTAAATAAAACCTAATTTATATTACTACAGATGAAAAGTACTTTATATGAAACCGGGATATTAGACATATATGCTTTGGCATACTTACACATAGTCTATACCATAATTTGCTGGGGAAGCTCTGAAACTAGTCATAGATATTTTATATGTCAAAAAGACTTACTCGATTAGTTTTCAAGTTAGACCGTAGGGCAAGTTGTAAGGTTGTATCTTGTAGGAAATGTCAGTTTTCATTTTGTACAGTACTCTGTAGTAACCTTTCAGTTGCGATGCACTCGAAATAAAAGCGATAAACCAACAAAAGCTACTTTCTACGGGCCTCTTTCAACTCGCAGATCCGGGAGCCTTTATCATGTTTACCTACTAATTACTCCAGCCCTGAAATCAAGAATTCTGTTCCCGACTATGTTCTCTACACCCTCTTCATTGACTGGACTAAATAGCAAATAGTTTATTTGACAATGTCATATGAAAAGGTTTAAAACATGGTATATTAATATTTGGAGCGCATTTATTGCTATTTTTGAACGTAGCATGCCTAAAGATATTAAAGGCCAGTATTATAATGCCGGATTTAACCGCTGAGTGCGGATTAAACTACGGTCTGTTTTATAATGTTGGTAATCTTCAGTTTGCAGATTAAATCCGTCATGGCCAGTCACGGTAAAGTTAAACGGTGGATGGAGACCGTTTAAACTGGAGATTTCAGGTTTCAAAATATTCATAATTCAGAAAAATCCTCGTTTATACAGGATGTAATTATTTTCATGTCATTAAAAAGACTGGTAATAGAGGCAGACTAGACAAGCAAAAAAACCTATATGACATTTTCTCTAGGGGCACTTTGAAAAAAACTAACCTAGCTTCAAAATTTGAATGTTAAGGTATGAAACATTTGAGAACTACTGTTTTTCAGGGTCAATGGATGTTATAGTTCCAGATATTAGAAACAATATAAGACTGTAATACCCGACTTGTGTTCCCGCCGGAAGAACTGCGGCACTTTGATGGGATTACTTGTACCGAACTTTTTATACCACTAATTATGAAAATGTAAATAATTCCTTCTCTTTTGGCACAACGCAAGCATAGCATGGCCGCAGGGGTTTAAATAGGATTTGTTTACATGGGTTTTTTAAGTAGGAACAAAGTTATTGTAGCCTTTATTGTCGTTTATAAGAATTTGTAAAATTTGAAAGTGGTTTATTAACATTTGTAACATTGCGTTAAAAGCATAAAAAATTAGCAATTATTTTATGAAATTGGAAAACGAACAGTTAGACGTCCGAGATACGATAACAGAAAATAGTTGAGTGTTTTAAGTTAGGAAAAAAATCTGATTTTTTTAACGAATAGAGCGCATAATATTTCCCAATTAGGTATCGAAAACTAAAAATCGATTCTTTGGTCTCTATGAAAATCAATGTAAATAATATTAAACAGATCAAAACAAGACAGCGAATAATAATAATAATCATACCATAATGCCCAATAGGTAACACCCAATAACTGAACAATTCTTTTGAATTTTTCACAAAAATTGTTCGAAATGACCTCCATCTCCACGTATACACATTTCGGCAAATCGAACTAAGGACATACGCACTCCGTTCAACACATTTGGCAAATTAGGATAATTTTTTATGGTTTCTATGCTCATTAAAATATGTTATTTGCAAAGTGCCAATTGGATCACGGTAAACCAGAGATTTAAAATGTCCCCAAAAATAAAAGTCCATCGGATTTAAGTCGGGCAATCTAGCAGGCCATGGTATTGGTCCGCCACGTCCAATCCATCGTCGAAGAAACTTTCTGTTCAAAAAATTTCGAACAGCCAGACTAAAATGGACTGCCGCTCCATCGTGCAAATACCGCATTCTTCTGCGCGTAGCCAAGGGTACATCTTCCAGCAAATTTGGCATGTTTATTGTAAAAAAATTAAGTCTACATCAACATTTAATCTAGCGGGTAATTGTATGGTAATGTATAGGTCCAATTATTTCATTATCGCAAATTTCTGCCTACAAACTAACGCTGAACCGTCGTTGAAAATGCGCCCTTCTTATTACACGTGGATTTTCGTCTGCCCAATAGTGCATATTTTTAAAATTAAACACTCCATTTCTGGTAAAACACGACTCATCGAAGAAACACAGAACGATTAAAAAATCCTCATTTGCCGCGTGTTTTCTTAAAATCCACCTACAAAATTGCATTTGCTCTGCAAAATCTTGAGGTTCTAGTGCTTGAACACGTTGATAGTGATAGGGATGTAAGTTCATATCTCTCAATGTCTTCTATATCACAAAATTGAATACTCCCACACGGTTCGCGATATAGTGGGTGCTTAAAGTTGGATCCTCTTCTACAAGTTCCAGAATTTGAACCTCTGCGTCAATTACCCTTTCTTCACGTTGTGGACCTCATTTTTCTCCATGTCCATCGAGACGACCTGATTCTCGAGGACGCTGGTCAATACTAACAATTGTACGAGCAGAAGGATGACGTCGATTAGGGAACCTTAAACGATAAATCCCTTCCGCACCAGCTGCATTTCCACCAATTTCTCCATACACCAAGTGCATATCCGCGAGCTCTGGATAAGTGTAATCTCCCATAATATAAAAAATCTACGTTTTAAGGCACCACACTAAACTGTGAATTAACGTTATTAATAAAGAAAACAAAAAGAAAAACTTAAACGTAACACAAAAAGTACGAACGAGAAGTAATGTCTTACGTAACCAAGTACTAACAACTTGAACGATAGTCAATAAAATAAATCTTAACATAAGTGTCACAAAATTCAAAAAGAACAAAAGCAACAGACAAAACCAAGGAACGTGTAGGTCGCGTCGTGTGTACGTTGTCTACCAAGTAAGGACACAAACTGAAATTATTACTTGATAATATTACAAGGGATAATATAGCCCGCGTAATAAGATAATTTTTCCGCGAAGAAGCAAAGAAACATGGCGATGTCTTCTGTCGGTCGCTTTTAACTGCTTTGTCGGCATGTTTTCGATAACCCCGTCGCGGCCTAATTATCTCTTAGGCTCACCACGCTTATTTGCACGAATGTCAGAGTATCATGATCGACAAAGCCTACCCCAATATGCCAGCAGTTTTCAAGCTATGTTATTAAGCATTTTGGAAATTTTTGTTTATTTCTTTTCTCCAAAACTGAGCTTTAGACCCCATGTTATATAAGGTTTTTTTTTGTTTGTCTTGTCGTTCCCTACTACCGGTTTTTTTCTAATGCCATGAAAGTAATTACACCCTGTATATAACATGCTGGAGGTATTCGAAATATTTGATTATTTTCTGTCTGATGACGACGGACAAATTATTATTGTAATAGAACACCATCGCTTTTGCGTTGAATTCCTGAGTTAGTACCCTGGTGCTTACTTTTTTTTACCATATTACGACATCTGTGATTTTGCACTCCACAATAGCACTATATTTTTTTACCAGATTAACTAGTAAAACTGTCTCATTTTCCGTAAAATTGGCCGTTCTCTTTTTATCCACTTTTGTAAAAATAAAATACAGTAACAAGTTTAAAAATGAATTATTATTTGTCTGCTTATAATTGTAATGAAACATTTACGTTAGAATTCACTAGCTGAAGACCGTGAAGATGCAATTTTCTGGACAACAGGTGAGCCAACTAAATAAATATATATTTATTTTATAAAAGAGAAATTTTGTAAAGTAAAGCTTAAAACTTTAATCCGAGGTTTAAACTGTACGCGCGGTTAATCTAATATTATAATACTGGCCCTAAATGGTATACGACAACCCTATACTATACATGAAATATTTAATTTAGGTCAATCAGTAATTATTCAAGAACCACCATTCAGAACATATGACCAATATTTTTTATTTATAATAGGTAGTAGAAATAGCCACTGGCATGGCAAACTTCTGACTCTTAACAGTTCGAATAAAAGTTTTCTAACTCCTATACTAATAAGAAATAAATCTGATTCGATAGTTATAGTTTTAAAATATAGAATAGGAACACAGAACAATATTTATTTTGTATCGAAAATACAACAAATTAAGTTATCATAATTAGTAAAGTTCATGGAAAAAATTCATTAACTCTACATTCAACTTAAACAAACCCGCCAGAAGTTTAGGATAAATTCTGCACTTCTCAACGAAGCAAAAAGTTAATTTTCACTAAATTGTTATTTTTCTTTTGGTTGTACGCCGCTGTTTGTAAAACACGGATCGATACGGAAAAAGGAGGATTCGTATCTCCGGATGATACTACCTCTTTTCTCTGATTTATAAATACCTGTTTACTTTTTTTGTTTTGTAAAGTCAGCTACAACATTGCATTTTATTTGAAACATTTTTCTGTTAAATAGTAGGGCAAGTAGATATTTTGTAGTTTCCTAGCTTTAAATAAAATTAGTCTGAATTCCTTTTACGCTTAAATATATTCCTTATATAAAATTAACGTTCTACTGGCTAGATTTATTTTTATTTGAAAAATCACACCTGGGATATGGATGGGCTTGAGATATATCAAACTCATATGAAATAATTTACAGATCAAGCACGTAATTACCCAGTATATAAAATTGTTTTGTCTTGATACATTGAAAGCTTCGATCTGCACATTTTTAGATATGAGGAGACCGGGGCATGATTTATTTGTCTGCAGTTCATTAAATAATAATTATAATGTTTTCTTAAAATGTTTTCTTAACCGCTTCTCAAGTCACCGAGGTAACTCCTTGAAAATCCAGAATGATTTTGTGTAAGGTAAAGAGAAACGAGGCCCTACAGTTTATAGTGGAGTCCGAACCACATCTTGGGGATAATTTTATAATTAAAATTATTTCGCGGTGAGCAGGGATTGAACCTGCTTCGCTAGGTATGCCCAGTATGCAAGCTAGACGCGCTAAACCACTGAGCTACCGTCCCCCTATCTTACTTAATAGATAAACATCATTACTATCATGTAAAGTATGGTCTGGCTTAATTAAGATAAAAAAAATAACTGGAAACGCGCCTTTTTTAATTGAGATTTCTAACTCTTGTGATATAGTTACACCAATCACTACAGTTGTTGTGTGAATGTAATAGCCAGAGAGATGGTAGTTGAGTATTTCAATCAGGAAAAATGCAACGGAGGTCCCTTTTTACATTTGCAAGCAGTCCATGAGGTGTATCGTAAAATTAAACGTGACAGATGTTTATAAAGTAAATTTTCTTCTAATGCATTGAGTATCTAGCAATAATTGTTCACAACAAGTTGCCTAATAATTACAAAACGCTAAATAAGTAATAAATAAGACTACCTAAGTAGAACCATAATAAGACTATTGCTATGAATCTTCATTCAATAATTTCAGTGCTTTGCAAAATAGTTAGATTTAAATTTAAGAATTATGCTAATCTTCCTATTTTGTACAATATTTTTCATTTTTTTCATTTTATTTTATTTGAATCATAAAGAATATTACAATACAATAAGTACAACAACATTCATAATTCTTAATCCTAAACGTCAATATGACGGAATCGGAATACAATACGTACATGCGCACATAACAAAACATATGTGCACATGTTCACGCAATGCATAACCACAATAACAGTAGAAGCATGATACATCAGTTATGTGATGACTAGTTACATAGTTCGAACATAGGATTTGCATTCTTTTATAAATAATTTTGTGTTGCTTATTTTCAAGGAATCAGGTAGAGCGTTATATGTTTGAGTACATTGAAAAAACGGATTTTTTAGACCATAATTATTTCTTACATTATTAAGATAAATGTTATTTTTTATCCGTGTATTGTGATCATGTATATTTCGAATGAACTGTAATTCTATATTGGACTTTTGCTTTTTGTTTATAAGATTTCTGACATATTTAGACTGTTCTAGTTCATTTAATTGCTGTATTGATAAAACATTGCTTGAGTTAAAAATTTCTTGTGTAGATGTTCTATAGTGGAATCCAAAACAAGATTTAATGGCTTTATTTTGAAGCGTTTGAAACCTATTTAATATATTACTTGAACATGATGAATAAATAATTATTAGATATCTGAATACACTTTCGAAGTAAGATAGATAAATAAGTTTTTTAGAGTTTTCATTTAATAAGTTATTAGCACGAAAAACTGCTCCACATAATGGGGTTATTTTAGAACATATATGTTTATAATGATTAAGCCATGTTAACTTATTATCAATTTTCAATCCCAGGTAATTATGGTATTCTTTTATTTCACAATTTTTTGCATTGATATGCATGCTTCGGTATGTCTTATTTTTAACTTGGAATGTCATATAAACTGGTTTTTTTATTAAGCTTTAAGTTAAGTATTTCTGAGTATCCATTGTCTGTACTTTTTCAGATCATCATTAACATAATTTTCTAAACATTTTTGTATTTGATTTGTGTAGATGAGGGCAGTATCATCAGCGTACGTAAAATATTTTGCTAACAGTCCAGCTCTACTTAAGTTAAGAACATAAATGAGATAAAGTAACGGGCCCAATACTGAGCCTTGAGGGACTCCACATTTAACAACTTTCAAATCACTTCGCTCATTTTGTCATGTAAAATATTGACATCTTCCCGTTAAGAACGATCTGAACAGATTTAGGACATTTCCACGAAAACCAAGTTCTTACATCTTTTTTATAAGTAAACTATGGTCAACCACGTCAAAGGCTTTTTGCAGATCAATATAAATTGCTACCACATAATTTCTTGAATCTAAGTTACTGTAAACTTCATTTAACATATCAAGAATAGTACATTGTGTGTTAATATTTTCTAAAAATCCGTACTGAAATTTATCTAGTAACTCATATTTTAACATGAAATTTAGTATTCTAACTTTTAAGATTTTTTCGATTATTTTAGAAAAAGTACCAGTATTTTTTATTGGTCTATAGTTTTCAAATAGATTTTTTTGGCCTCTTTTAAAGACTGGTACAACTTTACCTTTTTTAAGAATTTCAGGAAATATCCCCGATTGAACAATTTCATTTATTAAATTTAATAGATTATATTGAATAATGTCATAAATCAATAAGATGTCTTTTGTAGTTATGTTGTCCGGGCCTGGAGCACAGTTAACTTTTAGGTCTCTTACACTAGCAGCTAATTCTTCTATAGTAACTTCATAACAGCAGAAAGAGTGTACACAGGTTATGTCTTCGAATGTAGGCAAGTTATCCTCTTTTTTTGATTCGTCTTTGATTGATTTGATTGTATCTTCGCCGATGTTCACGAAATAATCATTAAAACCATTCGCTATTTGTTTCGGATCAGTAATATCATCATCATGCATTTTAAATATATTTGCTGTATTCTCACTTTTTTTATTATAATTCAAAGCTTCATTTATCGTGTTCCAAATTTTTCTTGAATCATTCCCTGCTTTACTCAGAGAATTTTCTATATATTGCTTCTTTAATTCCCTGGATTTATTTTTCACTTATTTTTTTAAGTATTTATAATTACTTTGTTTCACAATGTTTTGGGGGGTGTTTCTTCATTTTTCTGTAAGCAATGTCTCTTTTTTTGGTTAATTCAATAAATTCATTATTTATCCAATGATTTTCATACCTCTTTATGTATATTATTTTTGTTGCCTCTTTCTTTGCATCGTTTATTATTTGAATGAGTTCTTCAAAGTTAGTAACTTCGGTTCTCTGCATTTTGTTTAGTAATATGTTTTTAAATTTGTTATTATCAACAATCATTTTTTCTGTTTTACATTTATCTCTTTTTATTAAGTTGTTCATATCAACATTGATTTTTAATAATTTATGATCAGAGAAGCTACAGTCCTCAGGTATGACACTACAGTTTAATTCTTTATTTAATAGTACATGATCAATTAATGTTGCAGAATGGTCTGTAATTCTTGTGGCATTTTTTTCATCTTTTTCATTATTTATCTTAAATCCGTTCATTGTTATACAATTTTCATATTCAAATGATTCAAGATCATTGCCTAAAACATTTATGTTGATATCACCAATTATAATACACTTTTTATTATTCTTTGTTGATAAAAATTCTTCAAACTCCTCAATAAATAATGATTTTGAGGAACTCGGAGGTCTATATATAGTTAATATGTCTAAATATAATGCACTGAGGGTTACAGAGATGTCACATTTAGAATTGTTGTCTAATTGCACTATGCTTTGTTCACTTTTTATATAAATTGCTACACCTCCTCCTTTCCCATTTCGGCAATTGAAAATAGCGTTGTAATGTTTTACTTGGAAGGAATTTATTTCCTCTTCATCTATCCATATTTCAGTAAGAATAATTATTTGTGGATTGTGAATATTAGCAATAATTTCTATTTCTTCTAATTTATTTCTAAAGCTTCTAACATTGGCATAAATAATACTTAGTTGAGAATTATATTGTATATTTTGACTCATATTTATATGATTTACTTTTTGATTTTTTGTATTTTTTGAGATATGGGACAAGTCTTCTGAAACTCTGAATTTATCGTTGCTTATACGGAGTGTATGTTCATTCTCCTCATCATCCCTGTTTTTGTTTTTCCCTAACTGTCTTGTCTGTAATGGCTACTTAGAATTGTAATCAATATTTCGACGTTGGATGTTTAATCTCTTCATATAGCAGGGGCATGTTAAATCAAAAGGAGAATGGTTTACATTCAAATTTTGTATTATAAAATCTAACTGGAAACGACTGGAATTATTGGCTGAAAATTCATAAGAATAGCTTATTTTGGTTCTACTTACGTAGTCTTATATTTCTTTTAAATATACGTACTAAGAAAAAAAGGTATGGAAATTCTTTTTAAATATAGGTACTAAGAAAAAAAAGGTATGGCCAAAAACAATAAATAAATAATAATAAATATTTCCCTATCGTCTCTTTCTAGGAAATGGCCACCTTAAGGGTCAAAATTGAACTTTGTACTTCTCTGGTAATCTACATCTGGTTATGCTAGAGAAGAGAAATGTTCTAAATTGATTTAGAACCTTAGATTTGATTTTAGTTGGAGTAGGTGGCGATCGGCCTTGCCTACTGAGACCAGTATAGGTCTATTGTAGTACTCCTTTTTGTACTGTAACATGCGGAATTCTCAATAGCATCCTTCGTTACAATGTTAATATTTATTAGAAAAATTATAAGTTATCAGAAATATTATTCCCACAAACTCTAGTATTAATAGAGTGCACTTAATCTTTAGACTATGATGAACATACGTCATCTGTCAGCAGTTAATGCTCGCGAATACTAGATAGCGCACCAGGGATGAGATTTCAACTAAATAAAGCCGGGTGAAACTCTTTCTCGTTGAACCATTGAACTGATTGGACGTATTTACAATTTTGTTTGACATGTAATGGGGATGTTAGAATTTGAAAAACCTCGTGATGATCACATGAGGTAAGGTTTTAATTATTATACCGGTAAATACATTTGAAGTATTGTTTTAGGTTTTTCTCATATTCTTATAAATTAAGAATTAATTTCTTAATAATCAAACTTATTCACGTCTAATGATTTTAACGTAGAAGTATTTCAACGTTACATTAATTGCTTTGAGCAAGATTTGAGATTATGTACATTCAAATTGCGATACCTACTACGTTTTCTATTAAGCAGGCAATATTCATATGAAGTCAACCTTTCTATACTACATTTTGAATTGAAATATACGAAAACATTCTGAGCGATGAGATTTTCTTCATTTTGTCTTGGCGACAAATTTTGTACGAACGTTTCTACGATTTCATAACCTCAAAATGGGATTAAGGCCGCCACATGTGAAACATTACCTTTAAATCCATAATCATCGGAGAACAGGATCGTATTTAGGAATTTCCTTAATCAGGATAACAAAATAAAAGATAAGTACTTTTGATTGCTACATGTAAAAGGGATTATTTTCACATGATTGTAATTTTGGGTCTAAATTTAGAATATGAGATTCAAGCTAAATCTATTATAATTTTTTGTTATGTTGTATTTTAATTACGCTGTTATAATTAATCCATAGTCATACATCAATTCATAGTTACTTATATCTTAAATTCATTGTCGCACATATTTCATCGTAGTATTAATTTCGTGGTTAATTTTATCGTGATTCCTTACTGTAAATATTTTATCGTAGTATTGTAATGCATTTCTGTTGGTAACATAGTAAGTCGTGGTTCATTTTTATGGTAACGAGAGTGTTTAAAGTTTATGAACTTTGAGATAATGTTACGAGACATATTTGTTGTAATATCGTTAAATTAACTTGATGTATCCTGGGATTTTTCGGTCATCTTTAAATGAAAATTCCTATATTTTCTTACGTTTCGGTTTTATTAACCCTCGTCAGATAAAAAACTACAATATTTATATTAACGTACAATTATTTTATGTGATTTTACAAATTTAATTTTATTACTTACAATTTAAGAAATTTTTTGTTTACACTATATTAACATTTTACGTTTATTTCTGTTGAAAGTTTTAATGCAACTAAATGCTGAACAAAAGTATTGCCTGCTTTCTGGTCTGTGTTATGTCACTATTGGTACAGTTTATTTAATTTATGGATGTTAGTTATAAGGTTTTCTCTAAAGGCTGGTAGTGTGAAATATGATATTTTAAGAATTACCTTGCGGACTTGATGGAACGATGTAAAAATATATGTTGTTTAGTAATATCCCCTTTTTAGTTAATTTAACAAATTAAAGTATGTTTCACTTAAATTCTCTATATCAGTGCGGTTGTTTATTGCGTTGTTATGTCTTTTAATTTGTAACATTTCATGTATTGTCCTTCGATGATAATTTGGTTCCTTTTGTAAAAATTGTGTATTGTCAAGTAATATAGTATTGTGTCTCTCGTAAAGGATCTCAAGTTCTTAATTTTGTTGTAATATATGATTTTTAATATTGAGGTAAATTTACGAGACATCTTTTGTAATATAGTTATTCTGTCTCTCGTAAAGAATCTCAAGTCTACCTAATTTTGTTGTAATATATGAATTTTAGTATTGAGGTAAAAGTTACGAGAAGTACCTTTTGTAATATATTTTTGGATTCTCGTACACGCCTCAAATTTGCCTTGCCGTTGAGCAAATTTTAATATAGTGTATCTTGTAATATAGTATATTTGTAATATAGTTTCTTTGTACATATTTCTGTCTGGTATTTTGCTATACAGTATCGTTGATGCTGTGATAGTTTCACTTTTTGTAATATAATATTTTTGTAATATAGTGCTATTGTATATATGTAACATTTGTCTTTTGTTTATCTTTATCTTTATCTTTAATTTTCCTTGATTATACTAAGTAATCACTGGCGCCCAAGCCTTAAACTCAATGCCCTTTTGCTCTCCGAATCTTTACTGTGCTAGCCAGGTGAAACCAGTGATGCTAACCACGTCGCTCGTAGGGTGGCCCACACTTGAACAACTTGGGCAAACTTAAACCTTCTTTTCTTAGCCACAGTACCTTAGGGCTCCACATCCTAACATGGTCCTTACAAGACTTCGAGTCTATTATTAAGGAGCTCCTTGGTAAAGTTACCAGCCCCTAGTTTCTATTTTGTCGACAAATCGTCTCAGTCCAGTCAAGGTTATTTTAGCTCAAGACATGGACTGAGGTTTCCGACGGGAACATGAGTCACCCATCCATATGCTGGATCCGACCATTAAACCATTAAAATCAGCTTTATGTTGTTTAAATGTATAACATTTCAAGCCTTAACTAGGTACTTTATTTTCGACGGACGTTGGTTAATATCGCCAATCGAGTGCCAGCACCTAAACCGGTCATCGTATGAGAAAATGTTATTTATAAACTTTATATCAAGCAACTGTTTGAATGCTCTGAATATAGAAGTCAAACTCCTGAATTATGATCCAGAACTACCGTTATAATGGAGTAGAAATCACTCCTATACAAAAATAAGGTGCATATATGCCAATGAATCTTAAAAAATGTTGTAAACGTTTTTATAGTTTGGAGTACAGGATATCCCGTACAATTTATGTACTTTATTTTTATGTAGGGGTGGTTACCACCCCATTATAGGGATGGTATTGGATCATTACTCGGGAGGTTGACTTCTAAGTACAAAACATGTATGTTTTTCATAATTTATCTGCGATCATTCATTGTATCCTGATGTATCAGGTGAGTTTATAACAAATCAGAATTTTTTTGTGGGGCCATGTTATTAACATTCAAGCATTCTTAACTTCATAAGCAAGGTATTCTAGAAGACTTATAATAAGGATCCCTAAAACAAGACCTACAAAATCCCGTAATATCAACCAATTTGGTCCAAACTCAATTTCTATAAGATTAGCGCAGGGGGGTCCTTTATATTGATATGCAAAATAGCATGTCAGAATAGTCTTCACTAAAATCAGGATATAACAGACATGCAGGATGCTCGCCAGAGACATGTGAGCAGTCATGTTTTATGTCAAACATATTTTAATATAATTTTGGAGCAGAATTTAACTAGAGTTTTCACTTCTAATCCTTACCGAAGACAAAGGGAGTTTTTTTCCTTCTTCAATTCTTTGGGACTTCCAGCCACATGTATGTTTTCTTGTTAAGCGGTGCTAGGGGAATCTACAAAATATATCACATTTAACCACTATTTTAGTGGTAAACAACCTCTACCCCTGTGACGTTTACGTCAAAGGATCAGTTAGAGGTTGAAAAATCGTTTTTGCTGTGTATGACAAATACACAGCTCTAAGAATGTTTGTTATATTCAATATCCATAGATACTTACTATTTACATAGAACTGTTAATACAATTAACAGTTTTTTAGTTTTTATACAATGCTAAGTCTGTGAAGTTCTTCTTTCAACATTGGCAGCCAAGTTGTACAGACATCTACGGAACAATTCGACATGCAACTATCCTCATTCAATAATGTTATCGCGGATTCTTTAATTTTTCTTTTTTTGCTATCTGCCTCTTTTGTTAAAATTTTTGCCGAGTCCCAGTTCAATTTTGAGTATGGTCCTTCATTGATAAAGTGTCATGATTTTCTCATCATATGTATTTTTATTTATAATGACTGACCTTTGTCCGCTGGCAAAATTTTAATGGATTCACCTCTCTTCAAAGACGATAACTGTGTGTATAAAAACAACTTATTTTCAATTAGAAAATGATTTCTATCAGCAGGATTTCGGTATGGCAATGGGTTCTCCATTGTCACCGATTTTAAGCAATATATTTATGGAGGATTTTGAGACCAGGCATGTTCAAAATTGTGCATACAAACCGGTTATCTGGTGGTGATACGTAGATGAGATCTTTGCAATCTGGCCTCATGGTATTGAGTTACTAGATAGTTTTTTGGATCATTTAAATAATAAAGAACCTTCTATTAAATTCACTTTAGAAAAGGAAACTAGAAATGAATTAGCATTGTTAGATGTATTAATTAAAAGAGTAAATGGTACAATTGAAACAAATGTTTATAGAAAACCAACAGACCAACACATACCAACAGATATTTAAATTTCAACTCAAATCAGTCAATGCACGTTAAGAGGAGTGTTGTAAAATGTTTGTATGATAGGGCCAAAATCATTTCTTATAATGAAGAAATACTAAACAATGAGAAGCGGTTTATAAAGGAAGTTCTTATTAATAACCAATACCCTGGGGGGTTTGTCGATAAAATCTTCATAAATATTGAAAATAACAATCAGGTACGACAAAAACCTGAAAAACGTTACATAGCGTTAATTCCTTAAGTATGCGGATTATCCGAAAAGTTGCGCCGCATCGGTGATAGATTTGATATTAGGACGGTATTTCAAACAAGCAACACTTTAAGATCAATTCTGACAAAGACGAAACCGAAGAACCACGAGCAAAATTCAAAACATTGCATTTATAGTATTGCGTGTGAGTGCAACAAACAATATGTCGGTGAGTTATCCAGACAGTATATCAGAAAAAATGAAATACAGAGGTCCAAGATCTGCGAACACGCGTGGGAGAACGGACATAGAATAAACTGGGACTCGGCAAAAATTTTAACAAAAGAGGCAGATAGCAAAAAAGAAAAATTACAGAATCCGCGATAATATTATTGAATGAGGATAGTTGCGTGTCGAATTGTTCCGTAGATGTCTGTACAACTTAGCTGCCAATGTTGAAAGAAGAACTTCACAGACTTAACATTGTATAAAAACTAAAAAACTGTTAACTGTATCAACAGTTCTATGTAAATAGTAAGTATCTATGGTTATTGAATATAACAAACATTCTTAGAGCTGTGTATTTGTCATACACAGCAAAAAAGATTGTTCAAAAAAGCCTTGAAAAAGGAAACAGATTAGATTTCCGAAACGTCCGCGAAATATTTAATTTCAAGTTTTTATACTTATTTGTGTTTGTAGTGTCTGGAGCCGGCGAACACAGACTTATGTGTAAGTGCGCAATATATTTATCACGCACCTCGTAGTTGTAGATTTTACCAGTATTAAAATGGCTTTGTATTAGATCAGTTGTTGTCTTGTGAGAGAAATAAACTTTTAATTATTTGGGTAACCACCTGTTTTATTTTTGAGTGTGAATACACTACAGTGGCGACGAGATTACGGAAGGATTACAGATATATTGTGTTAAGTTAAATGATTAAAAATTGCATGCTTGAGTGAAAAGAACACTGAAACATGCCAGGTGGTAGCAGTAATGTGGACAGCGCAAACGCGAGCACAAACGCCGGTTTGAAAATGACAATTGGAAACGTCCGCGAATTTGACCCAAATGTAAACAACTGGATAGTGTACAAAAAACAAGTGTCGCAGTTTTTCTTGATAAACAGCATAACAGATCCTATTATAAAGCGAGGATTTTTATTAAACAACCTCAGTGAGTCTGCTTATAGTACCCTATGTGACTTATTAGTTCCTAAAGAGCCCGATGAAGCTAGTTATAATGAAATAGTGGAAAAATTCGACGAACATTTTTGTGTTAAAAGAAGTATTTGGGGCGAGAGAATGTTATTTTATCAAGCACGTCAAGAAAATAACGAGTCTATCACGGATTGGGCTATAAGAGTGAGACATTTATCTAAAAATTGCGATTTCGGAACATTTTCATCGCAATTCGAGATAAATTTATTTTTGGTATGCAAACCGGTCGTGCTTTAGAGAAATTGTTACAAGAAACCAGTAATACTCTGGATTTTAAAAAAGCAGTGGAAATTGCCCAGAGTGTCGAATCGGCGAGGAATTATTACCAGGGAAGTTCAAGCGACTTAGAACAAAATGTCAAACTGGAACCTCAGATCCACCGTGTTCACGCTACGGCCAGGGGAGCAGGCAGAAATCCACACTATAACGAACGTTCTGCGAGATCGCCGTCGAGAAAGAAATTTGTAAATACAGCTCAAGGTCATCCAAGTCCCGGAACGAGTAGAGAAATCAACTGTACAGTATGTGGAAGGAATAATCATGTGTCAGCAAAATGTCGGTATAAAAATTATATTTGTAATAATTGCCATGCAAAAGGTCATTTATCAAATGTATGTAAAAAACATCATAATCATAACAAAAAAACATCTCATTTTTTAGAAGTCACCGAAAATCAGCTAGGAGATAATGACAGTTTTTTACATATATTTAATATAAATGTAGATAGTAAAAATTCACCAATTTATTTAAATGTAAAATTAAATGATATTTACGTAGATATGGAGTTAGACAGCGGAAGTGCAATAACTGCATTTTCGAAAGAATTTTACCAAAAAAATTTTGCCTATTTGCCATTATCCAACTCTACAACCTCTTTAATTAGTTATTCTGGAAATAAAATTTATCCTGTAGGAATAGTTAGTTTAAAAATATCTTATAATGATAAGACACACCCAATTGATATTTTTGTTGTAGATAAGGGTGGTCCTCCACTTTTAGGAAGAGATTTTATGTACAAGTTTAATGTATGTGTTAAGGAAATTAATTCTATTGATGTTGATAACGGTTTAGTCAATAACTTGTACGAAAAATATAAGGAAATATTTTCTAGTGGGGTAGGAACCTTTTCAAAGGGTAAAATTGATATTAAATTAAAAACGGATGCGAAACCAAAATTTTTTAAACCTCGAGCCCTCCCATTTGCACTGAGGGAGAAGGTGGAACGCGAATTAGACCGTTTGGTAGATTTAAAAATTATTAAACCTGTTGATTATAGTTTATGGGGCACCCCCATAGTTCCCGTATTGAAATCTGATGGAACAGTGCGAATTTGCGGGGATTATAAAATTTCATTAAACCCAGTTATCGAATTAGATAGATACCCACTCCCGAGAATTGAAGATTTATTTACAAAATTACAGGGTGGCCAAACTTTTTCCAAAATAGATCTTGCTCATGCTTATCAACAAGTTTTGTTATCCGACGAATCAAAAATGCTTACAACAATTAGCACTCACAAAGGTCTTTTTTGTTATAACAGATTACCTTTTGGAGTTTCCATTGGGCCTTCAGCTTTTCAAAAAATTATGGAAATTGTACTTCAAGGTATTCCGGGTGTTATTTGTTTTCAGGACGATATTTTGGTTACGGGTCGGAATACAAGAGAACATATAGCAAGATTAGAAAAAGTGTTTTCATGTATTAAGGATTGCGGCCTTAAAATAAAAAAAGAAAAATGTGTATTTTTTCAAAAGTCTGTTAGTTATTTAGGTTTTGTATTGGACAAGGATGGTTTAAGGAAATCTCCTGAAAAGGTCAAGGCTATGCTAAATGCACCTTGCCCTACCAACAAAGCTCAGTTGCAATCATATTTAGGACTCCTAAATTACTACAGGAAATTTATACCTAATATGGCCACTATAGCATATCCTCTATATAGACTTTTAAAAAATGACGTGGAGTGGGATTGGTCAGAAAGTTGTCAATCTTGTTTCGATAAATTTAAAAAAATTATAGCTTCTCCTGATGTTCTTGTGCATTACAACCCTAACCTAAAGTTGAAGTTGGCGTGTGACGCGTCACCATATGGCGTCGGTGCAGTGTTGTCACATGTTTTTGAAAACGGCGTAGAAAGGCCTATTTCATTTGCATCAAGGACACTTACCGACACTGAGAAAAAGTATAGCCAAATAGACAGAGAGGCAGTGGCCTTAGTTTTTGGAACGTTAAAATTTCATCAGTACCTTTTTGGCCGTACTTTTACGTTAGTAACGGATAGCAAACCATTATTAGCAATTTTTGGTAATAAAAAAGGAATACCACAATTGGCTGCTAATAGGTTGCAGAGATATGCCTGGTTATTATCCGGTTATGTATACGACATTGAATACGTAAAGTCTGAAAAAAATGTGTCCGATTGTTTTTCCAGACTTCCTTTAGATCACGAAAATTTAAAACCCGAAAGCGATTATACTTATTTAAATTACTTTGAAAAGGCAAACAGTAGTTTAAATATAGAAACTATTAAACACGATACTCAGAACGATTTAATTTTAAAAGAAATTTATAATTATGTTAAAAACGGTTGGCCTAATGTAGTCGAGGACAAATATAAACCGTACTATTTAAGGAAATACGAGATATCCATAGAGGACGACATTTTAATGTGGGGTCATCGCGTAATAGTACCGCAAAATTTGCAAAAAGTATTATTAGACGAGTTGCATAAATCACACATGGGTATTGTGAAAACCAAATCTTTGGCGCGTAGTTATTTATGGTGGCCTGCTCTAAATGAAAATATAGAGCTAACTTGCAAATCATGTGAATTATGTTTAAAATATCAATGCAATCCTGAAAAATGTCCTTTAATTCCATGGCCTTATCCTGAAAATGCCTGGGAACGCATTCATATAGATTTTCTAGGTCCTTTTAAAAACAAAATGTATTTTTGTATTACTGACGCTTTTTCTAAATGGTTAGAAATATTTCCAATGAGTAATATCACCTCAACAAATAGTATTGGAAAATTGACAGAACTATTTGCAAGATTTGGGTTACCAAAAATATTAGTTTCCGATAACGGCCCTCAATTCACTTCATTTGAATTTAAACAATTTTTGCAACAAAATGGCATTGAACATAAAACGATTTCACCTTTTCACCCTAGTACAAATGGTAGTGCTGAAAATTCAGTCAAGACAGTAAAACAATTTCTAAAAAAAATTTATCCTGATAAAGAGATAAATAAAAAACTAAACGAGTTTTTATTTGATTATAGAAATACGGTACATTGCTCAACGGGAGAAACTCCGTCAAGGTTATTGTTAGGTCATAATGTTCGCACCCGTTTCGATTTAATCAACCCTTTAGACAGTAATAAAGTAAACAAAAAAGTATACAATAAAGTATTTAAACAAATAAAAAAAACTCAACGAAGACAAATTAAGAATAGTGGGGGGAGAAGGAAAGTACGATTTAAAATTGGACAAATCGTTATGTGTAAAGATTTTCGTAAATTATACGAGCCTCTTTGGACAAGGTGTAAAATTGAGAAAAAAGTAGGACCATATACGTTTATTGTAAAAGTGTGTGATTCGCCTCTTACTTGGAAGAGACACGTAAACCAAATACGCGAGTGCAAATTGTTCGACAACAATAATTTAACCGGAATTGACTTAGAAAATAAAATTGTGAAAAGTGATAAGTTAAGCACAGATTTTGATTTTACTTTGGCTAAGGACATGTTAAACAAAACAGAAAATGTAACTACTAGTAATGAAAATTTGAGCACGAATCTAATTCCAAATAGTAATTTTGAGAACAGTATTCGTACTGAAATTTTAGACCGACCACAACGTGTGCGCAGACAACCAGACCGATTAGTTTACGAAAATTAATGTTATTTAGAGCGCGGGGAGTTGTAGTGTCTGGAGCCGGCGTACACAGACTTATGTGTAAGTGCGCAATATATTTATCACGCACCTCGTAGTTGTAGATTTTACCAGTATTAAAATGGCTTTGTATTAGATCAGTTGTTGACTTGTGAGAGAAATAAACTTTTAATTATTTGGGTAACCACCTGTTTTATTTTTGAGTGTGAATACACTACAGTGTTGTTTATTTAAAAAAAACAACCTCTAACTGATCCTTTGACGTAAACGTCACAGGCGTAGAGGTTATTTACCAGTAACATACTGGTTAATTGTGATATTTTGTAGATTCCCCGAGCACTGCTTAAACAGGAAACTTACATGAGGCAGGAAGTCCCAGAGAATTGAAGAAAGACATAAATTAAGATAATGCCACAAATAACATTTAGACAAAGGGAGTTTTCAAAACGAAATGTCTCTTACTAATCACACTTGTAAAAATCTTTCAAACTAACGAAAATTATATAAAAAATGACGAAAATTTAGATAATTGAACTTTTAATCTTAGCTAATATTCAATAATTGCAACACTATCCCATTAGAAAAAACATCTCCAGGTGAATTTCGAGATAAACCAAATCGCTCCACCTTAACTACCAATCTGTATATCTTACCCATCTACAAACTGCAACATTTTATCTAATACTCAATCTAGAGTAGACGGCTGATGTTGAAGAGATAAGGCTTATAGGCGGGATCCTATAAATGCTCTGTCAGTGTAACAGACTGTGTGTGATCTAGCTTACATACGCTACACAGTTCACAGCGTTCCGACGGTGAAGGTAGACGTCGTGCCGCGCCAGACAACCAGATGCATCTAACATGCCTACTTGTTACACTACGAGCGCATTCAGCCGATTAATTCAATCTTTTAAATGACAGCGATATAGGATGAGACCGATTTTGGAGAGGAATAAATTCGTTAATAAACTTGCATTTATTCTAAAATATTATGTTATGAATATTGTTGATTGACTCACGAGAATTAAAGAGATAAACATAACACATGATCAGAAGAAGTCTGTGGATGGAAATATTAAATACGTATCAAAATTGAAATTGTAAATAAAATTTAGAGATCTAATATAATCAACAAAAGTACAGTAAAAAGTTATCGATGACAGCCAAAGAGGCACTCGTTTCTTTAAATACTAGACAAGTGAGTCAATTGTCCATCGTAACTACTCTTGTACGTTAATACTTTAAGTTATAGTTAATACAGGATGTAATTATTTTCATGTCATTAAAAAAACCGGCAATAGGGACCGATTAGACAAACAAAAAACCTATATGACTTTTTTCTCTAGGGGCACTTTTAAAAAAACTGACATAGGCTTAACATTTTAATGTTAAGGTAGGAAACATTTGAGAACCATTGATTTTCAGAGTCAATGGATGTTATAGTTCCGAATATTAGAAATAATAAAAGACTGTAATACCCGACTTGTGTTCCCACCGGAAGAAGTGCGGCACTTTGATGGGATTACTTGTACCGAACTTTTTATACCACTAATTATGAAAATGTTAATAATTCCTTCTCTCTCTTATGGCTTAAATAATAATAATAATTATTATTATTATTTAAGCCATGAGATAATATTGTACTTATAATAATAATTGGATAAAATAACATACACTTTGAAGATCATTCTATAAAATGGTTTAAAACTCCGTCAATAAATTTATAGAATAACCTAATTGGGTTATTCATGATAATTTTCAACGCCTCTGCCAATCAGCACGACCCCATTTAAACCATAGTGTTGTGGACTGTGGTGGGTTGATTTGACCATAATAACAAAAATGTTTAAAAACGATAACAGTCTCTCGCACAGCAAACATGTTATTTGCTGGGTATTCTGCAATAATAATAACAATAACAATAATAATCAATCTGATATATACGCTGTTTAGCTCACTATTAAAAATAAAAGGCCACTACGGAAGTTAACGGCCTTCGCATGACGCTCTCGTATGGTTAGAAATCAGTGGCTTTTCTACTCCGGTATTTTATAGTGCTATTTAAATATGAATAAGCATATTTTAATATGGTCATTTTGTTACCTTGTTTGCTTTTCATCATAAATATGCAAATTGTATTATTAAGCGCCAACAAAATGCATTACCGTTAGAGTACAGTTCCTTTATATATGATGACAATAATTGTTCAAAAGTTTAACTTCGATACTAATTTTAATATACCTTAACATTTCGTCAATAAATTAATATCCTCAAGATTATTTAGCATTAGTATTAGTATTAGTATTAGTATTAGTTGTTTCATTCTTGCAGCTCTTATGCACGTAAAAAAAAATTTTAATGACTATGCTTCGCATGGTGAAATTCATAATCATGATACTTAGCAAAGAAATGAGGTTCGTTTAGATTTTACTAGGTTAGGAAAAAGTCGTAATGCAACAAATTACTACGGCCCAAAATTCTTTAACAAATTGCCACTCAATATCAGGGCGTTGCCGGAAAATAAGTTCCATTATAATATTAAGTGAGAATCTATTTAACAAAATATCGTTACTAATTCCAACAAGTGGATAGGTCTTGTCCTAGGTGTAGCTTAAGTATTTTGAAAATTTTCTATGAATATCCTCCAGTTTATTAATATGAACGATGTAGTAGGGACTCCAGATTACCTCCGCATTCTCCAATTTACTTCTGACAAACGAGTTAAATAGAAGCTTCATAGCTTCAACATTCTTGAAATCTTTGGAGTTTCTAATTATGAAGCCCAATGATTTAAAAGATGAAGATGCGATGTTATTTATGTGATAAATAAAAGTCATCTTGCTATCAAAAGTAACAAACACCTAGATCCTTAAATCTATCAACTCTTTGTATGACACTATCGTTTATTTTATACTCATTAATTAAAATATTATGCCCAGGTGACAACATTACATTTTTCAACATTTAGAAATAGTTTATTTTTATTGCACCAGTTATCAATATTTTCCAAATCTGACTTGAGCAATTCTAAATCATCATTGCAGCTAACGCTGTAGTACATTTTTAAGTCATCAGCATAGAGTAGATATGGGTAATGTAAGTTCATACTATGTAATTGATATAGACATTGAATAAAAGTGGACCAAGAACTGACCCTTGAGGGACTCCTGATTCGGTATTAAATTCGACAGACTTGTATCCATGGTAATGAACATATTGTAACCTATTACTTAAATATGAGGTAAAGAATGAAACAAGCTCATATGATAATCCAAAATTTGTTAATTTATTTAATAAGATAACATGGTCAAGCCTGTCAAACGCTTTGGAGAAATCTGTGTAAATAACGTCGACTTGACCACCTCCATACAACACAGTAAATTTGAAGTCGTAAACCTACCTGGCATTAACCCATGTTGATGGCGTGATATTTTATTTTCTATGTTAGGAAAAATATAGTCGTAGAGAATGAATTCGAATAGTTTAGAGAAATTATTAATTATGGTGATTGGCCTGTAATTTTTTGTCTTCTTTGGAATTATTTTTGTGTACAGGGCATATATTATATATTTTCCACAGGCTAGGAAAAATGCCATTATTTAAGGATAAATGAAATATATATGATAGGGGACCGGCCAATATTGACGCAATCTTTGACGAAGGAAGCTGGTATTCCATATGGACCTGCTGTAAATTTTGGCTTTAATTTTTTGTACCCTTTAGTAACTTCTGTCTCTGAGATTGTAGGTACGAATATATTTTGTGTGTCCACAGGTTCACTTTCGCCACCCACACTGACATTATTAGTTGATGGAGAGTATGCTGATTTGAAGTATTCTGAAAATTTATTTACTATATCTTGGGGGTCATTATATGAGGTATTTTCATATGTCATACTCATACTCATAGGTATTGAGCTTATTTTTGATTTATTATTAATGCAGGACCAAACCATTTTTGGATTATTTTTTAAGTTATTTTCTATTTTAAGTAGGTAGCTTCTATGCGAGTCATCAATATCTTTTTTTATTTCAGTTCTAATGTTCTTATATTCCTCATACAACACGGCATCTTTAGTATTTTTACATCTATTCCATATTTTATTTTTATATTTGAGATTTTTAATTATGTCTTTCGAGAACCACTGATAATATTTGTTTGTACGCGGAAGAGATTCAGGAACGTATAAGGATAGATTCTCGTAGATAATGTCATAAAAAATTTGAGTTGCTTGATCTACATTCGATACATCATATAACAAATTCCATTCAGTGTGGCACAAACTATTATACAATGACGGAAAATCGGCCATTTTTAAATTATAATTTGGTATTTGGTTATAGGAGAAAAATGTGCCAACTATCTTTAAGTCACATGTTATATCCAGTGCCGGATGATGTGAATCCTCTATTAGCTCGCAGGCTTCTGACTTTGTGACTACAATTTATGTTAAAACCAAATCTAATAGCCTCCCCTTATCGTTTATTATGAAATTATGTTGTTTTAGATTGAGAAAATTATAGTTATTTACAATATCTGTAATTTTGACTTGTGTAAAACCTGGTTTCCAACATGAATAAATAATTATGGCATTAGAAAATAATAATTAGGTACCAATATGCACCATTCTTAAGTAAAATCGATTAAGATAAGGTGTCACTCACCAACTCATCAGTGGTCATCATCCCAGGCCCGTAACAAAGTGATATATTAAAAAATATGTAAAATTTTCAGTGCATTATTTAACGAACGATAATGTAATAGTAATCGCTATGCATTTCGACGTGCTGAACACGAATCCGATGTCCGTTTAGTTCCATCACCCACCAATTTTTTGTAAATAGCGAGAATAACCTAAAGAAATCCAGGTTTCTTAGGCTATTTTCGCGATTTACAAAAAATTGGTTGGCGATAGAGCTAAATGGACTTCAGATTCGTGTTCAGCACGTCAAAATACATAGGTATTACTACGTCGGGTCCCGGTAACAGACGATTTTTTTGTGTATCCGATGCCGATTGTGTAAATCGTGAAAATAATAAAAAAACTGAATTTTTTGGTTATTTTTGTGATTTACAAAGAAATAGTGGGTGATGGAGCTAAATAGATATCGGATTCGTCTTCAGAACGTCCAAATACATGGGGATTACTATGTCGGATCTCGGTAACAGATAACTTTTTCCTTTCTGTGTGCCTGTGTTATTAAACTTATTATTTAGAAAAAATGTTGACCAAAAAGCAACAAATACTTTATTAATACATTAGAACTCAAAACATAGGTATTGTTTTGATCTGTTCGCATATACATTAATAACAAAATTACAACAAACACAGTTACTAAAATTCATCCTGTCTAAAAGCAACCTACCTACCTAAAATAATCAATAAATTAAAAACTATAAAGTTTCAAATACAGTGACAGTAAACCAAACTTTTGCAAGTAAAAACTTCCCGTCATCAGCATATCTAATAAAATTTTCAAAGTTTTCTTTTGTCAAAATGATGGATTTTTTAACGTGATAACCTGAAGATTTTTCCTTCGAAATGCTTTTAAATATGGTATATTTTTTTATGTCAACGTTGCTTTCGACATATAATTCTGAGTAGGTAGTCCATATTGTAGATGCTTTATACTTTTTTATCATTTCGAAATACTTGCTTTAAAAATTTCAGCAGATTTACAAGTAACGTTTGTTTATACAAATATCAATCCATAGTAACGCTCTGATAAAGCGTCAAACACAAAATTTAATTGTACGAGTGCAAGCGTAGCTATGTTTGGAAACGCAAAATAGTGTTCAAAATAAATTGCCATTTATTTCCTGTTTTAGAGCGGGATTAGATAAAATTTTGTACTCAACACGTTATGAAAAAAGTAATTTTATTTAACTCATGTAATTTAAATTAGTAATAATAAAATTAGTCTTTTCATAACTAGTTAGGTAATAGTAATTTACATTATAAGTCCGGTAGGTGACTTATTACAGCACAAGTTGTTTTAACGGAATATAAATAAACGAGTACTATTTTCATAATTCTTTTTAAAATTAATAAAAAGTTATAATTATTGAGATTTAATACACTGCTGGCCACTCGAACTTACACATAGAGACTTTTAGGCAAAATTTAAAGTTCAATATTTTCAACAGGAATGCAAATTTTTGAACGCGGTTTGCCAATTTTAAGAGCTACTTTTTTTCGGATTAAGCTGCATGTCGTATATTTATCGTAGGACCATAAGTTTATTATATACGGGGTGATCAATGAAGTCATGCAAAAAATCAAAAAGTTTGTATGAGTGAAATTTCCGCAAAAAATTTTTTTGGTCGTTGCAATATGGTTCCTTACTAAGGTAACATCAATATCTCTAGACGGTTTTGTCAGTTTTTGGATTAAGGCCCTTAGGCCTTATACACACTACTCAACATAAAATTTGGATACCGAAATCTTTAAAATGCTATAACTTGAAATTGGATTGACGGTTCTTGATGATTTTTGCGGATTTGGATCCTTACTTCATGTATATTTTCTATGGTCTAAGCATTTTATTTGAGGGTTGAAATTTATACATTATACCGGGTCGATAATAAACAAAAACGTAGCGACAAGAACAAGTTTATTACATTAAATTCTACAATATACAACATTGCTTAACAACGACCAAAAGTCAATTCTTAAAAAATTTATAATTCTAATTCTGGTAATTTTTAATAACTGAAAAAAAAATTAACTAAAAAATTAAAAATTAATTTAATTTAAACTTAAATTAAAATTAAAATAAAATTACCTAATTAAAATTAGGTACATTAATTAAAAAAAGGAGAAGCTAATATTTTGTTGGTCCTCCTGCTCGGAATATTACTTCCCGACATCGATTTGGTAGAGTATCCACAAGATTATTTATAAAATCTTGTGGAATATTCTCCCATTCTTTACGAATGGCCTCACTGAGCGTTTCTAAGGTTTCAGGGGGTACATCAAGAGATCTTACTTTAAGTTTTAAATAAGACCAAACGTGTTCGATGACATTAAGATCCGGAGACTTTGCAGGCCAGTCCATCCTATTGATGTTTTGTGCCCGCAAAAACTGTGTGATCCTTCGCGCTCTGTGAGATCGAGCGTTGTCATCCACCAATAGAATTTCTGGGCCGTAATGTCGAGCAAAAGGAGCAACAGTAGGTTTCAAAATTTCCTCCTGATAAACAGTAGCATTAATGGTTTGGTTGGTAATGAATAGCTAGGTTTTACCATTTCTTATGATACCTCCCCACACTGTAACAACTCCGCCACCAAATGCTTCTTGAGGGGCCATATTTTCCTCCAAATATCGCTGATTTGGCCTTCTCCAAACTAATATTCGGCCATCGGAGTGAAACAATTTAAATCTTGTTTCGTCAGTAAATACACAATGGCTCCACTCTGCATCATCCCAATTCGCATGCCGATTTGCCCATGCCCGCCTATTCGTTCTATGGCGTTGTAATAACCGCACACATTTTGCTCTGCGACGGGCTCTATAATTTAAAATGTTTGGCATTATGTTATGTTTAAAAAAAAAAATCTCACCTCAAGTTGTTTTCATTTAATGTTCTTCTCTTCTGTCTGAAACTCTCACCCCAGTTTGTTGTCTTAAAGAGTCATTTAGTTTTCTAGAGTTCTTTGTTCTATTCCGCATAGTTTCTCTCATTAAAATTCTTTCGGTTCTTTGGTTTATTTTTTTTGTATGTCCACCCCCATGCCCATAATTATGATCACCAGTAGTTTCGACGCGGCGCGGCGGTTCAAATGTGCGCAACTTGCTGTTTTGACATTCCTTCGTTGAGAAGTCGAATGCAATTTTCCCTTTCTGCCGTGGTTAAACGCCTCATATTAATTAAACTTTACAAAATTATAACATTGAAATATGTCAGATTATTTCTAAAATAATGTAAACAGTTTTTAATTCCATAGCAACAAATTTGTTTTTCCAATGCCTACTTTGAAATTGACGCGTCGCGTAGAAATTACACCCGATCATAATTATGGGCATGGGGGTGGACAAAGAACTCTGTAAAACTGAATGATTCTTTGAGACAACAAACTGGGGTGTGAGTTTCGGACAGAACAGTGAGAAGAACATTAAATAAAAACAACTTGAGGCGAGAATTTATTTTTACAAAAACTTAAATAATGCCAAACTTTAGAGCGCGTCGTACCCTACGTTTTTGTTTATTATCGACCCGGTATAATGTGTAAATTTCAACCCTCAAATAAAATACTTAGACCATAGAAAATCTACGTGAAATAGGGATTCCAAATCCGCAAAAATCATCAAGAACCGTCAATCGAATGTCAAGTTATAACATTTTAAAGATTTCGGTATCCAAATTTTATGTTGAGTAGTGTGTACAAGGCCTAAGGGCCTTAATCCAAAAACTGACAAAATCGTCTAGAGATATTGATGTTACCTTAGTAAGGAACCATATTGCAACGACCAAAAAAATTTTTTGCGGAAATTTCACTCATACAAACTTTTTGATTTTTTGCATGACTTCATTGATCACCCCGTATATAATAAACTTATGGTCCTACGATAAATATACGACATGCAGCTTAATCCGAAAAAAAGTAGCTCTTAAAATTTGCAAGCCGCGTTCAAAAATTTGCATTCCTGTTGAAAATATTGAACTTTAAATTTTGCCTAAAAGTCACTATGTGTAATAGACGGAGAGCTGGTTACGGAGGGGTAGGGGTGACTCGGTGCATTGAAAATTTTATCATTTACAGATTCGATTGTTACCGACATAGCGTGAGGCGAACCGCCAGAAGGCACCCTGGAAGAATAACGCGAGGGTAGGGGGTTAAATATGCAATTTTTTTACGTAAATTAATTGATAAGGTGCAATGCTGAAAATTTGCCGAATAATAGGAGATAGTACAAGTAAGTAGGGAAAAAATTGCCAGAAGACTAGGCGGAAGATAAAGAGCCGCCAGAAGGCGCTAATGTTGCGAAAAATTTTGCAATAATTATGTGATTCAGTGCACTTCTGGCAATTTCTATACTTATTCTGTAATTCAAAACTAGGTTACCTGCAAAACGCCAGATGGCTAAGTGGAAGAATGACAGAGATATCAGCGATACTAAGAGCGTCGGTGGCCCACTCGATGGTTTAATTTTTCTTATATTTTATATTTTATTTCATTAAGTGTACTTCTGGCGATTTGTCAACATAATTTAGGATATTTCATGACACCATTGGACAAATGCCAGAAGTAAATTTGAAAGACATATATAACGCCGTAATTTTATTAATGAAAATATATGACGATTAATTTTATTTCTATCAAAATGACATTAATCATTTTGAATATTTGTCGAATGTAATTATTATGTCATGTTTGAATTTTCAATATGCCCTACATTATAATTTTTATTTCTACTTCTAATACAATATATATCTTTAATACTACGAATATTGATATTAATTTAATATTAATTGAATAAAAAATTATTCCGTTGAATAACCCTCATTTTCTATGTCGTCATCAAATTCAATGTCCTCGTCGCTGTCATACATTGTCATCATCTTCAGCTGTAAAAGGAAATCAATAATTTAATAAAATTGATAAATTATCAAAATCGAATTCAAAATTAATTTCCGAATTATCACTATCAACGACAACGTCTTTGTCAGATGGTGGTAATTGTGGTCCTTCAAACCATTTGAATTCGTATTCGGATCCGTTCAATATCCATCCGCAATTTTCCGCTTCTAATTCGTATGGATCAAATAACGTTGCATTCGTCCATATATTTGCAATGTAGTGTGTTCTTTCCATTTGCTGGCGTAATTCCACGTAGCAGGGTGGCAAGCAGGAAGCGTCGAAGTTATTTAATTGTTTTTTTTAAGGCTCGTTTACATTTTTTATAGTGTAATTTTGATGGAACAATTCGTATCGGAGCTCATTAACTTTGTCGCAAGATTTGATACCATACATATTGCAAACGAATGATTCAACAATGGAGAAAGTATTTTCTTTATTTACATCTGTATTACCTAATTCAGCGAATGCATTTTGATATTCTTTTGACTTCAAAAGCATTTCATATGGACGTTGTTTTCCTTTTCTGAAAAATGCGGGGTTATAGTCACATCCCGTTAATGCATGAAATCCCGGTAATGCTTGGCACATTTTTAATCCCAGGGATTCATGAAGCGCATTGACATCGACAATGTGACGTTTGTCGAAAATTCCGCACTCAATCCAAATTTTCGATTTAATTTTGTGTAAATTTGCTAATAAAATAACTACAATATCTGTATCTGAACACTTAATTACAATATTTGAATTTGAATCAATTTTGAAAGCATGATATATTATCTTCGTGTCAGCCTCTTCATGAGGAGAACAGCAAAATTCAAACATGATATAATAATTACATTCGACAAATATTCAAAATTATTAATGTCATTTTGATAGAAATAAAATTAATCGTCATATATTTTCATTAATAAAATTACGGCGTTATATATGTCTTTCAAATTTACTTCTGGCATCTCGCCAATGGTGTCATGAAATATCCTAAATTATGTTGACAAATCGCCAGAAGTACACTTAATGAAATAAAATATAAAATATAAGAAAAATTGAGCCATCGAGTGGGCCACCGACGCTCTTAGTATCGCTGATATCTCTGTCATTCTTCCACTTAGCCTTCTGGCGTTTTGCAGGTAGTCTAGTTTTGAATTACAGAATAAGTATGGAAATTGCCAGAAGTGCACTGAGTCACATAATTATTGCAAAATTTTTTGCAACATTAGCGCCTTCTGGCGGCTCTTTATCTTCCGCCTAGTCTTCTGGCAATTTTTTCCCTACTTACTTGTACTATCTCCTATTATTCTGCAAATTTTCAGCATTGCACCTTATCAATTAATTTACGTAAAAAAATTGCTTATTTAACCCCCTACCCTCGCGTTATTCTTCCAGGGTGCCTTCTGGCGGCTCACCTCACGCTATGTCGGTAACAATCGAACCTGTAAGCGATAAAATTTTCAATGCACCGAGTCACCCCTGCCCCTCCGTAGCCAGCTCTTAGACTATAAGTTCGAGTGGCCAGCAGTTTAGTTACTTACGTAACCAGTTATGAGAAAACTAATTTTACTTGACGAATGTAATATTACGTGAGTCAAGTAAAATTACTCTTTCATAACGTGTTAAGTACAAAATTTTGTCTACCGCTCTAAAATAGAAAAGAAATTGCAATTTATTTTGAATTCTATATTACGGTTCCAAACATAGCTACGCTTGCAGTTGTACAACTGAATTTTGTGATTATCTGAACATTACATAGGTTGACATTTGTGTAAACAAACTTCAGTTGTATATCCACTAAATTTTTTTAAGCAAATTAAGTCAAAAATGGTTGATTCAGATGTGGATATTCCATACATACCGGGTGGCCACGAGTATTGACTCGTGGCCACCCGGTATATATGGAATATCCACATCTGAATCAACCATTTTTGACTTAATTTGCTTAAAAAAATTTAGTGGATAGACAACTGAAGTTTGTTTACACAAATGTACGCCCCAATATTTTGGTTGTTTCTGTATTTAAGAATTTGGCTTTTGGTACAAATAAATTAGACAATAATAGGCTACTTTTAGGCTGACAGGAATGAAAATATCACTTCCGGTTGGACCGGAAGTGACATCAACTTTTTTTTCTTAAATGGAATGACTATGTTTTTTTATGGTTTCTCATTAAGCATAAATTTCTATATGCAATAGTTTTTTCAGATGTAAAAAATTCCAAAAAATAAGTGAGATACGAACAATTTTTTAATTTTTTCAAAATGGCCGCGTCAGATGAATGCGATGTAAGAAAATTACTAAGTAGACTATGGAAATTATTAGTAAGGTTGTAGACTTGTCTGTAAAGCAGAAAATAGTTGTTTGAATTACTGATAGGTTCCAGTATTTTTAGTTTTCTTTTCAAAAAAAACGGAATTTCAGTTTCATTTCCGTAGGGGTCTTATGGAATTTCTATAAATGGAACTGTGCTATTTTATTAATCAGAAATAATGATTCATAAACTATAATTTTTTCGCCATTAATCATTTTTTAACGATATCCTTTGTAATAATAGAAGTATTTTTAAAAAGTAAACACAAATTAAACAAGTGAAAAAAACTACATTTTGTTATGCTTTTAGTCCAATTTGTTGGGATGATTCATTACGTTTTCAGCAGAGGGTCGCAATATGACTCAGTGCTTTGACATGTTTTATTTTTCTTTTTTTTGCATTGACTAAAGTAAAAGCTAACTACATTTTGAAACACGGAAAGGGCATCGGTTCCATTTTTATTTAGTAAATGAAAATAAGGAAATGAATGATGATATTTTAAATATAACATTACATTATTTTTTTGCACCTCTATCGCACGGAGAATTCATCAATTTGTAATATTTTTTAAATAATTCTATGGAATGCATTTTCGTAATTAACTCGTTTATTTTAAGTTTTTCGAAAAAACTCTGTATTAGATTTTTTGTCCAAAAAGGTCCGTGCCTTATACTGGTTATAGAGATCGATCGACGGAATACTTAATTTTCGATTTTTATTAGGAAACTCTTCGGAATTTGTAGAATTTATCAAAAAAATCAAATTTTCCAGGATTTGTAGATTCGCTTTTGTTTTCTCAAATTTCTCACAAACGTCAACTAATAGACCTAATCGAACCCTACAATTGCCATTTTTGAAAATCAAAATCGGACCTTCGGTTCGGGAGTTATTAATTTCTTTGAAAAATCATACGCGGCCCTGGAAAACATACTTGCGGTCAACGGATTCGGGCCGCCAGCAATAGGCTTGATTTGTGGCCGGGTACCTTTGATCCCACCAAGTCTCATCGAAATCGATCAATATTCTGGACAGTTATCGTGCTTCCTAGCCCGATTTCGAGGAAACCAGTTTTTTGCAAAAAAAATCAATTTTCATTTGTTTTTCGACATAGCCTCTGGTATACTTATTTGTAGAGCTTTGCCAGCGGCACCATTTCTTTTTTGAAACGTCTCGATCCGACTACCCGTTATCGAGTTATTCAATTTCTCCCGGAAAACTCGAAATGTCTATATCGGGTACTTCCGGTTTCCGAACGGAGCCGAGCTTCCGGCGTTAAGGTTTTCTAAAGACCTCCTATTAACCACCCAAGTTTCATCGCAATCCGAAAACGGATTAAGGGGGCTGGGCGTGACGGACAGACCGACAGACCGACAGACAGACAGACAGACAGACAGACCGACAGACCGACTGACCGACGGACGGAATTTTCTAAATTCGCTCTCGAATCGATAGATATGACTTTCACATCGATCCGACGTTTTTTTCGGGTTTCGATGGTGCACCGGAAAAATGCTAAACGTATACTACATTTTTTTTCAAAATGTAGTAACAAGAAATAATTTTAATATGTATAACGTTACCACCATGAATAAATTACCAAGAATAACAAAACTATTTAAAACCTAAATTATAATAAACCATTATAAAAATTGTTCAAACTGTTCACCGTTATGATTATTACAGAGTAGCGCGATTTATCGTTGCACGTCTAACATTATGTAATTGTTGAGGTGTTATTTGTGCAATTTCGTGTCGAACCCTTTCTTCCAGATCTTGCCTTGTGGTTGGAGCAGTCGTGTAGACTCTATTTTTTAAATGCGCCCAAATAAAAAATCGAGGGGGGTTAAGTCAGGCGACCTTGCAGGCCATCTGACTGGACCATGGATCCCAATCCAACGATCTGAAAATAATTGATTTAAGTAATCCCTAACGATAATAGCATTGTGTGGTTCAGCCCCGTCTTGTTGGAAGTAAACCTCGTCAATATTGGTATTGGGAGTTTGATTAATCCTGGAACTATTATATTTTGGAGAAATTCTAGATATCTTGGTCCAGTTAGAGTTTCGTTAAAAATTATTGGACCTATGATATAGAATATAGAATAGAATATAGAATTTATTCCCAAACATATATATACATTACACTAATACAAAATGCATATACATGGTAAGTTGCGCCTCATGGAGCAGCAGGGAAACATAAGCTAAGTTAGCTCAGTACCAGCAAATTTAGATTATTATAAACAATAAAATAATGTAATATAATAACGCTAGTAAATTTAACATTGGTCGCCCAGTACGCCTAACCAAACATTGAAGCCAAACCGCTCCCGAAACCGCCCCTGTCTCATAATGTGAGGATTGTCAATTGCCCAATATCGAGTGCTGTTTGGATTAAATAACCCAAGGTTTGTAAATCTCGATTCATCAGTGAACAAAATGTTTTTGATAAAATTCTTATTTCTTAATTGGCGTAACTGTAACCAATTACAAAAGGTTATTCTTCGTTGATAATCAGTCTCATACAAAAATTGATGCAATTGATATTTATAAGAACGATAGCTGTGTTTCTTTAAAATTTTTCTGGCTGATTCTTTGGAAACTGGCAATTCATGTTTAATTTGTTTTATCGAAATGTTTGGGTCAACATGCACTAAAGCTAACACGTTAATTTCCGTTTCTTCATCCACAATAAATCTTTCTTCAATTTCTACATTAGGTTCTGTTCTAAATTGTTGCTCGAACCGGGCGAAATAGTTTCTCGAAGGTTGTCTTCTTTCTGGATATCTCCGTCCATACAGACTTTGTGCTCTAGTTGCTTTAGTATACGTCGAGTCTCTCCATAAATAATGATCATGTCAACTTTTTCATCTCTTGAATAATTTTCAGTCATTTTATATTAATTTTATTGTTTATAACAACATTAACAACTTTAATACACTTGCTTCAGCAAATTAGTGAGTCAAGTCAAGACTAATTCAATTGTTGCGAATGTCTGTCATTTTCATGGCTATCTGCAATTTTGGATTTAAATGTAGATAGGTACCTTATTAAAATGATTTGTTGGCGTTTACTTTTAAAAAATACTTCTATTATTACGAAGGACATCGTTAAGAAATGATTAATGACGAAAAAATTATAGTTTATGAATCATTATTTCTGATTAATAAAAGCAATAGCACAGTTCCATTAAAAAAATCCATAGGACCCCACGGAAATGAAAATGAAAATGAAATTCCGTTTTTTTGAAGAAAAACTGAAAATACTGGTACCTATCGGTAATTCAAACAACTATTTTCTTCTTTACAGACAAGTTTACAACCGTACTAATAATTTCCATAGCCTACTTAGTAATTTTCTTCCATCGCATTCATCTGACGCGGTCATTTTGAAAAAATTAAGAAATTGTTCGTATCTCACTTATTTTTGGAATTTTTTACATCTGAAAAAACCGCTGCACTTAGAAATTTATGCTTAATGAGAAACAATCAAAAAAATATAGTCATTCCATTTAAGAAAAAAAAATTGATGTCACTTCCGGTTCAACCGGAAGTGATATTTTCATTCCTGTTAGTCTAAAAGTAGCTTATTATTGTCTAATTTATGTGTACCAAAAACCAAATTTTTAAATACAAAAACAACTAAAATATTGGACTCGTGGATACCCGGTATATAAAAAGTCGGCTAATTTAGAAGTAAATTCAATAATACCTGGTAAAGTAAAAGCATGTATGAAGAAGCATGTAGGTACGAAATTTGAAAATTGCTATCAATAAAAAGGATTAAAAGGATATTTGTAAAAAAATTCTCTTAGCGTACTTCGAAACGATGAAAACTATAAAGCATCTACAATATGAACTACCAACTCAATATTAAAGGCAGAATTACATGTAAAAGGAAACATCGACATAAAAAAATATCATATTAATAGCATTTTTGAAAAGAAACTATGCAGGTTATCACTCTAAAAAATCTATCAGTTTAACAAGAGAAAACTTTGAAAGTTTTATTAGAAATTCTGATGTCGGGAAGTTTTTATTTGCATTTTATTAAGAAGGTGTTTTTTGTTTCTTAGTCTTAAAGTTCTTTTTCTAAATGATGGGTTTAATAATAATCAATTACGTAAAAATTCATTACATCACTAGTTATGTAATGAAACTGACAGTTATGAAAAATGTGACGTTTCGTAACGTCAAAAATGCATTTAAAATTTGACATTACATAACGGGATTAGATAAAAAACATTTATATACAATCACATTATAATTGGAGTTTTATCCACACTTATGAAGTATATAAAGTACCACTTTATCCACTAGTGGAATAATGAAAATTACAATCTTAAATCAAAGACATTTTATTTCATTTTTACTAATATTAATATTAACATTTACATTAATAGACATTTCCTTATTTGTTTTATCATATTTTACTTTGTTTCCATTAATAACAAACTTATAGTTGTCATCGGTTTCAGAACGCATAGTGCTTGTTGAAGTTTTTGATAAATCTGTAGAAACAATGAATGTCTCCTCTGGTAAGGAACGACTAGTACCAGGAGTACCTTGGATTTTTCTTGCGATATCAAGCTTATTGGATATAGAATCCTCGATATAACTTTCTACTATAGCGGAACTTCTCCACCCACCATGTCGTTTAATTGTTGTGAGGTCAGCACATTTATTAGCCAGTAAAGTTGTTGAAGTGCCCCTCATGCAACGGTCGCTATAAGCTTCTGCGTTTGCCAGATTCAAAAATGAAGCAACTCTTGAAGGAACTTTCGACAAAGTGTTGATTCCAACAGGTTGTGAAGTACATGCTTGATTATTGTATCGTAAAAAGAATCTGTCGTTGGATAACTTCTTTGGACGTATGGACATGTATTTTCTACACGTCTTCACAGTATGGATAGAAAATACTTCTTCCATAATTGTGAATTTTAGTGAAACGCCGGTCTTGGTATCTGGTATAGAAACAAGCAGATATGCGCCCCTGTCTTCTACACCATTGATTTTGAAATTCCTCAATTCACAGCAATGACAGGCACCAGACACCCCCATTATTAGTGCAACTTAAAATATTTCAAAGTTCGTTATCTACAATGTCTAAGAGGTTAAGAGATATTACCTTAATCATCAAATATTCTTTATCGCAAGCCCTTGTCAAAAATTTTTCCACGTGTGCTCTTTCCAATACCGCAGCTTTCTTCGCTTTGTACCCTCTCGACTCATTCTTCAGATAGGCAGTGAGCTTACTATCTTTTCCAATGTCTGTATTTTTATGGACCTCTATAGCGGCCTTCAGCATCGAATACTTCGACCACATGGACGAAATTGCATACTTCTTCATCAAATTTAAGAAATACAACAGCAGAACTTCCTCATTTATTATCATTACCCCCGCTTTTCTTTCTTTTCATTAAATTCGGAAAATACTTTTTCATAATGTTCCCTGGATTTCGCAGGCAATAATTGGAGAGTTGCTTCTTTAGCTTCTCGAAGGATTCTCTCAGGAACAAAATCGCTTTCTTGCATTTGTCACCAACAATTTTTACAAATGGAATCGATAAACAATCAAAACTAAATAGCAACCATTCAACACCTTTCAAGTTTTTTAAATTAATTTCAATAATTTTTGACATTACAGCCGCTGACAGAGTGAAATATCAAACAATTTTCTGATGAAACCTGATTCTAAATGACCGTGATTGTGGATAAAACGTTGTATAGCATTCGTGTTTTAGTCGCGTTTTATCCACTCAAGAAAATCAAACTCTTGAACTTCGTTCTCAAGTTTAAACTTTCTGGCGTGGATAAAACTCTATGTAAAGCACTTATACAATAAATAACTATAGTTCGTACTCTAGCAATCGCATCATTTTAATGATGTAGCTATTTTTTTTCATGGTTTATTATGATTATCTTTAGCTTGTCACTGTCAAATAAATAAAACCATAATTTTGGCATTGTTTTATATTATGGAGATTTCAGAGGAAAATAAACTTTTCATGTATTAAATAATTGTTACAACTTTGTATTTAAATATTTTATTTCTTATATTTTTAAGTGTAAAGTCAAAAGTCAAAACTAAATAATAATTGCTTACTAAAAACAATAAGATAGTGTTACTGGGTAACACATTACAGTATCTGATACCGTAATGTTCGATTTACCGGCTACAAATGAGTCCAGGAAATAGTCATTTACCGGACAGTATGAAACTAGTATGAACTATTTCGTAACCTACACAAAGTTTCCTAATTAATAAATAGTTATTATTGCATCAATATAAGAGCTAGTACATACTGAAGATGCCAAAACGTGCTACTGCTTTATATTAAACATTGTTTTCATTTATCGCCGTCAAAATTTATAATATAATTGGAGACAAAAAATATAAACATGTTGCGCCTAAAGTTAAAGTCAATTTTATTCATATTTTATATTTTATGCTTTTTTAAAAAAATAATTCCTAGATATCAATTGTGCATATGGTTAAGTTTAAGAGTAACCATTGTAGTCAAACTTATTGTTATTATTTGATTAATAATTACCTAATCCGATGTTTGCCAATACACCCTCCCAATTTGCACTTTCAATACGACTTTGAATCTCAGACAATGAAACCTTTTCTTGCGGAAATATTATACTCGTACATCTCTTTCATCATCATACGCGCTCAGGAGAGCCCACAGAGAGAGACCAGCTCCTAGCTTTCCTAGAATGATACAGTCAGTGGTAGTGAGCCTGTGCCGGCTTTAAGCTATTCGTCTACTAGACAGATTTCAATGCAAGAGAACCTAGGAGGCGACAAGGGCAGCTTCCCTAGTGGGGTATTGAATTTAGAAAGATTTTTCAAATTGGCCGTTCATTGAGAGTGTAGCTCAGGTGCTATCGCTTGAATTGGGGCAATGTAAATCGAATTACTGCGAAGTATATTATTCACTTGATTAAATGAGCATCTTATTCGATTGAGCACGCCTTATAAGATACAGTTTATATTGTAATCTCGATACTTTTGCACTGTTTTGTTAGCTTCGCTTCTTCTTGAGTTTAACTTTGTAACGTATTATATTTTATAAAGTAGAGGGATTCGAACTTTGTGACTGTGATCCTTTATTATAGTCTTGTTGAAGAAAAAGAATGGCTGCGCTGGGTTCTATCGATTACCGACAGTTAGATTAGATTATGAGGAAGAAGTTTGCTGATTGATCTTGACCACTGTATCTAATTTGGATCTATTGTGGGACTCCTGTTCTAGTTTTTTTTAGAGCACCATCAGCTTTTGGCTTTTCATCGTCAAGTAGTTGGAATCTCAGTCTGGTTAGGGCCTCACATGACATAGGTTTCTGAAGTTTCATCTTCTTCTTCGCAGAATCTGCATGTTGCACCATATACCAAACATATCAGACTCATGTCTATGTCGACAGAGCCCGGTTAGAAGTATTATGCTAATGGCGGTTTATCTTCTTTAAAGAACTCTTTTGCCTGTCTCTGATGCGGGAAACTTTTCAGCCAGTCCGGAGACTTAGGTTGGAGCCATTTGTCAATGAACGCTCGCATGCATGGCTAACTTGTTACAGTCTATTTTCGTATCTGTACATTTAAATTTGAATATCGTAATACGTTATCGTTTTAGTCGAGGCTATATATAGTACAACTGGTTGCCTACCGTTCGTGATCCATGTGAGCCACGCACAGTGATGTTGGCAACGCATTGCTGGCAACGCATTGCTAGCAACGCACCGTAACTGTACCTAATTTCTTAGGAAGCGAGTTATTGTTTTGTTAATGGAATTACAAATTACTGTATTATGTGTGAAATATAGACGTCATTAAGAGAGATTTATCAGATTTGTGGGTTATGTTGTATAGTGTTCATTCGGAACGTACCCATGGACAAAGTTTTAGTCATTCTCGGATTTTGACAGAGGTTTCTTTCTTGGCCATTTTTGGGGATTTTTTTCCGTTTGCCGGCTGGAGGATAAGTTGTGTCACTGAGCACGTGGATAATATTTTGTGAATTTGCTCCTTTAATGGGATTTAGTGCTGTGATGTGACAAGAAAGGAAAGTTATCCCCTTTCTCTCTTTCTTTTTGTTCGTGACACCTTAGGTACTTTATTTGGAGCTCGCTAGTTTTCAACTTTAGATCTAAGAGACAGATTGTATCAAGTCAAAATAGACCGCAATGATAAAGAGGAAACGCCATTTTCAGTAGAAAATAGACTACTGCAGTTTATCCCGTTTCGACTATGTAAAGCAAGGCAAGATTTGAAAGGCTGATGGAATGTATTTTACGGAGACTGCGCTGGATACTTATCTTATCTGTTTGGAACACTTTGTTGTCAGCGGAAATATTTATGGCCAATTTCGAGACTAACCTTTTTGATAGAAAAGAAAGTAGTCTTTTAAAATATGTACACTTTTGGGCAAGATACGCGGATAATGTGTTTTGTAGATGGACTGGTACGGATAGGCAATTATCACAGTTCGTTCATTTTATTAATTCTATAAACAATAAAATTCAGTTTACAGTAGAAATCGAGATAGAACGTTCTTTAAACTTTTTAGATATTTCATTGACACGAAAAGGTCACATTTTAGTAATCGATATTTATATAAAACCCTCTTTTACTGACACACTCATACATGCAAATAGTAATCAATCCTGGAAGATAAAAATGTCAGCTTTTCATAGTTATGTCCATAGATTGTTATCGTTAAAGTTAAATCATGTCAATTTTGAAAAAGAAAATACAACCCTTAAAATAGTAGCAAAAAACAATGGATATCACACATCTCTCATAGACAAGCTAATTAAGAACAAACAAAGAAAGCTGTTGAAAAACATTTTTATAACGCATCCAAAGAAAATAAAAAATGGCATAGTATTGATTTTGTAAAACATGTTAGCAACTCAATTTGTAATAGGTTAAGTAAACTTGGCATTAATACCATTTCCTCGAATACAAACAACTTAGGTCGCTTGTTGATTAACAACATATGGTGTAAGAGAGATAAATTATTTTTATTATTTGTATTTTATTGTAGGAATTAAATTAACAACATTTTAAATCTATTCAAGCTGGCTGCGTTTTTCATCTGAAGAGGTAGCATATAGAGAAAATATCACCACGAATATTAGAGTTTTCTGTAATTTTTCCAATTAAATGCATAATGTCAATTTTTATACAGGAGTAATTATATTTCTGAGTTTTTTAAATTGATCTTTATCGAAGTATAAGTAATTCAAAAGTTTAAATGGATAAACTCCAGTAAATGCCAAGATTTTCTCATCCTTAAATCATTTCCTACATGATTCTCTGTGTTCTAAGCTAAACATGAGCCAAATTACTCTTTTCTGGGTCAGACCGAGTAGTATTGGGCAGAATAGGCCGATAGAAGTAATTTATTATCTCTAGCTGTTTTTAAACTCAAAAGTGCAGAGTATTGTTTACTAAATTGAAAGCAAATTGAATTGATATATTTTTACAGTTTAAATGATTGAATACGAATACTTAAAGACTTACAGTCGCTGTTTAAATCAACTTATTTTTGTTTATATGGAAAGTAGGAATACTTACCATGTTCTAATTTTTTATAGGACGTGTCTAAAACCCAATTAGTTACAATAGTTTCAGACGTTCTTGTAAATAAATACATATTTTTATGTTTGCAGAAACAGGGAACGTGCCAACTTTATATATCATATAAAAATTTTCAGGTTAGCACCAGTGCTAAATAGGAAAGCGGATCGGAACATTATTCGCAGATTCAATGTTGACCATTTTATATTATTTGCCTGCTCCTTATTTCCAACTATATGAAAGGTATCCCGATGGAAATTGAATTCAAGATTTCAATTTAGTTGTTGCTTACATAAGTTACCTCTTTGCCTCGAATTTACGTTAGAAAAATATCCATTTCTTATCTAGATGGTTTCATTACGTTAAAAAATACAGAACACGTGAACGGCCAGGAATAATTATTGTAAAGGAGCAAAACCAAAAAGTAAATTGAAAAAGACGAAATTACAATTATGTGCAGCGCTCTTGACACTTTGTAAAGTCAAAGGGACAGAGACGAGTCTGACTAAGTAGTACAGCGATGCGTATCTGCATATAATAGAAGAGAAGCTTTTTTTTCTTCTTCGATTCTTTAGGACTTTCTGCCACATGTATTTTTTTTTAAGCTGTGCTCGGAGAATCTACAAAATAGCACAATTAACCAGTATGTTACTATTAAATAACCTCTACGCCTGTGACTTTTACGTCAAAGGATCAGTTAGAGGTTGCTTTCTTTTTTTAAAATAGACAACACAAATAAGTACTAAAACTGAAATTAAATATTTCGCTGACGTTTCGGACATCTAATCTGTTTCCTCTTTCAAGGCTTTTATTGAAAAATCTTTTTTGCTGTGTATGATAAATACACAGCTCTAAGAATGTTTGTTATATTCAATATCCATAGATATTTACTGCTTACATAGAACTGTTGATGTGGTTGACAGTTTTTTTAGTTTTTATACAATGTTAAGTTTGTGAAGTTCTTCTTTTAATATTGGCAACCAAGTTGTACTTAACATTGTATAAAAACTAAAAAACTGTTAACTATATCAACAGTTCTATGTAAATAGTAAGTATCTATGAATATTGAATATAACAAACATTCTTAGAGCTGTGTATTTACCATACACAGCAAACAAGATCAGATTTCCGAAACGTCGGCGAAATATTTAATTTCTAGTTTTTATACTTATTTGTGTTGTTTATTTAAAACTAAACAACCTCTAACTGATCCTTTGAAGTAAAAGTCACAGGCGTAGAGGTTATTTACCAGTAACATGGTTAATTGTGATATTTTGCAGATTCCCCGAGCACCGCTTAAAAAGAAAAACATATGTGGCAGGATATCCCAAAGAATTGAAGAAGGAAAAAATTAAGATAATGCCACAAATAACATTTGGACAATATTAAGATAAGCTTGTAATCTAAGGAAGATGAAATTACGATAACATTACGGTTATGTTACGTCTTCGTCATTTTGTAAAGTCAGAAAGACGCAGACGAATCTGACTAATTTTAATTTCAATTTCAACTCCTTTTTAAAACCAATAATATAGTAAAAATGACCACTACAAAATTCACAAGACATTAACAAAATGCAATTAATTTTCTCAGTAATTCATGCACCAGTTTTATAATACTTTATATTGCTGAATAGATAATCAAAAGCCCTTTCAAACAAGGTGTCACTAATATAAAATTTCCAGAGGGATAGTCCATAATTCAGAGGGAGTAAACGCAAGAGATGTTATTTTAAGCTTAAAAATGACTATTTTAAATTAAAACTCGACCTGCTTCAGGATTCTTTCTGAAAGTTTATAATTACTCGTACAGTATATATGATCTAAATTGGGACAGCATAAAAACAAAAACTCGGAGTAAAGTCGGCATCTCCTTCATGGGACTTTTAAGAACTTGAATCGGTGTCTACATTAATAATAATTGGATTAATAGGTGGTAATATAGAATATAAATTTTTCTCTTTTATCACATGAGATACACACTTCCTCCATATTTCGCTTTTGCCTATTTCGTCTACTTATTATCTTTATATTCTTTAAGGCAGATACACCAAATTGTGGGGATTGATTATATTGACGTAGTCTTGTTTTTACGTCAGTCCACACCATTTCAATGGGGTTGAAAACGCAATAATATGGAGGCAGAGGTAAAATAGCATGATCGTGTGCTTCAAAAATTTTTTCAACGGCATATTCCTTTTTAAAATGTTGCTTTTCAATCAGTTCTAATTAAGTCTTTTTTGTGTTTTTTTCTGGTATTTCCAAGCCTTTACCTTTCACAAATTCAATGATATCGCATTTTCTTCTCTTGGTGTTTGGAATTTTTGTGTGTTGCCGCGAATGGTATGACGCATTGCCCATAACAATTACGGAATTTGGCGGGATATTTGGTAACAGCTGTTCGTTTGCCCACTTCTTAAATAATTCGGCTGTCCTATCCTCGTGGTAGTCGGCAGAGGATTGCTTGATGTTTTTAGCAGACAACAACGTATTTGGAATAAAATTGGTTTTACTTCCAGCATGTAGAATTATAATTATTTTTCCCCTAGAACATGGAGCACTTAAATTACACTTTTTGGCGTTATCTACCCAACCGTATTGAACTACATCATGGGTGTCAAGCCATGTTTCGTCAAGATAAATTATGTCTCTACATGCATCTCGATATTCTTTTATTTTTCGCAGGTACTCGTGTCGATGATCAACGATGCATGCTGATTCCATATGTACCATTTGTTTGTCCAATTTTTTGTACCTAAAACCGCAATCGAGCAAAACGTTTCGCAAAGTATCTAATGATTTATAGTTATAATCTGGATAGTCGTGTAACTTATCCCTAATCACTTCGAATGTGGGCATCTTCTGTTCATTTTAAAAGTCGTATACAAATCGACGAATGACATCCTAGGATGCGTTATCAAGTTTTTTAAGCTTTCGTAAAACTCTTTTCCGTTTCATGGAATGATCAACTACATCCCCTGCTCTAATAACCCTATAAATTATAGTACGGCTAAATTTGGTTTATTCACAAATCCTCTTCACAATTTGATTATATGAAGAATCAATACTTTCGCCTTTTAAACACGAGTAAATATTCGAAATAACCCTTCTTGTTTGAACATGTAAGTCTTTGTTTTCAAACTCCTCTGGTATGGGCTCTGTACCAAAATCGCCAGTATCGTTGTCACTACTATCTAAATGTCTCCAAAATGCCATTTTAAACAATTAATTGCAAAAAATCACTCAAACACAGTAATAAAACTAAAAATTTGTTCAGATATTTACTAGAATTAAGTAATTTATAACGCTATCTGACTGTACTGCACTATCTTGTACAGATCATATGATACAAATAGTTCATACGTATTTTCTGATTTATATATTATGGCATGCAAAAACTCTGAACAAGGTTGGTGTTGACAAATCAAATTGGCTAAGCATCTAATTCCACCTATGTTCCTATGTGACAAGCGGATCAAGTCCACGTGGACTGTAGACGAGGAGTGGTGAATATAAATTCTGTGCTCTCTTATTCAACGTGAAGCGATATATTGACAATACCCCGTAAGATCCTCTAGTTCCGTGCTGTTCCAATTGAGTTCATACTATAAAATGAATGTATTCCATACATATGGACCGCGCCGAAAGTATATCCCCATATAACAGAAAACAACTTTGTGAATTGAATATTATGAATTTACGATTGTGATCTGTGCTTTCGCCATTCAACGAGTCTGATTAATTGTATGGCGACGGCGATATGTAGCCCGATATAATATAAATAAGTTTATAAAATTACGATTGCATGCGTTGCCTTCGCCATTTAGTAGAATCAAAGGGACGCAGACGAATCTGACTAATTAGTATGGCGATATTACCCGCATGTAGCGCATAATAAGATTGTAAATTGAAGACTAGAAAATTATGATTAGGCCCCGCGCCTTCACCATTTTGTAGACACCGGAGAGAGTAGAGGAGTCTGACCAATAGTAATATGTAGGTATTCACAAAGTATAACAGAAAACAAGTGTGTTTTACTACTTACTAATTAGCATGGTGGTATGTATCTGCATATAACAGAAAACAGTTACGGCAAAAGACAAATTATATTATAAGGAGAGAAAAATTTAGAATTGTGATATTTTTTTTCAAATTTAGTTATTTTGCCAAAACACCTATCATTATCCAAAGTTGACACACTGCTATTTAATTTTTATTCTGCCCGACATCAGCACAATTCACTGTTACGAGCCTAAGCAAGTACACATTACACAGGCAATATTTTTAATTTTTATTGTTCATGCAGGTATTCGCATTCAACGACGCCTTACCACCATTTGTAATAATAACATAAATTGAAGCTAATTGAAACCTTTATAAGAAAACATTAACACAGTTCCTGTACTGGGTGAGGTAAAAAATATTCAAGGAAATTAAGATTCCTTTCTTAACAATTTCTCCAATCACTATACAGGGTGATCCATGAGGAACTGTAAATACTTCCAAGGGCAGTAGAGGACCGCTTGGGTATTCAGGAAGAGCCATTGAAATTTTCCTGTCGAACTTAATTTCTGACATACAGGGTCATTTTGGTCTAAATTTATTTTAGCCAGAACGTCCTTACTATTGATCGGGTTTTGTGTAAATTTTAGACACTATTTATCACAGTTGATAGATTGCTATTATACAGTGAGCACGTAAAGGTTGGAATAAATTCATTAAAATAGTTACAAAACAAGTGACAAAAATTCGCTCAGACCCGTCGATTTTTAAATGCATCTCTCAATCTGTCTATTTAAAAAAAAAGTGCTGCAAATACTTTTTTAAAAGTTATGACGCCATCGCCATTTTTTTTAAATGGCAACCCCCATTTTTTAAAATGTCATTTGAAAGAGCACATTTTTCTGCATACAGTATGTTAAATTCTAGGGAGTATTGCATGACGAAATTATCGAGAAAAAAACATTTAACTTTAATAGAACATATTCATTACTTATCGTCGAACATTTTTACAACTTACATTTTTTTTTGTGTTTACGCTTTTTTTCGTTTACTTAGCAAAGCAGGCCTGGCTCTAACACATTAGTTGGTTACGCGCCTTGTAGTATTATACCTAGAAAAATATATGTTTTGAATTCTTTATGGTAATACTAAGAAGTTTTTTTTAGCTAGTTCTTTTAACGCCGTGTGGGTCGAGCGCGACCCGCATAGAGACAGTAGTATGATAGTCAGTAAGACAATAGTCACTTACGCCGCAGAACGCTATAGTTATTTATCAGTGATAAGTGAATTATAATTGTCCTTTCTTAAATTAATTTAATAATTGTTACGTTAATTGTGTCTGTCGGAGATTTGTTCCTTTTCCTTTTGGCCCCCTTTTGTCCCTCCTATTGCTTGGGCCGACATCGACGACGGAGAATCCATCGAACCTACTGTGTAAGTTTCCGACAAATTCTTTTTGTTTTTTATTATACCTAAATGCAGTTCACTAAATTCACCACGCTGAAAGGGGTAGGCACATTCATTACTATTTACTTCTGATATCGTATTGATAGTGCTGATAATGCAACTTTTAAGTGAGACAGAACGAATTGAAATTTTTATAATGATTGACTATGGAGACAAGTCCCGAACACAAACTATGGTTTGTGAATTATTTAATGGTAAATACCCTAATCGACCTATTACACAATCAACTATTAGCAAAATAGAAAAGAAGTTCCAAGATTGTGGTCATGTAAGAGATAATTTCACGAAAGGTTGTCCTACAATTTCAGAAAACAGTTAGGTGTTTTACTGAAGTCGCATCAGAACAGTCAATTAGTCAGTCGACTGTTTTAAAATATTTGAATAAATGGCACCCATATAAAGTGAATTTAATTCGAGAGCTTAACGAAGACGATTTCGACCGCAGAGTAGATTTTTGCGAAACCATGATGGAACGATGTAATATCAATCCACATTTCTTAAGTCTAATACTTTTCTCTGACGAGGCCACCTTCGGTTTAAATAGCACTGTGAATCAGCAAAATTGTTGACATTGGTCACGTGAAAATCCACACTGGATGGTGGAGGTTCATACTCAGTTTCCACAGAAAGTTAACGTGTGAGCTGGAATTGTTGGGACTACAATATTGGGTCCAATTTTTATTCAAGGTTCATTAGATGGCGAAAAATATTCGGAGCTGCTCCAACAAAACATAATTCCAGAACTTGTCGCACTATATCCAAATGGTGAAAACTCTAATGTGCCGGAAAACTCCATATGGTTTGAACAGGATGGCGCACCGCCACATTATTCGGTAATAGTGCGTAATTATTTAAACGAAATTTTCCCACGCTGATGGATTGGTAGACGCGGATCAATAGAATAGCCAGCTAGATCTCCGGACCTAACCCCATTGGTTTACTTTTTATGGGATTACCTTAAATCCAAAGTTTATTTTAATAGACAGAACAATATTGAGGGCTTAAAAGACAGAATTACTTACGAAATTGAAAGAATTGGACCCGAAATAATTACTAACGTTTTGCGAGAAATTCAGTTTCGACTTGGACATTGTCAAGAAGCAAATGGCGCGCAATTTGAACGTTTAATCTAATTATTTTTTGCTGTATTCTTATATTCTTGTATTTTTGTTTTATTATATTGTTATAAGTAGTTAAGAATTTTTTTCTCGATAATTTCGTCATGCAATACTCCCTAGAATTTAACGAATTGTATGCAGAAAAATGTGCTCTTTCAAATTACATTTAAAAAAATAGGGGTTGCTATTTAAAAAAAATGGCGATGACGTCATAACTTTTAAAGCAATATTTGCAGCACTTTTTTTTTAAATAAACACTTTGAGAAATGTATTTAAAAATCGACGGATCTAAGCGAATTTTTGTCACCTGTTTTGTAACTATTTTAATGAATTTATTACAACCTTTACGGGCTCACTGTACATATTTTTTAATTTCAGTGCTGGACTTTTTTAATTCGATTTTTCCCATTCCTGTAAGAATAATCACCCTGCGATTTTTTTCTTTAACTTTCAGGTGCAAATTATAAAAGTCTATACATCACTAAACATAATCATGTAATTAGATTTTTTGTCACACCTTTGCTAATTATTTTACCCGTGACTGAATTTGGCAAAACGTGGAATTTGAAGAAAAACAGCTTTATTTGCTTACAATAATTGTCCAAGTAATTAAAAATGATCCCATTAATTATTTACAAAAATTATTTATAAATATTACAAGTACCTGGAGACAATGTTCAACATGAGAACATCCAACTTCCATAAATTTTTGTTGGCGCTTATTTAAATTGCCAATAGATTTTCTAATTTGCACAGAATAGTTTTTAATTTGGTCACTACAGAGGAAAATTCGCTGAAGTAACTGATCTCTAGTATTTATCGGGACATTGTAGTCTTCCGTTTTGAGATATACCCATAGAAAATAATCGACGGGGTTGAAATCTGGTGATCTAACCGGCCAAGGATAAGGTCCCCCCACGTCCAATCTATATGTTTGGATACTCATCATCCAAATGCCTTCTAACCTCAATACCAAAATGAGGAGGAGCTCCGTCATGCTGGAAGTAACATCCTCTTACCTTGCTTTAAATCAGGTATATTATTTTGTAAGGAACCTAAAAAACCTCTGTAGTTAGTCTTGCCGGAAGATTATATAGGCCAATTAGGTTGTTGCTAATTATACCACACCAAATATTTACCGAGAACTTATATTGAGAATGGGCTTCTCTTGTAGCATGAGGATTGTTATCGGCCCAGTTATGCAGATTTCTTGAATTATATACGCCATCCCGTGTAAATTGGGCTTCGTCTGTGAATAAAGTTCTATATGTAGCCGGTCTGTGATTAATAATCCACTAGCAAAATTCTAACCTATTTACGTTGTCACCCTGTTAAAGTCTTTGCACTTGCTGAATATGATACGGATGTAATCTTTCTTTATTTAGAGTCCTCCAAATCCGCACATGAGGAACTCCTAATTGGGCAGTTATTCGTCGGTTACTTACTTCAGGATGTTCTTGAACAATATTAACATTTTCTTGATCCTCAACGTTTTGAACAATACTTCGTTCCACGTTTGATGATGGAAGACAACCGCTTGAAAAAAAATCAACAAAGGTACGACAAAAAATCTAATTACATGTTTATATTTAGTGATGTATGGACTTTTATAATTGGCACCTGAATGTTAAGAAAAGCATTACAGGGTGATTTTTTTACAGGAATCGCAAAAATCAAATTAAAAAAGTCCGGCACTGGAATTAAGAAAAAAATTATAATAGTAATCTATTAACTGTGATAAGTGTATAAAGTGTCTAAAGTTTAAACAAAATCAGATCAATAGTAAGGACGTTCTGGCCAAAATAAATTTAGATTAATATCAGTTTATCACCCAGTATCTGAATTTAAGAGGAACAGGAAAATTTCAATGGCCGTTCCTGAATACCCAAGTGGTCCTCTACCGCCCCTGGAAGTATGCACTCTTCCTCATGAAACACTCTGTATGTTCCTGTTCCAAGGTTTTAAAAATATATACATAATATATAATTTGAAGTTACAATTCTAGAGAGTTGTAAGTGGCGCACCTTGTATATTATACAGGGTGATTCGTGAGGAGAGGGTCGTACTTTACCAAAAGATAGAAAACATTGAGGTGATCTTAAATCCCCAAACACTAATGGCTAAAGCGGCCCCGTTTTCGAAATACAGAATGTTTTATACTTTTTTGGAAGAACATTCTTTTCGCCATATATCTGTAATGCGTAAGCGGAATCCAATGAAATTTTGTATTTTGATTACAGTAGTCATTCACCATATAATGCCTGGGATATTAATAAAATATCAGGGCTGGACCCGGAATAAGAATATTTTTAAGTTATTCCTAGAAAATAACACTCTGTATACTGTTTCTAAAATATTTGACATTAAAATATTAATTTACACCTAGAAAGATACAACAACCCATAAAAAATCTTTTGGCACCATTTCATTGTTTAAATAAAAAAAAAAAATTGTTGAGGGTTCAAATTTTTTGTTCTTTAAATGAGAAATTGAGAGAAAAAATCACTCTAGGGATTAACTACATTTTTTTTTGTTCCCTATCTGACTAACAAAACGTAGTGCAAATAGGGAGAATAAAAATTCATCACATATACCTGGTAAAATAAAAAAAAATTCTAGTGAATGTGTAATTAATAAACTTAAAAAATAATAAGTAATAAAAATTTACAATTTAACTAGAACATAAGAAATCAATCAATAACTTACTAAATCCAATTAAATTATTTTGAATCATAGTCTATTTTCAAAGTGAACACCGCCAAATCCAATACATTTTCTTGATCGATTTGTCATTTCATTTACGCTTTTTCTAACAATATTTAAATTGTTTTAAATTTCATTGCAAAAATACTCAATTCTTGCAATCAGCTGTTGTCTGGTATTTATTTCTTCTTTATATACTTCAGTTCTTAAATAGCCCCCACAAAAAATAGTCAAGGGGTGTGAGATCTAGTAATCTCGGAGGCCATGCAACGGGACACCCCGAATAATCCACCTATTTGAATATTGTTCATTCAGATAGCTTCTGACTCGTACCGAAAACCACATTCCTCTTGTGTTTGCATTATTTAATAAATTTGGCAGGGTATGTTGTAAAAAATCTAAATAATTGTCACCATTTAAGCGACCTTCAAAAATATGAGATTATTATTGAACATCCCACACCACACATTTACAGAATATCTACGTTGGGAATTCTTTTGGATTATTACACAGGGATTGTCGTGACTCCAAATATTAAAATTTCGAGTATTATTTATACCATCACGGGTAAACTGAGATTAATCGGTAAACAATACTCAACATAGTTCATCTATGGGATAAAACCCAGCGGCAAAAAGTTAACCGAAATACTTCATCACCTGGCACCAATCGTTGGACAATTTGGATATGATAAGGATGCATTTGTTCGCCTTTAATAGTTCTCCAAATTCTGGTTTGAGGAATATTTAATTGTTGATCAATTCTTCTTGTGCTGATTGTTGGGTTCTGGTCAACCACATTTAAAATCAAATCTTTTTCCTGCCAGGTCTGCCTAACAGGACGTTCTATTTTCATGATTGAGGGAACGGTTCCAGTTTCAGAAAGATGCCTAAACACTCTCTAAAATGTTTTATAATCTGGTACATGTTGATTTCCAAACCGGCGTCTGCATTCCCTTTCAGCAGCTTTTGCATTTCCATTGCAATATCCATAGACAAAATCCATATTTGCGTATTCTCTACTCGTGTATGTAAACGGCATGATTTAGAATTATTAAAAGACAATATTGTAACCAGTAAAAGCAACAGTGGTGACGTGACACTACTTAATTACAATATGACTGATTTTTGACAGGTACCTACTTGATTATTAAAAAGTACGTAGCCATAACGTTTAAAACAAATGTAATGGCAAGACTAGATGAATGGAACAATTAATTACTCTTGCAATGAATTCAATATTGCTGAAACCAGAGTTTGGAGAACTACCTTTTGGTAGTGCAGATGGGGAACAAAAAAAATAATATGTAGTTAATCCCTAAAGTGACTTTTTTCTCTCAATTTCTCATTTAAGGAAAAAAAAATTGAACGCTCAACAATTTAATTTTTTATTTAAACAATGAAATGGTGCCAGATTTTTTATGGAATGTTGTATCTTCCTAAGTGTAAACTAATATCTTAATGTCAAATACTTTATAAACAGTATACAGCGTGTTATTTTCTAGGAATAACTTAAAAATACTTTTATTCTGAGTCCGGTCCTGATATTTTATTAACATCCCAGGCATTAGATGGTGAATGACTACTGTAATCAAAATACAAAATTTCATTGGATTCCGCTTACGCATTACAGATATATGGCGAAAAGAATATTCTTCTAAAAAATATAAAACACTCTGTATTTCGAAAACGGGGCCGCTTTAGCCATTACTGTTTGGGGATTTAAGATCACCTCAATGTTTTTGTATCTTTTGATAAAGTACGACCCTCTCCTCACGAATCACCCTGTATAATTACTTTTATTTGCATTGCATCTGGACAGCAAATTAATGTTGTTGATCTTTATGTTAGGTTTATCTCTGCAACAAAAAGCAAAACATGTATACAAGAGAGTGACTCGCGCTATTAGCAACATTGTACGCAAAATATCTCGTTCAGAAGTTTCAAGCCTCCGATAATACGTTGATTGGTAAACAAGGCAATTACCTGCAAGTCGGCCAGACTAAATTTTCTCAGTTATCGGTGAAGCTGTCTGGTTTATATTTTTAAAACGTGAAATAGTCGAAAGGACTTGCCGGTTGTCAGATATTGGTAGCATATTTTGCAGTTAGTGGGCAGCGAGCAAGCAGGGAAAGAGTTTGTGTTAGTTCAGAATTCTTATTGCAAAATGCACTTAGCGGAAAGCCGTTATTTTTTGTAGCAAACAAAAAACACATTACTACGAGGGAATTGGTATGGGTGTATGGACCGGACTGACCACTACAGTGATTTTAGCGTGAATGTTACGCAATTAAAATGGATCTACTATGCATCATCCGAGTAACGTGCTTAGCACAGGTTTTATTATTCTTAACATATATATTAGTACAGGCAATAAAGGCAAAATGTTGTAAGAACCTCGCAAAAATTAATGAAAGAATCATCTCTGTGATTTAAGTAGTTAATAACCTGTAGAATGGAATGATGCATTCTTTGCACTTCCAAGTTCCGGGAAAATTCAAAAAAATTTGTAAAAACTTTTTGATTTTCGGTTTTCTTGCTCTAACGGCTAAAATAATGAAAATACAGAAAAAAGTTTTCAACAAAATTTGTAGCTCGTCTCTTTCTCTACAAAATAGGTCTTTACCAATGTTTGTCTTACTTAAGCCGTTTAGGAGATTAATCCAGTTTTCCACTTATAGTTTTGAGCCGCTCCGAAATGCGCGGAAAATGAGAATTCTCTGGGAGTTTCGTACGACCGGACATATCGATCGGTAATTAATACTATTCAGAGCCGCTAAAAAAAAATGAAAGCAATGTAAAATATAGAGAAAAGTCTCAGCTTTAATGTGGAACTAATCATAAAATTGATACAAACTTTTATCATTGAGAAAAAAGTGTTAGAAGATGACTTAGTAAACTTTATAAAGTTGATTTATTCACATCTTTCAACAATGGGTGCTTTTTCACTGCATGGATTCGATTCCACGCACTTTAATCCATATTTCGTGAAACTTTCATTGAAGAATGTTAAGAAACAAATAAGTTGTATATGTTTTACTGTATAACTGTGCATTATCTGAACGTGTATGAATAAAGTAGACAAATTCAAAAAGTACTGCACGGATTTAAAAAACTCTAAAGTCATTCGAAAGAATTTGTTTTATTGTACTTATAATCCAAAAATTAAGACTGTGCTATTATTATTACTTAAGATATAGCGAATTGAACTCAAAAATTTGGAGGTGATTGATCGATGAGAAATATACCCTCTACTTTGATCGCAAGGCATATTTTTCCAACAAAAGTAATTGGAATAAAATGTTAATTGGATTAATATATCATTATATAAAAATATAGAAGCAAAATTAATTATCAATCCAACGACTCCCGGCAAAGATATGAATAAATCTGTGGATCAACTGTACGAAGTTCACTAAGCCATCCTCTGACACTTTCTATCCACATTAAAGCTGAGACTTTTCTCTACATTTTATGTTATTTTCATTTTTTTCAGAGGCTCTGAATAGTAAGAATTATCGATCGATGAGTCCGGTCGTACGAAACTACTAGAGAATGCTCATTTTTCGCGCATTTTGAAGCGGCTTAAAACTATAAGTGGAAAACTCGATTTATCTTCTAAACGGCTTAAGTAAGACAAAAATTTGTAAATACCTTTTTTGTAGAGAAAAAGACGAGCTACAACTTTTGTTGGGAACTTCTGTCTCTATTTTCATTATTTTGGCCGCTAGAGCAAGAAAACCGTAAATCAAAAGGTTTTTCCAAATTTTTTTAAATTTTCCCGGAACTTGGAAGTGCAAAGAATGCATCATCTCATTCTCCAGGTTATTACCTACTTAAATCCCAGAGATGGTCCTTTTATTAATTTTCGTTATTGTTAATTTGCCTGTACTATATTGTATATTGTTCATTATATATTATTCATTTTCTGCTTCAAAATCTTAATTATCGACCACTGTTTGGCATTCTGGAAAAGAAACATAAAGGACCCCGCAGCAAATGCATGGGTAATTTTGTTGTAGACGAAATCATTGCAAATTCAAGGCATAGAATACTTAGTTCATTTTCAATGAAAACTAATGTGGATAAAGTTCCAATACGTCTTTATTTTAAAAATACAGCAAATCGAAGCTCCAAAATTTAAAATTTAAAAACGCGATATAACGTATTACTTCCACATCCACGTGGTTGATTGGAAGTATAGTAAGCGTAAAAAAAATGTCAAAAGTTTTTTTCTTGAAATAGGCTTGGGAGGTCATGAAAAGTCGAGATTTTAAATTTGAGCGAAAAAAAAATTTCTGTCTGTCTGTTTGTCCGTTTGTCGGTCGGTTTTTTTTTTGTCCGCATGTTTTCTCCGGAACGGTTCAAGATATTGACTTGTCTGAAATTTTGTACACGTATGTATTATAACGACATCTGGAACTGGATTATATTTTGAGATGATTCCGTCGAAGGGTTGGGAGTTAAATAGGAGTAAATAGGGAAAATTAAGTAAATCAAGGTGGTAAGAGTACATAAATTTGGGATTTGGTGTATATACTAAAAACCAAGGCCTCAGATTTCATTCTAATTTTTTTCATACCCCACCACCTCAGCTCCATTATTAATCGAATTGATAACATAAAATTGAGATATTCACTTGAATGTTAGAACACGTATGTATTGTAATGACATCTGATTGAGGTGAGTCCATTCAATGGGTTGGAAGTGGTAGGTTGTGTATAGGGAAAAATAAGTAGGGTAAACTAGAAACTTCATTAACATGCATGGTAGAAACCAACGCCTCAAACTCTTCTATGACATCTACCCCAAATATTATTAAAATTCTTTGGCCAATAATTTCCACATGCTGGAGTGCAAATTTAGTCAAGATGTTTTCTTTAAAGCGACTTGGATGAAAAATCTGAATGTGAAAGTAGTGATTCCTTAGGCAGCGGTTTTTTTTATCGAAACTGTAAATACTTTTAACATTTAATGTACGTTAAGAATATAGTACTGATGTACAGTGTAACATAGGAAAATACATTATTCTAATATTGATATAAGCAAATATAATATTCTTACGTAAATAAGAAGAATCCTATTTTTATTCCAATGGAAATCGGCAAAACAAACAAAATACAAATACTGTTGGAAGCTGCAGTCACCTAGCTAGTACACTGTGGGTTTTAGGATTTGCTAGGTATGAGCAAATATATCCAACTGAAATTAAATTTGGACTTTTTACTACAATAACGCTCATACAATCGATATAATTTCAGCACCTTCCCGTACTTTGTTTTTTCTTGGATGATTAATAACCAAAATATTAATTCAATTCTGCCATCATAATGGACATACATTATTTAACCTCCGTCTAAAATTTGATCCTTATAGCTTTTATAGTTTTCGAGATAGCACGAGTTGTATTCGAAAAATTTAAAATCGTGTATCGCCGAAAAGAGGTGTAAAATTACCATAGGGAATGAACGCGAGCCTATATCACAAATCGGCGTCCGGAAATGGATTCGGCATACAATTTTACATAATATAGACCTACTTTTAAAAGTATGTCCAAGAGATTCATATTACTGAAAGTAAACGGTCTCTGAATCCCCTACTATATACGTATATACGCATATATAGCATAAAGTTGAAGAGAATATTAATAAGTGTGGCTGCGGAACCCCATCGTGTGCATACCCAATAAGCTCATGGAATCTTTTTTTAGTTTTATAAAAAAATTGGAGAATAGGTCTTCTTAAGTGACAAACTTTCATATAGCTTTGCTTTTAAAACATATTACACATTAAGTATGCTTAATTTTGAAATTCCTAGACCGGCATCTAGACACAACAATTTATTTCACTTGCCTTTCTCAAGGACAAACGTAAAAAAATTTTCTTGTATCCAGCAGATGTGCAGTATGTACAATAATTTAAATAATCGATTAGATATATTCACTTGTAGTCTTACAGACATAAAGAATCTGTCTTTAACTTAAATTTTGTATTTTGTTCCTTTTTGTTGGCACAAGTAGCCTCACCGTGTACTATACTTCTTGTATAAGCTGTATATTTTTTATGTATGTATATTGTATATGTATATTTATACTAAAGTGTATTATATAAGTTTAGTTTAGTTAGTTGTCTCTTGGATGAATTCACATGTATTCATGTATTTATGTGTGTATATGTATTTTTCACAAGTGACTATTTTTAATTTTAGTTTTTATCTCCTATTCTGTAATTGGGTTTTTTAACCTGTTGAATCAAATAAATAAATAAATAAATAAATAAATAAATATTGGAGAAAGTTTCAACAAATTGATCTTAAGCTGCGTGTTCTAAAACGAAGTATCTTTTACATTCAATTGCAATCCAATATCACTCGTACTATTTAAAACCGAAACAAAACAATAGTACAATAAAGATAAATCCAAATATTTATTTAATTGTCCATCAGTCTCTTTGCATGAATCTTTTGCATCCTGTTATACAATAATAATTGAAACTCTCGCATTTTCAATGTTCCTGCTCATAATAACAATGTTTCCAGTACGGCCCTGCTTGCACTCTATTTATGCTCACTTGTTGCGTTTCTTATAATATTGTATTGAAATGTAGATGCTGAAAGCATATTTCGTTTGCACTGCTTTGTCGCATTCATATTATAATAATTTCTCAGATTCTTATGCTGCCTTAAAAATATTTTACGATATCACTGGCGTGTTCAAGAGCCCATTCCGGGTATAATTCCAGCAATTATTGAAATGTCCTTTAAATGTTCGCTTTTTAAGCTGATTTAACTGAATTGCAGACAACCAGTTCTATGGAATTTATAAATGCGCAGAAAAGGCAAAATATACGTTACAGGTGGCTTTATCGGAAATCTAGACAAAAAAAGAATATATTATTCCATTAATAGCTGAGATCGATAAACTGCGGGATCGGTTTTAGAAAGAGAGACTTTGTTGTATGCGTAATCGTCATTCGAGGATATATTATGAGATTTTCACGTGAAAACGTTTTAAGTACTTATGAAAAATAAATAAGATATTAAATGTTTGAGTAATTTTTATTACTTCCACATCCACGTAGTGGATTGGAAGTATAGTAATCGCAAAAAAATTTTTAAAAATTTTTATTCGTGAAATAGGTTTAGAATGTCATGAAACGTCGAGATTTTAAATTTGAGCGAAAAAAAAATTTCTGTCTGTCTGTCGGTCTGTCTGTCGGTCTGTCGGTCTGTCTGTCGGTCTGTCGGTCTGTCGGTCTGTCTGTAACTTTTTTTGTCCGCACGTTTTCTCCGGAACGGTTTGAGATATTGACTTGAAATTTTGTACACGTATATATTATGACGAGATCTGGAACTGGATTGTTTTTTGAGGAAATCCGGTGAAGGGTTGGGGGTTAAATAGGGGAAAATAGGGAAAAATAAGTAAAGCAAGCTTGTAAGAGAACAGACACTTGAAATTTGGTGTATGTACTAGAAGTTAAGGCCTAAGATTTTTTTATAACATCTTTCAACCCCCCACCACCCCTACCCCATTAATGGGGTTGATAAAATAAAGTTGAGATTTTCATTTGAAATTTCGTACACGTATGTATTATAACGACGTCTGAAATTAGATTATATTTTGAGATGATTCCGTTGAAGGGTTGGGGGTTAATTTGGGGTAAATAGGGCAATATAAGTAAAACAAGTTGGTAAGAGTACAGAAACTTGAAATTCGGTATACGTACTAGAAGCCAAGGAGTCAGATTTTTTATAATATTTTTCAACCCCCACCACCCCTATTCCAATATGAAAAGGGTTGATTAAATGAAATTGAGATATTCATTTGAAGTTTGGTACACGTATGTATTATGACGACATCTGGAACTAGATTATAATTTGAGATGATTCCGTTGAAGAGTTGGGGGTTAAATAGGGGTAAATAGGGGAAAATAAGTAAAGCAAGCTGGTAAGACCACAGAAACTTGAAATTCAGTGTATGTACTAGAAGCCAAAGCGTCAGATTTTTTTATAATATTTTTCAACCCCCACCACCCCTACTACAATATGAAAAGGGTTGATTAAATAAAATTGAGATATTCATTTGAAATTTGGTACACGTATGTATTATAACGACATCTGGAACTAGATTATAATTTGAGATGATTCCGTTGAAGGGTTGGGGGTTAAATAGGGGTAAATAGGGGAAAATAAGTAAAGCAAGCTGGTAAGACTACAGAAACTTTAAATTCGGTGTATATACTAGAAGCCAAGGTCTCAGATTATTTATAATATTTTTCAACCCCCACCACCCCTACTTCATTATTACAAGGGTTGATAAAATAAAATTGAGATATTCATTTGAAATTTGATACACGTATGAATTATAACGACATCTGGAACTAGATTATTCTTTGAGATGATTCCTTTGAAGGGTTCGGGGTTATTTAGCGGTAAATAGGGGGAAATAAGTAAAGCAAGCAGGTATGACTACAGAAACTTGAAATTCGGTGTATGTACAAGAGGCAAATGCCCCAGATTTTTTGATAATTTATTTCAGCCCCCACCACCCCTACTCCATTATTCAAGGGGTTGATAAAATAAAATTGAGATATTCACATGAAATTTAGTACGCATATGTATCCTAACGACATCTGGAACTAGATTATATTTTGAGATGATTCCGTTGAAGGGTTGGAGGTTAAATAGGGGTAAATAGGGGAAAATAAGTAAAGCAAGCTGGTAAGACTACAGAAACTTGAAATTCGGTGTATGTACTAGAAGCGAAGGTCTCAGGTTTTTTTATTAGTATTTTCTATTTCTCCCCACCACCCCCACTCCCTTATTAAGAGTTGATAAAATTAAATTTAAATTTTCACTTGAAATTTGGTACATTTATATATTATAATTATATCTGAAACTAGATTATATTTTGACATGATTGCGTTGAAGGAGTGGGGGTAAGTAGAGGTAAATAGGGAAAAATAAGTAAAGCAAGCTGGTAAGAGTATTGTAACTTGAAATTCGGTGTATGTCCTAGAAGCCAAGACCTCAAATTTTTTAAGAATATGTTTCAACCCTTCCACTACCCTTACTACATTATTAAAGGGGTTGATAAAATAAAATTGAGATATTCACTTGTAATTTGGTAGACATATGTATTATAACGACATCTGGAACTAGATTATATTTTGGGATGATTCCGTAGAAGGGTTAGGGTTAATAGGAGTGACTAGGGGAAAATATGTAAATCAAGGTGATAAGAGTACAGAAATTTGGGATTCGGTGTATATACTAGAAACCAAGGTCTCAGATTTCTTTCTAATATTTTTCAAACTCCACCACCTCCGCTTCATTATTAATGGGATTGATAACATCAAATTGAGATATTCACTTGAGATTAGTACACGTATGTATTGTAGTGACATCTGATTGAGATGCCTCCATTGAAGGGGTGGGAGGTGAATAGTAGAAAATAAGTAGGGTGAACTAAAAACTTCATTTTTAACGTATATGGTAGAAACCAACTCCTCAAACTTTTCTATGACATCTGCCCCAAATATTATTAAAATTCTATGACCAATAATTTCCACATACTAGAGTGCAAATATAGTCAAGATGTTTCCTTTAAAACGACTTGGATGAAGAATCTGGATGTGGAAGTAGTGATTCCTTAGGCAGCGGTTTTTCTTGTATGTTACAAGTAACAAGTATCATCTATTTAAAATAGACAACAAACTCAAATAAGTATCAAGCAAACTTTTACTAAATTTATTTGATAGTATTTTTGTTGAAAATAAACATTTAAAAACCGAAATTACCGAAATCACGTATAAATAGATATCGTGAAAGTATCCTGTTTTCGAAGAAATTTGTCTGTATACTGCCGTGATTAGCAAAAACGCAGTACCTATCTACAGAAAAGTAATAATGGAGATAAACAGCTTTTTCTTTTTATTGCAGCCATAGCAACTTATATGGTATTGGTATTGGCACAATTTTTATGCCATAAATAATTGCTCGCTAAATAATAATTTCCCCAAAAAGTTAAACAAAAATAAAGGGTGCTATTTGTATGTCAGATACTAAGCATAGACCTATATTTTCGTTAGATACGGCACAATAAGGGTCTTTATATCTATAGCTTTCGTGGTACATACGGTATTCTTATTAAGTTCTATAGATAGAAAACCGAATTTTGAGCCAGTATATGCTAAAATCTCATTGTTGAAACTTTTTGTAAATACTGCGTTTTCGCTAAGCACGGCAGTATATTACTATAGGAAAATTAGACAATAATATGGCAAATCTACGGAAAACCTCCAGCATGGAAATTTTTGTACTGACCTTTACTTCGTTGTTCTTAACAATAATTCGTCAAAAGTCCTCATCGATGTGACAAATGCTAAAAAAATAAAAATAATGGAGTCACTGTTTACATATTCGGTATGGCGATAATTTCACCAACATACATAAATAACATCGAAATAGTCAAATACATGGTAAAATAGTTGTTTTTTTTAAGTAGTTAAAAGTGTATGGCTATCTAATTATTGTTTAGAAATTCGTCTACTGAATAACAGCCATTTATTAAATAGTTTCGCAATTCCTTTTTAAAAGAATATAAGGAAGCCTTCTCTTTAATTTAGGAGGGTATGGATTTGAAAAATTTTACACCAGCCAGTAGTGAAGACTTCTCGTACTGTGCTGTTCTGCGTTTCTGTATTTTCAGTAGACTACCATGTCTAGTAGGGTAATTATGTAGTTGAGAAGTTGTTTCATATTTGCCAATATTCTTTTTTGTATATATGAGACAATTGTACATATTCATGCAAGGAAATGTCAATATAGCATGTTGCTTAAAGAATACTCTATTTGACTGAGTATTCTGTGGGTCAAAAATTAATCGGACGACTCGTTTTTGAGCAATTAGAACCCTCCCGATCTCAGAAGCGCCACCCCACAAAATGACGCTATACGACAGTGCCGAATTAATGAGACTATAATACACATTTAATAATGAGTTTTGATCTAAAGCATTTTTTAGTTGCAAGATTGCATAGTAGCCCCTACTTATTTTTCGACAAATATTGCTAATATGGTATTTCCAGCTCATATTACTGTCAATATGTACACCAAGAAATTTTGATGTTGCACTTTGGACAAGTGTTAATAGGTTAAATGTTACATTTATGACAGTGTGAAATTTTATTCTATCAAAAAACTGCATTAAGACAGTTTTTCTCGTATTAACTATTAATTTATAAATACCTCACCAATTTGTAAATTGTTCAAAGAGAGTATTGAGCTTCTACAATTCCTCAGGGGTGTCTGCCTCTTCTGCTATGGAGATATCGTCTGCGAACAGCACAAAGGTCTAATAAGCCTAGCACACAGTACATTCTTACCAAACATTAAATAATTTCTCAATATCCCCAATTGGTTTACTTTTCCACATTTTTTGGTCAATGTATTCAATTTGCATGCTTTCTGAATTTTCAAGATATAGAAGGTCTGTGGAATTATTTATTGAACAAGTTATGAACTTTCATCTTTGTTTTTGGTCTGAAATTTTCTCCAGACAGTCTTCTTCTTTTCGTCTTTTCATTTCAGAATGTGTTACTTAACTAACCCACAAACCGGTTCGACTCCGAAAAATTGGGCTTCAACAACATGTTATAAGGCCATCAGTTAACTTAATAACCTTCTAGTTCTTCGAGTCCTGGCATCAACATCAAGGTAATCTTGTATTTTGCCTGTTGGTTAGGAGAATGTCTGTATTTGCAGACAATTTCATACTTAAGGGAGCAAAATTTGAGAGAATCTAATGCGGTCTGACTGTCTGAGGAGCTCTGGTTTCTCTTCATTTCGAATAATAAATTCCTGGGCACACAGATCGATAACATAAATTTCTACCTGGAAAAGAGTTGAGTGCTGCCTAGCACCTAGCACCTAGCAACTAGCACAATTAGTCGTGGGAACGTAGCAATGACTATTGTAGGCACTTTAAAGTGTTTTGGTACTAGTCACAGGCACGTAATAGGAACGTTCCTAATACGTGTTTATGACCAAAATGGGGAATATTTTTTGGTGACGATAACGTTCCAGCCACGTTCCTGGAACTTGTCTGGCTACGTTCCAATGACGTTGTTGCTCCGGAGCGGCGACGTGGCGGCGTAGACGCCGCAACTTTCAGAAAACTTTACCACACCCTACTCTTTCAAATCGATGTTGCCTCTTCTTTGTCTTGCAACCGATTTTATTATATTTATGTTTCATTCTTACATATGATTCTTGTTCTTGTTCATTTCCCTAACTCAGAAATTTAATAGAATATCAGAAGGTAATATTAGACAGCAAAGCTTGTGCTATTTTCCAATGGTCTAAGGGTCACAATTAAAACGAATGCAATTTTACTGACAAACATAATGATAAAACGTCCGAATCTAACCACGCGCCTTTAAAATTTGCATTCTTTAATGAAAATATTGTTTTCAAAATATGTAATGTCATGCGAGAATATGACACACTAGATACCGAAATCTATTTTTTATTGTTCTTCGGAACTTAACACTACTTTTTATGTATTCATTTGTTGTATTTGGTGAAGAAATGGCGATAAATTAAATTTATTAGTCAATTGTGAAATTATGGTTCATGTGTTATAACAATGGCGTCGATAATTTTGGCCATCAACATGGCGTATTTCAGAAAATATGACTTTAAGGTCGTTTTCACCTAGAAATGCTACTTGAAAGTAATTGCTACTTGGCGATAGTGACGAAAACTGCAAATACGTAACTTTAAAGTTATATTTACCACAAATCTGCGAATGGAACTGTAGCATCACTTTAAAGTCGTAGCAAAGTTGTGACTACCATAAATTACCTCTTCAAAGTTGCCGCTGCCACCTCATGGTTACATTTTTCCCGATATTGATTCGGAATGTACGTGTTAGGCGTACGTTGAGGTCTAGACTGAACGCGTTCCTAGCTTTTGCTGTTTATCATTTACCTAACTTCACACTGAAAAACCTATCAGCTGTCGCAATTTACTTGTATGCAGCCATATATCAACGACTTAATAAACATAAACCTTGTTGGTATAACATACTATTACAGTGATAGATAACATAGAAGAAAGGTAGGTGTAATAAAACTGTGTTGAAATATTAAATTTTGTTGCCTTATTTTGAACATAAAATGTTGCATAGCATAATATAGCAGCATATAATTCTAGTCTAGGTTAGGCAAACATATTATATAGGTTAGGTTTGTTGCATTAACTTTATCTATGGTCAACATTCGGAACTAGATGGTGAAATTTACTTCATGGTAAATTTCAGAGGTAATGTGCACTTTGTAGTAGCCGTACACAGTTCTGTAGGTAGCAGTAACGTCATTAACACCTATGAATATTACTTACAAGTACTTGTGAAGGTTTTCAGAACGTCGCGGCAACTATTAAAGCTACTTGAAAGTGATTGCAACTTTGAAGTCTCATTTCAGTGATGCGAGTTAGTCGCTGCTACTATAGTTTACCACCTTCAAGTTCTGAAAACCCGAAAGTCGTCCCACTGGTAACTACCACGTTCCCATGTACCACGAAAGCTACGTAGAAGCATAACTATAAAGTAATCATTAGTGGTAGAAACTACGATGCAGGGACTGTAGACTTGTCAAATAAAGTTATTTTTAGACCAAAGTCGTAAATTTAGTCGCAATTATGCAATGGTTACTCATACGAAGTTCCTATCTCAGTTACTGTCACTTTGGTGCTAGTTGGGCTCTAGGTTGTCTAGCTATTCTCATATTAGTACGGGGTCCAAAGCTTTAAAAATTGAAATGACCCATTCCAACAAGGTAAATGATTTTTGGAAACGAATTCAGGAAGAGGGTCCTTAGGGGCATCAGAAATGGCTTGTTGGACTTTTGTTGGCGCTTGCGCAACTTCTCCACAAGAAAAAAACATGGCCGAATGTTATTTCAAGAATTTGTGTTCTTAAACGTTTACCTCTTCCTAAAAAATTAACTACTTGCGATATCAATCTGATTTTTTATATCTATATACTACAAACACGAGCGCATCTATCTGTACTAATAGACCTTCAAAATCACTTACGGTTTTTTTCTAAATAAATCCAAAATCACATGAACGAATTTTGTGTGTTTGAAATTTCGACGTGCGGGCAACTATATTAAATATTCGAATTTTGTATCTATTACATACGAATGAAATATGGTCTAAAGATCAAAAAAGTTTTTGCAAAAAAAATTAGCTCGATATCTTATACAGTTTTCGAGATACGGATTTTTAAATTCGACCGTAATAATGTCATGTTATTAGCGCGCAACGTGACAGCTACGGCAGGGCTCGTTCTGTGCAATTGTGGATATATCATATATTAGTCTAATACCTAATTTGATTTAGGTGTTATATTATTCTTGATCATTAGATCACTCATTGTCTGAAAATTATTAAACAATTATTTCGGTGCAATAAATACGTGGTTTTAAATTATGATGTAATTTGTTACATGTAATATACTGCCGTCCTAAGCCAAAATGACGTACTTCATTATACGCTCTTCTTGAGATATTTGACATTTTATGCCGCTAATCTCAGCACATCTTATTTTTTTAAATAGTTTCATTCTATTTTTTAATTTAATTCTATGAGGCAGATGCAAAAATAATGGTTCATTGATTATTGAAAAAAGCCGGTCATTTAACAAGGAAACTTTGAAGTACGTCCAATTTGCTTAGGAAATTTTAAGTTACGTCATTTTGGTTTAGGACAGTATATCTAGACTTGCAAATAGTGTACGAAATCTAACGATTTCGTACACTATTTGCAAGTCTTTATAAGTTTTAATAAATTGAGTTTAAAAATAAAAATTGACCTAAACTTCGGATTTAAAAAAAGTACGATATGACTTAAGAAAACAAGCCCTGAATATTGGTGTAAATAAGGACAAATGTTGCCCAACAATGTGAACTTGGATTCCTCACGCCTAGCATAAAATTTGAAGTGCAGCGATGAACAAACTAACACAATAATATTTACGAAAGGTATGTTTAATTTTTCCAAAATAGAAAAACTACAAAAGTTTTGTGAGTATACGACAACAAAGGGTATTTTATAGTATTCACGAAACCAATAAATAATTAGGTGAAAAATATGAAGAAGAAAATATTGTAAATATTGTTTATTGGCAGTCTATGTATTGTGTGACCTGTCAGTTATTCTTTCCGAAGGGGAAAAAGTGAGCAGTTACAGTTGCTTTAAATCAAACAGGCCATCTAAACAGTTTGACTAATCTTGGAGATAACTGCGATGCAATTGGTGATCGTGTCATTGAAGATGGTCGTAAAACCTATGTGAATCTGTATGGCCATAGTGAGTTTAATTAGATTCACCAAGGTAGCATTTATTTTTCATAAAGTTATTAGACATACTTTCGCTAAGTCCTACAAGAGAGCTTACTTACTGCATTTGAAACGGTCATTAAGTCCAGTAGTTTGGTATGCTTAGCTTAGCTTGCAACTGAAGTACTTAGCGAAGCAGGGTCAAACCCTGCTTACTGCAAAATAATTTTAATTGTAAAAATTATTCACAAGAAGTGGTTTAGATTCTCCTATACTTTCCTTACCTAACACAAAATTCTGGATTTTAAATAAATTACCTCGGTGACTTGAAAAACGGTTAAGAAAACACATCACACTCTTCCAGAAATCTTGGATATCTGATAGAGAATAACCAAATAAACCCACAAATGATGACAAAAAACCACAAGTGGTTAAAAAAAACAAAAAGTGGAATTGTAAAGTAGAGTGTGACTAAAAATGTTGCATGTGCATGTGACCTTTCCTACAATTGTTTTAAGCGCAGAAATAATACAGAGCAGTGTTTAACAGACAGTAATTCTTACTAGTCTAGTAGTGCTTTGTCGATGCTTACTGAGCTGTGTATAATTATGCATTATTATTATTATTATTATTATTATTATTATTACTTATAAAGTACACGTTTTGTGTACGTGTTTATATTTTATTTCTATATTGTATAATGATGGTATATATAATAAATATCTCCATATACAACACCTTCATAACCTATAGATCTAATAAATACTATGCCAAATGAGTTTCATTTTACATATTAATATTTTTGTAAAATTATAAATAATAATAACACAATATCAAAAATGTATTGGCTTACTATCTTGATGCATTACAATTAACCACATAGCAGTACGTGAGATAATAGCCGCATGGTAATAGGAGTATCACGGACCTAAATTATGGTTTAATTTGAAAAGTATGTAACTCAAAAATTGTAAAAGATATGGAGCTAATTTTTTTTGCAAAAACTTTTTTGATCTTTAGACCATATTTCATTCGCATATAATATATAAAAAAATTAAACATTTAATATAGTTGATCGCACGTTGAAAATTCAAACACACAAATTTGCTTCCTGTGATTTAGGATTTATTTAGAAAAAAATCGTAAGTGATTTTGAAATTCTAACAGTACAGATATATGCGCTCATGTCAGTAGTATACAAATATAAAAAATCACATCAATATGGTACGTAGTTAATTTTCTAGCGAGAGGTATATGTTTAAAAACACGCATTCTTGAAATAACGTTCCGCCATCTTTTTTTCTTGTGGAGAAGTTGTGCAAGCGCCAAAAAAAGTCCAACAAGCCATTTCGGATGCCCATTAGGACCCTCTTTCGATATGCGAGCTCAAAATTTATTTACCTTGCTGGAATGGGTTACTTGGCGATTTAGACGGCTTTCGAAGGTGTGGACCCTCTACTATATCAACCTCTTCATCTTCGGTCCATCTTTGTGATTCTAATTGAATTTTGCAACATCAATAAGTGATCTCCCAAATCGCATGGTTTGAATTTGAGCACGTGATGTAATCTTAAGGCACTAAGTGGTGCGTACTTCCTCACGTGTAAATGTAGAGGGAACGTTCAAGCATTGCTTACATAGTTGTATGATAGGAGCACATTGCCCCTACAATTCCTAAACAGACAAGGCCCTGCAGCTTCTTCAACTTTCTTATATTAAGTTGTCTTCACTTTGTAGCCACTAGACATACTCCTAGATATTTAATTTCACTGAAAAGGTTTATTATTGTTCCATCTAACGCAAGAACTACCAAATTTAATTATCACGTTGTCATGTAAAGAACAATAATGTGGGCAAAACAAAACAAAACAAAATTTGCATATGGTATGAAACATTAGTCTCATGTATGCATCTTACCGTAATCAGCATGTCTGTGGTTGTTAAAACCTTTGCACGGTTGAGGCAGGGTAGGAAAAATGCCATCTCTGGCTGATGATTTAAAAAAATAGATGCTAGAATATGGCCCATTTTATTTTATTAGAGATTGTGGGGCGATATGCATCCTCTTCCAGATAGCTCCCCTTGGATCGGTGGGCATTATTTTCAAATTGTAAAATTTGCGTAGTTTTCTTTTTGTATAATTTAGTGGCATACATATAATATAATAACCTTTATTTAATAATAAAGAAAAAGTACTAGCACATACCGATAAGTAATCTTAACCAATTAATAATTATTATAGGTAAATAAGTTACATTTACATATGGCATCTAACATAAATGTTTAGTCTTAAAAATTTAATTTTGTTTGCTTATTTATGATGCATACAGTGTGTCCCTCTTTTCATGGAGTCACCCTCATATCTCGCTCACCTGATATCCAAATGTTTTGACATTTTGGTGGTGAATATATACCTATGAAGTGAGTCTTTAGACTTAACTACATTCGACTGTAGTCAGTGGCGTTCGATTATATCATGGAAAAAGAGGGTCGATTTTTGGAAAAAAAGTATTAGCGATTTTATTAGAGAAAAACTAGTAAAATATTCCTAATCAGCACCTTTAGAAACCCCGTTGTACAATATTACATCGTTGTGAGTTCAAAGGCATTTGAGATATGGGCCCTTAAAAATCAATTTTTTTCAACTTAAAATAATTTGTATCTGTGAAATGGATTGTCATATGAAGAAAATGTATTCTTTATTTTTTGTTCAGAATAATGTATTGTACTAGTATGAAATGGTTCTACAAAAAAATTACTATTTTTTTAATAAGGCAAAGATTCTAATTTGTACATACCTACAATGTTTTTAACAAATAATTTTTAATAAAGACCTAAGTAAGCCATGAAAACAAAAGTTATTGCGTGTCAATGTATTGTTGAAAGTCAATAAGTTAATACGTTAAAAATTTAATGAATGATGGATTAATGTTGCATAATAAGTGAACTGATTTTTTTTTATGAAAATGGCTCAACGTTTAACAATGCAAGAAAAAGTGGAATTAGTTCGTTTAGTCGGAGATAATGCCAGATCATTTAGAGAAGCTGCTGATGAATTTAATTTACGGCATCCTGGCCGTCAGCCTCCCATTCGTCATAAATTGGTAGCAAACATTAATACAAATTTTAACAATGGAGGAAATGTATGTAAGTTAAGGGACGCGGGAGGAACGCATTTTACAATATTTTAGAGAACATCCGAGATCTAGCATAAGGCAAGTAGCATTAAATCTAAATTTTAGTAAAAACGTCGTTTGGCATTGTCTGAAAAAACATAGAAAAAGAGCATTCAAACCAAAATTTCTACAGACCCTAGAAGATGGAGATACATACAGAAGATTAGATTTCTGTTTTTGGACCCAGAGTGAATTTTTAAACAATGTTAATTTTATGAAAAACGTCATATTTACTGATGAAGCAACATTCACTACCAATGAGGTAGTATACTCTCAGAATTGCCGTTTTTGGGCTGACGAAAATTCCCACTACTGGTTTATCAGTACTAAAAGCCAATATGTGTCAAAAGTTAACGTTTGGTGTGGTTTATGGAAGGATCAGATTATTGGGCCTTTTTTCATTCCAAGATTGAATGGAGAAGCTTATTTAAATTTGTTGCAAAGAGAAATTAAACCCTTTCTCAATAATCTGCCTCAAGATGTCAGAAGATACTTGTATTATCAACTTGATGGTGCCCCGGCTCATAATGTTGCTGCAAGTGGTTGGCTAGAAGATGATTTTCCAGGTAAATGGATTGGTTTAAGAAGTCAAGTTCAGGAGTTTCCCCCGAGGTCTCAAGACCTGACACCACTTGATTTTTATTTGTGGGGTCGTCTAAAAAATATAGTGTATAATAACAGACGACGTAGCCAAGATGAGTTAATAATCAGAATTAGACAGGCATGTGTTGAAATCACTCCAGCCGAGATTAGAAAAGTTGTACGGCATGTAAGAAAACGGATTGAGCAATGTATTCGGAATGATGGTGGTTACATAGCAAAGTATAATTAAATTATTTGTGTAGATTATTTCTTAGAAACATGGTAGGTATGGTATGTATAAATTAGAATTGTTGCCTTATTAAAAAAGTAGTAATTTTTTGTAGAATCATTTCATACTAGTACAATACATTATTCTGAACAAGAAATAAAGAATACATTTTTTTCATATGACAATCCGTTTCACAGATACAAATTATTTTAAGTTGAAAAAAATTGATTTTTAAGGGCCCATATCTCAAATGCCTTTGAACGCACAACGATGTAATATTGTACAACGGGGTTTCTAAATGTGCTGATTAGGAATATTTTACTAGTTTTTCTCTAATAAAATCGCTAATACTTTTTTTCCAAAAATCGACCCTCTTTTCCCATGATAGAATCGAACGCCACTGACTACAGTCGAATGTGGTTACGTGTAAAGACTTACTTCATAGGTATATATTCACCACCAAAATTTCAAAACATTCGGATATCAAGTGAGCTGTATACATGTTTAACTTACTTTTAAACATAGTTAATGTTTGTGCCTCAACAACATTTTTAGGTAGAGCTTTATGATATGACAAATTAAATTAGATTATAATATCCTCCTCCTCAATAGACTTCGTCTTTTTTGTTGTACTAATACTAAATAGTGGTAGAAGCCATATGGATTTCAGAAAGTTTCTTTATTTTATACTTATGTGGACTTCAGTCCAGTACAAAAATTTTATTTAGCAAAATTTCGGAATGGGCGATTCTCAACATAAATAAATAATATTATACCATTATTTACACGTAACACATTATGAACACAATGTAACATTTATGCAAATATTTTTATTAAATAATGTAAACATGGTATACCACTGTGGAAGCTTGCAATTTTATTTAATCCAATAAGGATATCTGAAACGGTAGAAAGTCATACGCTCTTAGACATAGCAGCACCAGAGCTCTACTTAAAATAATACATGGTATTCTGGAAAGCAGACAGGAAAGAAATCACTTAATATTAGATACGAGGAATCACAATTTATCACAGCTTTAATGAACTGAAAAATTCAATAAGAGTTTAATATAATTCAACAAGCGGTACAGTAACTTGATAATAAATTTAAGCCAGAGTCTGATTAACCAGGAGGTTTACAAAGGCACTAGAACTTTCAAATTAGTCATGTGGAAGTGATTATGTCTTGCTCTGCAAATCGGTACAGATAAATATCCAGTAGTAAGAAAATTTGCCATATTACCATTGTTACGTACAACGGATGTATTAGAACGAGCCATTACATTACTTTATTGTTGTATAATGATAATGAAGCAGCGATTCAAAAAATGGACCTTTTCACAAGCTACTCAAATATAATTATTGCAAGTTTAAATGTTACAATGCATCATCAGCTATTAGGTTTCGGGTAGGACTTTGTTCAGTTTTGAAAAAAATATTTAGTTATTGAACGCATTCGCAGATCTTTTTATTTTTACATCAAAATTATCTTCATATAAGAAAATGTTCTCGGTTTAGGTACTTTATTTTATAATAAAAATGCATACCGTAGCAGAATATAAGAAAATCTATGTGTCGAGAGAGCACTGAACTTAATCCGATCTACAACAAAACCTTTTCAGATCATGTACCATACTAATGTCACCCTTGTAACAAATTCCATCAAAATTCGTTCCCTTGTTTCATCACATACATACAAACATTTTTTAAAAACCAGTTTTTCGTATTCCATGGACCTCAAAACGTAAAAATCAGGTCTTATCTCAATTTTGTGGTAGCCTCCCTAATTTTATGGGTGGGGAGGTTATTATAATGTTTACTCATGTGGCAATCAAAAAATTGTTTGTTAAAAGGCGCGCAAGATTTTACATTTTTTCTTTTTTTTTTCTTTATGAATTAAAGCTATATACATTTTTAAAGAATGGTGGTGGTACTTCAATAATCTCTTGCCAATAGTGCAATAAAACCATACTGAAATTTATCAAAACATAAGAGATTACATTGGTGAGGAAATAGAATACATACTGGTTGATCTGATATAATGGGGAAGAAATGTTGAGTCTATCTTAATAAGAATACGAAAATGAAAGATTTCTTAAAGACAATAAAATACATTTCTAAACCTTCGTGCTATGGTGAGTTCAGTTCAGTTCAGTTGCAGTCTAGTATGTGGGAATTATCGATCATAGAATTTTAATAATATTTGGGGTAGATGTCTTAGAAAAATTTGAGGCGTTGGTATCTACCTTATACGTTAAAAATGAGGTTTCTAGTTTACATTACTTATTTTCCCCTATTCACAACCTACCACCTTCCAACCCTTCAATGGATTCATCTCAATCAGATGTGGTACTAACTTTCAAGTGAATATCTCAATTTTATGTTAACAATCCCATTAATAATGGAGTGATGGTGTCGGGGTTTGAAAAATATTAGAAAGAAATTTGAAACCTTGGTATCTAGTATATACACCAAATCCCAAATTTATGTACTCCTAACAGCTTGATTTATTTATTTTCCCCTATTTACTCCTATTTAACCCCCATCCCTTAAACGGAATCATCCCAAAATATAATCCATTCCGAATATCGTTATAGTACATACGTCTTCCAAATTTCAAGTGAATATCTTAATTTTATTTTATCAACCCCTTTAATAATGGGGGGGGATTGAAAAATATTATTAAGAAGACTGAGGCCTTGGCCTCTAGAACATGCACCGAATTTCAAGTTCCTGTACTCTTACCAGCATGAATTACTTAATTTTCCCTATTTACCTCTACTTACTCCCACTCTTTTAACGCAGTAATGTCAAAATATAATCTAGTTTTAGATATCCTTATAATATATACATGTACCATTTCAAAGGAAAATCTAACTTTAATTTCATCAACTTTTTTGATAAGAGAGAGGGTGGTGGGGGGATGAAAAATGTTATAAAAAAACATGAGGCCTTCGCCTCTAGTATACTTACCAAATCCCAAATTTCTGTACTACTACCAGCTTGCTTTACTTATTTTCCCCTATCTACCCCTATTTAACCCTCAACCCTTCAACGGAATCATCTCAAAATATACACCAGTTCCAGATGGCGTTATAATACATAGGTGTAGCAAATTTCAAATGAATATCTCAATTTTATTTTATCAACCCCTTTAATAATGGAGTAGAGGTGGTGGGGGGGGTTGAAAAATATTATAAAAAACTTTGGTGCCTTGGCTTGTAGTACATACATCGAATTTCAAGTTTCTGTACTCTTACCAGCTTGCTTTACATATTTCTCCCTACTTACCCCTATTTAACACCCAACCCTTCACCGGATATCCTCAAAAAACAATCCAGTTCCAGATCTCGTTAGAACATATACGTACACAAAATTTCAAGTCAATATCTTAAATTGTGAGGAGAAAACGTGCGGACAAAAAAAAGTTACAGACAGACCGATAGACGGAAATTTTTGTTCGCTCAAATTTAAAATTTCGACGTTTCATGACATTCTAAACCTATTTCAAGAAAAAAACAATTTGAAAATTTTTTGCGATTACTATACTTCCAATCCACTACGTGGATGTGGAAGTAATACTCTTAATGTGAACCTTTATCCGTATTGGTTTATGTATTGGCATAAGTTAATTTAAAGAATTGAAAATAACGAACAGAATGGAATTGAAAGAATATAGCAACTTTCTTTATTTTAGTAAATAATTTCAGATATTTTAAATTATCGAAATGACTTGAAGTGAAGAGAGAACTAGACCATCCTTAAGCCAAAAGGATTCTTGAAAAGCGAGCGAGCAACCAATATTAGAAATTACACATATTTTCAGTTAATAGAGTAACTGGAAATAAAATAAATTACTTCCACATCTACGTAGTGGAGTGGAAGTATACTTAGTAATCGTAAAAAAAAATTCCAAATTGTTTGAAATAGGCTTAGAATGTCATAAAACGTTGAGATTTTGAATTTCAGAGAAAGCAAATGTCTGTCTGTCTGTCAATCTGTTGGTACACATATGTATCGTGATGTATCATGACGAGATCTGGAACTGGATTATATTTTGGGCTAATTCCCTTGAAGGGTTGGGAGTTAAATAGGGGTAAATATGGAAAAATAAGTGAGGCAAGCTGATAAGAGTACAGGAACTTCGGATTTGGTATATAAACTAGAAGCCAAAATTGTAATATTCACTTGAAATTTAGTACACGTATATATTATAACGACATTTGGAACTAGATTATATTTTGAGATGATTTCGTTGAAAGGTTGGGGGATAAATAAGGGAAAACATTTTTTATAATATTTTCCAACCCCCTACCACCCCCACTACGGTATTAAAAAGGTTGACAGAATAAAATTGAGATATTTACTTGAAATTTGGTGCACGTATGTATTATAACGTCATCTGGAATTATGTTGCATTTTGAGATGATTCTGTTGAAGGTTTGGGGAACAAGTATTGGGAAATAAGTAGATCAAACTGGTAAGAGCACAAAAAGGAATTTGTCTATATACTAAAAGCCAAGGCCTCAGATTTTTTTACAACTTACTTTACAACAAATAAATTTTAGATGTTGACTTGAAATTTGGTCCACTTATGCATTGTAATGACACCTCATTGAAATGGTTCCATTGAGGGGGTGAGGGGTGTTAGTAAAAGGGGGGTAAATAAGAAAAATAGGCCAATAAAAGTCCAGACACTTAATTTTTGGCGTATATTCTAGAAGCCAACACCTTATATTATAGTTGATTAAGCAATTACTATTTTCACATACTTTAGTGCAAACTAAATATAATCAAGATGTTGAAGATACTTGAATGGGAAATGTGGATCTGGAAGTCGTGATTCCTTGGGCAGTGTCTTTTTTGTTTCCATTAAAAATGTGAAGATGCACATGGTATCAGTAATAACTTTTTGGTTTTTACGTTATAGAAATGAAGCAATCATTTGAAAGCTACATTAATCGTTTTTTATTTTCGTTTTTAGCATACAATATTTGATGTAAGATATTTAACATTAAACTAAATATTTGTCTTATTAGCGCTCGGAACTCATCTTTAAGTTTTCTTATCTCTGGAATTAATAAGCTCATAGAAATTTAAAAACAAATTCATCCCCAGTTTACAAGATTTCTTATTGGGCCTCTGGCAGTTTTTTGCTAGATATGGTACTATTCAAGTTATTGGACGAAAATTATTTTGAGATACATGTATCCCCAATCTAAAACCGCAATTTTGATACTATGAGTTAAAGACTACCCATTTATATGAGAAATAGTATAGAACATTTTTTCTCAAAATTTACTCCCTTTCGGTTACAATCTCAAAATAGACGTGGGACGCAAATACAAAGCCTTCAAATTAAATGGGTATAATAAGACACTACCTACAAATACAACATAGATGAAATACTAACTTTAAATAAATTTATAGTACGCACCTGAATTTCATTGCCGACAGACTTTCCTTACTGTAGTATTTTTATTTGAACTCGTTTGAAAAATTTACTTTTACTATTGCATAGGTACATCCTTGCACAAATGGATTAGTATTCTCAGAAAATTGGAAATACATGAAAAACGTAAAGGAAATATAATGTAAGAAGCGGAACTTTACTATAAGTGCATTATGATTGAATTCATTATGTACTGTACTATCAGATAAAATATTTGCAATATAATAGAACATATTTGCAATATAACAGTATCGTGCACTTGTCCTGGTCTTCGATTTCCGGCTTCCAATTTTAATTCGACATTTCGTTCAATGCGAGCTTTAACTAGGAAGAAGGAAGATTCCTATTTTTAATAATTTCTGATAAGTTTCCTGAGTAAGAAATCATGAATCTCAATACCAAGATGCCGCATGTCCATTTCGTCGTGATTTATGTTCGATAAAATTCATTAACTCACAAAAAATTCACCTAGCTCACGGACTATAGAAAGGGGAAATTACACAATGGTTATTAGTTAACGGAACACCAGGTAAGAGACGAAGAGCACACCCTCCAAAGCATTGTACTAATGGTATCAATCAACTAATGGGAATGTGCTTTTTTAAGACCGCATCCCTAACAGACAACCACGACACATGAGGTAGTGCTAGTAAACTTGCCTTGCAGCAAATAGAGGTTGACTAAATGAATACTTGTGTCACTGAAGTATCTGCCATAGCAGTGTGAATATGAAGGAAACGAAAAAGAAAATAGCACCATGCTTCGGTTTAAATAATAAACAAATTTCTCTTACAAATACTATAATTGTTAATTTTTAACTGAATTTACATATCGTAGGGGATCATGTAGATACTAGTTTAACTTGCTTAGCCGTAGGGGACTATGTTGGATGCTAGTGTTATAATCAGAATGGCAAATAAGAATTTTTACTTGTTAGCATAACCAGAATGCAAAGATTTTATTAATATTTTTACATATAGTTTTCCTTTTAGTTCTCATAGATAGTTTTTCTTTCCACTGTTTGCAAAATCTATAAAGAATATGTTCCATTACTATAAGCAAACAAATAATAAATAATTCACTTTTAAACATACATAGAATATATGGACTCCAATACTAGTTAGCTAATAGATCGGTGAAAATCTGTTGTTTTTTATCAGTCAATGTCAAATTTGAATATTTCATACTTGTTCATGGATATTGTCTGGGTTTTGCATGAAACATCATTATGAGTGGCCATGGGCTTTTTTGATGAGTCGACAATAAGGACGAAAAACGCATTTCCAAGAAACTGAATGAGATTTTATGAAAATGTCATTAGAATGAAAAAAGTTTTAAAGACAAGGTAGGTAAATAAATTAATTTCAGGTCTTTGTTCTCATTTTTAACTGAATTCACATATCGTAGGGGATCATGTAGATACTAGTTTAACCTGCCTAGCCGTAGGGCACTATGTTGGATGCTAGTGTTATAATGAGAATGGCAAATAAGAATTTTTACTTGTTAGCATAACCAGAAGTCAGGTTATCGAAAGAATGCAAAGATTTCATTAATATTTTTATGTGTAGTTTTTCTTTTAGTTCTCATAGATAGTTTTCTTTCCGCTGTTTGCAAAATCCTATAAAGAACATGTTTCATTATAATTGTTTGTTTTCATTTACACTTTTTTTTAAATTTTTCAAATGCAGTGAACAATACTGAAGTAAATGGATACTGGATTTACGAAATTAACTACTATCTCTTTAATTTAAAGTAGTCTGTTAGACAAACGAGACTTTTAATTAAAAAGCTTTAAAGAATACAAGGCTCTTCTTAAAAATGAAAAATGAATAAGCCTGTTTGCCCAAACGTGCAACTGCAGCTAGATATATTAGATATTTAAACTTAAGGTTGATTAAAAATAGAACGAATAAGAGACTGCGTAATAGTTTTGGCAAGTATAAAACTTTAAATCGATGCCAAAACATATAAAGAAGTTATCTCAAGTTATCCCCGACTGGAGAACAACGTATATAGTGTGCAGTATTATTACTACTTCACTGCTAGGTTCCAGCCCACTTCAGGTTCAAAAGCTGCACTAAAAAGTTCTTTCCATAATAGAGCTCTTTACACGCTTCTGTGCACAATTTTTGTGTAAAATATTAAAATTGGTTTCCTTGTTTCTCCCGCGAGACGTCCGCTACTGCGAACAGACCAGAGAGCTTAATTTCAGCCGCTTTGGTGTAATTTCCTGTTCAGGCAGTTATCTGCATACGGCGGAGCACACAAAACTGGAGACAGAATCGTGTCCAGTCTAGCTTTTCTAGTTATTACAGTCTATGCAGAGTTGTGCGAGCAACAAATATTAGATAATGAATAAAATTCAAATTGCTGCAAACATCAGGTCGGTGCATATCTCGTACCGATCGTAAATTGAATTCCAAGGCGCTATTCGGTGCTTTAGTGCTGCTTATAGAGATGTCAATTTGTGTAATTTCAATACATATTGACATGTATTTTTATAAGCAGTGAGTTAGGTAAAGCTAAACAGTGAAATAATAGTAGACTAAAAGAAAGACCAAGCTAGAAATAGGAAACTTAGAATATAGTGGTTTTAACTAGTAAAATAATTGATAAAAAAAAATTAATAAAAATGCTGAAGATTATAAAGAAATAACAAAAACCAGGTTTACCTTACACAATTTTTTAAAAGTAAAAAATAAAATATATGAAATGTAAACTGCGGCAGCTTAATTGCAGCAGCTTTTAGAGTTTGAAGAAAAATCAAATAATCGCCCACAATATCATTGTAAAATCGCAAAAAGAGAAAAATATCATTAGAATTTAAATAGATTAAATTAGGCAATAAGATTTTGTTAAAACTAGATTAAATAGATAGTGTAGTAAAATAAGACAAAAAACGGGCTTAACTTCGGAATACTTTGTAACAGGGCGGACTTTTTTCCATTCTCTTCTAAATTGTATCCATAATATATGATAAAAAAATGTCTGTCTAAGATGTGCCCCTGCAATAGTTATTAAACAAAATAGGTATAATATTTTAAATAAATAAACATATAAATAAATAATAGTTTATTGTGTAAAATATACATATTGGACACAAAAGATTAGCAGTACAGTATGCACTGATGTAAAAACTACTAACCTAAAAAAAACATGATATTGTATAAAAACCTAGTGTAAACACATACTTTAAAACACATTAAAATTAATATTCAAGTCATTGCTTAAAACCTGAGTCTTAAGTTGTTTCTTTAATGTATTTTCAGACATAAAGTGGTACTGCTGGGGCAGATTATTGTAAACGTACATTGATATATTTGTAAAAGATGAACGAAATATTTCATATTTAGGTCGTAGTGTATGTAAGTGGTCGTTAGTATATCTCAAATTCCGATTGTGAACAGCATTTCTCATGAGAAGTTTATCAGATAGATAATCGGGTTTTTTCAATGTGATCACTGTATAGCATAGAGGTGAAGTGCACGAAATGCCGTTCATTTAATGTTAGTAAATTTAACTTTCTAATATAAGGTGTAACATGTTCATAAAACGAACTATTAGTAACAAATCTGACGCAGATGTTTTGTATTTTCTGTTTATATGCTTCTGATACGTTTAATAAATGTCCATAAACATAATCGTAATAATTGATGTGCGATAAAACTAACGATTCACATAGCAGTAGTTTAGTATCTCTACCTAGGATGTTTCTCAGACCTGAAATCTGTTTAAAAGTGCAGAAGCATTTTCTGGATACTTCCGAAATATGAGGAATAAAGTATAAGTTCTTGTCGAGTGTCAACCCTAAGTTTTTAACCTTATCAGCCTGTTCAATGATTATATTGTCCACTGACAGTTGAAAGTTAGAGAGAACTTTTAATTTATTTGAAGTACCGAAAACAATATTTTTACTTTTGTTTGGATTTAGAACAAGTGAGTTTTGTACGGTCCAGTTTTTTATTTCATTTAAGTCATAGTTGATGCATGTTTCTGCGTCTTTAGGTCCAAAAACATCAAACGAAAAATAGAGCTGAACATCGTCAGCATACATATGAATAGAACAGTGCCTTGTGACGAGAGGTAGGTCTGCAGTATAGATATTAAATGGCAAGCGCCCCAGTATAGTAACTGCTGCATTTCAGAAAGTAGCATGCGTTTATAGGAAATTTTTTCCCCACTTGTAGTGTCAATACAGGTGTACTGGTAGCGATTAAGTAGATACGAGCTTAGCCACATTAAGATACTGTCATTAATACCGTTATAATTTAGTTTTTTTATGAGCACTTCAGTATTTAACGAATCAAAGGCTTTTGACATGTCTAACAAGGTCAAAGATGTTACTTTATCATAATTGATTGAAGTCAATATATCGTCAAGCAAAGATATTAGGACAGTGGATATGCCGTAGTTTTTGCGAAAACCTGATTTTGTCTTGGGTATCACATTATTGTTGAACAAGTAAGGCGATAGTTGTTGGTGGATTACCCCTCAGCTAATTTTGAGGGCACTGACAGTAAGCTAATGGGCCTAAGCTCAGATGTGGTACCAATTTTATTGTTTTTTAGTATCGGCTTGACTAAAACTTCTTCCCAAATTAGTGGGACAGCTCCAGTTTCAAATGAAAAGTTTATAATATGTGTGAGAGGTTCCACTATTATTGGTAAACTAGTTGGAGCATTTTTCCAGAGATGCCATCACATCCTACTTTATGAGGTTTTTGTTTTAAAACTAGAGAATGAATTAGTTCTAAATTCTAAATTGAAATTCAAAACTGTTATTTGAGAATTTTCTATTCTCGAATTTCATTAGATAATTGTCCGGTACTTTTTCGCGAGGTATGGAATCAATGAAATAATCATTAATACGATTTGCATCACAAAGATGCTCTGGAAGAGAGGAGGAATTTTGGTTACATTTAGCGATACCGCTAGACTTTAGGGTTGCCCATAGATTTTTGGTATTTTTAGAGTTTAAGAAAAGCTTTTCTTTCATTATGTAATGCAGTATTGTAAATATTTCTCATATCACAATATTTCGGTTTTTCGCGAATAACTTTTAAAATTTAATTTTATCGAAAAAGAACTGCTTACAACAATCGAAAGTACGGGAAATTTCACATCAAAACGTATAGGAAGTTTTTTTGTACGATCAAAAATGTAGGCTCAAGATCTTTTTGTTTAACGCGTGAAAATGTAACACAGCGACACGTAAATACGACGAGCGAAGCTTGCGTGATCTCGGACGCGCTACACTAAATTTGTTATAACTTTTAAACCAATTAATGAAATTAAACCCAACAAAGCTTAAATGAAAGAAGAAACATGTGACTATTGGATAATCATATTTTCAAATATAGAAATGAATGTATGTAGGAATAGTACATAATAATATATAAAGTCGAAACATAAGAAGATTTCCGAAGGAATCGGTGAAAGCTCTACCACTTCTACAATTTTTGAGATAGACACTTGTAACTTTCATATATTACTCATGAAGCAATGTATAAAAAGATCCGATTGATAGGTGTGCTAAATAATTTTTTTTATAAAGGATATTAACGTTTATGTTACCCCTTGTTTCACTAATTTTGGAGCAAAGAAAAATTTGTATTTTATTTTCGTAAAATAAAGAGGGTTAATATAATTTTTAAGGTAAACTGCCCTAAAACATCTTAAAGTACACATTTCAAGCTTTAAAAATCACACCTACAGAAATCTAGTAACGCGATTTAAACCAGAGTAATAGGTGGTTAAATTTAGTTATACATATCAAATTTTACCACTTTCTCAAAATTTTGAAATTTTGAAAGTGTACATCTTCAAGAATAAATTTTTAAATTTTTTTTCACGCATCAGATCCTTTTATATATTACTTCAAGAATAATATATGTAAGTTCCAGGCTCCTATCTTAAAAATTGTAGAAATGGTGGAGCTTTTACCAATTTTATTGGAAATCTTTTTATGTTCCGAATTCACATATATGTTATTTCTACATACATTCATTTTATATCTGAACATATGATACTCCAATAGTCACTTGTTTTTTTCTTTTATTTAAACTTTTTTGAGCTCAATTTCATTAATTAGTTCAAAAGTTATAACAAATTTAGTGCAGCGCGTTAAAATTAAATTTTAAAAGTTATTGGCGAAAAAATGTAATATTACACTTATTTTGTTTCATAACTATTACAGCGACACTTTTTAGGAAGACGACTTTTTATCCCATAATTTAAGCGATTTAGACATCTCTTCACATAAATTGCTGTAACCTTTTCTAGACAAAAATGAACCTCCTCTTTTTTATATTCTGTCGATTGCAAATTAAATTTCCAATCTGATGATGTGGTGCACGATATTTTCCCGGAGCTTTTCAAGTGAGATATCGGCCGCCAAACCAAAAGTTACAACGACTTATGTGAAGAGATGTCGAAATCGCTTAAATTATGGGTTTTTTGAGGTTATGGCAAAATCCTGATGTGATGGAGTTAATTAGATCTCGGATTCAGATTCAACGATCCCAAAAACATATAGTGAGTATGGTCAGATGCCCAGGACAGAAAAAATTTATTTATTTGTGTGACTGAATATTAACCATATCAAGGAATGTACGCAAACATTTTCGTGGGGAGATTCCAGCCACTTCCGGTAGCTGCCCATTTCTTACCATTAAAATACGTCCTTTCGATAAGCAAGGTGAGTAATTATACCGGGTGGCCACGAGTCAATGTTCGTCCCCAATATTTTGGTTGTTTTTGTATTTAAAAATTTAGTTTTTGGTACAGATAAATTAGACAATAATGGGCTACGTTTAGACTAACAGGAATGAAAATATCACTTCCGGTTGAACCTGAAGTGACATCAACTTTTTTTGATGGTTTCTCATTAAGCATAAATTTTTAAGTGCAACAATTTTTTCAGATGTATGAAATTCCAAAAAATAAGTGAGATAACGAACAATTTTTTAATTTTTTCAAAATGGCCGCGTCAGATGAATACGATGTAAGAAAATTACTAAGTAGGCTATGGAAATTATTAGTAAGGTTATAGACTTGTCTGTAAAGCAAAAAATAGTTGTTTGAAATACTAATAGGTACCAGTATTTTCAGTTTTTTTTCAAAAAAACGGAATTTCATTTTCATTTTCATTTCCGTAGGGGTCCTATGGAATTTTTTTTAATGGAACTGTGCTATTTCTTTATTAATCAGAAATAATGATTCATAAACTATAATATTAAACGATATCCTTCGTAATAATAGAAGTATTTTTAAAAAGTAAACACAAATTAAACAAGAAATAATTTCAATAGGTATAGCGTTACAACCATGAATAAATTACCAAGAATAACAAAACTATTTAAAACCGAAATTATAATAAACCATTATAAAAATTGTTCAAACTGTTCACCGTTATGATTAATACACAGAGTAGCGCGATTTATCGTTGCAAGTCTAACATTCTGTAATTGTTGAGGTGTTATTTGTGCAATTTCGAGTCGAACTCTTTCTTCCAGATCTTGCCTTGTGGTTGGAACAGTCATGTAGACTCTATTTTTCAAATGCGCCTAAATAAAAAAATCAAGTGGGGTTAAGTCAGGCGACCTTGCAGGCGATATGTCTGGACCATGGGTCCCAATCTGGAAATAATTGATTTAAGTAATCCCTAACGGTAATAGCATTGTGTGGTCTAGCCCCGTCTTGTTGCAAGTAAACCTCGTCAATATTGATATTGGGAATTTGATTAATCTGTGAAACTATTATATTTTTGAGATATTCTAGATATCTAGGTCCAGTTAGAGTTTCGTTAAAAATTATTGGACCTATGATATGGTCGCCCATTGCGCCTAACTAAAATTTAAACCAAATCGCTCCTGAAACGGCCCCTGTCCCATAATGTGAGGATTATCAATTGCCCAATATCGAGTGTTGTTTCGACTAAATAACCCAAGGTTTGTAAATCTCGATTCATCAGTGAACAAAATGTTTTTGATAAAATTCTCATTTCTTAATTGGCGTAACTGTGACCAATTATAAAAGGTTATTCTTCGTTGATAATCATTCTCATACAAAAATTGATGCAATTGATATTTATAAGAACGATAGCCGTGTTTCTTTAAAATTTTTCTGGCTGATTCTTTGGAAACTGGTAATTCATGTTCAATTTGTCTTATCGAAATGGTTGGGTTAACATACACTAAAACTAATACATTAATTTCCGTTTCTTCATCTACAATAAATCTTTCTTCAATTTCTACATTAGGTTCGGTTCTAAATTGTTGCTCCAACCGGGCGAAATAGTTTCTCGGAGGTTATCTTCTTTCTGGATATCTCCGTCCATACAGACTTTGTGCTTCAGTTGCATTACGTCGAGTCTGTCCATAAATAATGATCATGTCAACTTTTTCATCTCTTGAATAATTTTCAGCCATTTTATATTAATTTTCTTGTTTATAACAACTTTAATACACTTGCTTCAGAAAATTAGTAAGTAAGTCAAAACTAATTCAATTGTTGCCATTTTCAAGGCTATCTGCAATTTTGGACTTAAATGTAGATAGGTACCTTATTAAAATGATTTGTTGGCGCTTACTTTTTAAAAATACTTCTATTATTACGAAGGATATCGTTAAGAAATGATTAATGGCAAAAAAATTATAGTTTATGAATCATTATTTCTGATTAATTAAAGAAATAGCACACTTCCATTAAAGAAAAATCCATAGGAGCCCTACGAAATATAAATGAAATTCCGTTTTTTGAAAAAAAAAACTAAAAATACTGGTACCTATCAGTAATTCAAACAACTATTTGCTTCTTTACAGACAAGTCTACAACCTTACTAATAATTCCTATAGCCTAATTCGTAATTTTCTTACATCGCATTCATCTGACGCGGCCATTTTGAAAAAACTAAAAAATTGTTCGTATCTCACTTACTTTTTGGAATTTTTAACATCTGAAAAAACTGTTGCACTTAGAAATTTCAGCTTAATGAGAAACCACCAAAAAAGTATAGCCATTCCATTTTAGAAAAAAAAGTTGATGTCACTTCCGGTTCAACCGGAAGTGATATTTTCATTCCTGTTAGTCTTAAAGTAGCTTATTATTGTCTAATTTATGTGTACTAAAAACCAAATTTTTAAATACAAAAACAACCAAAATATTGGGGGCGTACATTGATTCGTGGCCACCCGGTATATACCAGTGTTATAGTGACCCAAAATGAGTGCTCCTGAAACATTGCTCCTTACTCCTGACACACCGCGTATAATGGAAACACCAAAATAATAGAAAATGCCAAATTACAAATACAAGACTTTCTTCTAGTACAAAGCCTTCAGAATGCATTTTGAAACTTCATTAACCTCATCGGCAAAAAACTTCTAGTTTCTTAAAGAAACGTTGTAGGTCTAGTTTCAATTGTAAAAACTCTGAAGTTACTTATCGTTCATCGAAAATGAGTATATGAACTAGAGGATAAACTAGTATTTACAATTGTAGTAATACATCACGGAACAAGAAGATGTTATAGTCAAACTATGTATTTTATTAACTCGATATAAACCGAAACTTTGGAACAGAGGTTATTTATTTTCATGAAAATAATTGTTTGTTGAAAATTTAATATATATGCAAAATAGTGAACTGATGCATCCTTGAGAAACGTGCACCGCTAAATCTACAAACTATGAAAACTTTTAAATCCTGTGGAAAACTATGGATTTATATTCAAATTGGCAATTTCTTTCCAAATAACTATGCTCTAAGCTTGTTAGCTAAATCCTGCCACCTACTATGTATGGTAATAATTTGCAAACCAAACAAAATATATTTTTGAATGTGGTGATACTCCTTTATGTATTTAATGTGACCTTCTCCGTTCGTTGATACATATTTCGCTTTCTATTTAATAGAACACGTTAAAATAGAAGTCTAGATCAGAATTTATATAAGTTTTGCATGATAAGAGCTCACTTTTTATTAGAAAACGTGGCTTACGTAGTGGAAGATAATGCTCAAAATTGTGGTATATGTTTATCTATATTTAAATTTGAATTATTTCCCATCAACTATCTATAGTTTTTTTTAGTACGTACGGCATGGTTTAAAATTTGCTTTTATAAATGTTGAACCGGTGTATTTATTGACTCCATAAAAGTTTTAGTGGATCTAATTGTGAGCTTTTAGCTGGTCAGCTGGTCTTTATTTATCCATTAATCTATAAAAATGTTACTTCAGGTTATGAATATTTAATTTTAAAACTTTCTGTGTTGCTTAGAATTATATTGAATATTCAATTTTTTTTAAGAATATTTTGCCTTGAGTGTTTAAATTTAATTTTACGTTCTTCTTCAGTTTCTTAAAAGACAGTTCATGCATAATCTGCAACATTAGTTGCTCTTTGAGGATGAATATAGTACTTATTGTATTGTAGTGACTATGACGACCTAGTGGGTAGAAAGTTGTACCTACTTATTATCATTTCTTTAATAAATGTCTGAGTTACGCCTGGTCTCCTGCGATGTGGGCAGGCATTTCTCTTGAAATTTTGCCAATTCTAAATTATAGAATAGTGTTCAATAGTTTTTTAATATTTTACCCTCTACACAATCTAATTGTTGATGTCAGTATAGTACCAGTACTTCTTCGAAAAGTAACAGAGAACATTTAAGAAAACTGATGTTAATAATCACCAATGCTTAATTGTTTATTATTATAAACAAAATAAAAACTTAATATATTTCAATTTAGTTTAAATTGATACAAAGCTCAGAGTACGAGGAACCAGGCGGGAAGAAGCTAGTTAGATAGATAGCTAGATAGATATTTTATTTAACCAAATTACATAATATATCATGTTTGGCAAGTCAAAGAAAAACAATATTGTTATAATTAACTACTACTAATAAAAAAAACGGTAAGTAAGGTAAGTAATAAAAAGCATGCAAGTATCAGGCAAAAGCAAGCGATTATTTACAGCAATAATCATGTGTAAATGAACGGTCAGAGTGTAGGTGCGAAGAACTTGGCAAAACTAAATAAAACTGATACCAAATAAATAAGACGGATTTCGGATTCGGTGCGGTGTGTAACCTAAGTTACACTTGGATCGGAAAAATAAAATGGTTATCGGATTCAGTATCAGCTTACGGCGGATATTATTTTGTCTAGACGGACAGACAGAAATAATCGGAACGGTGGTATTTCGGTTCGGTTCAGACATGTTAAAATTACATTAACACTTCATGCGGTGATTGCCAAGCGCCCCAAGCCCCACAGCTGTGTGCCTTTATTAAATACATTTCGGTTCGGCCACGTGGTATTTTGTCGGAGTTGAGGCGGAAAATTTCTATGGATCAGAATATAAAGATAGTGCATTTAATGGTAGCCTAGATTTTGTTCTCAATTCCCGAACTATAATAAATTTAAGCAAAAAATTATTTTAAGGTAATAAATTTTGTTTCGGTAGAACAACAGCACGATAACAAATTTCACAAAAATTATTTTACAATGACAGATTTTATTTTAATTCGTATAAGTACGAAATAGTTAAAATAAATTATGCGGTAATTACAATTTCTACCGATTTGGTAGAGAAACATATTATTTTAACTCAATGCAAATGACGGTAAAATAATACAAACGGTAAACGGTATTCTCTCGAAATATCTTCTACGTTCTTTTCCCTCGGAAAATTCTTTGCAGTCATAGCTATTTGGATAAAATCGCGAGAATTTAATAGGTCCTAAATCGGACACACCTACTTTGATAATGATTTAACTTTGAATTGAAATTTACTTTGTTAAGTGGTAAGTATATTCTGATACATTTTATCGGAAATAATTTTAAAATTATTGCTAATACACGCATTTTAGTGAATTAGTCGTATCGCTGTTAATATAAAAACAACGACAAGAATTAGCGGCGACGATAAAACGGTGTGTACTTACGACGCTGAAGATCGGGATATAATAGTTAACTTGACTATTCAACGGACCGGGCAAAAGTGATATTCAAATCTGCTTTAATGAAACTCATTTGCGTTGGATTACTCACCAATGCCCTCAGTGTCAAATTTTATAATCATCACGAGTAGTCCTCTCACGGCCAGGTATATCACATTTTCTATATAAAGCAAAAACCTCTTTCACGGTTTCAACTAGCTAAATTAGGAGAAATCTATAACAATGATATGATTTTAACATATGTTCGAACGTAGACGAGGAAAATAACAAAGTATATTACTAATTTAAATTGTATTTTTGGCAACGGAAAATTCATTGCGTTAAAATATAAGAAGCTTTTGGAGAAAAAACTGTAGAAAAATTAGCATGTTACAAAAAAGTTACAAGAGACCAAGATATTAAAGAATGTATTAACCTATACACCTAAATTTTTCCAGATTTATAAATTTCATAGTTTACGAAATATTCCATTTTCCGATAAGGGTCTTTTTTCATGTTTTTCCGGAAAACTTGGACAGAGCGCACTTTAGAAAAAAGTCATAAAGGAATGAAGTCTTGTATTTTAAAAATATATTCACCACAATTTTTCTAGATCTTTTCACGTCATTTTTCCCCCTCCCCCTTTTTGGAAAAATTCGAAACACTACATCTCGGAAAAAAAGTTGTTATTTTTGGTCAAGTGATCCAAAAATACATTTCGTTTTTTAATGTACCCCCAATTTTCCTAATTAACAACAAAATCATTGTTTATAACAATTGCGGGGCAATAGTGGCCAATTATTTTTTTGGAGTTTGAACTGTCTATCAAAACTACCAGAATCCTCAAAGTTTTGTGAGAATCCATTTATTCGGTAAACGTTTTAATCAGAAATGCTAATTTGCCGACACTAATCATCATAACTTCAAGTAGAAAAACAGTAAAACATTAAGTGGAAGGAAAATAATCTCCGAAGACGCAGTAGTTTAATGATGAAACTCGATGACTAATACTCCGACAAAGTGAACTTTTACAGTTAGTCCTGTTAAGATGTATGGAAATTTAATTCAAATAATTATATTTAATTACTTTGATTGACCATGGATTCTCTATTTGTTCCCTCTCTGTCGTTAGGTATTTGTAAACAGGATAAGGAAGTTTAGAAGATATTATCAGTAAACAAGATACGTTTCTCATCATTAGTTTAAGCTATATATAAAACAATTATTTAGGTATATATTAACTGGTAACTGGTTTCTCATTTTACAAAAAGTACTTTGTTGAAGCGATACCGAAGGCCGTAATTACAAGGATGACTCATAACCAGCTAGATTCCTAGGAACTACCGTTGATATTATACATTCTATTCATGTAGATAATAACAATAACACAGGCATTTCTGGTAAAGAGGTTTTGAAATGTTGAAAAGACATATATAATAACACTGATATTTGTGAAACTGTTGGTAACAGAGATCAACAAATTAAAATCATCATCATAAACATCATAATCTACATTATTTGAAGAGACCGGTAACTCCTTCTGAATATGGAAAGCAGAGTCGTTGAGGCGGTGTGAGTAGGAGCGATTGTGGTCCATTGATGTTAGAAAAAATAGACGATGTGAATTACAATGTTTTCCGTTTGGAAGCTGGCTAGATTTTTAGGTGCATAAGAGTATCCAAGATGCAAGAACCACACCTAACATGACACTCCGCGAATCTTGCATTTTCCGCTAAATAGTTCATCTCCCAGAACATTTTGTGTCTATTGATGATATTTTATATAAAATGTACTATGAAAAAGAATCTATGCATATTGCCGATAGGCGCAATGGTTTCCGAACAATGAACAATTAATCTAGGAGGTTGGGCCATCCACCTCTATAACCTATTAAATGATGATGGCACTCTAATTACATCGTATTTACGAAATTTAAATACCGGCGTGCCCCAAGGTTCAACCTTGTTTACCTTGTATGTTTCAGATATTTCAGATGTAGTCACTAGTAAGCAACTACATTAATATGCAGATGATTCGCATATATACAAATCATTTGATTTTCAAGAACGGCAGGATGCTTTAACTTTAATAAACCAGGACTTAAAGAATTATTTTTAGTATTCATCTAACTATAATTTAAAACTAAACATTGAAAAGTCACAAGTAATGCTGATAGTTACATCCGTTACATTGGAAAAAATAAGTTTCTAATAATATCCTATAGAATTGTGAATTAGGACAAAATTTTTTTGAAAAATATATTTTATCCAAACTGAAATTAGCACATAGTTGCTTAAAAAAAATTGGGATTGTAGATCACTTTTCTAGTGGTCCACCGACAATGATAGAATTTAATGAAAAATTCCGAACTACCTGTATAATTATATTTTATTGTTTTAAAAATAAGCATTTTAAAATAATAAATATGCAGACTAACCTAGTATTTATAACAAGAACATTAACTATCAATTAGTTAGGTTTGGTGCCGGTTGTCCTCTAAAACGTTTCATTTTGACAAAACTATGGTCCAAAGCAACAAACTTTGGAACAAAATAATAAATATTACGGTATTATTTGAGGCCCTTCAGCCCTATTTGCAGCATCTAATACATAAGTTAATAAACCATATCATGGGTATTTCACTGCTTGCTGGTGTCTCGCATAACCTAAGTGCCATATTACACTAGCAACATGAGCACAGACACTAAGAATTCTTGAACCCACTTTGCAGGTACATTAGGTACCAGTGATAGGATCAAGCTGGACATCATCAATTGGAGGATGCAAATATATATAGCTTGAGTAAATCTAGAAAATATTTTTGCTCTTAACAATACAGGTTCAAACTGTTGAAGTTGGAAAATAAATTCGTTATTTGCTTCTCTTTCCGCCGTGTCCTGAATGTATGCTGGAGCCAGTTTTACTTGGTATGTGACAAATGTTTTGGAAACTACATACTTTAAAGGTAAAATAGGAAACGCGACATCAACATTGTCCATATTAATTCAAGGACCACCACCACGACGAAAGTTAAAGTTTCCTATTTCGATTCTTCTCTGCAATAGATTTTTAGGGTTACGTGCTATAGCCAACATTCTTTCAGCAAATTCTTCATTAGCATCCTGCATTTGCATTAAGCCTCTCAATGCATTTATAAGAGCACAAGCTATTTTTAAAAACTCGGCCAAATGAAAACAATGCTGCATCGGTATTAAGTCTCTAAAAACTTGAAAATTGATTTTAAATAGCCAGTTTGCGACTCCACTATCCAATGAGTCTTGGTTATTTTTCTAGAAAGATTTGCCTCTTCAGTAGTAAATTGCCTTTGGTTTCTTAAAAGTACACATTTCTTGAACACAAAATAATAATAGGCATGTTTTGCCGGAAAAGTATGACACTAGTTGACTTTAGAGTATGAGATCTCACAACTGATAATTCATACTTTAAACCGAATATTCTACATCACCCTGTATAGCTAGGTCGGCCCAATTGAACAAAATACTATATTTTGATAGCTACAATAACATACTAAAATTTCAATAAATTCTGTAGGTGTTTGAAAACCCCTTGTGAGATGTCCTTTACCAAAACTAATACCCGGAAACAAAAAATATGGTTGTATAGAAGAGAAAATTCAAAGAAAGATTTGTGTTTCGATGGACTAAAGCTAAAGCGGCGAACTTAACCTAAAAAATTGGAGAAGTTGAAAAAAACAGTTTTTCGTAAGTAACAAAAAAACTATGACTCTAATCGGAAAAAGTTGATTGAGAAAGTTGTAGGTGCTAAAAAGATCTTTCGAATGCTATCAATTGTGATAAAACTCTTCGAGATATATCGAAAAAACCGTAAAAAATAGGCTTTTCTTGTTTTCCCTGTATCTTTTCCACATTTACGTTTAAATACTTACTGTTAACCGAAAGTATAGCTCACGGCAGCGTAAAAAGTAAATTTTTAAAAAATTAAAAAATATCTTTTATTATTCGAGATTTCCCACAAAAAAAAATCGGCTAGTCTTGCTCAACGGGAGGGTTCTATAGTAACGATATTAGGCTCATTTTCTTTATAAAGAGTAGTCCTATCATTCTGTCAAAGAATTGTAACGGTTTTGTTAATATTAAGGGTAAATAATTGACTTTAAAATAATTGCATTTCTTTAGGTTATGTTTTTTTAAAATAAGTTACGACTTTCTGGAACCCAGAAGAAATTATAATTGGCAATATTACAAAAAAACATAACCTAAAAAGACGCTATTATGTTAAAGCCATTTATTTACCTTTAACATTAATAAAACCGTTTCAATTCTTTTAAAGTATGATAGTACATCTCTTTATAAAAGAAACTAACCCAAAATCGTTACTGTAGAACCCACACTGAGCAAGACTAGCCTATTTTCGAGAACGCCCTTTTTCGAAAAATCGATTTATCTCGAAAAATTAAAGATATTTTTAAATTTCGCAAAAACTTGCTTTCTTGGCTTGTCGTGAGCTATACTTGCGGTTGACTAAGTATTTAAACGTAAATTTGAAGAAGATACAGGGGAGAAGCTGACTTTTTACGGTTTCTTCGATATATTTTCAACTTCTTCAATTTTTTAGGTTAAGTTCGCCGTTTCAAATCGAGTCCATCGAAACACAAATCTTTCTTAGAATTTTTTCTTCTATACAACCATATTGCTACGTATTACATTACAATTGATACGCCTATGCCTAATAGTGACTAGAAACTTGTAGAAAGAGATAGAGTTTTCTAGAGTGGGTGTTAGAAGATTCTCGATTGGGTTCTGGATGACTCTGAGGACAATTTCAGAATACATAACGCGCGATTACCGGCGCAAGAAGACAAGTTTTATTAAAGTGAAGTTTGGTAGCGAAAAAGTGAGGTTAAATATTAAATAAACAAAGTGTAGAGGTTATTTTGGTTAATTAAGAAATATTGTGTAACCAGTAAATTATTAAATAAAGTGTTAGTGGTTTACCCCTTGTTAAAATTATTTATCAGAACCCACGGATTCATACAAGGTGTTTCCTAAGAGGCGGAAACACGTAACAATATATTTTGTTTCCGGGTATTAATTTTGGTACACATTTCTACCTATTGATTGGGCTATTAATGGTTCTCTATGTTAACAAAAAATATCCGTTAACCTTTTTTGTTTTTTTTTTTCTAAAATTTCTAACTTTCTAACTTAAATCCGGAAAATTCATTATGGTGGATTCAATGAGGCGACCTTCAGAAATAGCAACTCCTTACATTTTACCCCTTCCAAAAGAAGTAGAAATTGATATCGTTTTTGTGAATCCATGTCATACCAACAATACCCAAGAGTCGAGAATTACTGAAAAAAAAAACATTTGGGATGAGCTAAGATAGATAGATAATTTATTCCATGTGAGACAATTACAAATTGTGTACACTCGTCAGTAAAAAACAGCAAATTACATGCAAGGTAAAAATATAAGTATACAAACAATAATAGAAAAAAAAATGAATAATACTATGAGACAAGGAAACAGAAATAAATTAAGAAAAAATACTTCCCGAAACATAAAATCTACATGTCAGTAGGTACAAGAAAATTGAAAATTAGGAGACCTGATTGTGAGATGTGCTGAAATAGTCAATAAGTTCTTGGACCTTATTATTTTGTTCTTGTGTTCCTCGAGTTAATTTCTTTAACTTCTTTATTTAACATGTCTCGACATAATAATTTTTCAAATAGGGAAATGAGGGATATGATATGTCTTTACGTACAAAAAGTTTTAGCGGACGTGCTGCAGCGAGGAGACACTCGTTTTAATATTTAAAGAGAATACAGACAGACCATAAGATTTTCAAAGATCTGTTTCGACGTTTGGGAGAAACGGGTTCATTTTGCCATAAAAATGATGTAGGACGACCGAAGCGAATTACTTCAGATCAAGAACTAGAAATTTTAGTTCGTGTGGATGAAGATCCTCAAGTCAGCTCAAGTAGTTTATCAGCGGCAACAGGGGTGAGTAAACAATCTGTTATAAGAGTCTTACGCAAAGAACGCTTCTACCCATATCACTTCACTCCTATACAAAACTTACTTCTAAGGGATCTTCCACAAAGGCTACAATTTTGTCCTAAATAAACACAACAAGGATCGAAATTTTGTTAAGAACATTTTATTTACCGACGAAGCAACTTTTATTCGCCGAGGCGTTTTTAAAATACTGATTACTGGAAAGTAGAGAATCCTCATGCCGTTAAAGAAAGGCATTTTCAGCACGAATTTAAGTTTGGTGTGGTATTATCGGCGACCAGTTACTCGGACCATTTGTCCTCCCTCCAAATTTAAACGGACCTGTCTTATTTGTCTTTTCTTCAAAATGCTCTTGCTGATATGTTACATGCTTCCATGCTAGACATACGGAACAGAATATGGTTTATGCAAGATGGAGCACCCCCTCATTTCTCCATTTAAGTCAGGAATTATCTTGATGAGACTTTCCCACGCAGATGGCTCGGTCGAGGAAGTGAGTTTGCTTGGCCACCAAGGTGTCCTCATTATAATCCTTTGGATTATTATGTGTGAGGACATATGAAGTCCTTATTCTGTGCAAATACTATCAATTCAAGAGAAGAACTGTGGAACAAAATACAAAACGTAGCCAATTTTATTAGAGGACAGAAACATATAATTTTCAGTGTAAGAAAATCTTTTATGAAAAAAAATTAGAAAAGGCGTAGGAGTAGGAGAAGACCAAATCGAAGATTTATTCTAAGTTGCAGCAATGGGGTCTTTGCATGGGGGGAAAGTTTATACAATAATGTCATCAAGTCAACTTTTATGTTATTTTTTGGTCTTATAACAAGATTAGATCCTTATTTTACACAATCTTTTGTTTTATGTATTTATCTCAATACCATGAAAATGCTCCATTAGTTCATAAGGTGGTGAGAAAGAGTTTACGCTGTTATTAGGTACGATTTTGTTTTCTCTTACGTTTTGTACTTTTTTCAATAAATACACTTTGATTCATTAAATTTGAATTTGTCTTTCAAAAAATTATTCAAATATTTAACTGCAATTTCCTCGAAAACGGTTAGAGTTATCAAGTTCTACCAAGTGTACCTTTTATATGTGGAAATAACGCCCTCATCAAATTTTCTGCTCAGAAGTACCACAGCGTCTCGTCCAAAAAAAATATGAAAAAAATTCAGGTACAGGTCCTGCGGCACCCTATATGATCTAGCGAGACGTAATACATGAATTATTGTTTCTTAGTATAAAAAATGGTCGTCTAGCAAATTTGGCGAAGATCGATCAAGCGTTGACTTATTGCAAGACACAAAAAAGTAATTTGAATTTTGACACCCTGTATCTTTTTCCACAGCAACATTTTATTAAAGCGTGTTTGGTTATATCCTCATATTTTGGCCCAAAGAATCTACCTCTGCACTATGGCCTATTATTAATAGTCCAACCTGTATACATAAACAAACATATACTCATGCATAATGACAAGCATTTCTTATTCGATATTTCTGTTCAACGTGTTAATATACCTTTTTCGGTAAAAGAAATCTACGATTATTATTAAAAGTTTTCGTCAGGATTTTATATACCGAGTGATATACTTCATTCATGAAACTAAATAGATATATTTAAGTAAGGTGAAATGAGGACAACGATCTAAAATTGCTGGAAAACATATCATATATGATGTTTAACCTACGGTGCTATATTCAGCAGCTGGTTTGCACACACAATTTCATCGTGATAACGTCCGTTCTCTATTTTAATAATAATGGCCATTCGTTATTCATCTGAGACTCGATGCCCTACACAACTAACTTTAATATTAATCAAGACGGGGGTGGGTACTTGATGAAATATTCTATTGGATGCCGGAACACGTACTACTATACTACCAGGTTGTATAAAGTAATTTATTTGCCCCACTGCTTAACTTTCCAATTTAATTTGATGAGATCCTCCGATAACGTTACAATGATATGAGTGGAACATTGTTTCTACTATTGTAATGCTATTATGATGTTTTGAGCACAACCAATATTGGAAAAAAGCGGCGAGAGAAGTTGTCTACGCAAACGAAAACATAGGGCTTAAGTCTGTTTCTATTAAGATCTTATTCATGAAACATCCTAGTCTATATCGGTTCGTTGCAGAGTACGCCAGACAGCATTACACCATTTGTAGCAGTTACCTTAGGCACGCTGACGTTTCTTTGGAGGCATCCTCTTCGCCTTAGCCTGTCTTTCTCTGAACTATCATACTTACTATACTGTCCTGCAGAGCCGCTTTAAGGTACGTCTTTCTTGCAGAATTGAGTTACTGGAGCAACTTGTGGGATGAGCTATCCAAAAGAATTCGTCTATCTACTTTCTTAATGGTCCATATCTCAAATGTTAAGATGGCTTCCGACACTAAGCTGGGTTATTATTCTTCTTACATGCAACTACACCATTTATTCTTAATCAAAATACATTTCTATAGAAGGTTGTTATAGTTGTAACACCACCTGCTCCCTCAGTTGGCTGCTGAGGAAAGAAGGTGAGCGACAATAGCAACCAGCTTAGCTCGGCAGTTGTGTCGAGGATTGAATTTAATAGTTTTCTATTATTCTGATTGTCAATAAGCAGATTTAGGGCACCAGCGAATTCAACAAAATATTATCCAAGAAAGAAAACAGATAACAAATATTCTTGCAGCACAATTAGGAGGAAACCATAAAAAAACGCACTTAAATAACAATGATATGAAATGTCAATTTTTCAAAAACCAAGTAGATACATTAATTTAACTTTTAAAAGTGATTATGTATTATTAGGTGGAGAGCCGGCTGTATAGATTTGCTAAGAATAAGATACATGAAAATCTTTATGTGAGTAGTACTTACTCATACTACCACAGACATACAGGGAGCCACTTTTCATTATTGCATAGTTTGCCCTCGTCATGGAATTCTGACGTCACTTCCAGTCAAAATTTTTTGTGTCATCGAATACATGCATAAAACTTACGTCAAAGTATAGGTTTTGAGGTATACAATGAGATTGTAGAGGGCTGCCAGGCTTAAGTTGCCCGCAACACCCACGATTAAATTTTTTTTTTCTGTTTTCTTAAGTCAGCGAATACATGAATTACTTTTTGTTAAGTTAAAGTACAAGCCTTCTAGTTATTAAAAAAATAGGCTGCCTCTTCTTATTTGCCCGCATCCTCCCATTGTGACGTCACTTCCGGTAAAATTCCATGAAGCGGGCAAAATTTGCTTATATGAAAACTGGCTCCTTGTAGGTGGTGTATATGTGGTAGTACTTACTCACTCATACAAAGTTTTTCATGTATCTTATTCATAGGAAATCTATACAGCCGCCTCTCTACCTACATATAATTAAAATGACTAAATTGAGTAGTTAAGAGTACAACAAGACATTATTTATTGAATATAATTTTTTTTTTTTTAATTGAAAATCAGAAAAATAACATCAACTGGTTTACATGAGTTTATTCTTCTGACCAAAAAATAGACAGGATGATAGTTGCTTACGTAATTTTGGCGAAAAGTGAAGAGTTCCTACGTATCAGTTCCTGGAGATGGCCATGGGTACCATCGGCCCGTCCTGATCAACCAGGAGGATCCAGGATGACACTGAATCGGAAAAACGTCCAGTCAGTTGTACGTCTCTCCCAGCAACTAGCAAAATTACCATGTTCTTGATCCAGGGTTGATCGATCCAGACTATTACAAAGACAAAACATTGGTAGTAAGGACCCAGTTCATAAACCTTTTACTGATTATTTAAATTTAAAATGACTCTAACAAAGTATGAAATGATGTAAACATTCATCAAGGAACTAAAATGGTGAAAAATATTGTAAAAAAAACAAATCAAGAAAATATTAGAATCTGTTAAATTTAATTATTGAAACACAGCAAGCTAAAAAATGAGTATTTGTACAAGAAAGAAACCATTAATACTGCTTCTGACAAAAGTTATTATGTTTAAGAGAAAACTAAAGCAATGTACAAAAAAAAACTTTTCAAAACAGAAAAAATGATAAAAAGAGATTATTATTTAATAATTTATTCGATAAATTTATTCGATTAAAATAGAGAAAAATTTATTTAGCAATCTCCCGTACTGATATAATATTAATTAAATAAAATAAAATGGACTCTGTGTCAAAAGTTAATGAATTTACCAAAATTGACAAAATATGATTGTAAATAATGTCCCGTACTACAAAAATGTTAATTTAACAAAATCAAACTGAATAAAATTGACTTATGGAAGAAAATTGACTTTATGAAACAAAATTGACTTAATTAAATAAATTTGACTTTTGGCTTCGATCAAATGCAATACAATCTAGTACTAAAAAAACTTAATTTGCTTAAAAATCTGAATTTACTAAAAAAGCTTAATTTTGTGTGTTGAGACACCAGGCAACAAAATTAATTCTAGATTATCCTCAGCGAACGATTAACGCAAAACCAAAAATTGCCGTAGCATTTACACAGGGAGTTGTAAGCCACACTGGACTCTAGCCTTCAGATGAGCGATCAAATTAACAAATTCAACAAAATGTTCACTCACCTGAGGTAGAACATTTCCTCAGAATGATTCAGTGGACTGCCACACGTGATCCTGCCATAACAATTCATTCGGCATGGTCTCCCGTATTTTCCTTCGGCAATTTTGCCCCCTTGGAAAACGTTACAAAACGGGAGAAACTCTCGTGCGCTAATATACACCAGACCTAACCAATAGATCTGCTAAAAAATTAAGATTACATCCATCTCAATATACATGTGTCCTACAACGCTGCAAAGAACACGTTATAACCTACAGTGATAAACCAAAAATTCAATAAATTATAAACAAAGCTACAAGCATATGTACTTTAACGTAATAATCACTTAATAAATAGCTATAAAATATTAAAATTTACACAACATGTTCAGCGATTATACCAAAAAAATCTAGAATTAATTCTGTACCACGACTTACCCCGAGTCTGTCGAAACTAAAGTAGTGTCCCGTCGCGTTCGAATTCATTTCCATTTGCTTTTTGCACTTGCCATTTGTTTAAAATACAGTGATGCTAACCTTGGATTTGGTTGATCATCATAATGTGGATGCTAAACGAAAAAACTTTCGTTACAAAGTATCAGCTTGCTACGGACACTACTAAGCCCTCTTCTTAATAGGATTAAAAACAAGTGCAGAGGAATGGGAGGTTTTCTATTTTCTTAGCATGCTTCATGCGGCTCTCGCTGCTTACAACAAGCATGTCCAATGTCCAATCCAGCGTATGCAGCTGGTCCGGTGGTATAAAAAAGCACCGGGGGTTTGTTCCGGCACACGGTGGGATGATCGAGGTGCGATCGGGCTGCGTGGTGGAACAAATCTCCATGCACCGGAATTGGCAGCAATGCCCACCTTACGCTGGCAAATCAATCAATCAATCAATCATTCAATCAATTCTGATTTTAAGCCTAACCGATTTTTTATCTACGGGAGCTTCTAGGCTCAATAACTTAGTGATATGGTTACTTTTGTTAATGTCACCTGTCTGCTATATGTTGATGTCATGTTGTCTTATAGTGTAGATACAGACGAGTATTCTGTTACTCCAAGAATAATCTAATGGTGTAAATCATTGGTAAATCCTCTCTTAGACATTACGATATTTCCGATGTTAAAAAAGTGACGGCAAAATTCAATACACTCTTTGCATTCGTATTAGCAGAGATTATAGTAAGTTCAATGTCAATTTCAATGTTCAATGTTCAATTAAGTACATTCTGAAATTGTTATTATAAGCTCCTCAGTTTCGTAAAGTATTTACATCATGAAAGTATATAGGACATATTTTAATGAGAATATATCCTATATACAGGGTGTTTCAGTTAAAAGTCCCCAGGCCATTATCTCTAAAATTAATAAAGATATTTCATTTTTGTAAATGGCAGATGATTGATACCAAAGAAAGGTTTAAATAACGGTGATTAGAATTTTTCCTCAACAGCACACAGAGATGGCGCTGCGATGCAAAACTATTTTTTGATGGCTGGAACCTTGAAACATAAGTCATGTGATTAAACAATAATTTGTGAATAATTTTGATAGTATAGAGAATTTACAAAAAACAAGCCGTTTTGGAGTTACATGAGTTTCTTTCATTAATGCCAGTACACGTGAATTTTGATAAATCCCTATAATTTATTTATTATTTATTATAGAATATTGGTTACCAAACACTTTTTTTCAAGATAAGGAAAGTGATATAATACACTATCATAAAATTATGTTTACCACTTTCGGCCAAACCGGAACTAACATGATGAACCAATATCCATAATATGTTCCTACATATTATATTTTTTTTTCTAATAACGCTTCTAATAAAACGGCTCGCAAAACTTAAAGTAAGTAAGACAACAAAGAAAATACACACTAATTTAGAATGGTAATGAAAAATCTACTTAAGAGATATTAGTAGGCTTTGATTTAATTTTAAGTTTGACAGTTATTAAACAAAGTTTGTAGTTGGTGCATTTCAATCATAGTTTCAAACAGAAATAGTGTACTTAGAAACAATTCAAAGCAAATTAATCCAAATAAGGCAATAAAAAAAATAAATTTAAAAAATGGTTAGATACACCAATGAAGATAAGTTAAATATGATTTTAATATACGCTGAATGCAAAAGAAATTCCCGACAAGCAAAACGATTGTTTTGTTTACGATTTCCAAATAGACCTACACCCGATAAAAAAACATTTATCATGCTGTTTAAAAATTTAAGAAACTGGGGTAGTTTTAAGAAAACTATTCGTAACAGAAATAGGCCAGTTAGAAACGATGAAAATACAGCCTTGGTGTTAAATAGTGTTGTCAACAATCCTCAATGTTCCGCTTCCGGAAATTGGCATCGGAAACTAATCTGTCGATATCTTCGTGCCATAGAATATTAAAATCAAATAAATACCATCCATACAAATTAAACTTGATCCATCATTTAAGGCCTGGTGATTATGAACGAAGATTACATTTTCTAGCTGAATTTTCAGTTCTTTCTGAAGAATGCCCAAATTTTTTAAAAAATGTGCTCTGGAGCGATGAAAGCCGTTTTCACAACAAGGGAGTTGTGAGTAAGCATAACTGCCGATACTGGTCACAAAATAATCCTAGATGGATGAGAATGACCCGAAATCAGGTAACTTTTGGAGTTAACGTGTGGTGTGGAATATTAAATTCATATATTATTGGACCATATCTATTCCATGGGACTTTAAATGGAAGAAAATATGAGATATTTTTGAGAAATGTATTGCCAGGATTATTAGAGACTATCCCTCATAACCAGGAGAATATTTGGTTTCACCAAGATGGTGCACCACCCCATAACTCAGTACTAGTCAAAGATTGTCTTAATGAAATGTACCCTCAGAGATGGATTGGTACTAATGGAGTAGTCAGATGGCCAGCACAATCACCTGACTTAACTCTATTAGATTTTTACCTTTGGGGGTATTTAAAAAGTGTAGTGTACATTGAACCCATTGAGGATATGGCCGATTTGTATAATAAAATATATGCAAGTGTTGCTGCTATAAATAGACATACGTTACAAAAAGTTTGCAATGAAGAGTTACTGAAATGGTACAATATGTGTATTCATGAAGAAGGGAGAAATTTTGAACATTTAATATAATAAGTACCTACTAATAAGAAAGAAATTAGTTTAATTTCATTTTTAATAATATTTCGATAGTTTTTAAATGTTTGTTTATAAAACTTTTGTTTACGTTCTTTACTGAATTGTTAATATAAATTTAGCCCATTCTAAATTAGTGTGTATTTTCTTTGTTGTCTTACTTACTTTAAGTTTTGGGAGCCGTTTTATTAGAAGCGTTTATAAAAAAAAAAAAAATGTAATATGTAGGAACATATGGATATTGGTTCATCATGTTAGTTCCGGTTTGGCCGGAAGTGGTAAACATAATTTTATGATAGTGTATTATATTATAACGGTGTTTTGCTCTGGGTAGCTGGAGTCGGAGATTAGTTCAGGGTCCAGATTAGTTTAATAAGACAACCCAATCAAAATTAACAATTTTATTATCTTCAACAGGTAAAATATGCAGGTTTACATAATATACAATAGTTACAGGTTATCGGTTTTCAGGTCCGTATCTTTTACGGTTATTGGTAATCAGTTGACATTTAAATCGTATGAGTGAGAGAGACGACGAGAGTGTAATGCAGTGATGCGGCGAGTAGGGGTTTTGACGGCGGAAACGGCGGCGGGCTAATAACTATCAACTCGAGCAAGCTATCGGCTCAACTCGCCGGGTCACTCCTCTGTTAATTTATATTTGCTCCGTGTCGGTTTCGTCGGGACATCACTGGACTAAATAACATTTGGCACAAGTTCTGTCCCCGGCTCAGCGCGCCGTAAGACTTCTCTAGGTCAAGATATATTCGGTCCGGAGAGTCACGTCACTTGGTGCATAAATCAGCAAATTGTCTTCGGCTCAGCGCGCCGTCGGCAGTTTACGGAGAGATGTACCCAGTGCTCTTCTCGATCCGCGGCTGGGCTTTTATACACGAAACTATCCCTCCTTTTTGAGACGGTCGGAGTCGGGCGGTGTGCAAATTTAGTATATCGAGTATGAATCGCCGTCGTGTGGCAAATGTGCACACGGCACTACACTGAAACTTCTTAGTAATGAGGTATGACTTTAGGATGCTTCATTACACTCCCCTCGTTCGTCGGGTGAAAAAAATTTACATCAGGAACAATTTTTAAACATTTCAAAACAACTCTAACCTATTAAACATTTTTATCCAACTAACGAAAACATGGTAAAATTTCGTAAACACCCTGTATAAACATGTGAATATACAATTTTTAAACATTTTAAAACAAATCCTAACCTATTATACATTTTTATCCAATTAACGAAAACATGGTAAAATTTCCGTAGACACCCTGTATAAACATGTGAATATAAAATTTGAAGTTTTGTCAACAGGAATCTATCTGTAAAACAACGGTAGAGATAACAGGGAAAATAAAATGTACTATGCAAAAAATAACTAAACTAGGTATGGCATAAATCGAAATAAATCGTAAGAAAACATTGGTATAAAAGATAAAACAAATGGACTCTAAAGCATAATTAACAAAATTTACACATCGGAAAATAACATAACATAACAAATTCCGTTTAATAAGTTTTTCGCTCACTCGTTTGCCGCGCACTTAGACGTTCCCGCGCACTCGTGGGGTTGCGTTAGCGGACGTCTGCGGCATGGGTGTTGGCGTACAGGGGTTGATGACGGTCAGGGCGGTGATTCCCGGAATGCGGGTGGTTGTTCCGTCGCTGCTGCGGTGTCTGAACTTTCGTCTCCGATTTGGTACTGCAGGAGGCGGCTTTGTGTCGTCTATCTGAAACAAGGCCCGAAGGCAGGGAATTGACCTACCTGGGGTCGGCGGCTTTGGGGGACTGGGGCTTTCACCAAATAACTCCCTGAACTTCCCTTCCATTGACCTGGACAGTGGAGATATCGTTTGTAGCCCAGGGGACGGTATCGGGGATGGCACATATTTAACTGGCGGTGAGGGGGACGGCTCAGCTCTGGAGGTTGAGGGACACCTCGGGGACGGCAGCAGGGACGGCATGTCTAACCTCGGCGGCGACGATGGTATTCTGGCGTTTCCCTGGCTGGGGAGGCTTTTGGCTTCCGGCGTCGGGGGTAGGGGTGATAGTAGGGCTGGTATCTGGGTTTCTGCCCTAATTTTTGAGAGTGGCGGCGTCTCAGGGTTGATTGTCCTGGGAGGATCAAAGAATATGTACAGGTTTTCCAAACCTGGTCCGGGCGGTGACATCGGGCGTGGTGGAGGAGACGACGTCGGGTCGTCTGACTCAGGGTACCCGGGTGGTAAACTTGGAGTTCGTGGCCACATCTTGGTCTGAATTTTTCGTAAGCATTGCCGGTGTGAATCCCGTGGATTCATGTCTGGACGGTATTCTGGTATTCAGGTATTCTGGTATTCTGGTATTCTGGTATCCTGGTATTCTGGTATTCTGGTATTCTGGTATTCCGGTATTCTGGTATTCTGGTATTCTGGTAATCTGGTATTCTGGTATTCCGGTATTCTGGTATTCCGGTATTCTGGTATTCTGGTATTCTGGTAATCTGGTATTAACAATTTTTTGCATGGCTGGGTTTAATGGGCGGTATCTCTGTTTAATCGGCGTGTCGTCCAGGAGTCTAATTTTGTGTTGTGTTAGTGGGGTAACACCTTGAATTGTCTCAAATTTCGGAAGTTCGACTTGTAAAAAATTTGACAGGATCTGTTTTTCGTTATCTGAGGGCTGAATTAGAGAGAGCGGTATTGTTTTGTGTTCTGGGGTACTCGGCGGCGGTTTGTCTCTGTACCTGATCTTGTGATCTAGAATAATTCTGGGTGGCCGGCCTATTGTAGTTTTGTGTGTTGTTTCCATAATTATTTCTATAATTCGCTGCTTGATAATATCTGTCTGGTATGTAATTTAAACCTAATCTTGGTGTGCCTGTTTGCAAGCTTGGTTTAGCTGCCTTTTCTTCTTTGCAAACAGTTTCGTGTTCATTTGCTAGGGTTATTAATTGATCGAGTGTCTGGAAATCGGTTCGTTTGATATATTTTCGGTATTCTGGTTTTAAATTTGAGTATATTCGGTATAACTTCTGTTCTGGAGTGATATTTTTAAGCCTCCGCAGTAGAGTTTGGATTGCTATTATATAATCTTTTATATTTTCGTTGTCTTTTTGTACACGGAGCCTTGCTTCGTCTTCCAATTTTAAATGGTAATCTGAGGGTGCGTAAAATGCTGTTAACTTTGTGACAAATTGATCCCACGTATTCCAGGACGTTTTATTATTTCTGTACCATAATAATGCATCGCCTTGTAGTAGTTCGGGTAGGGCTCGTAGCATTTGTTCATCATTAAAATTGTATCCAGACTGTAGCTCCTCTACACGTTCTAGAAATGAGAAAACGTCTTTTCTGCCGTCGAAACGAACGTTCCATTTGCGAACTTCAGTTAAAACCGCACCCATGGGTGTTGGTAAAATGTATGACCTGTCTGGTATTGTAGGATTTATTTGGGTGGGCGTGGCATCAACTTTCTTGGCTGCCTCGCTACGTAAATAACTTTTTAGTCTACTTCGGAGTTCTTCCACTGTTCCAGTTGTAATTGCGCCGTACTTGGATAATTCTACTAGTAGTTCATCTTTCTTTAATTTATATATCCATCCTACTGTGGTATCTGCGACTTCTAGTCCATAAGCACCATCTGTGTCTGACAAACTCATTTCTATGGCTTGGAATATTTTGTGTCTCCCTCTAAATATTTTACTATCTCTCTCTTAGTATAAATGTATCCTTTTGGGTTGTCTGGAGTAAATTTACCTTTTAAAATCTGTTTCGGGTGTTAAATTATGTTACACTCTTTCTATTTGTCTATCTCTCGTTTGTAAATGACACTTTTTGGGTTATCCGGAATGAACTAAGGTCTTAAAATCTGCTCGGGCGCCAAATTATGTAACGGAATCTGCTCGGGCGCCAAATTATGTAACGATGTTTTCTATATCTGCTCGGGCGTCAAATTATGTAACGGAATCTGCTCGGGCGCCAAATTATATAACGGTGTTTTGCTCTGGGTAGCTGGAGTCGGAGATTAGTTCAGGGTCCAGATTAGTTTAATAAGACAACCCAATCAAAATTAACAATTTTATTATCTTCAACAGGTAAAATATGCAGGTTTACATAATATACAATAGTTACAGGTTATCGGTTTTCAGGTCCGTATCTTTTACGGTTATTGGTAATCAGTTGACATTTAAATCGTATGAGTGAGAGAGACGACGAGAGTGTAATGCAGTGATGCGGCGAGTAGGGGTTTTGACGGCGGAAACGGCGGCGGGCTAATAACTATCAACTCGAGCAAGCTATCGGCTCAACTCGCCGGGTCACTCCTCTGTTAATTTATATTTGCTCCGTGTCGGTTTCGTCGGGACATCACTGGACTAAATAACATTTGGCACAAGTTCTGTCCCCGGCTCAGCGCGCCGTAAGACTTCTCTAGGTCAAGATATATTCGGTCCGGAGAGTCACGTCACTTGGTGCATAAATCAGCAAATTGTCTTCGGCTCAGCGCGCCGTCGGCAGTTTACGGAGAGATGTACCCAGTGCTCTTCTCGATCCGCGGCTGGGCTTTTATACACGAAACTATCCCTCCTTTTTGAGACGGTCGGAGTCGGGCGGTGTGCAAATTTAGTATATCGAGTATGAATCGCCGTCGTGTGGCAAATGTGCACACGGCACTACACTGAAACTTCTTAGTAATGAGGTATGACTTTAGGATGCTTCATTACAATATCACTTTCCTTATCTTGAAAAAAAGTGTTGGGTAACCAATATTCCGTAATAAATAATAAATAAATTATAGGGATTTATCAAAATTCACGTGTACTGGCATTAATGAAAGAAACTCATGTAACTCCAAAACGGCTTATTTTTTGTAAATTCTCTATACCATCAAAATTATTCACAAATTATTGTTTAATCACATGACTTATGTTTCAAGGTTCCAGCCATCAAAAAATAGTTTTGCATCGCAGCGCCATCTCTGTGTGCTGTTGAGGAAAAATTCTAATCACCGTTATTTAAACCTTTCTTTGGTATCAATCATCTGCCATTTACAAAAATAAAATATCTTTATTAGTTTTAGAGATAATGGCCTGGCCTTTTAAGTGAAACACCCTGTATATCCTTGTTGTTCAAAGTTAACCAGGAGTACTAAATTCATAACTTATCTGAATATTTCCAAGGAAAAAATGGCTTCCAGATGCATGAATTTAAAAAAAATGTGTTTCAATTTTTAGTACATTTTCTTAAATAAAAGCTTTTTAACATTATTTATATATAAGTAATTTTATTTCTTACTTTTTCGCATTTACATATTTTGCAGACAAATAGATAGACAAAACTTTTTCAAGTGTTACTCAAGTCAAGAGGATTGTGAAGAAAAAGATAATCCGCCATCTTGGGGCATCGGCCATATTTTGATACACATGCCAAGAGGATTATGAAGAAAAAGGTGATCCGCCGTGTTGGGACATCCGTCATATTGGATTTTGGACGATATTAGATATATAATATATTATATTACATGGTAACCGGATTTATACACGTGTGCAAAATTTCAAAGCTCTATCTTAATTAAGTGCCTCCAAGAAAATGCGGGAAAAATGTATTGAAGAAGAGATTATAAAAATTAATTATAGATTACACTTCATTGTTTGTAGGCTTTCACTCCTATATTGGAAAGTTTAACAGAGATACACTGAACTGAACTTGTGCTAGGTACCTTATGAAACATCTTGAAAATAATTGTTAATTATAAATTAAACACTGCTTTTAGATGAATCAATCAATATATTATAAATACTCTACATATGCTTCGGCTTATTAGGCCTTTATCAAGAGTATTGCATAGTGAATACTGATATTCACTATGTAATGAATACTCTTGATAAAGGCCTAATAAGCCGAAGCATATGTAGAGTATTTATAATATATTGATTGATTCATCTAAAAGCAGTGTTTAATTTATAATTAACAATTATTTAACAGAGATATATCGCGCCGTTTATTTTTAAATTACCCCAGAGTCAAACTTTTATTCTAATTAAAATAGAGACTAAAGTTGGCATTGCAAAAATTCCATGAGTTATTTGTTGGTAAAATCAAAGTTTGTCACATACCCGCTCAAGTCATAATATGTTCGTATCATTGGTTTCCACGCCCCACAGCGCATGAAGAAATTAGCATGATGAACAAAAATCATAATCCAGCTTCTACAGTGATTCGCTTACTTTCTTATATTACATATTGGCAAATAACCTAATCCATACTCAAGTTAATTATTATATTATGCAACTAAAAAAAATATGTAACTGTTTGTACAAAATTTTCCTTTTTATTTGGCATCTTTTATGTCCGAATTATTTCTTTCTGTTAAGTAACCACCTTGGGTGTATTTTTTCCACTGAAAGTGTATCAAATATTTGCTTTCGGCAAGACTTTCAATTACATTTCTAATAACATGTTACTTTCCGCTTCTTAATTATTTTTTTTTTGCAGAGTTACCGCCCCAGATATACAGGGTAGCCGTACTGAATTCCATTCCAAAAGAAATCATTGGAAATCACAAATATTATACTTAGTGATCTTATTATTACTTAATACTTAACTATTCCAGTGCTGGATTACCCTATACGCCAAGTACGCCCGGGCGTATAGCGGCAGATTTTTAGGGGCGGCAGGCAAAATCAGAATAATAAAAATTCACTTGACTAAACATCTTATATTTATAACTTTGTAACTTAAAACTTATAACATATGAATGGACATAATTTATTATGCCGCTATCGGTTGTCGGGTGTCGTCTATAAAGGCGGCTCCGCGGTAAGTTATTTTGACCTAATTGTTAGATGCCTGCTTGTTTCTGGTTTCCCTAACATTATTTTTAGGATTTGACAATAATAAATAATAAGTTTTAAGAAGTGTATCGTTTTGCTCAGTCCTGTGTGATATGATATTATATACATAAAAACGTCAGCGTCTTTGAGTGGCGGTACAATTTGTACCGTGTACCGAGCACCGGCCGTACCGCCATTCAAAAACGCCAACGTTTTTATGTAAAATAATAACATCGAGAACTATATACATACATATTTGTATTTGAGTATTTGTATCGAGGAGGCACGTCGGCAGCTTCCATCTGCAATTTGATTATAATTATTGACAAAATCTGATAAATTATAGTGCAGTGAGTTGTTGTTATTAAAACTTACAATACTTTTTAATTATGAGTGACGGTCGCAAAAGGTTGAGTGGAGCTCAATACAAGAAGCTTGCGGAAGATAAGCGGAGAAGACAACAAAGTGTTTTAGACAAAACTACTAAACTTGATTATTTTCTGACTAAACCAACAACGTCGGCGGTGGTGGAGGAGGAAACTTCGAAATCTGCAGAATTACAAAAAGAAAATATTGCGGGAACCAGTGCTACTATTTCGGAATCAAACTTGAAAAACGACCATCAAGAAGAAAATGAAGATTATCCGTCGGCTCTAAAAGATGCGCTACTGTCGGTGTCACAATCGCAACCTATATCGGAGCGATCACAAACAGTTGGTGTGGATGGCGATCCAGCTAAATGGAAAATAAATGATGCAACCATTGATTATTTATTGTCAATTGAAATTAATCAGAACCAAGATGAGGATTTCTCTGCGACAAAAACAGTTATAGGCGACAGGCTACGTTTTCTTAGTAAGGCTGTATTTACGCGAAAACTTTTAAATGGAGAAGAGCAACAACGAAAATATCTTATATATTCTTCATCGAAACAGAGCTTATTTTGCATTCCATGTCGACTTTTCGGTGGAACTTCAAAAATTGCTACTGAAGGAGTCAGTGATTGGAGTAATATAAATAAGATAGCAAATCACCATGAAAATTCTCAAGAGCACGCCAAATGTCAAATCGCTCTATTAAACCGTAGAAATAGTTCCAACAGAATAGATTCATCTCTGTGTCAACAAATAGAAAATGAAATGGAATATTGGAAAAATGTTTTGCAAAGAGTAGTCGCTGACGTCGCTGTTATTAAAAAGTTGGCATCTAGAGGCCTACCTTTTAGAGGAAGAGAGGAAAAGTTTGGTAGCTTGAAAAATGGAAATTATATGATGTGTTTAGAACTTATAGCAGATTTTGACCCATTTTTAGCGAAACATATGTCACAGTATGGAAACCCTGGGAGGGGAAAAACATCATATCTATCGTCAACAATTTGTGAAGAATTCATAGAATTAATGGCTACAACAGTTGTAAATAACATTCTGAGCGATATTGAAAAGTCAAAATATTATTCTATTATAGTTGATTCAACGCCGGATATTTCCCATACCGATCAGCTATCAATAATTATTAGGTACGTTAAAGATGATGGAAAACCAGAAGAGCGATTTATTGGTTTTTTACCCAATGTTGGACATAAATCTGAAGATCTAGAAAATGCTGTAATTTTTAAACTTAATGGTCACAATATACAATTAAAACATTGTCACGGTCAATCATATGATAATGCCAGCAACATGTCTGGCATTTACACGGGCTTGCAAGCTAGGATAATGAAGCTTAATCCACTTGCCCTATACGTACCTTGTGCTGCTCATTTGGTTGGCGTATGTGCGGTGGAAAGTGTTAAAGCGGCCACATCCTTTTTGAAATATTGCAACATTTATATATATTTTTCTCCGCATCTACACATCGTTGGCAGTTTTTGCTGTCGAAGCTAAAACTAAAAGCTGATGCTAAAGTTCCAAAACGTGCAGATACAACAAGATGGTGCTCACGACACGATGCTTTGATAAGTTTATGTGGTAGCTGGAATGAGTACTTGGAGACTTTAGCTGCAATGGAGGAAAATTTATCTGAAAAAGCAGCCGTTCGCGCAGAGGCCTCTGGAATAAAACGACAATGGGGTATTTTCCCATATTTTTTTAATTTGAAAATTGAAAACTAGAAATAAAAATAAGGAATACGTGTTTTTTCTTTCTTTTTTACTTTTTTATTTAAGCCGGAAAAAAATTAGTTAAACTTTCATGACGTCACTAAGCGATAATTCAAATAGAGCGCCAAATGTACTTATTTCTAGGGAGTTTCAAGTTGGTGATTTGTGATTTGACATTTCATGTAACTATAACCTTATTTTATGTTTGTTTCATAAACAGATGTTCAGTTTTGTGTAGCACCTAATATCGACCTGTGAATGAGTGTAAAATTTCATTAAAAACGACGTTTGATCTACCTTCTACGTAATTAGTTTCCATATTTGTATGCTTGTATAGAATGTTTTCAAACAAATAGCTAAACAAACAAAATATTGAAAATTGATGAGTCACACCACTGTCACCAGATTAACAGTGTGGTGTCAGTGTTGCCAATAGTTTTTTGGTGATTTACCTAGTTTTCGCTTAGTGACGTCATTATGAAAAATTGAAACTTCTAATTAAAATTATAATTTTATAGTTTTATATAACATATTTTTTTCTGTGCCAAAAATATTTAAAAAATATGCATTTTTCAAATATAAGCATTTCCATTTTCATCTCAGATTAATGAAAATACCCTATTAAACCGTTTTGAATCTGCATTTATGTGCGTTTTCTGGGAGGCAATATTAGAGCGTTTTCATAAAACTAGCTTAAAATTACAACGCATCGATATCGACACAAGTGATGTGGCACTTTTATACTCGTCTTTGATCGACTTTGTGCAGTCTCTAAGGAATGAAAATATGTTTAATACCTATGTCAGTAAAGCTACAGAATTTGTAGAAGAATCATACGAATACAATCGCCAGCGAAAGCGTAAACTTTTTCCAGGAGATTCCAGAGAAAATGAAATTGTATTAACAGGGCGAGAAAAACTAAAGGTAGAATCGTTTTATGCTATACTAGACAAAATCATAGTGGAACTGAAAAAGAGAAGCACGGCTTATGAAAATATTTTCAGCAAATTTAGTGTGTTTTTTTCAATAAAAGAATGTTCACAAGAAACATTAATCCAAAAAGCTAATTGTTTAAGAGAATATTACAAAGATGATTTGGAAATGTCTTTCCCAACAGAATGCTTGCATTTTTCTGAACTATTAAAAGGAAGTGACCTAAAAAATGAAAAATATTCGGTGACAGACTTATTATCATTTATGCGGGCCAAAAATTTACAAACAGTGTTTCCTAACATTGACATCGCACTTCGTATATTTGTTTCTATGGCAGTTAGTGTTTGTTCGGCAGAACGTTCATTTTCAGCGTTGAAGCGAATTAAATCATATTTACGGTCTACTATGGGTGAAGATCGGCTAAATTCATTGGCGATTTTGGCAATAGAAAGCGACCTTACAACAAATATTAACTTTGCCGCAAGAAAATCACGGCGAAAACTGTTTTAATACAGGTAAGAATTACCCTTATTATTTTAACATTTACCTAATTATTTCTTATTCATTTGCTTTTATCATGTTTAGAAAATATTACTTAGGTATTAAGCAAAACACAACTTACACTTTTTTTATTTAATATGAAATTAGCTACTTTCTTATTATTATTAGAGGCGGAAATTTTAGGTTTGCGTAAAGCGGCAAATACTTTAATCCGTCACTGAACTATTCTAATATAAACTTGCTACACTAAGTAAAGTTATATCTTTAATACGACCGACCGTGCAACTTTGATCATTGCCGGATGGTGGGTTGTAGATATGAAAATACCTTTGACATTTATAAGTAGTTGACTGATAAGTCCGCTGAGACATTCTCCATAAACTTGGAATAAAACGATGCAATTTTCCGGTAGTGTACCTTTCCGAGTATAAAGATAGTCGAATTCCTGGAGTGGCTGAGCACGTTTTGGTGTTAGTTCTTTATAATGGATAAAGGCAGGTGTGTGGGTTGTGAGAGATGCCTATGACTAGTTTAAAAGGCGTTTGAAAGTGTTCTTGATATTAAATGACAACGAATAATTTTTTATTTTACTTTACTAAGAAGCAAATTAAACACTACTATGTTTTTTACCACTATATTTAGTTAGTTGTCATTATCAAACAATGATTCAAAATAGATAAATTGTATTTTGAAGCATTATTATAGTTAAAAAGATGATTGCAATTTTACTACCAAATAGCAGAGAGTATAAGTTACTTCCACATCCACGTAGTGGATTGGAAGCATAGTAATCAAAAAAAAAAGTTCAAATATTATTTTTTTGAAATAGGTTTAGAACTTTTTTTTTTTTTGTGAGTGCAACAAACAATACGTGGGTGAGTCATCCCGACCTTTTAGTGTAAGATTGGGCGAACATCAAAATTATATCAGAAAAAATGAAATTCAGAGGTCCAAGATCTGTGAACACGCGTGGGAGAACGGACATAGAATAAACTGGGACTCGGCAAAAATTTTAACAAAAGAGGCAGATAGCAACAAAAGAAAAATTAAAGAATCCGCTTTAATATTATTGAATGAGGATAATTGCGTGTCGAATTGTTCCGTAGATGTCTGTACAACTTGGCTACCAATGTTAAAAGAAGAACTTCACAAACTTAACATTGTATAGAAACTAAAAAACTGTTAACTATATCAACAGTTCTATGTAAATAGTAAGTATCTATGGATATTGAATATAACAAACATTCTTAGAGCTGTGTATTTGTCATACACAGCAAAAAAGATTTTTCAAAAAAGCCTTGAAAAAGGAAACAGATTAGATTTCCGAAACGTCGGCGAAATATTTAATTTCAAGTTTTTATACTTATTTGTGTTGTTTGTTTATAAAAACCAACCTTTAACTGATCCTTTGACGTAAACGTCACAGGCGTATAGGTTTTTTACCAGTAACATACTGGTTAATTGTGATATATTTTGTAGATTCCCCTAGCACCGCTTAGAAAGAAAACATACATGTGGCAGGAAGTCCCAAAGAATTGAAGAAGGAAAAAAATTAAGATAATGCCACAAATAACATTTAGACAATATTTAGGTTTAGAACGTCATGGAACGTCGAGATTTAAAATTTGAGCGAACAAAAATTTTCTGTCTGTCTGTAACTTTTCTTGTCCGCACGTTTTCTCCGGAACAATTTAAGATATTGAGTTGAAATTTTGTACACATATATATTATAATGAGATTTGGAACTGAATTGTTTTTTTAACATATTCGGTGAAGGGTTGGGGGTTGAATAGGGGTAAATAGAAGGAAATAAGTGAAGCAAGCTGGTAAGAGTACAGAAATATGGGATTTGGTGCATATACTAGAAACGAAGGCCTTCGATTTTTTTAAATAATATTTTCCACCCCTACCACCCCCACTCCCTTATTAAAAGATATGATAAAATTAAATTGAGATTTTCCCTTTAAATTTTGTACACGTATGTGTTATAACGACATCTGAAACTAGATTATATTTTGATATGATTCCGTTGAAGGAGTGGGGGCGAGTGGAAGTAAATAGGGAAAAAATAAGTAATGCAAGCTGGTAAGAGTACAGAAACTCGGGATTTGGTGTATATACTAGAAACCAAGGCATCAGATTTCTTTCTCAACCCCCCTCCACCACCACTCCATTATTAAGGGGATTGATTACATAAAATTAGGAAATTCACTTGAAAGTTAGTACACGTATGTATTGCAATGACATCTGATTAAGATGATTCCGTTGAAGGGGTGGGAGATGGTAGGTTGTGAATAGCGCAAAATAAGTAGAACAAGCTAGAAACTTCATTTCTTTACTTCCATTCCATTTTTACTTCCCTTCCGTTGAAGGGTTGGGGGTTAAGTAGGAGTAAATAGGGGAAAATAAGTAAAGCAAGCTGATAAGAGTACAGAAATTTGGGATATGGTGTATATGCTAAAAGCGAAGGCCTCAGGTTTTTTTAATAATATTTTCCATCCCCCCATTACCCCCACTCCCTTATTATAAGAGTTAATAAAATTAAATTAAGATTTTCACTTGAAATTTGGTACACATGTATATTATGACTACATCTGAAACTAAATTATCTTTTGAAAAATACCGTTGAAGGACTGGGAGGAAAGTAGAGGTAAATAGAAAGAAATAAGTAAAGCAAGCTGGTAAGAGTACAGAAACTTGGGATTTCTTTCTAATATTTTTAAAACCTCAATTTTCAGTAAATTCGCTTACTGCTGTGAATTTTGAGAGCATTTCAAAAAGTCAGATTTTTTAAAGTGCTCTCAAAATTTAATTTTTACATAATATGCTTATGAATATCTTTCAAAATTTAATAAACAAGATTGAATATAGTTTTAAGTAATAAATTTAGTAAAAAAAAACAAGCTGTTTACTAGTTTCGTAAAATGCAAACAGAAAAGAAATGCGAGTTGGGGCTCTTAATATTTTTTTAATTCAATGACAAACATCACCTTGTTCTGATGATCGACGAGAACCATGCCAGGCTTATTGTCTTGATTTAGCCTGACGCTCAGGAGTGAAGTTTGAATAGGTTCAGCACCTATTGTTGGCTATAACGAACTCGATATCACCAGGGACGTAAGGCAACTGGTGACTACTCTTTCCCATGTGAGCACCATAGATGGTAGTATAGCATCCGTTCCCTTATGATGTTAGGGGTGTCCGTACAAAACAAGTGCATGAGTGTTTTCGGAGCCTGGTGGTAAATTCTCCAATTAATATCAGGTACTCATACATCCATAGCTTTGGTGTAGACCAAAGTATAACATCATGGCTCAAATGAATTCCCCAGTTTCCGATTTAAGACTAGCCAATTAAAATGGTGAATGCCAGCCTAGTCCATACACCCTGTGTGTCGACATTCTTGGCTAGCAGCTTTTATTTGGAACTCCAAACGAGTAATTGATGCTGAGTGATCGACTATGAGTCAGCACCGCGCCGTGCCGGCTTCATCGTCTATCGTCGAATAAGAAAATAAGTCCATATACTGTTCCCTCACTAATTGCAGAAGTGGTTCCATGCTCCTCAGTATGTAACACGCCATAGTCAAAGTTACTCAGTCCCTGTTAACATGAAAGAAACACACGGGGAATGGAAGTTCTACATTAAATACTCCTATTTATATCCATAATTTTGTTGGTATATTGGCCTAATTGTCACAGCTTCTTTACAATCCATTTGACTACTCTAAGAGAGTAGAGCAGAATATAAACAGCAAGCATATTAGTTGTTCTTACCCGAAAGTTTGGATGACCATAGGTTTCTGTACTTGCTGTAGAGAGATTTCTTTACTCGTACATCCTTGATGTGATGCCGTTGCGTTTCCATGCATATGATCGTCTCTCTGGATACTTACGTCGGATAATGGTTGCAGTGAAACACAAAAAAGGGGCTCAGAAAGTCTTCATGGAAAATTCTTCTTCTGAACGCCACTTGATGTGCTGTAATCCATTGTGTACCGAGTTATTCAATGTGAGAGCGATTGTTCAATGGTTCTAATGATTCTAATGCCTCATGATACTTAAGCAAGTGTAAAAATAATTCATGCGATGTGTCAAATACTCTACGATCCCTGTTGTATTGCACAGAATTTTATATAAAACAGCGATCTATTTGCAAGCTGATTTTACAACCTACCATGACTTTCTTGACGACACACTGCTCGCATATCTATAGGAAGACCACGTTAACCTGCTGGAATATCCGAGCACACAGGATACCTGTAGCAGGAGTTCAGCCTATTATTCATTAGCTCCCTTTCTCCCTTTTTAGGAATTAGCACAGTACGTCTTTGGACAATCCAGTTCGAAATCTGCTGCTGAAAACTCAGGCCAGAAGATGATAGGTGGGAGGCAACCTTTTCCACCACTAGTTACTTTTTTATTCACTTATTCAACGTAGGACAATTTCCGCTACTAATGCGGTACCGATTCTAGGAAACGAGCTATCCCCAACCTGGAAGAGTAGGCATCTTTACTTACTTAAAATTTAATAAACAAGAGACCAACGGTTTTACATCCCCTCCGAAGGATGGTGGCACAGAATCCGCCTAAAATGACACAGCTTCTACATCTGATTTCCAACTTGTTAAATGGTGGGGTGAAGTCGCTGCATTCTCTAGAGTGTCTTCATTCCAAGTACTGACCGCAATTACACTTACTTATTTTGTCGCATTGAAATTCGGGTATACTCAAGGCGGATCTACGCTCCCCCTATGGAGGTTATGTGTGTAGCAATTCGTTGAATTGTTCCTCTAAGGGCCTCGCTAGTTGTTACGTGTTTGACAGTGTTAAATGCTCTTTGATCGATAAAACAGATAAAACTTAAAACTATACGCCGACAAGCAAGCAATGGGGCCGCCAGACCCACCCGCAGAACAATGTTCCCACTTCGCCTGTCGCCCATATTGCCCGCCTATGGAGGGCTATATCTACTCCACTAATAAGGTAGAGTCCACCACATTTTCGCCACTTGGAGTCCCAGTTGAATGAGTAGTGATCCCACCTGGATCATAGATGTCGCCCGCCACACCGTTTTAAATTATTTTGCTTGTAACGTATTCTGGATTCGACCTTATTTTTATTATTATTATTGTCCTCGATTTTACTGTTAATTCCTTTTATATTAGTGGACACTTTCATTTAGTCAAATATTATTATTATTACTACTATCTGAAAAGAAAACTCCATAGAACCTCCACGGTGTAATTCTCTCCTTTTAAAAAACTTCTAAATGGCCACTTTATCCCTTTTCTATTTGCCATAAATTACTATTGTTTTCGTTCTGTAATTTAACGATCTCTAACATTGGTAAAATAGGATGCTATACAACAACACCGATTACATTTTTATAATATTATTAGCAATCCCTTTTATTACACCAATATATAACAAAAAGTCCCATAAAAGTTAAACTTAAGCTTCAGATAACCGAATCTTTTTTATATGTTATTAATCTACTTTTTTATTCTATGTCTATAAAAGTTATTTTCGATAAAGCAATAAAAAGTCGAGTTACCAATGTAACCTCCAATCTTGGGATGGTGTATTATAGTGATCGTAAAATCAAAAAGGAAAAGTTTACTTACACCCTCTTGCCCTACCGTGTTCTGTCAACCGTTTAAAATGTCTATCCTTAATGGGTGGAGTTTCTTTCCTTGGCGGTAAATTAATTATCGGGCAGTTTTAGTTTATTTCAGTGTATACAAGGTGTAATTAGTTTCATGTCATGAGGGGATCGGCTAAACAAACAAAAAATATTGTATAACATGGGATCTAAAGCTCACAGTTTTGGAGAAAAATAATTTGAAAAATTTGAAAAATTATTAGTAATATTATTTGAGAACTGCTGGCATATTGGAGTAGGTAGGCTTTATTATCGTCGCGTTTGATCGCGCATGACACTGACGGCTTTCAAAACCTAATGTATGACTATGTCGGGCCATTTTTTTGTTATTAACTTTACATACAGATAGTAACATTTTCATTTTGTGTGTCTTAATTATGTTATCGTAAAAATTCTTTGTTTTACCGCTCTGGACAGATCGTGTTTAGTTTAGTTTAATTATTTGCCGTATACGGATTCTTATTGTGTACAGTTTGCTTTGTATTTTGTTCTATGTCAGATGGACTAATGATTCGTTTATATGATTATGCTGACGAAAGTTTTTGTAAAGTTTACTCACCGCCCTGATGTCAAATTGCTCTGCTTTGTTTGTGTATTTTGTGTAAATCATTATAGTAAGTTAAATTCAATGATTCGTTTTATTTTCCCTAAAGGAATTATTCCGTTTCAAAATCACCTAGACAACTAACGAACGAGGATCCTCTTCATTGCCTGTTAATTTCATTCGACCCGTTCATCACAGGACTTAGAAAATTGCCACAAAAGAGGTCAACAACATTACAGTTCGTAGTATTAAGTCTACTAGCAATACCAGAAGTACCCAAATCTTCAGCGACTTCATGACATAAACACCACAGGAAAGCACCTCCGAAACCAGTAGTGGACAAGACAGTAGTAGTGATTAGGTAGACACGTGTGCATTTTTGATAGGTCTTACTTTATTTATTATTTCTGTTCAAAAATCTATAATACATTTATCTTTTGAACCCATATTGTCTCTTTTTATTCCACAGTGTTAATATATAATTTTTTTGAATCGTTTTCTAAAAGCACTGATTAAACAACTCTTACATATCTCTCCCAGGTATTTTAAAAACATTTTTCTCGTAAATACCTATGCGCAATCAACAAGCATGCCAAGTTTGAAACAAATCGTGCGTTATTTATATGTTTGACCCTTATAACTCACCCCCAGGGGTTTGTTAATCTTTTCCCTTATTTTTCTCATAGAAATTTAGGTATCAAAAGTATGTAAACTGAGTTTCAAAAATATTGAAGGTTGTTTATATTTTCAACCCCTATATCTCACCCCCAGACGGTGTGATTTTTTTTTACTATTTTTCCCTTAATGACCTATGCACACTAAGTACATTTGCAGAGGTTTAGAATTTTGTCCAGAAATTTTAGATACTGACCCACTGTGCAGGGTGTTGAAATTCTTTTTCTAATCGTTATTTTTTAATATCTCAGAAATAATTTTAGATATTATTTTCAATATTGGTGTGTGCTAACAGGATGTAGAACCACATATTTTAAATCGAAAAATTATTTTATCGCTCCACTAGCAGTGTCCCTGCGATCATGTCCTCTGATATTTTTTACCACAATTCTTAATTAAAATAATTAAATTTATATTGAAACTAATTACACACATACACAAAAAAAATTGTCGATTACTCGGACCAGATCAATCATCTCCATTGCATTTTGGATGTTGAATCTGAATCCGCTGTCAAGGCCCCACCACGTCACAATTTTTTTCCAAGGAACACCCTGTATATAACCATGTAAAATGTAGTTAAGTTCCGATTTTTTAAACGACTCACTTTAATTATGTCACTAGATAGGTTTCAAGTTTTATCTTGCCATAAATGTTAAAAGCTCGCCGTATAAATTTATTTAAGTTTCTTTCAATTTAATAAACTAACTGTAAATTTATTACCCCACAACGATCCTGTGCTAAAGTTATAAAATTATTTTACACGTTTTATGTTCAGTACTTTTATCATTTGGACAGACTGGTGTAAAAGAGCTGAACTATTTAGAATCCATAAATTTACTTGAACCGGTTATATGGATGTTCAGAACCATATGCACCAAGTCGAGTGCATGGCATGAGTGGGTTAAACATACAATTTAGGTCCTCCCAAACTTATGCATTTTCAATTTGTTCAAGGCAATGTTTTCGTGACATACCGGTAATAAATTATGAAATATAACTATGGTCGACTATAAGAGTGCTTTTTATTATGTTGTTAGTGTCAAGTGGATACAATAATTCGACAAAGTAAATTTGTAAACACTTATTGATTCTCCAATATTAAATAACATCCCAAATGGTAAAAACATAATTTAGGAATTAAGAAATTCTAAAGAAAATTACATAATATTCCAGATTTATTATATACAGGGTGACCCAAGAAACTTAACAAAGTGTTCAAGAGAATACTTTGAAATTGTTAAAATTAAGTAAATATTAAGGTCTAAAGTATTTGACAGGCTTGACCAATTGACAAATTCTGAATTATCATATGAGTCTTTTTCCTTCTTTACTTCATATTTAGGCAATAGACTACAATATGTTTATTGCTATGGACGCAAGTCTGTCGAATTTAATGCCGAATCAGGAGTCCTCAAGGGTCACTTTGTTCCGTTTTTATCCAATGCCTTTATCAATGACATAGTTATAAACTTACAGTGCCCACATCTACACTGCTGGCCACTCGAACTTACACATAGAGACTTTTAGGCAAAATTTAAAGTTTAAATATTTTCAACAGGAATGCAAATTTTTGAACGCGGCTTGCAAATTTTAAGAGCTAGTTTTTTTCGGATTAAGCTGCATGGCGTATATTTATCGTAGGACCATAAGTTTATTATATACGGGGTGATCAATGTAGATTTTCTATGGTCTAAGCATTTTATTTGAGGGTTGAAATTTACACATTGTACCGGGTCGATAATAAACAAAAACGTTGCGACAAGAACAAGTTTATTACATTAAATTCTACAATATACAACATTGCTTAACAACGACCAAAAGTCAATTCTTAAAAAATTTATAATTCTACTTCTGGTAATTTTCAATAACTGAAAAAAAAATTTACTAAAAAATTAAAAATTAATTTAATTTACACTTAAATTAAAATTAAATTAAAATTACCAAATTAAAATTAGGTACATTAATTAAAAAAAAGAGAAGCTAATATTTTGTTGGTCCTCCTGCTCGGAATATTACTTCCCGACATCGATAATCTTGTGGATACTCTACGTATCCACAAGATTATTTATAAAATCTTGTGGAATATTCTCCCATTCTTCACGAATGGCCTCACTGAGCGTTTCTAAGGTTTCAGGGGGTACATCAAGAAATCTTACTTTAAGTTTTAAATAAGACCAAACGTGTTCGATGACATTAAGATCCGGAGACTTTGCAGGCCAGTCCTTCCTATTGATGTTTTGTGCCTGCAAAGACTGTGTGATCCTTCGCGCTCTGTGAGGTCGAGCGTTGTCATCCACCAATAGAATTACTGGGCCGTAATGTCGAGCAAAAGGAACAACAATAGGTTCCAAAATTTCCTCCTGATAAACAGTAGCATTAATGGTTTGGTTGGTAATGAATAGCTCGGTTTTACCATTTCTTATGATACCTCCCCACAGTGTAACACTTCCGCCACCAAATGCTTCTTGAGGGGCCATATTTTCCTCCAAATATCGCTGATTTGGCCTTCTCCAAACTAACATTCGGCCATCGGAGTGAAACAAATTAAATCTTGTTTCGTCAGTAAATAAACAATGGCTCCACTCTGCATTACCCCAATTCGCATGCCGATTTGCCCATGCCCGCCTATTCGCTCTATGGCGTTGTAATAACCGCACACATTTTGCTCTGCGACGGGCTCTATAATTTAAAATGTTTGGCATTATGTTATGTTTAAAAAAAAAAAAATCTCACCTCAAGTTGTTTTTATTTAATGTTCTTCTCACTGTTCTGTCCGAAACTCTCACCCCAGTTTGTTGTCTTAAAGAGTCATTTAGTTTTCTAGAGTTCTTTGTTCTATTCCGCATAGTTTCTCTCATTAAAATTCTCTCGGTTTTTTGGTTTATTTTTTTTGTATGTCCACCCCCATGCCCATAATTATGATCACCAGTAGTTTCAACGCGGCAGTTCAAATTATAAATTGTCTTTCGGCTGACATTGCAAATGTGCGCAACTTGCTGTTTTGACATTCCTTCCTTGAGAAGTCGAATGCAATTTTCCCTTTCTGCCGTGGTTAAGCGCCTCATATTAATTAAACTTTACAAAATTATGACATTGAAATATGTCAGATTATTTCTAACATAATGTAAACAGTTTTTAATTCCATAGCAACAAATTTGTTTTTCCAATGCCTACTTTGAAATTGACGCGTCGCGTAGAAATTACACCCGATCATAATTATGGGCATGGGGGTGGACAAGGAACTCTGTAAAACTGAATAATTCTTTGAGACAACAAACTGGGGTGTGAGTTTCGGACAGAACAGTGAGAAGAACATTAAATAAAAACAACTTGAGGTGAGAATTAATTTTTACAAAAACTTAAATAATGCCAAACTTTAGAGCGCGTCGTACCCTACGTTTTTGTTTATTATCGACCCGGTATAATGTGTAAATTTCAACCCTCAAATAAAATGCTTAGACCATAGAAAATCTACGTGAAATAAGGATTCCAAATCAGCAAAAATCATCAAGAACCGTCATTCCAATGTCAAGTTATAGCATTTTAAAGATTTCGGTATCCAAATTTTATGTTGAGTAGTGTGTACAAGGCCTAAGGGCCTTAATCCAAAATCTGACAAAACCGTCTAGAGATATTGATGTTACCTTAGTAAGGAACCATATCGCAACGACCAAAAAAATATTTTGCGGAAATTTCACTCATACAAACTTTTTGATTTTTTGCATGACTTCATTGATCACCCCGTATATAATAAACTTATGGTCCTACGATAAATATACGTCATGCAGCTTAATCCAAAAAAAACTAGCTCTTAAAATTTGCAAGCCGCGTTCAAAAATTTGCATTCCTGTTGAAAATATTGAACTTTAAATTTTGCCTAAAAGTCTCTGTGTAAGTTCGAGTGGCCAGCAGTTTACTTTATGCCAACGACCTAAACATTTACTACAGTGTTAACTGCATTCACGATATAGAATTGCTCAAGTCAGATTTGGAAAATATTGATAACTGGTACAATAAAAATAAATCACTTCCAAATGTTGAAAAATGTAAGGTTGTCACGTGGGCATAATATTTTCATTATTTTTTTTCTTATTTATTGACAATCAGATACACCTTTTAGCTAATGTGTTGTCTTGTGCAAGGGTTTGTAGATGCTTGCACTGGTGGCGTGAAGAGGTGAAAATCCAACGAAGTCGCCTCAATCTATTCAAATCTGATGGCCAGCATCTCTTCAGTTAGCCAATATATCTCTTTAACTTTTAGATCTATTTGTTTTCTCTTTTCGTCTATATGTGCCTTCCAATTTAGTTTGCTATCAAGGTGAAGTTCGAGGTATTTTACTGTGTCTACTTGAGGTATCGTCTCTAGATTAATAGTGACTGTAGGACAGCGTTCTTTTCTAAGAGCAAAAGTTATGTGACTTGATTTCGACTCGTTTACCTTTATCTTCCATTTTCTTAAGCAGATTTTCAGTGATCTTAAGCGTTCTTGAAGATTGTGTGATGCGGTATTTGGGTCTGTATTTGTTGATATTAATGCTGTGTCAACTGCAAATCTACAGTTGGTTATATTTTCAGATCTAAATAACACATACAAGAGTGGACCGAGTATACTTCCCTGGGGCACTCCAGAAAGGATAGCAAAAAGGTTGGAAGTTTCTCCATTGACTTTGGTTAGGAATTCTCGTTGGTTTAGGTAAGATTTCAGTAGATTGAAGTATTTATTGGGGAGGTTCCTTTTAATTTTAAATAGCAGACCTGGATGCCAGACTTTATCAAAAGCCTGGTTGACATCTAAGAATATAGCGGTGCAGTACTGACTAGTCTTTATGGATTTGTTTATTATGTCTACGATTCTATGGCACTGCTGAATCGTGGTGTGTAACTGCCTAAATCTAAATTGATGATCTGGCATCCAGTCCTGTGTATCAATACCTGTAATAATACGTTTAAGAAAGATATTCTCAAGCAATTTTGATATTGTTGATAGCAAGCTTATTGGGCGATAGGATGTAACATTGGTAGTATCTTTACCAGGCTTAGGGATCATAATTATTTGTGCAATCTTTAGTGCTTTGGGCCAATACTCTAATCTTATTATTGCATTGTATAAATACATAAGTAGTCTTAATCCTTCTTCTGGTAGTTCTTTGATCATTTTAGCGGTAACAAGATCGAGTTCTGGTGATTCTTTTGGATGAATATCTTAATTTCTTCTTCGATTTCACTTAAAGAGATTGATTTAATATGTTGTTGAACATTGAGGGCTGCATTTAATTTTTCTTCTATTTCTTGATCTGCATCATCATCATTATGTGGGGTGAAAACTTGTGATAAGTGTTCTGCAAATATATCAGCTTTTTGCCCAAGGTTCAGGGGGAGTACCGTATTTCCGAATTGGAGAGGATGTGGTTTTTGGCTTTTTAGCATTCTTTATAGGTTTCCAGATTGAGTTGTCTTATCTAGTGAGGTTTGACACATATTTTTCGAAGGACCTGTTTCTCATTTTGTTGAGTTAGGATTTTAGTTCCTTACTTTTTTGCACGTATTTTCTTCTGTCGTCCGGTGTATGAGTTCGTTGCCATGTCGACCTTGCTTTTCTTTTATTAGCGATTAGTTTCCTGATTTCGAATGGTATTAAATATTCTCATTAATGAGTACAAAATATATGGAAAATTAAAAGGAACATTTTTTTCTTTCTTTAAAATTCATTCTACCGCGCACCGACCGGAATTTTCGCCTGTCAGTGTAATTGGGGTAGGCATGTCAAGTACATATACTAACTACCTATGCGGACAAATATCGGTAAACATTCGTTTAAAAAAATAGTTCCCCTTCCATATTCTCCCACCATACCAAAAAATTTCAGAAAGAAAAAAGTTTCGTAGTTATACAGGGTGTCCCAGATTTAAAGTGACATAGACTGATGAGAGATAGAGCACACTATTCTGAGTTCAGGACACCCCCACACTTACCCTTGAAATTGAATGGTTTTCGAGATACAGGGTATTTTATGATTCTTGACTGAAACTAAAATTCACCATATATTTGGAATAGGTGGACGTATTTGGATTAAAGTCGGTACATATAGTGCACTCCTAGTCGAATTAATATAGCACAATTTAGTTTGTAAAAATTCCAGGACAGGAGTCAATTTTTATTATTTTGCATTTAGGGTCAATTACATCACCCTGTATATCAGTTTTTTGTAAATGGCGGATAACTATTGAAATGTCTATGGATTATTGTGCAAAACACTGTCATAATATTCGATGGCACGTTTATTGTTACTTCCTAGCAAATTTTCGAAAATAATGGTGAATGATATTTAAATTCTACAAAATACGCAAACAACCAGTTAATGTCGCTATTTTATTAATTTTACTTAAACACTTGTTTCATAATTATTTAACGTATTATTGCTACTTAAAAAGAAAAACGAAAAACAGAAAAAAGGAAAAAATAAAGAAAAACAGTTTGCTTAATCATAATTTACAGCACAATTTTAAAAAGACACTAATTATTTTATACATTGGTACAATTAATTAAAACTAAAATAAATTTTCGAAATGAATACCCCCAGCGTCAATACATTTTTGTGAACGTTTAAAAAGCGTTTTCACCGATCTATCGATCATAGCCGGATTGTGTCTAATATTGTCACACACATTAAAAATTTTTAGTTGTAACTGTTCACGGTTATTAATATTTTCACTGTATACCTGTGACTTTAGGTGGCCCCATAAAAAATAGTCCATGGGGGTGAGATCAGGAGATCTCGGTGGCCAGTTAACTGCACCCCCTCTACCAATCCATCTGTTGGCGTAACGTTGATTAAGATGCTCCGTCACCGGTACAGAAAAATGGGGTCCAGCACCATCGTGTTGAAACCACATACCTCTGATATTGATGTTTTCTAATAAATTTGGTAACATATCTATTAAGAAATTTAAATAAACTTCACCGGTTGGTCTCTCTTAAAAAATGTGTGGCCCTATTAGATGATTATTGTATATTCCACACCAGACATTTATATTGAGTCTACGTTGGGAATTTTTCTGAAGCGTAGCATGTGGATTTTCAGTTGTCCAAAGATGTTGATATCTGGTGTTTATTCCATCACGCGTGAATTGAGCTTCGTCCGTGAACAGAATTCTAGAAACTGTTCGTCTGTGCGCAACTACCCACCTACAAAATGTTAAACGCGGAACGCTGTCACCGTCTTCAAGTCGTTGAACTACTTTAATATGAAAAGGTTCGCCATACTCTTGTTCTGGGAATTTCTAATTGATGACTGATTTTCCTGACGCTTACAGTTGGATTCATATGAACAATCTGTAATTCTTCCTCTCGCTGTTGAAAATCTCTGAGAACATGTTCATGTTTTGCCTGTGATGGAAATGGCGCATGTTCCTTACTAAATTGATACACCTCTGAAAATGTTGTATGATTTGGTGTACGACGATTTCAAAAACGTCTTTCATATTCTCTCTCCATGCACATAAATCATATCTGCATATTCTTCATTTGTAAATTGGAATGGCATCTTAAAATTATTATAGTAGATTTGTTAATATAAAACCTTATTTTAATGACTCAAACGACTTCTTTGAATACTTAGACTTAATTTCTAAAGGCGACTCACATTACTATGTATTAAAATATAAATGTCATAACTGTCACGCCTATTTTTATTTTTAAGCAAACTGTTTTTCTATGGAATATTGCATATGGCCGTACAAATTTTAAGTGCAATTAGAATCAAATTTAAGTAACAATAATACATTAAATAATTATTAAACAAGTGTTTAAGTAAAATTAATAAAATAGCAACGTTAACTAGTTGTTTGCGTATTTTGTAGAATTTAAATATCATTCTCCATTATGTTCGAAAATTTGCTAGGAAGTAACAATAAACGTGCCATCGAATATTATGACAGTATTTTGCACAATAATCCATAGATATTTCAATAGCTATCCGCCATTTACAAAAAACTGATATACAGGGTGATGTAATTGACCCTAAATGCAAAATGATAAAAATTGAGTCCTGTCCTGGAATTCTTAAAAACTAAATTATGCTGTTAATTGGACTAGGAGTGAACTATATGTGTACCAACTTTAATCCAGATACGTCCACCCATTCCAAATATATGGTGAATTTAATTTCAGTCAAGAATCATAAAATATCCTGTATCTCGAAAACCATTCACTTTCAAGGGTAAGTGTGGGGGTGTTTTGAACTTAGCAAAGTGTGCTCTATCCCTCAACGGTCTATGTCACTTTAAATCTGGGACACTCTGTATACTCTCTTCGATTACCAGACCGTCAGACGGTAACTTTTCGTAATCGAATTCGCACGCCATTTCCCTAACTAACATGCACGGAGCAGTAATTCCTGGACATAAAATAGTTTAAGAGTTCATTTTAAACTTAGACTGTAATATTTTCAAGGTTCGTTATTTTGCAGCGGACGAGTAATTTACACAATTTTCATGAACATTTTCCAGCGGATCTTAGTTTGTCACAAACTAGGGGATGGAAAAGTCTGAAAACGACAAAATTTCAGAGGTTGGTTAAATGTTCACCGCTCTTTATTTCCGTCATGCTCTTAGTGCAATTTAAACTTTTAAACGTGTTGATCAAACCCCTACTGCAACCTGAAACTTTTTCTGGATGCTACTTATTTTAGTTCCGCTCACATGGTACACCGTCGCCACAGACGTCTCCAACCGCCCCCAAAGCTCCTCCACGCTAACTTTGCAGCCGCCGACGGTTGAAACGTGCGATAAAACTTATAACATCCTCAATTGCACTTCCAACTGCGATTAATCATTTACACATACTGGTATAAATAGTGTATTTCTTATTACAGGCTTTGAGTTATTTTAGTTAATCTGAAACAATATTTATGGTATTTAAAGTAAATTCGTATATTGTAATAATAATTCATATGGCTAAGGACCACACACTAATCTAATGGTACAGTGGTCCCTAACGAATTGGCTGAAATTTTGGTATATTGTAGTTCACGCGACGCCCATATCTCAATGGGCACAAACCTCCGCTGTTTTTATTTTATATTAACGACTTACCGAGTTTCTTTGATGAGTATTTAATCATGTTTGCTGACGATAATTCATTTTTTTTTTTTTTTTTTTTTTTTTAATGGCATTGGACCTAATCCATTAGCCAGTTGCATATATTTAAAGCTAGCCTAAACAACGTAGTGGATTAATTGAAGACTAACAACAAGGACGTAAACAGGGACACCCTAATTCATATTTGTGTTGCGGAAAAGCTATACAAAATGCTTTAACTTCCTTACAAGACAACATAGTAAGAAATGCTGAATATTTTAAAATAAGCAGATTGTTCTTGAACATTTCTAAAACAGCATTTATTATATTTTCTCCTAGAAATTCCACATGTATTACTAGTCGTCTGATCAAATTAGAGGGTAAATCTATACAACAAACACATTCTACAACATTTTTAGGAATTCGTATTGATAATGCCCTAAATTGGGATACGCACATAATGTCTGTTGCTAAGAAAATCTCTTCCACCTGTTATGCATTGTCCAGATTATCTAAATTAGTCAGTAGGCAAACACTGTTAACCTACTATTATGCACACTCTCTATCAAGAATATGGTATTATTTTCTGGGGTTCAACTCATAAATCTGAAAGATTATTCAGATTACAAAAAAGAGCAATTCGTTATATTTCAGGAATATCTAAATTTGAATCATGTAAAAAAATATTCAAAGATCTACAATTATTAACCTTGCTCTGTATCTATATTTTAGAAGTACTCGCTTAGGTACAAGATAATTTTAATACATTTTTGTCAAGTAATTATAATCATAATTACAGTATAGGAGAAGGTCACAATTTGTTAATCCCTATACATAGTTTATGAAAGTATGAGGAAAATCCAAGTTATATGGGAATAATCTTATATAACAAGCTACCTCAACAATTTAAAAATATTAGCAATGTCAGAACTTTCAAGAAAGATGTTAAAACAGTTTTAATTAATAACTGTTTCTACTCAGTTGAAGAATTTTTAGTCACGTGAATTTTGTACTTGTTGATCTACTTATTTATTTTATTTTATTTTAATTGAAAATTCGACGCATGTTCATATTAAATGTACATATTTAAAGTTATTTGTGACAATGTTATTTTATATGTAAGTTGTCTTTGTTTTTAGAATATTTGTTAGTGTAATAGTTTCTATTATTTTAAGCTCTTAATTATGTCATAATCCCCAGGGGGTACCAGCGTGGTGGTGCCTAATAGTGTGACTAATCCTATACCATTGTAATTGGTCTTTTGGATAATAAAGTATTATTATTATTATTGTAAAGTATTATTATTATTATTATTATTATGGCTAGTTTCGGAGATTAAATTATTTTACTATACGAGATATTAATAAAAATGGTTCCGATGTTTGAGTTTTACTTAAAAGTTAATAAAAAATGTAATATTAAGAGCACGCTCCAACTAGTAAAAAGAAATAATAATAATAATTGAGTAACAATTATACAGGGTGTTGAATTTTCTTTTAATCGTGATTTTTTCATATCTCAGAATGTACTTTAGATATTATTTTCAATTTAGGCATGTGTTAATAGAATATAAAACCACATGTCTGAATTAGAAAAGTTCATGTCCTGTGATATTTTTTGACCAAAATGTGGTACGCCACTGACATTTTTCCATGTGGATATTTTTCCTGGTTAGCCTGGTCAATTTTACTTGAAAACGGTCTCTTGTTTTTTTTCGTCATACGCACGGTTCTGATTAAAACAGTTAAATTTAATGTACTTCATTTAGCAGTATTGAATAATAACAATAATTCAATCACACACAAATAAAAAAGTCGAGACCCAGAGGGTAAACCCTCCTACTCCCATGTATTTTGGGACGCTGAAACCGAATATGACAATAAAAACAAGTTTTAATTATCCAATTTTCCCCTAGAACATGTGGTTTTATATTCTATTAACATACGAACAAATTGAAAATAATATCTAAAGTACTTTCTGAGACATTAAATGAAACCGCTGCCTAAGGAATCATTATTTCCACATCCAAATTTTTCATTGAAGTCACTTTAAAGGAGACACCTTGACTATACAGGGTGTAATCAGTTTCATGTCATTAAACAAAACCGGCAATGGTGACCGACTAGACAAACAAAAAACCTTTATGACTTTTTCCTCTAGGGGCACTTTGAAAAAACTGATCTAGGTCAACATTTTTAATATTATGGTAGACAACAATTGAGAACCACTGCTTTTCTTGGTCAATGGACTTGTAGTTCCCAATTATAAAACTTTTAAATTGTCATAAGAAAGTGCTCGCCGGCACACGTGGTGGTCTGCGGTGTCAAAGCAAAGGATCATCGACCGCCCTTGATGGACCGCCTCAACTGAACTGAGGCAATTATAAAGAGGTAAATAATTCGTTCTCTCTTCGCGCACAATTGCAAGCAAATAATGGCCATAGAGGTTTAAACAGAGCATTTCTTTACATGTGTGTTTTTTAATTTGGAATAAAATATTGGATTGTTTATAATTTAGAAAATTTAAATGTGGTTTATTAACATTTGTAACATAAATGAGTATTCTGGGTTAAAAGCTTACTACCTAATTAAATGATTCAAAATCTCTGCATCTGCATCAATACACAGTTCGGTACGTCGAATTAAGGACATACGCACTTCGTTCAACACTAAACTATCAACTAACGTTGTCAATAAAGAAAAATAAAATAAAAACTTGGTACAAAAGCCAAAAAAGAATACAAAAAGAACGAACAAGTAAGTTGTGTCTGTACGTAATCAAGAATCAACTTGAACGGTAAGTCAATAAAATAAATCTTAACTATAAACACACAATGACGCGAAATTCAAAAATAACAAAAACAACGAACGGCGGGTTGGACGTGTGTACATAACGAAACACCCACAGTAACTAAAATATTGCACACGGGAGAGTTAGAGCATAGTTTTCTTCAGATCAGATCTATTAAACACTCTTTCATCTTTACCGCATCGCTAAAGACCGCCGACATTTTAGAGCTATCTACACAAATATTGAGTACCTCAATATTCCAGCAGTTCTCAAAAAATTTTATTGAAAATTTGCGAAATTTTTGTTTATTATTTTTCTCTAAGACTATGAGCCTTAGACCCCATGTTATAAAGGTTTTTTGTTTGCCTTGTCGTTCCCTACCACCAGTTTTTTTAATGACATGAAACTAATTACACCTTGTATTTGCGCTCTAGTATGTGAACATTAATGGTCATAGAGTTTTAATAATATTTGGGGCAGATGTCACAGAAAAATTTGAGGCGCTGATTTCTACCATATACGTTAAAAATTACGTTTCTAGCTTCCTCTACTTATTTTTATTTTATTTTTATTTTATTTTATTCATACACCATCTAACAGTACAAGACCATTTACAAGATGGGAAACAACACATACATCGTACAAAAATTACTTAAATTTACTAGCATACATTTCAGTAAAGATATATAACAGAAGAAAATATAAATATTAAAGAGAATAAAGAGTTGAATTTATTTACAATAAAAAGAGAGAATAAAAAATACATATATGATTTAGACAGAATCTCCTATTTATTAAAGATGTCGATATCACGCTGACTGTGGTTATAGCTAGAGCACATGCTGTAGATTGGTGAAAACTTTAAAGTATTAGTCCGGGCTATAAGAAGGTAGAAAGTTTGGTTTTGTCTTGAATTTATTCGCGGAATATGGAAATTAAGTCTCTGGAGTATCTCACTACAGTCAATATCATAATGAATCACCTTTTTTAAGAAATTTATGGCAAATTCGTTGCGTCTTTCAGATAGGCTACGCATTGAAAACATTTGAAGTAAATCACTTTGTGGAAAGCCAATTGGTGGATATATACCATGAGATTTTAGATGTAGAAATTTAAGAAAGTGGCGTTGCACGTTTTCTAATTTAAGACTATGAGTGTTATAGCAGGGCTGCCAAACAAGAGACGCATACTCTAGTTTAGATCGCAAAAAAGAAAAATATAATAGTTTTAACGTTGAAATATTAGAGAAGTCACGCCCATTGCGAATAATAAAACCAAGTGTTCTATTTACGTCGCAAATTAACGTGTCTATATGATTGACAAAGCTGAGTTTTTTGTCAAAAATTACTCCAAGGTCTTTAAACGAGGACGGTCGAGTTAATGGTTCGTTTTCTAGGCAGTAGTTAAATGTAAAATTAACATCCTTTGTGGAAAATGTCATTACGTTACATTTTTGCACATTTAATGTGAGACTGTTCTCGACACACCAAGCGCTGAGTTTAGATATATTATTTTGTAAATTACTGCAGTCATTTATGTTAGAGATTCTATGTAGTAGCTTGAGGTCATCTGCGTACATTAAAAAATGAACATCTAGTTCATATGTTATATCATTGATGAATATATTAAACAAGAGTGGCCCAAGGACAGACCCCTGAGGTACACCAGAACAAGATAAGTAATCAGTAGACCTGAATCCATTAAACGCGACGTACTGTTTCCTATCTGACAAGTATGATTTTAAGAAGTGTGTAAGATTCGGTGACATTCCAATGTTGGACAGTTTTTCAATAAGAATGTTATAATTAAGCCTGTCGAATGCTTTTGTGAAATCGAAATATATTGCATCTGTTTGAACTTGCATCTCAATGGACTCAGATATATATTGGGTAGCACATATTAAATTGGTGGTTGTAGATCGACCTTTCATAAATCCATGCTGCTGAGAGGATATACTGTTTTTGACATGCGGATATATGCAATTATGCAGCAAAATTTCAAAAGCTTTGCCAAAGTTACAAATGATAGTGATTGGTCGGAAATTTGTTATATCATTTTTGTTGCCCTTTTTATAAACTGGACAGACTTTAGAACACTTCCAGATATCAGGAAAAGAACAGCATTTTATAGCCAAATTAAATAAAATTTTTAGTGGATGGGCGAATATATTAGCACAATCTTTCAGTAAAAATGCAGGTATACCATCCGGCCCCATGGTGAGCTTCGGTTTCATTTTTTTTAATGCTTTTAGGACGTCTGCTTCAGAAAAGGAAACTAAATTAATGCTATTGTTATTGAAGCTATTATCATCTGAATTTATGTTATCCGGTGCACTTGGTAAAAACGATTTTTCAAAAAATTTTGCGTAAGCGTTAACAATATCCTCTGGGTTGTCAAGATGTTCGTCATTGTAATACATATCTTTAGAGATATTTGTCATTCCTTTCTTATTGTTGATGTATGACCAGAATTTATTTGCATCCTGATTAATATTGTTTTCAGCTCGCTCGGTATAGTTTTTATAGGCAGTTTTGATATCCAATTTAATTTTTGATCTAAGTCTTGTAAATTCATTTAGCGCATTGACATCTGCCGTTCGTTTATAGATATTTTGATATTTTTCTTTGGATCTTATGTTTTTAATAATTTCAGAGTTAAACCATGGTGGAAATTTTCTTTTATTTTTACAATGTGTAAATTTTGGTACACAAATTGTAAAAATTTGAGTTAGCTTATCATAAAAATGTTGGCAGGCAGTATTAACTTCTTTATATTCATTTAGAAAAGACCAGTCTACCTCGAGCAGTTGCTGATATAATAGGGGAAAGTTGGCTTTACGAAAATTAAATGAACTGGTGTAATTAGATGGGAATTTTAGAATTTTTACCACTACATTTTACTGAAATCACAAGTCCGGGATGATGATTGTCTTCTTTTAGTAATACTTCTAAGGATTTATCAACAATGCAATTGGTGTTACATAAAACTAAGTCGAGCAGTCTATTGTTACTGTTGTAAATGAAATTGAATTGAGTGAGATTTAAAAAATTTAGAAAATTATTGAGTGCTATAACTTCTGCACTAAAACAGCCATTCGAAACAAATGATGAGTATGGCGCTATGTTAAAGTCACCTATTATCAATATATCGCTATCATAGATGCAGTTTAGAGACCCAATTATGTCAAAAATTATATCGTATTCTGCAGCATTGATATCAGGAGGGATATATATGACGAATATGTAAACAGCGGCGTGTTTAATTGTAATTTTAACCCCAAGAACATCAACTCGCGGTATTGTATGAAAGTTTGTTTCGCTCAAATCAATCTGTACAGAATTAAAATTTTCATGTACTGCTAGTTGTACACCTCCACCTCGACTATGATTAACAGCAGCAAAATCCCTGTCCTTACGAAGAATAATATAATTGCTATCAATTAATTCAGCATCAAAAACAGATGAGTCTAGCCAGGTTTCCGTTAATGCGATAATGGGCCAGTTACAAGTAGCCACAGTGTTGTATAGCTCGACTCTCTTCGTTTTAAGACCTCTAACATTTTGATAATATATAGTTAAATTTTCATAACTATTAGCAAGAGTATTGCACGATAAGCTAGAAGAGAGTGACTGGGCTGGCGGTGATTGCTATTGAACAGACTGAAGGTTTAAGAGATCAGGCCGTAATTTATCTCTCGCTAGAATATACGCCGTACAGTTGTTTGTATCCCGTGCTGCATGAGTAACAGAGATATCAGAATTTTGCCTGCTTTTAAGTCCAATACAATTGACACACCTAAAATTATCCGATTTACAATCTTTAACAGCATGGTTTTCTCCACACCGGGGGCAAGTGTAAGATTTCTTACCTATTCACAATCTACCACTTCCCATCCCTTCAACGGAATTATCTCAATCATATATCATTATAATACATACATGTACTAACTTTCCAGTGAATATCTCAATTTTATGTTATCAATACCTTTCTTAAATCATTGATTTGTAGAAAAAAAAACGCGAAGTAGGTTTCTTACGAGAATAGTTTCTTTTAAAACAGCTACCCTAGAACTCCCTGAAGGATTCAACTTGGGTCCACTATTATTATAATCTTCAGAGTCTGGTATTTACACCAAATCCATTTCGCAAAGTTCCTCTTGAGCGTTTTCAGAACAGTTGGTTGAATGTTCTGTACTTTGCTGATGAGTCTCTCTTTTCAATATTTTGACTTCTCTGTGTTCTGATTAGTTGTATATTGAATTTCAAATAGGTTAAATTTCTTGCTCTATCTTTTAGTCGATTTCTATTCTTATTGCGTGTATTGTCCTGTACACTAAAACTTCCTTCGACTGCTGTTTTCCAAATATCCTCATCCTGGAATTGTTTTAATTTGCCTCGATAATTGGCAAATTCGATAATAAACTTAATTTTATTAACGCCCGGTAACCGAGTACATATATCATACAAACATTTAGCCCTTTGGGTACGCTGTTCTGCACTCACAAACTCACCTCTTTTAATGATATCATATTTGTAATTTTAAGCACAGAGCTTAGACGAAAAGCTGTTCGGTTTTCGATTACCTCAGCTATGATAATTTTCTCCTCCTGAGTAAGTACGTGGACGCTGTCGAGGTTCGAATATTTGACACTAAGTACCTGGTTGTGGCGAATCACTTTGTATTTTTTTAATCCAGATGCATGTTTGATAGAATAGTTTATAAAGCTCCTGCAACTTGTCCCAAAGATTGTCATTCAACACATTAGACCTGCTTTCTCGTCCATTAGTTGTTTTATTAAAGTCAGCTTGTACACTTTCATGTATTGCCAAAAGTTTCAGAGCCGTTTTATTCTTTAACAAACTATCTATGTACATATAAGCAATGCAGTGCAGTTGAATCTTGATGCGTGACATTTGTGTAAGTAATATATTTTTAGCTATGTAATATAACACAATATATAACGTTACATTTTTATATTACGCATGTAATATTACCGATTTACATACCTGCTGTAGATCCATTAACTTATTATGAATCATAATTCATGTTATGAGATTGAGATATCAGAAATACACTATCTTCTACTATGGACTTTTTACTAAATATTTCACTTGTTTTCCACTTATGAAAAGCCAACCACTGTAGGCCAAGTTCTCTATTATTTAATAATAAAACCATGAGCATACAGAAGAGGACAAAAGAAACGTTGACGCTTTCTACCCGTTGGCTAAGGATTTAATTATGACAAAACAAGGATTGATTGATAAAAAATAGCAATATACATAAACTTTAATTTACTACCCGAGTTACAAGTTGTTTTCCCTTTATAAAACTTTCACAAACTGAAAGCACTAGCCTAATTGAATAGGTTATAACGTTGTCTACAATTTCATAAAAGTTCTGGCTGATCGACTGAAGCGGGTCATTATAAAACTTTTATGTCTTCGAGATAGACAACTTTTGTTCTGTTTTAAGTCCATAATTTAGTAAACGTACAGGGTTCTCATAGACAACTCAGTGTTAAGTGCTGAATTTGAGACCATTGCGACGGACCACGAGAGTAGGCAGCTTGAGACTCCGGAATCGGACTAGTCCTAAGAATCCATATAAATATCAGGCAGGTTTCTCTATTTAACCTCTCCACCCATTAAAATGGGGAGGTTGCTGCAATTGGTGAAACAAAATTAAGGTAAGATTAGATATGTTTCCCAACGCCTAATATTGACATGTATTTTTATAAATAGCAAGTAGTGTGCAAGCGATGAATTTAGAAACTGGTGTGATAAAAATTCGCTCGTAGTGAACAAAAACAAGACAGCGTTTCTTTACTTTTTTGTTTCAACGCCAACTTTATCTTAAAACTTATTCTTTATAGGATTTTGCAAGCAGAAAAATAACTATCTATGGGAACTAAAAGAAAAGCTATGTGTAAAGATATTAATGAAATCTTTGCATTCTTTCAATAACCTGAATTCTGGTTATGCTAGCAAATTAAAATCCTAAAATAAATTTGCATGGTTTCTTATTTGAAAATTCTCATTCAACAACTAGCATCCACACAGTCCCCTACGGCCATGGAGATTAAACTAATATCTTCATAACAACTCAATATTTAATGGCAATGACAATATTCTTGATCTAGTATTACATAACAAAAACTGTGACGTATCTCAATCTCCTGATCCGTTAACTAATGAAGATTTTCATCACCCTGCTCTGATCATATCAACTGAAATAAGTACTGCTAAGAACCTTAATAATAATTTTCCAACTAATCATGACGTTAGTTATAATTTCCGCAAATGTGATTTCTCCAAATTGTATGAAAACCTTCTCAACATAGACTGGTCCTCCCTCTCTTCTTTTAATGACGTCAATGGAGCATGCACTCATTATTACAACAAACTTGACTCTGTATTTGAATCTTGCGTATCTAAGAAATCGACTTCTCGTAGCGGCAGATATCCTCCGTGGTTTAATGGCAATATCGTAAAAAAAAAATTAGCCTTAAAGAACGTCTCAGGAGACAATATGCAAGAACCAGTGATCCACTTATACACAATAACCTCAAAAACATCAGAAGGGAAATACAATATAATACCAATTTAGCCTACAGAAATTTCGTGCAGAACTCTGAAGATAATATAAAAAATGATCCCAATACATTTTGGGCTTTCATCAAAAGTAGAAAAGGGTCGGCCAGTGTATCTGAAGAGATGTTCGCTAAACAATCCCTCTGATATACTAAATGCATTTGCCAATTATTTCGGTCAATCTTATAATGAGTCCTCATTGGATGTCGAGGAACATCACATTGAGACCGATATACCTAACAATAACCCTATTGTTAGCATAAACTCTTTCAGTGAAGATGATGTTATTCGGGCCCTAAAACGATTTAAACCCAAAATGACGACCGGTCCAGCTTTTTTATTAAAGGATTGCGTTATCATCTTTGCATATCCTTTAACTCTAATTTTTAACTTAATCTTGAAAAATTGCCTATTTCCTGACCTATGGAAATATTCCAAAGTATGTCCCATCTTCAAAAAGGGAAACAAACTAGATATTGAGAACTTCAGACCAATCTCTGTAATTTGTAACTTCTGTAAAGTCTTAGAAATATTATTTCGTAATAGAATATATCCTTCAATTAACACCAAAATCTCTATTAATCAACATGGATTTATGAAAGGGCGTCCAACGACAACAAAGTTGTTCTGTGTAACTCAATATATTTCTGAATCCTTAGATGAACGTGGGCAGGTAGATGTCATATATACCGATTTCTCCAAAGCGTTTGATAGACTTGATCACCAGTTGTTACTTAATAAATTAGAAAAAATCGGCTCCTCATATTGTTTGCTCCTTTTGTTTAAGTTTTATTTAATGAATAGGAGTCAGTACGTTGCATTAAATGGGTTCAAATCGATCGAATTTGCTGCCACATCTGGAGTTCCCCAGGGATCTATTCTGGGGCCCTTGTTTTTTAACATATTTATTAACGACATAGTGAACGAAATTAATTTGCCTCATCTTTTATATGCCGACGATCTAAAAATTTTCACAGTAATTGATGAAATCGATGACTGTTTTCAACTTCAGACTTCTCTTGCCAAAATAAACACCTGGTGTATAGTAAATAAATTATTCATGAATCCTAGTAAATGTAACGTAATCTCCTTTTCTTTAAAAACATCACCTTTTATTTTTGATTACAGGTTAGATAATGTCATACTTCAAAAACCTATAAAATTTCGCGACCACGGCGTAATTTTTGATAGTAAATTATCCTTCACTGATCATGTCGATACCATTGTGTCTGAAGCCTCCAAAGCCCTTGGATTCGTCGTTCGTACTAGTCGAGAGTTCACTAATACTGATACTCTGAAAATTCTTTATCAATCCTTCGTCAGATCGAAATTTGAGTACGCATCGCTAATTTGGAGTTCCAGTTATGATGTTCACAAGAATAACTTGGAGGCAGTTCAACGTAGATTTCTTAAATTACTGTGGTTCAAATCCGATGGTACCTATCCAGTGATTGGTTTTCCGCAAAGCAACTTGCTTGAAAGATATGCTATGACTACTCTTGAGGATAGGCGTACGTACTTTTCTCAAGTGTTTTTGTTTAAATTACTACACAATGATTTTGACGCACCCGAAATAATTAGTAAGCTTAATTTTAACGTTCCCATAAATTAAATAACCAGTGATTGTCTTTGTTTTTCTTAATTTACTTTGAATCACATATGTGTATATATGTTCATATAGTTTTTATATTTAAACATTTTCCGTGTTATTTTTTTCTCTATCTTCGTATCATTAGTTATTCGTAGTTCGTACATTTAAGTAAATTTTTTCTTCATTTTGCTTTCTTCCTATGTTGTTGTATATTATGTAATTAATGCTTTGTATGCCTTTTTTCCTGTTCTGTAATTGGGTATGTTACCTGTTGAACAGCGTATGCAATAAATAAATAAATAACCCCCTACGATAATGAAGATTCAGTTAAAAATGAGAGCAAAGGCCTAAAATGAATTTATTTACCTACCTTGTCTTAAAAATTTTTCAGTCTAATGGATTACATTTTCATGTAAAAATAAGAAATTATACAAATTCATTTTAGGATTTTAATTTGCTAGCATAACTAGAATTTAGGTTATTGAAAGAAAGCAAAGATTTCATTATTATTTTTACACTTAGCTTTTCTATCAGTTCTCATAGATAGTTATTTTTTCTGCTGTTTGCAAAATCCTATAAAGAATATGTTTCAATATAATTAGGCAAACAAATAATAATTCACTTTTAAACCAACTTTGTTTCTTAATATTAGCTACGTAGAAACACAAAGTTTTTGGTCATCGTCATAGACTCAACACTTGACTTCTTCAGCCATATAGAAGGTGTCTGCACAAGATTAGCCAAATGTACATTCGGAATTTCAAACATTAAAAAAGAAGTTAACGAGACAGCCCTGAAAATATGTTATTATTATCTTATTTATCAAGTACTTAGCTATATTATTATCATCTGGGGACATGCAGAGGAAATTAATAGGGTGTTTGTTATGCAAAAAAGAATAATTAGGATTATCTTTAATTCACCCTATAGAGATTCGTGTCGTGACACTTTTAGAAACAAGAAAATTATGATACTACCTTGCATATACATGAATAAATTACTTTGTTTTGTTTTTAATAATATCAGCAAATTTAGGCTCAAAAAATCAGTGAACGCTCATAGAACAAGGAGCGCCAACGATATACACATCCACAACAGTTCCCGTACTGTACTGATGCCCATCTATTCAATCTACTTCCAGATAGATTAAAATTAATAAACACATACAGGTTATTTCATACAAAACTAAAAAGTTATTTACTAAAAACTATTTTTATTTCATTGACGAATTCTGCTTATCAATGACATAGACTGAAGTCGTCATACTAAATTTAGACTTTATTTACTTATTACATTAAGATTCGTGATTTGTTATATACAATTTATGTATGTCTGTTTGTAAATTTTCTGTTTTGTCTTTTATAAGTATACATTTTTACTTCCCTCGCATACCGAAGGGAAGTATTGTATTCGAGAAAAAATCACCCTCCGAGACTTTTCCGGATTCTGACGCTTCAGATCACGGAGATTAAGAAAATATAGGTTTTTCAGTCTGTCTGTCTGTCTGTCCGTTGGTGCATTTACTAAAAAACTACTTGACGGAGAGCAGTCAAATTTGGTAGATAGTTGACCCTACTCTCAGCGAAGAAATGGTAGAACTTTCACTGGAAAATATACAGGGTGGATCGTCTAAAGGGAATAAATAATGAAAAACATTTTTTTTGCTCAAATTTAAAATTTCCACGTTTCATGACACGCTAAACCATGCAACGTTGTTTGGGATGTGTCACATATGTGGTACGTGGAGTTCTACTCCTTGATATATAATAATATACAACCAGCTCAATATCCACACCTTACCAGTCCTCGGCTAGCTTCCGTCAATCTCAGTGTGAGTTCCCAGTACATACAGACGTACTGGTTGCCTAACTAACTGCCTAGGTACCTAAGTGAACAATAGATTAATAAACTGTTAAATTAATCCATAGTATGAGAAAGAAAACCCAATGAGTGGAGCTTATAACAAATTTGTTTATTTATAAAACACTGCATATATACCAAGTCAATAATAAAAGAAAAATGCTTATCAAATTTATAAATATCAATTAATTTTCTTTTCGTTAGCAATATCAAAAGTGATGAGTGACAAATGATTTAATCTAAATAAAAATTTATTAACACGTGGAGTTCAATAATAATACCAAATGCAATTGCACGCAGTTTACATACTTTTCAAACAGTGGTTATGGGTACAGAAAATTTAATATTATAACAAATAACAAATACCTAGATCTGGACTATATTCTTTTCTAGATAGCCAGTTCTTGACTTTAATATAAACAAGGTAGGTATTTTAAATCGTAAACTTATGAAATAATTACAATACATACACACATATATATATATATATATATATATATATATATATATATATATATATATATATATATATATATATATATATATATATATATACAAACAAAATTTATACAAGTTATGACTTACGGTTGAATTTTGAAATACCCCAAAAGAAAATGTGAGAACGCTGAACTTCTCCTAGGATCGGAAAGGTATGAGCGTTGAACGGTCTTCTTGTATTCTAGGGTAATCGATTGACTCTGCAAAATTTCAGCTCGAACTATAACCAGTTACAACCATATCGAAGTCATGAAAAGAAACCAACAAAAGAAACAAAACCATCCATCATCGGTATAAGCTCCAAAATTTTTCAACCAATTTTTCTATACTAATTACATCTAGTACTACCAACGCTTCTTAATGAAAAACTAACGATAAAAAGCCTAAAAGTTTTAAAATCCAAATTAATATACTATTTACATTTTCGCAAATTTAATGACTCACCCTTTTAGGGCTTAACAAAATGCCGACCATGTGCTCGACCCAACACGTGCTTTGTAGCTATACATCCAGCAATCATGCTGATCAGATTTTTCACAAATCATTATTAATTTTGGTAAATACGGAAATCCCACCATTACAAAATGTGGATAAAGATTACTCTCACCAAATCACCAAATTTACCAAGCTACGATGCAACGTCTATTCGCCTTAGAGGTCACGTCAAGAAGGAAGTACTAGAGAACCTCTGACCCCTTACAGGACAGGTGCCTAGCGCAGTCGTACTACGCAGACGAAACGACATAAAAAGAATAGAATTTTCATGATACCATTCGACCTTGAACAGAAGACCATCGAAAAGTAATCACAAAAATGATTTATTTGAAACATAAAAATACAACACGACATCCGTAATTTGGATAGAATTCGAGAAGTTCTGTTACATACGTCCCTTTCGATTAAGACAACCCCGACATAGATCAACCTGTTGATCGGAGATTTAATAAGAAGTGATATAATATTACGACAATCGAACTATAAAAATTATCCTCTTATTATTGTTTTAAAATGAATTTAATTGAAGAAATACTAACTTGTCAGAGCAAAAATATTAAGGTAAAACATTCATCGAGCTACTCCGAACAGTACTGTTCAGTGAGGGAGTATTCGGTTAAGACTGAATCGAACTCTGCCAATCAGCTGATTACTAGCTGTCAATTCCTATAACCTACTATGTTCGTTCTATTTATTATTATAAACAATTATTTAGGATGAAATTTAACAAGCAAATAACAAAGGTACAGAAGGTAAGTGATACATTTGAACTAGTCGTTTTCATAGATTGAACTACTTAAGTTATGGTTATGTTATAGGTTTGTTTATCGTTCCTATTTATTCCAGATACCACACTATGTATGAGAACTCTAGCAAATTACTACTACCAGAATAATAATGTACCACACAACACTCTGATTGATTAAGGTATTGTACTTATTTATATATTTTACTCGAGACATTCTAACTAAAATTTATGTTTATTTCTAGACACAAGTTAGCTGGACGACAGTCGATAAATGTGACAATTTTATTAAGCAAATTTAAGAATCAAAAGGATTACTAAAGTATACAAATGCGGATGGAAATACTATTAATATATGAAATTATTAACACAAGACCTTTTACTTATTTATTTTATTCTAAATGATGATATCCTTTTAAACAATGAACTACCTAAAGTTAACGTATAGATTTAGTGATTGAATTTTTATAGTTAAACTTCTAACAATGCTGTATTTACACATACACTCCTCTAGCCAAAATGACAAATTATGTTACAACGTCTACTTGACAAAAGCAACCGTAACAACCTATTTCAGAAAAAAAAATTTTTTCACCATTTTTGAAAAATTTTTTACCACTAAAAATTTTTTTTGTTTTTGTTCAAACTTAAAATTTCCACGTTTCATGACATTCTAAACCTATTTCAGAAATTTTTTTTTTTTGAAATTTTTTTTACCAACATTTTTGAAACATTTTTTACCACTAAAATAGACGGATTTTTTTTTCTTTGTTTACATTTAAAATTTCCACGTTTCATAGCGTTCTAAACCTATTTAAAAAAAAAAAAAATTTGGAAAATTTTTTTGTTATGAAAAAATTTTACCACTAATACAGACTGATTTTTTTTCCTTTGTTCAAATTTAAAATTTTCACGTTTTCATGGCATTCTAAACCTATCCAAACAAATTTAAAAATTATGTTGATTAAAAATTTGCTTGAAAAAAATTTTTTTTGCAAAAAATTTTAATCTATTTATCACCGGGTATAGAATAGATGAAGAAATTTTTTTTTGCTCAAATTTAAAATTTCCACGTTTCATGACACCTATTTTGGAAAAGAAAATTTGCAACATTTTGTTTACCATTTTGGAAAAAAAATTACCACTAGAATAGACGGAAATTTTTTTTTCCTCAAATTTAAAATTTCTATGCTAAACCTATTTGAGAAAAAAAATAATTTTGAAATTTTTTTTTACCAGCATTTTTGAAAAAATGTTTACCACTAAAATAGATGGAAAATTTTTTTTCTTTGCTCAAATTTAGATTTTTCACGTTTTGTGGCATTCTAAACCAATTTCAAAAAAACAAAAAATGCCACTGTAGAATAGAAGGAAACTTTCTTTTTTGCTCAAATTTAAAATTTCCACAAACCTGTTTTAGAAGAAAAAAATTTTGAAAATATTTTTAAAAACATTTTTGAAAAATTGAAAAAAAAATGAAATTTTTTAACCACCACTATACTTCCACTCCACTACGTGTATGTGAAATTGAAAATGTGACAGATGGCAATAACATTAGGCATATGCACCTATTATACTATTATTGAAAAATGTACAGGGTGGTCATCCCAAGAAATAATTCAGTCATGGTGGACATTTATAAAGGTATTTGCCCAAGCCTTCCATATTTGGCACCTGTTATTTAGTATTGAACTTTTGCTGTCGGATGACCGTTCTGTATATTATTTTGACCAAAACTTATCAGGTGTTCTTTGTAATAATAGTGATAACTATATTACGGTTATTATTTTCAATGTCACTTCGTAATTATTAATTTTTTAGAGTGACCGCCATGCACAAATAAAGAGGGAAGTTCTGTGTAAATACCTTTACCGGTTTTTTTAAATATATTTCTCTAATTATAGTTGTCGAAACCTTTTTCAGCGAAAACAGTTTTTTATAGCAAATAAATGTTTCTGTTTCTATTTCTATTTACATATCTAAAATAGAGCTAAAAAGTAGAATAATAGTAGAAGTAAAGAAAGACCAATCTAGAAATAGGAAATTTAGAATGTAGTTGTTTTAACTAGTTGAATAGTTGATAAATAATATATACTAAAAAATATAAAGAAATGCAAATGCCAGTGTTTACTTTAGAGAATTTATTAAAAGAACAATCACAGTGCTAAAAAGATACATAAAATATAGACTGCTGCAGCTCAATTTCAGCAACTCTCAGAGTTTGAAGTAAAATCAAATATTCGCTCACAAAATCATTGTAAAATCACAAAACCAGATTTAGGGCACAAGTTCAATTCATCTGCTGCATAAGAATTTAGGGCCTGAACAATTGAACACGCTGAAAAAAAAATATATAATTAGAATTAAAGTAGGTTTAATTATGTATTAAGATTAAATATTAGATTAAATATAGAATCTAAAAAAAAACAACCTACAACGAACCCTGAGATGAGAGCTTGACCGAGATAAGCAAAAAAAAAACGAGGCTAAATTTGAAAAATATAGCAGTATTACACCCATTTCTAAGTGTTGAGTAAATATAAAAACCGCTGCCTAAGGAATCACTACTTCCACATCCAGATTTTTCCATCCAAGTCTCTTTAAACGAAAACATCTTGACTATAATTGCACTCTAGTATGTGGAAATAATTGGTTATAGAATTTTAATAATATTTGAGACAGGTACCATTAAAAAATTCGAGCCGAAAATGAGGTTTCTAGACTTTTATTAGCTTGCTCTACTTATTTTCCCCACCTTGCACTCCCGCTCTTCCCCAACCCTTCAACGAATTCATCTCAATCAAATATCATTATAATATATGAGTGTACTAAATTTCAGGTGAATAACTCAATATTATTACGCACACTTTTTAAAATCATACTTGTCAGATAGGAAACAGTACGTCGCGTTTAATGGATTCAGGTCTGCTGATTACTTATCTTGTTCTGGTGTACCTCAGAGGTCTGTCCTTGGGCCACTCTTGCTTAATATATTCATCAATGATATAATATATGAACTAGATGTTCATTTTTTAATGTACGCAGATGACCTTAAGCTACTACATAGAATCTCGAACATAAATGACTGCAGTAATTTACAAAATAATATATCTAAACTCAGCGCTTGATGTGTCGAGAATAGTCTCACATTAAATGTGCAAAAATGTAACGTAATGACATTTTCCACAAAGGATGTTCATTTTACATTTAACTACTGTCTAGAAAACGAACCATTAACTCGATCGTCCTCGTTTAGAGACCTTGGACTAATTTTTGACAAAAAACTCAGCTTTGCCAATCATATAGACAGGTTAATTTGCGACGTAAATAGAACACTTGGTTTTATTATACGCAATGGGCGTGATTTCTCTAATATTTCAACGTTAAAACTATTACATTTTTCTTTTTTGCGTCCTGAACTAGAGTATGCGCCTCTTGTTTGGCAGCCTTGCTATAACACTCATAGTCTTAAATTAGAAAACGTGCAACGCCACTTTCTTAAATTTCTACATCTAAAATCTCATGGTATATATCCACCAATTGGTTTTCCACAAAGTGATTTACTTTAAATGTTTTCAATGCGTAGCCTATGTGAAAGACGCAACGAATTTGCCATAAATTTCTTAAAAAAGGTGATTCATTATGATATTGACTGTAGTGAGATACTCCAAAGAATTAATTTCCATATTCCGCGAATAAAGTCAAGACAAAGCCAAACTGTCTACCTATAGCCCGGACTAATACTTTAAAGTTTTCACCAATCTACAGCATGTGCTCTAGCTATAACCGCAGCCAGCGTGATATCGACCTCTTTAATAAATAGGTGATTATGTCTAAATCATATATGTATTTTTTAGCCTCTCTTTTTATTGTAAATAAATTCAACTCTTTATTCTCTTTAATATTTATATTTTCTTTTGTTATCTTTACTGAAATGTACGCTAGTAAATTTAAGTAATTTTTGTACGATGTATGTGTTGTTTCCCATCTTGTAAATGGTATTGTACTGTTAGATGGTGTATGAATAAAATTAAAATAAATAAAATAAAATTATTTGATCAACCCCTTAATAATGGAGTGGAGGTGGTCGGGATCTGTGAAAAATATGATAAAGAAATCTGAGACTTTGGCTTCTAGTATATGCACTAAATCTCAAGATCTGTTCCATTATCAGCTTACTTTACTCAGTTTCTCTATTTACCTCTACTCACCCCCCACCCCTTCAACGGAATCATCTCAAAATATAATCTAGTTCCAGACGTCATTATAATGCGTACCTGTACCAAATTTCAAGTAAATATGTCAATTTAATTTTATCAGCCCCTTTAAAAATTAGGCGAGGGGGGGGGGGTTGAAAAATGATATAAAAAAATCTGAGGCCTTCACTTCTAGTATATACGACAAATCCCAAGTTTCTGTACTCTTATCAGCTTGCTTTACTTATTTTCCCATACTTACCCCTATTTACCCCCCAACCCTTCACCCGATATGTTAAAAAAACTCGATGTCGTTATAATACATACGTGTACAGAATTTCAAGTCAATATCTTAAACCGTCCCAGAGAAAGCTTGTGGACAAAAAAAAGTTACAGACTCAAATTTAAAATCTTGAGGTTTCATGTCATACTAAACTTATTTCAGCAAAAAAAAAAAAAATGAAATTTGTTTTACAATTACTATACTTCCAATCCACTACGTGGATATTTATCAATTTGTATATGTATCTATGTATGGGAACACGATAGCGTCGAAACTAATAGTACGTGAGATATGAATTCATTTTATAATTTAGTAATTGCTAGAGCAATCAGAATGCAGGTTATCGAGAGAATGCAAAAATTGAAAATTAATAATTAAGTTCTATTTCTCATAGATAACTTTTCCTGCCGCTTGCTAAATTCTGTAAAAAATATGCAAAAAAAATGTATTACCCGTATACCAAATTTCATCAAAATTCGTTCCTCATAAGGGGATCGGGCACCATAGTTGCCGCTACTTGATGCAGATGTTGTAGGCATCCGTAGGTACCATCTCCCCCCAACGGCAGGTCATGTTGCTGCGCCCTCTTCGAGATAGAAGCAAAAAACAAGGGACCACTTAAATGTTGCTAAAAGATTCTGACAAAATTCGTACACATTTTTGGGCAAATATGAGCATCTTTTGTCTCTTGGTGTTTTTTCCCAAAGTACTTCCTTCTCCCTGAAAAAAATAGCAAAAAAATAATTCATAGACTTTGATTAATTAGTATAGGGTGAACGAAGTGTTTTAGAGAAAAACTCCAAGAGCCAAAAATGGCTTATCTTTGTCGAAAGAACACGCCTGCCGGTTTTCAGGATTCTTTAGACAAAAATAATTTCGGCCAAGAATTTCCCCAATTTTTTTTAAATTTCTTCAGAAGAATCCCAAAAATTCAGGCATATTCTTTTGCTTCTTAAATTTTTTCTGTAAAGTACTTCCTTCTCCCGTAAATAAATTACTTACAAAAAAACAAATTTTCTTCTTTGGTATTTTTTTCCGGGAGAAAGAAGCACTTTGAAAAAAAAAACACCAAGAGGCAAAAGATGCTTATTTTTGCCCAAAAAATATGCCTGAATTTTTTCAGAATTCGTTGGCGACATTTAAGCGGCCCTTGGTTTTTTGCCCCTCTCTCGAAGAAGACGTCGTCTCGCGACCTGCCGTTGGGGAAAATGGTACCTACAGATGCCTACAACATCTCCATGAAGCGGCGGCGACTGCGGTCCCCGATTCACTTTTGTCGATGGGCTTCCGTACTATAAGGAACGAATTTTGATGAAATTTGGTATAAGGGTAATGCATTTTTTTTGTTTGCATGTTTTTTACAGAATTTAGCAAGCAGCAGGAAAAGTACTCTAAGAGAAATAAAAATAAAATATTAAATTAATAATTTCCAATTTTTGCATTCTTTCGATAACCTGCATTCTGATTGCTCTAGCAATTACTAAATTATAAAATAAATTTATATCTATTTCTTATTTGGCAGTTCTCATTTTAACACTAGTATCCACATTGTCCCTTAGGACCATAAGGAATAAGTTAGAAATTAGAAAAATAAGCCTAACTATTCAATAAAAAAATGAAATCTACTGAAATATAAGCTTTGTATTTCTCTCACAACAAACATCTAGTTGTGCTAGAGAACAAAAAAGCCCTATACTGGATTTATTTACTAACATTATTGTCTTTGAAATGTATACATTTGAATAGACTACGGTTCATGTAGGATTGGTTTTTCGCCTAGAACATGGACATCATGATATTATGAACTCAAAGCCAAACAAATGGGAAAAAAGACTTTAACTTAAAAAGTAATATAAAGTTCTACAAGCGAGCAATTCCCAAACGTACTTGTAAACAATGCAATGGCGGACACTAACTGTCGGAACATGAATATGTAATTGGAAACTAAAATTTAATTTGCAGTACCCAAATAGAATTATATCTAGATTAAAATGGCAAGTGGTGGCCGCTTTTTTAAACGGTTTATTTCGCCTCTCTTTTAATATACTGCCGACTGGTAAGGTTGACGGACTGTGACTGGATGTGCATAAATGCCACGCGAACGCTCACAATCTGGTAGCGAGCTAGGTTTCATTAGAAATACGACAAATTAAAAATTTGCATTTTAGTTATGGTTCTTTTAGTTTCGATAAGCTTAAAATATGAATAGAATTATTTTTGTTAAAAGCTTTCACTGTTCATAACGCCCGTTGAATAATGCTGACAAAGAAAGAAATAAACAACTTTACCTGAGAGTTGTAGATTTAAAGTTGTTTTGAGGTTTAAGTTTGAAATATTTCAGCTCTATTGAATACAATTTAATCAAAGTGAAAAAGTGCATTGTTTAAGAATATATTCTCAGTCATCTCAGTCAATACATTTGCTTAAAACTGTTTACGCTATATTCTAAATGCAGAATATTTCAATGATCACGCATTATAAAAGTTTTCTCTTTTCCGGATTTTTCACAAACTGGAAGAAAACAAACAATGGTTGATGCCGATTGCCATGACTGCACCAAAATCTTTACTTGAAAAAATATCCTATGGCTGTTTAAAAGGCTGTCATGAAAATTGTGGTTGTAGAAAGTTTGGCATCAAAAGCTTCATGTTTTGCAAGGAATGTGCAGGAATTAATTGCGAAAATGCAAATGTGCCAGAAATATCACGATAAGATATCGACAACGAAGTTGGTATAGCTCTCGAAAGTGCTAATAATATTGAAGAATCGACTTCTTAAAATGAATAGTGTACAATATGTTTTACCTTCAAGAAAAAACAATGTTATTTTTTCAAATGCTTTTATTGTCCACAATGGTTTTCGACAATATTTATTTATTTGAAAATCAGTTTATTTTGAAAAATGAATAAAATTTTATTTTAATATTATAAAGCTCAACCACAAACATTAATTGTTTGTAATATTACCTTTTCGTAAAAACGAAATATTTGTTTTAGTACGTTAGAGAAACATTTGCATTATAATTAAATTATCTCCAAATTGTTGTTTTATTGCACAAAAATGAATTGATTTACTGAAAATGAAAAGGAGAAATGTATGAGAGCAAAGGCGGTGAAACATGGCAAAAAGTGGTCAACTTTGAATGGCGATATCTCGGTCACCGTTGGTCGTACGGAACAGATAAGAGAATAGTTTCTTTGCTCTTTTAATAACTTTTTGTTCTCTGAACACATATATATCTAGGATGCCGTAAAAAGGTTATGGACGAATTACTGGAATAAGAAAGAAAAAGTGTATTTTCGTAAATTTTTAGCTTTGTTCATTAATTATTTTTAATACTAAAAATAGGAAAAAGAATATTTCAACGACATGCCTGGATGTAAACTTTTATTTTCTACAAGAAAGTGTTCTTGTATAAATCTCCAAATTTGCATTGCTTTTGAGTTATTTTGAAATAACCAGAAAATGGGCTTCTTCGGACGGTTCTCAAAAACGTACCATGGAATTTAGTAGCACTTTGTGATTTTATCGTATTTAGGTGTTAAACTAACATATTAAACAATAAACACATTTTAATTCTCAGTCTTAAACATGTACTTTGCAAATAGGAAGCCAGCAAACGTCGTAACCTAGGGAATTTGTTTAAGGCTCATTTTCTCATGGTACAGAAAACAACGTGCAACCACATGATGTGTTTGTAACAGCTAGAAACAGTATTATTTCTGTTTCCTAAAGCATGGAAAATAGCGAAAATAATATTGTAATTTCACATATTAGTAGAGATTTCACTAAATAATTTTAATGTGTCTTTTGTTATTCCTGCTTTTGAAACATGCACTTAACAATGTTTGCTACGGATGCTAAAGAAACCAATATGCTGCGTATCTCATTCGTATAATACTCGAGTGACAGCCAACCAAATAGCAGATGTTGCATTATGTAGGAAAAGTCGCACTCAACGATTCATATCGTTTTTTGGGACAAAACTTTTTAATATACTTCCCAAACAAATTAAGATATTGTCAAAAACACATATAATAAAAAGGGAACTAAAGAAATATGCGAACGAAAATTTTACTAATGTAAAATTTATTCTTGATATATAGCAAATATAACAATAATAATGGATCTTAAATATATGTAAGAATCAATTAAAGTTCATAATTATGTTTATAAGTATATTAAGTATATTTTGTATTAATAATTAATTCATATGTTCCTTAATATCTTCTATTTTTGTTAAGTACATGAATTGTACTTTACTAATAATCTAGTTCTATTTAAATAGTATATAATAAGTAACTTTCTAAGATGAGGATGAGTCCCACAACACAAGCTTTGCTTAGGTAACTCATCAGTTACTCACTTAAATGAATATAGTCTGTAAATATAATTAAGTACATTATTAACTATTTATTGTAACTGTAGTTATTGTAACAAAGTTATATGAATAAATTACTTACTTACTACACAAAACCTACTTACTTAGACACAAAACCCAAAACTCTTTCTTTTGTTCACTCAAGTTGTCTCTATGGCAATGAGTGAGCGAAAGTAGTGAGTAAAAATAATTTCACCCACACTACTTCAAATTGTCAATTGTTAAACTACAGTAATACATAACATTTATTTGTTTACATAAAAATTAACTTCACAATTATTAGAGGCAGGGATGAGGACTTAAAGTTAACATGCCATCAACTGACACTTGATCTGCTTCAGTGCCTCTCGCAAGACCTTTTGTTGCCTCAAATTGTACACGAATTTTCTTACTTACACCCTCTTCACTATTAATTATTTCTCTTGCTATCTCAATCTCATTAGCCACCAACTCTTCCACGTAACTCTCTGCTACAAGCAACGAACACCAACCTTCATGTCGTTTAATTATCAGAATATCTGCAGAAGCATTAGCTAAAAATGTAGCTGACGTTTGAAAGCAATGTCCGGTACATAAATTGACATTCCTTAGGTTTGGAGAGTCAACCACCAATCTGGGTATCTTAGACAGCGTGTTTATAACTACTGATATCACTGTACATTTCCTCGAACGATAATACTATAAGAATCTTCCCTCACCAAGATGTGAAGGGAGCAGCGCTGCATATTTTCGATAGTTCTCTAAACCATGAAAACCCTTTCCTTCAGCACCAGACACAACAAAAGAACGAGGCTTGTAATTTTTTGTTTTCAAAATATTGACAACCAATACAGATACATTATCCTCAATGTCAGTTGTCTTTAAATTCACTAGCTGATCGCACTAACGAGTGCCCATAACTCCCATTACGATAACCACCTTCATGAGCAAGAAGATTTCATCAGGAGCTCCATTTATAAACTTCTCTACATCTTTATGATCAAGCATCTCCGCCTTCTTAGGTTGGTACCCTTTAGACTTACTTTTCAAAACTGCAAACAAGATCTTATACCTACAAATTAATCACGCGGTTACATCCAATAATTTTAAAAGTATGGCAGATTGAACTTACTTGCTAATATCTGCTTTCTCACAAATAAATAAGTAACGTGTGTACTTTTTATCAATCCATCAAAATATGCTACCATAACCATCTCCATCAAAACCTGTATGTTTTTTTTTATCGCATCTACCGAGTCCCCCTTAGGTGAGTCTGCCTGAGATTCTTCCCAAAAAATTTCTATACCATTTGGAATGCAAGAGCCTCTCACGCAATATCACTTTTATTTCCGGTTCCGGTTATCCGATCAAGTTCATTCTGGTCTCAAAATTTTCCTTTTCCAACCAATTTCATATGCACAAAACCCCATTTAGATACGCTTACCCAGAACCGAGATATACCATTTGTTAATTTGCAAAATTAATTTAAACAAAAGCAAAAAGTGGCCTTCGTGCAGACTTCTATGGGGATTATGCCCGACATTAATATTTATAGTTTAAAGTTGGTTTGAAGTCGACCAAAGTTTCGAAAAAAAAAAGTTATGTGCTAATTAACAAATTATGCCAATTGTTTAAACAATCAAAAAGTATTGAAGATATCGAACCATCAAAAATACGGTATATTCTTTGATATAAAAGGCACGTTTTTTGAAAAAAACAATATCCTGACCTCAATAGTTTCGGAGTAAACAATTTGTTAATCAAGAAATTTATTTTGGTTAAAACAAATGAACGGGTTGACAAAATGAGTTTTGCCTAGCGCCAAACGACGCATGTTGAAAATATCTTTCGATTGAATCAAGATTTTTTCGGATCCGTCAAATCATTTTCATTTAATTAAGTAAAGAAGAGAAAAAATTTGTTTAAACAATTATTTGGCCATGAAGCTTGAGGTTTAGGAAAATTTTTCATAAGAAAATCTTGTTCAGCGGATTTTTTCCTATAAGAATCCATTGCTAACTCAAATGGTATAAAAAACTTTTTTTGTGTGCACGATTTTTCTGTAGAGGTTTGAGATATTGACTTGAAATTTTATACGTCTATGTATTATAACAAGATCTGGAACTGACTTGTTTATAGAACTTATCCGGCGAAGAATTGGGGGATAAGTAGGGGTTAATAAGGAAAAATAATTAAAACAAGCCGGTAAGAGTTTAAAAATTTGGTATATGGTGCATGTACTAGAAGCCAAGGCCTCACATTTCTTTATAATATTTTCCATTCCTCCCCATCCCCCTCTATTATTAAAGGGGTTGATAATATAAAATTGAGACATTTACTTGAAATTTGGTACACGTATGTATTATAACGACATCTGGAACTAGATTATATTTTCAGACAATCCCGTTGAAGGGATGGGGAGGTAAGTAGAGGTAAACAGGGAAATGTGAGTAAAGCAAGCTGGTAAGAGTACAGAAAGTTGAGATAATGTTTATATACTAGAAACCAAGGCCTCAGATTTCTTTATAATATTTTTCAACCCCCCACCACCTCCATTCCATTATTAAAGAAGTTGATTAGATACAATCGAGATATTCACTTCCAATTTGGTACACGTATGTATTGTAATGAAGTCTGATTGAGATAATTTCGTTAAAGGGGTGGAGGGGGTGTAGAGGAAAATAAGTATAGCAAGCTAATAAGAATCCAGAAACTTAAATTTTGACGTATGTGCTAGAAACCACAGACTAAAGTTTTTTTATGACATATGCCTCGAATCTTATTAAAATTCTAGGACCAATTATTTCCTCATATGGAGCGCAAATATAGTCAAGAAATTTTCGTTTAAAGACACTCGAATGGAGAATCTGGATGTGGAAGTAGTGATTCCTTAGGCAGCGGTTTCTTTTGTGTGCCTCTGTTATATTACTTAAAAGTTTTGTAATTTGTTTCGCACACAGTTTTTTTACTCTTATGTTGTCTAAATTGTTTACAATTTCAAATTTGCTAATCAACAAGGAGTCTATTACAGTGCTAAAAAATTGTACGAATTAAGACGTATGAAAAGGAATACACACCGAAGTACACCTAGTAAAATGATTTCATTTTCTTATAATTTACCATTAGAGGAGTACTACTGAGATTAAAGTCTTTTCATTTGAGTCACGAGTTATTTGAGACAAATTCAGCTTTCCATTCGCGTCTTGATGAAACGTTGATTCCTCGCGTTTTATTTTCATTTTCTCCTTCAGACCGATAAAAAGTATAAAACCTTATTACTCGGATATAAAAAGCGACTTTTATTATAAATCTATACAATACAAAGGAGACGCTGGCTTAAAAAGAATAGGGAGAAATCCCCTATTGAAGTTTAATTAAGCAACTTAAAATATCTATTGTTATCCTGGACTGGCGAGAAGTGTGAGGTAAGCTGAATTATTTTAGCGAACATGCTCTGTTCGTGCAAAAATGCTAGTAAGTTCACCAGACTGTCATGATTGTAAATACAAAATAGGTGTCTATTCTTTTCACCTTATTTACTAAATACTTATACCGGGTGTCTCACCGGGAATTGAATCAATCGAAATAGAGAAAAGTATGTAGAAAAACGGAAATTTTGAGAATTATTAAAGTTAGTGTGACCAGTCCAACTTAAATAATTGCAAGCATGTGGTACTTCCGGTTTCTCGTTTGCTATGTAAAATTACATTCTCTTTTTTCTGGCGTAGGCTTGTAGGGGTTATAGTTACATTTTGAATTGTTCGCGATTTTCTTAAATATTCAAGGATAATTAGTAAAAATTGCAATTAACTTAGCCATGATTAGAAACAATCAATCATCAAAGTCAGTCATTCTTTTGGCTTCCTCCCTTGACAGAGCCAAGATGATCAAATATTCGTTTTACAGTGTTGTGACGGTTTCTGTCTTTGCTCACACAGCACATGACATCCCTAGGATATCCTCATTTAGTCGCTTATACCCCAATCGAGGACGATATTCCTCAGAATATCCTTAGGGTAGCCCAATAAAATAGATACAACCTCAGAATATCCCAAATGGGGATATCCTAGACAAATCCTGGCAGGATGTCCTAGTAATATCCTGCAAAAGATATTAAAAACCTAACAAAATATCCACTGTGGGAATATCCTGGGCAAGTCCTAGAGTCGTCCTAGGTATTATTATTTAGGAGACAACAACAAAAATAATTAAAAGTATATATATTATTTTAAGGTTATTTATTTATAGTGTCTTTTATTGGTTTGTGAAATTTGCTTTTAAAAACTTATTTGTTTGTTCTATTTGATAATCCCCTCCAGTACAAATAATTAATTAAAAATGTATTAAAATGTATATCTTATTTAAATAGCAGTTATTTATAATTTGGTTTTAATACATTCACTGTGTTTTGAATTAACCGCCTTTTTGTGACAAGTTGAAAGTTTTAAGACCGACGGGGCGTCGATGTCTTTTCCACGTTCATTTCAAAGTTCTTTCGATAAGTAAGATTACGTTAAATATTTCATAAATATACTGCTGCTATGTTTTATCTTTGTATTTATTATATTATCTAAAAGGGGAAAATGTGATGGTTATTGTCCGCAGATATTATTGTCAGATACGTAATCCTTTATATTTATCTGAGTGAATAGATTTTTTTTTAAATTCATTATAACTTTTCAGCACGCTATGATGTTTTAAAGTTGTACATATCATCTCTTATAACTTCTAACCATTCTAAACTCTGTTGATTTCAATAATACCAAAACAAGACAAGAGATATTTTTATGTAATATTTTTTAAACTTTTCTTACTATCTTTTACACATTTTGAGCAATTTTGAAAAAAAAAACCCTTTGTTATATTTTTTTCACCCCTTCTCGGTGTTTGAAAAAAAAATTCTTTCATTAATCGTGTTCAAATACTTCAAAGTAACATATCAAAAATTCAAGTATTTAGCTTAAAATATTGATTTATCGACCTATTTCATTGGACTATATATACCTTCCATTAGTTTGGTAGATTTACTTTGAAAGCGATATAAGCCAATTGATAGATACAAATATGTGAATGGAGTTGTACATATATGTATCACATTTTTATTAGTCATTTTACCTCTTCCATTATATAAACTTATATTCCTTAGTCTTCGCTTATTGGCTCAGTTTAAAAGTAATGATCTTATAAAATAATACGTATTTTTTGCTGTCTTTAGAAATATCCAATAAACCCTAAAAGAACTGGGGATGTCCTATATAAAGTCCAGTCAATGTCCTCAGGTTGTTCATAGTAAAGCCCAGGCACAATCCATATAAGAGCTGATGATATCCGTACACACCCGTACTGATGTCCTGAGGACGTCATCAGCAAAGCCCGAACTGTCCCATTTGGATATCCTACGGACGTCCTAAGGTGATAATGGGATCTTCCCAGAATATCCCGTATGTCCTGAAAAGTTGTCCCCAGTATGTTCTGAGGATGTCCTTGTGCTGTATGGGTGTGGGTATGGAGTAGATAATGTGTTAATGTTCATGACATTACTCTATCACAGTCTCCATAAATAAAAGTCAAATTTAAAAAGTCTTTGTGGATGAAATTCAAACGTGATGGAAGAATGACTGGTATTTGATAAATTTTGATACCCAAATTTGTGTTCCTGCATTTTTTCGTTTCGACGCCGACCGACGCCTAGCGTCGTTTTTGTAAAACTCGTATAAGTATTTGATAAATTTTGATTCGTAGATTCATATTCTTCCAGTTTTATATTTCGACGCCGATCGACGCCCAGCGTCTTTCTCGTATAACTTGTGTATTTGATGTACTTTGATATCTAAATTTAAGTCCTTGCATTTTTACGTCTCGACGCCGACCGACGCCTAGCGTCGTTTTTGTAACACTTCTGAACTTGGTAAATTTTGATACCTAGTTTCATATTCTTCCACTTCTTCGCCTCGACGCCGACTGACGCCTAGTGTCGTTCTTGTAAAACTTCTGAATTTGATAAATTTTTCCATTTTTTCTTCTCGACGACGGCCGACGCCTAGCCTCGATTTTGTGTATTTGACCTATTTTGGTATCTAAATTTGTTATTATACATTCTTACGTCTAGACGCTGACCGACGCCTAGCGTCGTTTTTATGAAACTTGCGTATTTGATACATTTCGATACTTAGATTCATATTCCTACATTTCTAAGTCTCGACGCCCAGCGTCAATTTTGTAAAACTCGTGTATTTGATGAACTTTGATTCCTAGATTCATATTGTTGCATTTTTACGTATATACGCTGACCGACGTCTAGCATCGATTTTGTAAAACTTATATATTTGATAAATTTTGATACCTAGATTCACGTTCTAACATTTTTACGAAACCCATGTGAAATATTAATGTATAAAGCTTATTACAATTACTCCGAGTTGTTTAACTTTTTAAATTTTTTATCCGTAGCTTAATAAATTTCTAAAACTTTTCTTTATTTCTATCCCTGTACATTTTGCAGATTTTGTAAATATCAAGTTAGGCTTGAAAGTTAACTAAGTTCATTTTCAATGTCTTAACGGATCTTGCTAAATTTCAACTGTAAAGTATTTTGTGTCATCTGCCCTAAATATTAGTAAAATTTTATGACCAATTATCCGCATACTAAAGTGCAAAAATAGTGAAGAAGTTTACCTTGAAAGAGACTTGGAAGGAAAATCTGGATATGGAAGTAGTGTTTCCTTAGGCAGCGTTTTTTTTTATCAATAAGGACATTTATTATTATAATGAATTCTTGAATTCTATTATAATATAAATGTTAAATAATCAATAACGGTTATGTGACCTCATCGCAATAATCAGCTTACCTTCGATTTAAAGAACACTCTACTGACATACCAAACTGGGTTTCTATTGATAAAATCATTACTTATATAGCCGAAAAAGGCAAAAAAATAGGGACACTAAATGTTTAATGGTGCTTTTATCTGAACCACTTGTGCTTCCAGTAAAACATTTCGAGATCGAGTGGGCTATTTTTATTCGGAGTCTCTCCTTATTCATACATAATGGATAATTTATCTTCAATAAAAATAACAGCACACACCATTCTTCTGAATATTATCTGGACGTGTCCAAAAGACAATCGTAGGACCACATGTAGCTCTAAATCTCTTCTGCCTGCAGCCGTATCAGAACATCTATTAATTTTTTTTATTTAGTACTGCGGCATGCAATACATTATTTGTATGAAGCTCTGAGATAAACTGCGTTGTAATACAGGACGCAGAGACGTGCAGCCGCATTAGGGTTGAAAATATGCACATTATTTAAACATTCAATATAATGGTCTAATACAATTCGGTGTTTTCATAAATTTTATAAATAGTTAAGAAATTTTAAAACGTATAATAAGGATCATAATTAATGTAAAAATGCTTGCATTTGTATCTCGCAAAATATTGGATATACAAAAAATATGGAGTAACTATTGATTAAAAATTTCTTTTCTGTATTATTCGTAATAATGATATTACGAGCATTTAAAACAAATTATTTCAATATAGTATTAAAATTCTTTGTATTGCACAAATTTTTTATGTCAACTTGTACATACAGTGTGTCCCACTTTTCACGGTAACACCTACGTAGCGCTCAGTTATTAATAAATCGATTTATTTTAATCTTGTTAAGTTATACACCTCTTGAAGGTAACTAAAAGCGCATATACCTATTTAACTTATTCCATAGACGTGCGGACTAAGGGGGTGAAAATGGGGTAAATTTTCAGGTAAACTGTATTAGGGATTTTTTTTAAGATTACCACCATCTCATAGGGCATCCTTTAAAACCCCTTTGTGCCAAATTTTGTTCAAATATGTCTAGTACTTTTAGAGGTATAAACAGGTACATATGAATGGCCTTTAGGTTATGCAACGGATTACGCTAATTCCAACAAAGTGGGGCAGCGCATTAAGAAATTGATCAGAATGTTAAAACGGTTTTAAATTAACACAAAATACTTCTAAAATTTTTAGTACTAAAGATATGCTTTTAATTGAGTGTTCTTTTATTTATTTAATCAATATCATATGTAATACACAAACTAAACAAAAAAATACATATATAAATTGTTAATAGCAAAATTATTTAAATAAATATTTAATAACATAACTAAATGTTTGTTATTTCTACTAAGCCACCATTTAATCTAATACACTTTTCTACTATTTTTCTTTTATGATTTAGAACTCTGCGTAATTCTACGGGTGTCACCTCTCGACAAGCTTCTGTAATCTTCTCACATAATTCTTTTCTGTTTCTCGGACCGGTTTTTAATTACTCCCCAAAAATAAAAGTCCATTGGCGTAATATCTGGGTACCGCGGGGGCCACTCATGTAACGGACTGTTCCTTCCAATCCACATTTAAGGAAAATTAAGGTTTAGCCATTTTCTAACAACAATTGAATTGTGAGCCGGCGCCCCATCTAACTGGAAATTTAAATTTACCACTTGCAACAGTGGAAGGTCCATTAAAAATCCATCAAGATAATTATTTAAGGGGTCGAGAAAAGTTTCGGTATTTAAATTTTCCAAAACACGGGACCCAAAATTTTATTATTCATTATGCCTCACCAGACATTGACTTTGGCTACGTATTGATCCTTACAATTTATTACCCAATGCGGGTTTTCAGCTGCCCAATAACGAGTGTTCTGTGAGGACACAACCCCATTAGTTGAAAATGTGGCTTGGTCAGTAAAGATGATGTTTTTACTAAAATTCTGAGCATTCAAATATTCCCCTTGTAACCAGAAACAATATTCTAGCCTTCTTTCCTCATCAGCATCTTTTAGAGTGTATAAGAATTTCGACTTAAAGGTTTTAGTTTTGTTTCTTCTTAGACAACGCCAAACTTTGTTTTTATTAACGTTTAAAATGTGAACAACTGAGCGAATACTAGATGTTGGGTCATTTCTGAACGCTGCTATGATCCGTGGATCGTCAGCATATCTGTTACTTAATGTTTGATATTTTTTTTGTCTATGCGTCTTAATACAACCAGTCTCATTAAAGTCTATTAATAGGACATATAGTTTTTGCTGCTACGGGATTTCTTCGATCTGGATGACTTGCATTGAAAGTTCTGGCCGCTCTCCTATATGAAATTATATTTTCACTCACTATCCGAATTAATTCGACTTTATCAGCTACAGAAAGATAGTCCATTTTAAATAAGAAACTGTATAATAATTTAAACAACAAATAATGACGCAAGTAAACTACAGAGGCTGCCATTACTGTCAAGTTAATAATTTTGTTCACGATTGCAAAGGGGACTAGATTTAAAACAAGTAAACTGTATATGGCCCGTATAAGTGGACAGAATTTTCTTAGCGTTTTTGGCGAGTACGAAGATATTTCCGATTATTACTTCAAATTTGTAGCAAAGAATGTGAAATAACTTTGTTTCTAAATTCACCTCGTTCCGAGTTAAAGGCTATTAATTCTTGACAGAACGTCATATGTACCTGTTTATACCTTTAAAACTACTAGAGATATTTTAACAAAATTCAGCACAAAGGGGTTTTAAAGGATGCCCTATGAGATGGTGGTAATCTTAAAAAAAATCCCTAATACAGTCTATCTGAAAATTTACCCCATTTTCACCCCCTTAGCCCACACGTCTATGGAATAAATTAAATAGGTATATACGCTTTTAGTTACCTTCTAGAGGTGTATAACTTAACCAAGATTGAAATAAATCGATTTATTAATAACTGAGCTACGTAGGTGCTACCGTGAAAAGTGGGACACACTGTATATTAAATTATGAAAACAAAAAGCTGCAATTACACTGGTCCACAAAAAATCAAAATTTTCTTCTCCAAGGACTAAACCTGTCATTCCTATTTTAGTATTTTTGTGTGCTGAATCCAAATTTTCGATTCAAAAAATGTTCTACCCCGTAGATTTCAAGTAATTCGCGGTTTTATCGTCAAAAAACGTATTTTGGCAATAAAAACCGCGAATTACTCGAAATCAGCATGGTAGAAAATATTTTTAATTGATAAATCGGATTCAGCATACAAGGAATGATAGGTTTAGTCCTTGGAGCCGAACATTTTTTTTTCGTAGATCTGTGCACAGACCTGTGCCAGCGTGCTTTACTTATTTTCCACTATTTAACCCTCAACCCTTCAATGGAATCATCTTAAAATATAATCAAGTTCCAGATGGCATTGCAATACATACGTGTACCGAATTTCAAGTCAACCGGAAATCGTAAATTTGTCGCATGGTTCCTTTTGCGTAACTACGTCCAATTATGCATCCAATTTAGTAACTACGTGAATTTTTTCAAATTTTTGGACACCTCTTTCATTTCTTTTTCGATTGATACTTAATTTGATGCGCCTAGTTCGCTTGGAGAGTACGTTGAAAAATGGTCATTTTTACGCTTGCGTGCGGAATCCTATGATTCATAAACTATAAGAGATGAAAAGAAACTTATAAGAAATTTGATGCAAACAACGCGTCCTTGTCCTCCCTATGACCGTTCCGCTACGTAATGAATCGTTACGAAATTTGCAAATGATTTTGATAATTATTAGACGAATTGGAAGACCATGTTATTCGTTTTTTAACGTTGATCTATTTTCGCTACTAAGGCCAATCACCGGTACCAGGAGGCGGGGTAGCTCGTCTCCTGGCAAACTGGAAATTTTCAGATATAAAAGACAAAGGACCGACTGTTTCAGATTCCTTTCGAAGAACGATATATCTACTATGCAATCCTCGCCTGAAACGACATAGCCTCTACGTATGTAATTATACACATAAGCCTTGAGGATTCAAGTAGTCCTGCTTTTCGTATCAAGACACAAATACAGTTAAGACGCATCTATGGTTATCTTCATCTGTAGACCTCAAAAGTTCTCACAAATGTTGTTCTTATCCGGGACACAAAAATACATATTTTTTAAAATACCAGGAAACTAATTCAAATGATTATATGGAAAACTGTCTAATTACATTTGAGTATTATTTATATTCTTAATATCTAACAGGGAGCGCCATTTTCACTTTCTTACTATATATTGAAACTATATAAACAATGAATAAATCACCTCTAATGCATTGACATAAAACTCGCACAGAGATATTTTTGACAAAATAACATTTGTTGCCTTGGCGCACATCGCGATCAATTAATTGCAGAATCTAAAACGTGTTGAAACTATAATAATCGGCAGCAAAGATCCTTGTCTTAGGATGAAACGAATATTTGTCGTTCGTATTTAAATGTTTTATTGGCAAAATCTGAACAAACTTGGGGGGCTTAATGCCGTCGTTTTTGTTATCTTTAATGTGAGAAAGTCTGCTGGTGTCTAGACTGCTGTTAATGTTTCAGGCATTAACTGAACTGCACTGAAATGTTCACGTAGCGTGATTTGCTATTTCCTTTATTATGTACTACTGACGGGGCAGATATGGCTTACTTACCTATGCTGTTTTTTAAATGGGTGCTTTTACGAGCCAGAGAACTTTTCTATTAACAGATATTTCAATTTTCCTTTTGTTTTGAAATAACCATTACGTCTTTGCATCGTACAGAGTGTCCTACATCAAATACACTATTTATTTATTAGACATTGGACCAATATTTACTATTTCATTAAAAATCGTGATCGATGTTGCTCTGTTTAAACAAGACACAATAAAATTATTATTTATATTTCGTTCCACAATATTTCATTATCTTCCTGAATGGGGGGTGGGGGAACTTGAATGCGAGTCTGAAAAAGTGTTAAAGTTTAAAAAATTTGTAATGGAGTTTTTTATACAAAACATCCCTCACTATTTCTCATCTTTTGTCTATTAGTAATTTTACTTCCACATCCACATAGTGGAGTGAAAGTATAGTAATCGCAAAAAAAAATTCAAATTTTTTTTTTTGTGGAATGACTGTCACTCGTCACTCCACAACATTTTCTCCAACTTTTCAGATGCTTAATGCTTACACACGCCTATTAAAGTGAGACTGTCACTCCAAAACAATATTTTCCAACTTTCGGTCTGGAATGACACAACACGTCGAGATTTTAAATTTGAACGAAAACAAATTTTCTGTCTGTCGGTCTATCGGTCTGTAACGTTCTTTGTGCGCACGATATCTCTGGAAGGGTTTAAGATATTGACATTGAAAATTGAAACTTTATACACGTATGTGCTGGAACTGGATTGTTTTCTGAACATATCCTGTGAAGGGTTGGGGATAAATAGTGGTAAATAGGAGAAAATAAGTAAAGCAAGCTGGTAAATGTACAAAAATTTGGGATTTGGTAAATATACTAGAAGCCAGGGCCTCACATTTTTTTATAATATTTCCATCCTCCGTACAACTCCCCCCTCCATTATAAAAGGGGTTGATAAAATAAATTGAGATATTCACTTGAAATTTGGTACACATGTATCACAACGATATCTAGAACTAGATTATATTTTGAGACGATCCCGTTGAAGGGCTGGGGGTTAAATAGGAAAAAGTAAGTAAAGAAGGCTGGTAAGAGTACAGAAACTTGGAGTTTGGTATACTAGATATATGTACTAGAAGCCAAGGCCTAACATTTTTTATAATATTTTTCAACTATGCCACCAACCCCACTCTATTATTAAAGGGGTAGATAAAATAAAATTGAGATATTCACTTCTTTGGTACACGTATGTATTATAACGACACCTGGAACTAGATTATATTTTGAGATGATTCCGTTGAAGGGTTGGTTGTTAAATAGGGGTGAATATGACAAAATAAGTAAAACAAGCTGGTAAGAGTACAGAAACTTGGGATTTGGTGTATATACTAGAAGCCAAGGCCTCCGATTTTTTAAAGATATTTCCAATTCCTTCCACCACATCCACTCTATTAATAAAAGGGTTGATAACATAAAATTGAAATATAATTAGATAATATTATGAGATGATTACGTTGAAGGGTTTGGAGTTAAATAGGGGCATATAGTGGAAAATACGTAAAGCAAGCTGATAAGAGTACAGAAATTTGGAATTTGGTGTATATACTAGAAGTCAAGGCCTCTGATTTTTATATAATATTTTTCAACTCTCACACCACCCCCCATTCTCCATTATTAAAGTGGTTGATTCAATAATATTGAGATATTCACTTGAAATTTGGTACACGTATATATTATAACGACACCTGGAACTAGATTATATTTTGAGAAGATTCCGTTGAAAGGTTGGTTTTAAATTGGGGTGAATATGGGGTAAATAAGTAAAATAAGCTGGTGAGAGTACAGAAATTTGGGATTTGATGTATATACTAGAAGTTAAGTCCTCAGATTTTTTTTGTAACATTTTTCAAACCCTCCACTACCCCCACACCATTATTAAAGGAGTCGATAAAATGTAATTAACATATTCACTTAAAATTTGGAACGGGTATGTATTTTAACGAAATCAGGAACTAGATTATATATTGAGACGATTCCATTAAAGGGGGGGAGGGGTTATTGGGGAGGAAGCTAATAAGAGTCAGGAAACTTTTCAAATTTTTTTATGACATCTACCTCAAACATTATTAAAATTTTATGACCAATTATTTTCGCATGCTAGAGTGCAAATGTAATCAAAATATTTCCCTTTAAAGAGACTTGGATGGAAAATCTGGATCTGGAAGTAGTGATTCCTTAGGCAGCGGTTTTTTCTCTTGAATAACCACCCTGTATATACACTTAACTAAAATGTATATCAGATTTTCTTCCTGGCAATAGCGATAAGTACATTCCAAATAGTACCTACACTACCTACACTATAGTTTCTCACATTTGCTCCGGTAATTACGTTTTAGGCATCTTGTATATTTTTCACTAACGTTTCTCCCTTGACAATAAATTAACTGCATGCCAGGTATTCCTCGTTACAATTTTCTGTGAATTATTTTATTAGAGTGTCCACTGTCATTTTTCAACGTCATATCTTTGTTGCAACAGCATGAACTATCTCCCAAATAATACTTTTCTCCATCAAACTGTTCTGTAGATGTAGATAATAATAATTATAGCAACAACGATAACGATAACGATGGTGATAGTCGTGGTGATAGTGACGGTGACGGCGGCCAAGTTGCGAACTGAGGACTGTGGTAATGTAGTTCACGCTAAGCTATAGATTCCTAGGTGTACAAGACTAGTTGTCTAGTAAAAAGTACCATACATTATCCATTGCACAGATATTATATTACATTTAAATCAATAAACATAGTAATTGATGGGAACGGTAGCTTAGTGGTTTGGCGTGTTTAGCTTGCAAACAGCCATACTTAACGAAGTAGTTCGGACTCCACTATAAACTGTAGGTCCCTGTTCCTCTCTGCCTGTCACAAACTCAGGAGTTACCTTGGTGAATGGAGAAGCGGTTAAAAACACATTTTGAACATTTAATTATTACAAATCAATCTATAGATGCACTCATACCCCGCTATGTAAAACTAGTATATATTAAGGAGCATACTACTCAAAAGGAATTACATTTCTGTAAGTTACAATAATAATTTTGTGATGGAAAACCTTTGTTTTTTTATTTATATTAGTCAAGTTTATAATATTCGGTAGAAGTCGCTGCCAGTACATATCGGTGATTTTCTGTTTATGATATCTATTTATATGGGTATTATTCTCATTATTATGTCCATATTTCCTAAATTATTTCTGTATATAAAGATATACAGAAATTTAAATCATATTTCTTAATACGGTTAATTTAGGCGAGAAAAAAGCAAAATCCACAAGATTTTCTGAAAACGAGGATTTTCACGAAAACTTTTGTAATGTGTTTTATTATCTATCTTTTGATTGCGTGGTATTGACCGACATCAGTTATAAACAATGTTTTTGTTGATAATTTGTTTATTTATTTTTCAGCCAAAGTTTGAAAAAAGATTTTTGTACGCAATTTGATGGAAAATAACAACTTTTTACTTCTGTTAAGTTTAGAAAAAACGCGTATTTTTCGATATGCGAACGTTTGAAATTTTCCAAAAAGTGGGGAGGGGAACCAAAAGTGTTAAGAAAAAAATCTGAAAAAATTCATGTAACTTTATTTTTTAATACAAACTTTTTTCTCATCGGCTTGTCCATGAAATGCAAATCTGCAAGATTTTCTCAGAAAAACCTATAAGTATAGGAAACATTTTTAGAAGAAAAATCATTGTTAAAAAAATATTTTTTAAAATCTGAAATAAATCAGATTAAGAGTACAAAGAAATATTCTTATTATGAAAATGCATTTTTTCCGAACTATGAGGGTTTGATTTTCAAAAAAAAAATTTTTCTTCTAATAGCGTAGAAAAACGGCCTATTTTTCACAAAAAAATTATATAATAATAATAATAATAATAATAAAGCGTTTATTATTTACCCAATTTGATACATTTAACAATATAAATTATACATGTTTACACAACAGGTAAATAAAAGGCGAGTAGTTCAGTTTACTGACAAGCCAGTAAACTGTTCTTCCACTATTGCCTATAAATAATGTCAGAGGTAGATAAATTAAATAAATATACTACTCATATCGAAACAATCATAAAAAAAAATTAAGAAAAAAAAACACATCAAAGTAGAATGAAAAAGAGGCAAACTAGAGCTGAGGGGGGGAGGAGAGTAGGAAATGAGAGGAAGAGAAAGAAAAGAAATTAGAAAAAAAAAAATGAAACAAAGAAAATTAAAGAAGGAACAAAGTTTAAAAACAGAGAAATTACGGGAAAAGGTAAGATTTTATTGTTACTGATTTCGCATTAAATATTTTTTAAATGTTTTTTTAAAACTTACACACGAAAGAGTGAGTGCATTAAAGGGTAGAGTATTTATAGAAGCAGCAATGTTATAAGAGAATGACCTTTTGAATATTTCCTTACGGTGTTGTGGTATGGTGAGAATATTTCTTCGTCTAATATTAATGTTATGAATATCATTTCTAAAAGAGAGCTTGTTGAGAAGATAAGGTGGCGATCTAAACTTTAAAATTTTATGAAAAAAACAAGCCATGTGAAGTTTGCGGCGATTGTACATATTCAGCCATCCTGCAGTTTTCAATTTACGAGATATTCTTTGACGGCGTTGAATTCCAAAAATTAAGCGAAGACAAGCATTTTGTACTTTTTGTATGCGCCGGGTCTCGATGCTGTCAATACAGGGGCCATAAACCACGTCGCAATGATTAAAATGGGACAAAACTAGAGAATCACATAACATTTTTTTTACTATATATAGTCTCAACATATTTATTTCTGCATACCAAATAGGAAGAATACGTTTTTCCTAGTTAAAAATGCTAGAAAACTCAAAAAAAGATTCTTTTTACTCCATATTTTCTCGATAAATCTTTCTTTTTTTCAACAACACAAGACATTAAATAATGATTAGTAGTGGATTGTAAAGAAACGGGTAATACATTTAAATATGGTATTAGTTTATTCTTTACTTTGTATAACATCATGTATAAAAAGCAGTATATACAGTCGTGTGATTAATATTACAATACGCTTTTTTGAGCTATAGTCGATTTTAGACTATTTGTTAATTTTTACTTCCACATCCACGTCGTGGATGTATAGTATAGTATAGTAATCGTAAAAAAAAATTCAAAAATTTCTTTTCTTGTAATCGGTTTAGAATCTCATGAAACGTCGAGGTTTTAAACTTGAGCGAAAAAAATCTCTGTCTGTCTGACTGTCGGTCTGTCTGTCTGTCTGTCTGTCTGTCTGTCGGTCTGTAACTTTTTTTTTTTTGTCCGCACGATTTCTCCGGAACGGTTTAAGATATTGATTTGAGATTTTGTACACGTATAAATTATAATGAGATCTGGAACTGGGTTGTTTTTTGAAGATATCCGGTGAAGGGTTGGGGGGTAAATAGGGGTAAATATGGAGAAGTAAGTAAAGCAAGCTGGTAAGAGTACAGAAACTTGAAATTTGATGTATGTACTACAAGCCACGGCCTCAGATTTTTTTATAATGTTTTTCAACCCCCCCACCAACCATTCTTCATTATTAAAGGGGTTGCTAAAATAAAATTGAGATATTCGTTTGAAATTTGGTACACGTATGTAACGACATCTGGAACTAGATTATATTTTGAAATGATTCCGTTGAAGGGTTGGGGGTTAAATAGGGGTAAACAGGGGAAAATAAGTAAACCAAGCTGGTAAGAGTACAGAAACTTGAAATTCGGTGTATGTGGTAGAAGCCAAGGTCTCAGATTAGTTATATTATTTTTCAACCCCCCACCACCCCTACTCCATTATTAAAGGGGTACATAAAATAAAATAGAGATATTCACTTGAAATTTTGTACACATATTTACTATAACGACATCTAGAACTGGATTATATTTTGAGATGATTCCGTTGAAGGGTTAAATAGGGATAAATAGGGGAAAATAAGTAAAGCAAGCTGATAAGAATACAAAAACTTGAAATTCGGTTTATGTACTAGAAGCCAAGGTCTCAGATTGTTTATATTATTTTTCAATCCCAACCACCCCTACTCCATTATTAAAGGGGTTCATATATGTATCATAACGACATCTGGAACTAGATTTTATTTTGAAAAGCTTGCATCGAAAGGTTGGGGGTTAAATAGGGGAAAATAAGTAAAGCAAGCTGATATGAGTACAAAACCTTGAAATTCAGTGTATGTACTAGCTAAATCTAAAGACTCAAAACTTTTATAATATTTTTCTACCTCCTCACCACCCCTACTCCATTATTAAAGCGGTTGATAAAATAAAATTGATATATTCATTTGAGATGGTTCCGATGAAGGGTTGGGGGTTAAATAGTGATAGATCGGGGAAACTAGGTAAAGCAAGCTGATAAATGTATAGAAATTTGTGATTTGGTGTATATACTAGAGGCGATGGCCTCAGATTTTTCTATAATATTTTAAAAGAGTTGATAAAATTAAATTTAGATTTTCACTTGAAATTTGTTACACGTATAACGATATCTTAAACTGGATTATATTTTGACATGATTGCGTTGAACGAGTGGGGGTTATTGGTGGTAAATAGGGAAAAATAAGTACAGAAACTTGAAATTCGACGTATGTCCTAGAAGTCAAGGCCTCATATTTTTTAGTAATATTTTTCAACCCCCACCACCCTTAATCCATTATTAAAGGGGTTGATGAAATGAAATCGAGATATTCACTTGAAATTTGGACACGTATGTATTATAACGATATCTGGAACTAGAACATATTTTAAGATGATTCCGTTGAAGGGTTGAGGGTTGAATAGGAGTAAATAGGGAAAAATAAGTAAATCATGCTGGTAAGAGTACATGAATATGGGATTTGGTGTATGTACTAGAAACCAAGGCCCCCGATTTCTTTCTAATATTTTTCAAACACCACCATCTCCGCTCCATTATTAATGGGTTTGATAACATAAAATTGAGATATTTACTTGAAAGTTGGATGGATGTATTGTAATGACATCTGATTGAAATGATTCCATTGAAGGGGTGGGTCGTGGTAGGTTGCGAATAGGGGAAAATAAGTAGGGTAAACCAAAAACTTCATTTTAAACGTAGTTGGTAGACCAACGCCTCAAACTTTTCTATGACATCTGCTCCAAATATTATTAAAATTCTATGACCAATAATTTTCACATACTAGAGTGCAAATCTAGTCAAGATGTTTCCTTTAAAGTGACTGATGAAAAATCTGGATGTGGAAGTAGTGATTCCTTAGGCAGCGGTTTTTAATTTCATAATTAATAATCTTATTCATCAATATAAGTATACTTTTTCTTTCATATCTTATGTTGTTGAAACTAACACGTTTATCCAAAAAAGGTAGAAAAAAATTGTGTTTGGGCATTTTAATGAATTTTGACTATTTTTATGCAATTTAAAAAAAAATATTGTCCTAACTAGGAAGAACGTATTCTTCCTATTTGGTATGTAGAAATAAGAATTTTGAAACTTTATATAATTTTTACGTTTCTCTACGTTTTTAGACAAAAACTTATTGTTTATATTTTTTTGAGAATCAAATTCTCATAGCTCGAAATATTAGAACATAATAAGAGTACTTAACTGTTAAGAAAACTTTGTTCTTCTTGTCTAATGTTTCTGAGATTTTTAAAAATATTTTCTATTATTGATTCTTCCCCTCAAAGAATTCTTTTTTACCAAAACTTATACCATGTTTTCTTTGTTATAATGATAATATCTACATTCCGATTGTTATTCTCATATGCCGTTTCTTAATTAATAATTGTTTAGAGTGACCGCCCTGCATAAATAGAGAGGGAAGTTCTCGATAAATGCTTTTAGCGATTTTATTTTTCATGTTATTGAGGTACATATTTTTGAATATTTGGGTATACTAATTTGATTTCAAGGATAAGCAAAATGTGTTGTGAATAATGACTTATCCTCGAAAGATCGAAAGTAGAGAAATTTTCCTTGTTACGTTTTCCATATTTTTTGTTAAACATACCGTATAATCTGTACCACTTTATGTATAGTATGTTAGTAAATCCCAAGAAGAATATTACTGAATTTAATACAGTGTTCTAACTGACGCAGCTGTTATAAAGATAGATTTCTGGAAACAGAATACAGTCGAAACTTTAGACATTTAAAGTACATCAAATTATCTTAATTTTACATAATGGTGAGACTTAACTAACAGCTGTATTAAACTACGTGATGTTCTGTAACTACTTCTAACTATTGCGCGATGCCTCTCTACTAGTTCCCTTAAATATTTAATAAACGATTTGGAAACAAGTCTCGGTGCTTTGTTTTAGTTTTTATTGCTTTGTCGAGCGTTTAGATTGTTTAGAATTACAGATTGAAATTATATCTTGTTGCAATCTGTCACAGAAATTAGTATAATGTGTTTAATTATGTTATGTTATGTTGCGTTATTGTTAATTTCACTTAAAGTCATTTAAAAGCACATATTGTCCAGAGACGAATAGGAAAATTTTACACTTCTTATTCACAACGTCTTGATCTAATCTGATTTTCCCTGGACAATATTTTTCTCTTTTCAGTCATCTCAGTTATCTGGCCCTGGTCAGTATTAACGCACTAGTGGAGTTCTTAATTAAGTACATTTAGGGACTAAATTTGTGTGTTATCACTCTTGCTGTTCAGAAAAGTTCTTTATTGTTGTTGAGATCAGCATATGACTCCAGTTCTTTACAGATGTACAGAATTCTAGACAAAAAATTTGAGAAATATGCGTATAGTTTATCTATACCACTACAATATGAACGTTAGGGTAATAAAAAGCATAAAAATACAGTAATTAAGGCTCTAGTTATTCTCTTTAACCAGTGCATAAGTGTCGGTATCTACCTCGAAGATTTGAAAATCACAAGGGTTTTACCAATCACAAAAAACGGTGCATCAGTAGATATCAACAATTTTCGACCAATATCATTAGTTCCAATAATTTCAAAAATTTTCTAAACAATATTAAAAAATCAAAAACAGGTCATTTTGAAAATTAGAATTTATTTTACAAAAATCAGTTTGGTTTTCGCAATAATAAATCAATGAATGATGCAGTAATTCACCTTATAAATAATATTGTTGACGGTCAAGAAAAGAAAGAGTTTGTTGGAGTTGCCTTCTGTGATTTTCAGAAGGATTTTCACTGTGTTTCACACCATGTGCTGCTAGAAAAGTTAATGTATCTCAATGTTAAATTAGTAAGTTGCGAGATAATTAAATCCTACTTATCAAATCGGAAGCAATATACGACTGTAAATAATATAAACTCCGATCTCAAGGATGCGAAAAGTGGGGTACCTCAGTGATCGGTATTGAGACCCACTTTATTCTTGATTTATGTAAGTGACCTTAAGCAAGCCATACCGGAGGCAGACTTCGTATTATTTGCAGATGACACCACGTTGTTAAGATCGGATGAATCATTAATCGCACTTCAGCAGCACATGGAGGATACACGATCAAATGCGGTAAGATGGTTTTCTTGCAACAAATTGTCCCTAAATCAAAATGTAACAATGATTCTTACTCATAGACCTATAGTGAAATATGAAAATTCATAAAAAATCAAATTGTTTGGACTTTATCTTGACCCAAAGTTAAATTGGTGTCACCATGTGGGTTTCCTTGCAAACAAACTGAGTAAAAATATTTTCATCCTAAGAAATTTGAGAAATGTAATTAATATTTCTGTGAAACCCCACCCTTAGATAGTTAGGATATCATAAACTACCTGTGTACTTTCATAATTCTCTAATCTGTTTAGTTCTAGAAACATATTTAAATAGGACCCAAATCTTTTGTATTTAATTCTTAGTTGAATCATCGTTTGAAAATGCCCTAAAGGGTTGCAGTCAGGTTTTGTAGAAATATAGTGGTAAAAAACATAGTAGTGTTTTACTCGAGTTCGTTATAATTACTGATTACCACAGAGTAACAGCTTCCTCAATCAATTTCTTAAAAGAATCTAACATTTTAGCACCTGAACAAATCAAAAAGTTTCTGCTGGAAGCACCGAATCGAGAATATTTATTAGCAATGGTAAGTAATACGTAGTTTTAATTAAATTCTAATATACAAATTTAGCTTGTGCCTCATCTTATACTTTACGTGGAAAAGCTTTGCAAAGGTAGCCAAGCCGTTGAGTTTACGCTTCGTATCCAAGAGGTTGTAGGTTTAAATCCCCCCCTCATAGTTACTTTTTTGCCATATATTATATCTCTAAAATTTTGTCTGTATATAATAATTTTAATAAAATTATAGGTGGTGATAATTTTTGTAATTTCTTCTCCAAGAATTAAAGACACTGAAGATAAACTATGTTAGGAAATGAACTGCAAGTTAAGTTAATGGACACCAAAACAGAAAGGGACTGATCGCTTGTAATTTCTGGTATGTTTTACGAGATATCCAAGAAATATATTCTGCTTAGACCATTAAATGTTGAACAAGTTATTGTAAACTATCAAAGGGGCAAATGTACAAAGCAAGTGACCTGAATCAACAAAATTGGTAATCAACCTAAAGTTTCTTTTTTTTTTTATTGGCATTGCGACTTACGTCGATACAACCAGATACGAAGTTAATATGTACTTATTAATTAATTAATTGTACCCTAATTCTAACCTAACCTATACCAACGATCACGAATAAACTCTAGGATAAAACATGGACCCTCTCTTCTCGCCCAGGGGCCTGTCAGGGCATTTTATAAGGACACACAAAGAGTAAGACCACGGAAAGGAAGAAATATATACGATAGGATAAAAGCAAGGGGTGAGATATATAACCTAACCTAACCTAACCTATTCTAAATATTGAGTTTGGAGGTTTTAAGAAATTCGAGAATAGTGTCATAGATGGGTTTTCTATTCAGCACTAAGAGATGACAAATATTGTTAGGATGGTAAATATTTTGTTCAGTTAATTTTTTATAAAAGAGATCGCTTTCTTCTTTGTACATTATACATTCAAAAAATATATGATCCAAATCTGCAGTGACATAACATGTAACGCATAAGTCAGAATCTACTACTCCTGTTTTCTTGAGAGACCCAACCTAAAGTAATTGCTGAATTTTAAAATTACCAAATTCGCATTTATATACGGGACACTGTTTCCGCCATTCGGGAGCTACTATCCTTACGGATACAGGAGTACAGTAAAATCTTTCGGTTGCTGGAACCCAACCGTAGTAATGGAAACCTACATTGAACATTTCTTAAGTAAAAGGAAAGAAATTGCCAGAAGCAAATATCCAGTCGAACATATCATCAATATGTACTTATAAAGAAAATAATCATAAAGAATTAAAAAAAAAATAAAGCGTTACTTATAAAAAGCAGTAAAGGTATTTACACAGAACTTCCCTCAGTATTTGTACATGGCGGTCACCCTAAAAAATTATTAATTACGAAATGACATTGAGAATAATAATCGGAATATTCTTATCACTATTATTACAAAGAAAACCTGATAACTTTTGGTCAAAAAAATATACACGATGGTCATCCGACAGCAAAAATTCAATACTAAATAACAGGTGCCAAATATGGAAGACTTGTGCAAATACCTTTACAAGTGCCCACCATAGTTGAATTATTTCTTGAGATGACCACCCTGTACATTTTTCAATAAAGCTATAATAGGTGCACTCGTGCATATGCCAAATATTATTGGCATCTGTCACATTTTCAGTTCCACATTCACGTAATGGAGTGGAAGTATAGCAGTGGTTAACATATTTCTTTTTTTTTTTAAGTAGGTTTAGAATGTTATGAAACGTGGAAATTTTAAATTTGAGCAACCAATTTTTTTTTTTCATGTATTCTAGTGATAAAAGAATTTATCGTCTATTCTATAGTAGTGGTAAAAATATTTTCTTGAATTAGGTTTAGAATATTGTCTAAATGTTATTTGTGGCATTATCTTAATTTTTTTCCTTCTTCAATTCTTTGGGACTTCCTGCCACATGTATGTTTTCTTTCTAAGCGGTGCTAGCGGAATCTACAAAATATATCGCAATTAACCAGTATATTACTGGTAAAAAACCTCTACGCCTGTGATGTTTACGTCAAAGGATCAGTTAAAGGTTGGTTTTTATAAATAAACAACACAAATAAGTATAAAAACTTGAAATTAAATATTTCGCCGACGTTTCGGAAATCTAATCTGTTTCCCTTTTCAAGGCTTTTTTTGAAAATAAAAGAATCCGCGATAATATTATTGAATGAAGATAATTGCGTGTCGAATTGTTCCGTAGATGTCTGTACAACTTGGCTGCCAATGTTAAAAGAAGAACTTCACAAACTTAACATTGTATAGAAACTAAAAAACTGTTAACTATATCAACAGTTCTATGTAAATAGTAAGTATCTATGGATATTGAATATAACAAACATTCTTAGAGCTGTGTATTTGTCATACACAGCAAAAAAGATTTTTCAAAAAAAGCCTTGAAAAAGGAAACAGATTAGATTTCCGAAACGTCGGCGAAATATTTAATTTCAAGTTTTTATACTTATTTGTGTTGTTTATTTATAAAAACCAACCTTTAACTGATCCTTTGACGTAAACGTCACAGGCGTAGAGGTTTTTTACCAGTAATATACTGGTTAATTGTGATATATTTTGTAGATTCTGCTAGCACCGCTTAGAAAGAAAACATACATGTGGCAGGAAGTCCCAAAGAATTGAAGAAGGAAAAAAATTAGGTTTAGAATGTCATGAATCGTGGAAATTTTAAATTTGAGCAAAAACAATTTTTTTCCGTCATCTATTTTGTATTTTATAGTGGGCAGAAATTTGCAAATTTCTTATTTTTCTTTATTTTCAAAAGTTTTTGGAATAGGCTTAGAATGTAATGAAACGTGGAAATTTTAAATTTGAGCGAAACAATTTTTTATTCCATCAATTCTATAGTAGTGGTAAAAATGAAATTAAATTTTTTCAAAAAAATTTAATTTCTTTTTCTAGGTTTAGAATGCCATGAAACGTGGAAATTTTAAATTTGAGCAAAAAAAATATTTTTCGATGTATTCTATTGGTAAATGATTTTTCAGGAATGGCAAAAAAGTTGTTTTTTTTTTCTGAAATAGGTTTAGAATGACATGAAACGTGGAAATTTAAAATTTGAGCAAAAAATATTTTTAAATTATTTATTCCCTTTAGACGGTCCACCCTGTATATTTTCCAGTGAAAGTTTAACCATTTCTTCGCCGACAATAGCGTCAGCTACCTACCAAATTTGACTGTTCTCCGTCAAGTATCTACGTGATCTGAAACGTGAAAATCCGAAATAATCTCGGAGGGTGATTTTTTTCTCGAATACAATGCTTCCCTTCGGTATGCGAGGGAAGTAAAAATTGTGCATTTAATAACAGTACGTTTGCTATAAAAAAAATAGTAAACTGACAAATTAAGATTGAGTTAATTAAGTGTATACTACATTAACGTTTAATAAATTTTTGAAAAGCTTTTTTTTAAGCTGGTCTTAGAAAAAGTATACTGCACAATTCGAGTGGATTATCCATATCTACTCTTGTTGCACAAACCACTATTTTGTTCAATATTGACCACTGTTTCTGACTAAAATCAAGTGTGGTTACATCTGAAGACTCACTTTATAGGTCAAAATTTCAAAACATTCAGATATATCAGATGAGCGAGATATGAGGGTGGGTTCATGAAAAGTTGGACACACTGTATATCCATTTAAAATATAAAGCAGGAAAACATTCTCACTTGCAACTTATACTACAAAACCTAGTAAAGAATTAAACACCACAAAATATACAAGTACTTGCGTATATCTAACGTCTTTAAACTGTGCTAAATATAGAACTAAGAGTGGAAAAGTTCGTAGGAAAATACTCTGTAATTTCTAATGCAAACTACCATATTTTGCTACTGAGAGAATTGGAGAAAGCCAGTATGGTCATCGGGTACACTCTCTCTGTGTAAACATTGTCTTAGTCCTAGAAGATCGTAAGGAGCGTGCCTTTCAAGTGGAAATGGAAGGAAAACAATTTTATAGGTTTTAGTCTGAAATACACTGCTCAAAATAATGAAGGCGCCACGTTGCAACTTTTACTAACAAAGGTAATCATCACTATATATGGATAAAAATGTATAGTTCTGGAAATCAAATTAGAGCCAGTTCAACAATTTAAGTAATCTATAAATCCAAATTGAAAGTAAAGTAAAAACCCTTATTTACAACATTCAAAATAAAATAGAGAACTATGATTTTTAACATAAATAGACCAGTATTATTATTATTATTATTATTATTAATATCAATTATTTTTATGTAGTTTTTTATTCCATTTATTGTAATTTCGTCCGTTTTTATATGAATTTTAAATCTATTGTATTATTTTATACCTGTTTGTAAGTGTAACTCTGTTTGACGTGTGTACAATTTTATAATTTTTAACATGAATAAATCTATCTATTTATCTATATATCTATCTATCTATAATAAACATATGTTAATACAAAAAAGTGCTTTTTTTTAAATTCCATTAGTGGTAATACATGGGTTAATAACAATCATGGGATATATATCAGTACCTCAAGGTTAATTTATCAAATAATATACAGATGGATGCGTTTAAAATCTTAGAGTTTGAAAAATATATAAATAGAATGAACAATAACAGCTATCCCAAGTAGTTCACTTTATTTGTAATTGGGCCACGGTTCGTTTGTGAAGGGATGACGGAATTGGTAGGATTCGATTTATCATCAGAATATTTCAGTATAAATATAGGCATACTCTTAGTTTCCAGCATCAATCCGAAGATTCCAGCACTCTCCAGAAATTATTGCTTTTTCTGAATAATACAAGCCAATAGTTAAGGCGCTTGCAGCGCATCCTAAAATGTATCTGGTCATCCAGTAGAGTATTATTTTCAGGACTGGTAATGTAAATGATTATTATTCCTCTCGCTATTAATAGCCACAATCGTAAAGGAATAAATCATTTCAGCTAACTTATCAGAAACTACCAAGTTTCTGTTACCTGAGGACAGCTCTGACTATTACTAAAGGCGTCGTACAAGAACATGTTTTGTTTCAATGATGAACTGACTTTCTCTTAAATAATGACATCAACAAATATACCTGCAGGTACTAGGTTGATGAAAATCTTCATATATCGCCAAAGGACCATACACAGTTTCTCTAGAATGTGTGGGTTGGTCTTCTAGAGGATGAGCTAATACCCATTTTAAAAAATTGAACAAGCATCTTAAGGATAAACTTAATCATCACCTAGCCTCAGTTCATCAATGTAGAATGGAACAAATGCTCGATGAACAGAATTTGCATTTTCGCCTAGACCCAGCTTCTGCTCAGTTAGTTGTACCTGGGAGACAATATTTGAATCAAAATATTTCCTGGTAAATGGATCCAAAGAAGTAATCACGAATGGCAAGGAAGATTTCCAAGAATAGCTAGCAAGTCGCGCATATTTAACGCCGCTTGATTTTTTCCACATATTAATTTATGATATCATTACTAGGATCATTTGAGAATGAAGATAGTTTTCTCGGAAATTGTACGGCAAGACTTCGAAAATAAACTTGCCTTGCAATGGAGCACCTTTCGGAAAATTTTATAAAATCTTTTTATGCATGCATATGTATAATATATTTATAACGGAATCGAGTAAAACACTACTATGTTTTCTACCACTATATTTGCACAAAACATAAATAAATGCAGTTTCAACCCTTTAGGTTATTTTCAAACGATCATTCAACTAAGAATGAAATACAAAAGATTTGGTCCATATTTAAATATGTTTCTAGAATTAAACAGATTAGAGAATTATGAAAGGACACAGGTAGTTTATGATATCCTAACTATCTAAGGGTGGGGTTTCTCAGAAATATTAATTACATTTTGATAGAAGTATAAAGTGGCGAATACATAATATCTAATTGATCATTTAACAAAATTAAATCATCCTTATTATTGTATTTGTATATTTCCAATGCTTCTAACGAATTAAGTTTCAAACCATTGCTAGCATAGTGTAGGTTTTCCATATTATTAATATCTGGGAAGTTATGTCCACTCTGTAATATGTGATTAGAAAAAGCAGAATCTGTTTTTTGTAGTCTGAAGGACCTATCATGATCGAGGTATCTGGTTCTAAAATTACGTCTGGTCTGTCCTATATACATTCTATTGCATACTGAGCAATTCAACCTATAAACTCCAGATTTTTCATATCTATTTGTTTTGTCCTTGGCGTTGTAAATTATATTTGATAATTTTTGTTGGGGTTTGAATGGTATCTTGATATTATGTGTTTTGAGAATATTTGATATTTTCTCTGTTAGTGTATCACAGTATGTGATGGTAGCGTAAGGTGTTTGTTTTTCTTCTCTAACTATGGGATAAATTCCTTTAAAAGTATACTGGTTTTGTTCTTAGTTTATTAATTTGGCGATAGCTTCTGTGGGGTAACCATTGATCTTGGCTATTTTTTGAATCATTGAGAGCTCTGGTTTTATTTGTGTTTCTGCTAAAGGCAACGAAAAAACTCTATCTAGCATTGAATTATAAGCTGCTAGTTTGTGTGCGTATGGATGGCAAGAATCATAGGCGATAGTTATATCAGTATATGTAGGTTTTCGAAAAATACCAAATTTGAATTGGTTATTTTTGTCTGTGATAGTTAGGTCTAGAAAATTTATTGCATGACTTGTTTCTCGTTCTAATATTAATTTAATTTTGGGGTGTATGTTATTAATAAAATCTAGAAAAGTGTGTCATTGTCTAGTAGTACCCTCAAAGCATGCCAAAACGTCGTCGACATACCTATACCAAAACGAATGTGATTCTTGCCTGATTGGGAGTTTAGTATACTTTAGTCTAAATTAGACATAGAAATATCCGCTAATAAAGGGCTTAGAGATGATCCCATCGGTAGATGGGTTATATATTCGCCTCTTTTACTGCTACGAAAATGTAATTAATATTTCTGAGAAACCCCACCCTTAGGTAGTTAGGATATCATAAACTACTTGTGTATTTTCATAATTCTCTAATCTGTTTAATTCTAGAAACATATTTAAATAGGGACCAAATCTTTTGTATTTCATTCTTAGTTGAATCATAGTTTGAAAATGATCTAAAGGGTTGAAAGTGCAGTCACGTTTTGTGCAATTATAGTGGTAAGAAACATAGTAGTGTTTCACTCGATTTCATTATAATTATGGATTACCACAGAGTAACGGCTTCCTCAATCGATTTCTTATAATATTTTTATTTATACATTAACTTTAATGTTGGAATATCATATTTTAAATTAGTGAATTATTTAAAAAGCGAATAGAAGAATAGAACAACTTCCGATACAGTTTCATCTACATTTGTAAAAAGAGAAACGGTTGCTGTAAGATGATCTCGTTGAAAAACATTATAAAGAAATCATCAGATTTCTTCATAATAATTCATCAACCTTGGCTTCCAGTATATACACCAAATCCCAAGTTTCTGACTCTTACCAGCTTGCTTCACTTGTTCTCGCCTATCTAGCCATATTAACCTCTCAATCTTTCACCGGATATGTTCCAACAACAATCCAGTTCCTGATCTCGTTTTAATACATACTTGTACAAAATTTCGAGGCAATATATTATGCCATTCCAGAGAAAATGTGCGCACAAAAGAAAAGTTAGAGACAAACCGGCCGACAGACAGAAACATGTTTTTCGCTCAAATTTAGAATATCGACGTTTTATGACATTCTAAACGATTTCACCAAGGAAAAATATTGAAAATTTTTGGACACTTTTTTACGATTATTATACTTCCACTCCACTACGTGAATGTAGAAGTAAGCAGCTCCATTATCCTCTTTACAGCAATTTTATCTGTTGAATTTCAATAAACCATTATATATTTATTTATTTATCCGACGTAGCACTCTCTATTACTAGCGAGTGCTGCAATGTTTTTGAAGCTGAGTGTAAACCAGGTTCTAAAAAAGTTGGCTGTAATTCCCATTCCTCTGCGTCATCCGTTCAGACAAGCATGATTTATTATACAAATTGCAGTTCAAAACTTGCGAAATTCTATACACTTGCTGATGAATTTATCACCATTATAACTGAAACTATTGCACCCCTACGATAACTCACGCTAAAGTTTTAAGACGAACACACCAACTTACTGTAAACACATGCAATCCTAAGAAAACGGTTTAAGTCACCACCACACAGTATTATTTATTATACATAAATATTGTGTATGGTTCAATAAATAGTCGCGTCATTTTAGTATGAAAAACCTGACAATCTCCAAAATTGAAAGTACAGGGTCAACTGCAAAGTGTTCAGAAAGACATTTAGAAAAAACAGTACCTTTTATTTATTGGCAGAAATGTTTTGTTTGCCATTTGCTTCAGGACTGTCTACATTCCCATACAATTTTATAGATATAAGACCTGAAAGTCTATATATTTATCTTTGAGTACCTCTGTTTATGAATTCCCAAATAGATCTAGACCATATACTAAAAAAGTGAGTAAGAACAAACCATAATGCAAAGCCTCATTGATCTATCTTATGTTTTATATTCCTTATTTTTATAAAAATCCGTTAATTGTTTTTTAGTATTGTAATTAAAGTTCTAAATAAATACAAGTTGACACAATCTATACAGACAGGCTACTTTTGACAGGCTAAACCATAGTATTCTATTACAAAAATTACACGTTTTCGGATTCTCAAATGACCTCATTCATTATTTTTCATCTCTTCTCAACAGTACAGCCCAATGTATCTTATATTGTGGCCATAGATCTAACGAGGTATTACTAACCTCAGGCATCCCACAGGGATCTATTCTAGGTTCACTTTTGTTCATTAATTTTATTAACGACATTGTTACTGATATTGCCCTGAACTGTCTTCTATTTGCTGATGATCTGAAATTATTCTGCAGAATATCGTGCATCGACGACTGTTTGATTTTGCAACACAATGTAGATAGACTTAATGATTGGTCTATAGGAAACAAATTACTCCTCAATTCGTCAAAATGCAATGTTCTATCAATAACGACGAAACAGAATATTATAAAATGTGATTATACGCTTGAAAATAACGTACTTTCTAGACCTGAGACACTTACTGATTTAGGTGTAGTGTTTGATGAGAAGCTGTCATTTATCCATCATACTAGTCATTTTGTCCTATAAATCTCTTGGATTCCTCGTTAGCAATACTTTCAATAAAGCCTCCGGTCTCTAACTAATGTATTCTTCAATGGGCTTGTTCCACGATATTAATTTTATATGGTTTCTATACGTTTTTATATAGTACTCGACATTATTATCATGCACTTAAAATTTCATATTATTAACTTTTTCCGTTTTCGAGATATATGGCGTTGAAATTAGTAATAGTTACAAAAACAGTGCGCCTGTTTATGACGTCATTATACGCAACTTTGAACTCGGTAATCTACCGCGACCACTAACAGCCGTTCAGTAGTAAGTAAATACGTGGAGTTGAAGGCCGTTTTAGATGTCTATGAAAAGAGAAAGAGTGGCGCTTTGTTCTTATATCTAAGTGAATCCGGCTTGGCACGGGCGAACGAAAGATGACTGTTAAAAATTGGAAAACACAGATTTTCAAAAATTCATAACTAAGTAAATACGTGGAGTGGAAGTCCGTTCTAGATTTCTATGGAAAGAACAAGGTTGGCCCTTTCTCCCGATATCAAATTGTATAGTGTATTGTACATTTACGAATTATTAATCTAATTTTATCAAAAAGGTAATTAAGTGGAACTGTATACAAAAAAAAAAAATTACTCACCAATATATTGTAGTGTTGGGTTCCTATGATGTAAAGTACCGGAAGGTTTGAGGGATGGGATAATAGGAAATTTTGCGGTACTTTAATTAAACCAACTTTAACACTATACTATAAAATAAATATAATGAACTAATTTTCATTCAATGCGGGGTTTACTATATATAACTATACTACTATATTTTCAAATTATGTTAAACTGTCTAACTAAAATCAAAGATAATACCAAAAGTAAAAAATATCAACTTTTTGTAAGAACTTAAAAATGAATCCATCCATACTATGAATGACATCTATTGAGCAGCAGTTCAATTGGTGAGTAGGAGTTTAGGAAGAAAACTAATAATAATAATCCAACAAACCAGATGGCCCAAACATTCCCCCCACCCTGAAGAAGTTTCAGAAATATATAACCTAACCTAATAACCTAAAACTAAAACTATTTCGAAAAGCAAAATACAACAAAATTATTGTGTGGGCAATGGACACACTTTGACTACTGGTCTTTTATAAATGCCAGTTTGAGTTTTTACCGAAACTACTCTTACTTCTCCGTCTTTTCCAGGAAAAGTTTCAATGATAGTGCCTAATGGCCAGTGAAGAGGTGGAGTATTTGGTTGTTCCACCAAAACTATAGTACCACATTTAATTGGAGAAGTCGATGTAGTCCATCTTTGTCTGACTTGTAAACTTGTTAAATATTCAAGACGCCATCGCTTCCAATAATCCGAAATCATTCTATCTATCAGTTGAAAGCGATCTAGGCGATTAATATTTTCAGAGCTAAGATCTTGAGCAGGTAACGACTTCAATGGTGTTAAGGTGAGAAAATGAGCTGGAGTTAAAGCTAAAGGTTCAGCAGGATCCGAACTGAGTACACACAATGGTCTCGAATTAAGAAGTGCCTCTATTTGAATTAATAATGTATTCATTTCCTCGTAAGTTAATAGCTGATGTCCAATAACTCTAAAAAGATGTGTCTTTACCGACTTAACGTTACTTTCCCACAATCCGCCAAAATGAGGGGCAGATGGAGGATTAATTTTCCAATTTATTCCTCTGCAAGAGAGTTCAGTAGCTACGCTTACATTAAAATCATTAGAATTAGTTAATGAGTGTAACTTGTCCAAGTATGTCTTTGCTCCTATAAAATTAGTACCTCCATCTGAGTACATATTAGTGACTAATCCTCTACGTGATAGAAAACGTTTAAAGGCTTGTAAAAAGTTAGCTGTGGATAAACTTGACACGAGCTCTAGATGTATTGCTTTTGTCACTAAACAAACAAAGAGGCAAATATAAGTTTTTTGTGAACGCACACCTCTTCTTCTATAAGGTATGGTCTGAATGGGACCGCAATAGTCTACACCGCTGTGAAGAAAAGCTTTGGATTCTTGAACCCGACAAGAAGGGAGGTTTCCCATCAGGGGAAATTGTGCTTTAGGCTTTAATTTAAAGCAAATATTACATTTTTGAATGCGGCTTCTTACAACTCCACGAGCAGATAAAATCCAATAACGCTGTCTAAGCAATGATAGAACCAAATTAGGTCCTGTATGAAGATTATATCGGTGATAGTGATCGATTAACAAATCTACAACGCGATCACGTTTAGGGAGTAGTATAGGGTGCTGTATATTAAAATTTAATTTGGAATTAACTAGACGCCCACCAACCCGAAGAATTCCATCATGTATAAAAGGACGTAAATGTCTCAAATAGGAAGAACAACTACCATTCTTTTCCAATTCCTTTAGGTCAGCTGCAAAATGAAAGGTTTGTACGACTTTTAGCAAAACCGTCTCAGCTTTATCTAAATCACTTGCAACAAACACGGCTGCACGGGGTAAAAGTTTTACAAAACGAAGTACATAAACAATTGCACGTAATAATTTCATCCAAGATGAACACCGTTCCGCTAACAAATAAAAAGGATGAATTTCACTATTCGAATTTAACAATGCAACAGTTTTTTCTTCCAACATTGTGCAGTGTTCTATACCAACAGGTTTAATAGGCCAAGATGAAATATCATACTTTAACCATTTTGGAACGGACAACCAAAATTTATTTTCCATAAATTGTGAGGGCGACATTCCTCTAGAAAGACCATCACTGATATTTTCCTTTCCATCAACATGAAACCAACAACTAGAAGCAACCAATGCCTGTATTTTAGACACACGATTGGCTACAAACGTTTTCCATTTAAATGGAGGCGCATTTATCCAACTAAGTGTTACCGTAGAATCAGAGAGAGCTACAATTTTTTCTATATTCAACCTTGATGTATAAGTTTTTTCTACAAATGAAAGAAGCTTGGCTAATAAGTGAGCGGCACACAATTCTAATCGAGGTATTGATATAATTTTCGTAGGGGATACCTTTGTCTTGGCACATAATAAATTCGTCTGAATAGAAGTCAACGATTTTATACGAATATATACCATTGCCCCATATGAAGTTTCGCATGCATCAGCAAAACCAACTAACATTACTGAAGCTTGAGTTATCATGCCTAAATACCTAGGAACTTGAAAATTAACTAAAAGTTTCAAACAGTGTTGAAAATCTCTCCACCACTGAACTATATCAGCTGGGGGAGTTTCATCCCAACCTATACGAAGTATCCACAAATTTTTAATTAACAATTTTGCTTGTAAGATAACAGGCGAGAGAAATCCTAATGGATCGAAACATCGGGCAACAGTCGAGAGAATATTCCTCTTAGTACATTCCTTATCTTGAATTTTGAGGGAAAAAGACAAAATATCTAATTTTGGATGCCACTGTAACCCTAGCACCTTAAGGCACTCAATGTCAAAATCAATCATATGAGTAGAACGATTTTGTTCCGGTATTTGCTGTAAAAGCTGTTCGGAATTCGTTGACCATTTTACCAAATCAAAACCACCTCGCTTAAACAATTCAATCAATTCTCTATACAAAATTACTGCTTGATCGACTGTAGGTATACTAGAAACTAAATCATCAACATACATATTCCGTCGAACAATTTCTGCAGCCAACGGAAATGATTTTTCTTCATCGTTGGCTAACTGGTGTATTGTTCGGAGTGCTAAAAATGGTGAAGACCTTACCCCGAAAGATACTGTATTCAATTCATAAATGGAGACTGGTTCATTTGGTGAAAATCTCCAAAGTATACGCTGAAAACGTCGATGAATTTTATCTATAAGAATTTGTCTATACATTTGACGGAGATCAGCTATAAATGCAACTTGAAACAATCTAAAATTAAGAAACATTGTTACTACATCTACTTGTAATTTTGGACCCGTATACAACAAATCATTTAGTGAATACAGGGTGTCCGTTTTTGCACTAGCATCAAAAACTATTCTAAGGGGAGTGCTAATAGAATCTAATTTGTATACTGCATGATGCGGAATATAATAAGATGGCGACGAACAATTATCTTTTAAAACTTTAGTCATATGACCTTGGGATAAATAATCATTAATAATTTCAACATATTGAGTTTTGAAATTTGGAAATTTAATAAATTTTCTCTCCAACGACAAGAGTCTACGATGTGCCACTGCATAAGAATCACCTAGATATGAACTATCGCGTTGAAACGGAAGTGTGACTATATAACGACCAGAATTATTTCGACTATATGTAGACTGAAATATTTTTTCACATTCAATATCATCGGGATTTGTTATTCCTGGCAATTGAATATCCTCTATTTCCCAGAAATGTTTTACCAAAGTTTCAAGCGGGGGTTCTACAACTGTACAAAAGCTTTGAGTAATTTCAGGAACAGATAAAATGGGGACCATACCCATCACCACAAATCCTAAACTAGTTTCCACAGCAACTGGAGTTTTGGGAGGACCAGCGATACGGAGCTGACCTAATAAATAAGGATATAATTCTGCCCCAATAATACCATCGATTTGACTCGGTTTGTTAAAATTATTATCAGATAAGGATATGTCGGCAAGATGTGAACAGGCAGCAATATTAACCTCAACTTGCGGTAAACGATTTGTTATTTTATCAACAATTAAAACTTCCAAAGGATATCGTTTAGCTGAATCAATTTGAGAAATTATTACTATATTTGTACGGCCATAAATTCTACTAGAAGAAGTTCCAATACCATGTACTTCAGTATGAAGTTTAGAAATATTCAAGTGTATGCGCTTACAAAAATCTAAGGTTAAGAAATTTGCTTGACTGCAACTATCTAATAAAAATCTAGCGACATGCTGTCTTCCAAAACTATCTAGAATATAAACTTTAGCAGTGGATAATAATACGGTGGTATTACTTGGAATTCGTGGATTTTCGGTGGTTGAACAATAATTTACAAACGTTTTATCAATTTTTGTATTGGAACCATCCAGACATGAATCATTCAACTTAACTATAGATTGTGAATTATGAGCAATACCGCTAGAAGTCGTTGGTTCTTCGACAAGTGTTTCAGATTTTCTACTAACTGAGCTATTAATTTCTAACCTTTTTGGATTTCCTTCAACATTATTAACCGGTAAATTAAAATGCAATAATGAATGATGACGTAATTTGCATATTTTACAATTACTTTTACTTCTACAATTAATAATTTTGTGAGTACCCAAACAGTTCAGACACAAATTCTGACCTTTAGCAAATTTATACCTATCTGTAGGAGACATTTCTAAAAATTTTGGACATGCTACAATAAAATGTGAATTAGTTTTACACAGTCGACATTTGTTCTGAGTTAAATTATCTTGAACAACGAATGAATGTGTTATTTTTGATTTAGTAGTACTAGAATTATTTTGTTTATTAATACTTGGAGTTCGACTACAAATTTTGGCTTGCTCTTTAATAAAATTTATAACTTCTTGATAAGATGGCATTTCAGACTTTCGATAATTATTTTCGAACGAACGTTGTGTTTCAGGACTAAGTTTTGAAATTGCCAGATATGTTAATATATAATCAGCTAAATTTGTCAAATTCAATGTTTGCAGGGCTCTGACAGAAGTATCAAATTTTTCTAAAAAAGTATTTAAACTACTATAAGTTTCTGTTTGAGCTGGTCTAAATGTAAATAATTGTTCCAAGTAATTATTAGCTATAGCACGTTTGTCCGAATATTTATCAATCATCGCTTCATAAATAACACGATAATTCTCACCAGTGGGGGGTACACCTGAACACACATTTAACGCATTACCACTCAAATTTCCAATCAAATAGTGTACTCTATCAGTATCATTTAAATCTTTCCTATTGTGAATTAAGCTATTAAAACATTCGATAAATATTGGCCACTCTTTAAGGTTACCACTAAAATTCGGAATCTGAAGTTTAGGTAATCTAGGAATCTCTTTATTAGCATTATTATTAGAACTACTATCATTTTCGTGACCCTTTAAAACCCTTTTTGCTACAAATTGAATATGGCAATAAAGTTCGTCAAAAGTGTCTAAAATTTGATACGAAGGAACATACTCTGGATCAAGATCATACTGCAAAAAATGGATGTCATCTACAACCTTTGCAAAATCCTCTTTTGTATTTTCTAAGGTTTCATACCTCGTACGAAAATAATCTAATTGAGTCGCATCATCAACTAATTTACTAGAATCATACAATTTCTGAATTCTTGTAAAATATTGCTCCTTCTTTGACTGTAATATTTTTAATTGTTGCTGTTTTTTAAGCTGTGCCATATTCTTAGCAAAATATATGAAAATAAAATATTAATTAATTACTTTGAAATGCTATTATAATATCCTGATTTAAATATTCGGTTGAATATTTCCTAAAAATCGAGAAATATGAAGTCTCTCTAAACCCCAAGCCAAGTGTATGATTGAAATTTGTGTAAATTACTATTTCTAATCTCAAAAGCAAACAACACTTTTCTTAGTGTATGCATACAATATTTTTTGGTTGAAAATTCCAATAAACAAAAAAACGTTTTTATTCTGTATCTATCTACTATGCTATAGGTATGTAAAAACAACTGTAAAAACCAAACTATTAGCAACCTGCAATCCAACAACCACTCAATAAATGTTTAATTCTATCCTATATGAATGGCAGGAAATAAAATGATCAAATGATATATTCACCCTAAGTTCCCACGCACATAAGCTACAAAATCTATATATTATAATATATAATTCTATTACCGAATTTATTTTTATCAAATCTATTATTTACTGGTAAATTATATGATATATGAACTATAGCTATGAAATTATTCGAAATGAATTGTTATTTTCTTTTATACCTATGTATATCTAATATAAAAAATTTAATTATTCGTAAATGTCGAGAATAAAGCAATATTTAGTTCACAGAATCCGGCTCGAAGGACCAAAAAAAAATGTATTGTACATTTACGAATTATTAATCTAATTTTATCAAAAAGGTAATTAAGTGGAACTGTATACAAAAAAAAAAAATTACTCACCAATATATTGTAGTGTTGGGTTCCTATGATGTAAAGTACCGGAAGGTTTGAGGGATGGGATAATAGGAAATTTTGCGGTACTTTAATTAAACCAACTTTAACACTATACTATAAAATAAATATAATGAACTAATTTTCATTCAATGCGGGGTTTACTATATATAACTATACTACTATATTTTCAAATTATGTTAAACTGTCTAACTAAAATCAAAGATAATACCAAAAGTAAAAAATATCAACTTTTTGTAAGAACTTAAAAATGAATCCATCCATACTATGAATGACATCTATTGAGCAGCAGTTCAATTGGTGAGTAGGAGTTTAGGAAGAAAACTAATAATAATAATCCAACAAACCAGATGGCCCAAACATATAGGGAAAATCGGCTCTGCAAGAGCGAGCAAATAATGCCCTTTTTAGAAGCATTAAAACGTAACAAAAAAAAACAGAAACATCAAATCTTTAAACGCTCATATGTAAGTTAATACTTGTAGTGGAGGATCCATATTGATCTCTATTTAAAAAAGAAGATTGGCATTTTATCGACATCGTAAGTGTGACAGTGGAAATCGGAATTTCGGCTAGGTCTGTGGGAAAAAAATGGCTATTTTCTTAAAAATCGAAAATTTGGCCATCATGTTTTGACATTTGGTAACATTTCGTCAAATCATATATTCCCTACAATCCCTCGACTGCCTGTTCCTAAATTTAAGATTCGAGAGAGATAGCCGACTTTTGCGAGTTAATTACACAAAAACCATTAAAAAGAACGCCCCCGAATGTAGCCTAAACAATGTAGAATTAATTACCGAATTGAATGACACCGGCCGCTTCCCAAAAAACCGCCCCCACGAAAAGCCTTTGATAGATCCGATCAGCAATTTTAGAGGGGCGCAGATCGACACGATAAGTATATAGATAATAACAACTAAACAGCATCGAGTCGACCGAGGTCGCCGAGTCTATGGGTGTAGTGACGTAGCGCCTGGCTACGCCCCATTTTCGCGAGGTGAATGTTTGTAATTGTTTTTAAGACGCTAAATGTGCGAATAAAATTATGATTTTTTGCAGATCCATTATCTTATTCTTGAACTTTCGATTTTTGAAATAAAAAAAAATGCCGAACAGGTCCATTGTGAGATTTAATTTGGTTTCCATATTATAAGACACATATAGATAAAAGAAAATATTCAACGTAGGTTTTTGAAGTATTTTACATTTAAAGCTGAAGGGACTCCATAGTTTGAATTATTATCGACGATATCATTAGTATCGTTAGAAAATCGCTGTAAAGTCTCCTATCTAACTTTTCTTTACATATTGATAGATAATATCACCGACAGCACTTATATACATAATATGCTACCTTTTCATGCTCACAGAATTGCTTTACTCCAATCAAATTTATTTAAACTGATCACACCTAGGATAAATATAAAAACGCTCTCCACTACAAGGCATGTATACTGCGTATAATATATACACGGCCACGATGATATTTTCAACTACAACGTTACCTCTCTAAAAAAAAGGAACAGGTTGTGGGGTATACTCCAGGAACCTGCAAATTCAAATTAAATGGGCTATGGACAAACAAGCCAGTATAACACAAGCAGAACTGGCGGGAATAACCATAGCCGCAAAAGAAATTTCCCGTAGACAAATAACTGGAAAAACAATCAGAATCTACACTTATAGTAGGCAATCACTACTGGCCCTACAGAGACACAAAATAACAACAGGGTCAGTATGGGAATGCCATCAGGCACTCGTGGGCGCCTCTAGAATGAACAGTGTTACTCTATGCTGGGTCAAAGTGCATGCACAGTGCAGAGGCAATAGGAAAGCTGACAGTCTGGCTAAGAAGGCAGCCAGTCTAAGTATACTTGGACCTGGCCCTTCCAACATACTGCCGACCTCAGCAATAATGCTAATGATTAAATAAAATACCCACAGAAAATTAAAAAAACTGTGGGATGAAACTCATAGTTGTCAGTTGGCCAGGGATCTGCTTAGATACCCCGACAAGGATACAACGATGATCTACCTGGGAATGTCCAGGAAGAACCTGCGCTTCGCGACAGGAGTTCTTACTGGTCATTGCCAGCAGAGAAAGCACCTTTATAACATGAAGTTAAACGACACACCCCTATGCAGAGGTTGTGAACAAGAAGACGAGACTGTTCAACACATACTCTGTGAGTGCCCGGCAGTCTCCTCTAGCAGAGAATCCATCTTGGGAGAACGTTGGCCTACTTTGGCCGACTTGAGGGATATTCCCCTAGGCAGCATCACCACCTTCTTCACAAGATTAGGATGGTTGGAGGCCTAGGTGGAATCTTGTATCCCTCGGGAGGATATACAAGGGGCCCAATGGGGCCTAGGTGCTGCGGTCACTTAAATGTGACTGCCCTCCCACCAACTCCAACTCCAACTCCAACCTCTCTAAAATTACCTATCTTTATTAATTAACGCATCATTGTTCATTATTATAACACTTGTACTTTGTGCTTTTCAAATGCTTTTATAATTATTTTAATTATTTTACCTACTCAATATCCTTGTGTGTCTGTGCACATTTTTGTTTATATAAATTTATATTACTCTTTTCCTTTTTTTATAATCTTTCTTGTAATATCCAGTTATTGGATCTCTCGATCTGTTGGATAGTGTATGTAAAAATAAAATAAAAATGAAACAATACAAGATGTTTAAAGAAATATGGTTCTATTTAATTTACTTTTGTAATTTACAACGGTGACATTTTTTGTATAAATAGTCATTGTTATTAAACAATATTCTCTGGGTTATCAAGATGCTCGTTATTGTAATACATATCTTTAGAGATATTTGTCATTCCTTTCTTATTGTTGATGTATGACCAGAATTTATTAGAATCCAGATTAATATTGTTTTCAGCTCGCTCTTTATAGTTTTCATAGGCAGTTTTGATATCCAATTAAATTTTTGATCTAAGCCTTGTAAACTCACTTAGCGCATTGACATCTGCCGTTAGTTTATAGATTTTTTTTCTTTGGATCTTATGTTCTTAATAATTTCAGAGTTAAACCATGGTGGAATTTTTTTTAATTTTTAGAGTGTAAATTTTGGTACACAAATTTTAAAAATTTGAGTCAGCTTATCTTAAAAATGTTGGCAGGCAGTACTAACTTCTTTATATTCATTTAAGAAAGACCAGTCATAATAACCAGTGGTAATTATACCACAATGTTATGACTTGGACATATCTTAGAAGACTATAATCAGTTGAAATCAAATGAGAATTAAAATCCTGCAAGATCAACTTCAGTAATTACAGTACTGACTTTAATTGAACCCAATTGTCATCTAACACATAAAAACGTTCCGTAGTGACCTAGAATTTTACAAAGGTTGAAAAACTATCGTTTAAAATCTTGATTACAAATTAGTAAGATGTGTGGGATATTCACTGAACAGCTATTCTGCTTTTATTAGTATTCAAATTACTTACAAAAACGTATAGAACATTTCATTGTATGCAAAATCGATTAAGCAGTCAACTAGGTAGAATTCCTTGAGGCAAAGAAAGAATGAGAACACAGAGTCTAGTAGAGACATAGGGGATGATGGGGTTACATAATTTGTAAGCGAATTATATTGTGCAAGCGGTAAATAAATTTCATATCTGTTTGTATGTATATGGAAAAAACACTCTGGCTAGATTAAAATATGAGAATATCTTAAACAACTTACTTAGTTAAAAAACTAATGCATAAATTCACCATTGAGTAACATAGGTTTAAGATGCTAACCAGAAGTAACAGATTTACTTTGCATACTTCATGTGAAAAAGTTTTCTGATATGAAGAAGTCCAGTGAAATGGAATTTTTAATGTACCTGTAAGACGTATATTATAAATATACGTCGTGAACATCAATTTTAAATTTTTTTTTGTCGACATTTATTTTGCAACAATTTTGGTAAAAATAGTATAACTGTCTTCTCTCATAGATACATAATCAGTTCAACTTCGAAAATCAAATGAGGAAATGAGTTTTGAACCCATTGCAGGCGCTGGCCAACATGTTTATTATGACATGGAAAATAAACTACGAGCAGTAGTTTAATTGATCTCACATAATACAATTTTGCCTTTGCATTAAAACTTTTACGGTTGATAGAGATTACTTATAAATTTTAAAATATAATCCGTAATATATAATTTTAAGGGCCGATCTAACGCAGATGACAATCCGTGACAAGAAGAAGGAGAAACGTCTGGTAGTACAAGAATATCTATCTACTTGAACATCAACATCGACCATTTTAAAAACCTGGATTGCGTTCTTTTAAAGAAAATGTTACTTTGGAGTCTACGAGGAAATAGATAAACTATACATTAATGAGTAATCGAACAATTCATTTCATAGCAAAGCCGTTCTGGTTGCATAGAGACTGTTGCGAAGTATTTTAAGGAATAATTCAGTTTTATTAATTGTAATTATGTATATTCCAACTTTGTCTTGTATAAGTGCTGTGACTGGTTGCTTTATAAAACTATTTAACCCATTATGTAGGCATTGTATGGCAACTACATCATTATGTAGCGTAAAAATTACTGTTAATTATTCTATAGAACAATTTAACTCATTATACAGTGGTACTTGTTCTTTCTTATTGTATAACGAATTCCATAAATATTTTTATAAAATAGTTCAGCTAGTTATAAAACTACTGTATAGCCACAGGCACTCTCAGTTATATAGATAGGACGCGGTTTCTTTTCTGCTTTTTATGCAGACGTACAACCACTAAGATCGTGTTGTAAATACAATGAGTTCTTTTATAGAACAATTCAGTTTATTAAGCAGCGATTATAAAGACATAACTTTTACTAAATTCCCCAATGAATCTTCGTTCTCATCGTGCTCCATTTCTGTCTCTTAGTTTTCCCCAACTTTTTCCTCTTTCTCGTTTTCATTCATAACATATAATTCTCTATGTGATTCCTGTATATTTATTTCAGTCGAAAATTTGTGAGGTTTCCTGTAAAATGTCTGCAAAATATTATCAAACCTGACGTTCACTCTACGTGGGAAATTTCGCTTTATTTTATTATTATTATACTATTTCCCATGTTGGGAAATAATTCGTTACCCGACTTTTTATAAACAAAACTACCGCAGGTGAAAAGCTGTATTGGCGAATTTTCAGTTATATAAAAGTTCTTTATGCTGTATTCCATTAAAGTGCCTTAATACAGTTTCTGTTTAAGAGTACTTTTCAGAAACTATTATCTATCTAATCCTAACTGCTTTATAATGGGTTTATATGATCTAGTATTACCACATTAAGGTAGCAACACTAGTATTATAATAGCTTTATAGTCAACATTTATATAATTGTCACAAAATATACATACTTGCATAATTACTTCAAGATCTATAAGAGATATATATCGAGGTCCTTTTTAAGGAAATTAGAAGGTAATTGTAAAATGTTTTATAACTATATTGTAGGAGTATTATTAAGGCGTTGTACTATTGCCAAATTATCACAGAGACTTAATTAGTTCAGAATAGTACTTACCACCTACCAATTACTTAAAATTAATTCTACGACAATTCAGTTGAAAATTGATACAATAATGCTAGTTGGGGTACGCGTATGAATCAACATCTTTGTGAGAAAATCTATTTATTATATTTACAATTAAAACGCAGTAATATAAAAGTCATTGTTGCAAAATGTAACTAATATGAAACATTCGCTATTCTTTTATGAATCTCCCACTTTACCCCACAAGTTTAATGCTATGGCTAATATGTGTTAAAGTTAAAGGTTGCGGTTTGTATGAAAGCTGACTCAATAATCATATGCGGCAGACATTTCCTGACATTTTAACAATAACAAAGCAGTGCTAGCCTGGTGCAATGAGTGAACGTCCTGGGGAATGTCAGGCCACTAACTGATAGTCATTTAATTCAAACCATCAGACCAGACAGTGTATCATTATATTACAACGATTAACGCCATATAAACAGTTCTTAAACGGAGTAATTAATATAACTTAAGTTAAAATTTCTAATCGATTAGTTGAAAGCACAGAAATCCAAGTAAAAAAGATTACTCAGGATTTTATTCCCATGTTGATACATCTCATAAATAGTTCCTATTAAGACTTTTAAAAAATTTACAAATAGGAGTAAGTTCTTCATTTGATCAACACTTATGTGTATTCAGTCATTACTCTTTTCTATGAAACCTTTTACAAACTATAGAGTGTAGCTCTGCAATAGTCCTATATTAGTTTCACAAAGCTAGGTCTAGTATAAACCGACAAATATAGAAGAAATGTTTTTCTGTTCGAAAATTTGGCGGATGCGCTGGTGATGATTGCGTAAGAATCACATTAAAATTGGTAGTCAGGTATTTTCAAAGTGACTGATATCTTAAAATTTCGCAATGGTGAATATAATAGAGCTACAAAACTTTTACAGATATATAACATGAAATTTGTTATATGGGAATATGAGAATTCTCTGAGTGTAATGTTAAAACTTAAGAATTGAAGAGAAAGAACATTTTATGTTTGTAGAATCTACATGAAAATTAAAAATGGTTGCAATAAATTTTATAAAGATTTGACCAGCGCTTACTAAAGCTTATGAAATAAAAGTGTTATTTTTTGGACTTTCTCGGACAATAATCTTTCTACTCAACAAATCTTAATGGACTAGTTTTTTTAAATATCTGCGCGGTATCACACTAAAGTGTGAATACTGGAATACTGCCAAAATTTCAGTTTTAACAGTGAAGTTTATAGCTTACCTTTAAATATACTATACGAACATAAAAATATTCAATACATACTTTATTATACGTTCCTAACTAAAAAAACGCTACCTAAGCAATCACTACTTCCACATCCAGATTTTTCATCCCAGTCACTTTAAAGAAAACATTTTGACTATACTTACACTCCAATATGTGGAAATTATTGGTCATAGAATTTTAATAATATTTGGGGCAGATGTCATAGAAAAATATTAGAAAGAAATCTGAGAACTTGGTTTCTAGTATATACACCAAATCCCAAGTTTTGGTACTCTTACAGCATGACTCATTTCTTTTTTCCCATTTACTTCTACTTGCCCCCCCCCGGCAAATGCGTACCAAATTTTAAGTGAAAATCTCAATTTAATTTTATCAACTCTTTTAATAAGGGAGTGGGGGTGGTGGGAGCATGGAAAATCTTATAAAAAAAACCTGAGGCCTTCGCTTCTAGTATTCACACCAAATCCCAAATTTATGTACTCTTACCAACTTGCTTTACTTATTTTCCCTTATTCACCCCTATTTAACCACCAACCATTTAGCGGAATCATCTCAAAATATAATCTAGTTCCAGGTGTCGTTATAATACAAACGTATACCAAATTTCACATGAATATCTCAATTTTATTTTATCAACCCGTTTAATAATGGAGTAGGGGTGGTGGGGGGGTTGAAAATGTTATAAAAATCTGAGGCCTTGTCTTCTAGTACATATACCGAATTTCAAGTTTCTATACTTTTATCAGCTTGCTTTACTTATTTTCCCCTATTTAACCCCGAACCCTTCAACGGAATAATCCCAAAATATGATACAGTTCCTGATGTCATTATAATATATACGTATACTAAATTTTAAGTGAATATTTCAATTTCATTTTATCAACCCCTTAAATAACGGAGTGAGAGGTGGGGGGGCGGCATGGAGAATATTATAAAAATTTTGAGCATTTCTGTAATCTTACCAGCTTCCTTTACTTATTTTTCCTTACTTACCCCTATTTAATCCCCAACCCTTCAGCAGAATCATTTCAAAATATAATCTAGTTCCAGATTTTGTTATAATACACACGTGCACCAAATTTCCAGTGAGTATCTCAATTTTATTTCATCAACCCCTTTAATAATGGAGTAGAGGTGGTGGGGGGTTGAAAAATATTATAAGCCTTAGGTTTTAGTACATACACCGAATTTCAAGTTTCTGCACTCTTACAAGCTTACTTTACTTATTTTCCCATATTTGCCCCTACTTACCCCCCAACCCTTCAACGGAATAATACCAAAATATAATCTAGTTCCCGATGTCATTGTAATATATACGTATACCAAATTTCAAGTGAATATCTCTATTGTATTTTTTCAACCACTTTAATAATGGAGTGGGGGTGGTGGGGGGATGGAAAATATTATTATAAATTTTGAGGCCTTGACTTCTAGTATATACACCTAATTTCAAGTTTCTATACTGTTAACCGCTTGTTTTACTTACTTTCCCCTATTTGTCCCCCAACCTTTCACCAGATATGTTCAAAAAACAATCCAGTTCCAGATCTCGTTATAATATATACGTGTACAAAATTTCAAGTCAATATCTTATACCGTTCCGGAGGAAACGTGCGGACAAAAAGTTAGAGACAGACAGACCGACAGACAGACAGAAAATTTTTTGTTAGCTCAAATTTAAAATATCGACGTTTCATGGCATTCTAAACCTATTTCAAGAAACAAAAAACTTGAAAATTTTTTCACGATTACTATACTTCCAATCCACTACGTGGATGTAGAAGTAAAATAAGAGAACGTCAGCTTAGTCACTGTTTAAAACTGTTTCTAAAAAAAAATAGTTAAATAGAGTCAAAACATTTAAAGAGTATACTGAATTCATAAATATTGTACAGTAAGAAATTTGTCATTTGGGCTAAAGAGTAAGATTTGCACATTTTTAAGTGGATCATAATTAACACCATTATATAAAATAGGCTTTAATTTGTCCTGCAAACATTTTTTCAGTCTGTAACTTACCACACAGATAACTTAGCAGTGCTAGATACTTACCTAGGATTTAATGCAAAATTTATAAAACAACTATATACGATATCTTTATCAATAAAGTTTTAGTTATTTAAAAGTGAATTATTTTTTGTTTGCTTGTACTAATGAAACATATTCTTTATAGGATTTTGCTAATAGCAAAAAAAAACTATCTATGAGAACTAAAATAAAAACTGTTTCTAAAATTATCGATTTAGAATCTTTGCATTCTCTCGATAACCTGAATTCTGGTTATGCTAGCAAATAAATGTTTTTTTTTATTGGACAGTTCTCATTCAAACACTAGTTTCCACACAGTCCCCTACGGCTATGCAGAGTAAACCACTATCAACATAACCCCCTATGGCTATGAAGATATAGAGGCTATAGAGTATATAGGCTCCATTACTAGCTAGGTGTACATAGGTGAAAATCTGCTTTTTTTCATTCAATCAATGTCAGATAATGTCAAAAACTTGGTAATTGGCTTTGTGCCTTTCTGGTGAGCTCCAGAATAAGGAAGAAAAACGTTTCAAAGGCTAAGCACTTCCAAAAAAGAGAATGATAGATTTCATGAAACTGTAATTTATTTGAATGAAAAATTTTCCAAAAGACGAGATTTGTAAATAAATTCATTTTAGATTCTTATTCTCAATTTAACTGAATCTTATCTTATAATGTGTATTTTTATATTTCTTGTCTTTGATATTTGTTTTTCTTTAGTTATAATATTATGTTATTTTTAGGAGTACTTTATATTTCTTTAATGTATATTGTATATACTTAATATTTTGTTTCTATGTATCCGTCTTGCTCTGTAAATGTGTTATACCTGTTGAGCAGTGTATGCTAAATAAATAAATAAATATAATAACTCTTATTTTAAAAACTCAGAAAACGGAAAGTAAAAATTTATACATTAGCGGTCATCTATTCTACATAAAACGCAAATTGAAGAGTATTTTAAAGCAATTGAAAACCAGAAGCGGACACATATCGAGATTATGCTAAACGTGAAAAGAATTGTTGAAACTTATGATTTCAATAATGTCATTAATTAAATTAAATTAATTAAATTAAAAGTCATAACATTGTTTATGGAGACTCAACATCTCGTAATTTTATAATACTTGTGATTTAATTTTAGTAATTACTTATGCGAAAGTTGGAATAATATAATCATTTTTTAGAAGTACCTACCTATCACCATTTTTATTAAAATTATCTATTACAAAAATAAAGCATATTATTATAGTAAATAATATGTTTGTTTAAAAGTGAATTATTTATTATTTGTTTGCTTATAGTAATGAAACATATTCTTTATAGGATTTTGCAAACAGCGGAAAGAAAAACTATCTATGAGAACTTAAAGAAAAACTATATGTAAAAATATTAATGAAATCTTTGCATTCTTTCGATAACCTGACTTCTGGTTATGCTAACAAGTAAAAATCCCTATTTGCGATTCTCATTATAACACTAGCATCCAACATAGTTCCCTACGACTAGGAAGATTAAACTAGTATCTACATGATAACCTACGATATGTAAATTCAGTTAAAAATGAGAACAAAGGCCTGAAATTAATTTATTTACCTACCTTGTCCTTAAAATTTTTTTCATTCTAATGAATTACATTTTTATAAAATCTCATTCAGTTTCTTGGAAATGCTTAGCCTTTGAAACGTTTTTCGTCCTTATTCTGGACTCATCAGAAAAGCCCAAAGCCACTCATAATGATGTTCCATGCAAAACCAAGGCAATATCCATGAATAAATATGAAATATTTATATTTGACATTGACTGATAAAAAACAACAGATCTTCACCTATCTATTAGCTAACTAGTATTGGAGCCTATATACTCTATGCATGTTTAAAAGTGAATTATTCATTATTTATTGAACAGATTGGGCCGTTACTTGATGAAAATCCATGATAATGAATAGGAAGAAGACTATATCAGTTTTTGATTTCCACTTTATTTTTTGTCAAAATGACAATTGTTTCGCCACACAGTGGCTTCTTCGGATGTTGAGTACAATAGAAAAACATTTAAAAAATGCAAAAAACAAAATTTCATCAGAAAATAAATCAGGCGTCTATAAGTTGACTTGTGGTGTTTGTCCTAAGGTATATATTGGACAAACAGGAAGAAATTTTGGTAAACGGTTATCAGAACACAAAAGAAGTTACATCAGTACATGGTCGTGGGGGGTTATGTGACTACTGGTTTACTCTGCATAGCCGTAGGGGACTGTGTGGAAACTAGTGTTAGAATGAGAATTGTCTAATAAGAGAGACAATCTGATTTTAGGATTTCAATTGCTAGCATAACCAGAATTCAGGTTATCGAACGAATGCAAAGATTGTAAATCAATAATTTTACAAATACTTTTTATTTTAGTTCTCATAGATAGTTTTTTCTGCTGTTTGCAAAATCCTATAAAGAGAGATTTAGTTATTTAGCTAACTAGTAATTATTTAATAACTTTTATTTTACTATTTTACTGAATATTTCTAAAACCGCAAGCCCTCGCGTGTCTCAGATAATTGTAATTGTTGAAGAGGTACTAATCTAAAAATGAACTTATATATCAATTAGAAATATATATTTACTCAATCCTGTATGTGCATTCAAGAACTGTTAACACTATTATTACTTATACTTGTTTATTGGGTTTAAAAATCCGCTTCAATTTTCTACAAGACCGGTCATCTCCAATATACACAGATCTCAGTTATCGACATCAACGTGGACGTGAAGTACAGACATGCTCAAGCACATATAACATCAGTGGATATGTTGTTGAAAATCCAATAAGAAACTGCCAGTAGACTTCGGGAAAGTGCAAGACAAACTTAAACTGACAGCGAGAGAGCACCTCTAGACGACACGTCCATGTTCATACTCCATATAAATTACTTCATTCTGGCTTATCAAGTGGGACTTGGGTCCTCTTTTTACTTAGTAAGCACGTACTTGAGGCCGGGGCTATGGACTAGACTGATGGGTTTCGCGGAGCTGCCACTTTTCACGTTATATTCTTAAGAATTATGATAATTTTTACCTGTAGGTGACGGAGGTTGATATGGCCAAAATTCATTTACTATGTGACTTACAAATTGGTTTGCATTTATAAGAGAAATATTTTAATAAAAATTCTCATCGCAACTGAGAATATGCATTAAGTATTTTATCCAAACTGAAATTAGCATATAGTCGATTGAAAAAATTATACAGTTTTGCGAAAGATATGTCCAGTGAGTGGAAGTCAACATTTTGTGACTATTTCATTTTATTTTTAATTGAATATGGTGATGTTGTACATGGGAAATTATTGTCAGCTTCAGCAAAAAATAATATATATCTCCATATCTAAACGAACATGGTACCTATATTAAATATGGATAAGCGTAGACGTTTGCACATGCCTCTTACACTTGGAGAATAATTTATAATGATTAATCACGACACATTTTATAGGCACAGCTTCGAAACATAGTCCACACTGTGTAGGACATATGCCCAAAGTGGTGATGAAACTTGATTCCGAAATGTGCCCAAAACTGTTTCCAAAATTTGTCTTGCATGCGTCGCATGTTTACTAAATGTTACTGTAATGAAGCTAATATGTAACTAATTTGTTTCCTATTGTTTCCAAGATGTTACTTGAATGTGCCTTACTATGTGTAGTTACAAAATTGACACAAATAAATCTAAATTGTGCCTACAATCACTTTATGGTAGGTACAAAAATTATTTAAAAACAAACTTAAAGTCGACACAATGCATTACTCTCTAAACATTAGGACAAACAAACACAGTTGGTATGCAATGGTTTTATAAAAATTACGTTACACAGGAGTAATTAGTTTTTACATGTAAATAAATAAAGCATATGACCCAAAAAAATAAAACCCCTATTTTCTCTGTCAAATGTGGTGAAATACTCATGAAAAATAAAAGTCCTTCACAAATTATGAAATTTATTTTGAATATTTAATTAATGATGCTAATTTAAAATAACATAATTGTAATTTTGGAAATAAAATTATTTCAAATATATTTTGTATGTTACAAGACATCAAAATAAGTGTGTTTTTAATAACATTTTTGTGTAAAGATACGTAAATTCTTAATTTTTAAAATATCAGTTTTTCAATATGGATGCCCATTTCTCTAAATAAAATATGGCAGATTTGTATAATGTGTCTAAATGGAACCACAAATCCTCATTTGTAACGAATTTCACCCAAAATTTACCTGTACGGACACACAGCTACATATTAGATAATAATTAGACTCAAATTTCGACTATTTCATTAAATGTGTACTAAAATGTGTCTATGTTGACATATACTCGCATATTTGACACAATTTGAACTCTTGTGTTCACTCTTGGTACAAATGGTGCCCAAAATATTACCTATACGAAAAAGGTTACATTTTGGACCCAATTTGGAATTTAGCATCGCTTTCATTGATGCATTGTAGCTGAAAATTGGCATTTCCCACTTTACAACTACCACTATCAGTACTAAGGCTGCTCAGGTCAGAGTAAATAGAAGATTTCTCGTTATTTGATGGTATTTCTGTTGATGACAAAGGCAAAAATGGCCTCTGCTCTACCTTTTTCATATAAGTTAACAACTTTACTTGATTTTCTTGAACATGGAACCAGTATGTTGTAGCAGTATGTTGCATTATACACTTTTGATTGCTTCTTGTCTACTTTTGACATTTTTACTAAATAATCAGAGTATGCTGTTGTCAAAAATGACCTTCTAACAGCTGATAGTGCACACACACACACAAAATTTATGCACAAAATGGAAAAAACGTGTCTAAAATTCAACCTTTTGGAGACATGCGTTGGTGTAGACGCATTTAAGGCGTGAAAAGAAATATGTGTTACTAAAATATAAACATGTGGACATATAAGTGTCCTCTTGGCTAAATTTTAGCAACATGATGGGTACAAAATTTTTAGACACATTTTAAATAAATTTTGCCCAAAGGGTGTCGACACGATGTATCCAAATTGTGTCTAATGTTCCCAAATAGGCTCAAGATATTTTGGGCACAAAAAACCAAAATGTTTCAATTTGAACATAGAGCCTATTTTGACACAATATTTCGTTAATGTGTCGACATATGACCAAAAAAATATTATCATTTGGACACAATTTCCTTCCTGACTCAAATTTTAAGCTTTAAGTGTCGACACAATGCAGACACATGATATATTGTGCCCAGGTTCAGACACATTTTGCTCCTTGGGAAATCTCCATTTAATAAAAAGAGTACTAAAGAAATATGTAAACGAAAATTTTAATATGAAATTTGCTTTTGATATATTATAGCAAATATAATAATAATGAATCTTAAATATATGTAAACATCAATTAAACTTCAGCTTCCTATTTTTTGTTTTTAAATTATGTAGTTTACGATTTTGCACAGAGCTGTCTCTTTCTCCTTTTTATAATTATGTTTATAAGTATATTAAGTATATATTGTATTGCTAATTACTATGTTCCTTAGTATCTTCAATTATTTTTTGTTAAGTACATGAATTTTACTTTACTAATAATCTAGTTCTATTATAATATATAACAAGTAACATTCTAAGATGAGGATGAGACCCACAACACAAGTTTTCCTTAGGTAACTCACCCTCACTTAAAGAAAACAGTCTGTAAATATAATCAATTACATTATTAACTGTATTTATTGTAACTGTACTTACTGTAACAAATTTATATGAATAAAATTACTTGCTTTTACTTTAAATGAACCTAAACATTACAAACATAAAAAAAATACATCAAGATAGTCAAAAACTGCATTCTAATGGGTGAGAGGTTGACGACTTGGTGTCGTGTTGTGGGTGTACATATTTTTTTAGCTATTAATGGTACTCATTTTAAGAATTTCTGTGTTTATTTCGTGAGGTCAGCCTGTTCCCTATGTCTGTTCATATTGCTGTGTAGTGCAACTGCTGTTATTATTCTAAATTTTTCATTTATTAGTATAAGATTCTTGAATAAAAAACACAACTCAATATATTTTTTTGTAGAATTAGATATGTATTTGCTTTTTATATCTTAGAACTAAGTTTTTTGTATTGGACAAATGGAAGAATAGTTCTACAATTCAATTTGTAACATTTTTCACTTCTGAGGTCAATAAATGTATTATTATTATTATTATTATTATTATTATTATTATTATTATTATCATTATTAATAATTACATGAAACAAAGCTCATTCTAATTTAATATTGTGCTCATAGGATAACGAATAACAGAAAACAAGTAGCGCTAATAATATCAATATCGATTTGATGTTAAGTCAGATTGAATGTTTCCAAAACCATCACGATTTCATTCTATTTTAAGAGCGCTTGATTTTTTAAAGGCATCGTAACCGTTCACAAAAAGAAAAGGCTCGTCCTTCGAGCGGCGGGGAAACGTCGAGTTAATCATGTCTCGCCGAGTCAGCGAAAGCTTTGTCGAATGGAAAGTCTCGGAAGGACCAGACGCACTAGGGGGTGATAGGAGAGCCTGATAGGCAGTAAAGTCGCCCCAACGATGCAGATCGAAACGCGGCAATATCAAGGTCAAGGTCACCGTCTCGCCGCGGAATTCTACTTTTATAGTAGTCGCGTGACCCAGCCGGCCGGTTGTGGTGAGGGTGATATTTGGCTGCCGATCGTGGATCGTTGTTGGCTGTACTGCGACCAGACGATCAGACTACTAAAACTGTTTATATTAAGGTCGCTGTTTCTTTCGCTAATTGGATAAACAGGTGCAAGGTTATCTTTACATATTATCCATTGAAAATACAGGTGTGTTGAAAAATAGGCGACATTAGCGCTCGGCAACTAAAACGGAAAAATGCGTAAATTGTAAATAAAACACAGAAAAATCTAAAGGATGTTGATATACAGGATGTTCCAAAAAGATAATACCAAAGGATATAGCAGGATAAGCGTGGTCCAGCTGCTTTCTAATTTTCAACGAGATTTTAAGGACTTTTTTGTACAGAAATACTAATCTTCTGGAATCTAATTTTAGATAAAAAAAAGTGTATTATAAATTTAGAAAATATTTTTCTTCTTAATTGAGGAAACCGATTGGCTTGTCAAAAAAGTGTGATTTAACACTAATTAAAAGTGATTTAAAAAAGTTTCACTTATACAGGGTGATTCTTTTAAGGTGGACATTAGAACATTTCCCGCTTACACATGAGATAGACATTTGAGATTTGGTACTCTGCCATAGTCAACCATTGCGAGTTCGAAAACAATAATTTCAAAATAGCGATACTTCTGCAAATACCGGAAATTGATGTCATCTTTGGTATTTTAATTGGACACCAAATTTTTATATCTTTTTTGAATTCGGTACTAAATTCTGAGTATAAAACGTTCAGGTTATCGGTACTTATCTGTAATCTTTTTGACATATCTATGTTAATTTTTTAGACGCAAGGATCCATTAAAAAAGATCATATCACTTAAACTGCTTAGGCTAGGTAAATAAGTTTTTTTCTATCGATTTCTTAAAGTTCAAGGAATCATTTAAGTGGCTACGATAGGACCAACGAAGTTTCCAGTGATTGCTGCGATTTTTTGAGTCATTGAAGAGGTAAGCCGTGGTAAATAAAAACTGCTGCATATACGCCAAAAATGAAGTTTCTAGACTATTATTAGCTTGCTCTACTTATGTTCCCCAATTACACCCCACCCCTCGCCCAACCTCCCTTCTACAGAATTATCTCAATCAGACGTCATTACAATACATTCGTCTACCAAATTTTAAGCAAATATCTCAATTTTTTTTTCATCAACCTCTTTATTAACGGAGTGGGGGTGGTGGGGAGGTTGAAAAATGTTATAAAGAAATCTGAAGCCTCTGCTTCAAATCCCGACGTTTCGTGACATTCTAAACCTACTTCAACAAAAAAAATGTTTTGATTTTTTTACGATTACTATAAATACTTCCACTCCACTATATGGATGTGGAAGTAATAATGGTATCATAAGCATACATAAACACCCTTCCACCATGTATGTAATTTGGTAAGTCATTTATAAACAGTTTGAATGGTAGAGGTCCAAGGACACTGCCTTAGGGAGTGCATAGTTGAACAGCATATAGCTTAGACATGGAATTTTTTATTTTAACTGCAAGCTGACGATTTGTGGTATACTTTATATTGCCCTTTATACCTAAAAGATCTAGTTTCTTAGCCAGATATACCGAATTTAGCGTGTCAAAAGCTCGCGACAGGTCAAAAAACACACCAACTACAGTTTCCTCTTTGTCAATAATACTAAGTATCTGTTATTTCAACTCAGCGGTGGCGGTCTCGGTTGAGTAACAACTTCTAAATCCGTGTTGACATTTACTTATTAAGTTATGTTTTAATAAAGATTCCTTTAGGCGAATATAAACTGCTTTTTCAATAATTTTTGAAAACGGACTTGAGTAACAATGGCTCAATAATTTTCGATTAATTCGGGGTCATTCTTTTTAAATATAGATGTGGTTTTCGCTACTTTTAGCTTGTTTGGAAATTTACCATTAATGATTGACGTTTATTATATCTGTAAAGTAAGGGCTTATCTTTGTTACATTCTTTAATAAGGCGTGTGGGTACTTCGTCAAATCCAACAGATGGTTTATTATTTAACTGGGCAATTATTTTTTGGATATAGTCAACAATAAAGGATCTAAAGAACATACATAGTGGAATTATTTCCAGTTGGTAAAGTACAATCATCAAAGCTTTTCGAAAACATTAAAAACTTTTTTTTATCTCATTCTTGTTGCAATTCTCATTCTCTAGTTAAGGAACTGGGTATTGATACCCGCGCCTTCGCCATAATTACAAAATGGCAAATCGTAGCATCTATACAGGGTGTCTCACCGGGAACTGAATCGATCGATATAGGGTAAAGTATGTAACAAAAAATTTTGTTACATGCTTCTCTCTACTAAAGTCATTGTGACCAATCCAATTAAAATAATTAGAAGCATGTAGCACTTCCAGTTATAGCGGAAGTCGACAACAACTTCCTTATTTTAAATGGAACACCCTACAAATTTGTGATTTTTCGAAATGACCATAAAATTCTGAGTCAAAGACATGTAGCATATCCTATACCTAAGCCGAACAGTTTCGGAGATATTTCATGTTTTATAGTAAATTTGACTAATGCAATGGTTTGGACTCACCGTTATAACTTTCTACGTGTAGGAGATCCTCATTTGCTTTTTGGAACACAAGATGAGTTACGCTCTACGATGAAAATAAATTCCATAATAGCATACCAAGTGTTTACTTTATTTTTCAAAAGTAATACTTTACAAATATCATGCTCCAAATTTCAAGCGTTCTAGTTTTTTCCGAGGTTAAAACCTTTATATATATATACAGATTACAGACTGTCTATTTTACGAGGGCCACACCGAATATCTCGCTTAATATCTATTGTAGAAGAATAAAGTTTTAGAAACAGTTATCCCATTTTTTGTGAGCTATATTTCAGTAAAAAGAAATTTGAAATAAATAGCCTACTTTATGAGATATATTACAAAAACCTGAAAAATAGGAAAATCACAAATGGTTATAGCTTCCTTATTTGAGGAGATACGAAAAAAGTTAAAGGAATGAAAGTTGACGGCAAAGACAATAAGAATAATAACGCGTAACAAAAAAATCGAAAAATGCAGTTGGCTTTGACATACGCTATTGTGCAAAAATGAAAAATACATATCTCAAAGTAGGCCATGATTCCATTAATTCCGTTATTTTTTTCTCATTCCAACGATATAAAACATGTCACAGAAATTTTAACCGATAGTGTCAATATTTAATATTTTACGAATACCACAATTCATATAATTGAATCGTAACAATCAGCTGTGCCATAGTTAGTGAAGAACAATGTATACAGTTATTAATAAATTTGACAGATTGTCACTGTTGTATGTTGTATGTTGCGTTGTCGAGTTCTAAGACAAATATTATATCAGTAATTATGGTGTACACCAATAATAACAAATTCGATATGATTAGCATTTATTGTCAGTGCAATTTTGACGCTGAGATGGTAGTCACGGTTTACGGAGATAGATTTCCAGATGCTCCGCAGCCAAATCGAACTATGTTTAGGAAGTTAGTTCAAACTCTAAAAACGCACGGTTCGTTTTCAAAAAAAGTAGTAAGGCGAGCGCATGTTGCGGATAATGTAAGAAAAGTGAATAGAGTAATGAATTATGTTAACCAAAATGAGGAAACCTCTTTGAGACAAATTCAGAGAAACTGTCGCATAAAAAAAGACAGTGCAAGAAAAATATTGAAAAAAAAACGGATTTCGATGCTACAAAATGAGGAAAGTTCAACATTTAAATGAGGGAGATAAGCCAAGGAGAGTAAGATTTTGTAGATGGTTATTAAATAGAAATATGCATTATAAGTGGACACGAGAAGATACACATTGGTGCAGAGAGACTGCTTTCCAAGAAAGATTTTCTACGAATGTTTGGTTGGGTCTTTTAGGGACTAAAGTAATTGGACCTTATTTTTATGATGGCAAATTAACCGCTCGTAGATACTTTAATTTCCTGCAAAACGAATTTCAAGATTTTCTTTATGAATTAACAGTGGCAGAAAGATTAAATTATTCATATTTTCAACAAGATGGGGCTCCACCTCACACTGCTGTAATATGTACAAATTATTTAAATCAAGTTATGCCAGATAGCTGGATAGGCACCTATGGACCCATTCTATGGCCAGCTCGATCACCAGATATTACTCCCTTGGATTTTTTCGTCTGGGGTTACATTAAAGACAAGGTATTTCAAACTGCCCCTGAAAATATTGAGGACATCAAAACCAGAATTCGAAACGCATGTGAGGCAATTACTCCTGAAATGCTCCAAAATGTAATGCGTGACGTGTCTCGTAGAGCACGTTTATGTGTCAGAATGCATGGTGCACAATTTGAGCATTTGTAGTTAGAAAAATAAATACACACAATTTCTTTTCAATATAGTAGTAGGTAGTACTGTTATACATAGTTTTTCGTTTTTTTCTTTGGATGTTCGTTTTGTACTTGTATTTTTATTTATGAGATATTTATTGGTTTGTATTAAATTGTAATAAACAATTACGGAATTATAATTATTATAAAGTGAATTTTTACTATTATGGCACAGCTGATTGTTACGAATCAATTATATGAATTGTGGTATTCGTAAGATATTAAATATTGACACTATCGGTTAAAATTTCTGTGACATGTTTTATATCGTTGGAATGAGAAAAAAATAACGGAATTAATGGCGTCATGGCCTACTTTGAGATATGTATTTTTCGTTTTTGCACAATAGCGTATGTCAAAGCCAACTGCATTTTTCGATTTTTTTGTTACACGTTATTATTTTTATTGTCTTTGCCGTCAACTTTCATTCCTTTAACTTTTTTCGTATCTCCTCAAATAAGGAAGCTATAACCGTTTGTGGTTTTCCTATTTTTCAGGTTTTTGTAATATATCTCATAAAGTAGGCTATGGATTTCAAATTTCTTTTTACTGAAATATAGCTCACAAAAAATGGGATAACTGTTTCTAAAACTTTATTCTTCTACAATAGATATTAAGCGAGATATTTGGTGTGGCCCTCGTAAAATACACAGTCTGTATAATATAACTGGACTATGCGAAAATTAGAAAAAACAAGAAATGCGATAAAAAAGTTCTTTATTCTGTACTGTACTGTTCTCTAAAACAACCATTGCCTAAGAAAGCATTAGTGCAACATACAGATTTTCCATCCAAGTCTCTCTAATCAAAAACATTTTGATACTATATTTGCACTTTAGTAAGTAAAACAATTGCTCACAAAAGTGTATTAATATAATATTTAAAATCGTCTACCTCGAGGCAACCATAGGGGCAGCTGATCTTCAAATACTTTTTGGAGGCTTCTGTTCTCAAATACGGACTGAAACACAATTTTTCAAAAAATTTTTTTTTTGAAATAAGTTTAGAATGTATGTATATACTAGAAGTCGAGACCTCAAATTTTTTTATAATATTTTCCATCCCCCCACCAACCCCCACTTCATTATTAAAGCGTTTGATAAAATAAAAATGAGATATTCACTTGCAATTTGTAGCAAAAATTTAAGCCGTTGTGGACAATATGTTCATATGAACTTTTATTCATGAATCACAACCTGAAATATTAGCACGTCATTGAGGAAAACCCTGTATAGAAAAATAATTGAACTTAAAAAAATGAAGAAATAAAATAAAAATACATTTGAATGACTCTTTAAAAAACTTACAGCGCATTTAAAGTAAAGCGTGCATAAAATTTTATATATACAAAGTCGTTACTGCCCAAGACATTCGGAGCGTAAACACTAAAACACGTTGTATGATGTTCATAAATTATTTTTTATGAAAGCAAAAAATATCTGAAAAAACGAATGTATTTTTGTGGCAATTGAAAACTAGTTATTTTAATATATTTATATTTAACTTTATATTGTCAAGATTTTTTTGAATAAAATTAATTAATAAACAATTGACAGTCGTAGACGCAAGATGGTCTATATCTCCAGTTCTAGTTAACGGATCGAGGTCTATCTAGGCTCACAATTTTCCTTTTTTATTATCTTTCATTTGCCGACAATTGAATTTCGATACGACGGTCCTGTTCCGAGATATTTCATTTGTTTACTTAGCAATTTTCTTTAAAACGTTGACGTGGGAGCAAAAAAAAGAAAAAAAGGTGCAAGACCACACAGAAATGGTAGTTTTTATCAATATTTATCAATTGTCATGGCTGGGGAGTGCAAGAGATGCCGTGGAAAGTCGCAAATCCTTGATGAACAAATTAGTTTATTTGTTTAAACAATTGCAAAATACGCGAGATATCGACACAAACAAAATACTGTAAATTCTATCAACAAAATGCAACATTTTGACCACAATAAAATATTCATATGACCTTTCGTTGAATAGAAAAAATTGTTAATTTGTTTATACAATAGGCGGGTTCGGTCATAAAAGACAAAACCATTTTTCTTGGCAGATGTGAACTTAAATAGTCAACAAAACACGTATGTGCAAAAAAAAGCGGGAAAAAAAAAATTGCAGCGCCTGCAATTGCCAAATTAAAGTTTCGTGATAATGGTGGAGCCCATAACGGGATTGACGTCAGTGGCCTGATATAAGCTCCGGCTCCACCCTACGCGCACGTATCCCGCATAGCGCAAGCAGCGAATTACTATAATATTTAAGTTTTGTCACATTTATCGGTGGTGTTTCTTAAAGTCCTAGTCGTATAATGCAACCGGGCGGGGTATCAGAAAGCCGATTCCCGAAACTTACCACATTTAAATGTGCAGATGATGTTTGATTTTTTGACAAGTAATGCGAACCTAAATCAAGCTCAAAGCAGTGGCGCTAAATACCGTAAGTACCATACTTGCGGCATATTTTTTATTTGTATTGTATTTGTATTTATTATTTAGTGAAGTTTCGGTAAAGTTTAAACAAACTAACATTTGAATACGTATATAATACAAGCAATCAGGTAACTTTCACAGTAACTTTGTCTGTAAACTATTTTGTTTCCTAGCAATAAATTATATTTTTTTATTTATTTATTTATTTATTTATTTATATTTGTTAGAATGAAAATAGGCAGAGGTACAAGCAACTGACAAATATGCGTCGACGCTTTCATGCTCCCACATTTAAGAATTATAATTAACATATATTTGTATAAGTTTACCTTGTATTTATTAGATATAAATATAAAAAATGCCGCATGTACAAAGCAGATTTAATGAACCGCCGGCGTCGCGGGGACTCCATTGATGGGGAATTTTTTATGTGACAAGTAAATCTGAGGTAAACTATACCGATTTGGGCGATTTGTGTATATTAAAAACTATTCAATAAAATTGAAGATAAACTTATATGAAAAGCATTAATTGCTAACAGTAGGTATATTACATATAATATAGTGTGAGCTGCGAAAGCTCTTTGAATAATTGCAAATAAATTTACACTACGTACCCACTTTTTACAGATCAGGAAGAGAAGATTATGGAGAGCGCTCAGCGCTGTCGGGCCACTGACGTCACCGCCGTAGCCTCACGCACAGGTACGTTTCTAGCCTCGCGGCGACGAGAAGATTTTCAAGTATCAATAAAACCTATATTTTTGGACACTTAATTTTACTTCCACATCCACGGAGTGGATTGGAAGTATAGTAATCGCAAAAAAAATTTCAAAAATTTTTATTCGTGAAATAGGTTTAGAATGTCATGAAACGTTGAGATTTTAAATTTGAGCGAAAAAAAAAAAAAATTCTGTCTGTCGGTCTGTCGGTCTGTCTGTCTGCAACTTTTTTTTGTCCGCACGTTTTCTCCGGAACGGTTTAAGATATTGACTTGAAATTTTGTACACCTATATATTATAACGAGATCTGGAACTCGATTGTTTTTTGAGGATATCCGGTGAAGGGTTGGGGGTTAAATAGAGGTAAATAGGGGAAATAAGTAAAGCAAGCTTGTAAGAGTACAGAAACTTGAAATTCGATGTATGTACTAGAAGCTAAGGCTTCAGATTTTTTGCAATATTTTTCAACCCCCCGCCACCCCTACCCCATTAATGAGGTTGATAAAAAAAGTTGAGATTTTCATTTGAAATTTCGTACACGTATGTATTATAACGACGTTTGAAATTAGATTATATTTTGAGATGATTCCGTTGAAGGGTTGGGGGTTAAATAGGGGTATATAAGGGAAAATAAGTAAAGCAAGCTGGTAAAATTACAGAAATTTGGGATTTGGTGTATATACTAGAAGCGAAGGTCTCAGGTTTTTTTATTAGTATTTTCCATCCCCCCACCACCCCCACTTCCTTATTAAAAGAGTTGATAAAATAAAATTTAAATTTTCACTTGAAATTTGGTACATTTATGTATTATAACTATATATGAAACTAGATTATATTTTGACATGATTGCGTAGAAGGAGTGGGGGTAAGTAGAGGTAAATAGGGAAAAATAAGTAAAGCAAGCTGGTGAGAGTATTGCAACTTGAAATTCGGTGTATGTCCTAGAAGCCAATGCCTCAAATTTTTTAATAATATTTTTCAACCCTTCCACTACCCTTACTACGTTATTAAAGGGGTTGATAAAATAAAACTGAGATATTCACTTGTAATTTGGTAGTCGTATGTATTATAACGACATCTGAAACTAGATTATATTTTGGGATGATTCCGTAGAAGGGTTGGGGTTAATAGGAGTGACTAGGGGAAAATAAGTAAATCAAGCTGATAAGAGTACAGAAATTTGGTATTCGGTGTTAGAAACTAAGGCCTCAGATTTCTTTCTAATATTTTTTAATCTCCACCATTTCCTCCGCTTCATTATTAATGGGATTGATAACATCAAATTGAGATATTCACTTGAAAATTAGTACACGTATGTATTGTAGTGACATCTGATTGAGATGACTCCATTGAACGGGTGGGAGGTGGTAAGTTGTGAATAGTAGAGAATAAGTAGGGTGGACCAGAAACTTCATTTTTAACGTATATGGTAGAAATTAACTCCTCAAACTTTTCTATGACATCTGCCCCAAATATTATTAAAATTCTATGACCAATAATTTCCACATACTAGAGTACAAATATAGTCAAGATGTTTCCTTTAAAGTGACTTGGATGAAGAATCTGGATGTGGAAGTAGTCATTCCTTAGGCAGCGGTTTTTAAACTTTATATGGTTGTTTTTTTCCATGGTTTCTATCGATTTAAGCAAAAATTGAAAATTATCGAACTCGCCTATTGAATGGTCAAAGATAAAAGGTCGCTACAAGACTCAAACAACGAGTATTGATAAAATTTTCGTTTTTCATATCTTGACTTTCTTTTGTCCAACGCGCACCATTTTCATTAAAAGTCAAGAAACATCGAAAAATGAGATTTTTCTCTAAAAACCATTGTCTTTAACAATGAAACCTGTGTTTTATAATTTTTTTAAAGCCAATGTAGTGTTCACCGCAGTTATTCCTATAAGAATAGTCAATAAAATTGCTGTTTTCTGACCAAAAAAAACGTATGACGACTATACTCCATCTGTCTATGGTATAATTTTTCTAAGACGACACTATACAAAATTGATGCAAGTACAGTACACTTTCAGAAGTTATCCTTATTTAATTCTTGAGCAAGAGCAAGATAAGAAAGGAAACCACGTGTATCTACAAATTAGGGGCGGGGTTGCAATCGTTCTCTGCTGAAACAGGCGCGAGAAAAGGTGAGATATGCATTTATCTTCGTCTGGCGTTTTATTACCGATAGTGTCATCTTAGAAAAATTATACTATACATACTTCACTCTACTAAAGTCATTGTGGCCAATCCAACTCAAATAATTAGAACCGGTACTTCCGGTTATACCGGAAGTCGACAACAACTTGCTTATTTTAAATGGAACACCCCATAAATTTCCGATTTTTCGAAGTGGCCATAAAATTCTGAGTCAAAGACATGTGGCATATCCTATACCTAAGCACAACAGTTTCGAATATTATATCAAGTGTTCACTTTATTTTTCAAAAAGTAATACTTTATAAATATCATGCGCCAAATTTCAGCCGTTCTAGTTTTTTCCGAGGTTAAAACCTTTGATAACTGGACCACTTAGAAAATTAGAAAAACAGGAAATGCGATAAAAAAAAGTTTTTTATTCTGTACATCTAAAACAACTGTTGCCTAAGAGAGCACTAGTTCCACATACAGATTTTTTTTTAACGTCTTATTTATTTTAACGTCCTGGCGAAGTTTAGCTAAAGCTATTCCACCACTTAACCAGGACGGCGAAATGAGATACGGTCACCCATCCAAGTAACGGACTCTCCCGGCGTAGCTTAACTTCGCCGATCGAGTTCTCGGCACCTAAACTGGCACCGTACCTCGCCTCCAAGTCTCTCTAACCAAAAACATTTTGATACTGTATTTGCAATCTAGTAAGTGGAACAATTATTGCTCACCGAATTGTATTAATATAATATTTGAAATCGTCTACCTCGAGGTAACCATGGGTGTAGCTGATTTCCAAAAAATTTCTGGAGGCTTCTGTTCTCATACACGGACTGAAACACAAATTTTCAATTTCTTTTTTTCTTGAAATAAGTTTAGAATGTATGCATGTACCAGAAGCCGAGGCCTCAAATTTTTCTATAATATTTTCCATCCCCCCACTCCATTATTAAAGGGGTTGATAAAATAAAATTGAGATATTCACTTGAAACTTGGTGTACGTATATATTAGAATGACATCTGAAACCAGATTGTATTTTGGGATTATTCCGTTAAAGGGTTGGGAGTTAAGTAGGGCTAAATAGGGGAAAATAAGTCAAACAAGCTGGCAAGAGTACAGAAACTTGAAATTCTATTTATGTAATAGAAGCAAAGCCTTCAGATTTTTTTATAATATTTTTCAACTCCTCACCACCCCTCTCCATTATTAAAGGGATTCATAAAATAAAATTGAGATATTGACTTAAAACTTGGTACATTTATATACTATAACGACATCTGGAATTAAATTATATTTTGAAATGGTTCCGTTGAAGGGTTGGGGATTAAATAGAGACAATTAGTGGAAAATAAATAAAGCAAGCTAGTAAGAGTACAGAAATATGGGACTTGGTGTATATACTAAAAGCGAAGGCCTCAGTGTTTTTTAAATAATATTTCCCATACCACAGCCCCCCCCCCTTATTGAAAGAGTTCATAAAATTAAATTGATATTTTCACTTAAAATTTGGTATACACATGTATTAAAACGACATCTGACACTAGTTTATATTTTGACATGATTCCTTCGAAGGAGTGGGGGAAGGTAGAGGTAAATAGGGAAAATAAGTAAAGCAAGCTGGTAAGAGTACAGAAACTTGAGATTTGGTGTACATGCTAGAAACCAAGTTGTGAATACCGCAAAACACTTATTTTGCGCTATTCCCAGTCTACTTAGACCAAGCTAGAAGCTTCATTTTTAACGTATATGGTAGAAACCAACGCCTCAAATTTTTCTATGAAATCTGCCCCCAATATTAAAATTATATAACCAATAATTTCCACATACTAGAGTGCAAATATAGTCAAAATGTTTCCTTTAAAGTGACTTGGACGAGACATCTGGATGTGGAAATAATGATTCCTTAGGCAGCGGTTCTTTTACTTCCATATCTTGGTAGTATAGTAATCGTGAAAAATTTCAATTTTTTTTTTTTCTTGAAATAGGATTAGAATGCCATGAAACGTCGAGATTTTAAATTTAAGCGAAAATAAATTTTCTGTCTGTCTGTCGGTCTGTAACTTTTTTTTGTCTTCACGTTTTCTCCGGAATGGTTTAAGGCATTGACTTATAATATGGTACACGTATATATTATAACGAGATCTGGAACTGGATTGTCTTTTGAACATATCCGGTGAAGGGTTTGGGGGTAAATAGGGGTATTTTTTTCCGGGAGAAGGAAGCACTTTGAAAAAAGAACACCAAGAGACAGAAGATGCTTATTTTTCTCCAAAAAATGAGTAGAAATATTTTCAGAATTCAAAGCTCGCTGTTTTCATAGGGGTTTTTGGTAACGGGCTGCCGTACTATAAACTCCGTCCTTTTAATAATAAGCCTTTCAAATAAACTTTGATTTTATAATGTCCCTGAAATAATTTGGTCCACTTCAGCTGACCGGCAGCTTATGCAAACTTTCTAGACATCCCGTATTCTCAGTGGTGGCAATGCAAATGCGAGCTTCTGTCTACAAATTCCTCTCGTATATTTCGAAATCGCCCAGACATTAAGTCATCCGTCCGTTTCACTTGAACAACACGCTTACAATTTATTACCATAAACAATAACAGCGCATAAGGCAAAGGCAGCAGAGATGGTATCATGGCAGGCCAGGCATTGGCACTGCAGCCGTCACAGTGAGTGCATATGTTTAATATCTCGTTGTGTCTGGCGTGCTATGACATATAAGAATCATCGCGTCGTAAAATCCGTCTGGACAGGTTTTTTGAAAGCATGCAATCTCCAAACACAATCAAATAAGATTGAGTGGATAGCAGGAGCAGGAGCAAGTTTAGTGTGCTAGGGGAGACGAACCCCGGCAAAGCCATCGGCGATCCCTGCGAACACGCTGCGTTGGTGTGCTAATGATCGCATGTTCTGCGAAGTCGGAGGGATTTTCATAAACCCAATCATGGAGTCAGCCGCTAATGGATCAAAAATGCTAACTTTATTTTATATATTCGATTGCTTAATAGCCCAGGTCCTAGAGGGAAAAAAGCAGCAGAGGATGGGAAAAAATAATCCTTATGAAAACTTTTGATGTTTTGGTAGATTTTTAGATCACTGTGTGCGAAATACAAAACAAACTGTCGTCAAGCTTAATTTTATTTTTAAATCTTACTCTTAAAAAACGAGGAATGCATCAAGGAATGCAATGCAATTTATGCATCTTTGTCCTTGTGTTTCGGTACAAGTGTTTTGATAACTTTTGAATAAATAATCGGATCGTAATAAAAAAGAATATTTCCACGTGCAAAGATGCAACTGCCGTTACTACTTAGTAATATATATTACTTCCACATCCACGTTGTGGAGTGAAGTAGGGTAAAAATGTTTTTATTTTTTTTCTTGAAATAGGCTTAGAATGCCATAAAACGTCTAGATATTAAATTTGAGCGAATATAAATTTCTGTTTTTATGTCAGTCTGTCTATTGGTCTGTTGGTCTGTCTATCGCTCTGCAACTATTTTTGTGCGTATGTTTACTCAGCAACGGTTTAAGATATTGACTTGTTTGGTACACATGCAATGTGACCCATTTTGAATGCAAACACCCCTGTAAAAAATGTGTCTATTATCTGATTTTAACGGGGCTTTTTTTAAAAGATAGGTCATCGAAAGTTCTACTTTATGACAAAAATTTAGAGATAAATTTCAGTTTTCAAGACCTACTATGATTTTTTTTTCAATGTCAAAAATGGACAAATTTGATTAGCGATTTTTTTAATAAAATCTAACTGTACCAATGGATTCAGAAACATGTCAAATGGGCAAATCCAAAATTTCGTGAAAATAGTATTGAATAATGAGACATTTATAACAAAATTAATGTAGCATATCTATTACATGATTTTTCCTAAAAATCGAAGTAGCCCATGAAAAATAAACAATAGAAAAATAAATTAAGTAGATACTTTTAATAAATATTGTCTTTTAAACAAACTTAATCATATTTGACTTAAAACATATATGAACAATTGAAAATAATAGTAATTAGCTATTTAGTAAACAAAATAACGCATTACAACATTACACTAAAACTAAAACACGATAATACAATTCATCTTAAATTTTTGTAGCCTCTACAAGGCCGCCGTTTATTTCGATGCACTTGTCGAATCGTCTTTTAATATTCTTTAGGACATTCTGCAATTGTTGCCGAGTAACTTCTGCACAAGCTTCTCTTATTCCTGCACACAAATCTTCTCTATTACTCGGGCGGAACCTCTAAACTTTAGACTTTATTATAAACCCCATAAAAAGAAGTCCATCGATGTTAAGTCCTGGTATCGGGGTGGCCATCCAATTAACGGGCTACCTCGACCTATCCATCAATTAGGAAAGTTAGCATTAAGCTATCTGGTAACCGATCTGGCATTATGGACAGGGCTGTCATCTAACTGAAAGTGTAGATTTACTCTTTCTTGTATTGACAGTTCAGCTAGCATATTCCAAAATTCGTTTATTAGGAACTGTCAAAACTGCATGCTATTCATATTACCTTCAAAAAAGAAAGGACCAATGATTGTTTCATTGAGTAGCCCAACCAAAAATTAACTTTTTGGGAATATTGTCTTTTACAATTAATGACCCACTCTCGGTTTTCTGTAGCCCAAAACCTACAGTCTTGTGACGATACTACCCCATTTGTGATGAAAGTTACCTCATCGCCGAATAAAGCAGTTTTCAATAAATTTCTGTTATTAAGATACTCTCCTTGAGTCCACAAGCAAGTTCTATCCATGTTTCATCATCACCAGGTTCCAACGTATGTAAAAACTTGGGTTTGAATGGTTTTACCTTATTCTTTTTAAGGCATCGGCGAATATTTTCTCTAGGTAATTCAAATCTAAACACTAGCTACTCTTACACTGGTGTTTGGATTGTTGTTAAAATAATTTAAGACGGTCTGCTCGTACCTGGGTCTTCTTTGTACATTATCCGTTCTTATAATACGCCTTGTCACAGCGCCATACTAATTAAAATTTTGTTTATTTTAGAAACGGTACATTTAGTGATGGCCTATTCGGGTCTATTCGAATGCCTGTTATTAGATGTCTCACATACCTCTCCCATAGTTCTGTCATTATCTCCTCTAAGGAGCACAAGTTCAATTCTTTCTACTACATTTAGAGTATCCATAATTTTAACTTCAAACTAATAAACTAATACTCGATAATATTGATCAATTTTATAATTTCAATAACAATATACTCTGAGTATGTGAGTATTTTAAAGATTTGACGTCTGACTTTAAAATTTGTTTTCCATGGCACTCTGTTATTATCTGTCATTACTCAATAAAAAGACAGTATTCGCGAAAATCAAACAAATGAACCCAAGAGGGATTTACCTTCGATACAAAGGAATTCACCTATAAGGAAAAGTTTGTATAGTAACAGCGGAAAGTCGTAATCGTAATCGCCCTCACGTGTTGATGAATTTGTGTGTATCGACGGTAAATCCCTCTTGGGTTCATTTGTTTGATTTTCGCGAATTTATTAAAACTATCCACTTAGTTTATTTTTCTATTGTTTATTTTTCATGGGCTACTTCGATTTTTAGAAAAAAATCATGTAAAAGTTATTAAAATATTACCTACTAATGTAGGTAATATTTTAATAACTTTTACATGATTTTTTTCTAAAAATCGAACAAAATTAATATTTTGTCATAAATTAAATTATTTAATATTTTTTCACGAAATTTTGGATTTCCCCATTTGAAATTTTTCTGAATCAGTGGTATGATTTTATAAAAAAATTCGCTAATTAAATTTGTCTATTTTGACATTGAAAAAAAATCATAGTAGGTCTTAAAAATTGAAATTTACCCCTAAATGTTGTGTCTTAAAAAAAACCGTTAAAATTAGATAATAGATATCGTCGCCATAAAGTCAAAACCTCTTATCTCAATTTTTGACGTTTTTGAGTTACGAGTACAGTGAATTTTATTGTCTGTTTCAGCATTGAATGCAAAACCTTGTATAAAGAATAAATAAATGTGCAGTCTGAAAATACTTGTAGACGAAATGCGAAATGCTCTTATCTCAGAGCACATGATGAGAACGGTTCGCTGTAAACAAATTTTTGCTTTTTCTGCCTAGATTGATGTAAAAAGCGAAGTGAAAAAAGCGTCCATTCCACCATAGAGTTAGCAAAAAAGAAAAAGGACACCCAAGCATCGTCAAATTATGTGCAAATCATTGAACAGGCACCTTATATCGTGTTGATTACAAATTTTCCTAAAATTTTGAGATCATTAAATATTATTCATCAATAAGACCAGGACTCAAAAAGGTGATCTTCGTGTCATGGATTTGAGAGCCCTGAAGTATTTTCCACAAGGAATTGAATATAATCTATATTTTGATGATAACTGGTCCGTTCTACCAAAAAGAATGAACCAGATAGTTGGTTCCATCACAAAACTTTATAATACGCCTACTGCAATCAAAGGTGACAAATATGGTCAGTTACAATAATTGAAAAAATAATATTCACAAGGACTTTATGCCTTCTTAAAAAAATCTAAATGTTAAATAACTAGGTTTTTGGAGATTAAATAAAAATATTAGAAACATCTTTCAATTTTCTATTAATTATTAATCCTCGTATTTCATACAAATTGTCATAATTTAGAAGTGAGACCTCGTAACTCAATATGATTTTTTTTACATTTTGAATTATTACCGAATTATTTTTTATATCACTAGGTAGTTAGTTCTCCTTGCCATATTTTGAAGCTGTTATGAAAAATACAATTTTTTTACAGATTCTTACAAATTTGATAAGTTTTTTGTTTCCTGAAAACTTAATATATTTTAGATACAAGGTATTGATTTTATGACGACGATATATTTCTTTACAGGGGTGTTTCCATTTAAATGGGTCACACTGTATGTACCCTGACGAGATTTGGAACTAGATTATATTTTGCGATAATTTCGGTGAAGGTTTGGGGTTAAATAGGGGTAAATAAGGGAAAATAGGTAAAGCAAGCTAGTAAAAGTACAGTAACTTGGGACTTGGTGTATATGCTTGAAGCCAAGACAGCAGAGTTTTTTATAACATTTTGAATCCCCGCACCACCACCTCCTCTCCATTATCAAAGGGTTTAATAAGATAAAATTGAGATATTCGCTTGAAATTTGGTACATATATGCATTGCAACAATATCTGGAATTGAATTACATTTTGAGATGATTCCATTGAGGGATTAGTGGTTAAATAGGGGAAAATAAGCAAGCTGGTAAAAGTACAGAAACTTGAGATTTGATGTATATATTAAAAACCAAGGCCTCAGATTTTTTATAATATCTTTCAACGCCCCACCGCCCCAACTCCATTATTAAAAGGCTTATGACAAAGTAGATCGTGATGTCATCTTGAAAAAGTTACATAGGTTTGATTTCGGTTTAAATGTTTTCACATTTTTGTATCATATTTACAAGAAGGAAAATCAAATGACTAATATAACGTCTCTGTTAAATTAAATGCAAATTTAGGCGTGCCTCGGGGATCCAATGTAGGACCCTTATTATTTCTTCTTTTTACAAAATGATCTCCCGATCGCCATAAAAAAGCAGATTGTTTGCTTTACGCTGATGACATGAAATTTTATTATAAAATAAATAAAAATAGAAACTGTATATTTTTGCAACAAGATATTGATAGCATATGCGAATACAGTGTTCACATTAAACTACAATTTAATATATAAGTAACGAGAAAAGGCGATAAAATCATACATAATTATATCTTGGGTAAAGAGTTAATGCCCAGAGTAGATAAAGTTAAAGATTTATTTATTTAAAATGTTATCTCACATTCTCTCCTCGGTTTTGGTTTCATTATGAGATGAAAACGGCATTTTAAATACACCAAATCAATAATAACTTCATGTAATACATTAGTGAGACCCGAATTGGAATATGCGGAAAGTACACAATAAATTCTTAAGATATTCTATTTAAAAAAATACAACAGTTATTCGGACTATAATATCAACTCACTTGCGAAGAGAATTTAATACTATTAGTTTATAAAATAGAAGAGTTATATACGTGGTGACTATGTAACAATTTTTTAATAATTTATTAGAGTGACCTAAAGTTAAAAGGAATGTCAAGGTAAAGGAAGTGAACGAAACAACAGGAATGTAACCTGATATACCCATGAAAACTGTAACTGTGTGTACATCTGATATCATAATATTGAGAATAATATTTTAATACATTTTTTAAAATAATGAAAACTATATTGTATAGAACTGGAATAAAATTTACTCGTTTCGTCCCCCCCCCCCAGTACCAGTTAACAGTATCAGATTTAAGAGTTGAGATTTTCATTACTTTAAGTAAGTATTTGCCAGCAGAATATCTATATTAATTTTATAAACTCAAATAATTAAGCAAATTTCCAGATTAAGCATCGATAAGTGCATCGCTTAGTCTTTCCAATTTTCTATTTCCTCATACATATTCTTACATCGTAAAAAGAAGTTAGATATTATTTTGCAACTATATAAAATATATGAAAAATTGTATCTGTCCTGGATATTTGCGTTTAAATTTATCGCAGTAGAGAATATAAGAAAGTTCGCGATGTGAGACCGTGAGTACGAAGTAAGTTATATGGAAGTATATTTATTAAATTGTACTAAACTCTCAAGCTACAACATTCGCATCATGTCGAACCACCGAGCGAAAAGACGCAAGCTAGTTTATAAACTCAAAATTCATAACTTGCAAAGTGCTCTTCAACTTACAGAATAAAGTTCCACCACAGTGTGAGTTTTTCTTTGAAGCATGTATTATCTACAATGTGAATCAGTGCCGGACTTATGATTTTGGATCAAGTCGAAAATGGAAAGGGCCGATGGAATAGTGAATAAGAATCTTTCGCTTATTCTTTAATAAAACCATTTTAGAATTGTCGCAAGAACATTTTCAATACAAAATAGTAATGCTGATGTGGCGCTAGGTCCTTGAGTTTAACAAGAAGGTAATAATGAATTGGTTGAATTCCTTAGAAAATCGATTACTTTTGCAACAAATTCTAAAAGTTATAACTGAACTATTTAGAAGTAGGAAATATATTGCAGCGAGACCAAAGCCGAAGTCACCTAAAAAGTAATTGTCGTGAAAACGTAAAGAATATGTATTATATTACACATTAAGGTGGCGCAGTAAAACATACTTTAATAAGTGACAATTGATTCGCGTGTTTCAGCCTTAAAGACACTCATTAAGGTCTCTCAATTACGTCGGTTCAAAATCAATGACTCTTCGTTTTAGAACTTCCTAATTTCCAGCGTAAACAGAATGTAGGTTATCAAAATAAGTAACAGTAAATAACAACAATAATAATAATGTTTATTTACACAAAATAAAATTTACAATTTAAATTGAAATTATACAGAATGTCCCAGATTTAAGCGGACATACTCTAGTGGAAGGTGAAGCACACTCAGCTGAGTTCAAAACACCGTTGAATGTGAACCGTTTTTGAGATACGGGGTTTTACGGTTTTTGACCAGAACATCAGTCCGCCATATTTTTGAAGTGACTGCACATATTTAGATAAAATTTGGAACACATGTTATACTCTTTCAGGTTAATGAATAGCTTAAGTGATTTTGGAAATATTCCAGGACCGACCTCCATTTTTTTAATAAGGCTATTAGGGTCTTCAACATCACACTGTATATTATGTTTTGATAAATGTTAGTAAACTTTTAAGAAGCCTATGGAGGAGTTTATAAAATAATGTCATAATGTTTGATGGTACGTTTATGGTTATTCTTCAACAAATTTTCAAAAGTAATAAAAGACCAAATTTGACATTCTACAAATAACACAATCTAGTTGCTAACATCATTATTTTATTAATTTCAGCTAAATACCACGTAGAAGAGGTTGCTATTTGTTTTTGTTTTGACATTCAGCGTTTCTAAGCTTTTCTTAGATTAAATTTCATCCAAAGTAATACACATTCCATTTATGTCATGAAAGAAAAATAATGTTAGTGAAGAGCCTTGAATTCACAAGCACAATTTAAAAAATATTAAACTTTTTGAGAATAACCTGAAAATATTAAAGACAAAAGTTTGCAATTTTATTTTGACAAAATAAATTTATTTAGAACTTTAAATAATTGACAAAAAAATTTAAAACGGTGCAAATAATTAAAACTATAACAGGTTTTCAAAATCAATGCCCCTAGCGTCAATACAATTTCGAGAACGTTTTAATATGTTTTTCACTGACCTATCAATCACTTCCGGGTTATTTCTATGTTATCACATACAGTAATAATTTTTTCTAGAAGCTGTTCTCGTGTATTGAACTCTCCATTGGATACCTTTGACTTGAGATGACCCCATAAAAAACAATCTAGAGGTGTAAGATCAGGAGACCTCGGTGGCCAGTTTACCGGACCTGTGAGGCCATATTAAATTATTATTGTAAATACCACACCACATATTAATATTAAATCTGTATTGGGAATGTTTCTGAATCACTGCATGTGGATTTTCGGTTGCCCAAACATGCTGATTTCTACAGGTGTTAATTCGGTCACGTGTGAATTGGGCTTCATCCGTGAATAGAACTTTCGATATTGTTCTTCTGTGACCCAAAATCCACCTACAAAAGGTTAAGCGGGGAACGTCGTCGCCGTCTTCTAGACGTCGAACTGTTTCAACATGAAATGGATACAAATTTTCCTTTTTTAATGTTCGCCGTACTCTTGTCGTAGGTACTGCTACTTATTATTCTAATACTTATGGATGAATTATTTTCCACAACCTGTAATATTTGCTCTTCTTGTGGAAAGGCTCTGGGAACATGTTTATGCTTTGTCATTGACGGAAATTGTCCATGTTCCCTACTAAATTGGTATATCTCTGAAAAAGTTTTATGATCTGGTACACGGCGATTTGGAAAACGCCATTGATGCTCTCTTTTTGCAGATCCCCATTTCCGTCGCAAAAGCCACAAACAAAAATAATATCCGCATAATCTTCATTACTAAATTGAAACAGCATCTTAAAATTTTTAGTTTTGCCTACTGGTTTTTTATCACTTATTCTATAATAAGCAAACAGCAATTCTTATTTGTAAAATTACACATTTGACATGTGCCTACTTGGGATTTTTAATGCAACAATGTCATGTGTTAATCGCATCGTTTTATTACTTATTTTTTATTCGTGAAATAAATGTAATGTGCTTTATTTTGGATGGAAAAATCACTGAATGTCAAAACAAAAACAAATAACAACCTCTTATACTTTAGCTAAAACAAATAAATTAATGATGTTAGCAACTGGAGTGTGTTATTTGTAGAATGTCAAATTTGGTCTTTCAATATCATATCTCAAAATTTATTGAAGAATAACCATAAACGTGCCATCAAATATGATGACATTATTTTATAAACTGGTCCACAGGCTTTTTAAAAGTTTACTAACATTTACCAATAAATAGTATATAGTGTGATGTTAACGACCCTAAGAGCCATATTAAGGAAATAGAGGTCGGTCCTGGAAATTTTCCAAAATCACTTAAGCTATTAAAAGAGTATAATATGTATACCAATTTTATCTAAATATGTGCAGTCATGTCAAAAATATGGTGGACTGAAATTCTGGACAAAAACCATAAATCACCCCGTATCTCAAAAACGGTTCACACTCACCGGTAAGTAAAGGGGTGTTTTGAACTCAGCTGAGTGTGCTCTATCCTCCACTAGAATACGTCCATTTAAATTTGAGACGCCCTGTATATTTTTAATGTATACACGTAAACAAGCATGACAATTCGCTGAGGTATAATAAATAATATTTGTACTTGATTTGTTAACTTACATTCGGCTGATGAATTTATTGCAGGAATTATTGAGAAGTTGGAAGAATAGTCGCAATAGATGTTATATACAATAGATAATAGATTTGCTTTACAATATTATTTTTCATTTACATTTTTTAGATGAAATTTATAAACTTTTGGCATTTTGCAGTGCATTTGTTATGAATGATTTATATGCATCTGATTTATCTCTTATACAAGTATATGTCTTGTATATGTTTTTTTTTTATATTTTTTATATGTACCGGTAGTATATTGTATAGTCTTGGATATAAGTAAACATAACTTTTTGACCTATTGCTTTTTTTTTTTACTTTTTGGTTGCTAACACTTGCCTTCAGGTAATTTTTATTTTTGAAATTAAAAAGAAGTATAATAATAATAATAATAATAAAATTCTTTATTTACTTAGCTATACATTTGTATGGATGTGACAGGTCAGTTTTGAACACACGTTAATGACATAAAATAATATTTAAAAATTGTTACAATAGTAAATGTTATTAAAAATTCACAGCAAATAATAAGAGAATATATAATATACATCAAAATTAATAAAACACAATACTTATACACTACAAAACATTGAATACTGGACGGCACAGAATATGATGCTATATTTTTAATACATCCATTAGTTGCTTGCATTACTAAAAACCTCTTGAATGGAATAATAACATTTATTAATTAGGTATTTTTTTAGTTTATTTTTAAAAACTGAAAAACTCTGTTGGTTTTTTATCTCAACAGGAAATGCATTGAAAATGTTGGCACAACAGACATATGGACTTTTTCTAAAAAGTGACAGGTTATAATTATTGAAGGAAATCTGATTAGCTACACGGGTATTGTATGTGTACTTATCTGAATTAAATGTAAATTTATTCTTGTTTTGGTAGACAAAAACGGCTGCCTCGAGTGCAAAAATTGAAGGTAAGGTTAGGATGTTATTTTCTATGAACACAGGTCGATATAAATCTAGTGGCATGAGTGAAAACATAAGACGAATAATTTTTTTTTGTAAAATAAAAACTCTTTGCATTTCTGTGCCTACACCCCAGAGAATAATTGAGTACCTGAGATGAGAATGCACGAGTCCATAATATACATTTATTAGTTGTCCTCTCGATAAGATAAGTTTTAGATTTCGTAATGCAAAAAATGCAGAGTGTAATTTTTGCATACTGATTCTATATGATTCGTCCAAGTAAAATTTTCGTCAGCTACTAGACCTAAGAATTTAATGTATGTCGATCGTGTAATAATGTGTTGATTTATAATTAGATTTAAAATAGGTGGCTGTCGTCTTTTATAAAACTGTATATAAGTTGTTTTATGTAAATTTAAAATTAATTGATTACGTGTACACCATGATGAGAATTCGGCTATTAAATTGTTTGCAGAATTATTTAGTTCTTCGGCTGAATCAGCCACAAGTCCAACTGTAACATCATCTGCATATATAATTATTTGATGCCTTCACTGAGATGTGCTTCCAATTGTCAAGTTTTACAATAATTTTTCGATTGGTAATAAAAGACTTTATCCACTTACTGAGGTTTCCCCGAATTCCTATTGATTCAATTTTTTTAATTAAAAACTCATGATTTAGGGAGTCGAAAGCTTTACTTAAATCAAATATAACTTTAGTAAACAGTTGAATTATTTAAAACATTTGGTGCAAAGATTAGAAATTATTACTTTCTTTTTTACAATTTATTACATTTTGTCATTATCTCCTACATACTTTTTTGACAAAAAATGATAAATAATTTCAAAAATATGATACAAAAATACTACAGTCTAATTATTTTAAAATGTTTAAATAGCATGTATTGATCATGCATTATTTTTCAGCGTCTTCTACAGCACTGCTGCTGTCTGTTCTTGATACATCATTGTGCCAAAGCAATTTTTATATAAACTTGTCGATATCTTATTATATAACAACATGTGTTTTGTAATTGGAAACTGTAATGGGAAAAGTGAGTTTGAACGGCGCGATTTATGGATTTAGGACTTTAGAGGTTGATTGGTTTTTATACACTCACTCTATCGTATTGGCCATGTGTAGGCTTCTTGAATAGATATTACGTTACACTTTAGTCATCTTTCCTGCTTGTTACAGTTTGTTATTTATTGTCATCTAAAAAACCAGTGGACATTGAAGTCGGTCGTAGCCAATTAGAAACATATGATTGAGTAACACTTAGCTAGAATACAACACAGTTCACTTTACGTGGTGTCAGTGAGATTTAGCATAAACTTGATACATTTTTTATTTTTCAAATAGATGTTCCGCAAGATCCAGCTCCAACTTTAAGTCAACGGAGCGCTAGAATGACTAAAATCTCTAAATATTGTCTAAATGTTATTTGTGGCATTATCTTAATTTTTTTCCTTCTTCAATTCTTTAGGACTTCCTGCCACATATATGTTTTCTTTTTAAGCGGTGCTCGGGGAATCTACAAAATATCACAATTACCCAGTATGTTTCTGGTAAATAACTTCTACGCCTTTAACTTTTACATCAAAGGATCAGTTAGAGGTTTCTCTTTTTAAATAAACAACACAAATAAGTATATAAACTTGAAATTAAATATTTCGCCGACGTTTTGGAAATCTAATCTGTTTCCTTTCAAGGTTTTCCTCAAGGTTTTTTTTGAAAAATCATTTTTGCTGTGTATGATAAATACACAGCTCTAAGAATGTTTGTTATATTCAATATGCATAGATACTTACTATTTACATATAACTGTTGATACAGTTAACAGTTTTTTCAGTTTTTATACAATTAAGTTTGTGAAGTTCTTTTAACATTGGTAAGGAATTAACGCTGCATTTACAGTATTCCGCGTGAGTGCAACAAACAATACGTGGGTGAGTCATCCAGACCTTTTAGTGTAAGATTGGGCGAACATCAAAATAATATCAGAAAAAATGAATTCAGAGGTCCAAGATCTGCGAACACGCTTGGGAGAACGGACATAGAATAAACTGGGACTCGACAAAAATTTTAACAAAAGAGGCAGATAGCAAAAAAACAAAAATTAAAGAATCCGTGATAATATTATCGAATGAGGATAGATGCGAGTCGAATTGTTCCGTAGATGTCTGTAAAACTTGGTTACCAATGTTAAAAGAAGAACTTAACAAACTTGTGTAAAAACTAAAACTAAAAAAACTGTTAACAATATCAACAGTTATATGTAAATAGTAAGTATCTATGGATATTGAATATAACAAACATTCTTAGAGCTGTGTATTTATTATACACAGCAAAAACGATTTTTCAAAAAAAGCCTTGAAAAAGGAAACAGATTAGATTTCCGAAGCGTCGGCGAAATATTTAATTTCAAGTTTCTATAGTTATTTGTGTTGTTTATTTAAAAAAATAAACCTCTAACTGATCCTTTGACGTAAAAGTCACAGACGTAGAGGTTATTTACCAGTAACATACTGGTTAATTGTGATATTTTTTAGATTCCCCGAGCACCGCTTAAAAAGAAAACATGCATGTGGCCGGAAGTCCCAAAGAATTGAAGAAGAAAGAGAAAGAAAGAAGAAAAAAAATTGAAATCTCTACTTGAATGCTAGTGAATGGATCTTGACGAAACCTTGTGCAATGTATTTGTACTGACGTTAATAAAGGAGTTGAAAAAAATTAGAGTAGGAAATGATCAGAAAGGACAGAAAACACTCCTTTTGTCAATAAACAAACCAGCAAATAAATATTAGATTTTATAAAACTCTTTCACCCTCGGTGTCGTGAGCTCTCGGGCTATTTGTTTGTTCATGTTTCCTGTTCTTCGTTTTATATAAAGCTATTTTTTGTGTAGGTATGTTTATTTTTATGGACAAATGAACTTTATGTTAAAATGAAACATACTGATGTTCATAGAAAAAACAAAAATTACTTGCGTGGTACCAAGTCTTAGGTTTATATAATGTTCGTCTACAGTTTAACATTGATTTTCTGAAACTGTACATGTGGAGTGGGGGTACACCTCCAGACTTTCCACATCTCTGGTCTGGGCGCCACCATACATATTTTTCCAGGTGAGCCCTTGCGCCCACACTCCGATACTGAAGGTATAATAAACTATCATACCATCAAAGCGTACTCAGGCAATTACAGAATTATCAATATTTCTAGGCACTTATGATATTACCACAAATAAAAGATTCCAAATAATAATTTGATGTAAATCCACCCATTTACTTAACTGCGAATTAAGGCAATTTGTATTTTAAACACATAACTCTCTTATAAAGTTCTCACGTCTAGCTTCCCATCATGTATAATTGATTTCCGTTTATTCTTCCTTCAACATCTCATCACCGTAATAAAAACCACATCGGGAACCATCATTTATCAGTCCAAGACAGCGCTCAATCTCATTTCCAAACACAGTTCAGGCGTATATAGAATAAATGACGCTTTAAGATGCACTACGATCCATCATTCAGATAAATCCCGCAATTACGTGAAATGGGTTTGAGCTTGTCTGTCCATCTATACGTCTACTTATGTTCATGTGTAATCGTTTGTCAACTCACCTATTTTCCGTATTCCGCTGTAGACTTCTCGTGGTATAAATACAGCCTAGGTAAAAGAGCCGGAAAAGGTCTGTTTCAAGAAAAATTCCAACTGAGGTTTTTCAGCGGAAATATGTACCTCTTAATACGTAAACTATTGTACGTTGAATTAACATGCGAAGTTATGAAAGACAAGTTGTTGGCTTGTATAAATTTGTCTTTAAGTTTTAGGAATATATGTCCGTGGAAGAAGTTGTAGGTGTTAAAAATTTCTACAAAATGAGCCCAACCACATAAAAGTCGGTTAATTAGTTTTTTAACAAAATGCAAAATATTGCTAAAAGCGCTCTTCCTAATTAAATTTTAACTTCAGTAATAATGAAAGTAGACGTAACAAACTTTGAAAGATTTTAGGTTTTTTGAAAATGTGTACTTGTATAAGTCTTGCAAAAAAGCATTTATTTATTAAAAGGGCACTTCTTTGAAAATTAATTTCTACAACTTAGGGATGTAGCATGATTGGGTGTCTTCTGACAACAACAACAACATCAACAATAGCAAAACAAACAAGCTAAAAAAATCACATTTAGTACTTAAATCAAAACCCGATCTTAGATAGCTACCAATATGGCTTTAGAGCTGGCTTATCAACAGAGGCATGTATAGCAGATCTGAGTCAATTTATATTATGTAATAAAATGGACATGTTTGTGGTGTATTTTTGATACCGTCGATAAAGATTTTGTGGCTCAAAAATTATAAAGCTTGGGAATATTTGATCCATTAAATATCTGGATCGTTTCTTATCTAACTAATAGAAAAATTGTTGTAAAAATTGATTCCACTATGTCTAATAAAAATGATACTGACATTGGAACTCCACAAGGTAGTGTGTTAGGGCCATTAATATTTTTATTATATGTGAATGATCTACCAGCTCATACTTCTTAAGGTAAAATTTTTATGTACGCTGATGACACCACAATAATGATTTCTGATCCGGATCCTTTTGAATTACATCGTAGGGTATCAATTGCATTAAATGAATTTAATAAATGGTGCTATAATAATCGCTTCATAATTAATCATGATTAAATTCTTCTGGTGGATTTTAATAGATTCAGAAATCAATATAACCCTAAGTTCAATTTTAATGGCTTTACACTTGCTTGTAGTGAACAAGTAAAATTGTTAGGTATCACTGTTGATCGAAATTTTAATTTATATATTCAAATTGATGTAGTGTACTGCAAATTAAATAAAGGTGTTTATGTCATTAACTCGCTAAAAAGTGTGCTTAACAGAGATGCACTAATAAATGTATATTATGGCGTCATTTACTCTCATATAGCTTACAGCATTAATGTATGGGGGCAATCAAGCGATATCAATAAGGTCTTTGTTATTGAAGAAAGGGTAGTTAGACTCATGTTTGACTTACCCTACCGTGAATCGTGCAGGGAGACATTTAAAAACGCACAATTATTTACTATGACATCGATTTACCTCATGAAATTGTTGATCTTTGTTCATAATAATAAAAGCAAACGTCGAATGAACGGTGACTTTCATGCCTACAACACTACAGGGAGGAACAGAATGTGCACAATCAGGCACCATACTGAATATTTTTAAAAATCTCCTAATTATGCTGACACAACTCTGTACAATAAGCTGCCATTGAATATACAAATATAGAAGTCTTGTGAAGTTAAAAAAAAAGCTGAAGACTTTGTTATTGACTGGTGCATTTTATAATATTCAAGAATTCATACAATTTTGCTCTAGTTAAGTGAATATAGGATACGATTTTATGCTTCTTTTATTTATTATCTGTTTGCACTATACGGTCATTATGTAAATGGTATTGTTTGTTGTATTTAATCTTGTATATTTATTTGTTATATATTATTTATTTGTTTTGGACTTAAATGCTTGGTTTGTTATTTTCATATCCACATTTGCATATTGTTATTTACCATTTCTGTTGACCATATGTACAAGTTATATATCTCAAGTGGTTGGAATGATTCAGTACATTTTTGGCAGAGGGTCGTAAGATGACTCAGTATATTTTGACATGTTTTATTTTTCTTTTTTTTTCTTTTTGTATTGACTAAATTAAATGCTAACTACATTTTGAAACACAGGAAGGGCATCGGTTCTATTTTTATTTACTAAATGAAAATCGGTCAAATATTTATATAGAGATAGAATTTTCTGCGGTATGATGTTCATTTTTTTTGTTTGGACACCTATAGATAATTTCGTGTATAACTAAAATAGAGACTTTTTCGAGAATGCACGATATCAAAATCTGTTTCATAGTAAAACCTGTTTTGCCTTGCATTCATATGTTTTATTTACAATGGGTACAATGCAGGCATTGAAATTTATTTTTTCTGATTAAACTTACTTAAAATATCAAAATTTTACAGAAGATACAAATTTATCATAATTAGTTCTTCTACTTAATGAAATTGGAATTATATTAGACAAAATAATTGAAGCTTAAAGCCTACTTCGCGCCACCACGCCACCCTAAAAATTTAACACCATGACTTAACCAAATAAGGAAATGAATAATGATGTTTTAAATATAACACTACGTTATTTTTTGCACCTATATTGCACGGAGAACTTATCAATTTGTAATATTTTTTTAAATAATTCTATGGAATGCATCTTTGTAAATAACTATTTTTAATTTTTCGAAAAAACTATATTTACGATTTCTTGTTCAAAAGGTCCACTGGTTATAGAGATTGATACGAGATACTTAATTTTCGATTTTCATTAGGAGACTGTTCAGTATTTGTAGAATTTATTAAAGAAATCAAGTTTCCCTCTAACCGTATCCTACAAGAGGCGAAAACTAACCCCCAAAAAGGGTTTGATCTAGACAGTAAAGACAAAAAAGTGCAAAACCTAGAACTTCGGAGAGGAAAGATCGATTTTCATGAAATAAACGGCATTCAATGAGCAACATGCATGAATTTTAGAAATGCAATAATTTATTATTTTTTCGTTATATATGTTATATAAGTTGAGAAAGTAATGAACAAAAGGTATAAAGAAAATGTGTAGCCTAAATAAACGACTTTGAAATTCAAAATTTTATGGGAACATATCCACGTGACTGAAAACACCACGCTATTGGCCTGACGTCATTCGGCATAATGTCTAATGGTCGTCTATCTGCCAAGGGGTTAAATCGTAAATTGTTTTGTGTTTTGTAAATGTGTATTGATATTTTCATAAAAGAAATAATTCATGTATTTATCTATTTTAATTATTAAGTGGTAAAAATAACGGACAGTGGATTTTTACGGGGCCAGAGTGACAATTTGCCCGTTGTTGATGTGTTTATGATGACAAACTTTTTTGCTACTAATACTGATTTTATTAGTGCAGAAATTGGAGGTACTAACGCAACAAGGTATGTGTCATTCATTGTTCTAAACATTAATTCAATTGTGCCCATTTTTAGCCTTTTACTGTAGTTAAATATAACAAATTATTTATGTACCTAACCTCAAAATAGGTAAACAAGGCAATGTTTTAATGTTATATTAATTAATATTTTTCATCTTAGAATGCTTTACTTTTTTATATAATAAATACCTCCCGTCACTTACTAAGTACGTACTTTTAGGTAGGTAGGTACATTAATAGTAAAAATAACTGTTGACATAGATAGGTATATATAAATTTATAACTGGATAATATGTAGAACGTCGAGAAGTTACATTATTCCCACCGTTCTTATACATTTATACATTTTAATTCAAGGTTCCTATTAACAGAAGTTGGTAAACTTTTGTATTCCTATAAATAGGAAAGTGACCAAATTCACCATGATATGTAAACAAATTATCACAATAATATTAGGGTTAGGGGTACATGTTTTCATAATATTATTATAAAATAATTAGTTTTAATGGGTAAATTCACATCAAAATGATCCTGGCAGCAATATAATCTTGAGGATGACGATAATTCTGCATTTCGGTCGTCTCGTCTCATAGCTCTGCACCATTTTTTCCTAACTTTATCGCGTCTAGGCACATTAAAAAATAACTTTTCTGGAGTTTTTATTGTAGTATTTGTACATTTGGGCACAATACAATATTTATAGCTAGTTTTCTTTGTATTTTCCATAACACAACATAAATAATGTGTACACATTCGCAATCACAATATGTTTTCCGTCGGTACGATGTGCCCGATGACGTCACACACAAGTAGCGCGGAAACTTCTCCATTTAAACGCAGTTAAATTGACAGCTGCAGTAAATAATTTTTTTAACCTTTAATTAGAACATAAAACAACCATAAAATACTGGAAAAATAATGTTTTTTAGTGATCTGTTCATCTGTGATGTTTAAAAAAATTATGCATTTTGCTCATTCGTAATTGATAGTATTGCAAAGTCTACGTGGTCCGAAGGTAAGATTTTGTCCTGGGAGTGGATGCCACCCCATTTTGGGGAAAATTTTTCAAGTTATTCGCGTTTGAAAATGTTGATCATTCATCTAAAAATTGCATATATTAAATTTTTCCGGAATAACTCGAAAACCCTACGTTTTATAGATGCAATACGAAGCGAGTTATGACTTGTTGAGTTGTTCGCCGAAAACTGAATTCGAACCTTTCAAGGTTAAATAACGGAAAAACGATGAATTTTTAGGAGGAAACTTGTCAGACTTTTTTTAAAGTATTTGAAAAGACCTTTAAAATGAGCTTTAATAAAAGTCGTTAACGTAAAAACTTAAGGAGTGGAGTTAAGATGAAATTAAAATGGTTGTCTCGTTTTCTCGGAGAAAATATCAGCAATGAAATCGATGGCTTCACCACAAGAATTGAAATTAATTTACAATTCACTTCATTTGGGAAATTTGAAAGGTTTAGAATGCCTAAATTTAAAAAAAGTTGGATTCAATTTTGAAATGATTTTTAAATTTTTGAAAAAAATTTCTCCTTTTCATAATAACTCAAAAACTAAAGAAGGCATGTAAAAATGCAAGGGTTTGGAAATTTAGGGTATTTTTTGCAAAAAATTTCATTTTTCTTCTATTTCAATAGGATGAAAATTAATTGAGATATCAACGTTTTAAGTTCGCATTTGATTGCGAGGACCAACTTTCCCGAGCCCTCTTTAAACCCAAAAGTCTCAAAAACGAAGGATTCGAGGAAGTCTAACTTTACAAGTCTTATAGCCCTTGAAATTTCCTGCAAAATAGTTCCTGGAGTAATCAGATATCTTAAAAATTAAGAAAGTTAAGCCATTGTACATTGCTGATATTTTCTCCGAAAAAACGAATATTTTATTTTCATCGTAACTCCATAAGCATTTGCGTTAACCACTTTTATTAATGCTCATTTTAATGGTCTTTTCTACCGATTTCTGTGGTTATTTTCAGTTTACTAATTTCCATCCTCGAAAGGGGGTGGCATCCACCCTTAAGGTAAAAGCACACCTTCGGACCACGTAGACTTTGCAATATTATCAATTACGAATCAAATGCCGTTTATTTCGTGGAAATCGATCTGTCCTAACAAAAGTTCGAGGTTTTGAACTTTTTTGTGTTTACTGACTAGGCTAAACCCTTTTGATGGTTTGGGGGTTAGTTTTCGCCCCTTGCTGGATGCGGTCAAGACAATTGAAGGTGGTTCTCGTTAATGTACTGCATTCTGGAGTAAAAATAGGAAACACTTGCTCTCCTAGACGCCACTTCACCCCTCTGTTCTTCATCCAGCAGGGGGCAGTTTAGACCCTTCTGAAGGCTTGATTCAAAGGTGGCATTAATCCTCTACCACATTTTTTTTTTGTATTCTCAAGAGCTTGTAAGCTAGAAGCTTTTATGACAGAGTTCTTTGTCAAGAAGGGGTGCAGAGGGTGTATCAACCCCTTCGGGAGAATTGTTACCCCTTTGCTGAGGTAAATTAACTTCCTGAAGGGATGTTTTTGCCCCTACACAAAAATTGAAAGGTATATGAGTTTTCTTGACCTTGGATTCGGATTCAGCATCCAAATATACATAGGACTACCATGATCAGACATCCAGATCCGAAACTTCTTGTTTCTTTGTGCAGGGCTATGTAATACGTTTAACAGAATAAAAGGAAAATGAATATGGAATGAATACCACAACATATCCGAAACAATACTGGAAAAGCTACAGAAAATGTATTGCCTGTCAAATCCAAACCATTATACGATAAGGAATATGAAACATTTATTCTTCTCTTTTTCATATAACAGGGCGTTATGGTCATAACAAGATATAATAAAACATTGCAGATGAAAATTAAATAACTATTAAATGTACTCTTAAAAAACTACTGGTAGTAATAATTTCAAAGTATGGAAAACAATATCTCTATATTTATTTTGAATGCATTATCTACGTCTTAAGTTTAACTTTGCTCGCGAGTCAAACATTTTTCAAGTGCCACGGTTGAAATGTTGAAAAGGTCTTAGATTTTTTACATAATTTTGAAATCTGTATGTGACTCTGTATTATTTACTATTATTACCTTCACTAGATTCTGATGATATGTCTCCAATATCAGCTTTATTATTAGTATCTGATTTTGTATCTGTACCAGAACTAGATATATTTTACCAAGTTCTAGAAATCTTTTTCTCAGAATTTTCTGCTTAAGGGCTCGTATACTTCAAAAGCTAATATTTGCGAAATTCCAGTCAGTTCCCACTAGGGACCCAGTCTGTCTTAGAAATGACTCGGTAAGTTTGATGTGAATGCGAGGCCGTTAGTGCTATTAATTTATTTTTTTGTTGTTCAGTGACAAATCTTTTCTTAAGCCACGATTTGATAAAATTATTGAAACAATATTGAATTTTATTTAATGTGTCATATAAACGATATTTTTTATTTGGAAAACAGCTCTAGAAATTTTATTACTACTGCATAATAAATGGCAAGCTAGACGTTGTGTCATATCGAGTAAAATGCGAAATTCCATATAATATAAATCCTGAACATCAAAGTAGCTGCCGTTTTGAAGCACCTAATATCAAATATTTAAATGTATGTATATATAGCAGTATAGCGAGTCCAAGGTAAGTATGCACCTACAAAACAAAATCAATTCAAGTATAGTAGCAACTTGCCAAAGTAAGATTTCAATATAGTTGTATTTTGCATTTCAACTGTCTCTATTGGAAAATAGTTCAGCATCCATTACCTTATGCGGAAGATTTTAAACTTAAATCTTTTTCCATTTTCGTCCAATGAAAGACATGGCAACAATTTTTTGGGCATTAAATTATTTGATAACAGAATGTAGGGCTTTAAAGTCAGTTTCATGCTATAATTCAATACTTCCTGATACTGGCTAGAAGAGAGTTGTTTTGGTTGATTTTAAATGACTCATTATCGCCATATCCGCAATAAAGCTAAATGTGTACCTGGTGACAATACAAAACATGAGAGATGTATGAATATAGCCACTAAAATTACACCGCCCCACAAATAAAAAAAATATTTGGAACTGCTACCGATACAAGTGTATCCCTATGTAATTTTCGACGCTGAATCCGAATCCGAGATCAGTAAAAATCGTACACCCCCAAAATCAACCCCTAGCGCTAAAAAACACTCCCTAAACAGGGTAAAAATTACTTAACGCTCCACGAATAGTCTTAAATCTCAAAAAATCGAATCAAATATAAACTATCAAGTACATAACGCATAAATACAGAGTTGACACTACTTTCCATTGAAAATCACCCCCATAAATGGGTGAAAACTACCCCTCACATAACAAGAATTTAAAAAACTGCGCTGATTGCAAAAAAAGCTTACGATGCCCAGTTATTTTAGAAACAGTACGTAACTGCATTAGACTCGATGCGATGCTCAAAATCTACCCCATGGAGTGGCGGAAGCCACCCCTATATCGGGAAAAATATTTTGTCATCGTGATTTCTATTTTAATCAATGCTAAAATTGACTAAAAATATGCAGCACTGCCGTTTGGAGGTGAATACTTGCATTGCACTAAAGTCATTCAGTGACAACCCCATGAGAGGGTGAAAATTACTCCTCACATAACAAAAAATTCAAAAAATAGTTGCAGTATCTTTTAAAAAAGCTCAAAACATCTGCATGTTCTTATTTAAGAAGAATCTTTGACAACGTACTTGAAAAGTACCCATATTATGAAGTAAAAAATTACCAGCAGTCTTAACTCAATTAAATTTATTCCTTCTTTTTGTAATATCTTTTGGATTTATTTTCGAATGATCTTCTGACCGACTGCCGTTTATGCTTTTCAGACGTCTCTCTGTTTAAGGACCAACAGTAATCTGCCATCATATGTTTGTCCCATCTTCCTTGGCACCTTTTTCCATTTCTGATATATCTTGGTGAAAGCATTCACCCTGCTCTTTACTATAGTCGCAAATTTCTGGGAAATAATCAAGATGGGAATCGAGAAAATGAAGCTTCATGCTCATATTGCACCCTAAAGATTTGAAATTTTTAATCATTTTATCAATTTAAATTTAGGGGTGGTTTCCGCCACTTTATGGGGGTAGTATTTGAGCATTGCATCGAAACTAATGCAGTTACATACTGTTTCTAAAATAACTGGGCATCGTAAGCTTTTTTTTCAATCACTGCAGTTCTTTTAAATTTCCTGTTGTGTGAGGGGTAGTTTTCACCCATTCATGGGGGTGATTTCAATGGAAAGTAGTGTTAACTTTGTATTTATGCGTTATATACTTGAATGTTTATATTTAATTCGATTTATTGAAATTTAAGACTATTCGTGGAGCGTTGTCATTTTGACCCGGGAATGTTTTTTAGCGCGTGATTTTGGGGGTGTACGATTTTTTCTGACCTCGGATTCGGATTCAGCGTCAAAAATTACATCGCGATACAGTTGTTTCGATAGCAGTTCCAAAAAAAATTGCTTTACTTATTTCCCCTATTTACCCTCCAGCCCCGACAACTTCAACGTCAACGTCAGATGTCATTGCAACATATACGTGCACCAAATTTCAAGTGAATATCTCAACTATATTTTATCAACCCCTTTAATAATAGAGTGAAGGTGGTGAGAAGTTGAAAAATATTATAAAAAATCTGAAGCTTTGGCTTTCATTGTATATACACCAAATCCCAGTGGAATCAGCTCAACATATAACCTACGTCCAAATGTCGTTATAATGCATACGTGTACCAAATTTCAAGTAAATAGGTATCTTAATTTCATTTAATTAAGCCTTTTAATAATAGAGCGGAGTTGTGGCGGGGTTGAAAAATATTATGAAAAATCTGAAGCTTTGACTTCTAGTATGTACACCAAATCCCAAGTCACTGTAGTCTTACCAGCTTGCCTTACTTATTTACCCCTATTTAACCCCTAATCCTTTAAAGGAATAGGCGCATAATCTAATCATAATATAATCTAGTTCGTCGAAAGTTATAGACACTCTGACATTCTAAGTAAAATAAAGAAATTTGAGTCATAAAGTTTTGCATATTCTATTAGTAAGTGTCCTATGTTCATCTATGTTGTCATGTGGTTGTTGTAATACAATTTGAAATATCTCTGTAAAGTAATCTATTATATTACTTTTTACAATTGTGAGTTCATTTATTATGTATTTACTGTTGTAAAAAATATCATGAATATATGAATGTTCTGTATTCTTGTGCAAGCATGTACTCACTTAATATGTCTATGTGGTCAAAGACGAACTTGCGTTAAAAAAGTAAACTATGAGTGAAATTCAAGCTATATTAAGATTTATACTTTTCTTCCATAGTCGAAGAAAACTTTCTATATTTTTTTTGACTATGCGAAAATAACTAAATTATATATTTTTATTCCTAGAAAATACATTTTCCCAAAAATTGTCTACAAAGTTTTAATTTTATAAAAGGATTTCCTATTTCTGTCTCAGACGCTTGCTCAACAACTGTGAGCAAGCCGTGGCCATACGATGTTTACGACACATCAGCATATTGTCTTTCCTCCAACTTTAAATTATATTTTTCACTATAAAACTTGTGTAAATATTATTTAATGTTTGTCCCTCTTCGGTATTGTAGCTTCTTAGAATGTTCTCGTTAGTTCTTCTTTGGAAACAAAACTACTAAGTGAATGAAAATTTTATTTTTAAAGATCTATACATACATACTATACAATACGGAGAAAAGTAAGAAGTCTTTTTTTAAGATATTGATTACGACTTTTTTTATATGGATGACATATTGGATTTATTATCTATTCGGCAGCACATTTAACTCTGTTTTCAAGAACGTATTACAGTATAACAAAATTAGTTTTTTAGTTAGTGTAAGAAAACCAAACCATTTAATTTATTAGTAGGGGTTTATTGTTTAATCATAACGCAGGAACAAATTATTTGAATGGTATTATTATTATTAAGTAGTGTTTAGTAGCAAGACATGCACTCATCGTTTTATCTGTTACGAGAATATAACAAGAAAATGACGTTTCTATCGTTGTTAAGCCGGCGACAGACAAGCGTTGAGTTAACATGCGTTGCCACGTATGTTAGGTACTTTTATTGTATTAAACTATTCAGACTAATTTGTCCAAGCTGACTATAATGTCACAATACAATGGTTTACCGCAACAGACGTACGTAACACACACTTTAACTTAACGCTTGTCTGTCGCTAGCCTTAGTTGCTAAGAGGAAGGCGTTTTAAGGGTTTATCTGTCTCTTAAATTGCGTGTTTAAGCTTATGTATGAGAGCCTACTAGTAAGCTCATAATCGTGGCACTGTGCTTTAAGAGCAGTATTTTCTGTCAACATAATCGATCAATATGGCGATCGAAAAATAAAGTTTTTATGGGTATTAATACACTACTCTATGACCAATCAAAAATAAATGTTATTTTCTTACTTTGAACTAATTAAAAAAACAATTTTTACATATTATAGTACATCGCTGAAAGGGAACTTAAGGGAATAAGAGATACATAGAAAATACATTTTTTCTACACCTATTTAGTTATATGACAATTATTACCATTTTTTTTCATGAAAAATAATACCTACCTATAACTCACTGTAGAGAATTATCGATTTATAATTCAGTGAATCCGGCCAATCACAAATACAAATTCGAAAATCACTGTTTCACTGATCCAATGATATTTTAAATCGACTGCTATCAACTCTTGCTGCATCTGACAATCAACTCGGTGACAGTGACAACCAAGTGTATGGTCATATTATTTGTTTACGTTTTTCACTTCGTACGAGTCGGCACCGATAAATGCTGTCAAATTTCTGTCTAATTTATTTGTTTAATAGGTGTAGAAAAAGCATATTATTACATTATGACCATTATTCACTCAGAAGATTTGAGCCACTCGCCTACGGCCCGTGGACTCAAACATCATCATCAATAATGGCTATCACAATCGCTCATATAATAATATACTATTTTATGTATACGGACTCCTTCTTGAAATATGGCGTCTGTATCAGTAAAGAAACTTGTAGTTACTCTCTGAAAAATACAAGCCCCTTTCTTTCTCTTGCGATAAGCGTAAATATCTTATAAAAGTACAACGTCCAGATAAAATTATGCAATTATTTAAATCAAGGAAATATGAAAGGTTTGTAAAAAGGCACGCTTGTGGTTTTTCCAATTATTCTGTAAGCTAAAAGCTAAAACTAAAAAGCACAACTGAAGAAATTCTCTATAACTTCTCCATCTAACTGCCTTTATATCGGAAATAACAGTACATGCAATCTCAACACCAGACACACTGTATACCTTTTTACCCATTTCCAAAGCAAAATGTCACTTACGAAACTCGCTTTATTATGTATATTAATTTTAATTAATAGACCAACCGCATTAGTAGAAATTTGAAATGCATAAACGAATCTGCATATAAAATCACATTTTGAACACATGATTTATCACAACGATCTGAATTAACAGTTTCATTTACACTCCATGTAATATGCAATGTGCCAGATTTTATTAAATCTGTCCCCATATAAAGGCGCACTTTGTACGTACAGTCGCAATAAAACGTGCCAACAACGTTATCGTATGTTGTTATTACCGCAACGCTAATTTGCATGTACAGACAGACATTGATGGCAGCAACGGTGGTGGGTAATATGGCGATGGCGAATCAACTATTTTGATATAATTTTTTGCCAAAAGTGTGTTATATTTTTACTATGTGTAGCTGGGAAATATATTAACAGTCCCAAAAATACACCTTTCTCATTTAACACTTAACTCTCCATTATACACTTATACAGGGTCTCCCAAGATTCCGGTTTTGCTTTCTTTCTTGTTCTTCTAATTCAGTATGCCTTATAAAATAAAAAAAAAATGATCTACCCTCATTTATATGTATTTATTATAATGCATTATTAGTAGGGCCTATTTGTTTAGTTATAGTTTTAATATACGATATGTTCTATGTATAAAAAACATGTATATGTATATACGTGTATATATAATATCCATTATCTAATTTTCCCTACACCTTTAAGTAGGTTTCTTTGTTATCACATTATAAGTATATTGATATCACTTATTTTAATTATTGTGATAATAGTGGGAAATAAATGTTTACTTACTTACTTACTCACTAATATAACAATTAGTTAATTATCAAATTATTTCGCCCCATTCGTCATTACATTTGAAAAACAATATATATTAATTTCGAAAATCAATGGTGACTGTATGTCAATTTATCCAGTGTGATGTAACTTTAACGAACAACGAGGATAGGATTTTTCAGACGCTAAATGGACAAGCTTTCCATATTTACACGATTTTATGAAGCAATTCACGAGACAATGATGTTAAAATGATGGCGGTAAAAGCCCGTATAGCGACGATATTGACCACATTCCGAAATATTTCAAACCCGTAAACTTTGGTGAGTGTTATCGAGAATGTTAATGGAAACTTAAAGCGGTGAGATGGGATAAGATTGAATAGTCAGGGAATATGTTCCTCTAGCTATAGATATATCTCTCACTTTTCTTTAAATGCATAGATCACTATATTAAATATATCTAAATATACAGGGTCGACCATTAATAATAGACTATAATTCAAGGGTACGTTGTTCGAACGAAAATATGAGGATATGCCCAAACATGCTTTAGTAAATTGTTTATGTCGAAAAAATACAGGGTGTCAGAAAATGCATATAAGTAGTAGGTGGAGGATACATCGAAATTCGTTCTAAGTTGCAGAAAATAGTTCATAAGAAGGTCAGTGAATTTGCGTAGTTGTCACTGTTTAGATTTTACTTGCGTTACGTAATTGGTTCAATAAATATAATTTGTCCTTGATCCTTTGCGACAATTTTATTGAATAAGGTAGGAATTATCAAGTTATATCAAGTCGTCACTCCGGAAGAAAGGTTATTGTGGACTCATCAGAAAAGCCTAAAGCCACTCATAACGATGTTCCATGCAAAACTAAGACATTATTCATGAACGGTATAAAATAATTATAATTGACATTGACTGATAAAAAACAACAGATCTTCACCTATCTATTAGCTAACTAGTATTGGAGCCTATATACTCTATGCATGTTTAAAAGTGAATTATTTATTATTTGTTTGCTTATAGTAATGAAACATTTTCTTTATAGGATTTTGCAAACAGTGGAAAGAAAAGCTACCTATGAGAACTAAAGGAAAAACTATATATAAAAATATTAATGAAATCTTTGCATTCTTTCGATAACCTGACTTCTGGTTATGCTAACAAGTAAAAATTCTGATTTGCCATTCTCATTTTAACACTAGCATCCAACCTAGTCCCCTACAGCTAAGCAGGCTAAACTAGTATCTACATGATCCCCTACGATATGTAAATTCAGTTAAAAATGAGAACAAAGGCCTGAAATTAATTTATTTACGTACCTTGTCTTTAAAAATTTTTTCATTCTAATGAATTACATTTTCATAAAATCTCATTCAGTTTCTTGGAAATGCTTAGCCTTTGAAACATTTTTCGTCCTTATTGTGGACTCATCAGAAAAGCCTAAAGCCACTCATAACGATGTTCCATGCAAAACTAAGGCATTATTCATGAATGGTATAAAATAATTATAATTGGCATTGACTGATAAACAACAACAGATCTTCACCTATCTATTAGCTAACTAGTATTGGAGCCTATATACTCCATGCATATTTAAAAGTGAATTATTTATTGTTTGTTTGCTTATAGTAATGAAACATTTTCTTTATAGGATTTTGCAAACAGTGGAAAGAAAAGCTATCTATGAGAACTAAAGGAAAAACTATATATAAAAATATTAATGAAATCTTTGCATTCTTTCGATAACCTGACTTCTGGCATAGTTAGCTAATAGATAGGTGAAGATCTGTTGTTTTTTATCAGTCAATGTCAATTATTATAATTATTTTATACCATTCATGAATAATGTCTTAGTTTTGCATGGAACATCGTTATGAGTGGCTTTAGGCTTTTCTGATGAGTCCACAATAAGGACGAAAAACGTTTCAAAGGCTAAGCATTTCCAAGAAACTGAGTGAGATTTTATGAAAATGTAATTCATTAGAATGAAAAATTTTTTAAAGACAAGGTAAGTAAATAAATTAATTTCAGGCCTTTGTTCTCATTTTTAACTTAATTTACATATCGTAGGGGATCATGTAGATACTAGTTTAGCCTGCCTAGCCGTAGGGGACTAGGTTGGATGCTAGTGTTAAAATGAGAATGGCAAATCAGAAATTTTACTTGTTAGCATAACCAGAAGTCAGGTTATCGAATGAATTCAAAGATTTCATTAATATTTTTACATGCAGTTTTTCCTTTAGTTCTCATAGATAGCTTTTCTTTTCACTGTTTGCAAAATCCTATAAAGAAAATGTTTCATTACTATAAGTAAACAAATAATAAATAATTCACTTTTAAACCCTGTACATTTTTCCACAGCAACAATATACATAAGCATGTTTGAATATATTCTCATATTTTGGTCCAAAGAATGTACCCCTGAATTATGACCTATGGTTCACCCTGTATACAAATAAGTACATAAATCGAATTACTAAAACTGATTATTTTCGTAAGTCCTTTGTTAAAGGTTGTGAGTTCCTATTTGCGGTTGATAAGATTACCAAATGATTGCATAGTTTCACAGTAATATTATTAGAAGATATTAAGATTATAAAATAGCTAGAGAAACATTTCCATCATAGACTTATACAACTGTTAGTAGCTGTTAATACAGTTGTCTAGTTCACATTCAGAGCAAGCCTTATAGACAAAATAAGATACCACAAGAAGAACAGCTTTTAACAGCAGGATAGGAACTTTAATTAATAGAGAACACATTAAAACTGGCATACCACGAGATTTACCCATATATTAAAAGTAAAGAAAATGCTAAATATGTATCGCTGTATAAAAAGTGCAACTACTTTATAGAACTATTAGGGTTCAGCTCCTATTTTTGGAGTCAATATGTCAGAGAAACCTGGAAGAAAGGCAAGTGCCGTCTTTAGACGGTATGTTTCATAGCTTCAGCTACAAAACATACTTACCACCCATTTTGAGGGTGATGAACAAGAATATGACGGTTGCCTTGCCTCTTGAACTATCTCACTCCTTCAAACGGTCAAAAAACCACCCCTTCTCATGGTTTTGTACAGCATTGCTCGGATTATTGCTCTAACCAGGAAAGTGGCGTTGCTTCCATCAGAAGTGATTGAAAGGAGATGGGCAATAACAGCGAGAGAAACTTCATAACACTTGGGGCTGACTCTACTCTACTAGAGGGTAGAACATTTACATTGCCTACATTCTTAGTTTAAATATGTACCCCCTCACCCATTTTCGAAAATACTGAACATGAAAAAAATATTGTCAGGTCTGTTCAACCATTTTTACCCCCTTGAACGGATATTAACCACCCCTAATCACGGTTTTTTAACATTGTAATGGTCGGCAAGGCATGCTTGGATAGGAATGACTCGGAATTGGGTTTCTTTCTACCCTCCAAGGGGGTGGAAGATTGTTATCAACTACATTCTTTGTAGACACGTTTACACCCCCCGTTTTCGAGGATTCTGGGGAAGAATAAAATATCCGCAGGGGTTTTTGACCACCTCTAGACTTCCTTAGACTCCTCTAGGCTTCCAAAATCCAGCGTCTTTTATAGCCCTTTCCTGTTCGAAAAACTTGTATTAAAAATTCATCCATTTCCTTTCTAAATAACTACAGTACACGAATCAAAGTGCATTTGTATCTGCTAAAAACATTATTAACCATGTTACTTAGATAATGACAGACAACGAAAGAAATAAGTATGAGAAATTTTTTTGTTGATGGAAACTCTACTAAATAGCTTCAAATGTCTTTTGCAGTTAGTGCAAGAATTTGTTTCCTTTCCGAGTTGTATCTGTTGTGTCCAAGTATCTGCCCAGAGAGTGGAGATACCGCCTAAGGTTGTAGAGGCACATCGGGCGATTTTGGTAATAAGAACATTGAGATACCTGGTGCGTAAGATCCACATTATTTGGTTCAATTATGTTGATGGCGGATTTTCTATAGCACAGATTCAACATATTAATGATGCCTCAAGTTATTCCAACTATGTTCTATTTACTTTAATCTTAAGTTTCTGAAATTCTTGTAGCGCAACGCCTTCAAACATATTTTCGTTTGCTGTACCATATTCTGTCCCATTAAAGTAACATCACGAATTAACTTTGTCGATTACCATAGTACAAATATAACAGTGCGCAGCGTCGCTATTACTATAACTGAAACGAAGTGTAAACAAAAGAACGGCAAAGAACAAACAAACTAACAATTATTTTCTCTAATATTTCCCCCAGTACAATTTTCAACGTGCACTAGAGCGACTACCTCTGCTTTTGTTAATTGTTTACCATGTATGAAACTGCACATAGTGCACGCGTAATATGTAGTTAGGTAGGATTTTATGCAAATTTGTTACACAAATAGAGCCAATTACGTTCAGTTTGAAAGGAAGTTCTTTTAAGGGATAACGATATTATGCTGAAAATGCATAGAAATCGCTCTTAATAAAATACTTTCCTGGGTAATGTCCTAATTTCTTTTGTGCCATCACCATTACAGAGTGTTATATTGTCTGAAATGTGCAAGGGTAGAAAAGAAATAACATTGGCGCTTTATAAACCCCTCAATTTGCGTTTCCACTGACGATGGACATAATGATACGGGTCTCTGTAAGAGAAAATGTGATATGGAATATGTGATAATTTTAAATTCATTTTGTGAAACATTTCGTTTGAGCCATAGGGTGTTTTTATAATTATTTAAGAAACAAGAGTAGTAGCTGCGTTTCCAGTCAAGAACAATATATTTTTTTAATTCAGCCTTTGGCGAGGTCGGCGATTATTAATATTCTAAGCAATCGGGAAGATAGTAAAGTTGAAAACAAAAATGTGACTAATACAAAATACTTAAATATTCGAGACTTCATTTTTCTTAAGTAACATTAGTCATTCAAAAATATATCTTCGATTTTAGGGTATTGGAGGTGGCAACCAAAATGTCACAAATTAAACGATGAGAGGAAGGGATTTCGCAAAAAGTAAACATCTTTCACAACAAGAAATTAGGTTCGTTCTTTCGTGTAATAGTGTCGTAAATGAGTCGGAAGAACATGTTAATTATTGCGACGGAACCTACTTCCACCTGTTTTCGAGGGTGTAAGATACAAACAGTTCCCAGTTTGAAAATTATTATAGTAAGTTTTCTTATCAATTCATAGTAGTATTTTGAGAGATTATAAGTGAAATTTTATAAGTTTTAATTATTTTATATCTGTTCATATCTGTTTATTTGCTGCTGTGTTTTTGAAAATTATTTAAGAAGGTTATCATGTTCAATATAAATATTATGTTTCGGCTGTGGGAGACTTCTATGTTGTTGCGTACATCTGGCAACTTTAAGTAATTTTATTAAATTCTTGTAAACAGATTGAATTTTTGAGAAATATTTACAGGTATTTACCGTATTCTAGTAACTAAAATGTCAGACATTAAATTATAGTAGGTAATCTGTTTAAATCTAGGAATGTACACAGTTATTATATTTTCTTGTTTCAATCATTTAACTCTTTTTGTATTCCAGTTTTTGCTAACAGCTCTCATAGAACACAGGGGCTTTGATCGAATAGCAAATATATCTGTATTGCACAGCACATATTTCTTAATTATTGGTTAAACCAAATATACTGCAGGAAGTATTATGGGTTGCATATAACAACGCGGACCCAAATTCTTAGTAATTTTTAGTTTATAGTATGGTAATATGTTAATTGAGACGAGAGGGGATATCTCTTTTATTAGCTAGCTGGTAGCAGAATGGCCATTTCTGTAGCAAATTCTGTAGCAGCATATACTTTGACTTAAAGTTTTTTTGATAATCATTCAGTCACGAGTTGTGTCACTTCTGCTGTTATCAAACTTTCTCTTAGTGATTTATCTAATAAAAGAGTTTTGCTGGCAATAAGTGATTATAGATAATAGATAGCTAATTATATAGATAATAGATAATAAATAAATAATTTATCTACCTAATAAACAGGAGGAAAAACACTTCATTCGTTTGATGGTTAAATGCCTGCTAGATTTCATAAGACCGATAGTCCAGTCAAACATAGTTTAGTCAAGTTCAACATAGTCTAGTGAAATTCCGTTTAGTCAAGTCCAGTTTAGTCCAGTCAATCCAAACCAACAACAAAACCCTAGCGTTATACAGGTTAGCCAGACGTCAAACCACGTCGAGGAGCCGTCTGTGCTCGGAGAGGCTGTTAGGAAAAGCTACCAGGACTCACCAGGAGCCTTCATCCACTCTCTATCCATCGTCAGGAGGATTGGTGAGATTCTGAGAATTTCATTGATATTTTTTTTGTGTAATATTTACTGTATAACTTTCATTGCACAATATATTTCTTTTCTTTTAATGATAAATTAATTAAGCTATAAATATTTTCCTTTGGAAATTGTGATAATATTACTTAATATTTCTATTTCATAATTGATAACATTATTTTATACTTTTTATGTCGATTAAATTCGTTGATTTGTTCTTGTATTGATGATTTCTCTAAGGTTATTAATAAATATGTCTCTTTTATTCTAAAATTCAATTTTTCATTTTTTCTGTTTGTCTGTCCGCCATAAGATCAAATCTTTCCACGGCGGTTGGTTTCACCATCACAGGGGTGGCAGTAACTCTTAAATTTTCCGTGGATGGCGCTCATAATTTTTACATCATTTTAAGCTACCTCTGAGTGTTGGAACAAACTAGCTAGGTAAAATATCACAAAAATATTGGTTCACCCTCTAGCTGATTTAAAAAAATATATATTAATTGAACGCCCTACCCTGGGTTTTTGTAAAAAGACATTTAAATTCTATTAAATATTTATTCCTACTCTCTCTGAAAAAAACATTGATAAAATTTAATTTAATAAACACTTAGTTCAGCAAATAAAACACTCAAATGGTTTTTAAATTTTCACTAATGTATTATGTTATTCTTGTGCTCACATCTGAAGAGGTTAATGTGTAGCGAAGAATTGTCATGTTGACATAATACATCAGTGAAAAATGAAAAAACATTGTATGTTCCGACTTCATATACTTTGTGACCCATTTTGAATGGAAACACCCCTGTAAAAAATGTGTCTATTATGTGATTTTAACGGGGCTTTTTTTAAAAGATACGCCATCGAAAGCTCTAGTTTAAGACAAAAATTTAGAGATAAATGTTAATTTTCAAGACCTACTATGATTATTTTTCAATGTCAAAAATGGATCTTGATTACGATTTATTTTTTATAAAATCTAGGTATACTTACCACTGGATTCAGAAACATCTCAAATGGTAAATCCAACATTTCGTGAAAAATATTAAATAATGACAGATTTATGACAAAATTAATGTAGGTAATATTTTATAATAACTTTTACTTGATTTTTTTTCTAAAAATCGAAGTAGCCCATGAAAAATAAACAATAGAGAGATAAATCAAGTGGATAGTTTTAATAAATATTGTCTTTTTATTGAGTAATGACAGATAATAATAGTGGAAAACTAATTTTAAAGTCAGACGTCAAATCTTTAAAAGACGTATATACTCAGAGTATATTGTTATTGAAATTATAAAATTGATCAATAATATTATCATGTAATGGTTTATTAGTTTGAAGTTAAAATTATGGATACTATAAATGTAGTAGAAAAAATTGAACTTGTGCACCTTAGATTAGATAATGACAGAACTTTGGGAGAGGTATGTGAGATATTTAATAATAGGCACCCGAATAGGCACATCACTGAAAGTACCGTTTCTAAAATAAAAAAAATGTTTAATGAGTGTGACGCTGTGACAAGGCGTATTATAAGAACGGATAATGTACAAAGAAGACCCAGGTATGAGCACACCGTTTTAAATTATTTTAACAACAATCCAAACGCCAGCTTGGATTTTAATTTACCTAGAGAAAATATTCACCGATACCTTAAAAAGAATAAGGTAAAACCATTCAAACCCAAGTTTTTACATACGTTGGAACCTGGTGATGATGAAACATGGATGGAATTTTGCTTGTGGGCTCAAGGAGAGTATCTTAATAACAGAAATTTTTTAAAAACTACTTTATTCAGCGATGAGGAAACTTTTACTACAAATGGGGTGGTATCATCAGAAAATTGTAGGTTTTGGGCTACAGAAAACCCAGAGTGAGTCACTCACGTAAAAGACAATATTCCCAAAAAGTTAATGTTTGGTTTAGGCTACTCAATGAAGTAATCATTGGTCGTTTCTTTTTTGAAGGTAATATGAATAGCATGCAGTTTTTACAGTTCCTAAGAAACGAATTTTGGAATATGCTACATGAACTTTTAATAGAAGAAAGAGTATATCTACACTTTTAATTAGATGGCAACCCTGTCCATAATGCCAGAGTGATTACCAGATGGCTTAATGTTAACTTTCTTAATCGATGTCCCCGATCCCCGGACTTAACACCGATGGACTTTTTTCTATTGGGTTTAATAAAATCTAAAGTTTACAGGTCACGCCCGAGTAATAGAGAAGATTTGTGTGCAAGCATAAGACAAGCTTGTGCAGAAGTTACCCAGTAACAATTACAGAATATCGTAAAGAATATTAAAAAACGATTCGACAAGTGCATCCACATAAACGGCGGCCTTGTAGAGGCTTCAAAAATTTAACATGAATTGTATTATCGTGTTGTAGTTTTAGTGTAATGTTGCAATGTGTTGTTATTTTGTTTATTAAATACCTGATTATTATTACTTTCAATTATTCATACATGTTTTTAAGTCAAATATGATTAAGTTTGTTTAAAAGACAATATTTATTAAAACTATCCACTTAATTTATCTTTCTATTGTTTATTTTTCATGGGCTACTTCGATTTTTAGAAAAAATCATGTAAACGTTATTATAAAATATTACATTAATTTTGTCATAAATCTGTCATTATTTAATATTTTTTCATGAAATTTTGGATTTACCCATTTGATATGTTTCTGAATCCAGTGGTATAGTTATATTTTATTAAAAAAATCGCTAATCAAATTTGTCCATTTTTGACATTAAAACAAAATCACAGTAGGTCTTGAAAATTAAAATTTATCTCTAAATTTTTGTCATAAAATAGAACTTTCGATGGCCTATCTTATAAAAAAAGTCCCGTTAAAGTCAGATAATAGGCACATTTTTTATAGGGGTGTTTCCATTCAAAATGGGTCACACTGTATATATACTATTCCTAGATAAATTCATTTTTATATTTCAAAATATAATAATCCAATAGTCAAATGTTTCTTCTTTGATTTACGCTTTGTTGAGCTCAATTTCAATAATTAGTTCAAAAGTTACAACAAATTTGGCGTAGCGCGTCCGAGGCAGCGCGCTCTTCCCGCACCGTACCGTGTGTCGCCACGTTCCATTTTCGTGCGTTAAACAAAAAAATCTGGAGCCTACATTGTTGATCGTGCAAGAAAACTTCATATGCATTTTTTATGTTAAATTTCCCGTACTTTCGAATGGCGCTATTAGTTATTTTTTTTTAAGTATTTTAAGAGATACTTGAGAAAAACTGGTATCTTCCAACTAATTTCTTTAATAACAACACTCAAGGACTATTGTTGATAACTTTTGTTATGTTGTTCCTGATATGTGCAGAGATGTATTCTCAAAAGTTACCGCTTCTCGGAATTTTTGCGAATTGAAAATCTGTATTGACTCCACTAACAATATAAAAGAAAAAAATGGGAATTCAGTCTCTTATGGAAGTAACAGTGCAGTTGGAAATATCAAATATGTCACAGTTTTTGTTATAATTATAACACATTGAGATATTTCAAATCTTCACTGCACAATATCAATAAAAATAAAAGAATGACTTGCGATTTTCCAAATCCTTTACTATACCCAACTGATAGGATGATGTAGCAGTAAACTAATAGATTAATAGCGTTCATCAGTAAAAGCTAAAGTAACTCTATTAGTGTGTCTGGAGGACGCGAAGCGGGCGATTTTTAACTTTATTTTTACTTTATAGCGACACCAGTTAAAAGTTAAATAGCATCAATTAAGTCGAGATGAGATGGGAAAAGTAAAGACTGGACTCGCCGTAACGTCCACTGGCACTAAGTAGATGGAGGGACGGCTAGCTATCTGCAACCTCCAAGTTTCTGCTTGCATCAGCTAATGGATGTCAACGTCTAATGGATGATATGGGGTTTTGTAAAGTTTCTACTTTGGATTGGCGAGGATATAATTATTTAGAGCATAATTTTGGTCGGTTTTTAGAGTCTATAAAAACAACATCCTCTACATACATTCAAATTACATGCAACTAGCTACAGCTTTGTTTGATGATCCTATTTGGTGCACAGTGCTCGTTAAAAAATAGAATTTTTTTATATGTAAAGAAAGCAACATTTCCATGATATGATATATTCTTACTCATCATATGTTATAAATAATGATACATTGCCGTCCTATATTTGTCATGTCGCAATAATTAAAAACATATATAAGATATAGTTATTTTGAAAAACACGTTTTATTTCAATGGTAATTTCAAGATACAATAACGTGTAGTACATTTTCCAATGAATATAATTGATCAGAATCTGAATAAACTAGCTAATCAAATTTATTTTTCTCAACCTATATTTAGAGTAATGAGATAAAAGTTGGTGGGGGTAAAACAACGGTTTCGACATGGAAATGGCCATAGTAACGGAATATTATTGACCAAATGCTATCTTTCGTTGAATATTACAAGAAAGATGCCAACGAATCTTACATCTCCCATAGTACGAAACATGGCTCAATTATCATGGGATAAATTTCAAACACATAAATAAAAAACCGCTACCTAAGGAATCACTACTTCCACATCCACATTTCTCATCCCAGTCACTTTAAACAAAATATTTTGACTAAATTTGCACTTGAGTATGTATGAAAATGAGTATGAAAATTACTGGTCATAGTATTTTAATAATTTTTGGGGCAAATGTCACAGAATAATATTAGAAAGAATTCTGAGAACTTAGTTTCTAGTATATACACCAAATCCCAAGTACTCTTACAGCATGCATTACTTCATTTTCCCCATTTACCTCTACTTACCCCCAATCCTTCAACGGCATCGTGTCAAAATATAATTTAGTTTCAGATGTCGTTATAATACACACGTGTACCAAATTTCAACTGAAAATCTCAATTTAATTTTATCAACTCTTTTAATAAGGGTGTGGGGGTGGTGGGGAATGGAAAATTTTATAAAAAAATATTACAAAAATCTGAGGCCCTGTCTTCTAGTACATATACCAAATTTAAAGTGTCTATACTGTTACCAGCTTGCTTTACTTATTTTCCCCTATTTAACCCCGAACCCTTCAACGGAATAATCCCAAAATATGATGTAATTTCAAGTTAATATCCCATCAACCCCTTTAATAACACAGGCACACAAAAAGTCCTGATACAGAAAGGTGAAGTACCTTCTGGTACGTTTTTCGGTGTGCTAAAAACGAGTTTCAGGTCAGAACTAACCCATCACCCTTAGATCTCGCCCCAGCACACCCTAGCACCCCCCCCAAATGGTCAAATTTTCACATCATATTTTTATATGATGTTGAATTTTTATTCAACATAAATATCTCATTCTACTTTTTTTGGTGTGCTAAGAACGATTCTGAGGTCATGATTTTCCCATCACCCTTAGATTTCCCCCAGCACCCAACAGCCCCCCCCCCACCGAAGTGTCAATGTTTTATTTTATATAAAAATTAAAAAACAATAACTCATTCTATTTTTTTGGAGTAGTGAAACCGAATATGGCAAACAAAAAGCAGTTTTAATTTTCCTATATCCCCCGGGATTGCGGCCAACCCCTTCATCCCCCGCGGTTTTAAAATTTTACTGTATTAATAGGCGAGCGGTTCACCCCTAAAAAGACGCTTAGAAATGCGAGTTACCGACTAAATTTTTTTAATAAAAGACTTCTACTTGAAACTTTTTCAGCATTGTAGAGCATATTTTTCTGACAATTTACGTATCTTTTGCATAATTTTTTAGGCGGTCCTTCAATAGTTATAAACAAAAATGTTGTAAAAAAAGAAAACTTAATAAATCGCTCTAAAAACGTTTTCTATAATAAAAACCGACCAAAATAAACACTTTTTGTCTCTTGGCTTTTTCTCGAAAAATGCACGGTTTCCGAGATATGGCCAATTTTTCAACAAAAAAACGCGAAAATAGGCGACCTTTCGGATTTTTTTTCTCAATAATTTCTTAATGCACAGTAATTCTGCATGCGCCAAAATAAACGGCAGTTCATCTACTACAGGTATGATTTTTTTTGTGTGGAATTATGCTCATTAAGATTAATTAAAATTGAATTTAGGAAAGTACCATTGAAAATAAAAACAATAACAAAGCAAATAACATGGCGGCCGGGGGTTAGGGAAGCAGAAGCCGCGCGTCTGCGCAGATGACGCGCACACGACCTACTCAAATCCAAATATCTTATATTTTTGATTGATTTCACATTTTCATTTATAAATATGCACCTATTTCTGATAAATCATGTGGTAAAGCACAAACTTTGCCAATCAAACGAACTTTTGGTGGATCGCAATGATTTTTTAGTGTCTGAGCTTTCTACGTGGTCAAAGCTTGTTTTTCTTTTTACAGAAACAATTTTGTCGATGTCCATAATTAGCCAGCTATGTGAGACATAAATTACTTTATTTATATTTATAAACTATTCAAATCAAATTTCAAAACAACTTACCCAACTTACATTTGGAACTGCACAGTAACAAACAATTGAACGAACACGTTTATTTTTTACTGGTTGTATTAAAATAATTTTGTAATGTTTATAAACTAATAAACATTTAAAAGACTCAGAGTTAGTGTCATCGGCGTCGGCGTCGCGAACAAGTTATGACTTGTCTAGCGCGCTGTGCTCATGTTTTAGTCTTCTGCCGAAACAGAAGTCATTTGAGCACAAAAAATAGTCTTCTGCCGAAGCAGAAGTCATTTGAGCACAAAAAAAGTCTATATAAGAAAACACTTTTTCTCAGCGAGCAAGTAGTGATCGATCCTTCAAGTAGTAATGTTCCAGCCTTCAGCAACTAATAGTCTTCTGCCGAAACAGAAGTCATTTGAGCACAGACGCCAACGCCAATGCTGATGAGGTTATCCCTTCCTCTTGTGTTGTAACCAGACAGTGTGTTTTAATTGAGTTTTATTGTGTTGAGTGTCAAGTGGCAATGCATACCCGGAGTGGCAAGGCAGTAGGCACTGGGGTCGAGAGCGACGTCTCCACGTCGGCCCCCCCTCACTGCACGACGCCCCTCACAGCATCTGACCACGAAGTACTCCGCCAACACGACGCCCTGACAAGGGGTACGGGGGTCACGCCCGACGTCTCCACGACGGTGGCCCCACACTGCACAGCAAGCAACACAGCAACCCGGCTCGGCGAGGTAAGCATGTCCTCTGATTTCTCCACAGGCACAAGTGCTACGCATGGCGTCGCGACGACGGCGCCCCACTACTGTGCGTCGCCAGGCTCCGCGCCTAGGCATAGCGAGGCAGGACTCGCCACCAACATGGGACACGACACTGGGGTCACGCATGACGTCATCACGACGATGCCCCCTCGCTGCATGGCACGCAGCGCAGCCACCTGGCACGAAGCCCAGGCAACAAATATGGAATGGAGTAGCAACGATTCTCAGGCGATGCCCCATTACTGCATGGAGCGCAACGCAGCATCGTGGCATGGAAACTCGGCGATGGAACAGAGATTGGGTGGTGATGATGATATGGTGATGCCCCCTCGCTGTATGGTGGACCCAACAGCATCCCGGGCCAACGACGATTCCTCGACGCTGGGAGATCGCCGCTTCGCTGGATTCGCTTCCACACATGGGGAAGCCTCCCACTCTGGCTCAGGGCTGCCCAGCGGTCAGTACACCATTGCTGCCACACCCGACTGGCCCCAACTCTTCAGCGACGCCTCGCTGACACCTCGCCGCCAGCTGGCCACCCCTCACTGCATGGTACCACCAACAGCAACCAGCCCAAGTCCAAGCACGCCGCCCAACGCACAGTACTTCGTCACGCCTACCTCGTCGGCCGGCGCCTACCACGTCACCCCGCCGTACCAGACGGCAAGACCTAGTGCTACGCCCCAAAGACAAATAGTGCTCCAAAACCAAACGACTGGAACGATCCCAGTCCCCTCTGCCGCCATAACGGACCAACCCCAACCGAGCTTGGGACTACCCAGCTATGAACAATTAGCGCAACTCCTGGCTCTGACCACTTCAAACCTAGCCTCCATTACCCGGCAGCAAGAAAATTGCCGGCCACCCATTACTGCACGTAACGAATCACAGCCGTACGCCACAGAAAAGGCTAACTTACGTGGACATGGCGACCAACAGCGTGAGGCCAGATCTTTCCGGAGGGAAGAGGATCCACGACGACCCGACTATACAGATTCTGGGGAAATGAACACCCAGTGGCGCCCAACACAAAACCTAGCAGAGAGCATGACAAGACTAATGGAGGGAAGCGTTCAAGCCGCAATACACGCAGTGCAAGGTCATCACAGGATGCCCACAAGAAGGATGAGAGCGCTGCCCACTTACTCAGGCCTGGAATGGGAGGATCCAGTCAACTTCCTGGACGAGCTCGAGGAGACGATGCTCCATGAAGACATCCACGGCCGAGATAAAGTGAGAGTGGCCATTGAACAGCTCGAGGGTCAGGCCAGACGCACCCTGGAGATGTGGAAGTCCCACAACATCACATACGAGTTCTTAAAGGAAAAGCTCTTGCGGCAGTTCAACGACACTGCCACCCTGGGGAAGCTACGCTCCAGGTTACACGGTGAGAGACAGAAAGACGACGAACCCGCCGCCGTTTTTATACAACGCAAAATTGGACTCTGGCTGAGGGTAGAACGGTATACGCCGGAAGAAGAGATGGTTATGGAGGTGCGCGAGCTCCTGCGACCGGAACTAAGATTCGCAACTAGAAATGTCCCAGTGGCCACGATGGAAAGCTTGAGCCGAGTGGCTGAAAACGCCGAGGGTGACTACAGGGAATTTCAGAGGCAACTCCGACCGCTGCCGAGGCCAGCCACCATCCCGCCTGCGAGTAATACTACCAATAGTCTACCAAAGTGCCGCAAGTGCCCGGGATTTCACTATCACCGAGACTGCCCCACCAACCAAACTCAGTCAGAGCCCCAGCAAGGCAACCCCAATTTCCGCGGACACGACTCCAACCAGCGAGCCAACCCCAATTTCCGTGGACACGACTCCAACCAACAGGGAAACCCTAACTTCCGCCAACAAAATGTCCAGACAGGGGGTAACAACTTCCGAGGGCATGGCACCAACTTAAACAACCCTAGCCAACAAGCAGGTCCAACCAATAACCCAGGCCCAGGACAGACATCCACGGCACCACCACAGCACAGAAGTCAGCCAACCACACGGCAAGAACCCCGCAATGCACCGCCATCGGGAAACTCCCAATGGGTCGGGCAGAACTAGGGCGCCCGGCCCCACTGCTGGAAATTAACAGCCTAGAATTGCCAACCAAGACAGAGGACGCAGTGCTGCAACAACCAGCCACAACCTTGGTGTCTCCACCACCGACCAAGAAGAATGAGCTTGACGAAGCTACAGCCAAGCAGGAGCAGGACACGTATCAACCACGCCCGTTGACACCACGGCAACAAAGCAACAGAGCCGCCGCCTTTGCTTTCCTTTGCCCGGGCCGCCTGGACAGGCGGTCACCAGTCAACACCGTGAAGCAAGATGCTACCTCCCTCAGCTCAGACCAGTCAACCACGCTCATTCCTCAGCCTCAGCCAGGTGAACAGGAACCCAAGGAAGTGGCTAGTATGGACGCCTTCCCGGACCAGCAGGACGCTGGACCTTCCTGGAAGGATAACAGGTCAGTATTGCCAACCACTGCCCCACTAATAGCCTCTGTATTCCTCGACAAGGTATTCCCGCCAAGTCAAACCCGAGATGTCAGCACGAAGCCAGCTCCCCCGAGGTCACCTCCACTCGGCCTGCCAGGCCCCGAGCCGCCTCCCAGGATTCAGTCCAGCCAGACTGACCTGCTCAAACAACCTCTGCAACAAATCACGGATACCGATGATGACGATACCGAAGATGACGATCCCGAAGATGACGATACCGAAGATGACGAACCCGGAGATGACAATACCGAAGATGACGATACCGACGATGATGACAGCAACGACGAGGATGACGATCCCGAGGATCCAGGTCATCCAGCCCCGCCAGAACCAGCAGCACCTGCTGTCACAGGACACCAGCCCGCTGCCCCAGAGCCAGCAGCACCCGCTGCCCAACAGCCAACCACGCCTACTGTCACAGGACCAGTAGCGCCCGTTGCCCAGAAGCCAGTCACGCCTACTATCACAGGATCAGTAGTGCCCGCTGCCCAACAGCCAACCACGCCTACTGTCACAGGACCAGTAGCGCCCGTTGCCCAGAAGCCAGTCACGCCTACTATCACAGGATCAGTAGTGCCCGCTGCCCAACAGCCAACCACGCCTACTGTCACAGGACCAGTAGCGCCCGTTGCCCAGAAGCCAGTCACGCCTACTATCACAGGATCAGTAGTGCCCGCTGCCCCAAAGCCAGATGCCAACGCACAAGTCTACATCCGTGGACCTGGTACCTACTTCCGTGGACATGGCGACTATCTACGTGGACATAGCACCACAGCCGCCGCTAAACCAAAATTTCCAGCCCGCCGACTGCCCCCAGTCGTGCCTGGTCCATCCACTTCAGCCAAGAGGAGACAAACAAACAAGAATGAGAAGTCCCCGGCGCTGTCAGCCGCACCGCCGCCGCCAGCAGACCCTGGGCCTTCTACGTCAAGACAAGAGCAGCCGCTCGACACGACGCCCATACTGTTCCCGATGCCGTTCTGGGCGAAGGCCGTGACCACGCCTGGCCACGACCGACAGCAGCCATCCGCCAGCCAGATGCCTGTCCCAGTCCGGACACGAGTATTCGTCAACTCGAACGCCAGCCCGAGCTCAGCCGGCTCCGGCGCACCGCTCCAGGATCCCGCTACCTTAGCACGTAGCACAGCAGGACCTAGCAGCCCCCACGAGGCGCTCCAGTATCTCACTGCCTTAGCCCGCAGTACAGCAGGACGTTGCAGCCTCAATAAATCGCTCCAGTCTCCCGTTGCCTTAGCAAGCAACACAGCAGGACGTTGCAGCCTCACAGGTTCGCTCCAGAATCCCGTTGCCTTAGCGAGCAACACAGCAGGACTTAGCAGCCCCCAATTCGCAACAGGATCAGGCAGCCCCGGGCGTCGCGGAGACGACGTCCAGAAAAACGAAACGTGCGATAATATACCATTGTAAATAATTCAACGCCACAGGGCGAAAACTTTGTTCAAACTAGAATACATTTATGATTTGTCACATAAAATACTTTAATTTTAAATATCTTGTTTTACCTAAAATATCTTAATGGACCTATTATTAGTTACTTATATAAAATATCTTACCACACTTAATCTTAGTCTATATATGTTAAAATATCGTAGTTGTTGAAATATCTTAACACTTACTCTTAGTTTATAGTTTTGAAAATATTGTATCCACTCACTCTTACATTATATAATTGAAATTTTTGAACTGAACCATAACCTGTATGCCTTTATTAATGTTCAATAAAGTCACAAAAAAGGGGGGTGGTGTCATCGGCGTCGGCGTCGCGAACAAGTTATGACTTGTCTAGCGCGCTGTGCTCATGTTTTAGTCTTCTGCCGAAACAGAAGTCATTTGAGCACAAAAAATAGTCTTCTGCCGAAGCAGAAGTCATTTGAGCACAAAAAAAGTCTATATAAGAAAACACTTTTTCTCAGCGAGCAAGTAGTGATCGATCCTTCAAGTAGTAATGTTCCAGCCTTCAGCAACTAATAGTCTTCTGCCGAAACAGAAGTCATTTGAGCACAGACGCCAACGCCAATGCTGATGAGGTTATCCCTTCCTCTTGTGTTGTAACCAGACAGTGTGTTTTAATTGAGTTTTATTGTGTTGAGTGTCAAGTGGCAATGCATACCCGGAGTGGCAAGGCAGTAGGCACTGGGGTCGAGAGCGACGTCTCCACGTCGGCCCCCCCTCACTGCACGACGCCCCTCACAGCATCTGACCACGAAGTGCTCCGCCAACACGACGCCCTGACAAGGGGTACGGGGGTCACGCCCGACGTCTCCACGACGGTGGCCCCACACTGCACAGCAAGCAACACAGCAACCCGGCTCGGCGAGGTAAGCATGTCCTCTGATTTCTCCACAGGCACAAGTGCTACGCATGGCGTCGCGACGACGGCGCCCCACTACTGTGCGTCGCCGGGCTCCGCGCCTAGGCATAGCGAGGCAGGACTCGCCACCAACATGGGACACGACACTGGGGTCACGCATGACGTCATCACGACGATGCCCCCTCGCTGCATGGCACGCAGCGCAGCCACCTGGCACGAAGCCCAGGCAACAAATATGGAATGGAGTAGCAACGATTCTCAGGCGATGCCCCATTACTGCATGGAGCGCAACGCAGCATCGTGGCATGGAAACTCGGCGATGGAACAGAGATTGGGTGGTGATGATGATATGGTGATGTCCCCTCGCTGTATGGTGGACCCAACAGCATCCCGGGCCAACGACGATTCCTCGACGCTGGGAGATCGCCGCTTCGCTGGATTCGCTTCCACACATGGGGAAGCCTCCCACTCTGGCTCAGGGCTGCCCAGCGGTCAGTACACCATTGGTGCCACACCCGACTGGCCCCAACTCTTCAGCGACGCCTCGCTGACACCTCGCCGCCAGCTGGCCACCCCTCACTGCATGGTACCACCAACAGCAACCAGCCCAAGTCCAAGCACGCCGCCCAACGCACAGTACTTCGTCACGCCTACCTCGTCGGCCGGCGCCTACCACGTCACCCCGCCGTACCAGACGGCAAGACCTAGTGCTACGCCCCAAAGACAAATAGTGCTCCAAAACCAAACGACTGGAACGATCCCAGTCCCCTCTGCCGCCATAACGGACCAACCCCAACCGAGCTTGGGACTACCCAGCTATGAACAATTAGCGCAACTCCTGGCTCTGACCACTTCAAACCTAGCCTCCATTACCCGGCAGCAAGAAAATTGCCGGCCACCCATTACTGCACGTAACGAATCACAGCCGTACGCCACAGAAAAGGCTAACTTACGTGGACATTAGTTTATGTATTTTTGCATGCTACATAATAGTAATTTTAATTTTTATTAATTTTTATTTAATTAATTATTAATTTTTTTTAATAGTAATAGTAGTTTTTAATGTTTACTCTTACTGGAAGTACTAAAGTCGTCGTGTGTAAACTTGTTCGATTCGTGTTTAATTTGAGTAGGTCGCGTGCGCGTCATCTGTGCAGACGCGCGGCTTCTGCTTCCCTAACCCCCGGCCGCCATGTTATTTGCTTTGTTATTGTTTTTATTTTCAATGGTACTTTTCTAAATTCAATTTTAATTCATCTTAATGAGCATAATTCCACACACAAAAAATCACACCTGTAGTAGATGAACTGCCGTTTATTTTGGCGTGTGCAGAATTGCTGTGCATTCAGAAATTATTGAGAAAAAAAATCCGAAAGGTCGCCTATTTTCGCGTTTTTTTGTTGAAAAATTGGCCATATCTCGGAAACCGTGCATTTTTAGAGAAAAAGCCAAGAGACAAAAAGTGTTTATTTTGGTCGGTTTTTATCATAAAAAACACTTTCAGAGCGATTTATTAAGTTTTATTTGTTTTACAACATTTTTGTTTATAACTATTGAAGGACCGCCTAAAAAATTATAAAAAAAATACGCAAATTGTCAGAAAAATATGCTCTACAATGCTGAAAAAGTTTCAAGTAGAAGTCTTTTATTAAAAAAATTTAGTCGGTCCATGCTGTTTTTATGGGGGTGAACCGCTCGCCTATAATATCTCACTATATTTTGGCACCTGTATTAGAAGAAGAAAAAACTACCACGGGTCTCAAACCTATCAAAACAAACAAAAATTATATAGTAAATGATTATTTTTAATTGTTAAAGAAAAGGATTTCTATAATACACAGATAATAATTTTGTGACGTGCTTTCTTCCAGTTGCCTAGCGCATAGGCAAGTGGAAGCGTCACTTTGGCGCTGAGCTATATTTCGGTTAAATTCGGTAATCTCGAGCGCCACTTTTGCAATTTTTACCTGGGGCAAAGGTCCCACATTAGCCTCCTAAACGCAGCCTGTTGCAGTAGGGCTGGGATAGCTACAGTGGAGACACGGTATGTCCAGGGGTCCGGACGGCAGATTAGACTTTCACTCACATTCAACAGTAAAAGGCTGATGTCGGTAAATAACAAAGTTTATTAACATACAATGAAATTTTACAAAACAATAAAAAAAACGGTTAGGTACCAAAATACGGAGTTTCTGATAAATACAATAACGCAATAGGGCGCCATTTTGTGACGTACGGGCAACCAGGCGGGTCAATAGCAGTGGTTAATGAAAAAATATGTTTATCACATTTGATAAGTCACATAAATGATATATTAAGGGTACATCTATTGTCTAGTGACCTACCTCTCGTTCTATCTTCTTGCAGTAAAGTTATGTAATCTTAGGCTGGAGTTGTATAGACGGTATACAATCCTTCCGAACGGAAAGCAGCGACTGTCTTGTTTATTAAATGTTAGGCCATGATACTATGAACATTGCAGTGTCATATTAGGAAGGTAGAAACTTTCTACTATTCTATAAAGGAAAGAAAAATTTTAAAGGGGAACTCGTTTCCTGGCATCGGTAATTGGTCTCAGTAGCGGAAATAGGTCGACGTTAAATAAACAAATTTCAAAAAAGCTTTGTCTATGAACTTTAAACAAATAATATTTCATTCGTCACTATCAGAGTTTTCAGAACTTGAATCGGTATTTAATTAATAATAATTGGATTGATAGGAGGTAATATAGAATATTCATTTTCCTTCTTTATCATATGAGATACACACTTCCTCCATATATCGCTTTTGCCTATTTCGTCTACTATTATCTTTATATTATTTAAGACAGACTCACTTAATTCTGCGGATTGATTATATTGACGTAGACTTGTTTTTACATCAGCCCACACCATTTGAATGGGGTTGAAAAAGCAATAATATGGAGGGAGACTTAAAACAGTATGATCCTGTACTTCAAAAATGTTTTCAATGGCATATTACTTTTCAAAATTTTGCTTCCCAATCAGTTCTAATAAAGTATTTTTTATGGATCGATGATTAGCGATGCGTGCTGATTCCATAACTACCATTCGTTTGTCCAATTTTTTGTACCTAAAACCGCAATCGAGCAAAACGTTTCGCAAAGTAACCAATGATTTATCGTTATAATCTGGATAGTCGCTAATTATTTCTAATGTGGGCACCTTCTGTTCATTGTAAAAGTCATACACAAATAGACGAATGACATCTTTGGACGCGACAAGTTTTTTAAGTTTTTGTCTCTTTTCCGTTTAATAGACTGATTAACTACATCCCCGGCTCTAATAACCCTATAAATTGTAGTACGGCTAAATTTGGTTAATTCACAAATCCTCCTCACAATTTGGTTATATGAAGAATCAATGTTTTCGCATTTTAAACATGAGTAAATATTCAAAATAACCCTTTGAGCTTGAACGTGCAAGTCTTTATTTTCGAATTCCGCCTGTATAGGCTCAGTATCAAAATCGTCCGTTTCGTTGTCACTACTATCGAAAGGCCTCCACAATGCCATTAATTGTTTACAAAAAATCACATAAACACAGTAATAAAACTAATAATGTGTTCAAATATTCACTAGAATTAAGTAATTTATAACGCTGCCTGGCTGTACTGCACTGCCTCGTACAGATCATACGATACAAATAGTTCACACGTATTTTTTGTTTTATATATTATGGCATACAAAAACTCTGAACAAGGGTGGTGTTGACAAATCAAATTCGCTAAGCATCTAATCCCACCTATATTTCTATGTGACAGGCGGATCAAGTCCACGTGGACTGTAGACGAGGAGTGGTGAATATAAATCTGTAAAATTCTGTGCTCTCTCATTCAATGTGAAGCGATATATGGACAATACCCCGTAAGATCCTCTAGTTCCGTGCTGTTCCAATTGAGTTCGTAAATACTATACACTTATACATACAAAGCAACAAATTGCATTGCCAAACTAATAGAAGTATTAGATAATAAATAAATTCACTTAGGCGCACGCACTACATTGTCTTCTATCATTTTATTGATGTATTTTTAAATAAAATACTAGAACCTACACAATTTTTGTATACCTTTAACAAAACACACTAAAGCTACACAAAATGCGAAACACCTAGTAAAGAATTTCAATATCTGTTTGGATTGTCAAATACACAATCGCTAGACTTACATTGTTAGTGTTATTGTTTGCGTAAAACACAGAAAGGCTCCAGAGCAGACGCCGCGCCGCCTAGCAATTTGTCTATCATTTGCTTATTTTATTTCACCTCAAAAGTTTTGACATCAATTGGAGTTGAAGAAGAGGTATTTGAATTTCAATCACACATGATTCCCCCTGAGCAATGCTGAAATATCTTGACGTTGACACTTGAAATGCGAATTTGTTTTATTTCGTTCGCTCGTAGCGCGAGCTTCGTAAGAGTGCAAGGCTATCTACGATGTCGATATCGCGTGCATATCCCTGAAGTGGTTTTTCTACTATAGGTCGCAGAAAATCTATTTATTCCGAGCTGTAACTCAATTTGCGATATTGGTAACTACGTGACTAGTTATATTGTAAAGGAAAATGTAGGATGGTGAGTTTAAATAAAATTTGAATACAACTCGTGGCAATATTATCAGCCAATCTGTTAGGAGGACTTTTAAGAGACTTCCGTTCGGTAGATCGGATCGCGATCAATTTTCTATGCGGCATATAAGCATTCTTTACAGTCATACGCAAATTGTAGTATTTGGAATAGTTTAATTGAGCGTTTCTGGGACTTTCCAGAACCAATCACGTAAATTCAAACTTCAACAAAACCGCTAGAGGTCCAACAGTTAATTTTATCTCGTTATATACTCGCGAAAAAGGAAAATTAACCTAAGCTGAACAACTAACCTTCACTACATGTACAAGGTGGGCAACTCAGAATGGAGGCCGGCCATATCTCAGAAACCAATCATCGCACAAGTTTAGAGAAAAAATTACCTTGAGTATAATAACCCTGAAAAATCGCTGGAAAATATTTTCGAGTTTCTAAAATGGCCGCTAGGGGGCGTAACAGCCATAACGGAATAGAAAATTAGGGTTTTCTCTGAATTCTACTTAATTGACATTCAAAATATATGCATCATTTATTTATTTATTTAAATACAACCACCCAACAGAAAACCAATTAAATTTATATAATTGTGGCACATTCCATAGGATACTCTTCGCAGTTTTTTTGTAAATAATATTAGTTTTAGACACGTTTTTTAAAGGGTGGGAATGTTACACTAGTAAGCACCAACAGTATAAGTATTATATATACTAAATTCACAGTACGTCACAGAAGAAACAAATTACAATTGTCATACTAAGAAAAAGCTGAGTTTAAATATATATACACATCACATAACTCTAAAAAAACATGTAAACGGCAATGCGGGAAATGGCGTTATACGCATAGTAATCTTTTAATTGACGCAGGACTACAATTAAATATATCCAGCTCATTTTGCACCGAATAATAATTTTTACACATAAAATGTATAGGTGAAAGTTTCAGTAAATTTGTTCGGGGAGTAGCAAGATAGAATGTTTCACGATTTCTGCTTCCTTTACGAGGTACACGAAAACACAGTCGCTCTAAAATAGACGGGCAAACAGACATACTGTAAATAATTTTATGTAGAAATATTACAAAGCGTGCTATTCTCCTATTTTCTAGACTCGACATATCAAATCTGTCTAACATAAGGTTTTGTGAATAACCAGTTGTGGGATAAATGCCATCTTCAGCACAAATTCTTAACAAAACGACGCTGAACGTTTTCAATAATTTTTAAATACGTAGCATATCCCGGGAACCATACCAGTGAGCAATATTCTAATTTTGTTCGCACAAAGGAGTAGTACAATAATTTCATAATGTCCGTATTATTAAAACCCTTACAATTCCAGGTACACGAAAACACAGTTGCTCCAAAATAGACGGGCAAACAGACATACTGTAAATAATTTTATGTAGAAATATTACAGAGCGTGCTATTCTCCTATTTTCTAGACTCGACATATCAAATCTTTCTAACATGAGGTTTTGTGAATAACCAGTTGTGGGATAATTGCCATCTTCAATAAAACACAAATTCTTAACAAAACGACGCTGAACGTTTTCAATACTTTTTAAATACGTAGCATATCCCGGGAACCATACCAGTGAGCAATATTCTAATTTTGATCGCACAAAGGAGTAGTACAATAATTTCATAATGTCCGTATTATTAAAACCCTTACAATTCCTTATTAAAAATCCTAGGCTTTTTAAAGCTACAGTTAAATTTACATGTTCATTGAAACTTAGACTTCTGTCAAGGGGCACCCCCAGATCTTTAATTTTATCAGGTCTTTGTAACTCCTGGTTATTTAAATGATAATTAAAATTAATGTAATTGCGGGCTCTACAAAATGTAAATGCGCTACATTTGGATACATTGAGAGGTAGTTGATTTAGCAGACACCAATCATTTATCTTATTCAAGTTATTTTGAAGCTTGTCACAATCTTCATCAGTTTCAATTATACAATTGATTTTTAAATCGTCCGCATATAACAGGCCTTCAACGTCAATATTTGACAATGTCATTAATAAAGATATTAAAGAAAAGCGGTCCCAGTACAGATCCTTGAGGGACACCCGAGCTAGCCAAGACGTCGAATGACCTGAAACCATGGTATTCTACATACTGCCGCTTATTTCCTAAATAGGAGGTAATTAATAGTAATAGTGCTACTGATAGTCCGAATTTGCTAAGCTTTTGTATCAGAATATCATGATCCAGGCGATCAAACGCCTTGGAAAAATTCGTATAGATAATACCAACCTGTTTGTTATTATCCAATTTTTCAGAAACGTATTGCGTGACACAGGTGAGGTTAGTCTCGGTGGATCTGCCTGATACAGATCCATGTTGGTTTGTTACAATTTGATCTTGCACGTGCCTTGTTAGTGGCATACTCAAGGTAAACTCAAAAACTTTCGCAAAATTGCAAATGATTGTTATTGGCCTATAATTCTACGCGTTATTTTTGTTGTCTTTTTTGTACACGGGACATAAACGAGAATATTTTCACACATCTGGAAATATCTGACATTTTAGGGATAAATGAAAAATTATTGTAAGTGGACGAGCAAAAATGTGTGCACAGTTTTTTACTATAAAGGCAGGTATATTATCAGGGCGCTTGCTCAATTTAGGTTTAATTTTCTTGAGAGATTTCAGCACGTCCAATTCCGAAAAGGTTGTTACATATAAATTACTACTATTTGCCTCACCGCAGGGGGAATTTTTATTACTACTTGTATTAGGATTTAAATAAGCTGCTTGAAAGACGGTCGCAAATGCATTAATAACATCTTGAGGATTTGTATGTTGAACATTATTATATAGAATATTGTCTGGAATTGAAGAACATCTTTCTTTACTATTTACATACGACCAAAATTTTTTCGGATCATTTTTCAAGTTACCCTGTACATTAAGTAAATAATTGTTTCACATCCTGTTTAATTTTCTCTCTTATATTCCTTAATTTGTTATAATAATAATAGTTTTTCTTTGTTTATATTTTTTCTAATAGTATTTTTCTTCTTTATGTCTCTTACAATATTATTTGTATTATAATTCCAAGACAATTTCGAATCTCATTAGTTCCAATTTTCCTTGTATCTTCAAGAATGAAGTGGTGGGGAGATGCCAAAAAAACATTTTTTTTAATGTCGATTACTCCGATTAACCTTAACGGAATTTAACAAACGTGGTCTCATTAAAAAGTGCTTTTCTTAGTCTGTCGAGGGTTCTTTAAGCTGTTTTGATTTAATTATAACCGTCGCCGCTAGAGGGCGTTATTTGACACGTCAACAAATATCTCACATTTTCTAAAAAAATTTAAATGGAATGGTATGTTTATTTTTACACGGTAAAATAGAGAATTAAAAGCTTCAGATGTCAGCGAAAACCGCAACTCGATAACTTTTTCTAACAATAGATATTAGCAAACAATTTTAAAATTATGAATTATTGTCCGATCTTGCCGATGAAATTTGCAAAAGTAGCTGTTGAAAACAAATAAGCTGTGAAAATGACACAATGAAAAAGCTACATGTATCGAACATATTTAGTAGATTATATATTACATAATATAAAAATTAGAAATTAATAACAATGACAACAAATCTAATAGTAATAACAATAAATAATGTAACAAATCAAACGTCCAAAAAAGTACACGCAAGAACACATTACAACACATAATATCGTCCTCGATATCGTCGTATTATTGTCATAATATTGGAGAAAAGTCCGCACTAGATGCGAGGCGAGACGTCCAATTTCAGGGTCCTTGGATTATAAATGTGTGGTGTGGAGTTCTAGGAAGATAAATAATCGGGTCTTTTATTTTCAATGAAACTCTTAATAGAGAACGTTATCTTTGTTTTGAAGAAACGAATTGCTACTTCTTTTAGAAGACATACCTCTACCAATTCGTCGTGATATGTTTTTCCAACATGATGGATGCCTGGTGGATTTCTCTTTGAAAGTTCGGGATTTCCTAAACCGGGCATATCCTGACAGGTGGATAGGGTGTGGAGACCTATTCCATTGGCCAGCCAGATCCCCATACTTGATTTGCCTAGATGTTTATTTGTGGGGGCGAATAAAAGATCTCGTTTTCGCCACCAGATCCACTACAAGGGACCACCTGATCGAAAGAATAAGAAATGCCATTCAAAGTATTTCGATGGCAGAAGTAGAGACTTCTGTTAGAGAACGAACTGTTGCATCGGAAATGATGGACGACATTTTGAACATCTAGGAATCCACTAGTTACATTCTAAATGTTGTAATGTCTTCTTGCGTTTACTTTCTTGGACGTTTGATTTGTTACATTGTTTATTGTTATTACTATTAGATTTGCTGTCACTGTTATTAATTACTAATTTTTATATTATGTGTATTCTACCAAATATGTTCGATACATGTTGTTCCTGCATTGTGCCATTTTCGCAGCTTCCTTGATTTCAACAGCTACTTTTGCAAATTCCATTGGCAAGATTGGAAAATAATTCATAATTTCAAAATTTTTCTTAATATCTACTGTTAGAAAAAGTTATCGAGGCTTACTGCATTCAATCAATCTTGTCTAAATGTTATTTGTGGCATTCTCTTAATTTTTTTCCTTCTTCAATTCTTTGGGAATTTCACTGCCACATGTATGTTTTCTTTCTAAGCGGTGCTAGGGGAATCTACAAAATATATCACAATTAACCAGTATGTTACTGGTAAAAAAACCTCTACGCCCGTGACGTTTACGTCAAAGGATCAGTTAAAGGTTGGTTTTGATAAATAAACAATACAAATAAGTATGAAAACTTGAAATTAAATATTTCGCCGAAGTTTCGGAAATCTACTCTGTTTCCTTTCTCAAGGCTTTTTTTGAAAAATCTTTTTTGCTGTGTATGACAAATACACAGCTCTAAGAATGTTTGTTATATTCAATATCCATAGATACTTACTATTTACATAGAACTGTTGATATAGTTAACAGTTTTTTAATTTCTATACAATGTTAAGTTTGTGAAGTTCTTCTTTTAACATTGGCAGCAAAGTTGTACAGACATCTACGGAACAATTCGACACGCAATTATCCTCATTCAATAATATTATCGCGGATTCTTTTAAAAAAAAGAAAAATAAAAGAATCCGCGATAATATTATTGAATGAGGATAATTGCGTGTCGAATTGTTCCGTAGATGTCTGTACAACTTGGCTGCCAATGTTAAAAGAAGAACTTCACAAACTTAACATTGTATAGAAATTAAAAAACTGTTAACTATATCAACAGTTCTATGTAAATAGTAAGTATCTATGGATATTGAATATAACAAACATTCTTAGAGCTGTGTATTTGTCATACACAGCAAAAAAGATTTTTCAAAAAAAGCCTTGAGAAAGGAAACAGATTAGATTTCCGAAACGTCAGCGAAATATTTAATTTCAAGTTTTTATACTTATTTGTGTTGTTTATTTATCAAAACCAACCTTTAACTGATCCTTTGGCGTAAACGTCACGGGCGTAGAGGTTTTTTTACCAGTAACATACTGGTTAATTGTGATATATTTTGTAGATTCCCCTAGCACTGCTTAGAAAGAAAACATACATGTGGCAGTGAAATTCCCAAAGAATTGAAGAAAGAAAAAAAACAATCAATCTTGTTTTGGGTATTTTAAAATAACGTGCACAGGCCCATCGAGAGGGGGTGCTTCCCACCGGGCCCCAAATTTTCGAGGGGGCCCGGATTCTAGAAGATGAAGATGCATATGTATAAATTTTTATTGCATTTGCACTAGTTAAAGCAATAGTGGTATACTTCTTGGTAAATTGGAAGAGGCAGTATATAAAATTTTGATGTGAAAAACTGTAGTTGGTTAATTTCTAGCGAGGTAAGTATTTCGTTGTCAGAAATACCATCCCCCGTTCTTCGAAATCGCAAATGAGATAAATATTGTACTGTAGGGAATGCCGCCTCCTGCTTATTGAAATTATATTGATGAGCGGAGGAAGAGGGGCGCGCATGTTACTACTCCCGGGCCCCGATTTTCTCTCCATGGCCCTGAGCGTGCATTATTCAATATAAATTGCGGCAATGTAGCATTATTTAAATATGCTCTTAAATAACCAGTAGTGTACTATAGTCCAGTCAACGGAGCGCTAAAATGACCAAAATCTCTAACTTGAATGCTAGTGAATGAGTTTTGATGAAACCTTGTGCAATGTGCTTGTAATAACGTTAGTTGTTTAGCTATTGTCTGTAATAAATACAATAAAAAGTAAGAAAAAAAGAAAAGTTAGTTGTTTAATTACCTATTTTATCGTGTAAAAATAAACATACCATTCCATTTAACTTTTTTAGAAAATGAGAGATATTTGTTGACATGTCAAATAACGCCCTCTAGTGGCGACAGCAACAATCAAATGAAAACAGCTTAAAGAACCCTCGATAGACTAAGAAAATCACTTTTTAATGGGACTAAGCTTGTTAAATTCCGATAAGGCTAATCGAAGTAATCGACATTTAAAAATGTTTCTTTGGCACCTACCTTCCTACCACTTCTTGAAGTTACAAAAAAAATGAAAAGCTGAAATGATTCGAAATTGTCTTTGAATTACGATGCATATATTTTCAATACCATTTAATTAAGTAAAATATAGAGAAAACCCTAATTTTCTATTCGTTCATAGCTGCTATGCCCTCTACCGGCCATTTTAGGAACTCGAAAATATTTTCTAGCGATTTTTCAGGATCACTTTACTTCTGGTCATTTTTACCCTAAACTTGTGCGATGATTGGTTTCTGAGATATGGCCGGCCTCCAGTCTTAGTTGCCCATCCTGTACAAGGCTTCTTAAAACTGTTAATCAATTCGCAAATAAAAGAAAGCCAACCTAACCTGAAAATTAACCTCTAGTATAGGCTTGATGTTAATTTTACATAAACGTTTTAAGACATTTAACATAATACAATAAAAAAAAGGTATAATACTATAATTACTTCCACATCCACGTAGTGGATTGGAAGTATAGTAATCGCAAAAAAATTTTCAAAAATTTTTATTCGTGAAATAGGTTTAGAATGTCATGAAACGTCGAGATTTTAAATTTGAGCGAAAAAAAATTTTCTGTCTGTCTGTCGGTCTGTCTGTAACTTTTTTTTTGTCCGCACGTTTTCTCCGGAACGGTTTGAGATATTGACTTGAAATTTTGTACACGTATATATTATGACGAGATCTGGAACTGGATTGTTTTTTGAGGAAATCCAGTGAAGGGTTGGGGGTTAAATAGGGGAAAATAGGGAAAAATAAGTAAAGCAAGCTTGTAAGAGAACAGACACTTGAAATTTGGTGTATGTACTAGAAGTTAAGGCCTAAGATTTTTTTATAACATCTTTCAACCCCCCACCACCCCTACCCCATTAATGGGGTTGACAAAATAAAGTTGAGATTTTCATTTGAAATTTCGTACACGTATGTATTATAACGACGTCTGAAATTAGATTATATTTTGAGATGATTCCGTTGAAGGGTTGGGGGTTAATTTGGGGTAAATAGGGGAATATAAGTAAAACAAGTTGGTAAGAGTACAGAAACTTGAAATTCGGTATACGTACTAGAAGCCAAGGAGTCAGATTTTTTATAATATTTTTCAACCCCCACCACCCCTACTCCAATATGAAAAGGGTTGATTAAATAAAATTGAGATATTCCTTTGAAGTTTGGTACACGTATGTATTATGACGACATCTGGAACTAGATTATAATTTGAGATGATTCCGTTGAAGAGTTGGGGGTTAAATAGGGGTAAATAGGGGAAAATAAGTAAAGCAAGCTGGTAAGACCACAGAAACTTGAAATTCGGTGTATGTACTAGAAGCCAAGGCCTCAGATTATTTATAATATTTTTCAACCCCCACCACCCCTACTTCATTATTACAAGGGTTGATAAAATAAAATTGAGATATTCATTTGAAATTTGACACACGTATCAATTATAACGACATCTGGAACTAGATTATTCTTTGAGATGATTCCTTTGAAGGGTTCGGGGTTATTTAGGGGGAAATAAGTAAAGCAAGCAGGTATGACTACAGAAACTTGAAATTCGGTGTATGTACAAGAGGCAAAGGCCCCAGATTTTTCGATAATTTATTTCAGCCCCCACCACCCCTACTCCTTTATTCAAGGGGTTGATAAAATAAAATTGAGATATTCACATGAAATTTAGTACGCATATGTATCATAACGACATCTGGAACTAGATTATATTTTGAGATGATTCCGTTGAAGGGTTGGAGGTTAAGTAAATAGGGGAAAATAAGTAAAGCAAGCTGGTAAGACTACAGAAACTTGAAATTCGGTGTATGTACTAGAAGCGAAGGTCTCAGGTTTTTTTATTAGTATTTTCTATTTCTCCCCACCACCCCCACTCCCTTATTAAGAGTTGATAAAATTAAATTTAAATTTTCACTTGAAATTTGGTACATTTATATATTATAATTATATCTGAAACTAGATTATATTTTGACATGATTGCGTTGAAGGAGTGGGGTAAGTAGAGGTAAATAGGGAAAAATAAGTAAAGCAAGCTGGTAAGAGTATTGCAACTTGAAATTCGGTGTATGTCCTAGAAGCCAAGTCCTCAAATTTTTTAACAATATGTTTCAACCCTTCCACTACCCTTACTACATTATTAAAGGGGTTGATAAAATAAAATTGAGATATTCACTTTTAATTTGGTAGACGTATGTATTATAACGACATCTGGAACTAGATTATATTTTGGGATGATTCCGTAGAAGGGTTAGGGTTAATAGGAGTGACTAGGGGAAAATAAGTAAATCAAGGTGATAAGAGTACAGAAATTTGGGATTCGGTGTATATACTAGAAACCAAGGCCTCAGATTTCTTTCTAATATGTTTCAAACTCCACCACCTCCGCTTCATTATTAATGGGATTGATAACATCAAATTGAGATATTCACTTGAGATTAGTACACGTATGTATTGTAGTGACATCTGATTGTGATGCCTCCATTGAAGGGGTGGGAGGTGAATAGTAGAAAATAAGTAGGGTGAACTAAAAACTTCATTTTTAACGTATATGGTAGAAACCAACTCCTCAAACTTTTCTATGACATCTGCCCCAAATATTATTAAAATTCTATGACCAATAATTTCCACATACTAGAGTGCAAATATAGTCAAGATGTTTCCTTTAAAACGACTTGGATGAAGAATCTGGATGTGGAAGTAGTGATTCCTTAGACAGCGGTTTTTTTTTTTAACAGACGATATATTGAATCAAAGGAAAGGAAATATTTTTTTAAATCTTATTGCTGCCTCAGTAAATATAAATATCTGTATCTGACAACTCCACGCTACTATAGTTGTAGGATAATTTCAATAATATACAATTATGAATCCTTGAAGTGAGCAATTAAGCGTTTATTATTTGTTGTTGATAATGGTGCTACATTTCTATTCATTTTTAAGAATTATAGAAGACATGTAGAAAAACCATTTTTTAGATGAGAAAAGTCGTGTAACACTTTTTTTATTCTCCTCCTCGAAGCACCACATTTTCTATTGTTCAATATTTCAACTCTTAAATTAAGATCATCATACGCCTAACACCCTGCATAAATTATAATTAGAAATTACAATACTTCGAGTCTAAAATATGCTACAATCTACTAGCTATGTATTTTAAAGTATTAATTTGATTATGGATTGTCAATACTTAGGATAAAATTATTTTATTAATTATACATTCTTTAGCTTTGTCAAATTCGGTTTGTATTCTTTGTGTTGAGAGAGATATTTCTGTGTTCGCACATTCAGTTAAACGCAGTATTTCTTGATTCAGTTGTGTTTGAATTTCCAATCCGTATGCCTCTATTATTGGGAAAATACGACGAATTTCCTCATTTGTCGCTATGATAATTCCTACGCACGAGTGGGGAGCTGGATCTCCTGGACTCAAACATCCCTTGTAGCTGTCCATCAGTTCCTGATATTTATTTTTATATACAACTTGTTGTTTATCGAATCCAATAGAGAAAATATTTGACCCCAAGAAATTTATGGGTGCTAGACATTTTTCGCTGTAATCTCTGTAAAAGTCGTCCACATTCGGCATTTGCATATTTTGTTCACAGTCGTCGAATTGAACATTGATATTTTCGGCATTTCTTTCTATTTCATTTAGACGATTATGGGAATAAAGATATACATCATTAATTCTGCTTTGCACGTTGTTAGTTATTGGGAAAATTTGGCTTTCGAAGTCATTTAACATTAAGATAAAGTTGGGGTGAAGTATTGTGTCTTTGAGATTTTCCAATGCTGCGTCTGTGCTTTCTATGTCCGTAATATTGTAGTCGACTGGGAAGGCCAGTAAAATCTGCAACAGAATTTAATTGATAATGAAATTAATTACAATGGTAAACGAACGGTACACCGTTATTTACACTAACTAACCGCTGTTTTGTGGCGGAAACCATTTTTATTCGATTTTCCATGTCGTATTCGAGAGCTAGCGTCCCAGAAATTTGCATTATCTGTAAAGCGATAGAATGTGCCTTAATAGTGTTATGTATTACAACCCCTTGAAACTAGAGATTGATACGCCTATGCCTAAATAGTGAGTGACTGCAAACTTGTAGAAAGAGATAGAATTTTCTAGAGTGTGATGGGAGAAGATTCTCGATTGATCTAGAGGCAATTTCAGAGTATATAAGGCGCGATTACCGGCGCAGAAGAAGAAGTTTATTAAAAAGAAGTTTTATAAAAGTGAAGAAGTTGAAAAGTGACGTTCGGTAACAAAAGTGAGGTTAAATATCAAGTAAACAAAGTGTAAAGGTTATTTTGAAGTATTGTATAGTAAGTAAATTATTAAATAAAGTGTTTATCTCTTGTTGAAATTATTTTAGAACCCACGGATTCATACAGGATTTTTCCTAAAAGGTGGAAATACGTAACAATAGGTTGTCGATAATCCATTGAATAATCGCCCATTAGTTTGCCGGGCTGGGGGCTCTTGCCGTATCGAATATCCGATTTTGCCGTCGCAATTCACGACATCGACAAAATGCCGATCTTTCTTTTTCTGTAGAGACATCACGCGGTCTTCGACGTATTTATTTAGACAGTAATGTTTGGAAATTCCATGTTTTCAGCTTTTCGCTAAAAGACAAACTACTTATAGGGCTTGAACCAAAGTTTAGACAAGCTCTCAATTGATGTGGCGGGGAAAGAAATACTTCGCATGCGCAAGATCAGGAGTTCGAATCTAACCGGAAAAGAATGTTTAACTTTTTTTACCCCAATATTTTGGTTGTTTTTGTATTTAAAAATATGGTTTTTGATACACATAAATTAGACAATAATAAGCTACTTTTAGACTAACAGGAATGAAAGTATCGGTTCCGGTTGAACCGGAAGTGACATCAACTTTTTTTTAACAGAATGACTACATTTTTTTGTGGTTTCTCATTAAGCATGAATTTCTAAGTGCAACAGTTTTTTCAGGCGTAAAAAATTCCAAAAAATAAGTGAGATACGAACAGTTTTTTAATTTTTTCAAAATGGCCGCGTCAGATGAATGCAATGTAGGAAAATTACTAAGTAGGCTATGGAAATTATTAGTAAGGTTGTAGACTTGTCTGTAAAGCAGAAAACAGTTGTTTGAATTACTGATAGGTACCAGTATATTTAGTTTCTTTTCAACAAAACGGTATTTCGTTTTCATTTTCAACTCCGTAGGGGTCCTATGGAATTTTTTTTAATGAAACTGTGCTATTTCTTTTATTAATCAGAAATAATGATTCATAAATTACGATTTTTTCGCCGTTAATCATTTCTTAATGATATCCTTCGTAATAATAAAAGTATTTTTAAAAAGTAAGCGCCAACAAATCATTTTAATAAGGTACCTATCTACATTTAAATCCAAAATTGCAGATAGCCATGAAAATGACAGACATTCGCAACAATTGAATTAGTCTTGACTTACTCACTAATTTTCTGAAGCAAGTGTATTAAAGTTGTTATAAACAAGAAAATTAATATAAAATGGCTGAAAATTATTCAAGAGATGAAATAGTTGACATGATCATTATTTATGGAGAGACTCGACGTCATGCAACTAGAGCACAAAGTCTGTATGGACGGAGATATCCAGAAAGAAGACAACCTCCGAGAAACTATTTCGCCCGGTTGGAGCAACAATTTAGAACTGAACCTAATGTAGAAATCGAAGAAAGATTTATTGTGGATGAAGAAACGGAAATTAATGTATTAGCTTTAGTGCATGTTGACTCAACCATTTCTATAAGACAAATTGAACATGAATTACCAGTTTCCAAAGAATCAGCCAGAAAAAATTTAAAGAAACACGGCTATCGTTCTTATAAATATCAATTGCATCAATTTTTGTATGAGAATCATTATCAACGAAGAATGTTGTAATTGGTTGCAGTTACGCCAATTAAGAAATGAGAATTTTATCAAAAATATTTTGTTCACTGATGAATCGAGATATACAAACCTTGGGTTATTTAATCGAAACAACACTCGATATTGGGCAATTGATAATCCTCACATTATGAGACAGGGGCGGTTTCAGGAGCGGTTTGACTTCAATGTTTGGTTAGGCGTACTGGGCGACCATATCATAGGTCCAATAAGTTTTAACGAAACTCTAACTGGACCAAGATATCTAGAATTTCTCCAAAATATAATAGTTCCACAGATTAATCAAATTCCCAATACCCATATTGACGAGGTTTACTTCCCACAAGACGGGGCTGGACCACACAATGCTATTATCGTTAGGGATTATTTAAATCAATTATTTCCAAGTCGTTGGATGGTCCAGTCAGATGGCCTGCAAGATCGCCTGACTTAACCCCACTCTATTTTTTTATTTGGGCGCATTTGACAAATAGAGTCAACATGACTGCTCCAACCACAAGGCAAGATCTGGAAGAAAGAGTTCGACACGAAATTGCACAAATAACACTTCAACAATTACAGAATGTTAGACGTGCAACGATAAGTCGCGCTACTCTGTGTATTAATCATAACGGTGAACAGTTTGAACAATTTTTATAATGGTTTATTATAATTTAGGTTTTAAACAGTTTTGTTATTCTTGGTAATTTATTCATGGTTGTAACGTTATACCTATTAAAATTATTTCTTGTTTAATTTATGTTTACTCTTTAAAAATACTTCTATTATTACGAAGGATATCGCTAAGAAATGATTAATGGCGAAAAAATTATAGTTTATAATTCATTATTTCTGATTAATAAAAGAAATAGCACAGTTCCATTAAAAAAAAATTCCATAGGACCCCTACGGAGATGAAAATGAAAACGAAATCCCATTTTTTTGAAAAAAAAACTAAAAATACTGGTACCTATCAGTAATTCAAACAACTGTTTTCTGCTTTACAGACAAGTCTACAACCCCACTGATAATTTCCATAGCCTACTTAGTAATTTTCTTACAACGCCTTCATCTGACGCGGCCATTTTGAAAAAATAAAAAAATTGTCCGTATCTCACTTATTTTTCGGAATATTTTACATCTGAAAAAACTGTTGCACTTAGAAATTTATGCTTAATGAGAAACCATCAAAGAAATATAGTCATTCCATTTAAGAAACAAAAGTTGATGTCACTTCCGGGTCTATCAACCGGAAGTGATATTTTAATTCCTGTTAGTTCAAAAGTAGCCTATTGTTGTCTAATTTATTTGTAACAAATGCCAAATTTTGAAATACAAAAATAACCAAAATATTGGGGGCGTACATTGACTCGTGGCCACCCGGTATAGATAATATCTGAGTAACAGATTAAGGCCGAAAATGTAAATAGAAAGGTAAAGGGCATATTCTATCCATTTACAAATAGTACACATTTCGTGACGCTAGCTCTCGGTCTATTATGAGCAGACCCATACCAAAAATAGTATTTTTAAGCTGTAATTAATTGTTATAAACAATTATGCTATCAGGTAATAAGTTCAGTAAGAAATAATACCATCCATTCCACATGAATTTGTCCATTCAGGTAGAGTTTTATACGAAAAAATAAGTGAAATTTGCACCGGTACGGTAACTGTAAAATTAATGAGTTTTCCCTGAAACTCCGTAAATAAAAATGAATCCTATTTATTTGGAAAATCATCATTTTTTAAATTTGAATATAACATACAAGCAGTAAGGAAGTGGCACAATTAGATGAAGTTATTATGAAATAATATGATAATAAACAATAAATTAATTAATATTGTCACGTAAAAATCTGTAATAGTGTTTACATAAAATTTTCCTCTTTGACACATTTCATTTAATTATTTACTAATTTTGGATGACCACTTCGTACATTTTTATAATAAAAGTATCCGATTTTTCTCAGATATATCTAAATTGAATATAAATATTTTATAGAACAGAGAATTCTACACAAATGAAACGGAATAACTCCGAAAACAGTAATTCTACTACAAAACGAACGAGGGTAAAAGTACCAAAAACGCTGCAGAATGTTTTTATGAAAAAATAATTTATAAAAATTGTGAACGTACCTTTCAAAATTTTAGCACATGTGTACTCTGAATAATACAAAGATTCGGATGAAACTACTATAAGAATACCTTTATTCTCAATATTTACTTAAAAATTTCAAAATAAAAAATTTAAAAAAGAAGATCGGATCCACCACCAAGAATCTATAAAAAGGAACGACAATTAGAGAGTGCTCACATGAAAATGGGTGATGCTTCACTTTATTCCCGATTAAAATTATAATTTAATTTAGCAAATTATTTAGAAGTATGTGATCGTCAAGAAAATGACTTTCATATTCGCCCTTCGAATATTTGTACCACTCTCATTATATGACTCTGTGGTTTACATTAATAAAATGCCTATGTCGTATTTTCTATCTATTATAGGCACTGAAATTTTGTCTTGTAATTGCGAATGAGCTTGTGACTTTTTCGTCAAATAAATGAAGCAGGAAAAAGGCGTAAAACCCAACATGAGACTCCGCCCCATCGATCTTTATCTGAGATGGTGCAAAATGTTCCTAAAGATATATAGAACAAAGTCAGGGTCACGGAAACTGACGCTTCTTCTATTTCCGGTCGTAAACTGGGACAGAAGAGCGCTATTTCCGGTCACCAAGATTTTTTCTAAGTTGAAAGAAAACCATTGGATTTTATGCTTTGGATAATTTTAAGCATTCTTTGACTCTTGGCATTTTATACCTAACCTCACTCTTCTCGAGATATAAGCGTTTAAAAAAGGTGCATTTAGGCTTTTTATTTTTCAGAAAAACTAGTATTTACAATTATTTTTGGGCGCTTATTATGAATTAAACATGTGGACTTCATATTTGAACAATTCTAAGCATTTGTTTGTCTTTTGACATTTTGACACAAAAAGTTTAAATACACGTTTTTGTGTTTTTACCGCTTATATCTTGAGAAAAACGTGGCCAGTTAAAAAATGTCAAGAGTCAAATAATGCTTATAATTATCCAAAATGTAAAGTTCACATATTTTATTTCATAGTAAACCCATAAATAATCGCAGCTACCTGTTGCTTGAAAAAAAAAGCTTAAGTAAACTTTTTTTTTATTTTTAAAGGCGTATATCTCGAGAAGGGTGAGGTTAGGTAAAAAATATTAAGAGTCAAAAAATGCTTAGAATTGTCCAAGATCTGAAATCCAACTTAAACAAAAATTGTTGTTGACCGGGAATGGCTTACTTCTGTCCCAGTTTACGACCGGGAATCGAAAAAGCACCAGTTCCCATGACCCTGACTTTGTTTTATACATCTTTAGGAACATTTTGCGTTGTCTTACATAAAAATCAGGTGGGGCGGCGTCTCATGTTGAGCCTAAATGCTTTATTTCCACGAATTTCTACTAAAATATCTTTCTCTAGGATAATTTAATAGATTAGATTATTTATAAGTAAAGAATACTGTAATGTTTATAGGGTAAAATAGAAACAAGAGAAGTGTTAGTAGTGAAGAAGTGGACTTGAATACTTACATTTATAGAAGAGCAAAAAATTAATAGGAAACAAATCGCCCTCATGTTTATCTACGTATCACAGCTTATTGTTTATCAACTGAATGTATTATTTAATTCTTGATATTTATACATTGAGTTCTAGATAAGATTGTTTGTAGATAACTTCTGATAAAAATTTAAAAAGATGTATTTTCAATCCTGGTAGTTTTAAAAGGGGAAAGGAACAAGGCACACCGTGAATTCAAATTCTTTATTTTGACAAAGGGAATATGTAAGAACTATTATTAAACTGCTGAAAGTCAAGACAGAACCTATCTGATGTATGCTTTAATAAAGTAAGATTATTCATACGTAATGCCCCAAGCGATTTCAATTTAGCAGTATAATTTTTTTTTATATGAAAACTTATATACGGTAATACAACGAAAACAAAATGTGGTATAAAAGCTCCATTTCATGACTCGAGTGTTTTTCACAGTTTGCTCCAATTTTATTTTCAGAGGACAACACAAATTTAAAGTGTAGATTATAAATTTTCCTAGTCAAAGTGGAAATCTCGAGTGGTTCTTAGCATGGCAATTTTTGAAGTATATAATAAAAGTTGATAGATCGTTTCTCCACTCATTTTTGCATATCTTTACTTTGATTTTGTTCAGTAGATGTATAATACAAATTCAATACTACTTATTATAATACAAGCACCGACAGATAATGAATGTTGATATCAGCTAGAAGTTAACTTCCTACAAAGAATAAATATCATTATTATGCCTTGGAGGGGTGAATCGGAATTTGTGTCCAAATCACTCTTTTAACTTATTATATTAAGCGTTTTGTCACCGAAATTGTGCGAGTTCAAACAATTAAGAAGGTTTTCGATGACATCGTACTTGTATCGGAAACTTAAAATTTATAGTGACATGTGCTTTTTTTTCTCCTAAATTACTAGTAGAGTAATTTTCTGTACCATTCCACACGAATCTTTATGCCTTTGTTATTATTTAACAATACTTATGGTGCTATTGGTTATTGCTAGAGTTATCACACCTAAGGTGTCTAAATCAGCCAGAAATTTTCAGTGGCAAGACGTTTGCTTAGCAGACGTTGTCTATTCAAGCATATCAATTTTTGTTTAAAAATACGTGCGAAAGGTAAGGAACTATTAAATACATATTTAATTTGATGAAATTGCACATGCTATTTTACTCGGAGGCAACATTAAAATGCCATTTACACAGGAACGTCTCTTAATATTTCAGATTATATGCTTATTTGTTGAGGGTAAAAATTTATTGTATAAATATTACTCTTTGACCAAGGATTTTTTTACTCTCAAATTTAAAATCTCGACGTTTCTTGATATTCAAAACCTATATTCAATGGCAGAGGTGTATTTGTCTTACGAAATGGATTTCCCGCCAACTTATCGAACCCATCCCGTGTGAAGTTAGTGAGTAAAACTGATTATTTATGTCTCGCATTCTGTAACTGATTGACTGGAAATATTAAAATAATAATCAATACAAGAGGCCAACTGAATACAAGATACTCATAAGGGTACAAAATATGGAATGTCCGCAAGTCGGAACTTTAATAAAGATGAGACTAATAAAGATTAGATTCAACAGTTAATTTTTACCTTGTGATATACTCACTGAGACAAAAACCAACCTAACCATTGCCAATAAAATATTCTTTATTTTTTTTAGCTAGGGGTGAACAACTGAACATGTCAATTAGGTATTTGCTTCATTCCATTTATTTCATTTTTACAATAATAAATATTAACCCGACCCGTTACATATAATAGAAACTGCTGCCTAAAGAATCACTACTTTCACATCTAGATTTTTCATCCCAGTCACTTTAAAGGAAACATCTTGACTAGATTTGCACTCTAGTGTGTGGAAATTATTGGTCATAGAATTTTAATAATATTTGGAGCAGACGTCATAGAAAAGTTTGAGGCGTTGGTTTCTACCATATACATTAAAAATTAAGTCTTTAGTTTACCCTACCTATTTTCCCCTATTTACAACCTACCACGTCTCACCCCTTCAATAGAATCATCTCAATCAGATGTCATTACAATACATACGTCTAGTAACATCCAAGTAATTTTCTCAATTTTATGTTATCAAACCCATTAATAATGGAGCGGAGATGGTGGTGTTTATTAAATATTAGAAAGAAATCTGAGGCCTTGGTTTCTAGTACATACACCAAATCCCACATTTCTGTACTCTTACCAGTTTGATTTACTTATTTTCCCCTAATAACTTCTATTTAACCCTCAACCCTTCAACGGAATCACCTCAAAATATAATCTAGTTCCAGTGGTCGTTATAATACATACGGGTACCAAATTTCAAGTGAATATTTCAATTTTATTTTATCAACCCCTTTAATAATGGAGTAGGGGTGGTGTAGGGGGGTTTAAAAATATTATAAAAAAATCTGAGGCCTTGGATTTTAGTACATGCACCGAATTTCAAGATTCTATACTCATACCAGCTTGCTTTACTTATTTTCCCCTATTTAACCATATTTAACTCCCAACCCTTCAACGGAAGCTTCTCAAAATATAATCTAGTTCCAGATGTCGTTATAATACATGCGTGTACTAAATTTCAAGTGAACATTTCAAGTTTATTTTATCAACCCCTTCAATAATGGAGTAGGGGTGGTGGGGGTTGAAAGATATAGAATAATCTGAGACCTTGGTTTCTAGCACATACACCGAATTTCTAGTTTCTGTACTCTAACCAGCTTGCTTTACTTTTTTTCCCTATTTATCCCTATTCAACCCCCAACCCTTCAACGAAATCATCTCAAAATATAATCCAGTTAGAGATGCCGTTATAATACATACATGTACCAAATTTCAAATGAGTATCACAATTTTATTTTATCAACCCATTTAATAATGGATTAGGGGTAGTGGGGGGTTGAGAAATATTATAAAAAAATCGGAGGCCTTGGCTTGTAGTACATACATCAAATTTCAAGTTTCTGTACTCTTAGCAGCTTGCTTTACATATTTCCCCATATTTACCCCTATTTACTACCCAACCTTTCACCGGATATCTTCAAAAAACAATCCAGTTCCAGATCTCGTTATAAGATATACGTGTACAAAATTTCAAGTCAATATCTTAAACTGTTCCGGAGAAAGCGGGCGGACAAAAAAAAAAGAGTTACAGACAGACCAACCGACAGACAGACCGACAGACAGACCGACAGACAGACCGACAGACAGACAGACATACAGTTAGACCGACAGACAGACACAAAATTTTTTTCTCGCTCAAATTTAAAATCTCGACGTTTCATGACATTCTAAATCTATTTCAAGAAAAAAAAAATTGAATTTTTTTTTTAGGATTACTATACTTCCAATCCACTACGTGGATGTAGAAGTAATATGTACACGACTCGAGGTGCTGATGGTAAGCTGGAGAAATAACCCCGTACTTGTTTTAATTTTAGCAGTCATAACACATTCTTCAAGGTATCAGGATGTTTTCTGTTTCTGATTTAAAGCCAGGTTTATTTTATAAATCAGAAAGAAAATATTTTCAATGAGAGTACTTGGTTCCTGTTTCCAAGTATGTGGCGAAATCAAAACAGAACCATACTGTAAATAATATGTCAATCAATAACATTGTGAGTTCTAAGGTTGCCGTGTGCTCTACGATGATCGAGACATCAGCGGGGGGAGGAAGGGGATTTCGGAAGGTAGGAAGGCTGGCTGTTCTGTCTGTATCGTGGGTTGTACGTGTATCAGTTATGTTACCGTCTTTCCCTAAATATGGTAAATGAGTCTCTGATGTAAGAGTTTGTGGGTTCGTCTTGGGTCGTTGATTCATACGTTGGTCAAGTTACTAGTCGTTGCCGATAGTTGAATTTTAGTGGCGAGAAATATTTATGCTGCATCTTCTATGAACTTTCGATGTAGGGCATATCCGTAGCTCTATGTAGTTCAACTATCTGCGTATAGCGGTCCTCTCTTGATAGAAGTCGTAGTAGCCATTCATTTTGCGTCACCTGTAGACGCCGACACTGCGTTTCAGAGATGACGTTCCACGCCACGCAGGCATACATCAAAGGGGACGGAAAATTGTCTTGTATTGAGTCAGTTTGTTATCTATTCTAAGTTTGCTTCGTCTGTTAATTAGAGAGTTTAATTTACTGAGTGTTGCGTGTGTCCTGTTTATTGTCTTGGTAATGTGAGGGGCGAAACTCAGTTTTTTATCCAGTGTTACCTCTAGATATTTGACAGAGTTGATTGAGTTTCGCTCCTCAATTACCTCAATTACCAATTATTTTAAGTTTGGTTATTGTCCGTATGTTTATAAATTTTCTGTTGAAGGTCATTGTTTCTGTCTTGTCTTTATTAATTTTAATTTTCTATTTCTGAAAATAGTCCAGGAGCTTGTTCAGAGGGTATCACACTTTTTGAACATTATTCTGTGCATAGAAAGACTTGCCCGTAGAGCACGGTGTCGTCCGCGTATAAGAATAGGTTGGTGGTGGGATCAGAAGGAATGTCAGAGGAAAAAAGGTTATATAAGTGTAGTGAGAGTATGGCTCCTTCAGGGACGCCCGGCCCGCTTGTGAATAGATAGAGAACCATTCACTGAGACGGTTATGTTTCGTACAAGGATGTAATTTTTAATTAGACATATATTGTATGGGGGCAGGTTAAGGATATTGCTAAGTTTATATATTAGTTCGTTGTGCCAGACAGTATCGTAGGCCTTCCAGAAGCAAGAGAACGGTACATTGCTTCTTGTTATAGCTATTGTAGATGTCCTGCACCACCCTGCAGAGCGCTTAGGTGGTGCTGCGTCCAGCCCTACAGCCGAATTGTTGCGCCGGTATTAGCCTCTACTTGCTTACAAGCTTATTTAATATGCGAAGTATCACCCTCTCTGCCAACTAGGAAATAGTATTTAGGAGGCTGATAGACCTGTAACTCGAGAGGCTAGTCGGCTATAGGCGGCATATTCGGCTTTAGAATTGGAATAACTATTCCAACCTTCCACGTTTTCGGAAAATATTGCAATTTTATTATGGTGTTGATTATTATATACAATTTGACATATTGCCTTCAAAGGCAAATTTTTGAGGCAAATGTTTGGTATTGTATCCTGGCCTGGAGTTTTTAAGTTTGGCAAGGTTTTTAACACTTTGCGCATTTCTTTAGGGGAAGTAGAAATTGTCCGTGCGGTGTTCGTCACGTGGTCGCGAAACGGCGAGTAGTTTGGTGTTGTCGTGTTTGTCTGCAGCATGTGGTCAGCGAGTAACTCGGCCTTATCCGCATTTGAGTTGTAAGTTGTGTTATCTTTTCTGATTCGAATGTAACCTGAACAACTAAGTGTAAGTGCATATGCACAGTTTTTTAAAAACTATTAGAACTATTTCATTAAAAAGAACTTGCAGTCATTTGATCCTGAAACATTCCTATCCTAAACCGACCATCTTACATACTGAGCTATTCCATTCTTAATACATAACCTGTAAAACTGTAATACAAATCTGCGCCTGACACATTCCATACCTGAATTTGGCACCGAATAATATTCCGTACCCGCATATTGCACCCCATTACTGATTGGCTGGAAATATTAAATCAACTAATAGAAAAGGCCCTGGTGCCAAAACATACAGATTCGGAAAATGCAGTTTAGGGTATAGGAATACCGATGTAATTGACCACGCCCCGCTAGGTCCATAAATCGTGAAAGCAGAGACACACAATGAATTGAATTTAGTACGGCATGAACTAAGGATGGATGCGGACGTAGGTAATAATTTCTATACGAAACGAGAAAATATCTCTTCGACAAAAGCGAAGAAGTTATTTGTCACATTTTTGACAAATAATTTCTTCTATTGAAAGCATTTCTGCAGTTTCTTTTTTAGCCGTACATGCTATGGGAATAAAAGAATAATTCTTATTAAAACCGAAATAAAAACAGAACATTAAAATAAAGTTAAATAACTCGGAAACTAAAATCAACTAATAATTATAAAAAATAAATTATTCTTATTAAATTACAAAAATAGAACTATAAAATAAAATTAAATAACCCTCAGGAACTAAAATCAACTAATAATTATCAAACAATAAATTAATGAAGTAAGGATTCAAACAAACCACCTTCTTGTGCCAAACAATAGCCAAACCGATTATACAATGAACCTCTCATATCATTGATTTGGAACAATGCTTGCACAAAGTTGGATACGTTTTCCTCGTAATTCAACTAAATTATTGGCTTGTTCAAACGCGTGTTTGTACGCGGTTTCCTTTAAAAGCCCCACAGAAAGAAATCATGGTGTGCTAGATCAGGTGACTTGGGGGGCCATTTTATCATTCCCCTCGTAGCTATTAAACGATTGGGAAATGTTCTTCCCAGAAAATTAATAACAGTTAAGCTATTGTGACTTGGGCAGCCGTCTTGTTGAAACCAAATGTCGTCAAAGTTGACAGGAAGATTTTGAACTGCGGGAATTACTTGGTTTTGTAAAAGCTCTAAATATTTATTGCCATTTAAATTCCCATCGATTAGCAGTGGGCTTATAATATGATTGTCTAAAATTCCCGTCAAGACGTTCAACTTTTGAGGATACTGAGTTCGCACAACAACACTCAAATGTTTATTTTTTCGAGACCAATATTGTACTACGGATGGATTGTGTTTCCTATGTAATGAAAAGGATGATTCATCTGTAAACAATATATTCTTTAAGAAGTTTTCATTCTCATTCACTTTATTTATCATGATTTCACAAAATTCCATTCGTTTGAAATTGTCCTCGGGAAATATTTCTTGCGTTGTTTGAACTTTAAAACAACTGTACCCATTTCTTTTCAAAATATTTCTTACAGTTCTTTCCTTCATGTCAACTTCATCAGCAATTTGTCTGCTAGAACAAGGTTCACTAGTTTCAACTAGTGCACAGACATTAGTTTCGCGAATTTCACGTTCTTCGCTCATTTGTTGATGACGGGGTTCTGGTTGACAGCATTTTTTACAATAATTCACGACACATCCGAAATTCTCAATTTTCTTAATAATGTATGAAATTATGCTAGCTGGGGGGATTGGTCTGTGTTGATATGTCACAGTAAATAAATTTATTGTGTCATCAGTGGAATGGCCCCCGAAGTACCACTTCACAATTTGCACTTTTTCTGCAGTTGTATAAACACATGGCATTTTAATAACGAAATTGAGATTAATTTATTTTATTCCCACACGTCTAAACAGCTACGCTATTAAAGGAGGAAGGGTGCACTCGCGCTGTTCTCAACTCGTCGCGGTCAAGCGATGGACCAATGCCCAGGATTGTTTCTACGACAAGGCGTGGTTTATCTGCGCAGAAACAAGTTTACGTACCCAAAACTAAATTTGCTGAATCTGTATATGGAATGTTTATATACCTACGAAACAGCATATGCTCTCTAGTAGTCACATATTGTTAGCTATATACTTAACAACATGTTAATAAAATTATCATCAAATCAGTAAAATCCAGTAGTATATCTTAATCTTGTAGGTACTAGACTTTTTATCAGATAAAGGTTGGGACTTCCTACTATCGTTTTAATTTATGACCTATACTAATAGTCATCATTTGTTTAAGTGTTTTATTTATTATTTGTTCCTTTAGAGAACAAATGTTTTGAGTTGTACAGATTTCAATTCATTGTGATGATTCTCGAAATTAAGATTTAATCGACTTCTTATATTATCAGTCTCAATAACTGGAGTTGTCAATATTATCTATGTGCTTCCAAATACAGATTGTACAAATTAAATTATATTAGCATTTGTTGGAAATATAACATCGCTTTCAATATGTGCCTTTTGGGTGATTTTGACCTGAGTAAGATAATATTGAGGTGACTTCATGATTAGTCTCGAATCGACATCAACATGATGGAGGCTACTAAACATACCTGGTGTTCAACAGCATATAACAACATAATGTGATATAGTTAGAAGATTCTTTCTGTGTTAAATACAGACTCTGAAGGGTTTAGTTTATTGAATTATTCTTTTGTGGATAAAGTTATTACAACACTACAACGACGAAAGTAAGCTGACAAAGACATTGGACTGAACTGGGTCCTATCACCAATCAGTATTAACATCTATAATAGCACGTCATGCAAGCTATGCTGTAAAATTGGCTAGGTGAGACAGCTATGGAACTAAAATTTCAAATTTAAGATTTGTAGAAGATGGTCTTAGCTGCAACAAGTGAAGATAATCTCGATAATATTCAGAAAATGAGCCACATGGATTATTTTCAACCTATTTTGATTGTCTCTCCCGATTTTTCATTACCATATCCTTTCTTTAAGCTACTTTACTCTGATGAGGAACTTATAATCGCGAAACACGTGCCGGTAGTTACTTTGTTGTTTCTTCTTTAGGGTATGTGGCGCGATTTGATTTTTTATTATGTAGTATTTAACGTGTGTATAAGTCAAAAATATTTTTTTAAATAGTAATATTGATCTATGTATATTTCTTCCTTTTGATAACCCCACATAGAATGAAAATTTAGAACTGTATTTTTGGTACATTTTTCAAAAATTTATAAATTAGTCATAATCTGAAAAGGGCCCCGCATAAACCTTATGGGAATTGGGTTTCGGTAGAATGATCCGAATTTTTGGTATATTGTGGCTTGAGGTCATTCAAGGTCAAATTTGTTTTTTTAAATGGGAACTCATATTTTTAATGCAAATTCGGATTGTCTGACTAAAAATAGACTACTTCTGTTCCAAACATTTTTTCTCAAATTGTCGTTTTTTTTTTTAGTTATCCGGCGAGGAAAAATCAAAATTTCAGGACTTTGCGATTTCTATAACTCGAAAAAGAAGGAGTTTATACAAAAATTGCAAAAGGCGAAAGGAGATTGAACTTATCCCGGGACTATTGTCAATTTTTTTCGGAATTATCCAATGCCCTCTGCAGAAAAGAGCATTGTGTTGTTTTCAAGTGCATCAAAAAGGGCATTGGGCAATTCCGAAAAAAATTGAGAATAATCCCGGGATGATTCCAAACTCTTTTTGCCTCTTGCAGTTTTTTCCAAACTTCTTCTTCTAGTAAAAACATCGCAAAGTTCTATAATTTTGATTTTTCTCCCCATGTAACTAAAAAAAAATGACAATTTCAGAAAAATATTTCGAACAAAAGTGGCCTATTTTTAGGCAGAAATCCGAAATTGCAATACAAAATAAAAGTTCCCATTAAGAAAATACTAATTTGACCTTGAATGACCTTAGCCCTTTCACCCAAAGTCAAAGTGACATATACCGCCGAACTGCCCCCCCCCCCCCCCCCATTTAATTCTACAATTTTTGTTTGAAACATTTTTTCTTAGAGGGCTTATTACTACTCGATACATCCGAAAGTTTCAGGTTAAAAAAATCACCCAATAGTTCCTTGTCAATTGACAGCTGTCATCTGTCAATATCGTATATTTGATATTAGATTTAAATTCAGCAACCTCAAAAACATAAAATTAGGTATTTCAGTAACCAAAACATGCGTTATAAAAATGTTATAAAACTACTCAAAGTAGTAACTTACGATGAAGCTTTGGTGCCATATAGAAGCCAAAATACTGAGTATGGAGCATCATGGCCATGGAGACTTTTGTTCAGGAGTATGCACATAGTTCTGTAGTTTCTACAAAGTATAGGAAATTATTCGTCGTTTCAAATTTTTAGACTTTAACATCAGACACATCCTCATATCATACTAAATTTCATATAAATCTGCAGAAGATTTGTAATTGTTGCAGCTCTATTAGATTTGTTGCTTTTTCACACTTTAAAATATTCATATAAATCCTTTAAGCCATTCTTGAGTAATGATTGAACAAACATAACCATACCTACTGATCAAGTTCAAAATCTCCTTTTTAAAATTTGTTTAAGTGGTTTACTTCATACAAATTCTATGTGGGGGCCTACTTCATTGCAGACCGATCTCAATAACAATATGTGAATCAAGAAAGTTATTTGTAATCTAAGATATACATATAAAAGATAATAACAATATAAATAGGTAGTTTCTTAATAATTTAATCATTTTCTTTATATCTATTCAAGATGAAGTTACTGATTGCTTTATTTGTCCCATTGTTTTGTTTGCAGGTGAGTTAATAAATCATTTATTTTATTATGTATTGGCAAGAACTTAAATTATCATGTAGCTACGAGAAATATTACATTAGCATTTAGCTTTTATATCAATATAACAAATTATTTTGTTTTTTTATCATTAGTAGCTTTAAAAGCAAGTAGGCGTAGAGCATCTAACTACATGTATAGGAAAATATGATGACATAATCTGACTAACCCCTATATTAAGTTACACCCCTAAGTAGATATAAGTCTCCAAAATCTCTAATGAAATTTCAAATAATAATAATAATAATTTGAGAATTGTTTGATACCAGGTACCTATAGAAGCATTTTGCAAACCTTAAGCTGAAGTACTAAGGATGAATCAGCCCTATTTAATAAATCCATCCATTCACATGTAAAAATTTTATTTCAGGATATCAATGTTTAATTTTGAATCATTTTGTATTGAATTGTCAATTTCAAAATTAATAGTTTTTATGAGAAACACAAACATGTAACTATAGCAAGATTTTAATTCATGAAAGTAAAGTAAGTGGTGGTAAAATGAACATAAAACCAAAAGTCTGTGCAAACTTCTGTCGACCTGGTAAGTACAAGAAACTAAATAGAAACAAAATCGTTGTTAAAATTAAAAGTGTGCACCCCATAAATGATATTATTCACTAAGTGTTAAGCGTGTAACATTAGGTCATTTGTCAAATTTCTCATACATGATTTTATCGAAAAAATAATGATTTATTAAAACATTTGTTTTGTTTCTACCACTGTATTTTATTGTAACTTAACGCTACTGTAGTTTCGATACTTCAACGTATCATCTTCAAAGTTAATGAATGAACACAAAAGAAAACCTAAGCTATTTATAATTTACTTTATTTGCCTAGTTTTAATACTACGCCGTAGGGGATTTAAAATTATCAGAACTAAAATTAACAGAACTGTATAGAAAGTAAATGTATTAAAAAGGGGTGTGTTATATAGTTACCTCGCGTTTTGTTTGATTTGAACATTTCTAATAATTCTAATAAATTTAATTTAAAACTTTTATTTTGTAAGTGTAATATATCAAGAGTATTTATATATCTGGAAAATGGTGATTCGATTCTAACAAATGATTTGAAATAGCGGGGTCTGTTTTTTGGAGTCTGAAAGAACGTTGATGTTCTTTGTATCGTGTTTCAAAGGACCGACCAGTTTGACCTATATATAAGGCATTACAGTCCGAACATCACAATTTATAAACTCCTGAGTTTTTGCATTGATATATAGCACGTACAAAATAAAGGTTTTCAATCAAATTTATTAGAATCATTAGAAATATTCAAATCAAACAAACTTCAGGCAATTACTTACTTAATGACCAGTTGGACCTATATAACATACCCCTTCTTAATGTTATTTAATTCATAATCCTTTGATCCCTTTGTTACTTTCTATCTAGTTCTGCTAATTTTAGTTTTGATAATTTTAAATCCCCTGCACCGTAGTAATAGAACTAGGTAAATAATTTATTTATTTATTTATTTATTTATTTATTTATTTGATACACTATTCAACAGGTTAAAAAACCCAATTACAGAATAGGAGATAAAAACTAAAATTAAAAATAGTAACTTGTGGAAAATACATATGCACACATAAATACATGAATACATGTGAATTAATCCAAGAGACAAGTAACTAAACTAAACTTATATAATACATTTTAGTATAAATATACATATACAATATACATACATAAAAAATATACAGCTTATGCAAGAAGTATAATACACGGTGAGGCTACTTCTGTCAACAAAAAGGAACAAAATACAAAATTTAAGTTAGAGACAGATTCTTTATGTCTGTAAGACTACAAGTGAATATACCTAATCGATTATTAAAATTATTGTACATACTGCACATCTGCTGCATACAAGAAAATTTTTTTACGTTTGTCCTTGAGAAAGGCAAGTGTAAAAAACCGCTGCCTAAGGAATCACTACTTCCACATCCAGATTTTTCATTCAAGTCACTTTAAGGGAAACATCTTGACTAGATTTGCACTCTAGTATGTGCAAATTATTGGTCATAGAATTTTAATAATATTTGGGGCAGATGTTATAGAAAAGTTTGAGGCGTTGGTTTCCACTATATACGATAAAAATGACGTTTCTAGTTTACCCTACTTATTTTCCCCTATTCACAGCCTACCTCCCACCCCTTCAATGGAATCATCTCAATCAGACGTCATTACAATACATACGTGTACTAACTTTCAAGTGGATATCTCCATTTTATGTTATCAATCCCATTATATTGGAGCGGAAAATTTGGGGTTTGAAAAATATTAGAAAAAAATCTGAAGCCTTGGCTTCCCAAATCCCAAATTTATGTACTCTTACCAGCTTGTTTTACTTATTTTCCCATATTTACTCCTATTTAATCCCCAGCGCTTCAACTGAATTATCTCAAAATATAATCTAGCCCCAGATGTCGTTATAATATATATAGGTCTACCAAACTTCAAGTGAATATCTCAATTTTATTTTATCAACCCCTTTAATAATGGAGTAAGGGTGGTGGGGGGTTGAAAAATATTATTAAAAAATCTGAGGCCTTGGCTTCTAAGACATATACCGAATTTTAAGTATTTGTACTCTTACCAGATTGCTCTACTTATTTTTTCCCTATTTACCTCTACTTACCCCCCAACGCAATCATGACAAAATATAATTTATTTTCAGATATCGTTATAATACATACGTGTACCAAACTTCAAGTGAATATTTAAATTTAATTTTATCTACTCTTTTAATAAGGGTGGGGGGATGAAATAGAGAAAATATTATTAAAAAACCGGAGGTCTTCGCTTCTAGTGTATACACCAAATCCCAAATTTTTGTACTCACCAGGTTGCTTTAGTTATTGTCCCCTATCTAACCCTATTTAACCCCAACCTTTCAACGGAATCATCTTAAAATATAATCTAGTTCCAGATGTCGTTATAATACATACGTGTACCAAATTTCAAGTGAATATCTCAATTTTATTTTATCAACCCCTTTAATAATGGAGTAGGGTATTAAGGGGTTGAAAAATATTATAAAAAAAATCTGGGGGGGGGTGTAAAATATTTTTAAAATGGTGAGGCCTTGGCTTCTAGTACATACACCGAATTTCAAGTTTCTGTACTCTTACCGGCTTGCTTTACTTATTTTCTCAAATTTACCCCTATTTAACCCCCAACCCTTTATCAGAATAATTCTAAAATATAATCTAGTTCCTCATGTCATTATAATATATATGTGTACCAAATTTCAAGTAAATATCTCAATTTTATTTTATCAACCCCTTTAATAATGGAGTGGGGGTGGTGGGGAGATAAAAAATATTATAAAAAATTTCGAGGTCTTGACTTGTAATACATACGTCGAATTTCAAGTTTCTGTATTCTTACCAGCTTGCTTTACATATTTTCCCCTATTTACCCCTATTTACCCCCCAACCCTTCACCAGATATCTTCAAAAAAGAATCCAGTTCCAGATCTCATTATAATATATATGTGTACAAAATTTCAAGTGAATATCTTAAACCGTTCCGGAGAAAACGTGCGGACAAAAAAGTTACAGACAGACCGACAGACAGACAGAAATTTTTTTTCGCTCAAATTTAAAATCTCGACGTTTCATGACATTCTAAACCTATTTCAAGAAAAAAAAAATTGAAATTTTTTTTACGATTACTATACTTCCAATGGAAGTGGAAGTAATTGCGTAAAATATTATATAAAAAAGTTAATTGCGATCGGTGTCTACGGATCTCTAGTTCTATCTAGGCAAAACCTAGAGAGCAATTCTTCATGTGGATAACCAATAGCTGGATAAGTCCCGTCAGCCTTGAAAGTCGCATGTTTTAGGAAACGGCGTTGAATTCTTTCCAAATTTTGTATGTGTACATTATAGGTTGGACACCATATTATTGCAATGTAAAATATAAATAGCTTAACTTTTCTCTTGCGTTCATTCATTTACTTGAGTCACTTTGAAGATGATACGTTGAAGTATCGAAACTATAGTAGCGTTAACTTACAATAAAATACAGTGGTAGAAACAAAATAAGTGTTTTAATAAATCATTAGGATCGACTACCAGAAAGTAAAGGCTAAATCCATCAATTTTGTATCGAAAACTGCTAATACTAGAAAGAAGTTTGAAATAACCGTAACCTCAAATAAGTAAAAATAATTAATATCACAGTAAAAATTTAAACTACTTAATATATTTAGTTTTTAAGTTATGGGACGTAACAAGGAAACATATTTGTTTTCCTGTTTTATTTCCAATTATTTATCCAATAATAAGAGAAATGGTTCATGAAAATATTTATTACACTTCGACACTGGACCATAGGTCCCAGCTACTTTTATGACTCTTATGGTTAAGTTCTCACGTGTTCACATGTTCACATGTTTTTGACGTGTCCTAACTTGAAACATCAACGAAATGCTCTAATGTTGTCGACAAAACATCCCGATGGACAAGTACAAGTTAAACAATGAGATACAACCAAACTGAAATAAAAATGGTGGTGGAGCACAACAATGGTCAATCAGCTCTTGATATGTCAGATTTGATAGATGTCTACAGCAAGCCACTACGTAAATCATTAAAGTCGTACCATAAGCTAAAAGAAAAAAAATATTAATAGTCTTGAAAACAAATCTAATTGAACAATAGACAACAGAGCACACAAATATTCCACAAATTGTATCTAACTTACGACACCATCATACAAACAAGACAGGTTCTATAGTCATGCAGTAAGACGTTTCTGTACAAACTGCTATAAAATAATATCTGCAATAGATGGTCGGAAAATTGCTCAGTATACGACAAAAAATGTTACCATTTTCTGTGACGATTGCTTAGATTATTTCAATATATTTTACTAGAATGCCTATGTCATGCCAAAGTTTTATTTTATTAGATAAATGTAAAGATGATTATCTTATTTCTCAAACTACGCATAATAAACGTTTTATTATTATATTAGTGTCTTGGAATACATTAGGGACCACTTTCATTTGAAAACACAAATCCAATTGTCTATTTCAAAATTATTATTCTACAGAACCGTAATGGTTCATCCACATCAGCAAATGTGTTGTCAATGTATCCCAACGGTCCACAATTAATATAATTATATAAAATATAATACTTATTGTCTAAGTATCTTATTTTTTTCTAATTCTTTGGGACTTCCTGCCACATGTATTTTTTATTTTTGGTGCTTGGGGAATCTACAAAATATCACAATTAACCAGTATGTTACTGGTAAATAACCTCTAGGCCTGTGACTTTTACGTCAAAGGATCAGTTAGAGCTTGATTTTATTAAATACATAACACAAATAAGTATAAAAACTTTAAATAAAATATTTCGCCGACGTTTTGGAAATCTAATCTGTTTCCTTTTTCAACGCTTTTTTTGAAAAATCTTTTTTGCTGTATATGATAAATACACAGCTCCAAGAATGTTTGTTATATTCACTATCCATAGATACTTACTATTTACATAGAACTGTTGATATAGTTAACAGTTTTTTTAATCTTTATACAATGTTAAGTTTGTGAAGTTCTTCTTCAAAAAAAGAAAAATTAAAGAATCAGCGATAACATTATTGAATGAGGACATGTGCGTGTCGAATTGTTCCGGAGATGTCTGTTCAACCTGGTTGCCAATGTTAAAAGAAGTACTTCACAAACTTAACATTTTATAAAAACTAAAAAAACTGTTAACTGTATCAACAGTTCTATGTAAATAGTAAGTATCTATGGATACTGAATATAACAAACATTCTTAGAGCTGTGTATTTATCATATACAGCAAAGAGATTTTGAAAAGAAGCCTTGAAAATGAAAATAGATTAGATTTCCGAAACGTGGGTGAAACATTTTTTTTATACTTATTTGTATTATTTGTTTAATAAAAGCAACCTCTAACTGATCCTTTGACCTAAAAGTAACTGGCGTAGAGGTTATTTACCAGTAACGTACTGGTTAATTGTGATATTTTGCAGATTTCCCGAGCATCAAAAAGAAAAAATACATGTGGCAGAAAGTCCCAAAGAATTTGAAAAATATAAATAATGAAATAGCAACTGACTCTAGAACCAGTGCAGGTTCTCACGGCCCTACGCCGTCATGATTTAGTGAATTATCTTGTAGTGCAGGTTCTAAAATTTCAAAGTTTATAACGATACAGAAAACAAAAAATATTAACGCCATTTTCTTTTCAGCTAGGTACATTGGTTTCATCTCAGTCCCTATCCTCAGCTGTGTATCAATTAATTGATATTGATGGAAATGCACACGGCAATGCAACCTACGCTCTACTGAGACAATATACTGAAGTATTGGATGAAATAAATACAGAGCTTCACAACAATGTTTTGCCTTCGTTAAACCAAACTGACACCAGTATAATGGAGTATATAAATAAAATACATGAAGAACTGACACCTGCAGGGTATAATTTAACAAGTTGCAGCCTCCTAGTAAATAACACATTTGCAAACATTTCATCCATTGCATCAATTACAGATGTTACTGCAAAAGCGATAAGAGAGAAAGAAATGGTATACGACAAAATCCTTTATACCGTTTACTCCATAGGGTCGAAGAACATAGACACAATCCATACTGAAATTGAAGTAATTTACAATGAATATTTTACTTGTACCACTTCCGAGTATCCTCAATATTGTAACAGAACTCTATATACCAAAGTGCTTGCTAAGCAAGAAGATATTCCTACTATTTATAAGAAAGAGGTTGAAATAACTAAGACGAATTTAATTCAACAGGCAGTGATATACAAGAACCGAGTTCAAGATTATGTCAACGAGGTAGTCAAAACGGCGAAACCGTATATATCTTTATTAGAAATTTGTGCTCAAGAAGTACTAACTTTTGGGAGGTAAATGTAGTACTTCTAGTGTGTGTTCTGTACTAAGGAGAGAAGATATATTCTAGATATATTTTTATTATATGTGTTCTAACACAATAGTGCATCAAAATTAAGTTGCGGTAAATGTTTTAGCATAAACAATTATATATTTACTTTAATAAATTATTGTATTTCGTTGTTAATTTATTTATCAATTTTTCCCAATACATTATAAAATTTAAGTACATTAAAAATGCAACAAGACAATGTTTAAATTAAAACAAAATATCAATATAAATGTACGTCAATGTTCCTATATTTATAATGAAGTATCGAGTCTAGATGAATAAAGATCTGCAAAAGAGAAAGCTTTATTGAAGGTTAGAGCTAAGAGCAGTGGATGGGAAAATTTAGTTATTAAATTAATTAAGAAACGTACATTTTAGAAAACGATTCAGAGCTAATCGACCCTTCAAACTAAATGGATTCGAAATTTGTATCAATTCTACAGCGAGTCCTTCAATTGAGATCGCTATATAGTCCAGGCAAATTAGCCATTAATAAAAGGATCATCTCTGGGATTTAAGTAGGTAATAACCTGGAGAATGAGATGATGCATTCTTTGCACTTTCAAGTTCCGGGAAAAGTAAAAAAAAAATGGAAAAACTTTTTGATTCTGTGATTTTTCGCTCTAGCGGCCAAAATAATGAAAATAGAGACAAAAGTTCTCCACAAAAGTTGTAGCTCGTCTCTTTCCCTACAAAAAAGGTCTTTACGGATTTTTGTCTTCCTTAAGCCGTTTAGAAGATAAATCGAGTTTTCCACTTATAGTTTAAACCGCTTCGAAATACGCGAAAAATGAGAATTCTCCGGGAGTTTCGTACAACGGAGCTCATAGATCGATAATTCTTACTATTCACAGCCCCTAAAAAAATGAAAATAACATAAAATGTAGAGAAAAGTCTCAGATTTAATGTGGAATTGATCACAAAATTCATAAAAAAATTTATCATAGAGAAAAAGTGTCAGAAGATGGCTTAGTAAACTTTGTACAGTTGATTCACAGATTTATTCATATCTTTGCCGGGAGTCGTTAACATGATAATTCATTTTGTCCATATATTCTTATATAATGATATATTAATCTAATTAACATTTTATTGCAATTACTTTTGTTGGAAGAATATGCCTTGCGATCAAATTAGAGGGCATATTTCTCATTGATCAAACACCTCCAATTTTGAAGTTCACTTCGCTATATCTTAATTAATAATATTAGTAGAGTTTTAATTTTTGGACTATAAGTACAAAAAAACATATTCTTTCGAATGACTTTAGAAATGTTTAAATGCGTGCAGTACTTTTTGAATTTCTCTACATTATTCATACTCGTTCAGAAAATGCACAATTATATAGTAAAACATATACAACTTATTTGTTTCTTAACATTCTTTAATAAAATTTTCACGAAATATAGATACAAGTGCATGGAATCGAATCCATGTAGTGAAAAAGCACTCATTGTTACCGAAGAAATAGGCAGAATGCATAAAACTTAAAGATATGAATAAATCAACTGTATAAAGTTCACTAAGACATCTAACACTTTTTTCTATGATAAAAATTGGTATGAATCTTGTGATTAGATTCATATTAAAGCTGAGACTTTTCTCTACATTTTATGTTGTTTTCATTTTTTTAGCGGCTCTGAATAGTAACAATTATCGATCGATGTGTCCGGTCGTACGAAACTTCCAGAGAATTCTCATTTTCCGCGCATTTCGGAGCGGCTCAAAACTGTAAATGGAAAACTGAATTTATCTCCTAAACGGCTTGAGTAATACAAAAATTTGTAAAGAAAGAGACGAGCTACAAATTTTGTTGAAAACTTTTTTCTGTATTTTCATTATTTTAGCCGCTAGAGCAAAAAAAAACGAAAATCAGAAAGTTTTCCCAAATTTTTTTGAATTTTCCCGGAACTTGAAAGTGCAAAGAATGCATCATTCCATTCTACAGGTTATTACCTACTTAAATCCCGGAGCTGATCCTTTTATTAATTTTTGTGAGGTTCTTACAAACTGTTGCCTTCATTGCCTGTACTAATAGGTGAAATGGAAAAAAAAATTCGAATTTTTTTTCGTATTTGGGAGTTCACCCCTGCTTATCTGAAAAGTTATTTTGGGTGTACCTTTGTTTTTTTTTAAATCACGTAGGCCATGACAGTTAAGCAAAAACGAATTTCTTGTTAGGTAAATTACCCTTTCTGTAAAAGATTCAGCAAAACGTCATTAAGGAAAGTTGTTCAGATTAAAAAGTTATAGTGTGCAAAATTTCAAAAATGTACGCCTACTTTGATGATTTCGATTTTTTTTAATATATTGCATTTTATGAAAAAGGAAACTGTATATCGGTTTACTAAAGTGTTTCATCTACCAAGTGTCTAGAGAAAAATTATTTACTTATCAATTTTTATTGTGAAGCAAAAATACATTGTGGGTTAGGAAACCAATGAGTACAAACGACAATTAAAAAATGATAATTAAAAAACTACTATAGGTGTCTAGAAATAAACATAAATATGTCGCGTCATTATTCAAAATTTTTGCCACCAGCTTCAACATATAGCTCTAGTCTAGCTTTTAGTCCACTATAACTGTTTTGAATTTCTTGAAGAGATATACCATCAACTGCTACTTTAATTTCGGTTTTTAATAATCCAAAATTATTGTCAAAATTAAAAGCATAAATGTTTTCTTTTAAATTGCCCAATAAGTAGAAATCCTTTATCTTTAGATCCGGACTTCTAGGTGGCCAACAATTCGGCCCGTATCTTCCAATCCATTTTTCTGGAAAATGACGGTCTAACCATTCTCTGACAATGATTGCAGAATGTGCAGGGAATCCGTCTTGCTGTGGGAATAATTTCATCCTTTGCGATATGGGTATATTTTCGGGTTGATCCAACAAAGAGTATTTAGCATTTCTAGGTAAGAATGTTGATTTACATTTCCTTCAAAGAAATATGGACCAATTATTCCAAAGTATGAAATCGCACACCAAACGTTTACTTTATTGAAATATTTCCGTCTACATCGTATACGAAAATAAGGATTTTCCGAGGACTAATACCTATACGTTGCCTCGTCAGAAAACATAATATTTTCGTGAAAGCCTCTATCACTTAAAATATTCTCGCCCATCCATAAAGAGAAATCCAATTTTTTAGCGTTGTCATTTTGTTCAAGAGTATGTACAAATTTTGGTTTATATGGATGAATTTTATTGGCCTTGTATATTTTTTGTATCAAACTTTTAGAAATTCCAGTTTGAGTTGCTCTTCTTCTCAGAGATAATTTTGGGAACTCATTCGACGAATCCATAGCAATTAAAGTGCCAGGCATCATCTTCATTAAATTCCTTCTTCTTTTTCTTTATGTTTCATACTCTACCAGTTCTTTTAAATTTGTTGACTATTTCCTTAGCACCCCTATCTGTTAGTAGTTCATTTGGCCAATGTTCTTTGAATTTTTCTACGACAGCCTTATAAGAATATGTATCTCCCAATCCGTAGCACTAAACAATGAATATCTTTTGCTTTACTGTAAGCATGATTTTTAGTTAATAATTATGATGCTCATCTGACAGTTATTATTATTAATTTGGCAGATATGCACATACACAGATTTGCTTTTGATGGATAAATTGATGAATATGCATTGAAAGTTTTAAAAGATGAAAATTTCAAAAATTAATGTCAATATAGGTTGCTCCTTCCAGGGATATTTTGATATCGTTCACCATTTTTTTTAAATACCGCAAAAATTTATGTCAAAGTGAATGAAAATCGTATTTGTGTAAAGTATTGGGTTTCGAAGGTAATCCCAATACTCGATTATTTAATAAAACTTTAGTAAACCGACACACATTTTTTTTTCGTAAAATCCAATTATATTAAAAAAATCAAAACCATAAAAGCAGGAGTATGTTTTTGAAATTTTGCACAGGACTATAACTTTTTAATCTGTATAACTTTTCTTAATGAAATTTTGCTGTATCTTTTACAGAAAAGGTACTTTACCTAACAAGAAATTCGTGTTTGCTTAACTGTCATGACCTACGTGATTTAAAAAAAAAATCAGTATAACGTAATGACTTTTTAGACAAGCAGGGGTAAACCCCCAAATACGAAAAAAAAATTCTGAAATGTTTCACCTATAGTGAACTGAATCGGAGGACACGCTGTTTATGTTCCTCGTTTACTCGTGGTCTAAGCAAAATATTTTAAAATCTGGGTACGACAGTTGTACATATATCGAAAGTAAATAGCAACAACTATTACGCAATCCAATGGATTGTATTAAAATGAATGAACTCATTATTTGCATCTCAACAAATAGTAGTTTAACTTGGGTAAGTGCTCATCAATGTGCCTAGTGCATAGCTGTGGCTACTTTTCACTCGACAAGACCACGTATGATCCTTTGCACCTAGGGATCTACAGTTTGGTGTGGAGTACAAACAACAGAGCCGGATTAACCCAGAGGCAACGAAACACTGCCACGGGGCCTCCATCAAAATGGAGCCTCTTGAAATCTATACATAGTAAATACATTTAAACATGAAAAGCACACCATCATTGATTGAATTCATTGAAAACTCTCCATTTGCATTAAATTTCAGAAACTGCTGGCTTCGAGGCCACCATAACTCTGCCTACAGGCCCCCATTCATGTTAATCCGGCCCTGACAAACCAGGGCACTAGGCTACCAACTTAGATTATCTCTTAAGCTTGTCCTACTGCGTTGCTAAATATTTCACTTAACAGGTTACCGATTGTTAGATGAGATACTCGGTCACTCATCCATGCGCAAGCAACTACGTGATAGATGATCATAATCTATAATCGATAATTATCGAAAACTAAACTGACGATTTTACGTCATTTCTATATTTATATTTCCCTCTAGTCTATGTAAACAGATTACCTCCCAAAATCACTTAAAATTGGTGTTATTAAAATATTAAACTATGATGGAGATAGAATCGAATCAGTCAATCATTGATCCATCTCACTTTCGATATCATCCGCCATTACAAATTTAAAACATGTGGTATTCAAGAAAATGTCCTGAATTTATGAGAAATTTATCTAACAAACAGAGTCCTCCTTCAAGAGTCGTGTGACCTTGTCGTGGTGAAGGAGCTTAAGTAGCTGTGAGCCTGAGACCGATGCTAGCGGAAGTGACCCCTAGCAGGGTTACTTGTGCCGGCAAAGGTCAAGGATGAACAGCGAAAACTAAGGACGACTCAACCCAAGTCAAGGTGGAACAGCAAGCGCCTAAGACTGCGTGGCTAAGGGGGAGCTTAGTCGTAAGTTTGCGAACTCCGGATACCAGGCGACCTCCGGTTTAATCCTAGCCTTCCTATGGCATGCGGGGCTCTGCTGTAGGTGACCATCCTTTCCCTAGCTTCTCGTGGGACCAATATATGGACAAAGAAAAAACAAAAGAGGTCGGTGCACCTCAAATTGCACCAACAGCGGAAGAGGTCAGCAATGAACTCCCGTCCCAAGTCGGTACAGAAACGCCGATGGATATGGACTTGCTTAAAAGTCCTTCCATACCGGCAGATACCGAAAATGAACTCCTGCAGTCTAGCGACGAACAGGACGAAACCAGATCTAACCAGTCTGAAGTCAGAACATCCCTGGAGGCTCTGAAACTCAAAGACAGGAAGATCAAGCTAGGAGGAGCGGCAAGAAAACGCTACAAATGGCTGCTAAAACAAGGGCACAAACCAGAAGAGGCCCGCGTACTGGCACAAAAACCCATCGGGGAATCGTCGACCGGAAGGGCACCTAAGAGGAACCGTTCGGAAGACTCGACCCCTGAAAAAGGAAAGCTTAAAAAAGCAAAAGATGGGCAGGGGAATCCAATTCCCCCCCCGCCCCAAACATTTAAGCAAATTGCTGAAAGTGTCAAGGTGGGCATCTTGGCTACAAGCTTCCCAGATATCCTTCTGAAAACGGACCAACTTAAGGCCGTTCAGGAGGCTATCCTCAACAAAATAGTAGAGCAAAAGGGAGGTGCTGTCAAGCCAAAATTCCTTGGCTCTACGTTTAAGCCAGGTTGGCTGGTTCTGACTTGTGCCGACAAAGCCACTGCAGAGTGGTTAAAAGGCACAACAAAGGACCTACAACCTTGGGAAGGGGCTACTTTGAAAGCGGTAGAGGAAACTGAAATTCCTCGTGCGCAAATCCTTGTAGCCTATTTCCCAAACAGTTCAGATGACTCGAACGAGCGAATTTTGGGCTTCGTAGGTGCCCAAAATGAAGGTCTGAACGTGACAGAGTGGAAAGTGCTCAAAAGAGCACCGGAACACAATGTCACTCAACTCATACTCTCAATAGACCACCAATCTCATGAGAGTCTGAAGAAAAATGCCTTCAAAGTGAACTACAAGTTCGGTCAGGTTCAATTAAGACCGAGGGGTAGTTCACAAAAAGAGGCAAAAACTTGCAGAGAGGAGAAGGCCATCTCAGTAGTAGGGGACCCACAGCCTTCCACAAGTACATCTAGTACTTGCACAGTAAAGGCTCCCTTACCAACGGATAAGCCGTCCACCTCAAAACAAGGACAGAAAGCGGAAAAGGCTTCAAAAGGCTCGCAAGAACCTAAGAAGTCGAAAACGCACCACAGGAAGGAGACCAAGAAGATCCATTCCACCCACAAGGGAGACAAGAGCTCCCACCAGAAGAAAAGGCTCTAAAATGGCGCCGCATCTGGGCTTTATCCAGATAAACCTACACCATGCAAAAGCTGCTTCGGATGTGCTTAGCAGAAGGTTTGTCTGGGAGAGGCTGGACGTAGCGCTCATACAAGAGCCTTGGACTTATGGGAATCGTGTAAGAGGGATCCCAACAAACACATGTAAGTTAATCTATTCAGATAAACATGACAACCCAAGAGCAGCTATGCTGCTCAATAAACGAATTAACTTTGTTTCTATTCCAGAGTTCATAACGAGGGACTTGGTTACAGTGGCTGCAGAGGTGCCAACCGAAAGGGGTAAGCAAGAGGTAATTATTGCCTCGGCTTATTTCCCTGGAGATATGGACAATCCGCCTCCAGATGAAGTCGCAAGACTGATAACCTACTGTAAAAGAAGAAACAAGCACTATATAATAGGATGTGATGCAAATTCCCACCACACTGTATGGGGAAGCACAGACATCAACAATAGAGGTGAGTACCTATTTGAATATTTGGCTGCGAATAATATAGACATTATCAATAAAGGTAATAAACCAACATTTATGAATATATTACGGCAAGAGGTATTAGATTTGACCTTGGCCAGTCCATTCATAAGCAACAAAATAAAAAACTGGCATGTATCAAACGAAGCGTCACTATCGGACCATAATCACATTAGGTTTGATTTGGAGGCGGCGGCTACATGCCTCAAAGAACACAGGATACCAAAACTGACCGACTGGGATGTTTATCGTGAACACCTAAAGTCGGAAGCTGAGGACCTAGGCAGAAGTATAGAGACCATTGAGGACCTAGAAACTGCATCTATCCAACTACAAACTCTCATAACAAACGCATATGAGAAAAGCTGTCCCGTCAAACAAAAGGCTGCAAATAGAGATGTGCCTTGGTGGAACAGGGAGCTCAGTAAACTTAAAACTGAAATAAGACGCCTCTTCAATAGAGCAAAACGCACCGGAGAGTGGGGCGAATATAAAGAGGCACTCACAAAGTACAACAAAGAATTGAGGAAGTCTAAGAGAAGGACGTGGAAGGGTTTCTGTGAGAGGATCAATGAAATGCCTCCAGCTACCCGACTCCAAAAAGTCCTATCAAGAGACCACTCAAATGGAATAGGGCTGCTACAAGGATCAGACGGCAGCTACACGGAAAACAGGAAAGAAAGTATAGAGTTACTTCTAAAAACTCACTTTCCAGACTGCAAAATTACAGAAGAGGGAGACGTTAACAACCGGATTGGAAAGGAAGTACGCTATCCTACAAACCGGGAAAAAAGTCTCTCAGGAAAAATATTTACACCTAATAAGGTTAGATGGGCAATTAGTACTTTTAAGCCCTACAAAACACCCGGAAGGGATGGTATCTTTCCAGCCCTACTACAAAGGGGAATCGAAGAGATACTACCAATGCTGATAAAAATTTTTAGAAGCAGCTACAACTTAGGGTATATTCCCCAAGCCTGGAGAGAGGTAAAAGTGGCGTTTATACCAAAGGCGGGAAAGCGACCAAGCGATCAGCCTAAGTCATATCGCCCCATAAGCCTAACCTCCTTTCTCCTAAAAACGATGGAGAAAATCTTAGATCAACATCTAAGAAGCGAAGTTCTACCAAGGGCACCGCTTCACAAAAACCAATTTGCCTATCAAGCTGGCAAATCCACAACGAATGCCTTACATAGCCTTGTAAATAGGATTGAAAAGACATTTATTGCAAAAGAAGTAGCCCTTTGTGCATTCATAGATATAGAGGGGGCCTTTGATAACACCTCATATGAATCAATAAAAAGGGCAGCAGGTCAAAGAGGGTTTGAGCCCTCAACAACAAGATGGATTTATTCCATGCTCAACAGTCGGAAAATAACGACTGAAATGGGAAGTGATTCGGTAACAATAACTGCCATCAAGGGATGCCCCCAGGGAGGGGTCCTATCACCCTTGCTATGGTCTCTGGTAGTCGATAATCTTCTCAAAAGGTTAAGCAACCATGGATTTGATGTCCAAGGCTATGCTGATGACTTAGTGATAATAATAAGAGGCAAAAATGATAGGATGATGTCAGGCCTATTGCAAATTGCTCTCAATATTATCAAAAATTGGTGCATGGAGGAGGGCCTAAATGTCAACCCATGTAAAACAGTCATAGTACCATTCACCAAAAGAAAGAAGCTTACACTAAAGCCTCCAACGTTGAATGGCACACTAATTAACTTCTCCAGTGAAGTCAAATATCTAGGAGTAATCCTAGATCAAAAACTCACTTGGAACGCACACCTAACAAGGGTAATCGGAAGAGCAACGATGGCATTTTGGACATGCCATAGGCTCTTCGGTAAAACCTGGGGACTAAAACCGAAAATGATCTACTGGTCATATTTAACGGTGATTAGACCTATTGTCACCTACGCATCGATGGTATGGTGGACAAAAACAAAAGAAAAAACAGCACAAAACAGGTTGCAAAAATTGCAACGGTTAGCGTGTCTTGGAATCACAGGTGCAATACGCACCTGTCCAACAGTAGCAATGGAGGCGCTACTGGATCTGCCTCCCTTGCATATCCATGTTAAAAGGGAGGCAGCTCTTGGCGCCTACAGGATACACTCTAGTAAGAAATTCAAACCAGGGGATCTGGTTGGTCATCTGACTGTCCTAAACGAAGTCCAGTTAGACTCAATGACCAAACCCACAGACTCCACACCAAAAAGGTTCGACTTTGAGAGAACCTTTGAAGTGGTAATTCCTAGCCGCCAGGTATGGAGCTCTGGAGGTCCACAATGGGAAAAAGGATCACTCATCTGGTACACGGATGGATCCAAAACGGATGAAGGAGTGGGCGCCGGTGTATACGGCCCAAACTGCAGGCTGACAATAGCCTTGGGTCACACTCCCACCATCTTTCAGGCAGAAATATATGCCATAGATCTTTGTGCTCGACAGTGCATAAATAAAGGCACACGGGGATCAAGAATCTATATAGTTTCAGACAGCCAGGCAGCACTCTGCAAGCTCTGAGTTCATTCACCTTTGAGTCACAAATTGCCTGGGAATGTCTACAAACAATAAAGCAACTGGCAAGAAACAACAAGGTCAACTTGATGTGGGTGCCAGGGCATGAAGGAATAGAAGGGAATGAGATTGCGGACGACCTTGCAAGACAGGGTGCCAAATCGTCATTCATCGGACCAGAACCGTTTTGTGGGATAGCAAGAAGTAACACGACGGAGGAGGTAAGAACATGGGAGGATGAACAAAAATCCTCCTACTGGAACTCAACTCCAGGACAAAAACAAGCGAAAAAGTTCATTACTTATTCGCAAAAGAGAGCTAAAGAGCTACTTGAACTCAGCAAAAAGGAATTAAGACTACTAACAGGTCTTTTCACGGGTCACTGCCCATTAAAATACCACCTTAAAAAAATGGGCAAGGCTGAGGACGAAAATTGTCGATTCTGTACAAAGACAACCGAAACGTCGGAACACATACTTTGCACATGCGAAGTACTAGTCCGGCAAAGGCTACAACACTTGGAACAGGTGATTCTGACACCTGCAGAAGTGTCAAAGTTAGCCCCCAGGAAAATTCTAGGATTCTTTAGAAGCCTAGGATTGGATGGGAACATATAGATATGGGGTAATCACAAAAGATCTTTATAGGTCGAGGTGAGGAGAGGTCAAACGCCTGAACAACCCAACTGTAATCTGTAATCTGTAAACAAACAGAGTCCAGTACGTAAACATGAATTAGTTTTGCTAACTGTTAAATACGATGTTCCGCAAGGAACAGTTCTTGGGCCAATCTTGTACACAATATATCTAAACGATTTACTGTCAGTAAACGTAAAAAGAACGACAATAAGTTTCGCAGGTGATACCGTATCACCTTATAAATCTGACAGGTCCAAACTTAGTAAATAAGGCAAAACAATATTTTAAACATTGGTTAAAAAACTGTAGAAATGTCAGAAGTAATCGCTGTTAAATATCCAGGAATTATGTTAGGACAGGTGAGATGGGATCTGTGTATGAATAATATAAGCAATTACTTAAAAATTTACCGGCCATTGCCCACTTCCTGGGGATGTCAAACAATACATGAAACAGTTACATAAACATTATATGAAAATGGATAATATAAGAATCACGCTTGGTAAAGGTAACTTGTTACAAAGTTAAAATTTTGATAACAATTAAGAACATTGCTAGTTTAATAGCGAACATTTATTCTATTGTTGATAATCTGAAAGGTAAATGAGTCTCATGGATACAGAAGCGAATGATATTTACATCTAATAATTGTTTATCGAAACATCTCTTTATTACATTCTAAACAATATTGTGTCGCCTTTGGTTATTGACTAAGCATCGAGCAACATCAAATGGTTAGTAGTGGTTAGTATGTCACTTGCACATATTATTAAATGCACCAGACCTAGAACTCTGCCTGGTGGTACACCACACGATACTATGGATTTTCTGCACTTTCGATTATTTGCTACAACAGATTGTTGTCTATTACTAAGTTTGTTATTAAATTATGAGAACTGCTGTGGACCTCAAACATCTGTAAGAACCTTTGCTTTCCTTGCGCCAGAATGTGTTTACAAATATTGCATTGACAATTTCCATGTATTTCCATGTATTTGTAGAGAAATTTGTTGGAGAGCGCAAATAGCCTTTATGAATGATTATCTTCACAAGAATATCACACGTATTCTGTACTTCTTTCTGTAGGGTTGACTGCAAACAGAAATCGTGTTATTGAACCAAACAGCAGGCACTCGTAAATATGAACTCGTTGGCCAATATTGCCTTATTATGAAACACAACATAGTGAATTAAAGCAGTGACTAAAAAAGTTATCAGAAAATCAAACCTGTTATCTTATCACAATCACAGAGGCGTTCAAACCTTTATTTTATTGTCATCAGTTTAAATGCAGAAAAATCGGTGATTCCAGTAAATTTTACTTCATAATACCGGGATTATAGAGGATTAGGAATTAATTTTAAAAAATGTTTATAGAAAACCTGCATGCAAGATAACATATAAATAGATATTGCTTACAGAAAATGTTATCATTTCTATAATATCTATCAACATGAACTTAGTAACTGCATTATATGTACCAGTATTCTGTTTACAGGTGAGTTCACTATTTATTCTTTTCTGTCACTAATTTACTGAGAAGTTTGCAATGTAATTAGTTTTCTTCTAGTCTTCAATAACAAATTTGTTTTCTAGAAATTGTAGACCGACTTATTATCTATCTGGGAAACTACACAGTCATGAATAAAAGTTTAAAAAAAATGTGTATTAAATATTCAATTGTTTGTATTATTTGTGTTAGATTCATTGTGAAGATATTAGTCAGCGAAGTCTATCAAAATATGCGATTACTAGACACTTAATTTTATTAATAATAAAGTGTGAACCATATACTAATATGCATTTCATCATTAAGTACGTTTCTGAATAATTACCACGCAAATACTTCAGTCTGAGATTCATACTCTTTGAAAATTACTAATTATCGTCATTGTCTCCCACAACCAATGTGCTCCCAACATAAAGTAAACCATTAAATAACAACTCAATGTTTCGAACATATTCAAAAAATCAGTGTCATCAATATCTCATATTTAATTTTTGTCTACTTTTGCTATATTATAAGCTCTCTTTCCTTGCATATATTGCATCAGACTTTTGTGGTGGTAAAAATTTCAAAACCACAGTACCTGTGGTTTCCACATCTGGTGAAGTATTTGAGTACTTGAGTGATCGCTATCGTTAGTTCTTTCATACTTTTTAGAATAGTTGCTTGTTTCCTTTTCGTTAAAAATGTGAACTAGAGACCTTAAAGAGCTTGCTGTTTTTTAGAAACTGCGGCATAGAAGACTGTACTAAACTACTGTACTAAATTTTATACTCATTTGGTTTCTATAGAATCATTATGCTCATAGACCTGTTCCTCTCAAGCAGTCAAGGTTACGGTCGATGATATTTTCGGCTATCTTTTTTATTTTCGCAAATGTGTGCAGCGCAGCCTACCAGCTAAGATGGCTGGAAATTACCATAACATGTGGTGTGTGATTTCTTCCTCATCATTCTGTACTTCAGATAGTCCTTTAGCCTCATACTGATATTGCTTTAGTGTACAGTTCTGTCAATATTTCCACTACATCTCAGCTATTTTCTACTCAGCTTTAGCAAAACGTTAATCCTTGTTTCGGATGGTTTATCAATGAAAATGCTACCCAATGCAAGTAATATTTAGAAGTTTCTCTACCGACCATCTTGTGATGATATCCCATAGATCAACTCAGGTCCTATTATGACTGTTAGTTTGCCCTATCTGGCAAGTTTGTCTGCATTTCCATTACCTATATTACACTGCCGTCTCCATATCTACACCAGTTACACACAGTTGTATTTAGACAGTTTCCTCAGGTATCCCAGGTAGTTTTGACAGTATTAGAGCCCACCTACAGAGCTAGAATAGCCCATTGGTTGTCAGTTATGATGCAGATCTTCTATTGTTGCATGTCCTTCGTATCATATCTTCTGCAAATACTGTGGTTGTGATTTCTCTTTGAGACACAATTATAATATTGTTGAAATTTGAGATAATGTCTGTCCCTGGATATTTTCAAGTAATTCCTGCTTCGGCACTACATGTCATCTACCATGTGATATGATTTAGATGTTCAAGATGTTTCCTCAACTGCCTTGTTCCCTCACCTTTTATCCTGTACTTATTATATACCCTGAAGGTTTTTGTGAAGTTGTGAGTTATGCTGACCCCATCTGACTACACAGCTGAACATACGAGTTACAATAATTAATGTCGGCATTTAGTAATGTATATTTTATTTTTGTGACCCAAAAAATCAAATAACATTTCAAAATAATTTTTTTTAAATGACACCTTGTATATTTCTTACATTCATTCGGTAGAGCTCTAAATTAGCTTTACAACGCAATTTTCAAATTTAAAATTGATCCAGAAATTGATGTAAAACTACAGCTTGAAGTTGGAAATCACAAAATGAGGATTTAGGATTTTAGTCGTTAATTCATTATCAACAAGTATTTTACAAGGTTATTTCTGATTCGATTCTAGCTTTGACAAAGACTTTGTAAGGCTAATTCGAACCTCTGTTAGAGAAGGCCAAAAATACATAGAATTCTGTTTGAAATAAAAACGTTGCAACTTCTGGTTCAACCAGAAGTTAGTTTTTGAGTCCAGTTACTTCAAAAAATGTATTTGTGTCAAAATAAATATCCTATATCCCAATTTTAAGTTTATATCTTGAATAATAGAAAAGAAAGTAGGGGTGTAATTGATCTCATGGGCGCCCTGTTAACCTAATTCAAATACAATTTTTGATTTCAGTTTGGTATCCTTGTCTCATCTCAGTCAATTTTTGAAACTTTTTCTGAATTAATAATTAAAGACTCAGCAGCTCAAAAAGAGGCTACTAACAGTATAGTACTACAATTCAATAAAGTATACGAAGAAATAAATAGAGAACTTTACGTCAATGTTATCCCTAAGTTAAATGAGACTAACAACGTGATACGAGACTATGTAAAAAATTTGAAAAATCAGTCAACGACTTTAGGATACAACTATACAATTTGTAGTGAATTAATTGAAGATTTTTTAGGAAACGTTTCATCTATAGCATTATTTACTAATGTCACAGCAAAAGCAATTGAGGAGAAAGAGACAGTGTATGAAGAAATTCTTTATACTATTTACTTAATTGGAACAGATAATATAGATAGAATACATGGAGAAGTAGCGTCAATTACGAGTGAGTTTAATATTTGCATTAAGTCTGATAATCCCGAATACTGCAATAGGACTCTTCAAAGTAAACTGATAGCTAAACAAGAAGAAATCCCCAAGCTGTACATCAAGGAAGCAGAGATAACCAAGACGAATCTAATTCAACAAGGATTGATATACAAGAATAGGGTTCAAGATTATGTAAACGAGATAATTAAGATGGCGAAACCTTATTTGTCCTTCAAGTTTGTGTGCAGAGATTACTCAGTTTTGGAAAAAATCTCTAGGACTTTATATTGGGCGAATATAGTTAAAATATTAATTTTATTGATGTTAGTAAGAACAGGTATTTCTATTAAAGATTGTAAAATTGTTCAAATAAACCAACATTATGTGTCCATGTAGATCAGTATTTGACAGAACGAATCCAAGATGGATGCATGAGCAACTTCAATCTCTCATATATCTCAATGGAAGGTATGCTCAATTTGGAACTTTCAAGGAATTAATGTATGATGATAAATTATCATTTAGTACCAAATTCAAGTATAAATTTGAGGGCCACGAGACGAACGATTTCTGATTGTCTTTTGCGGTCACTATTTACTAGCCGCGTCCGACGTTGCTGCGTTTTCGTATCGAGTATAGAATAGAATAGAATAGAATAGAACATTTATTCACCATAAGTAGTACAGAGTACAATGTAGGTTTTGTCATAATGCAGGCGTTATAACTGTAAAATGTTAACACGTATCAATGGCCAAAGTAAACACTTATAGTAGCCTCGTATACAGACACAGAGAGATAAATTCTGTAAGATGATATAAATGTTAATGCTAAGAATACCTAAAAGTTATCATAAAATTTATGAAGCGAATAAAAATATTTTTTGGATTAGCACTACTTGACATTTTTTAAATGGTTTTGATTGTAGTCATCTGATAAGGCTTGGGAGAGGATTATTGGGAAAATTAAGTGCAAAATATGATATGCTTGTTCACGATTTATAAACTAAATAAATATTGGATTTACTTCCAGTTTCATAGTTATAGACATTGTTATGCGTTTCATATCGCATGTTACCATTTTTCATATGTTTTAGTATAAATAAACATGGAAAGGTGAGAATTAGACGCATAACTCTGTGTTTTAGTCTGAAAATTCTGCATCAGGCTCATACGGCATAATTTTATTTTCATTGAAGCAACACATTGTAGACTGATTAAAGTACTGTGTCCCAAGTAAGTTTTAGAGGCCAAGTATACACCCAAAAAACGTGCCGAGTGCAGATTAATTTAATCATTGATGTCTCATATTATAAGAATTCCGGACTCAGAACTAGTGCTTTTTAAATTTAATTTATTCGCGGCAAACCAATTTGTAATCTTCGACTGTGCATCCCTCATATTTCTTGGTAATATGGAAAGCATTTTGTTTCTGGCTACAGCTAGCAGTGGTATCAACCATTCTTGTTAAATCGTTGACGTCTATTAAAAATAAGATAAGTTCCAACACCGATCCCTGTGGAACACCATGCAATATATTCTCCACATTAGAGCTGATATTGGTAATAGTTACTTGTTGCTTCCTGTTGATAAGATAAGATCTTATTACTTCAATTGAATTATTATGATGCCCATAAGACAATTTCTCATTTAGTACGTTAAAGGATATTAGGTCAAATGTGTTTGTTAAATCACAGAGTAATGCTTGAACGTATTTTCTTTTGTTATTAATGCCAATTATTATCTCTGTTAGTTTATATATAAGTCAATTAAACTCTACGGAATAAGAACTATGGTTTATTAAATATGGTTATTAAGTAGTACTTGTTGAATAAGATACAAAATTTCGGTTTCAGGGAAGCATCTTTGGTTATTAAAATATGAACATAATTAAAAGCAGCATAACAAACTGCCCTTTGTAGTAAACAATAATTTGTAGTATTCATAGATCAAATAAAGCTGTACCAATATTTACCGAATAAAATAAATGAATTAGAAGTTCAAAACTCTATTAAAATTTTCTTCAAACTGTGCCCAAGTTTAGGTAAAGATGTATTTTCTCAGTTTCAATGAGTTGTTTTATTAGAATTTTCATTTAGCCGATGAAAAGCAAGAATTTATTTAACAAGCAAATTATTTACTTACTATTATAAAGGCAAATGAAAATGGTAAACATTTATTTCAGGCTAAGTTTTAAATGCAAATCATATAATACATGAGAGTAACAACAGATACGAACTCTTGTAGTTTATTTATTCACTGTATATTATATGTACAGTAGTATTATGGGATATGACAATGTTTTACTAGAGAACAAAGATGCCGTATAAAGAAATAATAAACAGAAACACAAGACTAATATATAACATTAAGATATATTCTTAATATAGTCTTAATATCATAGCAAACAACATGTTACTCATAATAATATAGGTTTACATATAATTAGGATCTGTTATATAAGTAAGCCAAAGGTGTAGTTTTACTTTTGTCGAATAAAATGACAGGGGCGGCGGACGTATTAGGGAGGATCCATTAGATTTAGGCCACATATTGGTAAACACAATATAATCACATAAATAACAAAATAACATGAGTTTTGATTTATCGAAACAGGTAAATGTCACTTTCTTACTTCTTGTTGGGTATTTTGCCACTGAAAAATATTGAAATATTTTAATGAAAAAATCTCTGCGACAAACGGATCCGGGATTGGTTCTTGAATACTTGACTGTTTCATTAAAATTTTTAAATGTTTCTCATTGGCAAAATACCCAACAAAAAGTAAGAAAATCTGAGTATGCTGAGTATGCCACAAATGAATAATTATAGACAATAACAAGGTATATGTCAAATAATAATATCTTATTGTTGAAAATGCAAGCAATGCCGCAAAATACTTTCTTGAGGAACTAGCAGTCCGCAACCACTAGTTCCGCGTTCTCGCACTCTATCTATCAAGTTTATACTTAGAATAATCATCCACGGGACTCTCAAAGAGCTTCGTCCTGCTCATCGGGGAGATGGTTTCTCCCAGGGTACTCCAGGCTTCATCTGTTCACATGACCATATGTGGAGATGTTATTCACGTTATTCAGCGCAATCGGCACTTGCTGACAACCCTCTCGTGTTTTCAGTGAATTATTTGCTTATAGGCGCCTACAAGAATGTCGTCTCCGACATATACAACTCTGCAAGTTGCGTTAAAACATTCAACATTGTGACAACTTTTACTTCCCTTGCTTACCGAAGGGACGTATGGTATTCGTGAAAAATCACCATACGAGGTTTCTTCGCATTTCACGTTTGAGACTACGTAGATTACGAAAATGATGGTCTTTCAATTCTGTCAATCAGCCGGCCTGTCTGTCTGTCAGGATGTTTTATGTCTGCCTTTATCCTAAAAACTATTTGGCGGAGAACAGCGTAATTTGCTACGTAGTTGACACTATTATGCTACCAGCGAAGAAATGGATAAACGTTCCCTGGAAAATATACAGAGTGGACCGCTCAAAAGAGAAGAAATGGGTAGAGGTTGACTGGAAAATATACAGGGTGGATCGCAAGAGAATAAAGAAAGAAATGTAACAAATTGCAATAATATTTGACATATAGTTAACACAATTGGCAAAGTAATATTATGCCTCTAAAGAAAAATGTACAAGGTGTACACTATAAAAAAATAATTCAAGTACAGTTTAAATTTCTAAAGGTATTCACCAAAACCTTCCATATTTGGTACCTTTTAATTATTATTTATGTTTTCTGTCGGACGACTACTATCTGTACATTTTCTTAACCAACAGATATCAAATTCTCTTTGTAGCAATAGGGACAACCACATTTTAAATATTATTTTTCTGTGTCGTTGCTTAATTAATAGTTTCTTAGAGTGGCCACCTTCCATAAATAAAGATTGAATTTCTGTGTGGATTCAAATTCAAAGACACAATTTTCCTATTGGCAACTTCCCCTTTATTTCGTATATAACACTATTTGAACACGAATCTTCTGGATCGTAGCGACACGTAGGACCCACAGTTCACAAGGAACATTATATTTCCATTATCGTTCATATTATATATCATGTAGTCAGCAGAATCAATAACCCAATCGTGTCATTTGCTAACTAAGAAATTAATACGATTTTTATTTATTTACGGTAGATACCTGTTACATACATTTTATAAAGTACTCTAAAGCACTAGCAAAACTTTACGTTAACGCATTATTTATTTAATTAACAAAAAAATTCATATATTCTCTTTCCTAATCGCCGAGATTCAATAAGTGTAACCAATGGTGACAACATCGAACGAGCACATTAGTGCATTTGCCTATAGTACAAGGTGTTCCGAAATTCCCACATATCTCGTTAGGGTCTCTGCTCTTCAGCATACAAAAACAGTAAGAGAGCTTCTGCTCAGCATGTGCCCAGAAACACTTTATGGCCCTCCGAAAGCAATCTACGTAAGATTCATTCAAATCCGAGGGGCATACTGTATATTGCAGAGTCGATATTATTAAACTACTAAGTTTTGTTACATTTAATAAAATTGATATTTGTTTCAACCTACGCAAAAAATCTCTCGATCCTGGGGGACACATGGTACATTATTAACTTTTTATAATTCATACATCTACTTATTTTAATGTGTTTAATCAAAAATCATAGCAACATTTTGCTCTAAAATTGTAAAAAAAAATTGTTTTTGTAAAATGTGGTAATTTACATGTCTCTGTAGACAGCCATGTACAACGGATATGGTCCAATAGGAAGTATTATACCATGCTATTTTACATACGTGCCCAATTTTAAGCAAAAATATTAAGTCTAAAGGCAGTTATCGTGTTTACAAGAAATGGTCTACACACATTTGCACAGGCGCGCACACACGCATACCCACAGACATACTTTATTAGATATTTGAGGTCAGCCTGCTATGAAACGAATTTCTGTGCAAATTCGTTTCTTCTACGGCAAACACTAAAAATTTTTGCTCGGTTATGACACACTTGATAAAATAAAATAATTTACCTAACTTTGTTCTATTTATTTAATAGGTAGAGTACAACTAGTAAAAGTTAATAATATTGTAAGTTCTGGAAAAACCGTACAGTAGTATGGAGTGCCACAAGGAATGATAGTAGGTCCTATACTTTTTAATATCTATATAAGTGTGTTATTTAAAATACACTCAGTAGGAAAAATCACAAGTTTTGCAGTCGGTACTGTGGTATTCTATAAAGCCGAGAGTTGGTCAGAATTAAATCGAGTAGTAGAATATGACATTTTCAACATAATAAACAGTTTTTTAATAATTAACCATTAGCTGTCAATTTTTCAAAACACTGTTTTTATAATGGTGTCCTCTGTTATAATGAGGTCCCTAATTGTTTAAAAAGAGCCAAAGCATAATAGGAAATAGAAATAGCCGATATAGTGAAGTACCTAGGCATATTTATTAACAAGCATCTAAGATGGAACTATCAAATTCAATTTATTGTTAAAAAACTTAGAAGCATGTTAGGTAGATAGATCATCGAGGTATATTTGAAATATAACACCACCTGACAATATTATATTATGCCTTCGTACAATCCCATATCGATTAAGGAATTATGGCATCGGGTAACGAATCATTACTTTAGAAAATCGGAATGCGTAGAGAAGTAGATTTTTAAGATCATGCATGTATGGGAAAGATTATCGTTACTCAACAGATCAACTTTTTAATGAAGCTATTTTATTAGATACAAGGCAATCATTTGTTCAAAATTTGCTTATGCGACAATTTAAACATAAAACGGCTTTGACACAGATTACGCATTCGCATTACACCAGATATAAAAGTAAATTCTTAATTCATTGTAGTTCCCAAAGCTGAAAACACTGTAGGTCAAAGATATTACACCCATCATTTTCGTTGAAGCTCCATCATTCTTTAAGAAAATAAATTATATCGGATTGTTCAAAAAAGAAACAAAAAAATGGCCTGACGCCCAGATTAAAAATACATCAATTAATAAATAGAAAAAATACTTACTGAATATAGAACATAGAAATAAACTATATTTTTTGCCTTTTCATCACTGCTATAGTTTGCTCTTGTGTAACAGTTTCCATGGTTAGTTTCACTACGTTTTCTAAGTTATGGACGTACATATAAACAATTATATTAAATTATTTATTAATTATATTTGTATTAAGTCCTTAAATAAGCTGTGCTTAGATTTACATATTATTTATATTTATTGTTTATTATCTCCACGCTTAAATGTTAATTTTATATCTAAATTCGTCACAGACTCATTTACAAGGTTACTTTCGTGAGCCCTTGTCTCGTTTATTTACCCCTAAAATTGTCATTAATACATATTTTTGTTACATCCAATATTTATATATCATATAAGAAACACATGTTTTGAATATATGGTAATTATTAAGTATTAACTGTATTATTTATCACATGTAATACTTGGGAAATAAATTTTATTATTGTTGTTATCATTATTATTTGATTTAATCAAGTAGGTATGGGATGCATACATTTCCATAAGATACATTATTAAATATATTAATTTGTGCTATTCTTATTTCATGAATTGTCGATTAATTTCTTATCTCGTACGATAAATAAATTATTCGTAAAATATCTGACTGTCGAGTATCATAAACTGTCACTTAAGATTAAAAAATACAAAATTTTAAAAATAAATCAAATAAATATATCTTAAAGGTGTTTATACTGAATGATTCAATTGCTCTGCTTAAATAAATCTGATTGTCTAAAAATGTTAATCCTGTTGATGTTATTGAGTACGGTAATCAGTAGCAATACTATAAATACTTCGATATTATCAGTTTGTTTTTCTATACTTTGCTGCAAACAATAGAAAAGTGTCAGTTTGACAGTTCAATAGTTTCAAACGATTTGTTATTGCGAAGGAAATTTGACAAGTATAGCTCAAATATCTTCGATTTCCAAATTTCTTAAATAAATTTCAAAACTACGGCACCAAATGTTGAATTATAAAACTCAAAGCTTAATTTGTTTGTATGTATGGAATGCGTAAATAGGGCCAAAAATAAACTGTATTTGAGTTATTTATTTAATGTTCCTCAGCCGAATTGACAAACTAATTTTAAAATAAATGTAATTATAAATATTATACTGGTAATTAATATACACATGCTTTGTCTACCAATGTACTGTTTGGATATCCAATATCCGGGTCTCAAATCTAACACAACATTAATTCCTTATGTATACGAATTATCTGAAAAGTTACGCCGTATAAGCGCTAAATTATGTTAGAATCGTATGTCAAACAAGCAACACTGTCAAATCTATTGTGGAAAAAACAAAAACCGTTAAGGTGGCCATTCCCTAGAAAGAGACATTCGATAGGGAAATATTTATTATTTCTGGCCATAACTTTTTTTTCTTAGTACATGTATTTAAAGAAACTATAAGAGTGCCTAAGTAGAACCATAACAAGACTGTTACTATGTATTTTCACTTAATAATTTCAGTGGTTTGCAAAATAGCTAGATTTAAATTTAAAAATTATGTTAATCTTCCTATTTCCGTAGTTTTAAATCTAGCTGTTTGGCAAACCACTGAAATTATTGAGTGAAAATTCATAGCAATAGTCTTGTTATGGCTGTGCTTAGGTAGTCTTATAGTGTTTTTAAATATACGTACTATGAAAAAAGAGTTATGGGCAAAAATAATAAATATTTCCCTATCGGATGCCTCTTTCTAGGAAATGGCCACCTTAAACCAAGAGCAAAATGCAAAGAACTCCGTTTATAGCATTTCATGTGAGTGTAATAAAAACTTTTAGTGCAAGATTGGGTGAACAAAAGAGTTGTATTAGGAAGCATGAAATTCAGAGATATGAGATTTTCGAGCATGCTTCGGGGAATGGACATAGAGCAAACTGGAACTCGGCAAAGATTTTAACAAATGTGGCGGATCGCAAAGAAATAAAAATTTATTTCGACCTCAATAATAGACCAAAATTAAAAGAGCAGATTGGCGCAATAGGTTTATTTTATAATGTTGTTCAGGGTAGTATGATTAGTCGACCAATATTGATACCAGGTAATAAAGCCTATTTAGGCAGATGACGTGACGGTGAAATTTTATTTCATAATTTTTACTGACTGTTTCTTTGAAAGTGCCCCAATTTCTTCCAAAATTGTTTTTCTTTGCTGCTTCTTTTCCAAAATTTTAACTGAAGTACTATTTCGACAATGTTTAACAGTTTTAATATTGTTGAATGATGATAAATGTGTATCGAAATATTCCGTATATGTTTGTACAGCGGGGTTACAAATGTTGAAAGATGAACTTAATAAATTTAAATAATGTTAACGCGAGGGCAAACAATTTTGGAATTTTACTAAATCAAAAATAATGAAAAATGTAGATACCCAAGGAAGTCTTTCTAAATAATGAGGTTCTATTAGGGCGTGTCAATGATATAATTGATAATAAGGATTTAGAATTGTTATATATTTCGGATATTACTGAGGTTTATGTCATTATGGCAATAAATAAATTAAATCCAAAGAAAGCGATGGGGCATTTTAGTGTATCTAGTTATGTAATAAAGGGTTGCAAGGAAGCTTTTATTAAGCCACTAGCAATATTATTTAACATAACTCTTAAAATTAAAAGTTTTCCTGATAAACTGAAAATAGCACGATTTACTCCAGTTTCTAAAGGCGGACATCGAAGAAAAAACATAAATTATTGAAATCATTATATATATAACTACCTGTATGAACATGCTAAAAAGCATACTTTCAATATGGGATCCAAGGCAACATCAGTGGAAATGGAAATCTAGTAGATTTTGTGACCTCTACGACGGATGCCTTATCAAATAATAACCAAGTGGATGTAATCTATACCGACTTTGTAAGGTACCTATTTGATAAATCTGGCCAAGCCATATTACTAAATAAGCTTAGAAACTTGGTGATTTTGAGTCGAATTACTACACGTCAGATTCTGGAATTCCACAGGGCTCAAATCTAGGTTCACTTCCACTTTTATCTCTCGTTAATGATATTGCAGGTTCAGTTAAAAATTCATCAGTTAGCCTTTTCGCTAATTATATGAGAATATGTAAAGAGATGAGAGATTATCAGAATTGTTTGCTACTATAAGATGATATAAGGGAAATATTTAACCAGTCTGTTCAAAGTCAGCTGCCCTCTAATATCAATAAGTGCAAGCTACTGACTCAAGTTATACAAAAATATATTTGATAATAAACAGTGTGACGAAAAATTTGAATTACCCGCGGTACACGTCGACACGAAGTCAACAAGTGCGCCTACGCTTTAGAAACATCACTTAGGCCATTTTCAATATCCATGCTACTTCACTTTCGCTTCCGCCACTGGCGAGTTGAAATCGTTTACTTATTCTTCAACGGATTTTCATGTTTATTTTTTTAATACTTTGGTATTTTGAATATATTTGATTATTAAATGATGTCATATTATTGAGTTAACGTTGCTGTATAGTTATTTTTGGGAATTATTAAAGGATATTCCGTGTAATAATTAATTTGTGTCCACTGAACACATGTATCTTTGTTAACTCATTAATTATCGTGGCAATTTTGTATTTTGTGGTCGCTTGAGAAACAATACCGTAGTGCTTTATCAATTTTTTAGATTATCGTGGACGAGGATTAAGCTCGGAAATTAATCAAGGGATAAATTAGAATCTTTGTTTCTTAATCGTGTGTAGACAATCTCATATCATTAAGTGTCGAAACCTGAAGTCATTTTGTCGTATTTAATTAACCTACTGTTAGTACAAGAGGTTAAGAGATAATTTATTATTAGTTTATTTTTCGGGAGATTAAACCCATAATTTTTTTGCCATATTTGTTACAATATTAGTTTTTTTTAAATAGTAATTCAGTTATTTTCTATCTAATTCAGTTGTGCTAAATTTTGTTACCTTTATTCAAATTTTTGGTCATAACCAGTGTCAGCAATTTTGTGAACAGCTAAAATTTCATGACAGTAGAGTTTTCTCATGTATTCATTTCCTTCATTATTATATCAATCAGTAGCTTATTCACATATTTTCAAAAGTAAAATTTTACCAATACTCAGGTTTTTTTTGTTAAATTGCTAATAGTTTGGTTTTGCAGTGACCTTCGTCACCATAGTTTCTTCTGCAGTTTTTCTTATATTGCTTTTACCTCAAGTAAAATTTCTTGCTAATTATTTTTTATTAGACAGGAACTAATATCTGAAGTTTTCTTTTTCTCACAGTTCAAATTTTTTTTCTATTATCAACTGGTTCTTTACATTACTCCTTTTTCATGTAAAATCCTGGACCAAACTACCATTGAAGCAAGGCACAAGGCATAGCTTGAATATTTGGAGTTATCCTCAAAGAACTGGATATCATTCCGACGCGGCGTGTCCTGGAAATCTGCGTCGTCAGGACCTGAATATTACGTCCTCCTTCCCGGGTACCCGCGGCCAACTTCAGGACCAGACCTCGTCGGGATTCCACGTCTCCGCTAAGCTAAGTAGCCGACATTTATGTGTAAAATTCAACTTTTGGTCAGAAGAAAAATTGTAAACCAGTTGATCGTTCCTTAAATTGTAGTTTTTTTGTTAATCTTCAAATTTACTTTGTTTCAATAATATTCCTGTTTTGTCTGTTAACTAATTAACAGTTGTAAGTTAATTGTTGTAAAGGTTTTGCTCTTATACTGTTAATATATCATTTGTTTTATATTTGATTTTGATTGTTTTCTCCCCCTGTTAAAGTTTGCAAGAGTGCTATGTACTGAATATGCTGGCGTCCAAATTATTTGTACTTTATTAAAGTTTCGTTCGGTTAATTTGACAATCCAATAATTGTTCGAAAAAATATATATAATTCTTCTCGCCACAGAGTGACCATCGACCAACCCCGAGCTAACCGGTTGCTACTGTTTGATAGCTTCCTCAGCACCCGGCGGAGAAGTTGTGGTTGCAATAGGAAATTGGAAACGAAAATTTGAAAAGGGTTTATACAAAAACTGAAAATTTCGAAACTGACATATAATGCTAATATGACAAATATTTCAAATAAGTGCTATAAAAATACAGGTTTTATTTTATGCAACTGCAAGCCATTTAATTGCGAGAAAACCATGTTAATGTTATATTCCTCCTTTGTAAGATTCAAACTGAATTATTGCTACATGGTTTACTGCTTTATTTGGTATATACAAATGCTAGAAAATGTACAAAATAAAATTATAAAGCATATTAAATTCATTTCACAAAAACGGCAAAGTAGTAACTCTTCTTGTTTAGGTCATATTTCTCAGTATGACCTAATGACACTAAACAGCAGAACTTACTTCGATATTGTTTATTTGTAAAAACTTCTATATAATTTTCGTATAATGTATCTTCTTTAAATAAAATAAAAATCGTGTATCAGAGGAAAGAACACGTTTTGAAAGCACTTTTTCTTACCCCAGAACCACTAGAAACTAAGAACTAAGGTCACCTCCTGTGAAAATGGCAAAGAGCTATAATTCCTTATAGCGATATCTAAAGATATTCAGAGATACATATCTACTGAATGTTCGCAAACAAATTAATAAATAGATTAATTAATATTCATAATGAAATAGAAATTTTGTAAGAATTTTACCTACCATAACTATAACTTATTGTCTTCTTAACGGCTCTGTGTAAGTAGTAAGTACCTATGAATATTGAATATATCACAGACATGTTCTTGAAGTTGTGCATTAAATATACATAGGTAAGCAACACATAAATAATTTTTTTAAAAAGCAAAAATTTATGTTAAGAGACGAACAAGAAAAGGAGGTTTAGCCATATCTCTCGGTGACACACGGTAATTTCCTCTAGTAGTTAAGACATATTCTACCAGGCAAAAAAAGAAAAACATGTAAAATTTTGCAACTTGTTACCTGAGGAAGCGTTCTACGACAACTCGAGCGTACTAAACCTTTAAATATATTGTACTAAATATAAAAAAGTAATATTTGTTTACGATATAGGACGGTATGGCTTCGCAGGCAGTATATTGCTTGGTGCAACCAGCTACTTAAATTAGCACCGTTCAAGATAACCATTATATATGAACGTAAGAACGACCTAAAATGTTAAGCCTCTTTGTTTGTAAGCAAATACAAATTTACAATAGCTATAAATTCGCCATTTCTCTGACAGTAATCCTAAATAGTTGCGGGTACACAGTGAAATTATGCACTTCGCTTGCTACAGACTTCATAAAGTAACATCACCTGTTAGGGTTCAGGTTCGCCGCCTACCAAGTTTACTCAATGCACAATTTAACACTAAATATTTCACTTGTTAGTATAAATTGCAGGGTTTATGAAAGTTTGTAACATATTAAAAATGCAACTGGAAGTTATGTGTAATGCGAAATATGCATTTACTCAAGCCTATTAGAAGTACTGTACTAGTTTTCATAAATATTTATATTCAAATAAATAAAAAAATATATTTTAATAAAACTTCGCCTTTATCCAACTGCTGATTTGTTCTTCTTCGTAAAGTTTTTCTAATGAGGCAAAGTAGAAGAATATTACACATTTTACATTTCGACAAGTAGAACCAATTTAGAAGAAGAAATGAATTACGTCATTCTGAAGATGGCGCTTAAATAGTCGTATTTATTAATTTTCTTGAATATATCTTGAAGCAACTAAATGATAATAGGTATGACTGTGGCTTAACTGTAAATTACAAAATTATAAGTTAGATAAAGCAAAAGACACGTGAAGATTAAGTGAAAGTGAAGTGGTGAACATGATATATTTTGGAACCCACACGAACGATATCGGCAAATACTAATATAAGATTCGGCGGGAAATACTGTTCCGTATTTGCTCTTATTCTATTTTTGACTTTAGATATTTTAATCTCTCTTTTTTGCGCGTATTGTCTGTTTTTTCTTTAGTAGAGAAAAGGCCGACTTGGAAACTAAAAAACAATAAATAGTGACACTAAATAAATTTTTGATTCTCAATTTTTTAATAATTCTTCTCATTGTCAAGTGTTTTAAATAACAATCCTAAACTTTAAAATCAAAATGCATGGAACATTTCATGGTGAGCAGTCTGAAATTAAAAGATAAGAAAAGCACAACTCGCTTTACTTCCACATCCACGTAGTGGATTGGAAGTATAGTAATCGTATAGAAAAATTCATTTTTTTTGTTGATGTAGGTTTAGAATGTCACGAAGCGTCCAGATTTTAAATTGGAGCGAAAAAAAATGTGTGTTTGTCATGGCGGTCCGTGATTCTTTAACTTTTTTTGTCCGCACGATGTTTCTGGAACGGTTTATATTGACTTGAAATTATATAGACGTATGTAATATAACGAGATCTAGAACTGGACTGTTTTTTGAAATTATCCGGTGAAGGGGGGTAAATAGAGATAAATAGGAGAAAATAAATAGAGCGAGCTGGTAAGAGTATAACATTTTGGGATTTGGTTTTTATGCTATAAGTCAAGGCCTCAGATTTTTTATATTTCCCCCACTCCATTATTAAAGGGGTTGATGAAACAAAATTGAAATATTCACTTGAAATTTGGTACACGTATATATTATAACGACACCTGGATATTTTGAGATGATTCGGGGAGAAGGATTGGGGTAAATAGGGGTAAATATTGAAAAATAAGTAAAGCAAGGCATAAGTACAGAAACTTGGAATTTGGTGTATACACTAGAAGCCAAGGCCTCAGATTTTTATAATATTTTGCAACTCCCCCACCATCTCCACTCCATTATTAAAGGGGTTGATAATATAAAATTGAGATATTCATTTGAAATTTGGTACACGTATATATGACATCGACATATTAATATGAAACCAGATTATATTTTGAGATGATTGAAAGGTTGGGGGTAAGTTTAGGTAAGTAGGGGAAATGAGTACAGCAAGCTGGTAAGAATACAGAAACTTGAGATGTGGTGTATCTGCAAAAAGCCAAGGCCTCAATTTTTTTTATAGTATATTCCATCCCCCAACTACCCCCACTCCATTATTAAAGTGGTTGATAAAATAAAATGAAGATACTCACTTGAAATTTGGTACACGTATATACTCTAACGATATCTGGAACTAGATTATATTTTTTTGTCACATCTGCCTCAGGTATTATTAAAATTCTATGACCAATTATTTCCACATGCTAGAGTGCAAATATAGTAAAGATGTTTTCTTTTAAAGAAACTTGAATGAAGAATCTGGATGTGGAAGTAATGATTCCTTAGACAGGGGTTTTTCCTTGTACTTTTTAACTTTAAATTCAAAGAGCTAAATTGGAAAGCAATCAAAAACATTTCGCCTAACCTCTAGTTTTCATATATATAAGAAAATATTTTCTGGTTTCAGGCTCGAATAAGGATGACCTACAACAATATCAAAATTACAACTGTATAACCGACTCTTATAATAGTTAATCTGATCGGCTATTTTAAGAGGTGATAATATATTTTGTTGAAAATACTGACCTTTTACTCTATATCCTCAGAAATATTTTGTAATTCATCTCTAGGCCATATCTTTATCAACTTTTACCTTTCCTGACATTCGAAACTCTATATATATGCACTTTAAATTTCATTTGTAGATTATGAACTACAGGCGTTTTATCATGTGGATGTCATCCTGGACATTATCCTGAATTGCAACTTGTGTTTGATATATCGAGTTCCTAATTATTAGCGAATTTCCTACAACGAGGTTCAAATACCCTACTTTTATTTGTTATAAAATGTTATATAAAATACTTCTTGTGTTTAACTTTACGGTAAAGCATATCAGATTAAACATATTATGATAAATTAAGTTTATTCGCGTTTGTTAATTAGCCTTTGATAAGATTTTATCTGTTTGCAAATCAAACTACTACTGAACTTATGCAATATCCCGTATATTTATTATGCAATAAAGACTGTACAGACCGTAAGACTCAATTGAGTCAATGCACCTTGTCTAATGTAGTCTACGTACAACGTCGTGTCTTGGAAAATTTTATCTCTGCTCAAGGGTATGTTTATGTATATGCAAATTTGATGCACCATCTCTTAAATTGATTGTGAGTGTCGCCAGCACTACAGCGGACCACTTTTCTTTTTATATTCATACTTACGTGAAGTTCATTCACAGCGAATGGCCTTATTGGCTGAATGAGATATTGCCTCCATTACCTGCCTTTTACACCTTTCTTAGGTACTGAATTCTTTTCACAATTTTATGTCGAAGACATGTACAAGCTTTATTATCTTATACTCAACTCAACTTCAACGAATTTCTTTATACTAGAAAAGTTTATTTTCCTATTCAAAATAATATTTTGTATTTTTTCTATAGGAAGGTGTTAGCTGATTTTCTTCATAATGCGTGAAATGAGAATGAATCATTAGTAAAGTATTTCACTATATACTTAGTATTTTGTTGCCACATCCTCTAATACTATGCTATCTTGAACTCGACTACAATGTGACAAACGCGAGCATGTTGAAACGGCAAATAAGCTTGCAATATTATCTGCAATGCATCACCTTTACATTTGGATGGCAAAATATTTACAAAACTTTGAATTGTCAGGTCATGACAATAGTATTTAAAAACGTATATATGTTTACTGGGCTTAGATCTATATACTTTCAGATAGCCAGGCAGTGCTAAAGGCTCTCAGATTCTATACCTTTGGGTCTAGATTAGATTAGATTAGGACGGAGGAGCTGGTTGATTGGCCTTGACCACCGTGATCTCATGGATGTATTGTGGTGCTCCTGTTTGTTTTCCTTAGAGCTCCTTATCCAGCGTTGTCCTTTGTATCAGACTCCACAGCCTTGATAAGGGCCATCACCTCTTGGTTTTTCCTTGGTTCTTCGTTACCAAGTAGTTGGAATCTTCTGCTAGCAAGGCCTTCAAGATGTCACAATACATGGACTGACGTTTCCTCTGCTTCTTGGCAGAATCTGCGTCCTCTGCCAGATTCAGATGTATATTAAGTCGGCAGTGACAGGTTAGAAGAGCCACTATTATTCTACTGGCCTTTCTGTTTTGGCATAATAGGTCCTGCGTAAATTTGGTCGATCGTGCATTAATGATAATATTTTCCACCATTTCAGAGACTTGGTTTGCAACCATCTGTTAATGGATGCTCGTATGCATGGCTTGACCACCCCACAAAAGGGTTTGGGTCCTATGAGGGCGCTAGTCGCGCCTTCTCTGGCCAGTTCATCAGCCCTTTCGTTTCCCTTGTGTCCTGGTACCCACGCCACGTTCACTTTATTCTGAGGTCTATAAAGGCATTTATGCAGTCCCACACAAGTCTTGATTCGACTTGTATGAAGCCGATTGCTTTTAGTGCAGGCTGTTAAGTTAGAAAGGAATGTAATGATAATAATGACTACGCTTAGTAAATGATAATCGATTAAGAAATGTGGCTGTCGAAGAAGGGAAGAGAAGACATCTATTAATTGTTGTGAAAATAAACTCTGTCGGACTGAAATTAAAAGAAGCAAATGAAATGTCACAAAATGAAGCCATAAAATTTAGATTTAATGATTATACAGATCCAGGAGATCCTCATGCAAAAGGTATTCTGTATCACAAACCTTGCTGGGCAAAACATGTATCTAATGTGTAGCGAGAAACATCTATAATTAGTCTGTAGCCCAGCCTTTTTTGAAGATGAAGGCATGGATACTTGGAGATGAATTTATGGTAGGGTAGAAATTGTGTCCAAGTTTAATTTTAAACTATTGAAAGTATTAAACTGTTCGGCTTATGATTATCAATCCATTTTTATCTTTTTTAAGACACCTAAACGGTAAAAGATATCGATAAATTCCTAAGGACCCTTCTTTATATAGAATCTCCTTGTAAATAAAACAGTTTTAGTACAAAAATACTGACAAATAGTACAATAGTACAACACCACACATAATAGACAACCCCCAAATCCAAAACCTCTCATAGGGTGTCCGGAAGGGGATTACGCATTTGGAAAAACGTGGACAACGTTCATTTCCTACCAACATTGCCAGTGCTGTTGCTGGGGATCGAACCCAGTACACGTTAAGCAGTCTGGCCAAGCGCGCTCGCCACTAAGACGCTTAGCCAACTGAACTACCGTGCCGGTAGGATGGCCCTATCAAGAGTATTAATCGAGAACTTCCGATGACGTCAAGGGTGGCCACCATCTTGGATATATAACGTCATATAGGCCAACTGCCACAAATTCAACCAGAACATCTAGTAAGGTATGATTATGAAGGGCATAAGGAATGTATTGTAATGTCCTTCATAGTGGACCTCCTCTGGCTCCAACTTATTTAACCTTTTGCTTGGGTAGCTGGTTTGGAGATAGTATTCCAGTGTTCAGTTAGTAAATAAATAGCCCAATTAAAAATAAACGGATTAATTATCAGGTAGGTAATAGCAGTATTACATGAGGTACAGGCTTTCTTATCTTTTACGATCGTTAATCGTTTCGTAAATGGTTTAGAAGCGGACGAGAGTGTAACGATGGCCGTTGCGGTGACTCATTGGGGCGTCGATACTATGCGTTGGGCATCGTTTTGCCACGCACCGACGGTGGATAAATAACAAGTGACACAAGAGGTCCCAGCTTAGCAAGCTGAAGGAGTATAGCGGTCTACTTATATTAAGTCCAGCGTGGTGCGTCGCCATAGAGTACTAACTGTGATTAACCCAGCTCGCCACGCTGAAGGCCAATGCCAGAAGAACACTGGTTTGCCTTGAATTTTGTCGTGATTTTATATCCGAAATTCTACACATATGACCCATTGGGAGCGTGTACCACTTTAGGTCCATGTGCAGATTTCGAGTATACCGACGATTTATCATTATTGGTGTGCAAAATGTTGGGTAAACGAAAATCTAGTAACGTGACATGAATCTTTGAATGCCTCATTACAGTATTAAACCTGCTCCCACAATTTGATCATGACATTTCCCATGGAATATATTTCATCAGGTATGCCTATCGACTAATAGTGGAGCCACTATAGAAAGTTGCCGTGAGCCATTCAACTTCCTGATTGCTGTAGCTACCCATAGTATTTTCAAAGGTTTACAATTTCACTTCACGTTCACTTGAAAATGAAGATAATTTTTCTTAAACGTCGGCAGTTAATGCAACAACGAAAATTATCCAAATAATGTACGCTACAGGAGTCTCAACAGTTATGATAATATATTACTAGTGTGGATAACCTATAACGATAATCCTAAAGCATTCCTTGGTTTATAACGTATTTTAAAATTACATAAACAGAAAAATAATAAATCGTCTTGCATGTCTTCGGATAGCTGGATATGGCGGCGAAGCGATTTGCCTTTCCGTAATAAATGGCGCGGTTACAAATACAGCTATTTATCAGACTTCCAGAAACAAACGTATTCGGATTTAAGGATTTTTAACTAATTGATTGTCTATTGGAAGCCGATTGTTTGGATAAATTGCATTCATTTGCAAATTGTAGTGCACTAGAGGCAATCTTCTACTCAGACAGCTGGATTGATAGATTTCTGCATGCCGAAAGAGTTTTATAGTAACCGAGATAGGTAAATTGATAGTTCCAGTAATTTCTGACAACTTAAAATATGGGATTCTTATTTTGGCAAATTATTTATTGTGTGCTACTGGAGAGCATTCTAAAAGCTTTTAAAATGTATGTTTTCTTTTGGATTTAAATTGGAGGTCATCTATTGCAATTGATGGACGCTAACGTAGAGATTTTCTGGGTTAAATGTGGTTAGGGGCATACATTTCGATGTTATTCGTTTATCGTTAACTCTGTGTGACTAATACCTGTCTAAATATTGTCTAAATGTTATATGTGGCATTATCTTAATTTATTTCTCTCTAATTCTTTGGGACCTTAGGCCACATGTATTTTTTCTTTTTAACCGGTGCTCGGGGAATCTACAAAATATCACAATTAACCAGTATGTTACTGGAAAATAACCTCTACGCCTGTGATGTTTATGTCAAAGGATCAGTTAGAGGTTGTTTTTTGACAAATAACACAAATAAGTATAAAAAATTGAAATTAGATATTTCGCCGACGTTTCGGAAATCTAATCTGTTTCCTGTTTCAAGGCTTTTTTAAAAAATCTATTTTTTGCCGTGCATGATAAATTCACAGCTCTAGGAGTATTTGTTATATTCAATATCCATAGATACTTACTATATACATAGAACTGTTGATATAGTTAACAGTTTTTTTTTTATACAATGTTAAGTGTGAAGTTCTTCTTTTAACATTGACAACCAGGTTGCACAGGCATCTACAACTCGACACACATCTATCCTCATTCAAATATTAATCGTTGATTCTTTAATTTTTCTCTTTTTGCTCTCCGACTCTTTTGATAAAATTTTTGCCGAGTCCCAGTTCATTCTATGTCCGTTCTTCCAAGCGTGTTCGCAGATCTTGGACCTCCGAATTTCATTTTTTCTGATAAAATTTTTGTGTTCACCCAACTTTACACTAAACCAGGGATTCCCAACCGGTGGTACGCGTACTACTGGTGGTAGGTTTAGAATGTCATGAAACGTCGAGATTTTAAATTTGAGCTAAAACAACATTTCTGTCTGTCTGCTGGTCTGTCTGTAACTTTTTTTTGTCCTCACGATTTCTCCGGAACTGTTTAAGATATTGACTTGAAATTTTGTAAACGTATATATTATAACGAGATCTGAAACTGGATTGTTTTTTGAACATATCCCGTGAAAGGCTAGGGAGTAAATAGGGGGAGATAAGTAAAGCAAACTGGTAAGAGTATAGAAACTAGAATGTATGTACTAGAAGCCAAGGCCTTAAAATGTTTTATAACATTTTCCATCCCCCCACCACCCCCCATTCTATTATTAAAGGGGTTGATAAAATAAAATTGGGATGATCACTTGAAATTTAGTATACGTATATATTATAATGATATCAGTAACTAGATTGTATTTTGAGATTATTCCGTTGAAGGGTTGTGGATTAAATAGGGGTGAACAGGGGAAAATAAGTAAAGCAAGCTGGTAAAAGTACCGAAATATGAAATTTGGTGTATATACTAGATGCCAAGGCCTCAAAATTTTTTATAATAATTTCCATAAAGTAAGCTGGTAAGTGTACAGATATTTGGGAATTGATGTACATACTAGAAACAAAGACCTCAGGTTTCTTTATAATATTTTCCATCCCCCCACCACCCCTTTCCCTTATTAAAAAGTTGATAAAATTAAGTTGAGATTTTTACTTGAAATTTTTTGTACACTATATATTATAATGAGATCTGGAACTGGATTATTTTTTTAACATATCCGGTGAAGGGATGGGGAATAAATAAGGGTAAATATGGGGAAATAAGTAAAGCATGTTGGTAAGATTACAGAAACTTGAAATTTGGTGTGTGTACTAGAATCCAAGGTCTCAACATTTTTTATAGTATTTTCTAAAGTTTATGTGTGGGTTCATGCCGAATATTGTCGTTTAAAAATGTCTCTAACATGGATCAAATTCCTCGAGGTATGTACTATTTGATGCCACATAACTTTGATGGGTAATATTGTTTGATATAAATGTATAGTGATTTTATTATTTCAATGAACTTTGCCGATAAAGATTATTAAAAAACAAAATTCCCGTTGGGTTATAAAGTTAGACCGGCTTAGACCCGCGCTAATTTTTTAGCCTTAACAACCTTATACGTTGTAGAAAAAATGACGAAGATTTTAGGTACTTTGCATTGCTGTTGTTTGAGTTATTTTATATTAAAATCGTACGTGTTAGCTGGCGAGACAAAGCGAAAGTTAAATAATTTTAATTTATGCAATGTTTTAATCTACTTTTAATAGAATAATACATTCTCTCCACGTTTATCCTATTAATTGTTTCTAAATATTTTTTTGTATCAAGTGGAAATGAAGAGGGACTAAGCGGGATCCATGTTTTTCAAACATGGAAAGAAAAATCTGGTTGTGATTCTGCTGTAAAGTGTCAGAACGTTGTAAACCTTATATCAGCCACATATGCCGGAACTTCCAGAAAATATTCAAAACGATGTACGACATACGACATAATAACGGGTGGTCCTTGAGAACGGGAAGTTTTGACAATGTTCTTGTTTTGTAACATGTACAGGTGACCGTGGATTTATTTGTCATATCGTCTGTCATTATATGCCATTTGATGATCATGGAACAGTGGTTCGGTGAGCATCGTGCTTTTGTAATAAAATCGTATTATAGAAATAACGACAGTGTAGTTGTTGTGCAGCGGCAATTTCGGCTACACTTTGCGATTCCTCGTCACGGGAGAAATCCTTCCGCTCATGCCAAAAAATCGTGGATTCGTAAATTTGAAGAAACAGGTAGAGCCAATAAATCCAAACTTAAAGGAATTAATAGAAGTGTTAGAACCCCTGAATACATTAAACGAGTCAGAGCATCTGTTGAACGCAGTCCAAAACATTCAGTTAGAAAACAAGCCCAGGCGTTGCGCTTAGGTAAATTTTCTTTCTTTGGAATTGTACACAAGGATCTGCATCTTCATCCGTGTAAAATCCAAATAGTTCAAGAAATAAAACCAACAGATTTCCCAAGACGTCTACATTTTTCTGAAATTATTTTAGAACGTGCAACTAATCACAACTTGTTGAGTTGAAAATAAAAATCCCTGAAGAAATTGCCAATGTTGCATCGTGTAGAAAATTTCACCAATCGTATTCAAGAGGGCGTAGAGATAGGGGAAGACACTTACCAGGATTTATTAAAAAAAATTAAAAATGCATATAGTTGCCTAGCAATTGTTATATCTTATTTTAAATAAGTAAAATTACTTTCAAAATTATGATGTTTTCAAATCTTCCCGTTCCCAGGGACCACCCGGTATATATCCAGTTTTTAGTAAAATTGGAGAAGATGGAACAAAAATGGAAGAGCAGAGAAACGATTTTTGAGCAATATTGTTGACCGGCTGAAAGAAAATTATATTTTCTATTATAATGTTGTAGTGGAAAATGATTTAACCAGCACTTCTCGATTGGCAGGGAGAAGGAAACTGTATTTTGATGAAAGCAGTGGAAGATCGAAACGTAGAAAGACCCAGAAATACTGTCAGGTACATCAGCATCAATGAAAACCTCAATTTCTTCTGATGTTGATGAATCGAGTACATCCACGCCTGTAAATGATTCAAGGCACAAAGTGACTATGAGAATGACTATTGATGAAGAATAAAGATTTTATTTTCTAAAATATGTCAGTTATGTTTAGATTTTGTAAATAATAATTAATTTTTTGGTTTTAATTTTAATTTTGTAATTATATTGTTACGTCTTTTCATCCTCTACACTTCGTTTTTTTTTTAATATTTAATCTCACTTTCGCTACCAAACTTCACTTTAATAGAACTTCTCTTTTTCCGCCTTCGATTTCGCCTTATGTACTCTGAAATTGCCTCCAGAGTCATCCAGAACTCAATCTAGAATCTTCTCCCACCACACTCTAGAAAACTCTGTCTCTTTCTACAAGTTTCCAGTCACTATTACGCATAGGCGTATCATACGGGGTGTAATGCATAACAATGTTTTAAATTATTGTATTATATTTTTCCAATTTTTGTACAATATTTTCATTCGTTTTTGCAAAATACATCCCGAATAAGTCCATGAGTTTGCAGATAGAATTTTGTGGTTTCTAGATTTTTATTAGGTTTTCCTTCCGCAAAGTGACTATGAGAATGACTGTTATTGAAGAATAAAAAATTTATTTTCTAAAATAAGTATGTCAGTTAAATTTAGATTTTGTAAATAATAATTTATTTTTTGGTTTTAATTTTAATTTTGTAATTATATTTTAAATTATTTTATTATATTTTTCCAATTTTTGTACATTATTTTCATTCGTTTTTGCAAAATACATCCCGAATAAATCCGTGAGTTTGCAGATAGAATTTTGTGGTTTATGGGTTTTTATTATGTTTTCTTTACTTCCACCCCTTAAGACCACCCTATTTTATAACGGCATTTTTTTCGCTATTTTTGTGTTAATTTGTAGGTTGAGCTCTCTATGAATAATTTTTTTCAGAATTTTACTCAACTATGTCGAATTCCACCTCCTGGATTCATTCCAATTTCTCGGTGGCATTTTTAAAGTAATTTTTGCTACAATCCTCAGCCGAGTTTCATAAGTTTTAGAATTTTGGCCAAAAAATGGTGTAATTCAACCCACTTGGCTGCGGTATAAGCCGCTTTCCATAAAAAAAATTCAATGTAGATTTTTGACTATAACACTAAAAACGCAATTAAATAAAGAGTCACACTACTATCTTGAAATCAATTTTTTTTAAATTTTAGTGAAATGCTCTTAGACAACAAAAAAGTTATTAAGAAATCGGTTTACCTAATCATTTCTCATGATGATTTTTCATAATCATAAATATAGCTCTACAACTTTTTACTTCCCTCGCATACCGAAGGGAAGTATTGTATTAGAGAAAAAATCACCTTCCGAGATTTTTCGGATTTTGACGTTTCAGATCACCACCAAAATAGATGGAAAATTTTTCTTCTTTGAACAAATTTAAAATTTCCACGTTTCATAGCGTTCTAAACCTATTTAAACAAAAATGTAAAAAATTTGTTTACCATTTTTGAAAAAATTTTACCACTGAAACAGATGGATTTTTTTTTCTTTGTTCAAATTCAAAATTTTCACGTTTCCTTGACATTCTAAACCTATTCAAACAAATTTTAAAAAAATTTTAAAAAATTTAAAATTTTTTTTGTTTATCACTACTGTTTTGCTCAAATTTAAAATTTCTACGTGTCATGACATTCCTAACCTATTTCGGAAAAAAAATTGCAACATTTTTTTACCATTTTGGAAATTAATGTTACCACTAGAATAGATGGAAAAACATTTTTTTGCTCAAATTTAAAATTTTCGCGTTTCATGAATGACATTCTAAACCCATTTAAGGAAAAAAAATTTTGAAAATTTTTCACACCAACATTTTTGAAAAATTTTTAACCACTAAAATAGATGGAAGAATTTTTTTTGGTCAAATTTAAAATTTCTACGTTTCATGACATTCTAAATCTATTTCATAAAAATAATTTTTCAAAAAGAAGAAAATTAAAATTTTCTCCTAAGTAAAATTTTTTTACAGCTGTAGAATATATATATAATGGAATTTATTTTTGCTCATATTTAAGGTTCCCACGTTTCATGACATTCTAAACCTATTTCAGAAAAAATTATTTTGGAAATTTTAAAAATTTTTAAAAAAATTTTTACCACTACTATAAAGTAGATGACGCTCAAATTTTAAATTTCCACGTTTCATGACATTCTAAGACTATTAAAAAAAAAAAAACGAAATATTCAAATTTTTTTAACCACAACTATACGTCCAATCCAGTGCGTGGATATGCAACTGAGAAAATGGCAGATGGCAATAATATTTGACACTTAGTTAACGCATTTGGCAAGGAAGACACCTATTATTGTTTTATTAAAAAATATACAGGGTGGTCACCTCAAAAACAATTCAACCATGTTGGAAATTTGTAAAGGTATTTACGCAAGCCTTCCATATTTGACATCTTTTATTTAAAATTGAATTTTTGCTATCGGATGATCACTGTATATTTTTTTGACCAAAAGTTATCAGGTTTTCTTTGTAATAATACCTTCCGATTATTATTCTCATTTCGTAATTAATAATTTTTTAGAGTAACCGCCCGGTATAAATAAAGAGGGAAGTTTTGTGTAAATACCTTTACCGATTTTTTTCCTGCAATTTTTATTAGAGCTTACAATACTCGTTTAAAACCGCTACGTGATATTTGGAAAAGTATAAGAATTGTAGATAGAATAAAACAATAATAATAACTTAGACACTATTCAAGGCTCTTTAATATATTTAAAATGCGGTGGCTACAGGTAATTGCTTAAATTGCTGTCAGTGGTATGACTTGATCTTATTCCCTGCCGAGCTAAAGCGTATGTATAATGGCGGAGTTAGAAATGCCCGAGGAGTTGCAATTGCTTCACCCAGACACCGTCATAAATCAGTCTGCACTCCAAATCCCGCTCTTATACCTGTAACGATTTATTCGAATACTTCCGCAGGTGTACCAACGTATCGCCTTGGCGTTAAGATAAGGAAATGCAAGAGCGAGATTGTACGGCAAATGCACAAATTCATCATGAAAATAGTTGAATTATTCATTTTTTTCTTTATAAAGTAACATATTAATGTGTACAATAGTTGGTGTAATTAAACCAAGGCTTAAAGACTTTGATTGAATAACGTTTTTGTAGTGAGTCATTCTAGGAAACAAGAGAATGCAATATCATTTCTAAGCAACTTTTATTGGTGAAATTTTAAAAGACACTCTATTTCATTTTTCTGACTAAAGGAAAGCCTAATTCAAAAAAATCACTTATACAGGGCGTACTGGGTCAACTTTATTAAGCAGAACAGGTTTTGTCGTGTGTAAAAGTAATCGTAAAACCTTTCAATTTCAAATAGGCCTAGAATGTCATAAAACCTTGAGGTTTTAAATTTGAGCGAAAAAAATTTCTGTCTGTCGGTCGGTCTATCTGTAACTTGTTTCTGTGCGCACGTTTTCTCAGGAACGATTTAAGATATTAACTTGAAATTTGGTACACACATTATGACGAGATCTGGAACTGGATTACATTTTGTGCTAATTCCGGTGAGGGGGTTAAATAGGGGTAAATAGTGCAAAATAAATAAATAAAGTTGATAAGAGAACAATAACTTGGAATTTGGTGTACGTACTAACAGCCAAGGCATTTTATCACTAAAGTGGTTGTTAAAATAAAATTGAGATATTCACTTGGAATTTGGTACACGTATGTATTATAACGACATTGAAGGTGTGAGGGTATGTAGGGGTAAATAAGAGAAAATAAGTAAAGCAAGCTGGTAAGAGTACAAAATTTGGCATTTGGTGTATATACTAGAAGCCAAATCCTCAGATTTCTTTATAATATATTTCAACCCACCTCTACTATTATTTTCACATACCAGAGTGCAACTAGTCAAGATGTATTCCTTTAAAGAGACAGATGGGTAATCTGTATGTGGAAGTAGTGATTCCTTAGGCAGCGGTTTTTTGCTTAGTTAGACAAATGTCGTGGTTATACATATACAGATCCAGCAAATTTAGTTTTAGGTACGTAAACTTGTTTCTGCGCAGATAAACCACGCCTTGTCGTATAACAATGCAGAGCATTGGTCGACAAGTTGAGAACAGCGCGAGCGCACCCATTCTGCTTTTAATAGCGTAGCTGTTTAGACGTGTGGGAATAAAATAAATTAATCTCAATTTCGTTATTAAAATGCCGTGTGTTTATACAACTGCAGAAAAAGTGCAAATTATAAAGTGGTACTTCGGGGGCCATTCCACCGATGACACAATAAATTTATTTAGTGTGGCATATCAGGACAGACCAATCCTATCAGCTAGCATAATTTCATACATTATTAAAAAAATTGAGAATTTCGGGTGTGTCGTGAGTTATTGTAAAAAATGCTGTCAACCCGAACCCCGTCATCAACAAATGAGCGAAGAACGTGAAATTCGCGAAATGCCTATGCACTTTTTGAAACTAGTGAACCTTGTTCTAGCAGACAAATTGCTAATGAAGTTGACATGAAGGAAAGAACTGTAAGAAATATTTTGAAAGGAAATGGGTACAGTAATTTTAGAGTTCAAACAACGCAAGAAATAATTCCCGAGGACAATTTCAAACGGATGGAATTTTGTGAAATCATGATAAATAAAGTGAATGAGAATGAAAACTTCTTAAAGAATATATTGTTTACAGATGAATCATCCTTTTCATTACATAGGAAACACAATCCATCCGTAGTATTGGTCTCGAAAAAATAAACATTTGAGTGTTGCTGTGCGAACTCAGTATCCCCAAAAGTTGAACGCTTGGACGGGAATTTTAGACAATCATATTATAGGCCCACTGCTAATGTAATTTAAATGACAATAAATATTTTTACAAAACCAAATAATTCCTGCAGTTCAAAATCTTCCTGTCAACTTTAACGACATTTGGTTTCAACAAGACGGCTGCCCATGTCACAATACCTTAACTGTTATTAATTTTCTGGAAAGAACATTTTCGAATCGTTTAATAGCTACGAGGGGAATGATAAAATGCCCCCCCAGGTCACCTGATCTAGCACCCCATGATTTCTTTCTGTGGGACTTTTTAAAGGAAACCGCGTACAAACATGGGTTGAACGAGCCAATAATTTAGTTGAATTTCGGGAAAAACTTATCCAACTTTGTGCAAGCATTGCTCCAAATCAACTCAATGATATGAGAGGTTCATGTATAATCGGTTTGGCACAAGAAGGTGGTTTGTTTGAATCCTTACTTCATTAATTTATTGTTTGATAATTATTAGTTGATTTTAGTTTCTGAGGGATATTTAATTTTGTTTTAATGTTCTATTTTTGTAATTTATTGTTTGATAATTATTAGTTGATTTTAGTTTCTGAGGGTTATTTAATTTTATTTTAATGTTCTATTTTTGTAATTATAAGAATAATTTATTTTTTGATAATTATTGGTTGATTTTAGTTTCCGAATTTTTTTTTTCTTTTGGCATTAGGATAGTATCCATTACAGCCAGAAACTACGTTACTATTACGAAAGCACCTACGCCAACTAAACAACCTTTTTTTTAACATCTACAGGAAAGTACAGTTTAATATTCGTTTTCCTTAAAAATTGTATTATGCAATTGATAATATCTTCCCTTTGCAAAACTAATAAATGCATATTGTCTAAATGTTATTTGTGGCATTATCTTAATTTTTTTCCTTCTTCAATTCTTTGGGAATTTCACTGCCACATGTATGTTTTCTTTCTAAGCGGTGCTAGGGGAATCTACAAAATATATCACAATTAACCAGTATTACTGGTAAAAAAACCTCTACGCCCGTGACGTTTACGTCAAAGGATCAGTTAAAGGTTGGTTTTGATAACTAAACAACACAAATAAGTATAAAAGCTTGAAATTAAATATTTCGCCGACGTTTCGGAAATCTAATCTGTTTCCTTTCTCAAGGCTTTTTTTGAAAAATCTTTTTTGCTGTGTATGACAAATACACAGCTCTAAGAATGTTTGTTATATTCAATATCCATAGATACTTACTATTTACATAGAACTGTTGATATAGTTAACAGTTTTTTAGTTTCTATACAATGTTAAGTTTGTGAAGTTCTTCTTTTAACATTGGCAGCCAAGTTGTACAGACATCTACGGAACAATTCGACACGCAATTATCCTCATTCAATAATATTATCGCGGATTCTTTTATTTTTCTTTTTTTGCTATCTGCCTCTTTTGTTAAAATTTTTGCCGAGTCCCAGTTTATTCTATGTCCGTTCTCCCACGCGTGTTCGCAGATCTTGGACCTCTGAATTTCATTTTTTCTGATATAATTTTGATGTTCGCCCAATCTTACACTAAAAGGTCTGGATGACTCACCCACGTATTGTTTGTTGCACTCACACGGAATACTATAAATGCAGTTTTTTGAATTTTGCTCGTGGTTTGTTGGTTTCGTCTTTGTCAGAATAGATCTTAAAGTGTTGCTTGTTTGAAATACCGTCCTAATATCAAATCTATCACCGATGCGGCGCAACTTTTCGGATAATCCGCATACATACGGAATTAACGCTGTGTAACGTTTTTCAGGTTTTTGTCGTACCTGATTGTTAGTTTCAATATTTATGAAGGTTTTATCGACAAAACCCCCAGGGTATTGGTTATTAATAAGAACTTCCTTTATAAACCGCTTCTCATTGTTTAGTATCTCATCATTAGAAGAAATGATTTTGGCCCTATCATACAAACATTTTACAACACCCCTCTTAACGTGCATCGACTGATTTGAGTTGAAATTTAAATATCTGTTGGTATGTGTTGGTTTTCTATAAACACTTGTTTCAATTGTACCATTTACTCTTTTAATTAAAACATCTAGAAATGGTAATTCATTTCTAGTTTCCTTTTCTAAAGTGAATTTAATGGAAGGTTCTTTATTATTTAAATGATCCAAAAAATTATCTAGTAACTCAATACCATGAGGCCAGATTGCAAAGATATCATCTACGTATCTCCACCAGATAACCGGTTTGTATGCACAATTTTCAACATGCCTAGTCTCAAAATCCTCCATAAATATATTGCTTAAAATCGGTGACAATGGAGAACCCATTGCCATACCGAAATCCTGCTGATAGAAATCATTTTCTAATTGAAAATAAGTTGTTTTTATACACATAGTTAAAAGTTCCATTATAGGTATTTACACTCAATTTAGTTCTCGCTTCCAAATTATTTTCATTTAACAATTTGTCTTTGATTATTTTTAAAGTTTTGTCTACTGGGACGTTAGTGAACAGACTAACTACGTCAAAACTAACCATCAGATGTGTATTATGAATACTGTTTTCATAAACTTTTTCGATAAAATGTTTACTATTTTTTATATACGAGTCAGTATTTCCAGATAATGGATTAATAATTTTAAGCAAGAATTTTGCCAAATTGTGGCATGGCGAATTAATGGAACTAACAATTGGTCTTAATGGGACATTTTGTTTATGTAAAGACCCAACAAAATCAATTGAGGGCAAAATTTATAGAACTTTATTTAAATACAAAAATGATTTTAATGACTTTGAACGACGGAAGCTTACACCGCATTATAGCAAGCCTCCTCATTTTTATGGCTTACCGAAAATACATAAACAAAATGTCCCATTAAGACCAATTGTTAGTTCCATTAATTCGCCATGCCACAATTTGGCAAAATTCTTGCTTAAAATTATTAATCCATTATCTGGAAATACTGACTCGTATATAAAAAATAGTAAACATTTTATCGAAAAAGTTTATGAAAACAGTATTCATAATACACATCTGATGGTTAGTTTTGACGTAGTTAGTCTGTTCACTAACGTCCCAGTAGACAAAACTTTAAAAATAATCAAAGACAAATTGTTAAATGAAAATAATTTGGAAGCGAGAACTAAATTGAGTGTAAATACTATAATGGAACTTTTAACTATGTGTATAAAAACAACTTATTTTCAATTAGAAAATGATTTCTATCAGCAGGATTTCGGTATGGCAATGGGTTCTCCATTGTCACCGATTTTAAGCAATATATTTATGGAGGATTTTGAGACTAGGCATGTTGAAAATTGTGCATACAAACCGGTTATCTGGTGGAGATACGTAGATGATATCTTTGCAATCTGGCCTCATGGTATTGAGTTACTAGATAATTTTTTGGATCATTTAAATAATAAAGAACCTTCCATTAAATTCACTTTAGAAAAGGAAACTAGAAATGAATTACCATTTCTAGATGTTTTAATTAAAAGAGTAAATGGTACAATTGAAACAAGTGTTTATAGAAAACCAACACATACCAACAGATATTTAAATTTCAACTCAAATCAGTCGATGCACGTTAAGAGGGGTGTTGTAAAATGTTTGTATGATAGGGCCAAAATCATTTCTTCTAATGATGAGATACTAAACAATGAGAAGCGGTTTATAAAGGAAGTTCTTATTAATAACCAATACCCTGGGGGTTTTGTCGATAAAACCTTCATAAATATTGAAACTAACAATCAGGTACGACAAAAACCTGAAAAACGTTACACAGCGTTAATTCCGTATGTATGCGGATTATCCGAAAAGTTGCGCCGCATCGGTGATAGATTTGATATTAGGACGGTATTTCAAACAAGCAACACTTTAAGATCTATTCTGACAAAGACGAAACCAACAAACCACGAGCAAAATTCAAAAAACTGCATTTATAGTATTCCGTGTGAGTGCAACAAACAATACGTGGGTGAGTCATCCAGACCTTTTAGTGTAAGATTGGGCGAACATCAAAATTATATCAGAAAAAATGAAATTCAGAGGTCCAAGATCTGCGAACACGCGTGGGAGAACGGACATAGAATAAACTGGGACTCGGCAAAAATTTTAACAAAAGAGGCAGATAGCAAAAAAAGAAAAATAAAAGAATCCGCGATAATATTATTGAATGAGGATAATTGCGTGTCGAATTGTTCCGTAGATGTCTGTACAACTTGGCTGCCAATGTTAAAAGAAGAACTTCACAAACTTAACATTGTATAGAAACTAAAAAACTGTTAACTATATCAACAGTTCTATGTAAATAGTAAGTATCTATGGATATTGAATATAACAAACATTCTTAGAGCTGTGTATTTGTCATACACAGCAAAAAAGATTTTTCAAAAAAAGCCTTGAGAAAGGAAACAGATTAGATTTCCGAAACGTCGGCGAAATATTTAATTTCAAGCTTTTATACTTATTTGTGTTGTTTAGTTATCAAAACCAACCTTTAACTGATCCTTTGACGTAAACGTCACGGGCGTAGAGGTTTTTTTACCAGTAATACTGGTTAATTGTGATATATTTTGTAGATTCCCCTAGCACCGCTTAGAAAGAAAACATACATGTGGCAGTGAAATTCCCAAAGAATTGAAGAAGGAAAAATAATAAATGCATCAAATTAAAAGGAGTTTCAATTTTCAAATTTATCATGTTGTTGTACAGTTCATTGCTTTCATCGGTGTATTTGCTACATCCAAAAAATATATGTTCTAGGTCCCCTAAAACGTTGCAATGCTCACAGGTATCGCTCGGTAGTATTCCTATTCTATGTAGATGGGTTGGATAACACCCATGTCCAAATTTAATTCTAGATATTATGGTGATATATTTCCTAGGTATGTTATAGCTATTGAACCAGGGGTTCACTGGTATTACTGGTTGTATATGTGTGTATCTAGTAGGGTTGGTAAGACAGAATTCATTCCATAGGGACGACCATTTTTTCCTTACCATCGATTGTCTCATATTTATGCAATCAGAGAGACATATCCCTTCTACAGTTTCTCCTGTGTGGATACTTTCTTTAGCTAATTTATCTACCTGCTCATTACATATTAATACAACTTGAGCTTTGACCCATACTATTTGAATTTCAATACCATTTGTTTTAAAACTGTATATTAGCTGTTTTATTATTAAAATATGCGGATGTATTCGTTTTAGATTATTTGGGTCATACAATTTTTTTAGAGCTAATAGTACGGATAGAGAGTCACTTAAAATTACTACTCGATTGAACTTATTGTGTTTTACATATTCCAATGATTTCATTATGGCAAAAGCTTCGGCTGTAAAGATTGATGTCTCATCATGTAGTTTATATTTAGCTTCTTTTTTAAGCCTAGGTACTAAGGGGGCACTGCCAACACCAGAATGTGGTTTGGAAGCATCTGTGTAAATATGCATACGTTGACCAAATCTGTCTAAAGTATTATTAAGGATATTTGTAGTTTCCGAGTTATTTAATTTTATTTTAATGTTCTATTTTCATTTCGGTTTTAATATGAATTATTATTTTATTCCCATAGCATTTGCGGCTAAAAAAGAAACTGCAGAAATGCTTTCAATAGAAGAAATTATATGTCAAAAATGTGACAAATAACTCTTCGCATCCATCCTTAGTTCATGCCGTACTAAATTCCATTCATTGTGTGTCTCTGCTTTCACGATTTATGGAACTAGCGGGGCGTGGTCAATTACATCGTTATTCCTATACCCTAAACTGCATTTTCCGAATCTGTATAAAAATGAGTGTTCTGTAAGAAAATTGAAATGGTTGATCATGGCTAATTATAAGAATGAGACGGCTGTTATGGTCTTCGTTTATGGCTTGACTAGCGGCACTAGCGCAAATGTATAGCAAGCATTAAGTTATCTATAATGCAAGCGACATTTTCTAATACCTTAATATTAAGTGATTTATAAATTTTTAAATGGTGGTGAAATAAATTGAAAAAAAATACAATTATTGTCTATTTTTGAATGACGTTATCTTCAGATGCAATTGACTTTGATATTCTACAAAGCTTTAACAATTTTTTACCAAGTTTATGAAGCCCATACCTCCACCAATGGTTAACTCCTATAGCCCGAGAGCTCACGACACCGAGGGTATCGTGAGCTCTCGGGGTACTAGAGTTTACGCGAATATAATTTGAATAAATGTTGATAAAACCTCGTTGAAATCCTCTGTTTAAAAAAAAAATATTGTCGCCTTAGAATTGTTGTCGTATCTCTTCAAATAAGGGAGATATATTGTTTAGATGTATTCCGCATTATCGACCGTTTCCGTCGTTACTCTTCAAGTAGGCCATTCGCATTCTGTAGATATAAAAATCGGCACATAAGGACACATGAAATGGAAATTAGGACCAATCGTTTACTAGCTGTCTAAATACCTCACTTACATCACAGCTGGCAGTTATTACATGCTCAACATTTGAAGTCACGAAGTACACATACACACACATATATACTCAAAGCAATTACACAATTATAATCTCAGTAGTCCGTGTTTGCATCCATCTGCATGTCTAAGGTTTGTCCGCGGGAATTCCAGACTGAACATCCAGGCACATTCCAATTATCTCTCATGTTGTACTAAAATATGAATGATTAATTACCACTGTGGGTCGTAATTAAGGGACAATTTCCGTTCAAATTAAATTGTGTGCATTACAAACGAAGTCAAGTCTGTCCTCGTTGGTAAACGTCGTTACTGTAAGTTACGGTACGGTTTGTTGGGTGAGTATTAAAGAGCAGACGGTGCAAGCCTTTGGCATCTATAAAGACAGTTCCTCAAAGTTTGACGCGCGTAGACGCTGTTTTGTTTGCTTCGGGACTGCATCGCCAACTACAAAGACAAACAAAATCAGTGTTAGTTGTTGAGAAGCAGTCTAGTTAAGTCGGCCTTAAAAGATAAGAATGGAAGAGGAGCGAAGTTATCGCTTTGTAGAGAAGTGCAAAATGCACGGATTCTTAAAGGAAGCTGGGTAAACATCTTGAACGTAATTTTAAAACTATTTGTCGTTTACAATGGCAATTTCAACATAACAATCGCCTTCAAAGTATCAAGAAGATTAATATTATCTATGTAAATAAATAATAATATTTTTGTTCACCAACGTTTTGTCAGATGTTTCCTGATTCATGTAATATTCCACTCGGCCTCTCTTTGATATAAACGTGTAGGTAGAGAGCTTGCTGTATAGATTTTCTATGAATAAGATACATGAAAATCTTTATGTGAGTAAGTACTAAATTTTTGCAAATTTTGCCCGCGTCATGGAATTCTGGCGTCACTTCCGGTCACGATTTTTCGTGTCATCGAATACATGAATAAAACTTACGTCAAAATGTAGATTTTGAGGTATACAATGAGATTGTAGTGGGCCGCCAGGCTTAATTTGCCCGCAACCCTTAGACAACCTCGATTAAAGTTCTTTTTTTCTGTTTTCTTAAGTCATCGAATACATGAATTATTTTTTTAAAGTTAAACTAAAGGCCTTCTAGTTATTAAAAAAAAGGCTGCCTCTTCTTATTTGTCCGCATCCTTCCATTTTGACGTCACTTCCGGTAAAATGCCTGACGCAGGCAAAATTTGCTTGTATGTAAAGTGGCTCCCTGTAGGTCTGTGGTAGTACTTACTCACTCATACAAAGTTTTTCATGTATTCATAGGAAATCTATACAGCAGGCTCTCTACCTAGTGTCCGACAGCCTCATACCATTTATCGCGGTTGTTTGTTAGGCATACGGCCTTACCAAAGCTCTTTCCCATTAGCTATTTGGTGGCATCAGCCCAATGCACAGTGGTCCCAAATCGAGTTTTTTGGTTCAAGAATGGCTAAAGAGCGCAAATTTTGTCAGAAATTAACTTTTTTTTTTTTAATTTTTAAAATTGTTTACCGAAATTCCACCAAATCCACCAAAAATTCCTTCCCTTTTTTTTGTGACACCTGTTTGATTAAAACCAGACAGGTACCTCAATTTGCGGAAGGCAGCCTTTGGGTTATGGGAGAGCAGAGTCGTGGGTTGATACTTACCGATTTGCTCAATAATTTTTAAAAGAAATTTAAAGATATAAATACAAGTATAGAAATACAAGTTTTAAACTAATTTGCTAAAAAGATGTTCAGGGCTCCACCATAGCTTGCCTAAAAGTTATCCTGCATTCTGAAAGCTACGGAAAATAACACATAGGTTAAAATATAGTTATAGCTCACCAGTACTCTGTTGAAATGTCATAAATGGGAGAAAATAAACACAATATTAATTAGTCACAACTTTACTTTAGCGGATATTCCCACTAACAATTTGGTAATTACAGATTCAAAATAATCATATGATAATTATATAAATATTAATGTTGCCTTAAGCTTAAATTTTTAAGGATTTTGTTTTTAATTTTTAAGGATTTAATAACCAATGGTTCAATTTAAAGAATGTTATAAAATTTAGTTAAATGTATAGCCAGAAATATATAAGAGAAAGTTTTATAAAATGGATATTCCCATCAATTTGGTAAATACAGATTTAAAATAACCACATGATAATTATGTATATACTATCGTGCTATAAGCTTAGTTGAAATATTTAAGAATTTAATAACCAATGGTTTAATTTAAAAAATGTTATGAAATTTAGTAATATGCATAGCTAGAAGTATATAAAAGAAAATTTTATAAAATGGTACCACTTTTTACAAATATAAGTTAAAATTTAATATGAGTTTATTTGAGAGGCATTACTGTAGTAACAATCTAAATACCTGTTGGCATTCAACAGCTCGTCACCGTATCATTCCATAACGGTCTCTACATGTCCATAAGAAAAACTCTGTTTGTCCTCATAACCTGCAACTTCCAGGCCATTCACCATCGAAAAGCGTCCTTTTCTTCAGCAAAAACCCCTAGGTATTAGGGAACTCATAGAAATCATTTCCCAAAAACAGGATAGGAAAGCTGGAAACTTCCAGACTCGTTAACTATAGGATACTCTCACGAAACATAGTGTTTAGTCATGAAGTCCTCAAGTCCACGCCAATAGAAAAATGTTTAAAAAAAATGGGGCCTCTTACGAGGGAGACTTGCAACCCCAAGGAATTAAAAAAATAACCCTTAGCAACTTTAAAGGAAATATTCTATACAATAACTTACCTCAAAAAACCTCTGGGGGTGCATTCAGCCTCTTAAAAATAAGCCGAATCTTATGGCTTGGCGCCTTAATGCAGGATGGCTGAAAAAAAAATTAAGTAACTCGACACACGGCGACACGTCTGCTCTGCCAAGCTGTTAAAATCGAAAAGGATGCTTTGGCTTCTCTTTTCCCACTTATAATTTTTAATACATAAAAAATTAAACTTTTTCCTCTGTCAAAAGTTTACTAAACTAAAAGATGCCAACATACTTGAGTTACTTGGACACAAAGAAGAAGAAGAGATGAAACTTCAGGTTACTACTGAACCTGTTTAAATTAAATGTATTTATAAATTCTGATAGAATTTGAACTACATTTACCGTTCCGTTTCCGAGATTCATTCGCTCAAAGTTCGTAGTTTTTATCGACATTTAACAATGCACTTATGGACGCCAAGCAAAATAAATTGATATCGTGACACTATTTTCCCTCTTACGATTGATCCTTATTTAAGAATGATTTCAAAAGTGGGGCAAATTTAAATTAATTGCTGATGAAGCACGTGTATAAATATCGAGATGAGTCACCGTAACATAACGTAATAGCAGCTACCGGAAAATTGAAATTCGTGAAATTATTGAATGGAAGACATGAGTAGTAGACGTGGCAACGTCGCACTTTTTCTAATACTTGACGCGGATATTTGAAAATACTTTGCGTTTATTTTAAATGCAGCATCATATAAGAAAGTAGAATATTTACAAATTTTCACTTCGATTTTATTTATTGTATGAATAATAATACATATTTCCATTAATTTATTAAAAAAGGTAAAAATGTATTGACATTAGTGACCAGTCGATCAACTGGCGTCAGAAATTCTATGCGGCGTTGCCAAATCTTTCCCAAGTCTCTCTCTTTCTGTCTCTCGCAATTCGCTAACAGATGTCGCACCTCTCGCGAACTACCTTAATAAAACATTTTTTCGTACCACACTAGCTTTGTAAGTGGTATTTTTTGCCGTATCTCGATGTTATGAAAGTGTCACAGCCCAAGGGGCAAAATATGACAAAATTTAATACTTTTCATACCTGGTCGTAGGGTACAAAAGCAAAGTAATAGGGAACTTAAATAATTATGAAATTGATGAAATTAAATGATATGATATGACCAAAATGTTTAAAAAATTGCTTGTCGCTTAAACACATTCCATCCCGAATAAAGTGCTGCTTTTCATGTGCCACGGCAGCCTCAGCATTTTCCAAATTTTGGTACATTATGGCTTGAAGCTACAAATTATTCATCAGTGCTTAACAAATTGTAGCCACTTAAAGAAACAAACCAAATAACACTTATTATAAACTAAATTTGATGTTCTCTTATTTGGCTACGTCCGAAACCGTGAACATAATCTACAAGTATAATTCCTAGGATAATTTTACGAATTTCCCATAAAAAACCACATAGAACTTTCTCCTATGATACCGAGAGAAATATTTCCTACAATATTTTCCAAGAATACTAGTAACCCAGAATTAATTCCTACGATTTCAGGAATTGGGTCCCTGATCTCGGGTTAGTAAACCGCAAGAAAATATATTAATTTTTGTTTACGCTGAGCGAGTAATCCAAAAATATATAAAGAAAAAAAAAACCTAATGTTGGCTCACACGAACTCTAGTATAAATTAATGAAATAACGATAAGGCGCACTGTATCTCCCATATCATGATTGACTTCATCTTAAGAAATAACATTTTCCCCACTGCATTCTGTTGCTATTAAAACTTACTTTAATATTCATAGAAGATTACTGAACTTAGCGCAGGGTTTATTCAGGTATAATACACGCGAATTCAGAATTTTAGTTGTTGTTGACTGTCAACGACTCTTATTAACGAACAAAGTTTAATCCAAACAACGATAGTGTAGTCATTATTACCTATTATGCATAGAAACTGCTAGTTTCATTAAGTCACATTTATTAGTTCTACAGCGCCTCTCATGTTATGTTTTAATGGGAAAAGTAATAAGAAGCTTGAGAGTGAGAGAAAACAGTGTTGTGGCTAGGCTTACTTTCTGCTCTCGGGTCTTGCCTACTTACCCAAATTCAACATGCATAACATAACAAATTTTATATTAAAATAAAATTAATGGGCTTACAGGCGTTACAATTTCTCGATGTCAATCTGCAGGTGGGGAAAAATAAGGTGGGTGTTTCACAGAATCCAATTTGTCAATATGCTTATTAGTTCTGCTATGGAAGTACATGGTGGTTCTGAACGATACTCAACTTTTTAAACTATTCAAAATAATCTTGATTAGCCTACACACGACCGAATCTAAAGGGAAACTTACATATTGGTTTAGAGAAATGGTGTGTGGGCTCCTTAAGGACTTCAGTTATGGTGTGTACACCAAGTTCTAAGTTTCTGGACTCCTACTAGCTTGCTTTACTTATTTACCTCTACATAAGCTCAAAATATAATCTAGTTCCAGATCTCACTGTAATACATACGTGGATCAAAGTTCAAGTAAATATCTTTATTTTATTTTCTTAACTTCGTTAATAATGGAATAGAACTGGCGGTGGGAATCGCAAATGTCATTAAAAAATTTGAGACCCTCCAAAGTACCTGGGCTCTTACTATCTCGCTTGGCTTATTTTTCCCTACTTAATCCTATTTATCCCCCAACCCTCCAACGGAATCAGTTTAAAATATAATATAGTTCCAGATGTCGTTATAATACATACCTGTACCAATTTTCAGGTGAATAACTCAATTTTATTTTCTTAACCCCCATAATAATGGAGAAGGGGGTGGTGGTGGTGCTGGCAGATGTCATGCAAAAATATAAGATTTAGTCTTCTAGTATATACACTAAATTTCAAGTTTCTAAACTCTTGCTAGCTTACTTTATTTATTTTTCAAAATAAATACAAAATAATTCTAGACCTCGTTATAATAATGCCCACAAAAACAGATTCTCTGTAAGAATATAGCGCCAAGCACACTCTGTCCAAAAAAATATCTTTCCTTTCTACAAAAATATGTAATTGAAAGATGTGATGTCTAGAAAAATGTTTGAGCCCGGTATCTATTTATAAAGAAAAATGTTTTTTCAAATACAAAAAACTTGGCGCGTTTCACTTTCCATGTCTCCGCAGATCCTGTACGTATTGATAACGCAGGTCTACCAAAAAAAAAAATTGTCTGTCTTTGCAATCAGACCCATCATTTCCTAAGCATATTGATGCCCCGAAATCAAATTTACCGCGTCAATTTTTCTCTACACCCCCATATAACCCCCATAAACTTTTTTAAAGGAGATTCTTTGAAAAAAAATTCTTTATTTATTTTTCATGACCTTTGTACGGGTTTTTTGGGCCGCTGATCATGAATCTGAAATCAAGAATAAATTTCGACTTAATGGCAGCTGTCAGCAAGTTGTCAAATTTTACCAAGATGTAAACATTAAATGATATTAAATGTATATTATTAAGTTTTTTCTGATTACGATTCTGAAGTCAAAAATAATTTTTGACACGATGACCGCTGTCAATAAGCTGTCAGCAAGCTGTCAAGTATCAATCTCCTGATGGGTAAGTATACAGTTGCATTCATTAAAAAAGCGTACAAGTACTAGAATGAGAGGCGAGCGTTATCATATTTGTGTAAAACCGGTTGATGTAAATGACTGTTATTGGAGGTTATCACATGACATAGGTTGTCAAAAATGCAGAACATTGACATTGGCTTTGATAGTAGATAAATAAAAATACCTCGTCATTTATCTGAGATTGAAAATCCTCAAATAGTGTCCAGAATCGAAGATGGATGGACTGTAGCACAGTTGTATAACAAAAATAAGAAAACTAACTATATTAAAAATTAAACAACGCTGGTAGCAAGAAGATTCCTTAAAGAGAAAAGTTGATTCAGGTCGTCCCAAAATTTCCAACCCTGAACAAGATGCTGCTTTTTTGGGATACTTAAGAGAGAATCCATTTGCAATGGTGAGGGATGCTGTGATTGATACTGAATTTTCTGGCTCTCAACCTACTGCGAAAAAAATGTTACTCACTGTAGAACGGCGGCAGTCAAGGGTAATTTTTACAATAAACTATATATACCGCGACCCTCAATGTTGGAACATGGTCGTTTTTACTGATGAAAAGACATTTCAGTTGACTTATAACGGCCAAATTCGTGATTATCGTCCAGACAATATAAGGTTTGAAGAACGATACACTAGCTCCGTTTCTATTAGAGCTGGACGTTTTTCTGTAAGTGTATGGGGCTGGATAAGTATCCATAGGCCTGGTGTTTGTTGGCGAGTTAAGGGAAGGTTTAATGCTTTGAAATATATAAACATTTTAGAAAACGTAATGCTCTCATCTACTGAACAAATGTATCCCAATAATAATTTCATTTATCAACAAGATAATTGTCGAGTTCACATCGCCAATCCTGCAACGGAGTGGCTTCAAACTCATCATGTTGAAGTGCTGTCATCTCCCAGTTATAGTGCCGATATTAATCCGATAGAAAATGTTTGGGGTTTAATTTTAAAAGAAAATTTATAAAAGAAATTCAAACGAATTATGGGAGAAAATCCACGACTGCTGGGAGGAGCTTGATCCAAACATTATATGTAATATAATTCAGTCAATGCCGAATAGATTGGCTCAAGTAATAGAAAAAGATGGTTACATGACCAAATATTAGATCTTATTTTAAATATTCTTGTTATTGTTTTCTGTTTTGCTGGAATTTTTATAAAACTGTTACACATAAATACAATTCAATATACATAATTCAACTTTTCTTAATTATTTCACAGATGCCCGACGTCAATGACTTGATTTCCGACAACCTATGACATGTGACAAGCCGGCTTTACACCAAAATGATAAAGCTCGCCTCTCGTTCCAATACTTGTACGCTGTTTTATGAATAGAACTGTACCTTCCACCTCAAAAAAAAAATCGCATTGTTAATAAGGGAGCTACGATTTGCGAGCTATGAAAAGTGATACATACTGTACACATTTCTTTCTCAAGTTTTTGTGGCAGTCGAAGATAAAGTTATTTAAAACGAGACTAGTTTTATTTTATTCCATGATAAAATTGTTCACAAAAGCACCGGTTTGATATAATTTAATATTTATGAAGGATCTCACTTAAATCGCAATGGGATAAGTAAACCACGAAGTCAGTCGGAAACTATGGCAAGCAAATGATTTATAATTTAAGTTAGAGACGCCGGTGGTTCCGCATTTTGTTAGTTGACAATATTGATTTAGTGATTACGCGCGTAGGAGGCCGAGGTCGCAACAGAACAGTTGAGGAGACGTGAACAGATCAGGGAAGCTTTAGTGACTAGACAGACACAAAACCAGACAACTGCCAGACGGACACGACGTGGCTGCCTCCGATGATGAATGATACACCCTCCAAACGCCAGTGCTAATTGCAGATTATTTTTAGTTCTGACTGTCCATCTTGGATCATTCATACACTGTGAACCATTAGAATCAGTTTACTTAGAAATGTTTAATGAATTGAAAGTCTGTAAAGAATCGTACTCAGAATTGTTTCACCGTACAGGATGTTTGAAATCTTATGATTTGTAACAAGATATATTTCACCAAGAGGGACATAGAAATATAATTTTTTTTTGTAATTTGGTACCGTTATTTGAAGAAAAGTAACTAGGTGATCTGGAAAACATTATTATACCAGTTGTGTAATGATCTACGGCAATGCATTATGGGGTTATTTCACAATTTATGTATATGTTAAATGTACAATCAGGAACGCTTAAAATCTCAATATATTTGGATTTTTTTTTGCAGCTACGTATCTTTAAATTCGGTTTGTAATTTGAAAATATTGGTTCCCGCCAACAGTCGTGACGTGCATGTTTTCACATGCGCAGTATATAGCATAGATCAAATATCTGTGTGGCAGCACTAATTTTCAAACTTCACTAAGAGAAACTGACAGCTAAAGTAGCAGTGTAGCAGTTAAGTTAGTTTTTTCTGGTGTTCTGTTTGTTTAGCGGTTTTGTTTTGATTAGTTAATTTCTAAGACGTGTATGGAGTTATACAAAATTATTTGTTTTATTTTTGCATCATTAAGTGATATAATTTTACGGGTATTGTTAAAAACGTCAGGTAAGTTTCTACCCCACGAAAATGTTTAGACACATTTTAATTATATTTAAATATTATAATTTTACTACCACTATAATATATTCATAAGTATATACATATTACGAGTTTATCAAGTATCATTAATAGATATGTTTTATTTTTAATGTCAAGAAAACTAACCTCACATTTTCACTGTCTTAAACTCGACACTGAAATAGTCCATATTTTTCGCAAAGAATTCCTGAATCATAGCCTAGTTCACCTCAGGTTTTTAGTGCTAGCTTTAACGAAATTAGGCTCCATAATGTGATAATTAGAAAAAATGAGGAACTAACACAAATTACAATAATAAACACAAAGCAACCTGTCATACGTGTGACTCTTCTTCCACCTCTTTTATATTGCCAGTGAGGAATCTTAACAAAAACAAATAGTCCTAGATTTAGTTGTATACTGTGACGTCAGAAATTAATAAAATTTCAAATTATTGACGATACTTCTTATTGATTTATGAATAATTAACAAATAATAAAGAAATAGTATTTACCAATACATTATTCTTGTATATTCTACTATTCAAATTGATAAATATTTTTAAGTTTTCAACATGAAATAACCCTATTAAACCCTATACTCTAATAGGTTTTAATATCAACGAAATTACGACTTTCTTAGAATAATATCTGATATCCTCTCATTAATATGTTTCGTGGCCATGGAGACTTTTGATCAGCATGTCATGAACTACCTTTGTGCAAAATTTTAACTCCTGGGAGTGAAATATAAATTGCATTTGATCATTTAAAGCCCACTTTTTTACAAGTACAAGCTTTAGTTTGACATCCAGTTTTGCAACCACATGCAATTTGTTTCAGAAGATAGTTTTAACCATCTTCCAACCATATTTCTTCAGCAATTTGTCACTATCAAACATCCATTTTCTACTTGTATGTACACTCTTAATGAGTATTGTACAGTAGTTTTTTTACTTGGAGGGAAAACCGTTAATTTATAGTTAGTAAAACTTGGTATAGCAAACAGAGTAATTCTTCTCTTTTTTTTTGAGGATTAACTAAACACAGTACCTACTTCTATACAACTTTTCTTGCATTGAACAAACACACGTCGCACTTATCTCGTAGAATCTCTCAGTCTGTGTTTGTAGATTTGGGTAATTACTTCCACATCCAAGTAGTAATCGTATAGTATAGTAATCGTAAGAATTTCAATTTTTTTTTCTTGAAATAGGTTTAGAATGTTGTGAAAAGTCGAGATTTTAAATTTGGGCGATAAAAATTTTTCTGTCTGTCGATCTGTCTGTTGATCTGTCTGTCAATCTGTCGGTCTGTCTGTCTGTCTGTAACTTTTTTTTATCTGCACGTTTTCTCCGGAACAGTTTAAAATATTGACTTGAAATTTTATACACGTATATATTGTAACGAGATCTGGAACTAGATTGTTTTTAGAATATATCCGATGAGGGGTTGAGGGGGTAAATATGGGTAAATAGGGGGAAATAAGTAAAGCAAGCTCGTAAGAGTACAGAAACTTGAAATTTGGTGTATGTACTAGAAGCCAAGGCCTCAAAATTTTTTACAATATTTTCCATCCCCCAACCATCATCCCCCCTCTCCATTATTAACCTTTCAGTGGTCGCGCACGGTGTAGGAGACCGGCGCAACGGTTAATTTGTGATATTTCAAATAATCGGATAAACCCATCCGTTTCCGTTGGTGTACCTTTCATAAAGTTTCTCGTCTATGCATTGCTGTAGTTATTATTATGCCATGTGTCCATATAACTGCTGTAATCGCACACACGGTGTCTTAGACCGGGTGCGACCACTAGTGAGATAAAATTTCTGTCATTTGTTTTGGGTTATTCATTGAAAAATATATATATCGGTAAGTATTTACCTTCTATTTCCCTAACTTTATATAAGTATTGACTCTAACAAAGAGCAAGAAAGGATATTAAGGCTGTTCGAAGAAGTACACAGTGGAGAAGGATGATGACGAAGAAGAAACGGGGAGGAAGACAACATTTATGAAACATCAGAAGATAGCGATACAGAACAGGAATTTGATGAAAGTGCACCCTATTTTATGGTAAGAGATAAAAAAACGAAATGGAGAAAACATTGTCCACCGAAAAATGTAAGAACAAGGAACGAAAATTATAAATATTTTTATGATTTTTATAACCTGCACGCTTTTTTTTGGAAGGAACCCAAAGACTTTTATGTACAAAAATAGATTCCCTTATGTTTCTAGAAGACAAGTTTACTTTAACAAAGGTTTTATGACAATTTTTATTTCTGTTATTCAAGTATATATAGGGTGAGCCAGTATTTCGTTAATTTTTTTTGTACATCGAAAAATTAAGGTTTACTTAAATAAATATGTCGAAAATACTTAACATTTATTAATTACATATACAAAGCTTCGAGATCCCTTCAAAATTATTTCTGAATTTTTACTTTTAAACGTATTTTTTGAGCCGGTGTCTGAGACCGTGTGCGACCACTAAAGTACAAAAAATTCGCGCGACCACTGAAAGGTTAAAGGGGTTGATAAAATAAAATTGAGATATTCACTTGAAACATGGTATATGTGTATATTATAATGACTAGGAACTAGATTATATCTTGGGATTATTCCATTAGAGGGTTGGGGGTTAAATAGAGGTGAATATTTAACACTGAAGATGTTTAACACATCGAAGATGTAACCACAAAGTCCGTAACTACACAGAGACGAAGGCTTTGTCGGCACCTTTGATTTTTGATGGCTCAATATCTGTGACCGTCCGTACCAGTTATTTCTATACTGAGAGAAATGTGTTATTCAGTATATACTGAAAAACAGTGTGTATCAAAATATCAAATTAGATAGAAAACTACTACAATTTGAATTGTTTATAATCAGCGCCTATTTTCAAGTGAATTGGTCCTTGTGTCCTAGGAAACTTTCGAAAGACCCAAAATGACCGGAAAAATGTAATTATTATTAATGCCTTCCCTCGGCACCCCCACTTGATATTATTTGTTTTGATCATGAGCTACAAATATTACTTCTGTGAGAAAATAGTAGTATCCTCTCTCTTTTATGAAGGATAAGGATTAAGCATTTTAAGAAAAATGTGTTCATTGTAGAAGATCTGATTAATGGAGGGCAATCTGAGGAAAAAATCAAAATAAAATATTTTAATTTTTTCATGAGATTAATGGTTTGAACAAAATCTTTTCATAGAACCTTCCAAAATAAGTGGAAATATAGCTCTTTTCGATACAAGTTGCGAAATAGTGGTGCTTTAGGCACGCGACGTGAAGATTGACCTGTCAAGTCTTCTTTCGCAACACATATTGAACAAGATTTTTCGTAAAATTGTCATAAATAATTATTTTAGTAAAATAACAAAAATTCAAACACCGCATAAATTTATTTAAATCACTATACACAAGTTGGCTACTAGAGGTCGTTGCTATGCACTGGTTGTTTATTTTGTGAACGTAAAAGAGTTTTGTAAAAGACTGCCATCTCGATATCAATATGATAATCGAAATGTCACTATTGTGCGACGATTTTAGGAAAAAACAATTTTTGCTTATTCATGTATTAATTTAATTGCGAAATAACTTGAAAATCTTTATTTATAAGCACAGAAGTAGAAGACTGCATTATATTCTTATATACTGCATACTATATTATTCAAGTTCGTTGTTGGTGTCTTGTAAAGTCTTGTTACTATATACATATAAATATAAGACAAATCAGAAGTTTAGGGTAGGTAGTACAAAATTGTAACTATTATAAAAGAGTACACAAGTACAGCGACTAATACCTACCTCTCATCTGCAAGAATCGCGATAAACCAATATTAACAATTAAACGCAGAAATAGTTTTTGTATTACAAAATCTCTGTTAAAATCAGTTGATTGATCCAAAATGACATAAAAACTAATATGGCTACATGATAGTTAAAAATGTTAAAATTGTAAAAGCGAAATAAATTTTGTTTTGCTGTTTGTATAGATTACTTACATTTTCACAGTAAATGTTAATATCATATTAAATTAATTCCTATATATGAGTCAATATAGTAAACGTAAACACAAAAGTGAGGTTGATTAATACACCAGTTAAAAAATGGTGGAATCCGCACATGCGTATGAAAATTAGCTTTTGGCGGGAAGGCTTGCTTTCGTCTCTGTGTAGTTACGTACTCTGTGATGTAACGGCGGTCCAGTAACGATTTGTGTAACGCTTTGAAATTCGGCTGTTTTTTTTGGACACGAAAGCGTTCGGTGCTGTTACATCGCATACTTTTTGAAAGATCCAAATATGATTTTGAATTTGATAAATTTTGATACCTAGAATCATATTCTTACATTTATACATCTCAACGCCGACTGACGGCTAGGGTCCTTTTTGTAGAACTTGTGTATTTAATACATTTTGATACTTAGATTCATATTCTTGCATTTTTACGCCTTGACGCTGAACGACGCCTAGCGTCGTTTCTGTAAAACTCGTGTATTTGATAAATTTTGATTCCTAGATTCATATTCCTGCAACTTCTGAATTTGATAAACTTTGATACCTAGTTTCATATACTTCTATTTTTTCCTCTCGATACCGATCGACGCCTAGCCTCAATTTTGTAAAACTTCTGGATTTGACCAATATTGATAGCTTAATTAATGTTCCTGCATTTTTACGTCTCGATGCCGACCGATGCCTAGCGTCAATTTTGTAAATCTTGTGTATTTCATAAATTTTGATACCTGGATTCATATTCATGTGGTTTTACGTCTCGACGCCGATCGACGTCTAACGTCGTTCTTGTAAAACTTGCGTATTAGATGAATTTGGATGCCTAATTCATGTTCTTATATTTTTACGTCTCTACACTGACCGACGCCTAGCGTCGTTTTTTTGAAACTTCGGAATTTGATAAATTTTGATACCTAGATTCATATTCTTCCGTTTTGTCGTCTCGACGCCGACCGACGCCTAGCGTCGCTTTTGTAAAACTTGCGTATTTGATACATATTAATACCTATCACATTATTGCATTTTTACGTCTCGGCGCCGACCGACACCTAGCATCGTTTTTGGAAAACTTGGGTATTTGATAAATTTTGATATCTAGATTCATGTTTTCGCATTTTTACGAAACCCATTTTTTGTGGAATGTTAATGTAAAATTACTCCGAGTTATGCAACTTTTTAAATTTTTTAACCGCAGCTTAATAAATATTGCCTAAATGTTATTTGTGACATTATCTTATTTTTTTTTTTCTAATTTTTTGAGACTTCCTGCCCCATACATTTTTTTTCTTTTTAAGCGGTGCTCGGGAAATCTACAAAATATCACAATTAACCAGTGTATTACTGGTAAATAACCTCTACGCCTCCTGCGACTTTCACGTCAAAGGATCAGTTAGAGGTTGCTTTTTTAAATAATTGACACAAATAAGTATAAAAACTTGAAATTAAATATTTGGCCGACGTTTCGGAAATCTAATCTGTTTCCTTTTTCAAGGCTTTAAAAAAAAATGTTTTGGGTGTGTATGATAAATACACAGCTCTAAAAATGTTTGCTATATTCAATATCCATATATACTTACTATTTACATAGAACTGTTGATATAGTTAACAGTTTTTTTAAATTTTTATACAATGTTAAGTTTGTGAAGTTCTTCTTTTAATATCGGCAACCAGATTGTACAGACATCTACGAAACAATTCGACACGCATCTATCCTCATTCAATAATATTATCGCTGATTCTTTAATTTTTCCTTTTTGCTGTCTGCCTCTTTTGTTAAAATTTTTGCCGAGTCCCAGTTTATTCTATGTCCGTTCTCCCAAGCGTGTTCGCAGATCTTGGACTTCTGAATTTTATTTTTTCTGATATAATTTTGGTGTTCGCCCAATCTTACACTAAATGGTCTGGATGGCTCGCCCACGTAATGTTTGTTGCACTCACACGGAATACTATAAATGCAGTTTTTCTTAATTTTGCTCGTGGTTCTTTAGTGTCGCATTTGCCAGAATAGATCTTAAGGTGTTGTTTGTTTGAAATACCGTCCTAATATACCCGCAGCTTAATAAGTTTGAAAATTTCTAAAACTTCTCTTTATTTCTATCCCCTGAACATTTTGCGGATTTTGTAAATATTATGTCAGGCTTGAAAGTTAGCCATGATAATTTTCAATGTCTTAACGAAGTTTACTAAATTGCAACTTCTGTAATTTTTTTATGACATCTGCCCCAAATATTGTTCAAATTATAGGGCCAATTATTTCCGCATACTAATGTGCAAATATAGTTAAAATGTTTGCCCTTAAAGAGACTTGGAAGAAAAATCTGGATGTGGAAGTAGTGATTCCATGGGCAGCGGTTTTTTAAATGTATTAAAAATGTTCGAAAATGTACCTTGAAAAACCTTAATGTTTTTTAACTATGGCATATTTTTTTAAGAGTCAATCTAAACAAGAAATTGCTCTACGATGGTTTGCACAAAACTGGGAAGCAAAATACGTTTTTTAAAATCATTCGCCATTTGTGACCGTTCCTGCTAATATTTCCAAACAAAATTTGGAAGGATTTTGAATACAGTCATATAAACTATTTTTCGTAACATAACTCAAGACAGCACCTTACTATTTATCAAAACGTTGATTAAAGACTGAGAGAAACTTACAAAATAATTTTGTTAAAATTTCACAAATAGTCAGATTAAGAAAACTTTGCCTCGAAGTTTCCCACGTTTTCCATCTCCCAACTGCATCGTCACCCTGATCCATTATTCCTCTGTAACGCAATAACAATATACAACTCGAGCAAGTATTTTCCCGCATAAATACTCAAACAATTGCCGCAAACTTCCATCACGGCGAATAGTCCGCAAACAGAAACAATAACGAGGCGCTTTCCAAAACTAATTAATAGAAGTGTAATTATGTAAAATCACGTGCATTGTTTGGTATTAGTTGAACTTCGAAGTAACCTTAAGCAATAAGAAATAAAATGGGCACGTCTGCGTCTCAGCGATCTGGAATTTCAAATATTGCAGACAAGTTTGCAGTTTCCATGTAATTTAGGCATCTTCAAAGCTTTGTTTATCAGCTTGTTTTTAGCAGGACCGTTTGTTTCTGGCCATGCACACGAATGCAACATTATAATCAAAAGCGTCCACATATTAAACAAACCCTTATATAATGGGGACTTGTTTACTAATTCAAGTTTCAGTTGGGTCTGCAGTAAAAGGGCAGATAGAATTAATGTCATACTCACACTAAAAATATCGGTGGTCCGTTTCTTTGTAACAAACCAAAAATAGGAATTAATTACAAATATCAACATACTGTTACGTATTTCCACCTTTTACTTTTTTACTTTTTCGCTATTAATTTCACTTTAATAAAACTTCTCTTTAGTAAACTTCCCCCTCTACGCCGTTAATCGCGCCTTATATACTCTGAAATTGCATCTAGATTAATCCAGAAGCAATCAAGAATCTTCTCACCATACTCTAGAAAAAGTCCATTTCTTTCTACAAGTTTCCAGTCACTCATTATTAGTCATAGGCGTATCAACTTCCACTTCCAAGGGGGTGTAATTCATAACAATACGTCCTCTTTGAAGATATTTTCTGCTAGGTCAGACTTCGCATTTTAAGTGCACGAACGCATATCCAAAATACGGATATAAGTAATTTAAAAACAAATACCAACTGAACCCAAATAAATTAGCCTAAAGCAATTTTACTTAACGCTCTATCAAGCCCACACATAAAAAAGTCAATAGGATATTATATCCGTCTTCTTCTAGTTCTCTCTTTTGCATAGCTTCCTCTATTTCTTTATTCTAGCTCTTCCTTGGCCTTCCTGGCTTTAGGGAGGTAAAATCTACGAAAAACGCAATATGGCATTTAACGTCACATATCTATAATGCGTTAGACAAAAGTAAACCATATTTATAGACCTCGCCTAAGCGTTTGACACTGTGTGCCATAAAACACTACTAAATAAGCTGAAAATCTATGGACTTAGAAGTAAAATATTTGATCTTTAAAGCAATTATTTAGAGGATCGGACACAATGCGTACAAATTGATTGTAGCATTAGTGATCCAAGAAGTGTGAATTGTGGAGTCCCCCAGGGGAAGGCATTGGCCCTTTGCTTTTTACCTTATGTATAAATCGTTGACTAAACTCGAACATCTCTGGTACAATAAATAGTTCTGCAGTTGTATTTGAGGCAAATACCTGGGCTCACCTAAAAGAGAAAGTAGAAAGAGAATTTAAAGTAATTATAAAATGGTTCCGTGAATATGCCAAATTCCTGCTATTCACCTCAAACTCAAATAATTTACCTAACCTCGGCCAGTTATATATCTATATAGAAACTACTACCCCAGAAGCCGAATTAGTAAAATACCTAGGTATAATTGACCGGCATTTGAGGTAAGTACAGGCAAATTAGTCATTTATGGTAACAAATATTATTAAAAGATCATCTCCGGGATTTTAGTAGGTAATAACCTGGATGATGAGATGCATTCTTTGCACTTTCAAGTTCTGGGACAATTTTAAAAAATTTGGAAAAACTTCTTTGGTCTAGCGGCCAAAATAATGAAGATAGACAAACAAGTTTTCAACAAAAGTTGTAGCCTGTCTCTCTCTTTACAAAGAAGGTCTTTACAGATTTTTTTCTTGCTTAAGTCGTTTAGAAGATAAATCGAGTTTTCCATTTATAGTTTTGAGCCGCTTCGTACGGCCGGACACATCGATCGATAATTCTTACTATTCAGAGACCTTAAAACAATAAAAAAAACACGAGATTTAGAGAAAAGTCGTAGCTTTAATGTGGAACTAATTACAAAATTCATAAAAAATTTTATCATAGAGAAAAAGTGTCAGAAGATGGCTTAGGAAACATTGTACAGTTGATTCACAGATTTATTTATCTCTTTGCCGGGAGTGGTTAGAATGATCATTCATTTTGCTAGTATATTCTTATATAATGATATATTATGTCAATTAACATTTGATTGTAATTATTTTTGTTGGAGAAATATGCCTTGCGAGCAAATTAGAGGGTATATTTCTCATCGATCAGTCACCTCCAAATTTTAGAGTTCAATTCAGTATATCTTAATTAATAATAATAGCACAGTCTTAATTTTCGGATTATAAGTACAATAAAACATATTCTTTGGAATGGCTTTAAAGTTTTTAAATGCGTGCAGCATTTTTTGAATTTGTCTACATTATTCATACACGTTCACGAAATGCACAATAATGCAGTAAAACATATACCACTTATTTATTTCTTAACATTCTTCAATGAGATTTTTACGAAACATAGATCAAAATGCGTTGAATCGAATTCATGTAGTGAAAAAGCATCCATTGTTACGGGAGAAATAGGGAGGATGCATAAAACTCAAAGATATGAATAAATCAATTGTATAAAGTTTACTAAGCCATCTTCTATCACTTTTTTCTCTATGACAATTTTTTTTATGAATTTTGTGATTAGTTCCACATTAAAGCTTATTCGAGTTATTTTCATTTTCTTAACGGCTCTGAATAGTAAGAATTATCGATCGTTGATCCGATCGTACAAAACTCCCGAAGAATTTTTATTGTCCGCGCATTTCGGAGCGGCTCAAAACTGTAAGTGGAAAACTGGATTTATCTCCTAAATGACTTAAGTAAAACAAAACTTTTTGTAGAAAAAGAGACAAGCTACAACTTTGTTGAAAACTTTTTTCTATATTTTCATTATTTTAGCCGCTAGAGCAAGAAAAAACGAAAATGAAAGTTTTTCCCAATTTTTTAAAATTTTCCCGGAACTTGGAAGTGCAAAGATTGCTTCATTCCATTCTACAGGTTATTACCTACTTAAATCCCAGAGATGACCCTTTTATTAATTTCTGCGCGGTTTTTACAAAATTTTGCCTTCATTGCCTGTACTAGGCGGGATCTGCAAATAAAAAATATTATGCAAAAAATTAGAAATTTGCTATACAGATTTAAATACTTAAAAAACTTCTTGGGCATCAAACACCTAAGCACAATTTACTCTGCACTAATACAGTTGCAATTCACATATGGTATTCTAACATGGGGAGGAGTAAGCGATTATTACTTGAAAAATTTAAATGCACTACATAAATGGATTTTGAAAATAATTTACGGTAAACACAAAGTATACCCCAGCAGCGTATTGTTTAAGTAAGGTGGAATATTCGGCAACTGTTTTGTTTGAGCATACTAACAAGTATTTTAAAAAATAAAATTGTAATGGAACCTGTAACACATGACCGTTAAACACGACAAAGGCAAAATAAAAGCAATTACCATGACGCCAAAAAACAGTAGATCAAGACATTGCTATTACCTAGGTCCCAGAATTTATAATATGCTTCCAGGTGGAATTAGAAACATAAATATAATGCATTCAACATCCAAAATAAGAACTGGCTTTTAGACACACCAATAGATGTATTACACAACCTAATTTTTCAAAAAGAATTCCTCAAATTGAATACGTACATAGATAAAGTGAAAGATAAAAAAATGTATGTATGTATCTATGTACTTATTATGGAGGAATTAAAATTGGATCTACAAGATGTATTATAGTTTTAAACAGCAGTAATATTTGTATGAGTTTTTATAATATAGTATAGGTATAATATAAAAAGGATTATGCAACTAGAGCATATTTTATGTATGATTTAATTTAATATGTATTTATGATTTATTTATTTATTAATTACGAATTTACAGTCATGCAGTAGTATTTATTTTTAAATACTTCAGTGATTCTTTAGTTTATTTGCGATCAGTATTCCTGAATTTTGTAAATATTATTATTATTTAGTATTGTTGTTTCTTATTTATTATTTGTATTGTTATTTACATTGTATTGTATTGTTATTTATATTGCAAATAAACATTATTACTATATTATTATCAGTATTGTCTCCCTTTGCTCTATAGTACGTCCGACACCATCACGCCTTCTGTCGGTTTACAGGGCCTACTTTATGCCTCTATCCATCTGATTTTTCCTGGACTATTAATCTTTTTGTATTTTCCCATCTCCGGTTGATGCGATTAAAAAATGTGAGGGTTTGAAAGAATACGATGCTAGATGATCGTTTTGAGGCGTGAATTTCTTGAGGAATTGAGCTGTTGGTGTGACCCGCTGTCCATGGAATACGTAGACCCATATCTCGAAGGAAATAATACGGAATCCGTCTGCTGCCCTAATTCTAAATGTCTCAGAAGCGCAAAGGAAGATGGAGAAAAGCGGAGCTTTAGCAAGTCTGATCATTTTATGCTTCGTGATTCTTCGTCGAACCTCATATTCGTAGTTTTCGATACTATCCACATTTTTCAGGTTCAGTATCTGACAATCTAGGGATATAGACCGATGATTAAAACTGACAAGTGATGAAACTATTAATCAAATACCAACACTCGCTATGCACGTTAGAATCGTCTATTAAAGTATTGATCGTCTCCAGATGTTGGTAAAGTAGTTAGCGAAATGCGCAACGAATTTTGATATTTGAGTGTTACATTTAAGTCTCTGTGTTTGTGAAAACTAGATCTCTAAAGGTAATCTTACCTACTCCAAGTTGGGAAGAGAAACCGTAGTTAAGGAAAGCCATTACCAACAAATACGTCGTTGTCCAGTCGCATTCATGAAAAGTTACAGAATAGAAACTCAATTTAGTGTTGACTAGTGCGATTAAAAAAATGAAACGCGTTGAAAATGTCCAGACTAAACGGATTTTTGGTGGGAATAATAATGTAGTGGAGTAGCGTAATGGAGGAAATTGATTTAACAATAAATAAAAATTCCCGGAAAGTGTACACTGCAAAACAAGTGGACAAATCAAGTCCATGGATTCTTTGTAATATCCTTATTTGTTGTATAGAAAAAAAAATAATAAAGTCGGTTAATTATACAATAGATAATTCCTTATATTAGAATTTGTTACAGGGCTCCCAGATAAAAGGGGATTACTATAAAAGAATTTAGCTTTAGAGGCTGATGTATCAGCTATACTGCAGGGTAGGGTGGTCACCCTGTGCCCTGAACAAAATTTTTATGTTTTACGTGCAGTCCCCTCTCTGCATTCAATTGGTGGCAAAAGAGGCTCACACGGCCGACTAGTCAAGTCCTTGGGGGTGAATTCGATAAATTCGAGTGTTGGATGTACACTGGTGTAAACAGCGTCTTACTATAACAGATTTAGTGAATACAGTTAGGTACGCTTACAACCATATCCCCGAGAAATAATATTACACACAATTAATATACTTAGATGTGTGGCTCACACTTAACCTAACACAAAATGTACGACAACTTAAAACTAATAAAACTAATTGTATGAAATATACTGGCTTAGACAATTACATTAAAATACTGAATATTAACGTAGAATGAACAAAATAATGTGAACTAGGTAAGTGACGATAGGTTAAATTGACAAAAGTAAAAGAATGCAAGCGTGGTGTTCAAAACTACTAAAAATTTAATTGGTTATGTGCATAATGTTTACTGACAATTTAAATTTAATGTGTAAAATATTAAGTGGAATATGTGGAAAAACTGTAGTTACGTGGGTCGAATGACAGCAATTTAGTACCGCAAAAAATCTGACGGGCTCTCTATGCCTGACGTAGAAGGTGGGATGTTATATCAGATCCCTCATTATGCTATTTAAAGACGTTTACCTCCAGCAGGTTTCACAATGTCTACAGTAGGCCTACCAGGGGAGGGTAGCTTCCAATGGAACCAGGCAGGAGAGTCTCACCGGTACAACTCAGGATTCCAAATCCAACCAACAGCATGACAACCAAGTTTCAGCAAAACCAAAGTTCACGTACAATCAAGACTCAAATGTACAAATAACCAAAAAGGTAAGACGTAGGGTCAAACATACAGGAAACGATACCAGTAAGAGTCCAAAACAAAAGTAACGTAAAGGTAGAAGTGAAAATGAAACTAAAAGCCCTTAGATGTTGAGTGGGTTTAAAGAATTCCTTTGCCATGTGCTTCCAGGAAGTTGATTTATCCTGAAAATTCCGTAGCAGTACTTCCCAACAGAAAATAATACACAAATATCAAAATAAAATACTGCTAAATTTGTCAATACAGCACCATATCCCTTTAAAGGAGCAAACTCACAAAATTGCTATACACGTGCTCAGCGACACAACTTATCTTCCGCAGGCAAACAGCAAAAATCCCCAAAAATGGCCAAGACGGAAACCTCTGTCAAAAATCCGAGGATGACCAAACCTCTTCATGAGTACGTTCCAAATGACCACTATACAACCTAACCCACAAATCTGATAAATCTCCCTAACGACGTTTATTTACCACACATAATATTGTATTTTGTAATTGCATTAACAAAACAATAAGTTTAATTCACAATAACGATCTTGAAAAGATTATAATCGAGACGTTAGGAACTCGCTTCTCTAAGAAATTAACGAACGTCTTCTGTGTGTTGCTAGCAACGCGTTGCCAACAACGCCATGAGTGGCTCACATGGAGCACAAACGATAGGCAACCAGTTATACTATGCTGTTTCGACTAGAACGATAACATTGGAACAATTACGATATTTAAATTTAAATATACAGATACGAAAATAGACTGTAACAAATTTTTGGTAATTTTCAATATGTTGTGACTACTTGCTCCATATATATTACAGTCGAAGAAAGAACATTAATTTTCAAAATTCAATTTGCCACTTTCGGTAAAGTTGTCACGTAAGTTGCATTACGTCCATTAAAAGACAAAAATTATGCAATAATCAGCGAAAACTACTAAATAGTAGGTTTCGCTGATGACGTCTAAATATGTGTCATTCTCGGAAGGCCGTGGTTTTTAGGAATAATTTCCGCACTTATATTTATAAGCCTTTTCTCACAATCTTTGCATGTGGAATCAGCACCTGAACATACTGTCGTGAACTTCGGGCCATCCTTTATCTGAAAATCTTCTTTTATAAACAACGAAAAATAATAAATAGTTCAATACAAGCAAAATAATAAATCTTCGTTCTGTTTAACAGTTTCTTTGCCAACACTATACACAAACAGGCTTTTACTAACTCTTTAACAGGATCATTTAATTACCGTTAAAGGAAATCGCAAAAACTCACCGAACACATCTTGTGGGAGATTTCTTTTGGCCGTTTGAGCACATAAATTTTAAGGAACATTGTTATTCTTTGAAGTTTAGTGGCAAGCGGTTATCTAAGTAAATAAAAAAAAGTAAATTATCGATTGGGTATGAGTTCTTTAGGTGGAACGTCACTATGTAATTATAAAAAGAATAGAATTAATAATGCTAGAATCTATAACTAAAACAGGAGTGTGATAATGAGAATTAGATATAAAAAAAACACTTCAGTATACAAATTTAGTTATAAATGAATATTTTTAGATGGATAATGTAGTTTCATATATTAAGTCAAAAGGGTTTTTATATAATATTCAGTAATCGCCTGAAAAGAAAACCCATCTGTAAATACAAAATTTTATTAACTTGAACATTTATCGAATGAAGTTTTTTTGGATTACAAAAAACATAATAACAGTACAGGCTCAAGGCGGAAGCGACAAGAAAGCCACTAGGGAAGGGGGGGGGACAAAATATCAGGGGCGGCAAGATTCGATTTGATTGATTGATTGATTTGTCAGCGTAAGGTAGGCATTGCTGCTTATTCCACACATCTAATCTGGACGTTCTCATATACCGCCGGACAGGCTGCGTACGCTGGGTTGGATATGGATGGGGTAGGAATATATTATGGGAAGTGTAGGCATTTGCGAAATGCTTCTTTTAAGTTTCCATGCTTCTCTTAAGTTTCCATCAGCATCTTCTTATTTATTCTTTATGGGTTTTCTGTTTCTTCTGTTCCTGAATCTAGCAGTGCCCTTCTGCCCGCTTGCGTCCACATATGGTTTCGTGCTTCCCAGAAATCCGTGCTTTCATTTCAACGTCTTGCAACAGTGCGTCTATTTTGTTTGCTTGCCAAAACATACATTAGCTCGCTGTAAGAAGCTTTCATTTATTAGCCGTTCCACAGGTAACTATCCATTTACGGTAAAGAGGACCTTTTACAGCTGGTTATGAGGACGGTGCCCGAAGGAACACTTACACACCCTGTATATTGGTTCGTTTCAGAAGCAATTAGTTCCAATTGCCGTCCTCTAACTCCGGGCATTTCTCTATTTTATTACCTGTATTTAATACATTTTCAATTTTAATTTTCTTCAATTTTAATAAAGAAATAAACTAATACAATAATAAACTAATACTACTAATTAAAAATAAAAACGTATCTTTTTCGGCCACAGCTGGGATTTTATATTGCTTTATCAACATATGTTGCTCATATCATCCACTTGAAACTGTCCCAGGTATAAATGTGTCGGTCGGTCTGTTCCTGTTTACGACGTGACCGCCAGGTAGGTACTGCACTAGACACGTATTTACTTTATTATTGGTACTATTAACAACGGCACAACAGTAATTTTCAATGTTTAGTTCGGCGTGTGCTTTATTCTTCTATTACTACACCTCATTTTATGCAGAATTTTTTAACCTACCGATGACTTAAATTTTACCGACTTTAATGGAGTTTTAACCGATTGTTTTTGCATTCTCTTTGTCACACGACACAAGCACCCTTAACGAGGTTCACTCACACTCTCCATGGGCGCCAAAGTACGATTTGATTATAAAATAGACATGCTTATTTTTGAATTATACCAAAGAATTCTTAAATCTGTGTTTTATGAAATCGAACGTCCAAAGCTTCCCAGGAAAATGGGAACTATAAATACTGTACACTTTCTGTGACGTGTAAATTATATAACATTTGAGTGATACGTATAGTTGGCGCTCTTTACGACATGTTATAATAATAAGTAAAATTTACCAAACAAAGTTTGAACTTGTATATTTTAGTTTCTCTAGATTATGAGGAAAAAAGAAAAGTTACTCTAGTTTGCTATTTAGAATAGACTTATTAGTTTTATTTTCACTTGTATTTGTGGCGGATTCTCTAAAAAGTTGAAGTGAACAACAGCCAACGAGAAAAACTCAAGAGAACGTTTTCATCTAGAATTGACTATGCTACTTAGAAAAAATATCCACATAAAAAAATGTCAGTGGCGTACAACTTTTTTTGTGACAAATATCAGAGGACATGTTCGCAGGGACACCATTGGTAGATAAATAAATTCATTTTATGCCCCTGTTCTCATTTTTAACGGAATCTTCATGATCGTAGGGGTTATGTGGATACTAGTTTAATTTGCATGGCCGAGGGGGGACTGTGTGGATGCTAGAATGAGAATTGTCAAATAACAAATTAGATAAATTCATTTTAGGATTTTAATTTGCTAGCATAACCAGAATTCAGGTTATCGAAAGAATGCAAAGATTTTATTAATATTTGTACACAAAGTTTTTCTTTTAGTTATAAATAGTTATTTTTTCTGCTGTTTGCAAATTCCTATAAAGAATATGTTTCAATACAATTATGAGCAAACAAATAATAATTCATTTTTAAACTCCATAAATTATTCAATAAAAGTATATTTACTTTTATTGACTAATTTATGATTTGGTTTATTCATATAATTGCCGGTAGCATAGTCGTAGGTTAAATGATATTTATTAATGTCATTTAACCTACGGCTATGCTACCGGCAATTATATGAATAAACCAAATCAGGCAGCAGAGTTGTAATGGTGAGCCAGGTAAACAATCGACTACTTTCGTTTGAGGTAAGCGCATAACATATCTGGTAAACTATATTCGTATACGGATATCCATTGCAATATTCTAGTATGCGGTCTCGGGTATTATTCTATTACAAATAGGTTTTGTAATGATTTATCCTGGTAGCAATGCTTTAGACTGAATTTCCAAATTAATAATAGAAATACTATGCAAACGTATGATATTACCCCTTTTGCAATATTCATATGGTAATAAGAGAATAAAATATTTTTTTATTGATCTGTATGAACTTAAAAGCTTCATGAGCGGAACAACTGCAATAGTGGTCATTGTTGGCTGGCTCATATCCGTATCCGATTCACTCAGACGGACCACAGGAAAGAACGCAACAACATATTTGTTTTGTGGTATATACGTTTACCGTCTGTAATAATCAATTTCGATCAAACGAAATAAGTAAAATTGATTCGAATACCAGGGTTTTCATTTTATTTTGTATATTGCAGGACCGGCTTTCACCACCCAAATATAGTTTTCAATGTAATATTACAGAGCGCAGAGAGATATCTAGTTATCGGGCTTTTTTCCTTTTGTATTAAAATTTTAGTGAGAAAATAACGTAAAAGATATCTTGCTAATTCATAAAGCGTATACGAGCACAATTGTAATCGTATAAAAACTAAAAGCCGGCAGACAGTCGGCAACTCTTTATTGTTCATTGGCGCAGGTAAATAGAAATGCTTGTCATAAGAAAATGTTATAATTTTTTGAAAATTGTATTAATTTTTATTATCTTTTGTTTATTAGATAGGCTGTTTTTATTCATTTATCCAATAACATATTTTTGAAGTATTATATCAGTTTTAGATATAAAGTATAAATATTTAAATTTATTGGGTTTAGTTTTAAAGTTATCCCATTCTATATTGAAATATGTTATTATCAGCAAGGAGCAACGAGAAGGTATGAACATATCCTTGCCGGGATGAGGAAATGGACAGGTTAGATTGGTGAGGGGCAAGGATGTTAAATAGTAAAAATAAAATTTAAGTTTTTCCTAAAATAAGAATAAAAATGTAAGTTTCTTAACCAAAGCAAAGAATTAATACAACAAAAATAGATAGATGTAGGTATAGACAAAACATAAATAAAAACAAAATTAAAACATGTCTCTAATAAAGTAACTTACATTAAAATTTCTTGTCAACTAAATAAAATATATTCCAAGAAATGTAACAATAATAATGTAAACTTCATACATAATATAATGGCTACATATTTTGTTCTGAAAATGTATATTAAAAAGTTAAATACTAAAAGTTGACGCGTCCGAATCTTCACTTTCTGAAGAGGGATCATTATCCGGTTGAATTATAATCGGCGCAATGGGGGGTAGTATTGGACATTGATTTTCTTTTTCAATTACATGCTTAACGCAATTTTTCCATAAATCAGTATTGTCGAGCTCATTTATTACTTCTCTTATATGATTAACTACTACCGCGCTTAGCGGTGGAGAGTCATTACATTTTCGAAAACGATCCTTTAAAGTTGCTACAACCATCTCGATAGGTTTAAATGTGCATAGCACGGAGATAACCGGAAAAGTGTACGACCGTGTATATTGGATAAGTTATCAATAACATATCTCAAACATGTACGTAAACTAGCACTCACTGTAATCTTATATTTTCAATAAACTTTATTATTTTTTTTTTCCTTTCTCTCGCACTGAGCGGTACTTTATCTCATGCACATCGGCCTGACGGCAAGATGTGCAATAAGTCAGTCATATCTAAGCGAGAAACTTATTATTATTATTATTATTATCACTATTATTATTACTATTATTATTATTATTATTATTATATATTCCCTTTTTTATTATATATTCCGTTTTGAAATTCTGTTCTTTTATTCATTTCAGTAATTCGCGCTTTATTGGAACTTTTATAGGAATTTCCATATTTCTTTCTCTCATTAAAATGTCTTCCTTGTACTGGTGTTTGATATTTTATTTAATATTCCCGAGTGATAAGAAGAATTATTTAATACGATTAACGAATTAGGCGGAATATTTGGTATAAAGCTGTTCAGAAAACCATTTTTCGCACCACACTGGAAAAATATCGAGTCCACGTTGACTAATGCTGATATAACTCAAACACCGACCGATCAATCGGACTGAGGAATACCTGGGTGCCAGCCAATCGTCGCCACCCGTCCTCAAGCGCAGGCTAATGAGAACACATCTCACAAGTCCACGTTGACTCTTGAGAAACGATTTACAAGTTTTTTTTATCCTAGCGGACCTGTCTGTTTTATTATCTTTAAACCAGTGCAGTCGTAGATGGTTCATTCAGGCTGATTACATTGCCAGTCTCGGACTCGCCTGCACAGTTTCAACTACTATTCGATTCTCGATACCATTGTTAAATACATAGACAAAATATCAAGTTAAGTGCGCTCGGTCCTGTGCCTTAACACTGACCAGTTTCAATTGACTTCTTAAACACTTTAATAAAATATCAATAATAAATTAATATATCGAGTTCAGGTAGATTTGCAATATGAACTACTGTACAATTGCTAGGTAGATTTTTGGTATTATTTACGCCAAAAGCAGGTCTTTTACAAACATTGAATTATTTAATGTTTTTTTTTCTCTATTCGACGAAAGTTAATTTACAAAGTTTTAGAATTTTTGGCGGACTTTATAAGAAATTTGTTACCAATCCCACATAAATCACCCTTACACATTTAATACATTTAATAACTAAAAATTTGTAATACAGAAATGTATTTTTAACTCACAAAATTCTCCCTTATACTCACATAGAATTTATTAAAGACATTAAAGAAAAATATACAGTCCCATAGTTTAGACCGCTCTTAATTACAAAAAGGAACATTAAATCACCGGATTTAAATATTCCAATATTTAATCATCCAAAACAAAATTAGTCTTGATGAATGTAAATTGGTCAAAGGAAGACCAAATGTTAATTCTAGACAAAAGCCATAAATAAACGTCGAAATTTTGAGACAAGGGCAATTTGAATGATTAAGACAGAAGTTATCGTCTGGTGCGGCTTTCGCGGAGCGAGTATTTAATTTGCAAGTATTAAAAGCCAAGAATGAAGTTTAAACGAGTGGCAATTGTTTCAATAGAACCATTGTGGTAATCTGGGGTGGCGAACGAATTGCACCCTTGAACTAGTCGATTAATTAAACGTATAAGCCTAGCTATGATAATGAACTATTAAGCTTTTGTGCAAGGGACTACATTGTTACCTTCGCTCCTGATTTTTTACACCGCTGGTGGGTTGTTACTTAAAATCAATTACGCTGTAACCAAATGAATATTTAAAGTGTATTTGTTTAAAGTATTCGCAGTATTTGATAATGGTTAGATTTGTAATAGTAAAATAAGCAAAATAACTTTAAACTAGCGTTATTTGTATTAATGTTTAAACAACTTTTTATATGAGAGGCAATACTTCCATATTTTTACGTGAATTTTACACATTACAAACTGGACATTGTCATGTTTGGTATAAATTAAAAGTCGTTAAATAAAGGAAAAACAACTAATACATTTAGCACTAGTAAATTCAAAATAAATGTTTAAACTAATAATAATCATTATTTGTGCATGAAGAACAATTATTCTACGCCGTAAAGTTTAACCGTTGGCTGCTTAGTCGCTCTTTAAAAAATTGTAGATTCAATTATCCATTAAAATTGTCAAAAATACCGGAGCAATATCAGGTTTGGCCTATCAGTTGTACAATAATTACTCCAGTCAAATAGGGAAAAAACCGCTGCCTAAGGAATCACTATTTCCACATCCAGATTTCTCGTTCAAGTCACTTTAAAGGAAACATCTTGACTATATTTGCACTCTAGTATGTGGAAATTATTGGTTGGTTGCCCATCCTTAGAGACGAAGTAAGTAAAAATAAGATAAATATAATTTAATGTCTCACGTGACTATGGAAATACATAAACAAAGAACTGTCATGGTTGACGGCCAAAAAAGTTTTGAGAACGGAAGTAGATTCTCTTCCGAAACGTTAACTACCTATAGCTTTGATTTTCAGTTTTTAGTTCATAACATTGTTCTAGTTTATATATTTTTAGGTGTGAGACTTTTTGAAATAGTCAAGTACTCAAGAACCAACCTCTGTCTGATCCGTTTGGCGCAGAGGTTTTTTCATTAAAATTTTTAAATATTTTTCAGTGGCAAAATACCCAATAAAAAGTAAGAAAAACGATTACTATACTTCCAATTCACTACGTGGATGTGGAAGCAATTAGAAGGAAAAATTAATGAAGTTTTGAAACTTGGCAAAAATGTCCAGTAAAGCGGACTATATTAAAAGTCTTCATTTCTATCATCTATAAACTTGAAATTCGGTGTATGTACTAGAAACCAAGGCCTCAGATTTTTTTATAAATTTTTCAAACTCCTCTCTCTTATTTAAAGAGTTGATGAAATTAAATTTAAAAAAAGATTTTCACTTGAAATTTGGCACATGTATGTATTATAACGATGCCTGAAACTAGATTATATTTTGACATGATTGCGTTAAAGGAGTGGGGTTAGGTAGCGGTAAATAGGGAAAAATAAGTAAGGCATGCTAGTAAGAGTACAGAAACTTGAAAGTCGGTGTATGTCCTAGAGACCAAGGTCTTAATAATATTTTTTAACCCCCCACCACCCTTAATTCATTATTAAGGGGGTTGATGAAATAAAATTGAGATAGTCTCTTGAAATTTGGTAGACGTATGTACTATAACGACATTCGGAAATAAATTATATTTTGGGGTTGAAGGATTGGGGGTTAAATAGGAGTAAATAGGGGAAAATAAGTAAATCAAGCTGGTAAGAGTACAGAAATTTGGAATTTGGTATATATGCTAAATACCACAATGGGCCTCAAAGGCTATTGCCGGATAAGAATAGTGATTTGGCCCACAGAACCAATTGGGCTATTAGTGGTGTCATTATATCGGCGTGGTCAAAAAAAAGTGTTCGACACAATTTTTAACCCCACTTACCCCCTAGGGGGGTTTGGGGGCCCAAAAAAACTGTTATTATTTGATTATTTTTTATTTTATTACCTAGTAGACGAATCTTTACCAAAAAAATCAAGAGTGTAGTGGAAGTAGGGTTACTTCAATTCAATTTTTTTCAGAATTCTCTGACCCCACTTTCCCCCCCAAAAAAAATTGTAAAATATTCAAAAATTTTTTTCTCGAAAACTAAGACAATGGCACCGCTAAAAATTTTATATTTTATTTATTTTGATCTAAAAAATCTACGAAAATTTTTGTAACCCCTAGAAATTGGTGCGTCATACTCAAATATTAAAGAAACCGTTATTTTCACGATTTCTTGCGATTTTGTTGTTTTTATAACGTTCATTAGGACAGAATAACACACTTCTTCGCAGAAAATTATACAATATATTATATTTACATAAAATTATTCCATTTATGTCTATATTTACGGCCAATACAACTTCCCCTTGCTGGATATAAAGGCCCAGAAAACCTGTTATTGCTTGTTTATCTTTTATTTTGTCACTTAGTGGACGAATCTTTACCAAAAAAATCAAGAGTGTAGTGGAAGTACGGTTACTTCAACTAATTTTGTTTTCAGAACATTCTGACCCCACTCCCCCCCCCCCTCCAAAAAATTATAAAATATTCAAAAATTTTTTTCTCGAAAACTAAGGAAATGGCACCGCTAAAAATTTTACAATTTATTTATTTGGGTCCAAAAAATCTACAAAAATTTTTGTAGCCTCTCGAAATTGATGCATCATACTCAAATATTAAAGAAACCGGAATTTTTTTTATTGTAATATTTAATGCCCAACTATTTTGGATCGTTTTGACTTATGAATAAAGTTGGTGTAGTATATGGTGTATCTTGTATTGTATTAGTATATTTAGTTGTTTATCGTGATATAATTTTTATTTACTCTTTTTTATTATGAGCGTTGATGTATAGGCACGGTAACGTTAAAATTCTGAATTTTTTAAATAATAGTTTGCAGCTGATGAGATGTTGTTCTCTGGACATATGCCTCCATTTTTTACTTTATTTAAAGGCACCAAGGAACTCCAAAAGCTTCATCCATATTGTGAGGTAGATTGTACATGTACAAGCCCATGGCAGAGATTACAGAGTTAACAAGATAAGACAGCCGATGAAAAACATTTGATCAATGGTGTCATTGGCCTTGACGTTTACATTGATGGTACACAGAGTAGTTACCACAATACGTCATTCACATGAAAAAGGTAAAATTAGAGACGGAGGCCAATTGTGAAAAATCGACAACACTGTCCTAATATGTAGAACGACCGATTGTTAGAACCCAAGATTCCTAAAGAAACAGGTTGCATTGTAACATGTCACATAAACCCTCCAGTATTTCTGTGTTCATATATTAGGTAGGATTATTCATTGAGAGAATAATTTTGAAATTTTGTTATTCTATAATTTATTTTATAAAATGAAGAAAATAGAGCCACACGCGGCTCTCGTCGAAGGCTATACGTGACGTAGCGCATGCCGATTCTAACGAGCCAGCCTGTCCTTTAGTAAGCTTGGTCAAATTCATTCAATACGTATCCGACAAATCCCAAAATCATTTTCGCTGGGGGTCAGAGAATTCTGAAAAAAATTGAGTTGAAGTAACCGTACTTCCACTACACTCTTGATTTTTTTGGTAAAGATTCGTCCACTAGGTGACAAAATAAAAAATAAACAAGCAATAACAGGTTTTCTGGGCCTTTATATCCAGCAAGGGGAAGTTGCATTGGCCGTAAATATAGACATAAATGGAATAATTTTATGTAAATATAATATAGTGTATAATTTTCTGCGAAGAAGTGTGTTATTCTGTACTAATGAACGTTATAAAAACAACAAAATCGCAAGAAATCGTGAAAATAACGGTTCCTTTAATATTTGAGTATGACGCACCAATTTCTAGGGGATACAAAAATTTTCGTAGATTTTTTGGATCAAAACAAATAAAATATAAACATTTTTTAGCGGTGCTATTGTCTTAGCTTTCGAGAAAAAATTTTTTTTATAATTTTTTTGGGGGGGGAAAGTGGGGTCAGAGAATTCTGAAAAAAATTGAGTTGAAGTAACCGTACTTCCACTACACTCTTGATTTTTTTGGTAAAGATTCGTCTACTAGGTGACAAAATAAAAAATAAACAAGCAATAACAGGTTTTCTGGGCCTTTATATCCAGCAAGGGGAAGTTGTATTGGCCGTAAATATAGACATAAATGGAATAATTTTATGTAAACATAATATAGTGTATAATTTTCTGCGAAGAAATGTGTTATTCTGTCCTAATGAACGTTATAAAAACAACAAAATCGCAAGAAATCGTGAAAATAACGGTTTCTTTAATATTTGAGTATGACGCACCAATTTCTAGGGGCTACAAAAATTTTCGTAGATATTTTGGATCAAAATAAATAAAATATAACATTTTGAGCGGTACTATTGTCTTAGTTTTCGAGAAAAAAATGTTTGAATATTTTATAATTTTTTGGGGGGGGGAAAGTGGGGTCAGAGAATTCTGAAAAAAATTGAGTTGAAGTAACCCTACTTCCACTACACTCTTGATTTTTTTGGTAAAGATTCGTCTACTAGGTAATAAAATAAAAAATAATCAAATAATAACAGTTTTTTGGGCCCCCAAACCCCCCTAGGGGAAAAGTGGGGGTAAAAATTATGTCGAATACTTTTTTTTGACCACGCCGATGTAATGACACCACTAATAGCCCAATTGGTTCTGTGGGCCAAATCACTATTCTTATCCGGCAACAGCCTTTCTTTCTAATATTTTTCAAACCCCAACTCCTTCACTCCATTATTAATGGGATTGTTAACGTAAAATTGAGATATTCACTTGAAAGTTAGTACCACATCTGATTCAGATGATTTCATTGAAGGGGTGGGAGGTGGTAGGTTGTGAATAGGGGAAAATAAGTAGGGTAATCTAGAATCTTCATTTTTAACGTATATGGTAGACACCAACGCCTCAAACTCTTCTATGATATCTGCCCCAAATATTATTAAAATTCTATGATCAATAATTTCCACATACGAGAATGCAGATCTATTCAAGATGTTTCCTTTAAAGTGACTTGGATGGAACATCTGGATGTGGAAGTAGTGATTACTTAGGCAGCGGTTTTTTGAATAACTGTCCGTTCGTCTGTTGGTTTGACCGTCTGCCTGTCCGTCTCTCCATCTAATAAATAAACAAATAAAATAAATATGTTACTTACTTTGCATAAATAATTACTTTTGATGCTATCAAACATAACTAGGTCGTATAATGGCATGGATTGAATATGGCTCTCATTTTACCTAATTTTACATTACAAAATATACCCTTCTATAACTATGTGAAATCTAATACATGGAGAACTGAAAAGAAAAGCAAATACTTTTTTTAAACATAATAACAGATAAAAGTATCACAGTGATCGTGTTTCAATTTTGCAACGTGATATAGCTGCTTTATTTTTGGTGTTGTAATCCTGCAAAGTTATAACTTATTTTTAGCGCCTATTTTACTTTCGCTGGGGTAAAAATGAAAGGGAATTTTAAAGTAAGTACGGGGACCCTTGCATACAGGCATAAGGTTTGAAAGAAAAAAAAACGAATATGTATAGTGTGGACAAAAGTTTTAACAAAAACGTACTGATGTACGTTCGTCTGTACCCTTCGTTTGGAGACGCCTTGTTCTTTAAATATATTTCTACTTGGGCAGTTATAATTAAACTGAAATAAAATGAACAAAAAACAAATTACACTGCGTTTTAAAAAATGGCCCCTAAAAATAATGAAATAGATGTTCACGGTCATTCGGTTCATTGAACATCACCTAATATGGATTTTGAGGACAGATGAAAATTCATTCGATGTTGTTAATTGTTAATTTCTACACCGACTTCAATATCAATATTAGCTAATTCGGTTCAATTAACCAGGTGATAGTGGAATATTATTTCTTAATTTTTAGTGATCATTCTTTTAAAGGCGGTTCAATTTTTCCAATACTTTTTTTTTCACTCTTTTTAGTGGCCCAATTTCATGTAAACTTGCAATAGAGTATGCACTGTAACATGCTGAATGCTCAATAGCATCCTTCGTTAAACTGTTAATATTTATTAGAGAAATTATAAGTTATCGGAAATATTATTCCCACAAACTTTAGTACTAATAGAGTGCACTTACTCCTTATACTATGATGAACATGCGTCATCTGTCAGCAGTTAACGCTCGCGAATACTAGAGGGCGCACCAGGAATGATATTTCAACTAAATAACGCCGGGTGAAACTCTTTTCTCGTTGAACCATTGAACTAATTAGACGTATTTATAATTTTGTTTGACCTGTAATGGGGATGTTAGAATTTGAAAAACCTCGTGATGATCACATGAGGTAAGGTTTTAATTATTATACCGGTAAATACCGTCTAACATTTCAAATATTGTTTTAGGTTTTTCTCATGAATTTTTCTTACAAGATTTTTTTTCTCATAATCATAATTATAAATATACGTAATTTTCTCATAGAATTTACTCATAATTAAACTTATTCACGTCTAATGATTTTAACGTAGAAGTATTTCAACGTTATCTTATTTGCTTTGAGCAAGATTTGAGATTATCTACATTCAATTTGCGATACCTACTACGTTTTCACTAAGCAAGCAATTCATATGAAGTCAACCTTTCTATACTACATTTTGAATTGGAATATACGAAAACATTCTGGGCGAAGAGATTTTCTTCATTTTGTCTTGGCGACAAATATACGAACGTTTCTACGATTGCATAACCTCGAAATGGGATTAAGGCAGCCACATGTGAAACACAAGTTTTAAATCCATAATCATCGGAGAACAGGACCGTATCTAGGAGTTCTCTCCATCAGGATAACAAAATAAAAGATAAGTACTTTTAATTGTTACCAGTAAAAGGGATTATTTTCACATGATTGTTGAGCTATAAGAGCCAAAAGTGTCTAAATTTAACATATTAGATTCAAGTGAAATCTATTATATTTTTGGCTATTTGCATTTTAAATCCGTTGTTATAATTAAACCCATTGCTGTATATTAATTCGTAATTCCTTATATCTTGAACTCATTGTCGCAAATACTTCGCCGTAGCATTGTTTCGTAGTTGCTTTTGTCGTGATTCCTCATGATTAATATCTTATTGTAGTACTATAATGCACTTTTGTTGTTGATACCGTAAGTCGTGGTTCAATTTTTGTTGTAACGAGTGTGTTTAAAGTTTATGAACTTTGAGATAAGGTTACGAGACATATCTTTTGTAATATAGTCATTTTGTTCCTAGTTTTGTTGTAATATATGAATGTTAGTATTGAGGTAAAAGTTACGAGACGTATCTTTTGTAATATATTTTTGGTTTTCGTACACGCCTCAGATTTGCCTTGCCGCTAAGCAAATTGTAATATAGAGTATCTTGTAATATAGTATATTGTTGTAATATAGTTTCTTTTGTATATATTTTTGTCAAGTATTTTACTATACAGTATCGTTGATGCTGTGATAGTTTCACCTTTTGTAATATAATATTTTTGTAATATAGTACTATTGTATATATGTAACTTTTGTCTTTTGTTTATCTTTATCTTTAATTTTCCTTGATTACACTAAATAATCAATGGCGCCCAAGCCTTGAACTCAACGCCCTTTTGCTCTCCGTATCTGTACTGTGCTAGCCAGGTGAAACCAGTGACGCTAACCACGTCGCTCGTAGGGTGGCCCACACTTGAGCAACTTGGGCAATATTTTAACATCGAATAAAACTTTTCAAAACAAAGCCACAGCACTTATGAAGGCCTCATACGATTCGATATTTCAAACCTTCAACTATTAGCATCAGATTCAGTACCAGCTTCAAAAAATGTCTAATTAGTAATTGGTTGATGTCTGTTCCTGGCGACTCCGTCAAAACCTCGAAAATTTCTAATAACAAAATACATTTTCCTCACTTTACTCACCTTATATAGCTTGATGAAAATAATATGAGGCCACTATTGTTTACTCTACAGTTTACAAATAATTTCCATAGAATCGCGTCCGCTGTTTCAGATAAATGAAAAAACATTTGAAGAAACTCACAAATTGATCGAATAGAGAACATCTTTCTTTTAAAATATTTTTAAAGCCGTTCAAATATTATATAATGTGCTTGAACGTAAAAAATTAACTTCGGTTTTTCACCAACAAGCGTATCCTGTAATAAGCAAGATTTATTAATAAATATTCCTATACTTAACCAAGGCAGTCAGCTAAACGTTCCATCAAGGAACGACTTGAGCTAATCTAGCATGAATTGCTTTGATGATCGCTGGCGGAAGAACAGAGGAGTATTCGTTCCCATTACGACAATTATTATCTCAGTGAACTCAGAAATATGAGACATTTCACTTGCAGATTGAGATTAACTTAAACGTCCAAGTTTTTACTTCAACTTGTGATTTAAATTGCTTTAAACTTATAAAGTCTAGACATGTCTTCAGACACGTATAAAATAGTTCAATTACTCGACAAGGCAAAACTTCATTCTTTCTCCTGGCCGCCCTTTTTGCTTCAATCAATGTCTGGAATATCTAATGCATCATTATGTTGGTTCCGCAATACACTCAGTCCTGTTTGCAAAATTGGAAAATACGTGCAAAAAGGCGTTTCTTATTAAGCGGATTTGAATTTGATTTTACGGAGCAGATTAGCGAGAAACTAAGTAGTTCTCTTATGTGCAGTACCACCTAATAATATTTTCCAAATTACAATAAGTTAAAGAAAATAATTATTTCAGTTGTCAATCTTATGCTCTAATTACTTCCACATCCACACATAGTCCAGTCGGTAAAGTAAAAAATACAGCAGAAGCTCTCAAGAAATGTTATCTGAGATTTTCCTTCCGTAACAGTTAGTGCAAGGATTAAACATCACAAAACCACAAAAATCGGTTCTGGGGGTGCCGTGCAACCCCCCAAAAAATCACCCTTTTGGGTGAAAAAAGCCTTATTTTACTGATAACTCGTTAACCGTTGAATATATAAAAAAATTGCTCATCATTCAAAAGAAAGCTTGACTAATTGCCTAAAAAAAGTCCTGCTGTAATTTTCTTGTATATGCCACGGTTTTCGACAAAATCGATTTTATTTATTTGACAAAATTTGCAAAATTTGTGTTTTTAATCCTCGCGAATTTTCGTTAATTTGAAATTCTTTTGCGCGCGGCGTATAGAAAAAATTGAATTGCTCGAAAACCAAACAAGCTAGGAAGAAAAATCAAAATGAATTTTAAAGGGGATATAAAATACTCTCCTGTGTTGCCATTTTTGAGGGCTATTGATGTTTATTACTATACAATTATAGTATAGTTATCTCTTGATTTTTTGTGCATCTAACTATTCACAGGCCCATAAAAAATAACTGACTATAATATAAGTTATAGATGCATTATCTTTTAGTTCAATGAAGAAAAAGTTAGGAATGAAAATATTCGCATTTACAAATTTAGCAGCATGTTAGCCAAAAAAAAAAAAAAATCAAAAAAGGCTGCATATTCAATTTTTTGATGATGTTTTTTTAATACAATTTTTTAACTATTAAATGATTAGAAACAATAATTATATGATATATAAACTCAAGCAACATTTTCAAGACGTTTGGGTCTTCTTTAATTTTTAGGAAACAATAAAAAATTGGCCAAAATTTGACTAAGTTCAACATGCTGCTAAATTTGTAAATGTGAATATTTTTTCTGCATTGAACTAAAATGTAATGCATTTATAACTTATATTAAAGTCAGTTATTTTTTAAGGGCCTGTGAATAGTTAAAAGTGCAAAAAATCAAGAGGTAATTATATTATATTGTTATTTTTATATACTACTAAATATCAATAGCCATCAAAAGTGGAAACACAAAAGAGTATTTTATATTCCCTTTAAAACCCATTTTGATTTTTCTTCCTAGCATGTTTGGTTTTCGAGCAATTCAATTTTTTTTACAGGCCGCGCGCAAAAAATTTCAAATAAACGAAAATTCGTGAGTCTTAAAAACACAAATTTTGCAATTTTTTTCAATACCGATTTTCTCAAAAACCATGGCATAAGTATACAAGAAAATTCAACATTGACTTTTTTAAGGCAATTAGTCAAGCTTTCTTTTTTATGATGAGCAGTTTTTTATATCTTCAACGGTTAACGAGTTATCAGTAAAAGAAGGCTTTTTTCACTGAAGGGGTGATCTTTTAGAGGGGGGGGGGGGGGGTTGCGCGGTACTCCCAGAACTGAATTTTGTGGTATGGTGACGTATCTCCACTAACAGTTACTGAAGGAAAATATTAGATGAATAGTGGAGTGGAAGTATAGTAATCGTAACAAAAATCAAAACAATTTTTTTTTATGAAATAGGTTTAGAATGACACGAAACGTTATTTTAAATTTAAGCGAAAAAAAATCGGTCTGTCGGTCTGTAACTTTTTTTGCGATCTCTGAAGCGGTTTAAGATATTGACTTTAAATTTTATACACGTATGTACTATTATGATCTGGAACTGGATTGTTTTTTGAACTTATCCGGTGAAGGGTTGGGGCGAAATTAAGGGTAAATAAGAGAAAATAAATAAAGCAAGCTGGTGAGAGTACAAAAATTTGACATTAAGTGTATATAAGTACCAGGAGTGGAGGCCTTAGATTTGTTTACAATATTTCTATCCCCCCGTACCACCCCCACTCCATTATTAAAGGGGTTGATAAAATAAAATTGAGATATTCACTTGAAATTTGGTACACGTATATATTACAACGACAACTGGAACTGTTTATAATTTGAAATGATTCCGTTGAACGGCTGATATTAAATAGGGGTAGATATTGGAAACTAAGTAAATCAAGCTGGTAAGAGTACAGAAACTTGGAATGTGGTGTACATGCTAGAAGACAATGCCTCAGATTTTTGTATAACATTTTTCAACTCCCCTACCACCTCAACTCCATTTTAAAGGGGTTGGTAAAATACAATTGAGATATTCACTTGAAATTTGGTACACGTATATATTATAACGACATCTGAAATTGGATTAGGGTTTAATAGGGGTGAATATAGAAAAATAAGTAAAGCAAGCTGGTAAGAGTACAGAAACTTGGGGCTTGCTATATATACTGGAAGTCGAGGCGTCAGATTTTTTTTATAATATTTTTTAATTCCTCCCACCACCCCCACTCTATTATTAAAAGGGTTGATGAAATATATTTAAGATTTTCACTTGAAATTTGATATATAATATGTATTATAACGACATCTGTATTTAGATTATATTTTGAGATGATTCCGTTGAGGGGTTGGGATTAAATAGAGATAAATATAGGAAAATAAGTAAAGCATGCTGATAAGAGTACAAAAACTTGGGATTTGGTGAATATTAGAAGCCAAGGCCTCAGACTTTTTGTAACATATTACAACCCCTCTAGTACCCCCACTTCATTATTAAAGGGGTTAAGCCAAGGCCTCGCATAGTTTTTAGGGGGTTGTACGGAAAAGTAGGTAGAGTCCAGAAACTTAATTTTTGGCGTATATACTAGAAACAACAGCTCAAATTATTTTATGACATCTCCTCAAATATTATTAAAATTCAATGGCGAATAATTTCCACATACTAGAGTGCAAATATAGTAAAGATATTTTCCTTCTAAGAGACTTGGATGGAAAATATAACTATTTTGAATTTTTATATGATGTGAAAATTTGACCATTTGGGGGTGCTAGGGTGTGCTGGGGTGAAATCTAAGGGTGATGGGTCACTTCTGACCTGAGATTCGTTTTTAGCACACCGAAAAACGTACCAGAAGGTACTTCACCTTTCTGTATCAGGACTTTTTTTGTATGCCTGTGTTATGGTCGCCGTCTCTTTAACTATTAATGCCGGTCTCTGACATCTGTCCTGAATTTCAGCTTGCCCGATAAATCTTAATTTTAATTTGCCAAAGTTTTATTATTTTCAATTTTGTTGAAATGTTATGGTGAATTTTGATGCTTAAAGCTTTTTCCTGATGTCCTGCTGCTCATTTCAAGATAAGTCTCATTTCCGTCCATTTTATCCTTTTCAACTTACCCCAGACACTGCCGTGACTCAGTTTTGTAGCACTTTGGTCTTATATAACATTTCTGTTTAAATTTTGCGCTAACAACTTGTTCTGTAGTCTTAGCTGTTCAAATCTTGGTCTATTTAATTCAGTTTTAACAATTTAACATACTTAAATTCTAATAATATTTTTCTCTTTTTCAGCGTGTTCAGGCCCTAGATTTCTTTGTTATGCAGCAGATGAACTGAACTTGTGCCCTGAATCTGGATTTGTGATTTTACAATGATTTTGTGAGCAATTATTTGATTTTACTTCAAATTCTGACAGTGGTTGAAATAAAGCTGCCGCAGTTTACATTTTATGTGTTCTTTTTAACTAACTACATTCTAAATCTCCTATTACTAGTTTGTTTTTTTCTTTAGTTCTACTATTATTTTACTTTTTTTACCTTTATTTTACTTGCTACTTATAAAATTTCATGTCAGTATACCTATATTTAGGCATATCAGGCATTTATCAAGAGAATCACCGATATGTGACACCAATTCTTGTTTAATCTAAACATAATGACCCCGACAGTGGTAATTAATTTAATGAACCATTCATGTCGAGCATTATGCATGCGCCAATTTATTGACGCCTTCACATCTCGATATTTTTTTTGTGTAATTAGGTTTCGGAATTCGATACAATTTGATTGCGTTGCTAGACACACACGTTTTGCCTGATGAACTGTCTGCGACCGTCACAAGGCCGTCTACTTGAACTTGAAGTTCTTCGTATTGTTTAACACCTGCCGACTAGTCTAACATGATTTGTGTTTAGTCTGAACCAATTTAATTAAGTTTTCTCTTATCTTATGTGGTTTCTCGGCAGACATTCATATATTTTCTTTTTCTTATAAAGAAATGCTATTAGTTTCCATATCATATGCATACAGGGTGTTTCTCCTTTCCCAAAATTAGGTCTAAACTTTTATAAATCAAACAATATTATCCTAAAATGCGTCGTTAATGAAATGCAGGGAGTTAAAGTTTAACAAAAAAAATTTTTTTTTGACAATACCTCTAGCAAGTAGTGATAAATTTTGTGCCGCTTAGTTATTAGTCTGAGTTATAGAAAATCAATGAAACTAACAACACTTGTCCCTTGTATTGCATTTTGGTGTATTCATCTGAGTATTATTGATAATGTGGCTTCTGAGCTTGCATCGAAAATTAAAAATAAAGAACGTAACAAACATCAGATTAATACCATCCGACCTATTTGAGTATTGAGAAAATAATTGTTGGGTAGCTGAGAAAGTAAGTAAAAAATGGTAATAATACTAGAATGGTTATTTATGCAACAAGTGTGTAAAGTGGTACTTTTTTCAGTGCGTAAAATTTTTCCTATTAAAACATATTCTTTATACGATTTTGCAAGCAGCAGAAAAAATTATTTCCTCTTTCGCACTAGTGGGTAAAGTGAAAGGATAAGATAGCAAAACAGTTGTTAGTTACATAGCCGCCTATACATACTTGTTATGTTAAATGTATTTTATTGTTATTTTACGCGCTAGTACGAAAAAGTTTAACTTTACATACATCTCATGTGTAAAGTATAGTATATATGATCTCAATTGTTACAACATAAAAATGAAAACTCGGAGTAAAGTCGACATCTCCGTTATGGGACATAGGCGGCGGCGGTAGAATTGTAAAAATGCTTTAAATACTAAATAATTCTTTTTTAATTGCTAAAGAAAGGGATTTCTATAATACCTTTATTCAATAGAAGTGATTAATGAAAAAATAGGTTTATCACATTTGATAAGTCACATAAATAATATATTAATGCTACGTCTATTGTCTAGTGACCTACTTCTCGTTCTATCTTCTAGTGACAAAGTTATGTAATCTTAGGCGAGAGTTGCATAGATGGTACATAATCCTTCCGAAGGGGCGTAAAGCAGCGACTATCTTATTTATTAAATGTTAGGCCATGATACAATGAACTTTGCAGTATCATGATGTTAGGCAGGTAGAAAATTTCTACTATTCTATAAAGGTAAGACTCGGCAAAATTTTAAAGGAGAAACTCGTTTCCTGGCATCGGTAATTGGTCTAAGTAGCGGAAATTGGTCGACGTTAAATAAACAAATTTCAAAAACGCTTTGTCTATGGACTTTAAATAAACAATATTTCATTCGTCAGTATCCGAATTTTCAGAACTTGAATCGGTATTTACATTAATAATAATTGGATTCATAGGTGGTAGTACAGAATATCCATTTTCCTTTTTTATCATATGAGATACACACTTCCTCCATATATCGCTTGTGCCTGTTTCGTCTACTATTATCTTTATATTCTTTAAGACAAACTCACTTAATTTTGGAGATTTATTATATTGACGTATTTTTGTTTTTACATCAGCCCACACCATTTCAATGGAGTTGAAAACGCAATAATATGGAGGCAGAAGTAAAATAGTATGATCGTGTGCTTCCAAAAATTTTTCAACTCATATTTCTTTTTAAAATTTGCTTTCCAATTAGTTCTAATAAAATCTTTTTTGTGTTTTCGAATTTATGAAAGCATTTCCAAGCATTTACGGCTTGGAAATGCTTTCATAAATTCAATGATATCGCCTCTTCTTGTGTTGGTGTTCGGAATTTATGTGTGTTGCCGCAAATGGTATTGTCCATAACAATTACAGAATTTGGTGGGATATTTGGTAACAGCTGTTCCTTTGCCCACTTCTCATATAATTCGGCTGTCATATCCTCATGGTAGTCAGCAGAGGATTGCTTGGTATTTTTAGCAGACAACAATAACGCATTTGGAATAAAACCGTTTTTACTTTCGGCATGTAGAATTATAATTCTTTTTCCCCTAGAATATGGAGCACTTAAATTATACTTTTTGGTGTTATCTACCGAACCGTATTGAACTACATCATGGGTGTCAAACTATGTTTCATCAAGATAAATTATGTCTCTATTTACATCTCGGTATTCTTTTATTTTACGCAGGTACTCGTGTCGATGAACAACGATGCGTGCTGATTCCATAACTACCATTCGTTTGTCCAATTTTTTTGTACCTAAAACCGCAATCGAGCAAAACGTTTCGTAAAGTATCTAATGTAGTTCAGTTAAAATGCGAAGGGGGGGCGTGAAATTGGAAACCAAAACGAGCTTACCTTACCGGTACGTTTTTTGGGTCGCTGAATCCGAAAATCGGGGGTCCCGAGGGCTGGACTCTGTCCGTTCACCCTTAATTTGCAAAATACACCCCTTTTTAGGGGTTACTAACAAATTTATGTATTTGAGGTCTCAGATTACATTTTTTGGGTTGCTGAATACAAATTTACTGGTCTCGAGTATTGCCAGCACCCTTAAATTTGCAAAAACTACCCTTAATTGGGGTATTTTTGCAAGATTCTTAGTAAACTCTATTTCAACAAACTTTTACACGTAGGATACGTTTTTTGGGTCGCTGATTACGAATTTCGGGGTCCCGAATCCAAAAAACATTGACAGCACCCTTAAATTTGCTAAAACTACCCTTAATTAGGGTATTTTTGCAAGATTCTTAGTAAACTGTATTTCAACAAACTTTTACACGTAGGATACAGTTTACTAAGAATCTTGCAAAAATACCCTAATTAAGGGTAGTTTTTGCAAATTTAAGGGTGCTGGCAATACTCGAGACCCGTAAATTTGTATTCAGCAACCCAAAAAATGTAATCTGAGACCTCAAATACATGAATTTGTTAGTATTTATGACGTAAGTGCAGAATATTTCACAAAAACACCCTAAAAAGGGGTGTATTTTGCAAATTAAGGGTGAACGGACAGAGTCCAGCCCTCGGGACCCCGGTAAGGTAAGCTCGTTTTGGTTTCCAATTTCACAGCAAAACTCGCATTTTAACTGGACTAATGATTTATAGTTATAATCTGGATAGTCGCGTAACTTATCCCTAATTATTTCTAATATAGGCATCTTCTGTGCGTTGTAAAAGTCATACATAAATCGACGAATGACATCTTTGGACGCGTTAACAAGTTTTTAAAGTTTTTGTTCAACTCTTCTCCGTTTAATAGAATGATCAACTACATCCCCAGCTCTAATAACCCTATAAATTGTAGTACGGCTAAATTTGGTTAATTCACAAATTAATGAAGAATCAATATTTCGCGGTTGGCTCCGGGTCTCGTTCCGGGGAGGCAATTTACTGTATTAAAAGTGTTATGATGTTGGTAAGATACTCGAGCAACAATAAATGTAAATGGGGTGGTTGCGAGTTCGATCCTCACTTCTACTTTTTTTTATTTGATTAAGCTCTATTAAAACTTAATAATTTTCTTTCTAAAATTTTTATTTTATTAAACCGAGCCGCGAGTTTTGTTGAAACTTTATTTTCCCCAAAAACGTGTCTTTTATTACTACTAGCGCGTGCTTATCTCTAATAAAATCGACTTTCTTACGTTATGTATTAATACACGAATGGTAAAACTTGTGTCGAGTAGATAAATTGTTCAAGTGTAGTGTTGAATTGTTTATGAAAACTTGTCGTAAATTGTTTAAGTGTAGTGTTCAAGTGTTTTAGTGTTTACGAAAACCTGTCAATGCGTTGTTCTCTCAGAATTGTTTTAATTTATTTGTTTTAAAATTATTATTAATTTTTTAAATATGTATTTTGTCAACCAGAATATTTATTTATTACCGCTAAAAGTAAAATAATTTATGTTCGTTACTCTCATAGAAATTTCAAATTTTTTTTTATTATAATGAAATATTTTATTTTTACTAACTAATCATTCCCCTACTTATACTACGATCCTCTCCTTTCCTGGCAAGAAATGCTCATACCTCCCCGTGGTTCTTGCTGGACTGTAACAATATTAGTCTTTGATTTCTTTTTCTGATAACTCATTGTTATTGACTGAATTGGGTAATTCATTTTTTGTTATCAGTTTATACCTACAATGTCCGCCATAAAGTAGGCTACATATGGGAATAATTTGTATTATTGAGATTTCTAAAAAATACCATATTGGGGGTTCGTTTTTTTCTTCTCATGCAAATACCTGTATTCAACTAAAATACATAAAGTTTTTGTGGAAACTAATCAAATATTTGACACAAGAATTTATAATATTTCATATAGCAATCAATGGTAGGGGTAAAATTTGCACTTTTTTTATTTCCCTCATATCTGCTTCAAAATTGATATATGGGGTCATTGTTGTATTCTATGCACTTTTTCTTAGTAAAATGTTTCGATATCTTAACAATTTGACCCATTTTTCAGTACCACCGTCAACTATTTTTTACAGTCCTGCCAAACCGGTGATCACACGACGTGCGTCAAAATGTAATTTTTTGTTGTCGAACATGCATAAACGAACCCCCAATAGAGTTTTTTAGAAATGTCAATAATACAATTCTTTCCCATATGTAGCCAATTTTATGGCGGACACTGTATAATCAGAATTCCACTAAAATGACCAAGTTACTAAATTAATAGTTAATCTTAACATTTTATGACAACATCTTTGTTATTTTTTTAATAAATATTTAGCGACATCATTGCTGTTACAGGAGAGAACTGTTTGAGAACTACTGGCATTTCTTATGCATCAAATAAAATCTTAGTTCAGACGTTTTAGCGGCCATGACACAAGTCAGCTTCAGTTGTACCCGACTCTATTGTAATTTATACTTCCAATTTGCCATTATATTATCAATGATTGTAATTATTTTGCATCCATAAATAAGAGAATATTTAAAATAATTGATAGTTCCATATTTATTAACTTGCGTTCTCAAACCAAATAGTTATTTTAGCCTGATATCATTATTATGTTCTGAAAAACATATCACAATACTGTAAGTATATCAGATGTTACTGAGATTGTAATCAAACTCCGATTCAGTTAGTATTCCCATTTAAAACTTATGTACCCGTTATGCAGGATAGAATCTCCTAGCTATCAATAATCCCAGTCTATTCGTGCTTGTTGATTTTAGATTGCATTTTCATTTAAATGGAAATTACGAGAATCCGTTTGAATTTGTAAATAAGCTATTATCAACTCTTGCTATATTTATAAAATCTCGCAATTAAACAAGTATTCTATGAATAAATTGTTAATGCAAGTAGCTTGTGGCGTTTCCTGATAATTGAGAAAATTATTACTTCTATTATTTTTTATTTAAGTGAGATTTATTATTTAAGTCATAGAACAAATAGAGAAAGGATCCTAATTTTAGCAAGAGCAATACAAGTTTTCTTAATACACAGCAATGAAAAGAAGTAGTAGCTGCAATTGTTTGATTCACATCGAATAATTCACTTTTACATAGTAGTGTTAATGATCCAATCCAAAAGACATCAAACTGTAAGAAATATTTATCAAGAATTGACTTGAATTGAATTTCTCACTTCGCAAAAAACCGGAAAACAACCGTAGGCACCGTCTTTCATCGAAAGACCAATAAAATGATTTAACTCAAAATGCACTTGAAAATAACTTCAGATCGCGAACGATGGAAAACTTCCTTTGAGCACCGTCGTTCGAACATAATTTTCGACAGTACCAAAAGCTGGACTTAGAAGTATTTTCAGAACGATAAATTTCGAAAATACCCTAAAGTATGTTACGAAGAGCGGAAATCACAGTCAGGACACATATAAATCCCGTATGCGACACTCCTTCGATCTAGTAGAAATGCCGCCGATAACCTCGGACTTTTACTGTGGATTTAACACATCAAGTTTAAATACGCTCGGGATGATTCGGATAATCCGAATCGGAATTTTAGTACCCGACTGAAGTAGGTAATAGAGGATTTTAATCGTATAATTATAATATCTGCATCATACAATACATTTACCTACATCGCATAATTCCTTACATTACCTATTTGTATCATTTTTAACGCTTATTTTAAAATAATAGTGAAATTTGTACGTCTTACGAAAATTCAATTTTTTATTGCAGCTAAACTGTTTGTGCCAATGAGTCTCGGCTCTTTAACCTGGATATATCTCTGCTAGTGTTGCACAAAATATCTCTGTCCTTTTCAGTGTCGCATATGGGATTTATATGTGGTCAGGATGTAGCGAGTAATCAGTTGAAAAGGCAACTTTTATCAAAAAGTTCATAGGGAGGTTTTTCCAATACAAACCCGTAACCAGATTTTAACAGTTCTGATAGAGGAGGAGAATACTCCGAAAATAATTTGAAAATTCCATGCAGAGGAACAGATTCTGCCAGACCTAAAATGTCCTAAAAAAGGCCTAGGCAGGTATCGTCATAGGAGTCACTCGAATGCGACTCAACGCCAAAAAGGTATCTTTGGGTTCATGGCCGTTAATATATTTTTACATGCTGGAAAGTCATTGCGCATTGGGCATCAGGCATTTAGGATGAAGATATTTTTTACAGCAGTTCTCAACATCCGCCACAACTGTAATTGTAGATGTTCTCAGTTCCTCAGAGGTCTGCGCTGAAACCGCCACTGTTGTATCATCTGCGAACCTTGTGGTACATGCAGATGTATATAATTTGGTAGTTCATTAACATACAGAATAAACAGTAGGGGACCCAACACGGACCCCTAAGGCACTCCTCTGTGTAGATTATAGTAATTTGAATTATTACCTTGAACTTTTACACATATCCTCGAGGTAAGACATTACCCACGATAATATGCAACTCCTTATGCCCAACGTATATAATTTTTCCTTAAGGAATGAGTAATCTATACAATCAAAAGCTTTTGATAGATCAAAGAAAACTCCAGCTACCATTTTTTCTTGATCTAGATTTTTATATATAAATTCCAGAGTTGGTAAGCTGCAGTTTCCGTTGTTCAATTAATCCAAAAACCATGTTGACAGTCAGTCAATATCTTTTGATTTTTTAAGAAGGTTATTAATCTGTTATAAATAAGCAGTTCAAAATGGCTACAGGTCTATAATTGTCCATGCTAGTAGGATCTACTTTGTTTTTAAAGATTGAAATCACTGATGCAAGCTTAAAAAAAGATGGAAAATGTCCCTGCTCAAAAAATAGGTTTATAATACGAACTAGGGGGTCTACAATGCTTTCGGCGATATTTTTAATTAATTTAGTTGAGATACCGTCCACTCCTACGCTATTTTTATTTTTTAGATTTTTAGTATTTCCTCTCTATTGGTTGATGCATAAAAAAGATGAGTTAGCATTATTAGCTGAAAGAGTGCAGTTTTTAGAAAAAGTATTCCCATAATGTTTTTTTAAGCATATATCTATTGGCGTTGTTTCCTATACTAATAAATAAAGAAGATATAAAGCATTTGAGAAAAAATTTTATTTGATATTTAATACTTTTATAAATTATTAAATACTCATAAATACTCATTAAATACGTAACGTCTACTATTTTTAGCGTCATTGTTTTGTACAAATTGAACACAGGACTGTAATCGGTAACAGCTCTAATTCAAGCCGAGCATTGAAAAACTAAGCTAAATTAAAATAGACAAAAGACTTATCGGGGAATATCCAGAGTGTATTTTTTTGCCCACTCTGTATATAGACAGGATTATACGCAGTTCAAAGTACCTATCTTGTTATATTGTCTTTGTTTAACTGAAAGTATTTTCTAAACAACAATTTTAAAAAAATCGGACAAAATCCATTTATAATAAGGAACTCATGCATTAACTTCCGAAAACAAATCCTTTTAATATGGATAAACAAGCCTTGCATGACTCGAAGATTTTTTATTCGCAGCCTATTCCTGATCTGAGCAGTTACACGTTATCAAAGTGAACGGATTTATATGCATTGACAGCGTTATATTTCCTGTAACCAAACTGGTAATTAGAAAACAGATTATACAAACTATTTTCTAATGTGACAATTTACACTCCGATAGCTAGGTGACATTTCTGGAACCTCTTCAATTAATCCTATCGAACATATATTACGACAAAGTAGACTTCTGGCATATGTTAGCCCGTCAGTTTCGTTATGTTTTAATGTTTTGTTTTTTAATGTTTTTTCTTAACCGCTTCTCAAGTCACCGAGGTAACTCCTTGAAAATCCAGAACGATTTTATTTTAGGTAAAGAGATAGTTATAGTTCAAAATATAGGTAGAACGAGTCTGAAAAGGTCTGAAAATATGTGTTTTAGGTATAATTGCTAGACTTGTAAATTAAATCATCTCGAAGATGATACCGTATTGTTTGACGAAACTTTCGTTGGTATATTATGTAGTATTTTTGGGTTCTTTAAAATCTTAACAACGGCTAAACGACTCTTATAGTGAAGTAAAATAAGACAAAAAAAGGGCTTAACATAGGAATCCCGTGTAACAGGTCGTATCGTCTCCAAACTTTTTTAAAATTTTTATACGTACAAAAGTCTACCCATTAAAAAATGCCGCCTTTTTCTTATTGTTGCGTCTGTCACAATGCCTTAAAAGAGAAACTCTCGCTTTACGGCATAAGAGGTTCATTACTTGATTGTAGTGTATCATAATGGTGTATCATAATGGTGAGAGTTCATCAACTATGTTAGTAAGTGCAGGAGTGCCGCAAGGCTCCATCCTAGGTCCACTCCTATTTCTTATATATGTGAATGATTTCTCATATTATATGAACAATGTAAATAGCATACAATACGCTGACGACACCACTCTGTATAGTACAGGGACAGACATAACAGAATTAAATGAAATTAGGGATCAAAGAAATACTCACCACTCTAGTGCCATACTATATCGAAGAATATTTTGATCAAGTATTTGATATATCATAATTAATAGTCTTCAATTATATATATTTATTATTTACTGCACCTTAGTTTCATTCATTCATTTTTGGGTAGTACTTTTTAATTATTTTAGTTTATAAAACTTAATATTGTCTTATTATAAATTTGTAAAAGTAGTGTATGTGATTGTCATTTTAGACCTAAGTGTATATTCTAAAATATTTTATATGTATTTGTTGTGAGTTGTATGTATGTCTGTTCTTTATATACCTTGACAATGCTAAAACTAATATAAAGTTACTCAGCAATAAAGCAGTTTACTATTATTATTATGTTTCTTATAATTTTTGTTAAAGAAGAATTTTTTTTTTATTTTCTTTCAGTAGGTACACACATCTTAATAATGACTATTTCAGGAATCCACAATTTCAATTTAATTTTGTTTTTACAATTTACAGAAGATTTACTGAAATAAGTGTGTGTATGCTAATTATTAATTAATAATAATTGTTTACATATATTTTTGATCATTAAAATACATGGATCGAGTAAGTAAAGTATTTTTCTTCACTAAGCACTTATATTCTTGCTTTTGCTAGTAGTACTACATCAAGAAATCTACATCAATTTAACCTAAGGCATGTACTTTAAACCTAGAACTCTAAACTAGGAAATCTAAACCTAAGACACTAAGAACTTTACACTAAGAACTTTACAGCAAGAACTGTAAACCTAATATAACATATGACAAGAGCTTTACACGAAGAACTCTAAACCAAGAACTTAGTTAGCAACGCTTTTCAATTTTTACAATCATGCTTGAAAGTAGCCTATTTAAAAATAATGCATTTAATTAATTTTTTGATTTCCATTTTGGATCTGCCATCTTGAATTTCTTACTGGAACTTAAAACTGAGACAATTTAAATTTAAAAGAGTAATCTGTAATATTTGAAACTTGTCAGTATTAACTTTAACGAATTTTTTTTTATCATTTCTTAGCATTTTATAGCCGCCGTATGGATTCCGCCATCTTGCAGGTTGGTCACGACAATTTGGATATCAGATTCGTGATGAGCGAGGTCGAAGACTCCCGAATAGCAAGATTTATGTAAATTGTTTGGAAAATATATATTTTTCAGTAAGATTTTTATAAAAAATGTCCATTTAGACACATTAACCATTTTCAGGTTTTCGTATTTTAAAAATTGGCCTTGACAGATTTTTTCGTAATTAAATCACGAATATTTAAAAAACATATCTCAATCGGTTGTAAAATAAGAGCTCTAGACAATTCTGAACGAAATAACTCTTTTCTAGACCATTGTGCAGTGTATCAAATTATTTCACAAAACGATACAGTACTAAATCACAATATACTCTCAAGATTCAGCATCTAATTGACAGACAGAATATCCCTGTCAGAATATATATATTTTATTTCCCTGATAAAATAAAAGAGATGGGACGACGGAGGTATTCGCTCTGAGAATTACACATATATTTGTATGCATTTCAAAATAAAACACGCCATTTTACGATGTCTTTTATGTACGATTTTTATAACTCGGATTTCGGTGTCAATTAAGGTCTGGACTTTAAAAAGTTTTTTTATTCTGTCTGTGCTCATCAATTCTAGATCTCAATCTAGATTTAGGTGCCATTTTTTATCATGTTTTTCGGTTTATTAGGTTGTTTTAACGAGATTATATTTCACCGTAATTTGGAGCCGTGTAATAAAATATTTTCAATATGCATTAAAATTTGTTAAATTAGTTTTTGAACGGAATTATGCAGATGGCAGTACAGATAAAACTTAATATGCAGTACAAAAACGTGTACGTTTTTACTGACGTATAAAGTTTACTTTATTTGGTTTTAATGTTCAGAACGGTTTTGTTTAAGTAGGCCTTATAATCCTCTACTGTTATTTTAACGTAAAATATTATATCACACATAAACCAAGCCATAAAATTGTACCAAGACAAAAAGCGTTAAAGCTTCTTCATTTTAAACGAACTACTCAGGAAGTAAATTAATATTTCACACTGGCTTGAATATAAACGCAATATAAAATGTTCGTTTAGGAATTTTCTTTTAGTTTTTATCAAAGTTTTGTTTCATTGCACGAATCTATACAAACATATTTATATAGTGGGCGATGGTAGAGTTAAATAATAAAAACAAATATCAACCAAATCAATTTATACTTAATTGCCCAGAAGAAAACTATTTCTCATTGACAAAGTAAACTCGAACAAGGAGTATATAAATAAATAAGTGAAATAGAAAATACAAGGAAACATAGCTTTTTTTTGCCAGTAGAAAGAAGAGAATTTTTTTCCTCAAATTTAAAATTTCCACCTTTCATGACATTCTAAATCTATTTCATAAAAAAAATGTTTTCAAAAAGAAAAATTTTAACATTTTTTCAAAACGAAAAATTATATAGAAATACGATGGAAACATTTTTTTTTGCTCAAATTTAAAAATTTCCACGTTTCACGACATTCTAAACTTATTTTAGAAAAAAATATTTCAAAAGGAAAATTTTTTTGCTCATTTTTTTTACAACTACTATACCTAGTATAGATCCTGGAAAATAGTATATTAAAGTATGAGTGGATATTAAGGTCTTTAAAACACGCGCGATTTTTCGAGCACGGCGGCGCAGCCGGAGTGCTCGAAAAATCGCGCGTGTTTTAAAGACCAGTTATCCACGAATACTTTACGCTATTTTTTTTTTATTGGTACACAATACTACAAAAAATGGAAATAAGAATTAAGAATGCAAAATGTTTGAATTCGTGATGTGACATCAGGATACCTGTCAGTGTCAAATGAGGAAGGCAAAAATTAATTTGCAATCTGTCACATAGGATTAATTATTGTCACTACAGTTGTTACTGATTGCATATTGCTTTAAAAAGAGTTCTAACATTGATTATTTAAATATAAAAGCAGATTCGGTTAATACCGCAAAAATTCCTGTCAGATCAATAACTAAAAAGTTGACATTTTGACTCGGGTTGTAGTTGTTACCATGGTAACCTTTAAAACGCGCGCGTTTTTAAAAGTTCGATTTAAAAACTCTGAGGCGTACTTTAAATAAGGAAAATAGGGTGCCAATAAAAAAAAATTTTTTTTTGCTCAAATTTAAAATTTCCACGTTTCATCACATTGTAAGCCTATTTAAAAAAAGAACAATTGAAATTTCTTTAATCACTACTATAATTCCACTCCATCATGTGGACATGGAACTGAAAATATGACAGATGGCAATAATATTTGAAACATACTTAACGCACTTGGCAAGGAAGGCACCTATTATAGTCTTATTTGAAAAATATACAGGGTGGTCATCTAAAAAACAATTCAACCATGTTGGAAATTTGTAAAGGTATTTACGCAAGCCTTCCATATTTGGCACCTTTTATTTAATATTGAATTTTTGCCATCGGATGACCACTCTGTATATTTTCCTTCCGATTATTATTCTCATATGTGTGGTTTCGTAATTAATAATTTTTTAGAGTGACCGCCCGGTATAAATAAAGAGGGAAGTTCTCTGTAAATAACTTTACCTTTACTCTTCGTTTTCGTCTTTACGAAGAGTATAAGAATATGTAAATGAAGAAGGTTGCAACATTTATAAGATTCCACTAAGACAAAAATACTGTATAGTATTCTAATGAGCGTTTCGTCAACCCAGCTGGCGTCGTCGGGAGATGTTCATAAAAATAATTTAAAAACCAATAATCAACAAAATATTAAGTACATTGCATTAAATTGTACCTTAATAATATTTTCTTTAAATTATAACAGAATTTAACGATGAGCAGGTTCTTAACCGCCCTCCTGAAGTTACTTTTTTAATCAATGTCTAATATTACAAATAAATGTTATACATCTTATACAGAGTGGACCATTAATAATAGGCCATGGTGCAGGGGTAGATTCTTTGGGTTAAAATATGAGGATATAACTAAATATGCTTTAGTAAAATGTTACTGTGGAAAAAGATACATCAAAAAGATCAAATTATTATCTCGTTTTTTTGCAATAACCCAACAGCTTCTTGACTGATCTTCACCAAATTTGCTAGACGAACTTTTCTTATTCTAAGAAACAATAATGTATGTATTACATTACGTTAGCTCATAGAGGGCACCGCAGGACCTGTGTCTGATGATGAATTTTTTTCATATTTCTTTTGGACGAAACGCTGTGATATTTCTAACCAGAAAATCTGATGAGGGCGTCATTTCCACGTATAAAAGGTACACTCGGTAGAATTTGATAACTCCAACTGTTTTTGAGGAAATTGTCGTTAAATATTTGAATAATTTTTTAACAGACAAATTCAAGTGTAATGAAACAACGCGTATTTATTGAAAAGTGTGCTTTGGTTACGTTTTAATTCTGTCATGTACGTCAGTTAAGCATTTAATTCTGTGCTTGTCTTTCTCGAGTTAATTTCATTAACTTCTGTATTTAAAATGCCTCAACATAATAATTTTTCAAATAGGGAAATGAGGGATATGATATGTGTTTACGAACAAAAAAAAAATGCGGTCGTGCTGCAGCGAGGAGATACTCATTTCAATATCCATATAGGATACAGCCAGACCATACAATTTTCAAAGATCTCTTTCGTCGATTGGAAGAACGGGTTCATTTCGCCATAAAAATGATGTAGTACGATCGAAACGAATTATTCCAGATCAACAACTAGAAATTTTGGTTCGTGTGGATGAAGATCTTCCAGTCAGCTCAAGTCATTGATCAACGGCAACAGAGTTGAGTAAACAGTCTGTACTAACAGTATTACGCAAAGAACGTTTCTACCCATATCACTTCACTCATTTACAAAACTTACTTCGAAGAGATCTTCCACAAGGGCTACAATTTTGTCAGTTTGTTCTAAATAAACATAACAGGGATCGAAATTTTGTTAAGAACATTTTATTTACCAACGAAGCAACTTTTACTCGCCGAGGCGTTTATAATTGGAGAAATACCCATTACTAGGAAGTAGAAAATCAAAAGTAATTTTCAGCATGAATTTAAGATTAACACTCTTATCTGTTTTTTCTTCAAAATACTTTTGCTGATATATTACATGCTTTCATGCTAGGTATACGGAACAGAATGTGGTTTATGCAAGATGGAGCTCCCCCAAATTTCTCCATTGAAGTCAGAAATTAACTCGATGAGACTAAGATGAGTCGGTCGAGGAAGTGATTTTGCTTGGCCACCAAGGAGTCCTGATTATAATCCTTTGGATTATTATATGTGGGGACATATGAAGCCCTTAGTCTATGCAAATACTATCAATTCAAGAGAAGAACTGTGGGACAAAATACAAAACGCAGCCAATTTTATTAGAGGACAGGAAAATATATTTTTTTGTTATGTAAGAACTTTTTATGAAAATAATTAGAAAAGGCATAGAGTAGGTGGAGACCGTATCGAAAATCTACTCTAAGTTGCAGCAATGAGGTTTTTGCAAGGGGGAAAAGTTTATACAATAAATACTAATGTCTTAAGTCGACTTTTACGTTATTTTTTGGTCTTCTAATAAGATTAGATCCTTATTTTATACAATCTTTTGATTTATATATTTATCTCAATATCATGAAAATACTCCTTTAGTTCATTGTTGCGTACATCTGGCAACTTTAAGTAATTTTATTAAATTCTATTAAACAGAATGAATTTTTGAGAAATATGTACAGGTATTTACCATACTCTAGTAACTAAAACCTCAGACATTAAATTATCATAGGTAATCTGTTTAAATTTAGGAATGTACACATTTATTATATTTTCATGTTTCATCCATTTAACTCTTTTTGTATTCCAGTTTTTGCTAACAGCTCTCGTAGAACACAGAGACTTCGATCGCATAGTAAATATATCTATTTCACAGCACAAATTTCTTAATTATTGGTTAAACCAAATATACTGCAGGAAGTATTATGGGTTGCATATAACAACGCGGACCCATTCTTAGTAATTTTTAGTTTATAGTATGGTAATATGTTAATTGAGACTTGAGAGGGGATATCTCTTTTATTAGCTAGCTTGTAGGAGAATGGCCATTTCTGTAGCCAATTCTGCAGCAGCAATTACTTTGACTTTTAAGTTTTTTGATAATCATTCAGTCGCGAGTTGTGACACTTCTGCCGTTATCAAACTTTTTCTTAGTGATCTATCTAATAAAAGGTAATTACATTTATTTATTTGATTCCTCTCATTAGTGTTTAACGGCCTTTAGCCATATTTTTCATTTCTGCTAACTAAACAACCATAATTCTGAAACATGTGCTGATAATATTTTTTTTCTTCCCAAACGTAGAGTTTTGCTGCCAAATAGATGATTATATAGATGATTATATAGTTGATTATATAACTGATTATTTTAACAACTGATTACATAGATAATTAACAAATAACTGATTAGATAGTTAATACAAATTATTTAAATCATTTACCGAAATAATTTGCATAATTAGTACAAATAGTCTACATAATTTACACATGGAAAATCATTTTCGTTTGATGGTTAAATGTCTGCTAGATTTCATAAGACGGATAGTCCAGTCAAACACAGTTTAGTAAAGTTCAGCAGTCGATTGAAATTCCGTTTAGTCAAGTCCAGTTTAGTCCAGTCAATCCCAACCAACAGCAAAACCCTAGCGTTATACAGGTTAGCAAGACGTCAAACCACGTCGAGGAGCAGTCTGTGTTCGGAGAGGCTGTTAGGAAAGGCTACCAGAACTCACCAGGAGCCCTCATCCACTATCTATCCATCATCAGGAGGATTGGTGAGATTCTGAGAATTTCATTGATATTTTTTTGTTGTATAATATTTACTGTATAACTTTCATTGCACAATATATTTCTTTTCTTTTAATGATAAATTAATTAAGCTATAAATATTTTCTGTTGGAAATTGTGATAATATTACTTAATATTTCTATTTCATAATTGATAACATTATTTTATAATTTTTAAATTGATTAAAATCGCTGATTTGTTTTTACATTGATGATTTTTCTGAAGTAATTAATAAATAAGTATCTTTTATCGTAAAATTTAATTTTTCATTTTTTCTGTTTGTCTGTCCGCCATAAGATCAAATCTTTCCACGGCGGTTGGTTTCACCATCACAGGGGTAGCAGTAACTCTTAAATTTTCCGTGGATGGCGCTCATAATTTTTACATCATTTTAAGCTACCTCTGAGTGTTGGAACAAACTAGCTAGGCAAAATATCACAAAAATATTGGTTCACCCTCTGGCTGATTTAAAAAAAATATATATTAATTGAACCCACGAAATCCCAGCCACGCACCAGATCAGCTAGCCGTTCGCCGTCACTATTTGTGTGTTGGTTGAATTGCCTTTGGTTATCACCTTAACCGGTGATATCATTGTTAATTTTTCTAGGGCCAAGTACTGATGTAACATCATAAGAAAGTGCGAAAGCGTTTACGCTGTTATTACGATTTTATTTGCCTTTACGTTTTGTACCTTTTTCAATAAATACACTTTGTTTCATTAAATTTGAATTTGTCTTTCAAAAAATTATTCAAATGTTTAACGGCAATTTCCTTGAGAACGGTTGGATCAAGTTCTACCAAGTGTACCTATTATACGAGGAAATGACGCCCTCTTCAGATTTTCTGAAGTACCACAACGTTTTGTCAAAAAAAAAAAGAAAAATATGTATCATCAGATACAGGTCCTGCGGCGCCCTCTATGATCTAACGTGATGTAATCCATAAGGTTAGTGCTGGGTCCTTTGTACTCGGTAGCCGTACGGGTTACCGGTCGCTGAATTATCCGAAATTTTGATATAAATTATTCCTAATATAATGGAATATTTTCGTGGGGCGAGACGTAAAAAATTCGCAAAGGAAAATTCACCCCTATAAAGACGCGCCCCTACTGTCTATATAATATCTCTAATTTTATAAATTTTGAAAATGGAAAGTAAAAATGTATACATTAGGGGTCATCTATTCTACATAAAACGCAAACTGAAGAGTATTTTAAAGCAATTGAAAACCAAAAGCGGACATGTCGAGATTATGCTAAATGTGGAAAGAATTGTTGAAACTTATGATTTCAATAATATCATTAATTAAATTAAAAGTATAGGTACTCATAACATTGTTTATTGAAACTCAACATCTCGTAATTTTATAATACTTGTAATTTAATTTTAGTAATTATTTATGCAAAAGTTGGAATAATATAATCACTTTCTAGAAGTACCTACCTATCACCATTTTTATTAAAATTATCTATTATAAAAATAAAGCATATAGTAAATAATATGTTAGTTTGTCTTAAGGTGGCAATTCCCTAGAAAGAGACATCCGATAGGGAAATATTTATTATTTTTCCCATAACTATTTTTTCTTAGTACGCATATTTAAAAAATATATAAGAGTACCTAAGTAGAACTATAACAAGACTATTACTATGAATTTTCACTTAATAATTTAAGTGGTTTGCCAATTAGCTCGATTTAAAACTGCGAAATAGGAAGATTAACACAATTTTTAAATTTAAATCGAGCTATTTTGCAAACCACTAAAATTATTGAGTTAAAATTCATAGTAATAGTCTTGTTATGGTTCTACTTAGGTACTCTTATAGTTTTTTTAAAAATACGTACTGAGAAAAAAAGTTATAGCTAAAAATAATAAATATTTCTCTATCGGATGTCTCTTTCTAGGGAATGGCCACCTTAAAGTAAAATTTGTCCCTAGAAATTTTGTTTTGGGCCTATTTCAATCAAATTGATGGCACCTATGAAATATTTAAAATAAATGCAAAGCAGAAACAAGAAATAAAGGCATTAAAAACAGAATATGGCTACTACTCTGTGGACAAAATAATTGATCTACGGACTCTCTGACGATGTTCAGAATAGGCTAAAAAAAATTGCCAATCCAAGAAAATTATTTTTTGCAGTAATTTTCGCTCATTTGCATCCACTGCTACTATAAATAAACTCTAAAATTTTACTCGTAGAAAAAATATTAAAATTTTAAATTCCGTATCTCTAGGAACTTCAAAGCGTCTCTGAAAGGACCCAGCTCATCTCTTACGGAAAATTGGCTCTCGATGGTATTCTCCAAATTTTTGTTACATTGTAGATTCCAACCTCCTAAATAAATTTCCTTCAATATAATGAATACCTTTTGAGGCACCACTTGTCGAATCCTGACATCATTTTAGATATTCAAGATTTCTTGGCTCCGGTTTACATTACTAAAAGTGCAGAAAGTAGTTATTTAAGTTTAATAATGAGATACGAAATTTTTTATCTACTTTTATTAATAAATGTGTCAGTAGTTACCTCGAATGTATTTTTACTAATAACTGGAGTTTTTAGAAAATTTTGGAAAAAATCCCTTAGCTTTATAGGATTTAAATAAATACTTTTCCCTAAAGTTAATGCAAACCAGAGTAGAAACATATTGATTGTCCAGAATGATGAAATACTACTTTGAGTTGTTTTTTCCTGTCGCTAAAGTTAAAACTAATTGCAAAGAAATACTGGTTAACAGAAGGTGTAAGACCATATGGAATATTTTTAATTGTGATACATTAAAGAAACAAAAAGGTAACAAAAAATTTGTAAAATGCCGTTCAAAACTGCAAATAATTTTAATTAATTTTTCATTAATTCATTCATTAATTTGCCTGAACAACTACATGAAAAATTAAAAACTATTAAGTTGACAACAGTCTTAAATGTAGTAAGAATTTCCCTATTACATTTCTAGAGCCAGTTACAGAGAATGCAGTTTTTAATAAATGTTTATCTTCATATTTATTTGATCGAAATTAAGTAGTGGAAGCTAATGGGGCCTGATCTGAGAAATCAAATATCAAAATAGATGTACCACAGGGGTCTATATTTGGACCGTTTTGTAAACGGCTTTCCAGAACTGTTCCTTGTTAATAATTTGACAATGTTTGCGGATGACAACACGTTGCTCTATACTGGTTTGACAAAGAAAGATGTACAAGAAATTCAAAGTATGATTAATACTTTTATGACATAGTTTAAAGGCAATAAATTGTATTTAAATACGTATAAGACAGTGTTTTAGTGTTTATCAATTTCACACTCAGAAGCTACACAACCTACGAAATTTGTCTCTTAAAAGTAGAGCATACATCAATTGAACATTTTTAGGGGTTTATATTGATAATAGACTAAGTTGGGAAGATTATATTGAAAATTTGTCGGAAAAGCTTTGTTCGCTCTCTTCTGCTTTTATAAATTAGGTAATATTACAAACCTGAAGGTGATGTCATTTTATCATGCCGAATTTTTGTTAAGAGTAACGTGTGAAATAAGTTCCTGGGGTTCTTCGAGGTATTTTAACAGAATTTCTACATTACAAAAAAAATTGTTAGAAATATTGTGGGTGCCCCAAACTATCATTCATGTCATCTTATTTTTATAAAATTGCAACTTTGCCTCTTGTTTGGGTATATATTACTGAGCTAGCATTATCCGTAAAGTCTAACAAAAACAATTTTGTTACAAATCTCGATATTCATAGCTACATACAAGAAATAATACAGAAATTACCATACCTTCCCACAATAGTGATCTTTTTGAAAATAATCCTAATTATATATATTAAATGTTACAATAAGTTTCCTTTCGCGATTAAAGATTTTCAAAACTTAAGAAAATTAAGGATAAGTCATATTCTTATTAGGAAAAAATTATTATTCTATGGCAGAGTATTTGGACTATTAGTAATTTCTCAGGTTAGATACTTAGTTTTGTTGTACTATTTACTTCTAGCTTTATTTTGACTTGTCCTGTACTATGTATTATGGTGTATTGGATAATAAAGCGTATTTACTTTACGTTACTGTCTAGTTTTGACAAGCCATGTATCAAATAGTGACCATTATTTTAGGTCTGGCTCATTGAGACTCTTACTTAGTAAGTCAAAATCTACAACATAACAAAATTTAGAAAATTCCGCTAGCCAATTTTCCATAAGAATTGAGCGGAATCCTTGTTTAATACACCTGTAGAAAACACAAATACCATACGCCGCGTCGTCCGTATGCATATAATCCGCACTCTGGATCGGACTAGGAAGGAGACCCGTGAGGGCATCAGCAGAGGAGATCCGCGAGTGAGCGAGACAGGCCACGGCGAAGGCGGGTATGCTAGTCAGTGGCTGGGATTCGATCCAGTGTGACGTAGTGTCTAGACATTGCACACCCCCTCCACCTAACTCGGCTGGTCGCTTCCCTTTCTCTAACTACCCCCACTCCGGTGACGTGCGTCCTGAGCCGGCCATGCTGATTTGTTCACTCACTCCTGCTGGTCGCAGACTGGTGAGAGGAGCTTTTAACCGTTCCTGCTATCAGTATAGCAGGAATGGTAGGATATGTTAAAAGTATGTAAAATCGTTAATGAACGGGCCTAGGCCGACGTGTGAGATTTTTATATGCTACACTATAGAGATGGAGTGACTGTCGCGAGCAAGTAATTACAGTTTCTTCTATAAAATTGAAATAACGAATATATTTTCATTTTGTTAAAAGCACATGTTGTATATCAGTATTTACTATTACATTGCTATTTTTAAATGCACTTTTTAATAATGAGAATTTTGATTGTACATAAGTCCAATGGAATAAAGCTATACTTGTTGAATTAAATGCCGACATTTTCAAGCATTAAAGTTTTCATTTTCAACGGCTCACTATATTTTTTTGCAGTATTTAATTTTAAATAAATTTCAAAATTTGAATTATTTATTTACATACAGGGTTAGGTCACGAATGCCGGTCTCACAATATAGTTATGGCTGATATAAGTTATTATAACATTTAAACAATAAAAGTTATTGTACAAAAGTGTTAACATTTCTTGAGCAGCTGGACAATATACTTTAAAAGTTTAGTATAGTAATAATGCATATTTGACAAATAATACAAAACTGCAATATGGTATATACCACAGAGCGGGCCTGAGTAAAATACTGCGAAATTTACATTATTTTAACGTTTTTCTTAAATATGACAAATAAACAGAATAAGTTACAAGAACATACAGGGTTGGGCAATAGTCCCGGAACGGCTCGATTACAGCCGAACGGGACCTCGTATCAACTTCGGGTTTTCGACACAGTATTCAGCGAAATTTTTAGAACTACTTGACATGTATTTCAGGACCGTGACGTCATTACGTTCGGAGGTGTGACATAAGTTATTTTAAATGAAACACCCGATATGTTTTTCAATATTTGTATACTTTAAGGAATTCAACGATGTAACGTTTGTATGGATTCTGTTATGTAATGTGGTCTCAATAAGGGAAAATTAGAAATTGCAATCGTAATTAACAGAGAACAGTGGAAATATAAACAGCTGTATCCAAAAAAGACACTCTTTTTTTTACCATTTTTTTACAAAACTAAGACCCACGTAAACAAGTTTTTTTGTAGTCGTTTAATAAAAACACAGGTCATAGTTAAATTGTTCTCATTATTTTACTAGTTTATCTAAGTAATTCGTGATATAAACGTCACTGTGATATTACTTTTGTACTACTAATTTGTGATTCTAAAAACGTGTCTTTAAAATGGCTCAACTGAACGACACTGAACGGATAACTTTACTCATGATGATTGGATTCGGAGAGAGGCGTCGATCCCTTCAGGAAGCAAGTGACCTCTTCAACGATACCTTTCCTGAGCGAAACCCGATTTCCAAGTCGACAGCATGTCGAATTTTGCACAATTTTGAACATACGGGAAATGTCAAGAATTTACCAAAAACTGGCCACCCAAAAACGGCGACAAACGACGACAGAGCTTTAGATGTACTGTTAGCGATTCAGGAGGAGACTAAAACGTCAATTCCGAAACTTTCATTAGAAACTGGTAACAGTGAAAGATCCATTCGAAGAATACTCAGGAGAAATAAAATACATCCCTGCAAAGTCAGCTTACTTCAGGAACTTGCGGAAGATGACCTTCATCGTCGAATGCAGTTTTGCCAACAAATTGTGAATTTCTTAGACGAGACACCACAGTTTGTAGATCGCATTTTGTTTTCCGATGAGGCTACATTTTGTTTAAATGGATTTGTCAATCGTCACAATTGTCGCTATTGGTCTGCTGAGAATCCACATTGGATGGAAGAAATGCACACACAACATCCACAAAAAGTAAATGTCTGGGCGGGTATAATTGGAACACATGTAAAAGGGCCGTTTTTTCTAAATGGTAATTTAACTGCTGATACCTATTTTACTTTATTACGCGAAAGAGTTATACCCGCTGTAATTCAGATCTTTCCCAACCGCGAAAATCCTCAGGTGATCGCAAATGACGTGTACTTCCAGCAAGACGGAGCTCCGCCACACTATGCCAGAATTGTAAGAGATTTTTTGGACACTGTCTTTCCCCGGAGATGGATAGGTAGAAGGGGTCATATCGAATGGCCAGCTAGGTCACCTGACCTAACCCCTCTTGTTTTTTTTTCTGGGGTCAGTTGAAGTCTGTGGTGTATCGCACAAGACCTGCCATGGTACAAGAGCTTCAAGAAAGAATTATAGCGGTTGCTGATAATATTACACCTCAGTCCCTCCAAAATTTTCAGCGGGAATTTGTAGACAGGCTAGCACATTGTCAGACAGTGGAAGGATTCCAATTTGAACATTTAATAAAATAAAACTATTCTCTGTTAATTACGATCGTAATTTCTAATTTTCCCTTATTGTGACCACACTACATAACAGAATCCATACAAACGTTCCATCGTTGAATTTGGAACTCCTTAAAGTATACAAATATGGAAAAATATACCGGGTGTTTCATTTAAAAAAATTGACACTTATGTCACACCTCCGAACGTAATGACGTCACGGTCCTGAAATACATGTCAAGAAGTTCTAAAAATTTCGCTGAATACAGTGTTGAAAACCCGAAGTTGATACGAGGTCCCGTTCGGCTGTAATCGAGCCGTTCCGGGACTATTGCCCAACCCTGTATATTACATGTACATGGTGTATCGTAATAACGTGCAAATAATTTAACTACCAATTCCTTATAGAAATTGAAGGTGGGTTCTTCATATACAATATTTTAAAGTAAGCCTTTCTTGTCCAGCTACACCCCCTCAAGGGGGTGCGCAAGAAAACGGGTTATAATTTCTATCTGAAAACAATGTAATCGGAAAAAGATGAAATTTGGCACCTCTCAGTTACTAGATTGATTCATTTAGAGACCTTTTACCTCGAAAAAAATTCGTAAAAACGTCAGTTTTTGAGAAAAGAGAACTATTACGTCTGCCTCAGTGATCAGTCAAAAGCGACGAGCCCTATTATATTAGTCAAAACACTAAGTAGGCTGGTGTCAGATCATAATTTGATAGTATTATGTATCGATATTATTATTCGGTGCTTATAAATTATCTTCTGATAAAAATTAAAAACTTTTTTTTGCACACCCCTTTTAAGGGGTGCAGCTGGGCAGGAAATGCTTATTTTGAAAAATTGTATATGAAGAACCACCTTCATTTTCGATAAGGAATTGGTAGTTAAATTCTTGCACGTTATTACAGGATACCCTGTATGTAGATATTAACAATGATTATTTAAAGTAAATTGTGACTTTTGTCATTAATTGCATAAAGATTGTTTTATTCGGTTGAACCTATAAACATGACAAAATTTTTCGCCATAATTACTTCCGTTTTAATATTTTCTCAAGCATCCTTCAGAAATGAAACCGCTGTCTTCCATTTTAAAACTAAGTAAATAACAATAATTAATAATAAAAGTGATCTGTCATCGTTAACAAATGTTTGGAGTGTTTTACTTCGATACATTTTGCGACACGTTCAATACACGACCGCCTGATTTAAAATAATAAATATTATGTTTAAAAGTGAATTATTCATTATTTGTTTGCTTATAGTAATGAAACGTATTCTTTATAGGATTTCGCAAACAGCGGATAAAACTATCTATGAGAACCAAAAGAAAAACTATGTAAAAATATCAATGATATCTTTGTATTCTTTCGATAACCTGAATTCTGGTTATGCCAGCAAATTAAAATCCTAAAACGAATTTGTCCAATTTCTTATTTGACATTCTCATTATAACACTAGCATCCAATATAGTCCCCTATGGCTATGCAGATTAGATAATTATTTTATACTTATTCATGGATATTGCCTGGGCTTTGCATGAAACATCGTTATGAGTGGCTTTGTGCCTTTCTGGTGAGCTCAGAATAAGGGCGAAAAACGTTTCCAAGAAACTGAATGAGAGATTTCATGAAAATGTAATCTATTAGAATGAAAAATTTTTAAGACAAGGTGAGTAAATAAATTAATTTTGGGTGTTTGTTCTCATTTTCAACTGAATCTTCATACCGTAGGTGTCATGTAGATACTAATTTAATCTGCATAGCCGTAGGGGACTATGTTGGATACTAGTGTTATAATGAGAATGTCAAATAAGAAATTGGACAAATTCATTTTAGGATTTTAATTTGCTAGCATAACCAGAATTCAGGTTATCGAAAGAATGCAAAGATTTCATTAATATTTTTACATACAGTTTTTCTTTCAGTTCTCATAGATAGTTTTTTTCACTGTTTTCAAAATCCTATAAGAATATGTTTCATTAATAAATAATAGTTTCAAAATGATTCCATGACATTTCCAATTCTCTGCCATTATGCTTTTTTTTGGCATTAGGACAGTGTCCATACAGCCAGGAACTACGTTACTATTACGTTACATTTCTGAACCAAGGGGAAAAAGAACAAAAAAAATACAAAAGCACCTACGCCAACTAAACAACATTTCTTTCTTCTTTTTTTTTTAAACATCTACAGGAAAGTACAGGGTCACTCGTTTCTCGCCCAGGGGTCATTCAGGGCTTTTAAACATCAAGGACACACAGGTGGACCACGGTTAGGTTTCTACACAAGTAAGGTTAAAAACAAAGGTAATAAAACTAACCTACTCTAAAGTTTTATATTTGCTTTCCTTAAAAATAGTATCATGCAATCGATAATATCTTCCCTTTGCAAAACTAATAAATGCATCAAATTAAAAGGGGTTTCAATTTTCAAAGCAATAATGCTTCTCGTGTATAAATTGTATCGTCATACACAAAAAATTTAATGTACCCTCATATGCAGAAATCCAGGATAAAAATCCAGGCTCCGCGCAGGCCAAGGCATCTGGGCTCCCACTACTTATCCAGCGCTCGAGAAAATGAGTATTTAAGTGGCTTGTGACCGGTATGACAAAATACACTAGAGCGTCGGGCAGTGGGAGAAAATGTGCTCTTTTTTTGAACAATAATCTGCCGAATATATCAATATATATCAATCACTTTGAATTTTAAGAAAAATGGAAAATATACTTTATGCAATGTACATTATAGTAGTCTGGGGCAAAGTTGCTCAATAACATTCATAAATCCTTTACTCACAGATTGTTATTTAATACATACAGTTGTTCACTTCTGCCTTAATGCATAGGAATATAATCATGTGGATAAAACTCTCCTTATCTTTGCCTGTCAGTAAAATAATAGTCCAAACGCAACTGGCAATTTTTAGATCAATCCCTGTTTTCATTTCTTTGAAGGATCGATAGGAATTGAGTAAGATTAACGATGAGGTCAGCATAAAAAACCCCGAAGAACAACTTTTGATCACTTAAACTTTATTTCACTTAAATCTCGAATTTTCACCACCATAAACCTTCAAGTTCTATTTTATGGTTATGGTTCATACTTACTCTAAAGTACAATGTCTTAAGGATATATTTAATTTTATTTAAATTGATTGATATATCTAGTGTCGGCAGATTTTTGTCCAAATAGAACACATTTTCCCACTGTGCGCCGTTTTGCATACATATTGTGTCTTATATTCAGTGGCAGCTCATCCAAAAAATCGACTAGCTTAGTTTGGAAAAAATTTTAGAATAATTCACCGATTAAAATGGGGGTTGACTTATACGGTCCCAAAACGTAGCTATCGATAATTGCACAACAAATTTTACTTTTAACTTCATCTTGAAAATGGCGTTTGGTTACAAAATCCAAGACCTCGCAAGCCTTTTACGAAAAAATGGGTGGTTCTTTTCGACTTAGGGGTAGTTCGAGAAGGGTGGGAACAGAAATACTGTCACCATCATGTTGCCACTCTCGAAAATGACAGGGAGGGGGAAAGATATCCCTGCGTTCGCAATACTTTTACGGTGTTTGCAACTTTTGCATGGACTCATTTGTTAATCCTAGTAAGGCCATTATAGCAATAATTCCGTAATTTCTAGACTCATTTTTAGGTAACAAAAAGTTTTTCCTGTTACTTTAGGGCTCAGACATTAAATTTTAAACATTAGCAAAAATTTTCGAATTGCAATAATTAAAGTAATTGGAAGTGCTGCCTTTTGGATGAAAAAAAAAACCGGAGCGGCATTAAACCAATTGGAATCGGTTGAATTTAGCAATATCTTCGAATATACCAAAATTCAAAGTCTAATTCGCCCCGAATAACTATATTGCAGGTTGTCTTGCCATAACTTTTATACTGTTGGAGCTATTTTAATTTGAGGAGTCTAATATTGTAGATATCTTAATTACGAGCATAACACCAACCCGTAATTTCTTCTACGACCAATATTTTTTCCAGTATTTTAAGGAAACTGATTCTCCGCTCTAATTGTTGATAAAAAATGATGATGCAAATGAAATTTTTTGACTCACGAAGTGAGAAGCCTCTTCCATATCTCGCCCAAAGCCATTCTGCAAAAGCATTGCGCCTACGAATTTATCTAAAAATTGTGTCTGTTTTCTCTTCATTTGCCAGGCCTATATTGAAATTAATGTTTCCTAATTGTTCTAATACATCCACATTTTTGCACAAGTCATTATAGGTGTGCGGCGTGTTTTTACCAGAGAGTGTTAAGTTAAATAAGATATGGTACATTATATAATCAGCAGGTGCACTATTATTAAGAAACCGCTGCCTAAGGAATCACTACTTCCACATCCAGAGTTTTCAAGGAAACATCTTGACTAGATTTGCATTCTAGTATGTGGAAATTATTGGTCATAGAATTTTAATAATGTTTGGGGCAAATGTCATAGAAAAGTTTTAGGAGTTGACTTCTACCATATACGTTGAAAATGAAGTTTCTAAGTTATTTCTTATTTTCCCCTATTCACAACCTACCACCTTCCACCCCTTCAATGGAATCATCTCAATCAGATGTCATTACAATACATACGTGTACTAACTTTCAAGTGAATACCTCAATTTTTTGTCATCAATCCCATTATTAATGGAGCGGTGGTGGGAGGGGAGGCTAAAAATATTAGAGAGAAATCTGAGGGCTTGGTTTCTAGTACATATGCCAAATCCTAAGTTTCTCTACTCTTACAGCTTGCTTTCTTATTTTTCCCTATACTTACCCCCCCCCCCACTCCCTCAACGGAATCATGTCAAATATAATCTATTAGTCCAGGCAACGAATGGCCCACGTCCAGGATAGAGATAATTAAATATCAAGCTACGGTAAGCGCCAAGAGGCGGACACCGTGTGGTATCCTCATTGAGGGCCCAATACAGAAGTAGATACGAATGGCCCACAGGGTGGTGTAGGGTGCGTGAGTAGGGACCTAAGCAATTCCTTTAGGAAGTTGTTCAGGACGCTTAGAGAATGAACATACTGAAAGTCCTGACGTCTAGGAGGTTTGCCGGAGGGGGGGGGGGCACAAAGAAAGTCCCACTTCTTGTTTTTTCGTTTAAATCTCGAAAACGGTGCGTCGTAGAAAAAAATGTTTTGATACCAAATGAAAACTCATGAATCTCTTGGCAACTTTCATTTACTTGTTTCGAATTGCAACCGTTTTGGAGCTACACGCTCCGAAAAAGTGAAAATTTCGAAAAATAGATTTTTACCTTACATCTTCAACTTTAAGGAAAAGCAAGGTGGGCTTCTCAAAATTGTACTTAAAGTCATCAAGGAAGCGATCTTTTACAACCCCTCCTCCACTCAAGGTGAGGTTGAAGAGGCTGGGAAGATTTATTTTCTCAAATGGTATGGGGCACCAGCAAGACAGACCTCTCAACCAGTACCGCTTCCAGTTGTTCATGAGGTCAGTGGCAAATACCAAGTCTTACATCAGCTCCGTCCCACCAACTGAAAGCGCAGCTAAACAGCATTCCCGGCGCACTTACCACCAAGTGCAGTAGTGCTTCGGGAATGAGCGCCCCCTCAATAGTGGGGGTGCATATATGTAGGAGACACCCTGGTGCCAATTACAATAGAAGATCCACCAGCACCGGAGCGGAGGTCCTACTGAAAACAATATTTTGCCGCTGCACTAAGGATTGTGGTAGTGGCAAATGTGGATGCCGGAAAGCAATGCTGAACTGTTCTGAGGCGTGCCTCCACTGACAAGGGAAATGCCTCAACGGCATGCCTGTTTACGACGAGGACGGCGTAGTGCCCCTTCAGCAAGAACCACGCACCATTGAGAATGAGGATGCCATGGACGAGGAAGCCTTGAGAGGAGTCTCGCGGCCAAAGAGGATGAAAACGTGAATTCAGAGAAAGTTGAGAGTTTTACATTGAAAAATTGTTGAGAGTGAGAATTATTGAAATTGAATAAAATTACTTACCTTATATGTACTTTTTTAATCATCTTTAAAATACAATTTTCTCTTTTCAGGTAAAAATCTGTTTTTCAAAAATGTTCACTTTTCCGGAGCGTGTAGTCCGAAAACGGTTGCGAATTCGAAAAAAGTATATGCAATGAAAGTTGCAGAGAATTTCATGAGCTTTCATTTGGTATAAGAATTTTTTTCCCCTAAGACCGTTTTCGAGATATAAGCGAAAAATATCCAAAGTGGGACTCTCACTCTGTAACCGCCCCCCCCCCCCCCCCCCCGGCTCACCTTCTAGACGTCAGGACTTTCAGTACGTTCACTTCTAAAGGAATCGCTTAGGTCCCTACTCACGCACTCTACACCTCCTTTATTGACTGAACTATAGTATCAGATGTCGTTATAATACATACGTGTACCAAATTTCAAGTGAATATCTCAATTTAATTTTCTCTTTTAATAAGGGAGTGGGGGTGGTGAGGGGATGAAAATATTATTTAAAAAAACCTGAGGCCTTCGCTTCTAGTATATACACCAAATACAAAATGTCTGTACTCTTACCAGCTTGCTTTACTTTTGTTCCCCTATTCACCCTTATTTAACCCCCAACCCTTCAACGGAATCATCACAAAATATAATTTGGTTCAAAATGTCGTTATAATACATACGTGTACCAAATTTCAAGTGGATATCTCAATTTTATTTTATCAACCCCTTTAATAATGGAGTAGGGATGGTGGGGGGATGGAAAATATTATCAAGAAATTTGAGGTCCTCGCTTCTAGTACATACACCGAATTTCTGTACTCATGCCAGCTTGCTTTACTTATTTTCCCTATTTACCCCTATTTAACCCCCGACCCTTCAACAGAATCATCTCAAAATATAATCTAGTTCCAGATGTGGTTATAATACATACGTAATACCAAATGTCAAGAGATTATCTCAATTTTGTTTTATCAACCCCTTTAATAATGGAGTGGTGGGGTAGGGGGGGACGGCAACTATTACAAAATTTTGAGGCTTTGGCTTCTAGTACATAAACCGAATTTTAAGTTTTTGTACTCTTACCAGCTTGCTTTACTTATTTCCTCCTCTTTTCCTCTATTTTCCACCAACGCTTCACTGGATATGTTCAAAAAACCATCAAGTTCCAGTGTACAAAATTTCATGTCAATATTTTAAACCGTTCCGGAGAAATCGTGCGGACAATAAAAGTTATATATCAAATTTAAAATCTCGACGTTTCATAACGTTCTAAACATATTTCAAGAAAAAAAAAATTGAAAATTAGAAAAATTTTAGAAAGAAATCTGAGGCCTTGGTTTCCAGTATATACACCAAATCCCATATTTCTGTACTGTTACCAGCGCCAATATTCTTGACTAATGATGACGGTCTCGGATGATTAGGGGTCGAGCTTGAGCTCTTTGCCCCAATCATCGCTGTAGACCTGGACCGGCCTCGTAAGGGGTGGGCCTGCTTTTTCGCCTATCCCCCCCGCCCTGTTACCAGCTTGCTTTATTTATTTTCCCCTATTTACCCCTATTTAACCCCTATCCCTTCAACAGAATCATCTCAAAATATAATCTAGTTCTAGATGTGCTTATAATACATATGTGTACTAAATCTCAAGAGAATATCTCAACTTTATTTTATTAACTCCTTTAATAATGAAGTGGGGGGTGTGGGGGAGTGGAAAATATTATAAAATTTCAAGAAAAACAATTTTTTTTACGATTACTATACTTCCAATCCACTACGTGTATGTGGAAGTAATAACAGAATCGAATGAATCTCAAAATCGATATAAGGAAATTAGATTCAATTAACTCAAGGACGGGCGACTGTGAAAAATTTCATAATTTTTAGTGGCTGTTTGTTTAAAGACGAGTTAAATAGTTATAATCTTAACCAACACTCTCTTAAGTACAAATAGTTAGGTACATAAATTATATATATACTGATTGTTGGGTAAAATACGTAAAAATACATTGGATGTTGAGTCCTCACACTTCTGTTCTTCTGGTACCTGAAATGTAAAAAAGTTCCCCTATGTCGACCACTTTGCGACGGAATGTGTGTGTTAGGATTTTGTATCTTATGTTGATTAAAAACTACTATAGTGTAATTAACGTCGTACAGGGTGTTTGATTTTAAACACTTTAATTGATTATACTTTTTTTTGATCAGACACCTAATAAATATGTGTAACAAATGTTTCATCTCTTTTTTCATTATTATAGCAGATCATTAGATGGAACATGTTCTTCTCGAAAATGGCCTATATAACAACGAATCTTAATAACTTTTATTTGTATTTCTGATGTTATATTTTCGGTACTTCATTGTTTTCGAAAAAAAATGAGTTATGGACAAAGGGTATAGTATACTCGTGACCTTCAATATACAATTTAGAATGAGTCTTAGTGCTGTTTTTTGGCTTTTTTAGGTTATAGTGCGTATTTAATATTTTTATGTAATTTTCGAGAAATCGTAAAAAATATGTTCTGTGTCGTGTGTTACTTACATCGTTTAAAAAATGTTCTGATCATTTTTCTGAAAAATGTATTGGTTTGCCATAGGCTTAAAATAATCTACTAACATTAACAATAACATTAACAATAAAAGTTGGACTGAATGAGGAAGACAACCATAACATATTTGAAATTGATCATAAGGATAAAACAACCATTATAATCTTCGCCGATTTACTGCATATTTCATATAATTGTAGCACATTCTATAGGATACTCTTCGCAGTTCTTTTTGTTATTAATATCAGTTTGAGACAATTTTAGTTTAATTATAAAATAATTTTTTTTTTTTATTTTAAAGATTAATTACTTTTTTATTTATTGATCGATTTTTTTTCAAAAACAATAGCGTTCTTTCTCTAGCCAGTACTGACTTACTGTCCAAATTTAAAAACAATCGGACTTCTTGTTCTTAAGTGTTCGTGCTTACAAAAACGGACAGACGGGCGGACAGACGAACATTTTGAAAATTGTTCAAAATTCGATCACCAACACAGTGATATGAAAATGTTTTCTACGAGCCAATATTACCGGTGTGCCGATCGAATGCAATATACTCTTCGTTTTGTACTTGAGAAGAGTATAATAATATGGAATGTAATCTTAGTTTGTGAAACTTTCAACATTTAATTTTTAAATAATTAGTAAAAATATGGTGTGCCAAATTAAAATAAATAGAATATTAAAAATCGCTGCCTAAGACTACTTCCACATCCAGGTTTACCATCCAAGTTTTCTTTATATGAAAACATCTACAATTTTATAAAAAAAATTGAGGGCTTGGTCGCATTTAATAAAACAAACTAAAAAACGTACTATATTTGTTTAATCAAATATGACTATTTCCTCAAATTTGTTATCAAATAAATAAACAATTTATACTTTTTCAATTAAGTATGCATGAACCACTCTTGTACTTATTTATTCATAAGTAGTATTACTCGAGGTGCATACAAGGTAAGAGCGGTAAATAAATTCTGATTTGATATCGATTCTATTTGATTTGGTTGTCAAGAGATTTAGTAGATATCGACATCAAAATTTTTTTAACCACAATAGTCCCTCGAATGACCGGACCCTATTATTCCCGCACCTGTTGTCGCGGAATGATCGACAAGAGGAACTTTTCTACATTTTAGCTATCAGAAGAACAGCAAGCGGCTGGATAATAAACATAATGGATGGTGGAGCAGTCACACTCGTCATAGTAAGCGGTTTCTGTAGTCTTTCTCATTTTCTCATTTAATTTGTAATAATACAATATATACAGGAGTGGTTGATTTATATTTGCCATCGCTTACATCTCAGAGACTCTTAATTTATTTTCAATTAAGTATTTGAAGGGACAATTCTTCATTTTGTGGCATTATATGGTAATATTTCTGGCGTGCGTTTCCACAAAAGTTATGTTACTTCCATTGTATGTAACATAGTGAGTGTTTTAAAACCACTAACGAACGAAAGACGCAGAGATTATGCAGATAAAGAATATTCAACTTTCATCTAGAATTTTCATCATCATAGGGAGCAAAGCATTTTTTAAGGCACTGTTGTGTATCCATTTGGATACGCAGGCCTTCCAGTTAGATACCCAGTGAACATGAAATGGATGCAGAAATTTGGGCCCTTTGTAATAAATACTTAGTAATTTAAAATTTGCTACTAGTAATATTTAAAAATGCAATAATACAAAAGAAATAAATTATAAATATTTAATAAGGAATATCATCCCTCCGGACTCTTTTTCAAAATTACAATTGAGGCAAATATTTCTATTTCAAGAATGCCACCTCCCGCTCTTCGAAATTTGATTGCTGGAGGTCGTATGTCACTACCCCCCGTACCCCGATTTTCTCTCGGCGGCCCTGAAAATAGGGCTTTAGGGATTAAAGCATTTTCCGCTTTACACAAACCTAAAATTTCCGCCTCCAATGACCGCGGCACCATGGACAGATTAAAGAATTTACTGCTTTACGCAATAATGTTAGGGAAACCAAATCGGGGCCTGAGGGTGCTAACCCCCGCTTTATAACTTCAAAAAGCAGGAGGTGGCATTCCTTACAATACAATATTTAACTCAAATTATAATTTCGAAGAGTGGTGGGGGGGGGTGACATTCCTTAGAATAACATTTTTATCTCACCTGAAAATTTCAAAAAAACGGGGGTAATACTCCTTGCACTAATTTATATAGGTTTCTGTTTCGAAAAGCCGGGGGGGTGGGGCGGATATTCCTTATGTAAATTACCTGCTTATCTCGATACAAAATAAGTTGATCATTGTAGAAAATACAAATTACGTTTTATTATTCTGATTCTGCCAGCCGCCCCTAAAAATCTGCCGCTATACGCCCGTGCGTAATTGGGGTATAGAGTAATTCAGCACCGGATCTGACTAATTCTATAGCAGTTTTAAATTCAAATATTTTTGGATAGTTGGAGAAAGCAATAGGGGTGCCCTCTCATTGGGACAATTCATGGGTTTTAAAAAAAATGACCATTGGAACACGTAACTCGTGAATTTTACCCCAAACCCCCCTATAACGTTATTTTTGCTCTAAAACTCGCCGAGTTACAGGAGATTGAAGACGTTGATTTTCCAAAGGTTTTAAGTAAATTACTCAAAGAGGATCATATTTTCGAATAAGTTTGTCGTAACAAAAAGTTAGCTTATGAAATAACAAAAATAATCCATAGACATTTGTTTAGGCTCATCGTTCATCGAGATACAGTTAATGTAAAGTTTGTGTCAACACGCAGTTTGATTGTCCGTTGAACAGTCAAATGGAGTCGCCCAATCAAAGCATGAATATGTCACAGAGATAGATAGATAGATAGATAGATAGACGACTGCTTTTGACCGTTCAAAGGACGATCAAACCATGGGAGTGAAAGTAGAATTCACAGAATGTAAACAAGCATGGCGTCGATCCAGGCAGAAATGTCAGGTCGGCGAATTATTTCCGTCAAGGAAAATCTGTCATCTGTGTTCTAATATGACATAATTCATAACTTAACCTATGAATATAACAATGTAGACTGTCGCTATGATTCCCAGATAAACAATTTATCTGAGACGTAAATACTTTGTGCAGTTCATTAAAAAAAGTATAGTTGTTAATTGCTAGGTAGGTCTGTTTTTTGGTACTACATATTGATAAACTTCACCTGTAATAAGTAAGAAAGTCTGTGGTAATTACCTATCATTTTAATTTTGCATTGAATTTTGATTCCCTCTTCCAACCAGCTAAACAATTTTATATTTTTCAGGAGTACATTCCCCTTATTTGGACATACTATAATTGTAATGGCCCTGTATTGGCATGCAATAATTTTTGTTTTAATGGTGACCAAAAAGACAAGTTGCAGCAATTTTGATCCAGCTAGAGTAACAAAAATTTTGATTTTGTGTAGGTATGTTCGCACAAAATTTTCATTTTATTAAAATTACCAGAGACTTTCATTTTCAGATATGGTGTGTGAAGGCAATGATGCGTACAGCTTACATAAACATAAGATCAATACCACGGCTTAATGTAATGATCAACTGTGATATATTACTATACCTTTGTAAATGTAGTCCGTACTTTTGTGAGGTAACCTTGTTACTTACTATATTTTGAATTTGAGAAAACTCTATAATGAATCCACAAAAAAAATACTCCTGCAAATATCCTAGTTGCGAAAATAGTTATTATTGGACAAAAGGTGCAAAAAAAGTGGTAAATGAACGGTTTTATAGATTTCCTTTAAATCATGAACGTGCCCTTGTTTGGAAACAAGTATGCAAAATAGACTTGAATAAAGCCTGTAGAAACTTTTATGTTTGTGAAGAGCACTTTCGAAGCAATGACTTCGTCAATGTCTCAAAACATTTGCTTCTTCCAAATGCCGCTCCACGTCCTATTAATGAACAGGAAAACCAAGTGCCTATTTCTAACGAGAATGTTGTAATTGCTGATAGTGCAAATAATAATAATACTGAGCAGTCAAATAGTGTTAATATGGTAATGTCGGTTTTTAATGATCATGATTATTTTATAAATAATTCAAACAACTTTTCTGATAAGCAGGCCAATTCACCCCCATTCACATACAAAAGTAGTCAGTAAATATACAATTTTATGTATTTCACTATAGTTTTATAATGTATTAATTTTAATTTTAAGTTTCGTTTTGTGTGTCTTGTTGGCCAATTATAAGTTAACCGGCCACTGCCTAGGCAGTTTTTTGTTAATTTTATTTTTATATGTTATATTGTTGATTATTTAATTGTTAAAATTGTTACAAGTGTAATAATTGGAGCTGCATTTATGTAGACAAATATTTTTAAATATATATTTATATATTTTTGTTTTCAAATCATTGTATCATTTTTCCCTGCCTAAATATTTCGCAGGTACACACGCCATCTTTGACTTTTTATTAATTAACAAGCCAGATAGAAAGAATTTCTTTGAGAAATTTATGTTAAATCCATGAATGAGCGGAAGGTAATATTTTACATAAAAAAAAAGAAAATTTTCTTCACAAGGTCTGGTAACAATGAAAAGTTTAAGATGTCGAGTATCTGTAATGCGTAGATAAGATCGGGCACAAATTTCAAATTCAATATTCCCGCACAAATTTCTAATTCAATATTCCCGCATATTGCCTAGTTCTTCCAGGTGACTACCAGATGGCGAGCCAAACATTGTTGTGGCTCTTAAAGCACTGGCTTGCGCTTCTCCTGAGTATATGTTCTGTGGATCAAACTGCGTGTTGGAACAAACCTGTTAGGTGCATCTGAACGTAGCCCTAAGAGGGTCATGCTCTTTAAACATTCATAACTATGATTTTAAGAAAGTTTTACAACATGTACTTTAAACTAAATTAAAGCTTGTTACGTAGCTTAAAATAATGGTCTTCTGGCAAATTTTGATATATGCAAAATCAAAAATTATATAAGAAAAATAAAAGCAAAATTTTTATATTTTCCGCAAAGAAGTGCCTGTTCTTTTGTTCCAGTAAATTCTAAATTAAACAAAAGAATATTCAAATTTTGTTTTTTCGTTAGTCATAATTATTGTGTACACACTCAAATTGTCTTGACCACGATGGATGCATTATTTAAATGATTTTACACTTAATGTATGAACACTTTTGAAAAACTGATTCTTTTTTTTTGCCTTAAGATTAAATAACTTAGCAGGGAAGCATCTTGGCTGCATATTGCAAGAGACAAGAAAATTATGGAAATGAACTAATAAAAATATTGATTTTTGATAAAAATAATAGTTTAGCAGATTTGAAGCTAACTCTTAACGGCTATTTTCAATTGTTGCATTTAAGATGAATATAAAAAACTTACAGCCTCTGTACTACTTTGACCTACCTGAACTTAAAGAGGATTGAAAGACCTTCAAATCATATTTCTGGATGATCTTTAACGTCTCGTTTTAGCAAATTACGATATTGCTTATTTGGCACTAAAATCTCACAATATTTTCAATTTTAAAGGAATAATCATAATTTTTATACTTTTTAATATTCACGTTCATTTCTTGGACACAACACGCATGTATGTATTTATGTAAAGATGTATATTACAAACGCGTGTTTCACTTGTAATGTTTTACAGGTGATGTACAATTTTAAATATAACGTACAAACATATTTATAAAATCATGTATATTAAAGTGGAAAATATTAATTATTGACTTATTATTTGCTACACCTTAACACAAAAACCCGATTTAAATTCGTAATCAGCTATCCCAAAAACATTAATTATGGTAGTTAAATTTATAAATTCTCAGTATTCCCTTTATACTTATTTTTTAAACTTAGGGGTCGTTTTTACCCTTTTAGAAGTTAGAGCAATCATTTTTCTTATTAGGGTATAAGTTTTATTGATTGATTGATTTGCCAGCGTAAGGTGGGCATTGCTGCCGATTCCGGGCATCCATGGAGGTTCGCTCCAACACGCAGCTTGGTCGTCCGTCGAACACGCCCAACGGACGGCCAAACTGCGTACCGGAACCATTTCTCGGATGTTTTATATACCGCCGGACTGGCTGCATACGCCGGATTGGACATTGGACATCCTTGTTGTCGGCAGCGAGAGCCGCATGACGCATGGGGTAGGAATATAGGATGGGAAGTGTAGGTGTTTGTGAGATGCTTCGTTTAAGTTTCCATGCTTCTAAGTCTCCATTTGTCATCATCGGCTGGGGTGTGGAGGTGTTTGCGAGATGCTTCTTTTCAGTTTTCATGCTTCTTTTAAGTTTCCATCTATCGTCATCTCCTTATTTTTCTTCTACTAAGTTTTCTGTTTCTTCTGTTTCTGAATCTGACAGCTTTTGTTTTTTATTTTATTCATTTATTCATTTTATTATTTATTAATCGCTCCACAGGTAAATACCCATTTACAGTGGAATTGCTGGGAAGGGACTTATCTAGCGGTAACAATTTTTTTTCGCGTTATGAAAAGAGGTCCAAAGGGATAGTTTGCTCACCCTGTATGTCGTTTCTTTGAAACAATTGGTTTCAATTTCAGGCAGTTTTCCCATTCCATCACCTATATATTATGTTTAATACCTTTTCAATTTTCATCTCCAGTTCTTTGTAAATATTTAATAAAGACATAAATAAATAAACCAATGCAAATGCTACATAAACAAAAACTTATCTGTTTCATTCACACATCTGGCTGGCTGTTGCTTATTTAAATCACCCACTTCAAGAAGGGACGGATCCAGGTATAAATTCCACGGACAAGCAGTGCACTTTCTCGGGTTGTTTATATACACTTTATTCAACCAACATAATTCAATCAAATACCAACTATATGAAGTAGCCAGACCCGCGCTAACTTATGTCAATCAATGCAGAATCATTCACGCTTTAATTCAATACAATTTCAACGTCTTGTTGCCGCTTTATCCGGATTTATCTCGAGACCCCGTGGGAGCCACGAAACACGCGTCTGTTACCGAATTCGACACACTTTGAACTCTTCTTATTAGGGTAAAAGTTTTATGTCCTAAAATACAAGAACTTGCAGAAAATAATTCTAATTGCTCAAAACAAACAAAATATAGCAAATTTTTCCATCGCACCCCTATTATATCTGCCACATTAAGGTGCAATCGCAAATCTTAAAATTCTGACTTCAGATTCATAATCAGCGACCTCAAAATATATAAATTAATTCTTTTAATAACTAACTCTTAACACTTGAGTCAGTATTAAATACTGAAATTTAGAGGTTGTTTTCACTCTCTTATGGGTAAAAGCACATCTATTCCTTTTTAATGTTTGAAGTTGGTACCCTAAAGTTTAAGAATCTGCAAAAAAATTCCAAGCCGCTATAGAAATGGTCCGAAGGTTCTTTCTGACACCAAGTGACTGAACTATGGGATTAATGAAATTTTGTAAAATAATTTATAGTACGGCAGCCCGTAACCAAAATTTTCGACTTATCGCAAAATTCCCGCGCCATTCTTTGAACAATGATAAAAAAAGTTCAGAGCGACGGAAATTTTTAGCGTCGCGAAAGGGTTGAAATGTATCCTTCAAAATGTAAAAAATATCGGGTCATCTGAATAATCACCTAATGCCAATTTACTGTTTCTTGATGTTCATAGATATGCATAATTCGAGGAAAAAATTAGAACGGTAATTTTGAGTGCTGCGTGAAGATATAAGGCGTTAAATACTGAAAACTGGTAACAGGTGGAAATTCGTGTCATCGCCAAATGTCCATTCCGACAATTCTCGTCTATTTCTGAAGTTTTTCTACGACAAAAAAATTAAGACTGACGTTGTAATCGTTGCATATCATAGTACTTGCATTTCAATTCTGCGTCTTTTTTTAGGCTAATTTTGGTACTCCCTAATGTCCGTCTCTAATGAAAATGATGTTTTATATAAAAAAACATGTATGAAAATTATGAACGGACAATTTTCAACTTGATATGTTGAAAAAAATAATTTTTCGTCGCAATTCAATAACAAGAGCGCGTGTGCAAGTGATACAGCTGCGTAAAACTTCGCTCACTATGTTTTTCTGGGCGCTTATTCGAGTGCCAGTAGTCTCAGTACCCCTCACCCCCCGAACGTACCCCTATGGGTAAAAAAGTAGCACTAAAACGAGAATTTCATTAATGTCGAAGTACAAACTGATGCTTTGATCTTAGTATACCTACAACGCGGAATTATTTTTTCAACTGAAAAGAAACCAATGTGTGCTTTGATATTAATAAAAATCCCGTTTTAGGACACTTTTTTGCCGATAGGAGTGCCATCGGCTGGTGGAGGGACCTGTTGATAGGGAAGTTTTTATCATTTCTTTGAGTTCTACTAGTGTTAGAAAACTGAAAATATTAACAACACCGTTAGAAACGGGTAATTATATACTACCTTGAACATCGTAGGCTACGATTGTCGGTTGTATGTAAAAAACGGCCGCCTGTATGTACTCCTGCTTTTATTATAATAAGAACTTACAGGTTCAGGGCATATATGAGGAATAAACGAGAACTATTTCGTATAAAATATAAAAATTATCAGTTTTATTGATACAATTCAATTTATTTTAATCGCCCTCGTCTGACGAGTTCACTTCAATATCGACTTCAATATCTGTCTCGTCTCCATAATGAATGAGAGAATAATCAACATCAAATTCTAATCAATTATTTTATTTTTGGTTAAAGATGTCGAGTGCTCAGAAAGATAGACATAGACAAAACAATTCGATTTTTTCTCACACAATATCATATTGAAATCTATTAATTGCTGTCTTTTTCTTATGTTTCGTGACAGAGAATGACACTGCAAGTAGTTCATAATTTTATCGAGCTTTATAGCGATTTTACTGACAAATGCGTATCTCATTTTAGAGAAAAAACACGAGTATCCTTTCAATAACACTGTGTTCTGCAAACAAATGGCACAACTTTACGTCGGTGCCGTGGGTACTGGAGAGGTACAAGATACAGCATCTCTATGAAGCGTACGTCGAGATGCATTTAGTATATATCAATGTAGAAACATATATAAGCTATGCTCGTCCGGGCTACCAGAATTTGACTTTTCTGCGCATGGAACCAACGGGAACCATATTGGATATATCACAGTATATTGACAGAGAATCGTAATATTCTGTGATATTACACATTTCAAGTTTTTATAATATTATCCCTCAACATTGTACCCCTGCAACCAGGTGTAAAAGTAGCCGTGTTGGGGTGCGTACTTGCGTAATATCATTTTTGTGTTTGGTTTCTCTATTTTGTGATATTTTTGAGGTTAAAGAAGAAACGATTATTTATAATAAACTTAAGACATGGTTGTGTGCAGTATAAACAGTTGCAAAAAATAGGAGTGGAACTTCAACTGAAAGAAATGCCTCTTTCGGTTCTCAAAAAATGAAGAATATCGAGAAAATGGTTAGAAATTTGTCCAGTAAAACCTGATCATTTCAAAAACGGTAATTATAAAAACAATAATTATTTAATACATTGGCTTATTTACAATTACAAAATATGTATTAGTAAAAGATATACCTATTTACGATATAAAAGTTTGCATTTGTTATTTAACACAAATGTGGTCAGAAATAAAAATTGTTTTTTTACAGCTCGCATTTGTTCAGTGCATTTTAAGGGGGCAGATTTTAAAGCGACTCCAGAGTAGGTATCTCAAAAATGTTGAAAACTATTCTCCAATGAATATCCGTGTCCTTCTGCCTCATGCAGTACCTATAGAACATTTGGCAAGAATCATTCTCCAAGGCGTAACGTACAGAGCAAAAAGTAAGAACAAGTAAACATATTCATGCATATCGTTTAATTTCAAAGAAAAGTTGGTATGCAGTATGATACATAAATCTAGGATATCTAAAACTGTAGGAGTATTTATAGATTTTATTCTGTAAAATTTGATTAATGACGCTTACATCTCTTGTCAAGATACTCTATAATATACCCTATATGTTGTAAAAAGTCTCAGTATAATACTTATTTTATTTATTAAGTATAGTATGTTTATTTTGTTATAGAATAAAAGTATAAAATAAGACGAGTGTATGATTTCTTGTGTGACTGTCCGGTATACCCTCACAAGGTGTCAATACAATTAGAAGTTATGTTACCTGTGGTGTATGTATTTTTCGTAAATATTGGTTAAAATTTACTATGACGATAGCATTTGTAACTAAAAAGATTAATATTGTTGTACAAATAACTTATATATTACATATAATATATTCTTTATATTAAAAAATTGACATATCATAAAATCATACTAAAAACTCATATAGTATTCGTGAGCCCTTTGATAAATATTGATTATATAGAACTATATATATACATACGTTAATTTTTAACCTATAAACTCTTTAAATCGCCGAACTAGATCATATAAAATATATACCTATATACTGCATGAAAGAAGTACCTTTTTACCATATTTTTTACAAAGAATGTCTTGCATATCCATAACTACACGGTAGTAAAAAAGCACTAAAATTACAATGAAAATTTGCTACATCAATGTTGAAATGTATGTATGTACAATCTTACATTATTATTCAAAACCATTCTAAAATTTTTCCAAATGAGTAATATTTCGTCAAATTTTAACCTTATTTCCAAAATGAGGCATCTGTTTTTAAATGGTATGTGGAATCATCTTTTGTACAAAAGAATACACTACATTATTTGAAATATGCGCACGAAACACTATTGGTCCGATTATCAATATGGTTCCCGTTGGTTCCAAAGCATATGATTGGTTACTGCAAAAGCTGCGCAACAGCATATCTGTATATATTTCTACCATGGTATATATAGCACCTCTATTAATTACGCGCGCCACCGGATCAACATGCGAGCGCACTGTACAGAATAGGAAATGTCCGTTCACTTTTTCCGATTATTTGAACCATATTTCATAATTTAAAAAAGGCTTCAGCCATTAGGGAGAAACTTTTTTTTACCATTTTCTTATACAATTTTGATTTGATTATTGATGATTATTGAAAATATGCATCATATAAATTTCCGTTCTGTATTGATTCTTGTTTTATTCAACATCTATAACAAGAATTCATCGAGAACGGACATTAGGGGATAAAAAATAACGTCTTTTTTTCAACGGACGAAAAATCGTTTTCCCGACTACTGCAACTTTATGAAAGTTTTTTTCAGAGGAAAATAGGTTTTGTATTGTAATAAACTATATAACCCCTTGATCGAAATTAGCATTAGGTGATAACAATTGATTTTTGTTACGGGCTGCCGTACTATATTACACACAATGGAATAACCTCTCTCCAGTATCTACACTGCTGGCCACTCGAACTTACACATAGAGACTTTTAGGCAAAATTTAAAGTTCAATATTTTCAAAAGGAATGCAAATTTTTGAACGCGGCTTGCAAATTTTAAGAGCTAGTTTTTTTCGGATTAAGCTGCATGACGTATATTTATCGTAGGACCATAAGTTTATTATATACGGGGTGATCAATGAAGTCATGCACAACATCAAAAAGTTTGTATGAGTGAAATTTCCGCAAAAAATTTTTTTGGTCGTTGCAATATGGTTCCTTACTAAGGTAACATCAATATCTCTAGACCGTTTTGTCAGTTTTTGGATTAAGGCCCTTAGGCCTTGTACACACTACTCAACATAAAATTTGGATACCGAAATCTCTAAAATGCTATAACTTGACATTGGATTGACGGTTCTTGATGATTTTTGCGGATTTGGAATCCTTATTTCACGTAGATTTTCTATGGTCTAAGCATTTTATTTGAGGGTTGAAATTTACACATTATACCGGGTCGATAATAAACAAAAACGTAGCGACAAGAACAAGTTTATCACATTAAATTCTACAATATACAACATTGCTTAACAACGACCAAAAGACAATTCTTAAAAAATTTATAATTCTAATTCTAGTAATTTTTAATAACTGAAAAAAAAATTAACTGAAAAATTAAAAATTAATTTAATTTAAACTTAAATTAAAATTAAATTAAAATTACCTAATTAAAATCAGGTGCATTAATTAAAAAAAAGAGAAGCTAATATTTTGTTGGTCCTCCTGCTCGGAATATTACTTCCCGACATCGATTTGGTACAGTATCCACAAGATTATTTATAAAATCTTGTGGAATATTCTCCCATTCTTCACGAATGGCCTCACTGAGCGTCTCTAAGTTTCAGGGGGTACATCAAGAGATCTTACTTTAAGTTTTAAATAAGACCAAACGTGTTCGATGACATTATGATCCGGAGACTTTGCAGGCCAGTCCATCCTATTGATGTTTTGTGCCTGCAAAAACTCTGTGATCCTTCGCGCTCTGTGAGGTCGAGCGTTGTCATCCACCAATAGAATTTCTGGGCCGTAATGTCGAGCAAAAGGAACAACAATAGGTTCCAAAATTTCCTCCTGATAAACAGTAGCATTAATGGTTTGGTTGGTAATGAATAGCTCGGTTTTACCATTTCTTATGATACCTCCCCACACTGTAACACCTCCGCCACCAAATGCTTCTTGAGGGGCCATATTTTCATCCAAATATCGCTGATTTGGCCTTCTCCAAACTAACATTCGGCCATCGGAGTGAAACAAATTAAATCTTGTTTCGTCAGTAAATAAACACTCTGCATTACCCCAATTCGCATGCCGATTTGCCCATGCCCGCCTATTCGCTCTATGGCGTTGTAATAACCGCACACATTTTTCTCTGCGACGGGCTCTATAATTTAAAATGTTTGGCATTATGTTATGTTTAAAAAAAAAAAAATTTCACCTCAATTTGTTTTTATTTAATGTTCTTCTCACTGTTCTGTCCGAAACTCTCACCCCAGTTTGTTGTCTTAAAGAGTCATTTAGTTTTCTAGAGTTCTTTGTTCTATTCCGCATAGTTTCTCTCATTAAAATTCATTCGGTTCTTTGGTTTATTTTTTTTGTATGTCCACCCCCATGCCTATAATTATGATCACCAGTAGTTTCGACGCGGCGGTTCAAATTATAAATTGTCTTTCGGCTGACATTGTAAATGTGCGCAACTTGCTGTTTTGACATTCCTTCGTTGAGAAGTCGAATGCAATTTTCCCTTTCTGCCGTGGTTAAACGCTTCATATTAATTAAACTTTACAAAATTATAACATTGAAATATGTCAGATTATTTCTAAAATAATGTAAACAGTTTTTAATTCCATAGCAACAAATTTGTTTTTCCAATGCCTACTTTGAAATTGACGCGTCGCGTAGAAATTACACCCGATCATAATTATGGGCATGGGGGTGGACAAAGAACTCTGTAAAACTGAATGATTCTTTGAGACAACAAACTGGGGTGTGAGTTTCGGACAGAGCAGTGAGAAGAACATTAAATAAAAACAACTTGAGGTGAGAATTTATTTTTACAAAAACTTAAATAATGCCAAACTTTAGAGCGCGTCGTAGCCTACGTTTTTGTTTATTATCCACCCGGTATAATCTGTAAATTTCAACCCTCAAATAAAATGCTTAGACCATAAAAAATCTACGTGAAATAAGGATTCCAAATCCGCAAAAATCATCAAGAACCGTCAATCCAATGTCAAGTTATAGCATTTTAAAAATTTCGGTATCCAAATTTTATGTTGAGTAGTGTGTACAAGGCCTAAGGGCCTTAATCCAAAAACTGACAAAACCGTCTAGAGATATTGATGTTACCTTAGTAAGGAACCATATTGCAACGACCAAAAAAATTTTTTGCGGAAATTTCACCCATACAAACTTTTTGATTTTTTGCATGACTTCATTAATCACCCCGTATATAATAAACTTATGGTCCTACGATAAATATACGTCATGCAGCTTAATCCGAAAAAAACTAGCTCTTAAAATTTGCAAGCCGCGTTCAAAAATTTGCATTCCTGTTGAAAATATTGAACTTTAAATTTTGCCTAAAAGTCTCTATGTGTAAGTTCGAGTGGCCAGCAGTTTATGTGTCGCTTAAATGACTCTTTGGGTGCAAACATTATTAATTTGACAGTCTATATTTTGCACTTTTCAATACTAAAAAGTAACAAACACAGAAAGTATTAAATGATTTGACGTACTTCAATTAGTTTATAGTAATAATGTAATAAATAATTAAATGAAACTAAACTAGGTTTTATTCTAGTTGTATAGACAAACCCGTTCAGTCTGGTATGGGCTGCACACGGATCAACTCAGAGTAACAATTCAACGTGCCTGCTATCAGAACAGCAGGAAAGGCAGAATGTGCTGACAGTGAAACGGCGTTACTAACTTCAATATTTATTTTCACTCCACTTTCTTCCTTGGGCCTATAGAAATGAGATAAAATACTACACACAGAAAAAAGTTAAAGATGCTAGCTGCACTATTACACCTAGAATTTTGTTTTGTTCTGAGCAGGGTGGAGAATTAAAAAATATCTAAACTTGCATATTTTGAACTATTATTTTCTAAAAACCAATTTGCGATAATTATACAAATGTAATTTGTAATACTTTTGTTTTTCACTTAATTTTTAAAATATGTCTTACTGTAATTATATTATTATTTGGTCTATTTGTTTTGCTAATTGGTAAATGACCCGCATGCAGTGCCAAGTGTTGAAGTGCTTCGTCCGGCTCCTGCTGCTGCAGTTGAATCTGCTGAGAGGAGCTTTTCAACGTTCCTGTTATCAGTAGAGTAGAAAGTGTAGGATATATATTCAAAAACCAATGTACAGTGATTCATATTGTGGCAAAGTTATATATAACTTTGCCAAACAGCACCGATTTTCATAAAAGTTTGGATTTAGGTTTTAATTACCCTCTACTTCAAAGTTGATCCTGTACTGGGGGTTGCTTTTACCCCGGGGGTGGATGCCATCAATTCTCGGGGATGAAAAATGTTTCATTGAAAATAAGTCCGGGAATGGATAGATTGACTAATTCTAAGCAACGTTTGTTCTATAAAGTTTTTTCTGAAAGTCAATACTTTTCGACTTATTCGCGAGTGAAAGTGTCCATTTTTCAACCAATAAACTCATGTTTTCAGACGGTTTTTCGCGAATACCTCTAAAAGCATTTTATCAAAAAAATCGCATCTTAGTAAAAATGTAGCTTATAAAAGAACAAAAAAAATGGTGGATTTATGGTGTCTGTAGACCCAAAACAAACGGAGTAATAGCTTGTTGAAGGTTGGTTCTTATTCGTCAAGCGCCAAAACTGAAAGTTCCAACGTGAAGTCACTAAAAGACAATGCATTTTTCGGGGAAACTCGTGGAATCTTTTTTGAAGTGCTGGAAAAAAACCACAATTTTTTTTGGGGTCAAAAAAATGTGAAAATCACCCCCTAATTACCACCCCAATTGAAAATAACCGTTACCACTTTACAGTTCACTTTATTTGTGTACTTGTAACATGCCTTAGAAGTTTGACCGATTTAAAGTGCTCAGTTTTGACAAAATTTGAGCTTGAAGTGAAAAGAGCATTTTTGTAATTTTGCAAAAAATTGCCTTTTCTTCAAAATAACACAAACGCTATTAATGATACGCAAAATTTTGTAGAGTACAAAACTGTAAGTGTCGCTTTTCTGAAAACTTTCGTTTTTTGTTCTGTAGGATAAAACTTGAGTAAGATATGGCCGTTTGCATATGTTCGTAAATAGTAACTTGTTGAAGCTCTTTCAGCTCAAACCCTTTCAATAATAAGGGCTGAAAGAAAATTGAATTTATATAAGCTTCTAGCTCCTGAAAAAACCTACAAAATGGTTTTTTGAAGGACTTCATAGCTTAAAAACTAAGCGAGATATGGGTAAAAAACCAATCACATATTTTTGCAGATATCAGATCACGTATATTGGAGCATTGATGAATACACATTACACATATTATAGCTATATTTAGGCACAGCATACCCAGTTATGGCTGGGAAATAAAAATATTAATCAACTTGATTGGGGTTGGGTTAATATTGAAGGAGTATTAAATCCAATCAAAACTCCGAATCAACCTGCACCTGAAGAGCTGTTGAAAAGGATTTTTTGTAGCTGTAAAAATGGTGCGGTTCAGCGTGCAGTTGCCGAAGACTAGGACTTTTCTGCAGTTCGACATGTATAACATGCAGCGGAAACAATTGTCAAAATAGTGCTCCAATTATGGACCAAGAGGAGGACGAGGAGGAAGACGAGGATGAGGCGGACGTGGAAAGGAATGAGGACGAAGAGGAAAAGGAAGATGATAGTGAAGAGGATTTTTGGCTGGACTAGTTTGTACATATTAAAAATGTTAAGCAATAACGAAAATAAACATAAAAAAACGCTACCTATGGAATCACTACTTCCACATCCAGATTTTTCATCCATGTCAGTTTAAAGGATACATCTTGATTAGATTTGTACTCTAGTATGTGGAAATTATTGGTTATAGAATTTTAATAATATTAGGGGGCATATGTCATAAAAAAGTTTGAGGCGTTGGTTTCTACCATATACGTTAAAAATGAAGTTTCTAGTTTACCATCAATCCCATTAATAATGGAACTAAGGTGGTTGGGTTTGAAAAATATTAGAAAGAAACCTGAGGCCTTGGTTTCTAGTATATACTCCAAATTCTAAATTTCAGTACTCTTATCAGCTTGTTTTAATTATTTTCCCCTATTTACTTCTATTTAACCCCCAACCCTTCAACGGAATCATCTCAAAATATAATCTGGTTCCAGATGTCGTTATAATACATACGTCTATCAAATTTCAAGTGAGTCAATTTTATTTTATCATCACCTTTAATAATGGAGTAGGGGTGGTGGGGAGTTGAAAAATATTATAAAAAAATCTAAGGCCTTAGCTTCTAGTACATACACCGAATTTCAAGTTTCTGTACGCTTACCAATTTGCTTTACTTATTTTCCTCTATTTACCCCTATTTAACCTCCAACTCTTCAACTAAATCATTTCCAAATATAATCTAGGTCCAGATATCGTTATAATACATACGTGTACCAAATTTCAAGTGAATATCTCAATTTTATTTTACCAACCACTTCAATAATAGGGTAGGGGATGGTGGCCGGTGGGGGTTGAAAAATATTATAAAAAATCTGAGACCTTGGCTTCTAGTACGTACACCGAATTTCAAGTTTCTGTACTCTTACCAACTTGCTTTACTTATATTCCCCTATTTACCTCTAAATAACCCCAACCCTTCAACGGAATCATCTCAAAATATAATCTAGTTCCAGATGTCGTCATGATACATACGTGTACCAAATTTCAAGTGGATATCTCAATTTTATTCCATCAACCCCTTTAATAATTAAGTAGGGGTGGTGGGGGGTTGGAAAATATTATAAAAAGTTCGAGGCTTTGGCTTCTAGTACACACATCGAATTTCAAGTTACAGTACTTTTACCAACTTGCTTTACTTATTTTCCTCTATTTACCCCTATTTAACTCCCAACCCTTCAAAATAAATCGAATAAATATTACGAAAAATTTTGAGGCCTTGACTTGTACACACATCAATTTTCAAGTTTCTGTACTCTTACTAGCTGTCTTTACATGTTTCCCCCTATTTACCCCCAACTCTTCACCAGATATCTTCAAAAAACAATCCAGTTCCAGATCTCGTTATAGTATATACGTGTACAAAATTTCAAGTCAATATCTTAAACCGTTCCGGAGAAAACGTGCGGACAAGAAAAAGTTACAAACAGACAGACAGACAGACAGACAGACAGACAGGCAGATTTTTTTTTCGCTCAAATTTAAAATCTCGACGTTTCACGACGATCTAAACCTCTTTCAAGAAAAAAAATTATACTTCCAATCCGCTACGTGGATGTGGAAGTAAAACAAACATTTTGACTAATGACAATGAAACAAAACAAACATATAATTGCAGTTGCCTGTTGCATTTTATTATTTAAACTTAATAAATAAATAAATAAATAAATGAATGAATGAATGAATGAATGAATGAATGAATGAATGAATGAATGAATGAATGAATGAATGAATGAATGAATGAATGAATGAATGAATGAATGAATGAATGAATGAATGAATGAATGAATGAATGAATGAATGAATGAATGAATGAATGAATGAATGAATGAATGAATGAATGAATGAATGAATGAATGAATGAATGAATGAATGAATGAATGAATGAATGAATGAATGAATGAATGAATGAATGAATGAATGAATGAATGAATGAATGAATGAATGAATGAATGAATGAATGAATGAATGGATAAATAAATAAATAAATAAATAAATAAATAAATAAATAAATAAATAAATAAATAAATAAATAAATAAATAAATATGGGACATAACATAGTATTTCTGATTATTATTAAATGTATATCGCGAACAATTATTACTAATTACGAGATTTACACATATTTGCTATAGATATTAATAGCCCTCTGTTATAAAAAATATAATTATATTAACAGTTACTCGTGAACCACTACATTTAAGTAATTCTAACAGGCTTATTGTAATTAGCTTTCGGAGACTAGTCCGCACTCAAACTCGAACTGTATGAATTCAATTGTTGCAGATTAGTTGATAAAGTTAATCTCAGTCTGTAATTACGCTCAAAGAGTTGAAACTTAATGCATTAATATCTTCCTCTAACTAACTAATAGCAAAGTTTAAATAATCGATAACTTACTGGCAAATTAACTGTTCATCATGGCGATTAAGTGCATATTTGTCAATATTTAATGCTGCAAATCCGGCTAATTCTGAGTTAAACTAAGACAAGGTAAAATTGCATTAGCTGGGATTCCACCATAACGTTTCAGTTCTGCTGCGGAATAATGTTAGCGTTTAAATTGTATTACTCGTCCCTTTGCTGACTGTACTGGATATTTAAGCGATAAATTCGCTCATTATAAATGAAGTTCAGATGACCCAATGTTAACGTATGACCCACTATCTTTCAGTGAAATGCGAAAATCACGCTTACTAGAAAATAGTAAAAACACATGGAAATTTAAAAAATCTGTTTAATTCAAGACAAACAAAAACACACTAAAGGTGATTTTATAAGCTTTAAGGTCTGTGCGTATTTTTCACTAAGAGTAATATGACGTTTCTGCTAAAATAAAAAAAAATTCTCTGTTTTGCGTCAAGATAGGAATATCTTATGTACTGGTGGACGCATTGCCAGTCCTTCGCGACTCTGACAGATACATTCAAAGTACGGCTCTGTTTATCTGTTCCCTGGATATGACGTTCTATAAGAGTTGGAAATCTTAATTAAAAGAGGAGTCTACATAAGAGTAATGATGTTTTATCTATTAAGTAATAAATTATTTTTATTTTTTAATACAGTATAGAAATATGAAGCATGCGTCGACCTCCCCTCATGTTAAGTCGGTTTCCAGCTTTGAGTGTTCTATGTACAGCATAAATATGGAATGAACTATGCGAACGTCATACCAGTATGTCAGCTATGTAGGATTTTTTGCGAACTATCTATTTATCTAATGCTATGGAAACCTTCAAGAGATCACTCCACTTTACGTTTTTGTTTGATCGGGTTTGAGGTTTTTTATTAATCCTAGACTGTAGACTGGCAGATGGTAACTTCTGCCAGTCTAATTGCACGCCATTTTCCTAACTAATCGATACAATGGATATAATGATATGTGTCCTTAGTCAGTTTAAGTGAACAGGATGTAGTAGCCTTAATAAATAATCTTCAATCATCTAACTCTAGTGGCTACGATACCGAATAATTTATTAAAAAACTATAAATATCTTATCTGGCAACCTTTGTCGTATTTGATAAACTTATCGTTTGAACAAGGAGTTTTTCCTGAAAAATTGAAGCTCTCAGTGGTTTGTCGTTTATACATGTCATTAGTCTCATGTCATTACAAAAAAATAATAGGACTGACTAGACAAACAAAAAACCTATATGACGTTTTCCACTAAGGGCACTTTGAAAAACTGACCTAGGTTTAAAAATTTAATGTTAAGGTAGGAAACGTTTGAGAACCACTGTTTTTCAGGGTCAATGGATGTTATACTACGTGGATGTGGAAGTAAAATACGAGTTATTCTTAAGAGATTGACTCTACTTTCCGTCCGCCATTTTAAATTCCCCAAATTGGACCTCAGATTCGTGATCAGCGACATCGAAAACCCCCTAGCAGAGATTTTCATTTTTAAAGTTTTTTTTTTCAAACAATAATTCATTTTTGGGGCTTATAACCCCCATAACTCTTTCATTGTGTTCGTCCGCAAAGATGTTAGTAGTGACGACTGATCCTGAGGATTCAAGGAAACAACGCAGAAGGATTTTTTAAGATCGGTGCCGTTTCCAAACTTTTACATATTTAGCACTTTTTTCCGGCTTATTTACTGGAGTAAAAATTTTGATTACTGCATCCATGATTATTAGGCAAAAAGGGCTAATCCAGCAAAAGAAATATCCAATTTTTTGTTACATACCGCACTACAAATTTTAATTGTGGTAATACGTTGCCTACAAACAACTCCGTTTAGAAATACAATTTAATTCGTGAGGAATTTGAACGGAACGTGTAACAGTGATCAACCCGACAAAGAATAAAATGCGAGTGGAATGCTCAAAGCTTTGATATAAAATACTTTTTCGACTGACGAACACTTTGAAATGATAGTTTGTATCATGTCTGGGAGCCGTGAGGCGACAAAGAGGGACAGGACAGGTATAAATTACAGCAACATTAAGGTGTATATGAAACAAAAGGTGCATTTTATTTGATTAAAATTCGAGACACGAAAGGAATGTCTCTCCTCATTCATTGCTTTCGCGTTTCCGAATAATTAAATGTCTAAATGATATACAAGGTCGTTTGCAAATGTCGGGGATTACTTACGACGAAAAGATGCATTATTTCAATTGTTTCTTTGGTTCATGGAGAAGGAAGTATCGATGTAATAACATTTTGCTTGTTGAAGTCAATAATAAACTATTTTCCTTAACTCAACCTCCAAAAAAGGGCCAATAAATAATGATTGCATAAAATTCCTGTCGTCAAGTTAATGTGACATTATTACCTAATACTGGCATTGTAATTGTATGGGTAAAAATAAGTTTGATTTCATCACACGGGCGCACAAAAAAAGCGTGCGTTACTAAAAAGCAACTTATGAGACATTATTATACTAACCCGTTTACACTACTTTGGGGAGTTACTATGTTTATTGATTATATCCATGAAAATTAATGTACACCTTTCAAATGAGACCAATTTATACTATATGTGACTACAAAGGAATACTCATTCATCAACATCGGGCATATCTTTACGTCTATACTCACACTACCCCTGCACAGTGGGCCACATAGATCCAGATGTATTAATCTCGTTTTATACGTGCACCGTTCGCACCGTAAGTATGTACACTTAAAAGATGATAGTTCAAAAACTTACCCCATCTTCTATGTCAGATCTGCTGCTTCACTATGATTATAATCTAACTTTGATAACTCGACTTTCCACTAATAAGCAATTAAATGAAACACGCATTTTTCAACAACACTTAATCTATATTTGCACAAGAATAACGCGAAAATAATAGGTTTAGAAATATAACAAAAATAATTGTAACTTAAATTAAACAAGAGAAAGTGCAACTTAAAGTTAAACAAATAAGAAAATATGGAAATTGGATCGTAGTCCTGTACTTAAGTGAAAAATTACTTTGTTAATGGGAAAATCGTTTACCATAAAACACAAACTGATTGCCAGAAGAGCCAAAAATACAATACTATGAAGTTAGTTAATTCTGAAGACTATACTTTATAAACTAGTGCAGAAAACGCCAGTTGCCAGCGACAATTTGAATGAAGTAACGTTTAGTTTGAAATCTGATGACATGAAGTTAAAATTTTAGAGCAAATATCTCAAAACGCAACTACCTATACCCGGTGACACAAACAAAATTACCCCTACATAAAAAGTATGACACGTCAACACACTGGAGAGCCGAGCGAGGAGTGTCTTTTTAAATTGACGAGATTATCCTCGTCAGATTTTTTGGTGAAACAGGGCGGGGTACTTTGGATTTACTCTAACCAATTGAATCTAATTGGTACTGAGACTTGATCCGACCGCTGGCGCCGTCTACGGTACCAATGGGACACCATACTTCCCCTCCTAAGTATCAAGCGTCCTCTATAGTAACTACGGCCAAAATGATTTTACTCTAAATATAAAACATTCTTTTAATCACAATTAAATTATCCTATATCTAAGCTAGTTAATTTCCCCCAGTCGATGAGAAAACTTTTTTGTTTTACGAGTGGAGTTTGAAAAGGAAAAACCGACTAGTTCCTACCTATTGTACAGTTTGGGGAATTTTCGGAATCAATTGCCCCGTTTATGGTTTGGTTCGCGCCCTGATTAATTGAAATATTTTCCTCTTTAATTACCTACGCTTTCGTTACATTTCTAATAAAAAGCAATTTGACGATGACGTCGACCGTAACGAATTTTCTCAGGCTATGGAGTTTTCTCGGTTTATTAGAGCCTTTCCGATTTATAAAATGTACTACAGATTACTTTATAGCTATGGCCGAAAAAGTTTTTGTATTTAACACGAAGCGGTTGTTAAAGTTAGAAATTTATGCAATCTTGTTTTTGACACGCCTATTTTATGAGAGTTTTGGTCTGCAAACTAACGTCTCAGTTTTCTAACCACATCGCGCTATTGTATGAAAAGTAATTATAATTTCTTTAACCCCTTGCCTTACATTTCTCACAATATTTTGGTTTGAATTTTTGGTTTAAGTTAAGTTATCCCATGTGGGTAACGAAAAATCGAAAGTGCTTTTTTTGACTGTAAAATAATTTATTTTATTACCGGCGATGTTCAAAAAGATATTCTTAGGTTTTGGTTAGAAAATGAAATTGTTTGTAAAAGTTATTTACGATAAAAGTTTAATTTTACTTCATGATTAACATTTCCTCTCGCACTGACAAATTATTACCTCGTGTTTGTAGCATAAATAAATACATTTAAAGTCAAAGCAGAATGTAAACAACCTTGTATATACCAACCACTTATAATGATTTATAAGTATTGTTATAAAGTCTGAAACTACAATTTCTTTCAACGCAATTAGGTGGCATATTCATAGAAGAAAGCATCCAAAGAACTCACAATGCCATCGATTATCAGTAGTTTTTAGTGTGTATCTAAGATTAAAAGTTTCACGCGTTTTTTACCCAAAAAGTAGCAAATGTATTTGATAAATTGCCCTTACTAAGAAATAAAAGATTTGAGGAGCGAGCGAAAGAGAAAGACATTTAAAGTTTACTTTTGTTAGCCATTCAGCTAGAAACGGTGTCGTTTTTGTAATTTTGAGTTATGATTATTGCTAGGATCCAGACATAAGTAAAGTTTTAAATTCTAGACTTATTGCTGTTAGGTCTTTCTTGTATATGTGTTCAATGCTATGACAAATTGTGTCTGCTGGAATTACGGCGGAGGAATTTATTTCCAAACTCATGTTGCCCCGTTCAAAAACTAACTATCTTAACTGAGCGATATTTTCTCACGATACTGGCCATAAAATGCAATATGAATTTAACAGAAATATGTCGTCTCTTAAACTAAGAATTTTTATTACGACCGAACCGAAACGTAGATATGAAATTTATACCATCATTACAGTCAACTAACAATTATATAGGTTATGTTATGTTACTTTGTTGACGGTACGTTTATACTCTTCTTAATTGAAATTAAAGTGAAAATATATTAATATTAATTTGAAATTATAGTAGAAGAGCCAGTGACATTTTTCAGTGATGATTTAGCTAAGGCCTATTTTTTGAGAGGATGTTGAGGGGGGTATAACTAAGTGTCATCCGTGAGGATTAGCCCTGATTCCAGTCGTAAGGGGGTGGCAGAACGCCCCCCATGTGTCAAAAAAACTGCATCTTTTTATTATTTAGTTAAGGATGAATTTTTTTCCAGTCCTCCTCTGATAGCCCACAAACATCGATCTAATATTGGCAGAACGATTGGCCAGTCTTAAGAGGGTGGCAGAATACCCTCAACATGTGGGAGCAATGAACTTTTTATTATTTAGTTAAGCTTCATTTTCTAGTATGTTGTTGTAGCAACTATTCCAAGTAAATATGCAAATTGGCAGAACAAAATAGCGGTCGTAACTACCTGGCAGAACGATTTAAATGTGCCGTATGCGGGCCGTGACTTCGTGAGTTCGGTCGCAAATTAATTTGTATTATGAGTTCTTTAAATATAAACGATAATTTTGCTCATTTATTTAGAACCATTCCAGTAATTACAGACCTTCATTTACCTTTGGAGCTGGTATTTTAATACTCATTCGATGGAAATGCGATTTGAAAGTTACAAAAATTAATTTTTCATTCGAGAATGACTTTGCAACTATAAGGGGCACGAAAAGTTGTACTGTTGTTTTTTATTGGAAATTCAATTCTCTACAAAAAAGAAGGTCTCTTGACATTTTTTCGTATATTGCTTAGTTTCTGCGATATAGTGGAAATAAAAAAAAGAAGAGAAGAGAAGAAAAGAATTACAAATTTTTGTTTAAAAATTGTGAATATTAAAGTTCCATGTCTCAGATAGATATATAACATTGTGAATATATGTATATAGAATCATTTTTATTATTTTGGATTATATCAAAAATGTTCCCTAAATATTGTCTAAATGTTATTTGTGGCATTATCTTAATTTTTTTTTCCTTCTTCAATTCTTTGGGACTTCCTGCCACATGTATGTTTTCTTTCTAAGCGGTGCTATGGGAATCTACAAAATATATCACAATTAACCAGTATGTTACTGGTAAAAAACCTCTACGCCTGTGACGTTTACGTCAAAGGATCAGTTAAAGGTTGGTTTTTTTTATAAATAAACAACACAAATAAGTATAAAAACTTGAAATTAAATATTTCGCCGACGTTTCGGAAATCTGATCTGTTTCCTTTTTCAAAAAAGCCTTGAAAAAGGAAACAAATTAGATTTCCGTCGGCGAAATATTTAATTTCAAGTTTTTGTACTTATTTGTGTTGTTTATTTATAAAAAAACCAACCTTTAAGTGATCCTTTGACGTAAACGTCACAGGCGTAGAGGTTTTTTACCAGTAACATACTGGTTAATTGTGATATATTTTGTAGATTCCCATAGCACCGCTTAGAAAGAAAACATACATGTGGCAGGAAGTCCCAAAGAATTGAAGGAAAAAAAAATGTTCCGAGACAGGAAATACATAAAACAAATAAAACATATTTCAAGAAACATCGAAATTAATTACCTATTGCAATGCTAACAAAAAATTGAATAAATCGTGATCAGATGATCACAATATATACGTGTACCAAATTTCAAGCGAATTTCTAAACTTTATTTTATCAGCCCCTTCAATAATGGATGGTGGAGTGGTTTACTCATTTTCCCCTATTTACCACTGTTCATCCCCTAACCTTTCAACGGAAACATTTCAAAGTATAATTCAGTTCCAGATGTCGTTATAATATATACGTGTACCAAGTTTCAAGTGAATGTATCAATTTTATTTTATCAACCCCTTTTATAATAGAATTGGTGGCGGCGGGGGGATGAAAAATATTATTAAAAAATCTGACACCTTTGTTTCTAGTTTATACACCATATCATAAATTTCTGTACTATTACCAGCTTGCTTTACATTATTTTTCCACATATACCTATTTAACCCCCAACCCTTCATGGGGACTAGCGAAAAATATTATCCAGTTCCAGATCTCGTCATGATACATGTGTGCCAATTTTTTTAAACCCTCCTGAGAAAACGTGCGCACAAAAAAGTTACAGACCGACCGACTGACTGACAGACAGACCGACTGACCGACTGACAGACAGTTCGACCGATGAACAAACAGAAACTTTTTTTCTCTTAAGTTTAAAATCTCGACGTTTCATGAACGGATAATTTTTGAATTTTTTTATACGGTTCCTATACTTCCACTTCACTACGTGATGTGGAAGTAATTGGGAAAAAAGAAGATATAGCAATTAGATGACCAATATTTTGGGGGTTGTGAAAAGAAAAAAAAAGAAGAATTTAGTATCATTAAACCAAATAGGTAGAGAGCCGGCTGTATAGATTTCCTATGAATAAGATGTGAGTGAGTAAGTACTATCACAGACATACCCACTTTTCATATAAGCAAATGTTGTCTGCGTCATGGAATTTTACCGGAAGTGACGTCAAAATGAGAGGATGCGGACAAATAAGAAGAGGCAGCCTACTTTTTTAATAACTAGAAGGCTTGTACTTTCACTTGAAAAAAATTATTTATGTATTCGATGACTTAAGAAAACAGAAAAAAAATCTTTTAATCGAGGGTGTCCCAGAGTTGCTAGCCTGGCAGCCCACTATAGTCTAATTGTATACCTCAAAACCTACATTTTGACGTTAATTTTATTCATGTATTCGATGACACAAAAAATCGTAACCGGAAGTGACGTCAGAATTCCATGACGCGGGCAAAATTCGGAAAAATGAAGAGTGGCTCCCTGTATGTCTGTGGTAGTACTTACTCACTAACATAAAGATTTTCATGTATCATTCATAGGAAATCTATACAGCCGGCTCTCTACTAAGACGAATTATAGAAGATGGAACAAGCATATGAATCAGAAAAATAGAAAAGAAGTATTATATAGAACTAGTGCAAAGAATTCAATGAAAAAGCACGTGGAAGGTGATGGAGCGGTTAATTACAAAAATATGAAAAAAATAACGGTTGCAAAAATAACAACATTTTAGTCAAATATCAAGCTGATTTCCTCAAAAGGCGCTCCTGTGAAAATGCTTTATAATTGACGTTTGCTCAGAGCAACAGTTATTCTTAAGCTTTCTAAAAGAGCTTGAAATATTGTTTCAACCTAAAGAAGAATAAAGGAAAACTGGCGCTACAATTGGAAAATATGGAAATTTCGTACTACGTACCAAAATGATATACAGATTACACAGCCTCACAAAAAAAAATTCACTTCCACTAACGAAACCTGGTATACCCTAGGTCGGTTTGTCGGTATCAGGTCGCGTTAAGGTCATTTCAAGGTCAAATCATTAGATTTCGACAGACAAATTAAAAAAAAATTGTATATAGGTTTTTAAGGTCGCTGAATCCAAATCCGGGGTCGGTTTGTCGGTATCAGGTAGCGTGAAGGTCATTTTAAGGTCAAATCATTAGATTTTTGACAGGAAAATTTGAACAAATTTGTATATATGTTTTTGAGGTCGCTGAATCCAAATCCGAGGTCGGCTTGTCGGTATCAGGTCGTGTTAAGATCATTTCAAGGTCGAATGGTGGAAAACGTGGCAAAAATATTCACCTGCTATTTCGCAATTTTTCCAACTCGCTTACTAGATCATTAAGTTACTCTCACGTTGTGAACTTGGTCTATTTTGCAAATCAAACACATTTAATTTTACGAGCTATGCACATTATCGAGCGTGTCCATATCTTGTAATCGAGGGTGTTGTAGTTCACTTTATTCTCATATGCTACGAAAAAATGGATTCTTTTGCCTGCCTGAACCATTTTGTTTTTCTAGATATTTGGTCGAAAATAGCTTATATGTACAAAGTGTCCGATTTCAATATACAGCAATTCTCGTAGCTTCAGTAATGCCTTTTATGAGACCACTTTGAAGAAAATATATTTACCGCAGATCTACTCCTATTAATGAAATCGATATTTTGTAAACTTCTTAAAGTGCATTTTGATTTCATTAAGCATTTTTAAAAAGGTTTACGTCATTCCTTATACATTTTTAAATTTTATAAATGAATGATGTAATAAATAAGAATAAATCTACTGTAAAGAAAAGAGAGAATGAGCCTACAAGAATGAAGCGTAAAAAGCGTCAACCATTGCGCCAATCATTTAAAAATAAAGGAATATAGTCATCTTCATAATTTTAAGGCATGTAAAAAATGCGGTAACTACAAAGCGGGCAGGCGCCATCTTTACCTTTTCAATGATACCGCCGCGCAGACTCCTTTGACAGGAATTTTTTATGTGCCTTGGAAATATGAAGGCAATTATACCTGATCCTACAAGTCAAGATTTATATATCACAAATCCAGCTTATTACGCGATCGTATACATGTTATACATCTTATACATACTCTGCTTATGCGCGAAATAACAGGTGAATATTTTTGTCAGGTTTTCCACCATTCGACCTTGAAACGACCTTAGTGCGAACTGATGCCGATAAATTGACCTCGGATTTAGATTCAGCGACCTCAAAAACCTATATACATTTTTTTCAGTTTTTTTGTCGAAATCTAATGATATGACCTTGAAATGACCTTAACGTGACCTGATACCGACAAGCGACGTCGGATTTGGATTCAGCGACCTCAAAAACCTAGGGTGTACTAGGTTTCTGGAAGCGAAACAAATTTTTTTGTGTGGCTGTTTTATCTTTAAGAGTTGTACCCAAAAAAACAAATATAATAACATCATTTAAAAAGTTTGCTAAAAAGAAGAAAATAGTGGTAATAATAACAATAACTATGTTAATAAACGTGAAAGCGTGGGGAGCTCAAAATACCTGGAAAAACAGAAAATTTTGCTCATTAACATAATTATTATTATAAACATTATATCATTTTTCTGAGTGCATATTTTAACAGTTTCAGTTTGTGCTTAAAAGCGTGTATTTTAATTTTTTTTTAAATTATTTATTTATTCATATTTCTACCTTCCGTAATTTTATAATAAATAATGATCTGCTGACTTTTTTAATGTTTCTTGATATAGTTTTGAATTCACATATTTTATTTCAAACTATTTCTTGAGGGCTCAAATACGCGTATTCTCTGCATGTGCATTACTGTTATGAAATGAAACCATTGGAATTTAATCTCGAAGGCAGGTCTGAGTCGTATATGTTGCGGTTAACCGCAAATCGTCTCGGTCTGGCTCCAGCCGAAAACAATATGAGATTGGAAGTCCTTGTCACGGTGATCTTCTACAGAATGCAGTCAGATTTCTAAGAAATTACTTCAATTTTAATTATACAGGGTGTTTCAGGTATGCGGTCATTAATTTCTAGGGGTGATTCTACATAAAAAAATATAAAAGATGTTCATATAAACATTTCAAGGGGACACCCAAAATTGACATTTGATTTAATATCTCAGGAATCCTTTTAGCTATAGTGACTGGTTTTTGCACGTGATTCGATATCAAGGGGGGACTTACTTCTCCCACCCCCTCAAATTTTTTAATGTACATTTTCTGTGATTGTCTCGTCGGAATATGATTCCTTGGCTATAAATACACAAAAGAGATTATCTTATTGTAACGCCGTAGGACCAACCGGTTTCGAGAAATTTGAACCTAAAAGAATTTTTCCAGTCTTCTTGCGTAAACAGAATTTTTTCAATGCCCATTTTGAACATTTAATTTAATTTGTTAATCTTTAAAACCGGTTGAGTCCTTTAATTTAATAATAATTTGATATTTTTTCTTAGTTTATTCAAAAAAATAATAAATGCAAATTCATTAATCTTGGATGCCCCTTCAGCAGCGACCTTAAGAGGGATTTCTGGAGCCATGTTTGTATGAACTCTTTTCCATATTTTTTATGTAGAATCAGCCCTATAAATTAATTACTAAATACCTGTATATACAGTTAGAATAAGCGAGCTGTTAATTCTGTTCAAGTAAGTCAACTTCCCCTTTACTATATTATCACAAAATATATAAATAAATTTACTTTTCTATCTCCTAAAATGAGTATAAGTTACTGTTGGGTGTGGCCAAATATGCAAGTCTAAAAACGTGTTTACCATGAATATCAGCGTGTAGACTGTGAATATTTGAATAATCGTGGATTGATTGATTGATTTGCCAGCGTAAGGTAAACATTGCTGCCGATTCCGGGAATTCATGGAGGTTCGTTCAAACACGCAGCTTGGTCGTCCGTGGAACACGCCCAACGGACGTCCAAACATGCTTGTTGTCAGCAGCGAGAGCCGCATGACGCATGGGGTGGGAATATAGGATGGCAAGTGTATGTGTTTGTGAGATGCTTCTTTTAAGTTTCCACCTGTCATCATCGGTTGGGGTGTGCAGGCGTTTGCGAGATGCTTCTTTTCAGTTTCCATGCTTCTTTTAAGCTTCCATCCATCGTCATCTCCTTAGTTTTCTTCTTCTAAGTTTTCTGTTTCTTCTGTTTCTGAAGATAAATATCCATTTACAATGGAGTTGCTGGAAAGGGCCCTATTTGACCAATAATTGAGCATGGACTAGAATTTTGAAAATGACAATTGATTAATTTTATATACTGTGCGCCGTGCAGTGTGGCAGAATGGACAAAATGCGCCCTGAGGCTCAATTTTTGAGATATCCACTTTTTGATACACTTCAAAACTTCACAATGCTCTTTTCTGCAGAGGGCATTGGTAATTCCGAAAGAATTTGAGAATATTCCCGGGATAATTCTAAACTCTTTTTGCCTCTTGAAATTTTCGTACAAACTTCTTTTTTGAGTAAAAAAACCTCAAGTTTCTATAATTTTGATTTTTCCTCGCAGGATAACTGAAAAAATGACAATTTCAAAAAAAAAATTTCGAAATTCTATTTTTAGTCAAACAATTCGAATTTGCAAGAAACAATAGGGGTTCCCTTTTAAAAGTACAAATCTGACTTTTGTTAGTTCTGCACACTGTGCGCCGCTCCGTTGCAACATATCTCGAAACACAGGTAAGACAATTTCTTGTAAAAACTCAAGAACTACTAAATTACTCATAATAAATGAGTAGCCAAATGCATTTTCTATCTTTGAGAAATACCCAGCTGAATTGTATGAAGTTTTTCCATCACTTTTATGACATACATAAAACACATAAAACGTAATTATGACGCGACACTTATAAACTTAAACGCCTTAAACGGAATCATCTCAATCAGATGTTATTACAATACATACGTGTACCAAATTTCAAATAAATATCTTAATTTTATTTTATCAGTCTCTTTATTAATGGAGTCGGGATGGTGGAGTGGTTGAAAAATCTTACAAAAAAATCTGAGGCCTTGGCTTCTAGTATATACACCAAACTCCAAGTTTCTGTACTCTTACCAGCTTGCTTTACTTATTTCCCCCTATTTATCCCTATTTAACTTCTAACTTGAACGGAATCATTACAAAATATAATCTAGTTCCAGATGTCGTTATAATATATACGTGTATCAAGTTTCAAGTGAATAAATCAGTTAATAATGGAATGGGGTCGTGGGGGTGGGGGGTGGAGAATAAGAGATATTTGGAAATATAGCGCGCGTGCTTTTTATTATTTTATATGAAAATTTAAAATCTTAGGTTAAATCCAATTTCTCGTAAAAACTCAAGAACCACTAAATTAATCGTAATAAATGAGTTGCCAAATTAGAACTCTGAGAAATACCTAGTAGCTGAATTACATGTAGTTTTGCCATCACTTATATGACATATATTATGAAACACATAAAACCAAATTATGACGCGAAACTTTCTAAAAGACTACTCTACTATTCAGTAATAAGGTGTTAGTCTAAGCCGCTAAAAATCTATCACTAAATTGAGAAAATATGTAATAATAAATTCTTGCCTCTATGGCAGTAAGTGCAGTAAATAGTTTTCTGTTTTTTTTTTCTTAGAAAATGGTATGCAACATGCATATTTTTGGGCGCAATGCAATAATTTTTAAAACGTAAGTATGGCCGATTTAATGCATTTTTCTCTTTGGTGCCATAAATACTTTTAACTTTTATCTTAAACATTTGATAGTATAATAATAACAACATTATTGTTTATTTCTTATTGAAAGTCTCTGTTAGCGCAGAGATTTCTTAATAAACAGTATAATTTCCTGGATAAAGAATTTATGTGGCTAATAAACCGAAGATGAATATCAATATTTAAACCGAAACATTTCATTTCTTATTTATACTCTAATGCATGTCCATTTAATAATAAAGATACGTCATTAAAGATCCTCTGGCGGTCCTGAACTGCATCAAATATAATAATGAACGATTTATTAGGACTTATGGAAAGCCAGTGAATTTTTGAAATAAAAACAAAGGCATCATTTTTTTTTTCATTGAACAGATTGACACTATATTCAAGATGTGAAATGTCAGATGTACAATGTAACTGTGCATCATCTGTGTATAGATGTGGTGTAAATACGATGAAAATTAGATGTGTAAATTATAAAAATAACAACAGAGTCAGAATTGAACCTTGAGGTGTACCATATACGACAGATTTATCATTTGATTGTATATGTTTTCTATAACTAAGAAATGATTTTATAAATCTATAAAATAAAAATTTATAATTTCAGAGCATAGCAATTTTTGGTTCCTAGTATAAAATGTTTTGCTGTAATCAAGTGAGAGAAGTATAATTATCCAAACCAGTAATATCGTCAGTTACTTTTAGAAGAACTAGCAAGACCCTAATTTTCACAAAAGACGGATTAGTTAGTGGCTATAATTCAGTTTATTTGAATGTATTCATATATTTGAATATAAACCAGCGTTTCCTAAACTTTATAATAATAATAATGATGATAATAATAAACTTTATATCCATAGACATAACAAGCATTGGAATATAGTCAATTTGGTAAAAATGCACATATATCAATAGACATACAAAAAGAAAATGTATATATAAATCAGTTATAAAATTACGTAAAAGACAAACAGTGTAGACTGACAAAACATGGGGTATAAATTATAAATTTCCAAACAGGGAAAAGAAAACTACATTGAAAAATATTTTTGTTAATCAACTGGTATCAGTAAGATCAGTGCCTAAGTACTCATCAACTGAATAAAATGAATATTTGAGTAACTGCGATTTTATTTCCCTTTTGAATCGATGGATGATATTTACTTTTTAAGGTGGATGGGTAACTTGTTGAATAATTTTACAGACACTAATTTATGACCTCTTGCAACGATGGATAAGGTGTGAGCTGGTAGTTTCAAATTATAATTATGACGCAGATTATGATTAGTGTCATTTATGCTAATGAACTGATCAAAATTTTCTTTTATATGGATTATACAGCTTAAGATATATAGAGATGGAGCGGTTTGAAGGACATTGTACGCTCAATTAAATTTAAAAGTGTAAACACTTCGTTAAATCAAGTACAGTTTTCCCAGCAGATGACACAATAACTTAAACAGGACTGGACGTGAGAAAAATAGTACATATTTAAAATATGTACGTTAACAAGAGAGCGCAGTTGCCAAATGACGAAGCAGTGCGTAGATAACTTATTTTTCATAAAGTCTACGTGAGTTCCCCAATTTAAAAGTTAATCCATATAAACCCCAAGGTAATGCTATTATTTTGTTCTACGATGCGGTTATCAATTTTAACTAATATGCTGTAATCCTGTATCTTGCTAGCAAAAAGTATTAAATCCGTTTTTATATTATTAAGTGCGAGACCGGCACTCTCACAGAAAAATTTCATTCATTTAATGGCGTTACTTTTTTAAGGCTGAGTTCATCTGTATCATTCGAATTAGCCGCAACGGAATCATCGGCGAAAAGCGATATGAAAGCATCTTTGACGCGAGGTGCAATATTGTAAATAAATGGAATAAATAATAAGGGCCCCAGTCCCTTGCGGAACACCTGTGGAAACCGTAAGATAGTTAGACGTAATGATTTTTTCGGCATCTCTCAAAACGACGGATAGCTTTCTTTCCTTTAAATACGACTCTATCCAGGTTAAGGCTCGACCACGAATTCCATAATTTCCAAGTTTATCTACTAGCAACTTGTGGTTAACTGAGTCAAAAGCACATGTTAAGTCAAAAAATAAACAAGCAGTTTTTGATTTGATTTCAAAATTGTTTAAAATATTGCAATGCAGGTTTTCACGGCCGGTGTCCAATGAATTAGTTTCTTCCGAGTTTTGCCGCGGTCGTCGAATTTGACTTGACGTTTCGCTGATCATGCTGTCAGCTTCTTCAGAAGGGCCCCAAAGACTTTGGAACCCTTCTGAAGAAGCTGACAGCATGATCAGCGAAACGTCAAGTCAAGTTCGACGACCGCGGCAAAACTCGGAAGAAACTACTTAATTGTTTAAAATATAATTGTATAGTGACAATACAGCATCTTTAGTTGACAAGCCTTTCCGAAAACCAAACTGATATTTTGATAATAAATTTTCTTTAATCACAAAGTTATTTAATCTAACATAATAGGATTGTTCAAAAGTTTTAGAAAAAGCAGATAGAAGAGCAGTACTTCTTTAGTTTGAGATTATGGATTTATAATTTTTCTTGCGTATTGGTATGATTGAAAATTTAATAGGTTAACGAGATAGGTTTACGGCGCAACAAAGAAATCCTCTACTTTATTTAGGAGTGAACATGGTATATCATCATAACCAGATGAATTTTTCGTCGAAACAGAATTTACAATATTAAGCATTTCATTTGAACTGAATGCGAACAAGAAAATGGCATTGTGATTAAAAACTTGTTTATCATCATTAAACATAGAAGGCATATTTTCAGTTAGTGTTTTTATAGAGTTGATAAAAAAGTTATTAAATGCTTCAGCTGCAATTTGCATGTTGTTAATATTATTACCGTCAGAGTCAATAAAGATTTTAGGAAGTTCTTTTTGTATTACTATTTTTGATAAACTGTCATGCTGTTTTTGATTTATTATATGAATTAAAAAATTTAATCTCACAGTAATTTTTTTTAGCCTGTTCAATTTTAACACGATGATTTTTTCTTAATATCTTATATCTTGAATAAACTAGGATATTTATTCAATCTCCTGATAATTTATAGGCTTTGTGTAAGTCTCTTAGAAATGCTTCATTTATTATATCGTTTGTAATCCACGGTTTATTGTTTTTATTATTTTCTTTAATTTTGCATAGCCTTAAAGGAAAAGCCCTATCCATCTGCTCCAAAAAAGTATTTTACGATGAAACCGGAAGTACACTTATCGGTCTTACACTTGAGTAGTACTGCGGCTATTTTCCAGTAGATACGGCCGTGCCAACAACAATAATTATATGTGTCAGATAAGGATACATACCATTTTTATACTGGTTCCACCGCCGCCAATTACATTAGATTTAATTTTATTAGTGTCATTTTTTTGGTTTACGTGTACAATTTGAAAAGTGATACAGGTATTTTATTTATTAAATTCTACAAATCAGTACATAATTGAGGACGGGAGTGGCAATTATAGCGACTGAGCTGATAAAATTAATTTTTTTTTTACTATCGTAGAGGATCTGATGTATTTTATTTCTGTTTTGTGGAAGTAGCGTTGAATAGGTTAAATGTATTTCACGTTGGTCTACTGAAATGGGTTTTTTGGCATTTTCGTATCGCTCTTTGCATAAAAATTAACTCAGTAACAGTTATAGCTGAAACACCCTGTATAATACAATATGCGATAATCGGTAAGAGAGTTTCTAATGTTCCGATATGCTGCTAAATATTTGAACACACAATTGTAATGCGCTGAATTGCACAGCGTTTCCGTATCGCATGATTTATTCAAGTCCAGAGCTAATGCATACAATATTGCGAGACAAAAAGCCCAGGAAACGGCAGGGACTCACGCTATTTGCTGTTGTTGACGTCGTTTTTGTAGCTGCGGCTTAGACGACACTAATTGTGACCTGGCATTGACACCTGAGGCTTTTATATAGGTACATCTATAGAGATATTGCATGCTCGCAGTAGCGTTCAAGCTTTTCATGTTTTTGAAAAAGTCCTTATTAAACATTACACGAAGTTGCAAATAATTTACAGTCTTCCTTGGATTCTTGGATCAATAAAATACCTTTTCCTTATTCAATTGAAGTGTTCATGATAACGGTTATAGGTACCATTAATATAAAATTACCATGTGGTTTTATGTTAATGCGGGGAAATATATTAATGTAATACCGCAAGTCCGATAGCTTCAAAACTCGCGTGCCTCCAAGCATTTCAAAAAAATGAATTAAATTTTTTTGTTGTTTTGCACGAATATTAATGTTTTTTTAAATTGACATAATTTGAACTGAACAGAAGCTAGCGACTGCTGCGTGGGTTTATTTTAAAGGTAAAGAAGTCAGCCCTCTGATAATCTGATGATTTTATTGCGAACCAATTTAATGAGTTTCTCGAATATTTTGAATTTTGCATGAGAAAAAAACCCTAGCGGGGGGTGGGGGTAACTTCAAAATTTTAAATGTGTACTAAGTTTTTCTTTACCTTATTGTCAATTACTTAATTAGTTGCCAAATATCTTCAATTCAGCACACGTACTAGGAATAAATTCGAATGAATTCAATTTGTTGCAGAAAACTCATGTTTAGCGACCATGCTATAATAACTGAAATAGGCTCCAAGTTTGAAGCAACTGAGCATGCGCGAACTGAATATTAGAAGAACCACTAACAGTGATTAAAAACCGGCACTTTCCGTCTTGACGTCGCTGAGGTGAGATTGTTTTTTGTTAAAAAATTTGGAGTTATTAGAGCCATCCTATAATACTTTGTCGAAATTTTTGCTTTCATTATTGTATTATAATTCATTAGAATAATAACCTAGTTATTTTGAATTGATATTAAATTTTAAGCTGGCATTTAGTTAAATTATTAATATTATATTTGAGGTTAACCTTTTGGTTAATAAAAAACCACTTGTTAGTGGATTGCTCCAGCAGTGGTTTATTTATTTGTCATTTTGGTACAGTTGCTGCTGGATATTTTATATTTATGTATTATATCAATAATTTTTGCCAGTAGTTTAATACTATATTATATACTTACATATATATATATATTTTTGTATTTAGGGTCTCTCTAAAATTCTTTATTAGATGATCTCATTTCACGACTAGTATACCAATTATTGAATTTATTAAAATATGAGCCGTAAAATCAGTTTGTTTAAAGTAATTTTGGTAATAGTATGGAGTTCAATCATCTCCAAAATTTTAAATTTTCTTGTTTAAGAGTAGATATGCCTCGACAAGCTGCTAAAATTTGCAACAGGGGAGGTGAAAGGGAAACTCCAGTGGGCGGTCCTTTAAAAACGATAAAATATTATTTTATGTGTTTATAGTACTATGTAGTAGTAAATAGAAATGAATGACCGCGATTCCACTTACGTATAAGCTCGAAATTAGTTCATGATTGTATATAAATTCTACCTGCCAAAGCTCAAAGGTTATGCCGACACCCGACACATCTATCCTATCATTCTAACCTAAATGCGTTTTAAACATATTATTCCTTCAATAAATACAGTATTTATAATTTAGACGGCTAGGTATTATGCTTCCCTAGAATTTTAATTTGTAATATGGAGTATACGAGTATATCTATATTTTTGCATAATGGAAAAGATATTCAATAATTAGTAATCTGCATTAATTAATAATAATCGTCAATAAGGAAATAATGATATTAAATAAAAAGAATAAGAGTTGATGAGGTCCGATATAAATTATAAACAAAAATTAGTGGTATGCAATATTGCAGCTACAGACACACGTTTCAGAGTTATTGCTCCTCATCAGCGTAGCATGGCATAAATAATATTGTTATATTGTTAAAAGCAAGACCAACAACGATAGGAAAGCACAGTATATTGTAGGTACTCTATTTTGTACCTTCGTACCTCATGTGCCATATATGAACAGCAATAACTCCGAAATACGTGTACGTAGCTGCAGTCTTGTTTGTTATTATAGTACTAATTCTTATTTGTAACTAAATGGAAAACTTAACATTTTAATGTTGTTTAGTTTTCGTATGTGTAAAGCTTTAGCTGTCACACCATTCAACAAATCAAAATTTACACTCTTGGATCCTCAGGAGATTGATTCCTCAGGACTTCTTGAATTTTTATTTTGTAGTCTCCCTCAAATAATGGTAGTTTACCAATAAACAAAAATTAGCAACCATTGTTAAAATCAAAAATATACACCACGCAAGTTGTTTTATCCAATAAGTGTTATGCGTATAGTATTAGTTATTTATTGGTCTAATTTGTCTATACGCAATATTCTTAGAAACAGAAAAAAAGTTTCAAATAAAAAAGGTGTCTCCATCTCTATTTCTTCTCAGCATAGACTTAAAGGGTTTTCCGTTCGTTAACTGATCCTTGCAAATACTCACATTTTATCGACATGGGTTTTGAAAAAAAAACGTATTTTTTACAATTATTAAAATTTGACCTTCATATTACCACAGTTCATTAATAAATATGTAGTGATGACATAGTAAAATTGAGATCCATTAGTTTTCATTTTTTGAATTATGGCAAGTTAAACAAAAAAATAATTTTAATTATTATTGTTATACATCCAATAGACGCCGAGAATAAGAGAAATGATTCGCAGAAAGTCAGTGATAAATAATTATTTATAAGCATTAAACTATTCAACGGATCATTATGAAATTCACTAGTTGTCTATCGAGAGGTAAACCACCGTCCGCACTCGTTCTCCGAATTTTAGGCAGGCTGTCGGCAGCCATGGCAGTGGCGGTCATATAATTGAAAGCCCCGCAAGTGCGGCTGGTTGGAGTTACGCAGGCGCCGCAGGCAAGGCAGTCTCGGCAGTTCGTGTAATTTCTACAAGTGGTTGACCTCTCAGGTACTGTTTTGATAGTATATAGTATAAAATAAGAATTTCTTTACAACCCTAACCTGAAATTTGCAGACGTAAATGTAGCAAGCAAATGCCAATTTTTCGAAGTCAGTAACAAGTAAATATATCGAGAATAAATAAAGATTAAGGATAGAGGCAACCTTTTATTTGAAATTTTACTTTCTAGGAGTAGTAGTTCTCGATTTGACCAAGGAACTAGTGTTATATACTTAGCACATATCACATATTAGCACATATTATATAAAATAACTTGCCTGGTGTACACTTAGTTTTACGAATTATTATTCATATTTTCTTAAAAAATATATGGATGGGGAGAACTTACAAATTTGCTTTTATAGTAGACAAAAGTTTAATGATAGATGTTTTAAACTAAACCCCGCATCAAAATATCATAACTTTAGACATAGTAGGTTATTTCTCAAAAATATGGATATCTCTGGTTTTGCTGGTTAGATTTTAAAAATCCAAAGCATCAATTATTTGTATCAATGAAATTTAATAGTGCATTTTTTTAAAATACGAATGTCAGAGCGATTCTAAAACTTTGAAAAATTTTGAAAGTAAAAAAGATGGCTAAAATTTGTATTCAAAAACGTTTTCTCTACAAATTTTGAAAGCAGAGATAAAAACCTGCAACTTGAGTCTTAGAACGTCTACATTGGTGCGCGATCTCAACAAGAAAATATTTTCAACATCGGTCCACATCACCTTCTGGACAATACTTTTAGCTCTGATTTGTTAAATTTTCACGAAGTTGCTTTTTTCTGGAAAACATTTTCGGGTTTAAAGGAGTAAGTTGGTTTCTCTGTTTCTTTTTACATTTTGAGCCTAGATTTCATTATTTTGACAGATCGATAGATAACTTTACCGCCGACAGTTTTTATCCCAAACATTTCTTTCTATTTTTCCCAGAAATAAAAGTTATTATGAAAAAAATCCTGTTACTTGCTCTAATGCAACAAACTGATGCGTGTGACTTGATGAGCAAATGGGAAAATGTGCGCTTTACTTTTGTGTTTCTAACTCCTTTCATTGCAAATCGCATCGCCCCTTATAATTCTATATTCATGTGTTTACGACAAGAACACATCTTTAAAATTTAGTATCAATTGTATTGTCCAATAAATGTTTTCAAATATACCAGCATACCACCATTTTATAAAGAAGAATTGAAACACAATTACACATTATTGTTAATGCATGGGTGGCTACATATAACTAGTTACTATATTGTTATAATTCCGTACTTGTAGTATAATCGCCAGGGCGTTAAAATAAATAAGACGTTAAAATAAAATAAAAATAAAAAATAATCAAAGAGTATAGTACCTGTTAAGTATAATAGTAAATTAATGGAATTTGGTATTTTATTGGGCGTCCCGTGTTATTAGAAATGATTTGGTTTAATTTCTTATTTCGTTCCCTCGTTATATTTTCTCATTCATAAAATAATTCTGGGTGAAGGGCGGAGCTTAAACAATAATAAATCCAGAGGGAGCTCGTATCAGTGTAACATTTGTTGCAAAATGTGCCTTTGCACGGTTCCGTGCTATACATGTTTTTGCAAAAAGTATTATGTTTTTTGGAAAAATAAAAATAGTACGATACACAGAAAATATGAATGAAGGTTTGTATCGAGTCCTTTTTCTCATATTTTGATTCTAAATATTTAAAAAAAAATCAGCAATTTGCTGCTAATTAAAACAAATCTTATTAATTAATACCATTTTTTCTCAAAATATTAAAAAGATACAAACCTAGATTGATATGTTTTCTTCTATTTTTCGCCTGTACAAATTTCGTAACTGCAATGGTCTAATTATAATTTGTCGCGGACGGGGCGGCGTTTGAGAGTAATTTATTTCTGATTTTTAGACGGCATACCCACTCTTAATTTTTTCTTGATTTCTTATCTCGATATCGATTTCTTTTATGCTGATTTGAACATTTTGTCATAATTTATAGTAATTTATTTGATTCAGAGCCTCAAGGCCAAATTTTTGTGATAATTTAGTAGTAGAGTTTTTTTCTTCCTCAACCATTTCCTTAAATTAATGCTTAAATTTTACAAATTCTGATATTTCTTTTGTGTGCAGTTTTTATCAAATTCGTAACCTTGGCCATTTTTTTATTCTTTTCAATATGTTTTAAAGTTAATTAACAATTTATTTAGAGTCGTTTTAAATCTAAAGCATTCGTTTTTTTTTTGTGTGTAATTTAACTCAATTTGTATCAATTGGTTCCTGATTTACCACTGTTTTCATGTAATAACTGGATCTACCAACTCTGGATCAAGCACGTGGTAGTTTTGCTAGTGGCTGTATGTGAACTATAATTCGCTGAATATTTCTAACTTCGTGTCATTCTGGAACTTCCTCGTTGACCCGCACAAACAATATAAGTCCTCAATCCCAGTTACCTGTGGCCATCTCCGGGAATTGACACACTGGAACTCCGCACTCGGCGCCCAAAGTTACGTAAGCAATTACCTACCATCATAGCTTTTCTTGGTCAGAGGAAACAATGTAAACCAGTTGATCTTTTCAATTTAACAATTTTCCTTTTCAAATTAATTTTTTTGTTTTTCTCCTAATAAAATGTCATTGTCACTGTAAACGTTATATTATTTTATACTGTAGTAAATTTTAGAAAATTTTTCATTAATTCACATACTTAGTTGTAAAGTCTTTGTAAATTTCAAAGTTTATTTCTTTTTAATATATTGTTATTTTTAGTTAATTTTGCTTTCGAGTGTTTCATCCTCAAACCGTTGCAGGAATATCAGTTGTATGAATACGCTGGCGTCCAAATTCTTTGTAGTTTATTAAAGTTTTGTTTGGTTAATTTGACAATCAAATAATTGTTCAAAAAATATATATAACTCTTCTCGCCACCGAGTGACCCTCCACCAGCCCTGAGCCAACCGGTTGCTACTCTTTCATAGCTACCTCAGAACCCAGCTGAGAAGTTGTGGTTACAAATGCAACCCCAATTTTTGCGCGGATTTTGAATATGTGAGAAAAAATATCAAATTTTTGTCTCTTGCAATTTTTTGCTTAAGACCGTCGTTAAGATATTTAGAAGTGATTGAAATTGCAAAAACGGGGATTTTTGACAATCGGCGTTTGGAGGGTCGGGATGGCTAAGGATAAAAAAATGTTTTAGACAAAAGATTGATATTTCTTCTCAGATAATCATAATCCGCTAAAAACAATTGGGATTGCCATTTAAAATTTTGAAGTCATCCCCGCCCCCGCTGAGAAGGCGAGAAGTGGTTTGATGTTCAAAAGATGTCATTCTCAAAACCAAACAACTTTTGTCTGAAACTGCTTTCACGAAAACTACTTTCCTGGAAATATTAGACCGTGTCCAGACTTTTTGACAACAAGCGTTTGGTGGGTCAGGATGGCTTCGGATGAAAAATGTTTTAGACTCCCCGCGAGGGGTAAGGGGGTGAGAAGTGGTCTGGTGTTCCAAATATGCCATCTCAAAACTAAACAAATTTTGTTTGAAACTTTCTAATATACTGGGTTGAATCTGCGGTTGGTTCCTTGTGAAACATCTTGTAATATTTAAATTATGTAAAAAACATGCTTCTCAATGTTGAAATGAAACTTTCTTTACGAAAACTTACTTTCCTAGAAATATTAGACCGTGACCACCACCTGGAAATTACCGAGTATTAATCAAAAACCTTAAAAGAATCCAATTCTCTTAATTTTTGGCAACAATTGAAGGGGCCTTAGGGGCCCTTCTCCTTTTGATCTTGAGATATTTATTGACTACAACGTGTGTTGTCTATTTCAATGCCATGCTGCCATTGTCTGTGTATTTAATTCTATTTTCATGTTGTACAATAAGGAAAAATTAGTTCTCTAATAAGGTTAGAACCAAGAAGAAAACATTTTATTAGTATGCTATGTACTCTAGTACTATAAATAATAGTATATTATTCAACGAGCGGTAATGATTTCAATTTGTAAACTTTCAAAATATAAATTCTAAATTTATAAATATAAATTTCGGGGTACCCCAAGGTTCTGTATTAGGCCCAACACTCTTCCTTATCTATATGAGCGACTTGCCTAATAATACCGTCGCAGCAAAACCTGTTTTCTTTGCGGACGATACAGCATTAATTTATACAAACAGGGATACTAACGCATTGTTAACCAATGTACAAGATAGTCGATCAATAATACAAGATTGGTTCTTATCAAATAAATTAATGTTGAACGAGACCAAATCTCAAACAATGATTTTCAGTTTAAGAGACCAGACATTAGAAAGTGTCGTCTCCACCAACTGTGTAAAATTTCTAGGCGTCTAGTTAGATAATAAACTAACATGGGAAAATCGTTCAAATTTGGTCTGCAACAAAGCTTCCAAAAATATTTTTCTTTTACGTTGTCTTGTAAATTGTGTGTCATAGACAACGATATTGGCGACATACTACGGATTAATTCATTCCGTAATCACCTATGCAATCTTGGTCTGGGGCCACTCTTCACACACTACGTCTGTGTTTGCTATACAAAGAAGAGCAGTAAGGATAATTGCGGGTTTAGGTTATAGAGATGATTGCAAAGATACGTTTAAAAAATTAAATATTCCAACTCTAATTAGTAGTTATATCTTGCAATGCCTTCTTTATGTTAAAGACAATGAACATATTTATACATCACGTGATCAGATTCACACATATCCTACCCGAAATAAATATCATTTAAATATCGACTTTTTCCGACTGTCAAAAACACGTGATCGAACAGGATATTGGGCAGAATACAGGAACTAGCCTACAAACGTTTCAAAACTGTGATAAATCGTTTTTGGATTGACAATGCTTTCTATAACTTCAATGAATTTTTAAATGCCGACTTTAGCACTGTAAGCATGTGATAATTTGTGTGTTGAAATTTTTAATCTAATTTATTCATAAACATTACTATCTACCTATTTGCCTGTTATACTTTTATATAAATCATGATGTTCTCATGCATATACTGTATTTTGACCTGTGCAAATACCATCGTATAATGCATCAATAAATACTTACTTACTTACTTACTTACTTACTTACTTACTTACTTACTTACTTACTTACTTACTTACTTACTTACTTACTTACTTACTTACTTACTTACTTACTTACTTACTTACTTTCTTACTAATGTAGGTACCTAATATATCATGCAGATGAAGTTTACAGTAATTCATCAAGTGAGTTCTTACGATTATCGTATTAAGTTGAAGACTATACCTTATCTACGATTATAACAATAAATATTAACATAATAGTTCATCTGCACCAACCGACTTCATCACTTCTCTCACAATTATTGCTTAACTTGATTTGACAACGTCGAAACTATTCAAACGTGTCAAATCACCTTCCTTCCCTCAATAATAATGGTCCATTCTATTTCAATTCTGGCGTTACATCGATTGGATAGGCTAGGTATGGAGTTAAAGGAGTTTGGCTGTAACTAGTGAGTTATAATAATTCACAAGTGAATTATTATAACTCACGCTATTTGTTCATGGATACTATTAATTGTTCAAATGCAGTTCATTGATTAATATATAATCAAATAAGAGTAGATAAACTTCGTTTTTTGTATAACCCCACCATTGTAAGACATTTCTTTAAATAGAATTAAAAGTGGTATCGAATCTAAGAAATTCAATGTAGCGGCAATGTAAAAACGAAAAGTTGTAGTTTATGTCTCAAAAACGATTTGTTTTCACTTAACCTTACTGCAAAGTTGTTAAGAGTACCTGTACAACATGCAATTTAAAATAACATTGCCTCTGGAGGCTTAGGTTCCACAAATACTAAAACTCTTGAGCACAGCACTCGAATGCCAAACATCGACGCGTGTTCCGTTAACCACATTAGTATAATCGGAAATGATGAAATCTAAGTTTTAAACGGAACCGAAGGTTCCAGCTTCTTGCAGATCGAAAATGACATAACAATTTAAATGAAACTACTGTAGTTTCTCCCAATTATTTAAAAAACTTAAAAAAAAATAGGTCAAATTCAAAACCACCTCAATGAAATACCCAAAAATTTCTTTAGAACTTTCTCCATTTAACCAAATTTGTACCTTCTATAACAACGGAGATCACAATACATTCAACCCCAATTTGGGATACCGTGTGTACATGTAACTGTTTAAGGAAAATACAGTGTGTCCCAGGATAGATGTAACAAGAGGTGTAATGGACCAAACATTTTGGAATTTTGGAATGGTATTTGGGGATTGAGTCCTGCTTGTTGTAAAACTAAGGTATACCAAAAATGACTTGATTTGGTGTGCTACAGGGTGTTTTATAAGCAAAGTTGTAAAAATCGCCACTAATAAAGTACCTTTATTTTTCAAAATATGAAAAAATTCCACTAAGAGAATTTATTTAGAATGCAATTTTATACCTCTGTACCAAATTTCAGAAATATAAAATTATTTTTTTGAAACTTCCCATTTTTTTCAATAAAATTATAATAATACGCTTGATGAGGGAGATGATGGCCGTAGATTGGATTTTTGTTTGACCATTGGAGAGAAAATCATGGAAGAGAGATTTTTCATCATTTCATAATTTTCTCAGATGAATTCACATTCACAACAAATGGTGTTGTTTCATCTCAGAATTGTCGGTTTTGGGCCTCTGAATATCCAAATTTTAGAATTCATTGTAGAAGACAATATTATATAAAAGTGAATGTGTGGTGTGCCGTTTCTTATCGTGTTGGAGTTATTGGACCTTATTTCATTGAGGTAAGGTTAAACCAGCACACTTATTTACAGCTTCTTGAAAGATTTTCTGAAGAACATTTAAATATTTTAAGAAATATGCCTTTACTTCATTTTCAACATGATGGTTGCCCTGGCCACTCCAGAGAAATGGTTAATCGGTGGTTGAATATAAATTTTGGAGAAAATTGGATTGCCAGGAGTGGACCGATCAAGTGGCCCGCGAGATCCCCAAACCTATCAATATTTGATTTCTTTTTACGGGGTCGCCTCAAGCAGTTGGTTTACGCTGAACCACTTCCTAACGATGTAGCAGTACTGAAGCAGAGAATTACAAATGCCGTAAACTCCATACCGTTAAATCATATTCGAAACAGCTTTAAGGACTTCAGGCGAAGGATCGTAATGTGTGTGGATGTGGGTGGTAGCTACGTCGAATAATAAAAAAATTGTAAATATTGTTTTGTATTGGTCAATAATTAATTTGTTTGTGAATCTGTTGTTTTTGATATTTATTACTTGTTATAATTTCTAAACCTCATTAATCTTCTGTTAGTAAATGTTTCTTGTTTTACAATTAGTTTGATTAACATTATACCTTCTTACATCTGGTATATTCAATTTTTTATTTACCAATAGCCTACTTTTTGAGATAATTAACATTTGTTCCTACACAAATTAAATATGAATTCAACTCTTAATTCGCAAAAAATGGGAAGTTTCAAAAAAATAATTTTGTATTCCTGAAATTTGGTAGGTATATAGGTATAAAATTGCATTCTAAATAGCTTTTCTTAGTGGAATTTTTTCATGTTTTGTAAAAAATAAATGTACTTTATTATTGGTGATTTTAAAACTTTGCTTATAAAACACCCTGTAGAACACCAAAGCAAGTCATTTTTCGTACACTTTAGTTTTACAACAAGCAGGACTCAATCCCCAAATACCAAATTTGGTAGGTATATAGGTATAAAATTGCATTCTAAATAGCTTTTCTTAGTGGAATTTTTTCATGTTTTGTAAAAAATAAATGTACTTTATTATTGGTGATTTTTAAACTTTGCTTATAAAACACCCTGTAGAACACCAAAGCAAGTCATTTTTCGTACACTTTAGTTTTACAACAAGCAGGACTCAATCCCCAAATACCATTCAAAAATTCCAAAATTTTTAGTCCATCACACCTCTTGTTACAACTATCCTGGGACACACTGTATATTTATTTCATGTATTAAATCTCAAAATAAAATATTTTTAAGTAATTCTACAACTTGTTTAATCTCGGGATTTGGGATTATCTATTTTTAGTCCCGAAATCTCGGGACTGGATTTTTGTCTCAGGAATGTGTTCCCTAATCAACATATGGTTATATAAAGAATTACTGCTTCAGTTTGGAATAATAAACCCGCTTTACGATTTATGCAGGGATCATCCTTCTACACCATTTTTTAGAAATATTGCTAAGGCTTTCTAGAACCATATTGCTTGTCACATCATATTGAATAAACTTGAGTAGCTTAAAAAACAAAATGATGTAACTTTCAGTTAATCGAATTTAAAAGGTTGCATTCCCAATTAATACATGTGGCTATTTCGCACTTATAATAGCTGTAGAAGCATTTTATAACAAAAAACAAAATTAGTAACTATTACTTTTTACAATGCTTATAAAGTAACGCGTCCGAAATCCTAAGTTTAATATTAGCGCCTCCGCCAGAAGTTGAAATAACTACCGAAGTGACAAATTAATAATGTAGAAGCACTGCATTGAAATGAGCTGGGTTTATAATAACGCACTACGTGTTGCAAATTGAGAACGCAAAATTAAGCACAAAAGTGTATTTAATGAAGTTTATTTATTTATTCCAATCCATTGTGGCTCATTTATTCGAAACTCAGAGAATAGATATTCTAATTATGATTGGATGCGGTAACAAAACAAGAACTCAAAAGGAGATTTGTGAAATGCTTAATAATAAATACCGTAGTCACCACGTATCACAGTCTAAAGTCAGTAAAGGAAACAAACCTCGTGAAATTGGACTTGTAAAAAATATTCAAAAACAAGACAGAACTCCTTGATTTGACGAGCAATTAGATATACTGGTAGAGATTGAGAAAAATCCACATAAACCAATTTACTGCCGACAATGATGTAAGTAAATCATCGAATCTCCGATTACGATTTTGTATTGAGAACTTTAAAAGCAACAATAAATCCGTTTAAGTTTTTCTTTGCAACTTTTCTACTGTTGTATCTAGGCAGGTAACTTGGTTCCTGTATCGTGGTTTAGGTGTGCTTATGCCTCTACCAATTTTAGCACTGGCAGCCGCTACAACGCTGCTCAGGTATTTCACCACAATGCCTGTGGGGACTGATCCTTAGTGGTCCTCCCCTAAAACATTTAATCCTTCCTTTTTTCTTATTCTCTTTTCTAGTTTCATTTTACTCTGGGGGAAGCATTATCTCTTCCGGGTGGAATTTTCAAAAGTTTTTCGTGTGCTGTCGAGCAACACTCATTATCGAGGCTTTTCATGCAACTTGACTTAGCGCAGAATGGGTGTGAGTCAAATTACCTTTCCTCTTTTTGTATCTCTTTGACTATACGTGGACTCTTGTTGAATAGTCTCGGAATTGGTGATGTTGATGACTTTGTCCAGTGGTAAAACGAACTTTTCTTGTGGTACCTATCTTGTATAATTAGGAATTATACAAGGTTGGTTATTAAAAAATTTTTTGTCACTGCTTCCTGCTCTCTTAATTTTTAACGTCTCTCCTCGAGTAATTAAAGTATACGATAATAGCGTGATGTATAGGGTGTTTTCTTTTACAAAAAAAAAAAAAATTAAACTTAGTTTTCAAAAAAAAAAAAAATTTTTCTCGGTAGTTTCCGTGGTGTAACGAAAAAATAATTTTTTCGTTTAAACACCCGTGCTAAATAAATTTGAATTACCCGCGGAAATACCGACAGGAAGTCAACAAGTGCGCAAACGCGGTAGAAGCATCATTTGAAATATCCCTGCTAGTTCACTTTTGATTTCGACCTAGGTGAGTGAAGACTGTTACTTGTTCTTTAACGAATTTTCACGTTTATTTCTTTAATCCTTTGATATTTTGAATATATGTGATTATTAAATGATGTCATATTATTGAGTTAACGTTGCTGTATAGTTATTTTTGGGAATTAAAGGATATTCCGTATAATAATTAATTTTTATTAACACACATGTTTGTGTGATGTCGGCGTCCATTTGGACACATGCTAATTCATTAATTATCGCGGCAATTTTGTATTTTGTGGTCGCTTGAGACACAATACCGTGGTGTTTTGTCATTATTTAGATTATTTGTACGAGGATTAAACTCGGAAATTAATCAAAGGATAAATTAGAATCTTTGTTTCTTAATCGTATGTAGACAATCTTACCTCATTAAAAGTCGAAACCTAAAGTCATTTTGTCGCATTTAGTTAACCTCGTGTTAGTACAATAGGTTAAGATATCATTTTTTATTAGTTAATTTTTTTTGGGAGATTAAACCCATAATTTTGTTTGCTATATTTGTTACAGTATTAGTTTTTTTCAGATAGTAATTCAGATATTTTCTCTCTAATTCTAACTAAATTTTGTTACCTTCATTCAAATTTTTGGTCATAACCAGTCAGCCATTTTGTAAACGGCTAAAATTTCATGAGAGTAGAGTTTTCTTATTTATTAATTTCATATATTATATTAATCAGTAGTTTATTCATATATTTTCAGTAGTAAAGTAAAATTTTATCAAGACTCAGGTTTTTTATTAAATTGCTGATAGTTTGGTTTTGCAGTGACCTTCGTCACCATAGTTTTTTTGTAGTTTTCTTGTATCTCTTTTTTCTCACCATTTTAAAGTTTTTATATTATCAACTGGTTCTTTACATTCCCCTTTTTCATGTAAAATCCTGGACCAAACCACCATTGAAGCAAGGCACAAGGCATAACTTGAATATTTGGAGTTATCCTAAAAGTATTGGATACTATTCCGACGCAGCGTCTCCTGGAAATCAGCGTTGTCAGGACCTGAATATTACGTCCTTCCCGGGTACCCGTGGCCATCTTCAGGAACAGACCTCGTCGGGATTCCACGTCTCCTCTAAGCTAAGTAGCCAAATTTATGTGCAAAATTCAACTTTTGGTCAGAAGAAAATTTGTAAACCAGTTGATCGTTTCATTGTAATTTTTTTGTTAATATTCAAATTTAATTTTTTTTTTTCTAAACTAAATTTTTGTTGTTTAACTAATTAAATCAAATTTCACCATTAATATTTCTACTAAATTGTAAAGTGTTGTAAAATTTTCACTCTTTTATACTTATGTTAATATATTATTTGTTTTATATTTGATTTTGATTGTTTTCTCCCCCTGATAAAGTTTGCAAGAGTGTTATTTACTGAATACGCTGGCGTCCAAATTTGTATAGTTTATTAAAGTTTTGTTTGGTAAATTTGACAAGCAAATAATTGTTAAGAAACAAAAATATATAACTCTTCTCGCCACCTAGTGACCCTCGACCAGCCCTGAGCTAACTGGTTGCTACGCTTTCATAGCTTCCTCAGCAGCCAGCTGAGAAGTTGTGGTTGCATCTTCAAAACCAATAGTTTAGCAAGAAATACCTCAATAGGCTTGTTTCATGATATTATTTTTTATATGATTTTTATACGTTTTCATATAGTACTCGGTATTCTTATTATGCACTTAAAATTTCATATTATTAACTTTTCCTCTTCTCCAGATATAAGGGGTTGAAATTAGTATAGTTTTCCACATGTATTAAAGTCACATAAAAAGTGGCAGCCTCTTTAACTTTGCGATAAAAATCAAAGACCCCGACATTTTTTAGTTACCTTAAATATATGGAAAGAACTATAATAGTTGTAAAAACCGTGCGCCTGTTTGTGACATCACTATACGTAACTTTGAACTTGGAGATTTACCGAGAAACCGCGACCACTAACAGCTGTTCAGTAGTAAGTAAATAAGTGGAGCTGACGGCCGTTTAAGGTATCTAATTAAAGAGGAAGAGTGGCGTTTTGTTCTGATATCAAGGTGAATGGGCAAAACTGGAAATCCGGCTTGACACGGGCGAACGAAAACATTGAATTATCAAAAATTCATAACTAAGTAAATACTTGGAATGGACGTTTGTTCTAGGTCTCCATGAAAAGAACAAGATTGGCCCTTTCTCCTGATACCAAATTGTACAGGGAAATTCGGAATCATATAATTTTTAAACGCTCATCTCTAAGTTAATTCTTGTACTAAATGATCGATTCTGGTCTCTATTTAAAAAGAAAGATTGGCATTTTATCCACATTGTAAGTGTCACGATGGAAATCGGAGTTTTCGCTAGGTCTGTGCGAAATAAAAATGGCTATTTTCGTAAAAATTGAAAACCGTAAATACATTTCTATGCCTGTAACCTTTGGACTTTCAAACATTTTCGAATATTGTTATTTAGATACGCTGGTAAATTACTTAGAAACTTTTAAAGTAATTACAAAAGCCAACATAGTTTCTCTAGTGGTATGTCTATCGGCACGGCAATGCATTATTTTTTAAATAAAATTTTAGAATTCATTGATGCGGGAGAGTGTCCTGGTCATTCGCCTGCATCAATCATAGTCTGTTAATATCTAAATTATTTAATTATGGTAAACGGGGTCTGTCCTTAAACTGGATCACCACATCAGTTTAGTAGATCGGAGGCAACATGTAAGTTTAAAACATAAAAACGATAACACCGTATGTAGTATTAATTCAGAATGTTTAAATTTAACGATAGGTGTTGCACAGGGCTCTAAGTTATGATATCTGTTTTTAGAGAAACTCCATCATGTCTTCAAATGTATTTATTGCTCAAAAACGTGTCTGGCGGGGTATATTTGGAATACCGAATACTCATACGTGCAAGGATATCTTTATAGAAAATTAAATTCTTACCTTTCCTAGAATATATATTTTCGAAATTTGTATGTATGTTTTTAAAAATAGTAATAGTTTCATTTTAAATAATGACTACCATAAAGTCAATACAAGACGAAAAAATAAACTCCATGAACCTTGTGCCAGATTAAAAATCGTCTCCAAGATTTATATAGGCCCGAAAATATTTAGCCGTCTACCGGATGACATAAAACATCAGGAAAGAGAGTACTTAATTTAAAAAAACTAAAGGTGTTTTTATCAGACAAATGTTATTATTCTGCATCAGAGTTTTTCTGCATTTAGTGGATACTAATACACAGCAAGTTAACAAATTTTTTCTTTTTTACTCTTGTTTACAAATTTTGTTTTGCACTGTACGTTTTTCAGTGTTCTGTGTCCTCATCTTATACAACTGTGTGTTTTGCACTATAATCGACTCTTAGTATAAGCTTATATTATATTATATTACTTAACTAGTGTGACTTGTCTTATATCATGTACATTATCAAAAGAAGACCAATAAATATTTGACTTTGAATTTGAAATCAAAGATTCATAAGTAAATAAATACTCAGAGCAGAACAGCACTCGACGTCTCTTTGAAAAAAGGAAGCATATCGCTTTCTCGTGGTACCAAGTTATATAGGAAAAATTGAAAATTTGGCCCGTCGCGAATGAGACAAAAAGGCTTTACGGGATCTTACAATTTAACCTAAAACGACGAAAAGCGTGAAATTTCAAACGTTTGTAACTAAATAAATACGGCGGAAGCTTGTTCTATCTCTCTATGGTAAGAGGAAGGTCGACGATGAATTGACATCGTAAATTTCAAGGTCAAAATCGAAAAGTCTGCCCGACAGGAGCGAAGGCAAATCGTCATATTTTGACTCCTCCTCCTCCAACTCATATTTACCTACAATCCCTCGCCTGCCCGTTTCTAAATTTAAGAGGCGAGAAAGACACCCGACCATTACGCGTTAGTTACTCAAAAACCATTAAAAGGAACCCCTCCGAATTTATCCTAAACAATGTAGAATTAATTCCAGAATTAAATGATGTTATACAGGCTTTTATTAAACGTTCAAGAAAATATATAAATCGTAGATATTTTGAATATCTAATAAAGTAATTTCTATTATGAGAATCGTTCAGTTTTTTTGCATTTTGTTATTTTTACGAATTGAAATTAAGTTCTATTGTTTTCATATAATTTAAATTTAGAACCAAGAAGAACTGAGATTCGAATGACAAAAATAATGCATATAACCTACATAGTTAGAGACAGAGAAGTTGTTGCTTTGTCTATTTTTATTACTTCCACATCCACGTAGTACAGTAATCGCAAAAAGATTTTCAATTTTTTTTTTTCTTGAAATAGGTTTAGAATGTCGTGAAACGTCGAGATTTTAAATTTGAGCGAATTATTATTTTCTGTCTGTCTGTCTGTCGGTCGGTCGGTCGGTCGGTTGGTCGGTCGGTCTGTCTGTCTGTCTGTCTGTCTGTCTGTCTGTCTGTCTGTCTGTCTGTCTGTCTGTCTGTGACTTTTTTTTATTTTCTTCGCACGTTTTCTCCGAAAAGGTTTAAGATACTGACTTGAAATTTTGTACACATATATATCATAACGAGATGTGGAAATGGATTGTCTGTTGAAGATATCAGGTGAAGGGATGGGGGGTAAATAGGAGTAAATAGGGGGAAATATGTAAAGCAAGCTAGTAAGACTACAGAAAATAGAAATTTGATGTATGTACTACAAGCAAATTGCTTATAATATTTTTCATTCCCCCACCACCACCACCCCACTCCATTATTAAAAGGTTTGATAAAATAAAATTGAGATATTCACTTGAAATTTGGTACACGTATATATTATAACGGAACTAGATTATATTTTGAGATGATTCCGTTGAAGGGTTGGGGATTAAGTAGGGGTAAATAGGGGAAAATAAGTAAAGCAAGCTGGTAAGAGTACAGAAACTTGAAATTCGGTGCATGCACTACAAACTAAGGTCTCAGATTATTTAAAATATTTTCCAACCCCTCACCACCCCTACTCTATTATTAAAGTGGTTGATAAAACGAAATTGAGATATTCACTTAAAATTTGGTACACGTATGTATTAAAACGACATCTGGAACTAGATTATATTTTGAGATGATTCCGTTGAAGGGTTGGGGTTTAAATAGGCGTAACTAGGGCAAAAGAAGTAAAGGAAGCTGGTAAGTGTACAGAAACATGAAATTCGGTGTATGTACTAGATAGCAAGGCCTCGTATTTTTTTACAATATTTTTCAACCCCCCTAATTCCCCTACTCCATTACTAAAGGGGTTGATAAAATTGAGATATTCACTTGAAATTTGGTATACGTATGTATCATAACGACATTTGGAACCAGATTATGTTTTGATATGATTCCGTTGAATGGTTGAGGGTGAAATAGGGGTAAATAGAGAAAAATAAGTAAAGCAAGCTGGTAAAAGTATAGAAACTTAAAATTCGGTGTATGTACTAGAAAGCAAGGCCTCGTATTTTTTTACAATATTTTTCAACCCCCCAATTCCCCTACTCCATTAGTAAAGGGGTTGATAAAATTGAGATATTCACTTGAAATTTGGTATACGTATGTATCATAACGACATCTGGAACCAGATTATATTTTGATATGATTCCGTTGAATGGTTGAGGGTGATAGGGTTGAGGGTGATAGGGAAAAAGAAGTAAAGCAAACTGGTAAGAGTATAGAAACTTGAAATTCGAGGTATGTCCTAGAAGCCAAGGCCTCAGATTTTTTAATCATATTTTTCAACCTTCCACCACCCTTACTCCATTATTAAAGGGGTTGATGAAATAAAATTGAGACATTTTCTTGAAATTTGGTAGACGTAAGTATGTATTATAACGACATCTAGAACTAGATTATATTTTGAGATGATTCCGTTGAAGGGTTGGGGGTTAAATAGGCGTAAATAGGGGAAATAGGTAAATCAAGCTGGTAAGAGTACAGAAATTTGGGATTTGGTGTATATACTAGAAACCGAGGCCTCAGATTTCTTTTTAATACTTTTCAAACCCCACCACCTCCGCTCCATTATTAATGGGATTGATAACACAAAATTGAGATATTCACTTGAAGGTTAGTACATATATGCAATATAATGAGATCTGATTGAGACGATTTCATTGAAGGGTGGGAGGTGGTAGGTTGTGAATAGGAGAAGATAAGTAGGATAAACTACAAACTTTATTTTTATCGTATATGATAGCAACCAACGCTTTAAACTTTTCTAACACCTGGCCCAAATATTGTTAAAATTCTTTGACCAATAATTTCCACATACTGGAATGCAAATCTAGTCAAGACGTTTTTTCTTTAAAGTGATTGGATAAAAAATCTGGAAGTGGAAGTAGTGATTCCTTAGGCAGCGGTTTTTATTTATTATATTATATTAACTAACACGATATCTCTCACAGAATCTCTAGTACCAACACGGGTTAATTGATTTCACGTTTACTTTACATTTATTACGACAACAGGTGGAGCAAAGTCCCGAAAAAACCACCTCCACGAAAAGCCTTTGATAGATCCGAACGGCAATTTTAGAGCGGCGCAAATCAACAAGATTAGAATAAAGATAATGACAGCTGAAAAGCAACGAGTTGACTGAGATCGTCAAACCTTTGCGTATAGTGACGTAGCGCCTGGCCACGCCCCATTTTCGCGAGGTGGAGGTTTGCAATTATCCTTAAGACACTAAACGTGAGAATGAAATTCTGTTTTTTTGTAGATCCATTATTTTATACTAATACTTTCGATTTATGGGGAAGAAAATGCCGAACAAGCCCATCATTGTAAGCTGTGGTTTCTTAAAAAATTTGGTACACTCTGTAAAGTAAAAATCATAAAGTTTTAAAAATCTGTTTTAAGACCTGGATTTAATGGGTGTAAATGTAAAGTAATAAATAATACCTTTTATAATCGATTCCATTACGGTTAAAGTAAAATAAGGAGACGCCATTTATTTTACACATAAACAGCAGAGTTAATACTTCGAAAAACTCCATTTTCCATTGTCATTGGAAATTTAACGGTGACATTCAATTTAGTAGCAATTTAAAAGTAATTTCGTAAAAATAAAGCAATGAATGTGGTATTGATTGGAAAATAGAAGGCCGTGGAAGACTGGAAGAGCGACTAAAGCTCATCGTAGTATTTTGGAAGCAAAAAAGCCGCCGTTGGATCAAATCTTCCGTGTAAGGAAACATCAATCAACGGAGCCGTAAATTGTGAGCTTATTACATTCGAACAACTTGCGCCCCATAGTTTTCTATTACAAATGGATTATATTAAAATGACGAAATGTTTCAATTTTATTTTAATTTTTCAGTCGAATTAAAGTCCAAGCCGATAACTTTAATGATTGAAGTTAGTTGTGTACGTTTTCTTTCGATTTATTAAACGTTAAAAGTAAGATCATAGCATTCGTATACTAAAGTCTGTTTGGAAATGAGGAAGAATAATAATATACATACAAACAATACACGCAAGAAATAGCCATGGGCGTGCTATTAGTTCTTTTCGTAATTATAAAAATTGTACTGAAAAATAAATTATTAAATGAATCGATCCACTTATTTCATGTTCCCAATAATTTTATATGAAATAAATATTGTATAATTTATCTAAATACCTCCATAATAATCATTATTCTTCGGATCTCCGTTCTTCCATGATAGACATGGTGTGGCTATGAAAAGGAACGGTTTTAGTTTGCCCAAGTTTTTCAAATTGGGACACCCTACGAGCAACGTAGTTAGCGTCACTAGTTTAACCTGGCTAGAACAGTAAAGGTACGGAGAGCAGATAGGGCAGTGAGTTCAAGGCTTGGGCGCCATGATTACATAGTACAATCAAGGAAAATATAAGCTAAGGATAAACAAAAAACACATATTACATATATACAATAGTACTATATTACAAAAAAATGAGCTGTCACGGTCCCAGCGATACTGTATAACAAAATATCAAACAGAAATATGTACAAAATAAACTATTATACAAGATACACTACATTACAATTTGCTCAACAGCAAGGTAGATTTGAGGCGCTTACGAGAGACAAAAAAATTATGTTACAAAAGATACGTCTCGTAACGTTACCTCAATTCCTAAAAATCATATATTACAACAAAATGTGAGCATTTACGAGATATAAACCGAAATATATTACAAAAGGTATCTCGCAAACAATCAAACAAACAAAATTGTAACGATTCAAAATATTTAATACTTAAAATGATCAATTATTAAAACAAATATGTAGTTTTCACGAAAGACTGATGTTGGCTACTCGTGCAGATTCTTGAGGCATGGGCACTCTGAAAGTAAAAACGGAACTTAAACTAAGTAGTGATGATTTCTGATACACTTACAATACTTTTTTGATAAACCAGTAACGTCTCCAGTCATTGAGTCTTCTAGGTGGACGAGCATATTACCATGCGCTCTCGTCTAGTACCAAGTCAATTTTCTAGCCTAATTACATTTTGAAGCAGGTTAGAGGCTGGCATCCATGTTTCCTTTCAATAAGCAGCTATTTAGGTGAGGTGGGCGGAGTTAATTGCCTGGAAAATTTTGATTGTGTTAATTTAAATTCGGAAATATTTGTTAGGCTATGTTTTGATTTTTAATTTGACAAATGTCAAATTCCAATTTAGGGATTTTTGTTGAATTTTCTGAGAAATAAATTCGCGCAAAATCCGAATTTTTTTTGTTTAAAATTAGCAAAAAAGGGCCAGACATTTTAAATCCTGGAGGAACAGAGAGTAGTTCTCCAGTTCCTGTAATTCTGGGAGAGGGTTAAGACCTAAGAACATCTAAGGTTAGTGCTTAATTACTATAATTACAGTACTTAAAAAGGTTTGCATCAATTTACCTGGGCAATTTCAATAGGTCCACTTTTTCAGGTTTTTTGTACCGTTGAAATTGGCCCTTACTTTATTGATTTATCCTATCAAACCACTCAGAAAGAAATATCTGCTTAAATTTGGAGTCACCCTTTGCCTGTTGAGATTGTTAATTCTGCATGCTATACCTGTGTTCAGCGTGCCACAGACGAAGGTTTCGGATTTGGTGGCGGAGGCTAGCTACAGGGGGATAGTTCGTCCATGGCAGACTCAAAGATGGTATTAATATCAGCCCCAAAGTGAGTACGCTTTTCGAATTCCCATTTAATCGCTCTCAGCGTTACGAAGAACTGTTGCAAAATAACAGCATTTAAATTTGACTTTGTCTGCACCTGGGAAGATTGTTATAAGCTGCGTCTCAGCTTCTTGTGATTTAGATACGAGTAGCGTTTTATTATCGCCCTTCTATAGTATATTCGAATTAGTTGCCTGTTTTTTATTGTAACAAGCCCTCAGCATTATAATTGTTATTTCACGTTTTCTTTTAGCAATTTAAGTATAACTAGTTTTCTTGTTAGTTTTCTATTCTCTAATTTAATATACTGCAACTTTGGTTTTAAACCGTAAAGATTAATGGGAGTCTTGCCTCCCAAACTACGTGCTTTGTAAAGCCATGAACAGCTGTTTGTGGTTAACCCTGAAAGTAAAGTCTTATATAATTCACATACGTTAAGTACATTTATCAATCTTTTTAGGGAAACAATGTCTATGTATTAGTACTTACCTTTATGGGTACTTGGCTTTTTCAGAGTAATTGTTGCAGTTTGTGTGTGCGTGTAACACGGTGTTATTTGTTATTTTACCATTTTTACACATTTATACATTGAATTGTACATTTTTATACGTGGATTTTTCTCAGATTTTTGTTTGTGTTGTTTTTCATCCCCAAACTCTGTCATTTAATTGTGACTGGCGCCTAGAGGATTATATACTAATTATTGTTAACACCTATTTTTTACAAGAAAAGGTTATTTTACAATAACTACTGACGGATGACATAACCTTATTCACGACCCGCCGCCGACATTAATGAGCTGCCGCGTTGGCGGATTTTTATCAGTGACCACTGCCGACCGTTAATCACTGACGTCACAAAATATTTACAGCATTAGATATGCTAAAATGCAACACAAAATTCACACCATTAGATATACTAAAATGGCTACACAAAATACATTACAACGATAAAATAATAAAACTTAGCCTAATTTCACTCGAACCTGATATTTATTTGAGTCTACCAGTATATAGCCTCCCCGCTGCCTAATGCCAAATACTTAAAAACGGGACACCCCTAGTTATATAACTACAAAAATATAATACTAGGACTCAATCCTAATAAATAGATACACATTTCACCGCGCCTCGAATATCCGAATTCCTTTTATTAAATAAACCACATAAGTGATGTGATTTGACGAGTCAAATCTAAGAAATTTCAGATTACACGACGCGTATTATGTGCAAATAATTTCCGATATGCCTACCCACTGATGCAAATTCAAAACAAAAGTACGTTGACAAAGCGAATCTGCGATACTGGTAAAACTCAAATAATATCCAGCTATCAAATAACTACGATTTCTTTAAGCATTGACAACGTGGAATCGATACTACGACGAAATACTTGTAACAGCGAATTTAAGATATAAGTGATTACGAATTAATGTACTACAATGAATATGTGGAAATAATCCTTTTTACATGTAATAATCAAAAGTACTTATCTTTTGTTCTAATATCCTGATGAGAGAAATTCCTAAGTACGCCCCTGTTCTCCGATGATAATAGATTTTAACCTTTGTGCAGTTAGGTGGTTGAGGACCTCCATTTTGCTCCTCTAGCGCGATTTCACATGTGGTACCATTCCACTTTGGAGGCTATGAAATCATAGAGAACGTGCTTGTTCATAAATAATTTGTCGCCGAGACAAAATTAAGGAAATTTCTTCGCCCAGGTTTTCGCCTACCTGGTAGAAAATCTTAAATATGTGTTGTGGCTAATAATTTCGTGATAAAGACAATGCAGTATTCTTATCCAAAAAGTTATTCTCAAGAAAACTTATACAAAAACGTAGTATCAAAATTGAACGTATGTAATCTTGCTTAAAGCAAAAGTGTAACATCGACATATTTCGACGTTAAAAGGAAATTTTTTATTTTAGAAAAACCTAAAACAATATTTTTAAACGTTAGATGGTGTTTAATGATATATAATTATTTAAAACTATTACCTTCTCATCTCATCTTCGATTGACGGCTCGAGTGAAAGAGAAGGAATTTAACCCCGCGTATCTTTAAATATTTCCCGGACTCGTAATCGCGTTGTCCCGCCCAAAAAGTAGTTCTCCTTTATTAAGGGAATATTAAATTTAATAAAGAATCTATATTAGTGTTGATTATTCTACATTCTCATGTGGCTAACAGACTTTATTATAATTATAGTTTAATCTACTCTACTTTACTTTAAAGTTGGTTTGATCTACTGAAGCTCTTCTTCTTCTGTGACAATACCAAAATAAATTAGTACGAGAGCACTAAGAGAATAAAATTTCCGATAATTAAAAGTTTTCCAATAAATATTTAAAATGTAACGTAAAATGCCTTTTGAGCATTTGGCAAGTTACAATGGTAGGTTTCATATTCCAAGTGAATCACGCACTGTGTTGAAAGTAAACAACTATTTTGTCGCCTAATTTGCTGATAGCTTCTAACAATCTTCATTTGGCAGTGCCTTCACGTGCAGTATGTTAAGTGTTGAGTGTAAATTCTGGTTTTACTAATTTTATACAGTGTGTTTTAATTCATTACTGACTTTTGAAGCTAGACGCGCAGACGAAGGACCGCTGCAGCCGCGCTTCGGAGATTTCAAGCTCCAGCTGCGGCGCTTGAAGGGTCAGCCGAAAGACGTCAAGAGACGCGCTAATCGATTGTACCGCCTGTTCAACAAAAGTCGGTACGGAGAGAGAAAATTTTGTAGCGTCGAGCCGGGACGCATTAGTGCTGCTGCGGCGGACGAATAAAGAAGCGTGATATCATTTGTCCCAGTATTTATTCCTTGCCCTAGTGTTTATCATCAGCAGTACGATTGGCGAATAAGTAATGTTCTCGTTTACGCACGGCGCGAAAGGTCCCGGGTTCAAACTCCTATGCCTGCTAAATTCTTTTTCTTTAATTTTGTGATGATTATTATATTTTTTACAAATTCTTTTCTATGATTTCTATAGGTTAGGTTAGTAGGTTTTTATTCTAATATCTAATTGTTAATAATTATTAGCGCCGCAGGCAGTATTAGAGGCGCAGATAAAGAAAAGGGTGGTGCGGGGGGTGTTCCGCAGCTTTTTTAGTTATTTTTGTAACAGGTACCTAAAATCATATTTCTTGAGATGGATCGTATCTGTTTCTCGACGAGGCGAAGCCGAGTCCGGAATAAGTTTATGTTTCATGTATGGTGTTATCATTTCCAATGTCCCGATGGTAGCAAGGATTTCGAAATCTGTGAATTTTTACTACACTTCTCGAAATGTTTTGAACAAATTCCAGCAATTTATAGTAAGACAGTTCCCTATTAATATTAGTTTTACTCCACTAATAGTAGATTTGTATTAAAAACCACAAGTAATTTTTTACTTAGACACATTGCAATATTTTGAAAAATATCTATATCAAACATATTTTTTCAACACTCCTAAAACTGATCCGCACCTAATCAATTAAGAAAAATTTGAGGATCCTCTTCTGTGGGAAATCTCCCGCCAAGATATTTGGTATATTCCCTGTAACAATAGACAATGCTAGCGCCAGCGCCGGACCGTCTAGACGACTACAACAGGCGCCTGTTTACACACGTGCAGCAGCTCTCCAGGGCTCACCTTAATGTAAACACACATCTCTGCTTGATACACTTCTTTACCACAAGTTCGTTCGAGGGTGACCGAATTTTTTACATAAATATGTAAATTTCAACGTATCCCTTATTCTTTAAACAAATATTTATATATTTGCTTTTTCATGGGGTTTACCCATGAAAAGCTTATAAATTGTTGGTAATAGAGTCGGAATACTTGCAAATATGAAGGTTATTATGAGCTTTGATGAAGCGTGTGAGTTTTTGAACGCGTGTGAGTTTTCATTTTGCTCGAATAGCTCAACTTTTCCCGATATTGGTCCTTTAAAAATAGGAAACTCAGCAGATATTTGTATTCAACCATCAAAGGAAATAAAATATCTGAGAGTTAGAATAGATTAGAATAGATAGCCACCTAAAATGGAATGTACACATCAAATGTGTAATAAATAAAATAAGAACTGTTCTATACAAATTTAAAAGGTTAAGTAAAGTCTTAGATGTCAATAAATTGACAGTATTATACTATTCGGTAATAGGATCTCACCTGCAATATTAAACAACACAATAAGAAAAATAATTTAGTAAAGACAAATCATATATACAGTACAGGACAAAAGGAAAATACTTACTAATTACCTTTTATGAGGCTCTTGTAAAAGCAACCTAAGTGACCTCGAAGTAACGACAGATTGAAGCCTTTTGGAATCTATTTGCTATTTTATTATCAACAAAACACCCATGGCAGGTAATTTGTTATTAACAAAAAAGTTGCAAAATAAAGAAAAAAGAATAAATCGATTTCCAAACATTTCTAGGTTAATTGGGCCAAAATAAATACTTTCTGTCTCTAGACATTTTTTTCCTTAACATACCATTTTTGAGCCACAGGCGATTGAATGTCGAAAAATCGCCAAAAGTGGCCATTTTATAAAATTTATTTCTCAGCTTCTACTAAAGCTATTTAAACGTTTTTTATGGAAAATAATCGTCACGGCTTATGTTTTAAGACCATATCTTTGTATGTAGTTTACTTTTTTTGGTACCCGTGGTATCTGACACCAAAGTATTATGAAATATTTCATTTTTGCATGACGGAATGAAATATGAAGGTGACAGGAAATCTATCCGGAAATCTTTTTTAATAACTTGGATGCACTTTTCAACACTTTTTAACTCTCGTTCCGGATTTTTAATACGCGACTTTTTTAAACTACGGCAATTTCAAATTCAAAACATGAAAAATAATTTTCGTTTTTTTCAACTTCACCGAAACTTCGGTTCCTAGAAAACATCTGTTAAAATTTATTATTTGTAACATTTTTTTTATTCTAGCCATTCATGTTTGAAAATCATACTTGTACGTGTCAAATCCACGATTAAATGTAGCAATAAATTTAACATGTTTCACTTAAATGTACAAGATTGGGAATACAAGTTAATAATTTACCAAATAGTTTTTGAAATTAATGAGATGAAAATTAACTTTTACACTTGTACTTTACCAATGATCTTACGTATTCGAGCAAAAATCAATTATTATTGATCAGTATTTTTGTTTTTGAAAATAATAAATAGCAAACTATAATAACATATTTATAATGTCTAGAAAATGTATTATAATCCATATATTTATAATTTTAACTACATTATATAAATAATGTATGTCGTTATTTGATAAACGATATATTATATGTATATTATTATAGTAATACATTTTCTGTACCAATTATAAATGTTAATATGATATTATAATGTAATTACATGTGCGTGTGTTGTAATTTAATTTTAAATTGAAGTCTCACTCTCATCAGGTATGATGTCTATGTTTTTACATTTATCTGAACAAGAACATAGCTCGCAATATTTAAAGCCTTGAGCTAAGCAAGGGCAGATTTCTTCGCGTAAACAAAAAAGTAACGGGAGTTAAAATGTGTTGAGAAGTGAGTGCATCTAAATACTTAAAAAATATTTTCTGATCGATTTCCTGACATCTTCATATTTCATTCCATCATGCAAGAATGAAATATTTCTTACAACTTTAGTTTCAAATACCACGAGTACCAAAGAAGGTGGACTAGATGAAAAAAATATGGTCTTATAACGTAAGTCTTGACGACCATTTTCCATAAAAAAACGTTTAAAATACTTTGGTAGAGGCTGAGAAATAATTTTTTTAAAATGGCCACTTTTGGCCATTTTTCGACTTTTAATCGCCTGTGATTCAAAAATTGTGCATTTCGGAAAATAATGTCAAGTGACATAAAGTGTTTATTTTGGCCCATTTAACCAAAGGAATGTGTTTGGAACACGATTTATTCTCTATTTCTTATTTTGCAATTTTTTTGTTAATAACCAATTTCCTGCTATTGGAATCAAAAAGTTTGATAAGTTGTTTTGTTGACAATACAATAACAAATCGATTCCAAAAGGTTTCAACCTGTCGAAACTTCGAGGTCACTTAGGTTGGCTTTTCCGAGAGTTTTTTGAGGGTATACCGCTACCCTAAGAGGTCAGAAAAGCTTGGCCTATTTAGGTCCAAAACTTTATAATTATTTAGACTCAGACTTGAGATTAATAGAATCAATACACCAATTTAAAAAGAAATTGAGGTAGTATATTAATGGCACTAAGAAAATACATACATGCCTTGTTTGACAACTAGGTACGACTAAGCAAGTTATCCAGAAATGCCCTATCCTTATTGATTTTCAGTTGATTTATTTACTTAATTTTAGAAAAATATAAATATTTACTGCTAACAATTTCTTTTGTATTGTCTAACATAATAATTATGTCTTTTGTATGTCTATAATTTAAATTATTACTGTATGATCTTAAGGTATATGTAGTATTTTTTTTCACGATCAAACATGAAAACGTTTATGTGAGTCTATCATGTTTATTGCCATTATTTTTGGTGGTAAATGAAGTATGTGCCGTAAAAATAAATTAAGAGTATAGTAGGATAAATACGGAGTAAACTGCCATAGCGGAGATTTAGATCGGTCTAGAAAGCTGTTAACTGTTTATAATGTGACATTAAATTACCACACGTGTCGAAAATGAAGGGATAAAGACGAAAATTGAAATTACAAAATTTTCGACGTTTCTGTTTTCTTTTCTTGCTTAGCTGAACTCTTTGAATTAATATATGTTGTAACGTAAGTCGGAACGTTTTATACGAAAAGTTTTAACCTCATTGAACATTTTATATGAAAAGTTTCAACCTCATTTCAATAGAAAAAGGGGGTAAAAAATATAATTTAAAATGAATTGAGCGGATTTTTTTTAGTGTAACTTTCATGTTAAGATTTCTATACAACATGTATGTTTTGAGATCTGTGGAATGGAAGATAATTATATAATATACTCCACACCTATGTATCTCAAAATATATTTTTCTTCTATTACTATTGTAGTACATATTTAAGTCTGCTAAGCATGCATTTATTATGCTCTTCGCAAATACAAGACGAAGAGTATATTGCATTCCATCAGCATATTTCTAAAACCGGTAATATTGCTTGTAGAGAAAATATTTTCATACCTCTGTGTTGGTGATCGAATTCTGAACAACTTTCAAAATGTCTGTCGGTCCGTCCGTCCGTCCGTCCGTCCGCCCGTCCATCACGTTTCTTGTAACACGATAACTTAAGAACGAAAAGTCCGATTGTATTGAAATTTGGACAATAAGATAGTGTTAGTCAGAGGAAGAATCCTATTTTTGAACAAAATCGATCAATAAATAAAAAAGTGATTAATTTTTGAAATAAAGAAAATGTTTGTTTTGTAATTAAACAAGAAATGTTTGAAACTATGTTTGAAACAATTTACAAAAAAGACTGCGAAGAGTATCCTATAGAATGTGCAACAGTTATATAACAAGTGTAGTCAATCGGCGAAGAGTCTCATGGTTAGCTTGTTGGTCAATATAGCTACATGTCAATTTTATCAAGGAAGGAAGGATAGTATTTATTTAAAAAACAGCTATGCATTTCCGCAGGTGGGATAACAATCTGAAGAAATCTTTTATTTTCAAATTTTTCGACAAAATCTTCCATTAATAGAATCCTGTATATTCTGATAAATATCATTTCCGCCAAAGCCATCGATAAAAAGTCAACAATTTGGCTAATTTTGATACTTCTATTGTTTAACAAAATGTCTCTTAATAAAAAATCCAATTATTCTGAAAATAAAATATTCACTAAGACCATCATTGTCTAATGTGTAAGATGACAGAAAAAAACAATAATCTGGAAAATCATTCTTGTGTTCACTTTTGCTACAAAAGTATCTTTTAATAAGAACAGTTCCTTTTCTCTAAATCACATCTTTGATCAAAGTATCGATATTTAAGATAAATGGTAGGTAGCAGGCAATAATTTGGAAATTACTTGTCAATCAAGTAACTTTTATTTTAATTTTCTCTAGCAAAAGTAGCCTGAAATTATAAATTAAACCAAAATTTAGAACGTGCACCAAGAATTTAAGCAATTAGATTATTATATAGTAATATTTGTATTCATTTGTTTGCTATCATTGCATTCTATTTGACAACAATGAAAGTAAGTATACGTCACAGCTATAGACTTCTTATAGAGATACCTAAAACAAAAGTCTAGGATGACGACCCTCATGACTAAAATGGGTTTAAAGAAAAAAATAGGATAGCCATTCAAGATATGAATATTGAATTATTCATGGGCACATTCGAATCATTCAAAAGAAGAATTAAAAAGCTTATGATCATTTGGAAAAGGGAAGTTATGGCTCATATTCGACAATGAAGTTATTCTTATTGATTTTTAAAGCTGCAGTTTGCAAGTTTTTAGATGACCTTGTGCACTTTGACTCATTCGTTTATTTTTATTTCCACATCCACGTAATGGAAGTATAGTAACCGTAAATAAAAATTCAAAAGTATTTTATGTTATAATAGGTTAGAATGTTATGAAACGTTGAGATTTTAAATGTCAGTTGGACTGCCTGTTTGCCTGTCAGTAATTTCTTTTGTGCGCACGTTTTCTCTGGAACGGTTTAAGATATCGTCTTGAAATTTGGTACATTTATGTATTATAACGAGAACTGAATCTTGATTATATTTACTCTAATGAAAGGTTGGGGGTAAATAGGGGTAAATTACTCACAAATGCGATTATGTTATCATTGGTTACACATAATACATAAATGGTGACGCGCCCATTTCCTTTCAGTTTTTCCAGAATTCTCTCTTCAATCAATTGAACAGTGCTCCCTTTATCATCATTTTCTAATCTTTTCTGTCACTTTCAAGCTTTAAAAGAGACTTAATAATGGGTATGGTATGCCACATAAATAGGGTGAATTTAACTCCACAGGGTGCCATTTGGCATAGTTGGTCCTTATGGCAAGGAGACTCATATTTGATTAGAATGCGTCAACATTTTGCCTTAGGAAACAAGATGATGGCAAATCTTTAATATCACAAATTTCAAACTACAGTCATATTAACTCTTTGCGGAAAATGTAGAGAAAAATGCATAAAATGCTGGCAATTATTGGATGGTATTGTTATTGCGAGATACTCCCTAATGTTTTATTTTCAGCGACCCAGTGGAGGAACCTTGATTAAACGTCAGAAAATGTCCTAATGTTCATATTTTAGCATTAAATCATCTTTGTTTCCTTCCATTTCACTTTTATTTGCGTACTCCAAGCACTATTATTTTATAAAATGGAATATTGATAAAAATCTTATTAACTAACGTCTAACGGGCAACGAATACTCCAAATCAGAAAATAACAAACAGTCGTATTTTTTTATTATTTCATATTTTCAGCATTTTAACATAATGTATGACCGTCATATTAGTCCCTAAAGAAAAATAAACCATATTTTCGTGCCGAGGAGATGAAAATAAAAAATCATTACATCTCATACAGAACTGGAAAACATTAAATTTATTTTTAAACGGTCGCCATCTTGGTTCCTAAATGTTGAAGCATCTAAATCGAAAAAAAAAAAATATATATATATATATATATATATATATATATATATATATATATATATATATATATATATATATATATATATATATATATATTTGTTGTAAGGGGTAACCGTTCCAATTGACATCCCGTGGAATTGAGATGCAAATCCTATCGCACCCACTATATAAGGTTAAGTTGTAAAAGTAGCCCATTGCTAAACTTCGCCTTAATAAAGACGTTTTATTATTATTAACATTGTTATTATATGGCTATAGCAACAATGTCACTTCGCGCTTTCGTAACCGCCCTGATTTGTTCACTACCATTTTCAGTGCTCATCACACTATAAGCTCTTGTATTTATAGGTGACGTATAGTTTTTCATTTGGTTTAAACTCAGTTACGTAGTCTTCTGATTTACCAAACAATTTTTTGGCATCTATACAGGGTGTTCCAGAATTGAGTGCCCGGACGGGAACCTGTGATTCCTGAGTTCATATTAGGCCCATATAACCCAACTTACCTTAGTCCAAAAATGCATCCCTCAGGAAGTGGTCTCTTAAAGTGAGACAAAAAATTTTCTTTTACAATATTTTCCGTTATATTGAAGATGATATTTTCAAATTTTGATGGGAGCTAGACCTCTACAAGTACTCTATGTAAACTTGATAACAACCAAATATCTCTTGTTTCGCAATCTTTATTCACAATAATTGGTATTTGACTGGCTATAATTTTTTAATCAACCTGTAAAATTACCGAATACTTTTATAGAGCATTGAAAGGGCTGCAAAAAACGTTGTCTTAAAAATTTTTGTAATATCAACCAAAATACAAGAAATTATCGTTTTTTCATATTTACATTTAACATTTATTTACAATTCTAGAACAAAATGTTGTAATAACTGAAAATATTTTATTTAAAGGATTTTATATTAATAACAAATGCTCCACATGATGTACAACTGTTTCAATACGCAAAACAATACTTCTAAAATTTTGTGTAATATCAACCAGAAATCAAGAATTATCGTTTTTTTTTTCTGTAGGTCATAGGTACTTGTGAAACAGGAAACCAATCGCGTTTGAGAATCGAAAGGGTATAGTTATCAAGCTTACATAGAATACTTACATAGAGAGATACAGCTCTCATCAAAATTTGAAAGTTGTATCTTGGATATAACAGAAATTATTGCAATAACTTTTTTATTACCTCACTTTAAGAAGATGCAGTTCCTCAGGGATGCATTTTTGTACTAAGTTAAGTTGAATTATGTGGGTTCAATATGAAGTCAGGTATCACAGGTTCCCTTCCGGGAACTCAATTCTGGGACACCCTGTGTATTCATTGTATATCAGTAACTTATGAATAGAGAAGAATTAAATACTTATATTTATTATTTAACCCTTCTTCGATTAACTCCATAAATGTCAAATGGTTATAAAAAGGGCATTCTTAATGTCAAGAGGTTTGAGCAATTCGGTGATTGAACAGTAGCTATTTTGATGACTTCGCAGGAGAAGAATTTACCAGCTAGCAAATGTCCATCAAAGTAAAACATATTTGCTATCTTACTAACTAGTCCTAAAAAATAGAATGTATACTTCATCCATTAAAGTAGATTATACCACAGAGAGTAAAGTTTGATTTTCAGTGAAGTTTCATTAGATCAACTATACAGAATTTCTTTAATGCGTATGAACCACGTTTAGGTAACATCTGAAGTATTTGTTTATTTTTGTTGTTGTGCATCTCACTTGTGTCGTAATAAATGTTTAATGTCTACATGCTCTTATTATTTGCACCTGTGCACCTGATATCTGCCTAGATTTTGAGATTTCATAGTAAAGTGTAAATTTTGACATTATCGATATATATTTAGAACTCCATCGCATGATTGCTACTAACTTAATATTGTTCCTGGCTGGCAAAATTATTTACTACATTTCAGGTGGCGCCCTGTGAATGTCCTCACTCTTAAAATCCACGGTCCTATGTTTTCCAATAAAAAAAACTAGCTGCCGTTCGCACAGGTAAAGCCTTTTTTAATATTTAGGTATTAAAACGATTACGGCGTCAGTACGCGATCTCGCGTGTTATTCTATCACGAATAGCCTTTGTAATGACTTATCCGGGTAGCAATGCTTTAGGCTGAATTTGCAAATAAATACTAGAAATACTATACTTATAAAACTTGAGACGTTCGCTTCTAGAATATACGATAAAATGAAGTTTCTGGACTCTTATTAGCGTGCTTTACTTATTTCCCCATGGCCCTCTCCTTCAACAGAATCATCTCAATCAGATGTCATTAGGGCCGTCGAGAGAAAATCGAGGCCCAGGGGGTAGTAACATACGACTCCCACCAATCTTCAATATAAATTTCGAAGAGCGGGGGGTGGCATTCATAATAATAAACTATTTATCTCTATAAAAATTCCGAAGAGCGTGGGGAGTATTCCTTAGGATTCTATATTTATCTCGATCGAAATTCACGAATATCACCTTCCGCTTGAAAAGCGGAAGGTGATATTCCTTACAATGAAATATTTATCGCAGGTGACATTTTGAAGAAGTGGCGGGCAATATTCCTTAAAATTGAATTTTTATCTCGGTAGAAATTTTGTAGAGCAGGGGGCGGGGGTTTACTTTGCATAACAATTTCATATTTATCTCATTATAAACAATACAAGACATTCGGAACTCATTATTTCCATCACACTAATCATTTAAAAGTATTCCTCTCTCATTTTACCTAATGCAAGTCCAAATATCCATCTTTGGGTAAAACGCGTTCCCCCTCAAGAACCACCGGGCCCGGGGGAAACACCCCGAACCCTCCCTCTCGGCGGTCCTAGTTGTCATTACAATATATACGTATACGAAATTTCAAGTGAATATCTCAATTATATTTTATCAACCCCTTTAAAATGGAGTAGAGGTGGTGGGGGGGATGAAAAATATTATAAAGAAATCTGAGGCCTTGGCTTCAAGTATATACACCAAATCCCAAGTTTTTGTACCTATACTAGCTTGCTTTACTTATTTTCTCCTATTTGCCCCTACGTACCCCCCATCCCTTCAATGTAATCATCGTAAAATGTAATATAGTTTCAGATGTCGTTATAATACATACGTATATCAAATTTCAAGTGAATATTTAATTTTATTTTGTCAACCCCTTTAATACTGGGTGGGGCGGTAGGGAAAGGGGTGTAAAATATTATAAAAAAATCTCAGGCCTTGGTTTCTAATATATACCAAATCTCAAATATATGTACCCTAATCAGCTTACTTTACTTATTTTTCCTTATTTGCCCCTATTCATCCCCAACCATTCACCGGAATTCGCGTAAAATATAATCTAGTTCCTCTCGTCATAATACACATGTGTAGCAAATTTCAAGTCAATATCTTAAGCAGCCCCTGAGGAAATGTGCGCTCAAAAAAAGTAACAGACCCATAAACAGAATTTTTTTTCGCCCAAATTTAAGATCTCGACGTCTTATGATATTCTAAAGCTCATTAAAAAAAAATTGAAACTTTTCTTACGATTACTGTACCTCAACTCCATTACGTGGATGTGGAAGTAAATAAGTTTGTTTTATATCTATTGCCTATACCCGCCAACTTTTACCATCAGCAGTAAAAAAGTAAAGCATGGGTACATCAAGAGTGTATGTAATGTACATTCCTACTTTTAATTAGCGCTCCATGCTTTATTTTTAGTCGGGTTAGGGATATGATCTTAATAAAGTACCCTTTCCAAATCTTTAACATTATAAATATGTTTGTGATTTTTTTAGATTGACTACACAATTTTGTGAAGTGTATATTTCTCCTATTATGTTTATCAATCTTTTTGATTTAATGCCACTTTTTGTTCTTTTCCATATTCTATGCAACACATTCCTTTATTTCCTCCTTTTTAAGAGTACATAATTGATATAAGAAATATGGTACTACTTATTAGTGGCAATATACACTGTGAGTTTATGTATTTTTGGGGCTGGTATTAAGTAAATACAACACAACAATTTCGATCATAGTTAAATGGGTCATATTTATCCTACATCAGGATAACCAAGTTATAAAGAGAAACTAGAGGCTATTAGCTCAGTTGTTGTCAGAGACAGATATTGATAAAATCCGGCCACTAAATGTGATATTCCTGAATTTTTCAGAAGTATTTTTGTTGGTGTATAGTACGATAAAAAAAGTTTCCAGATGTAAAGTGCCGACATCCCTTAAACACATCGAAAATATTGGCCGAAATTCGGTTTTTGGACAATAACTCGAAAAATAAAAAAATGTCTAAAAACTAATAGCACAAGGCGATAGAGGGGAAAATTTCACATCTAAAACGTATATTAAGTTTTTTTCTGCGATCAAAAATGTAGGCTCCAGGTTTTTTTTTGTTTAACGCACGAGAAGAGAACGTCGCGACGTGAGCGGTCTCGGACGCGCCACACTAATTCGTTGTAACTTTTGAACTAGTTGATGACATTGAGCTCAACAAAGCTTAAATGCAACAAGAAACATGTGGCTATTGAGTTATCATATTTTCAAATATAAAATGAATGTATCTAGGAATAGACATATATGAAGTCGGAACATAAAGAGATTTCCGATGAAATCGGTAAAAGCTCTACCATTTGAAATTTGAAATGGAAGTCTCCGCTTAACAGGATGGGGTACCGCGGATTATAGATTTAAAATTTAAATAATTTCGTCGGAGATGCCATAACATCAAATATTTACATTTACTACTAAACAATAGGGTGGGCCCTTAGCTATAGGTGTGGATTCTTTTTTAAATGTGGTCTTCTCACCACTCATTCTGTTCTAATAATAACCTTAAAAATACTGTGAGGACAAATATTCTCTTCTTTTTAGCGTAGTTTCAATTGTGTATTATTTCATTAAATATTTCTGTTATGTTTAAACTATAAGTAATACTACTGCAGGTTTTCGCAATAACTTAATCTTTCCTGAATTCTAAAATTCCTACAATTAGTGAATATTTTGGTGGATATCTGTTTCCTATTTGTGTCCTGAAAAGAAAGAAATAAGTAAACAACAACTTCTCTTGCCTGTTCCTTCCATACATAACTTTTCTAATTGCATCTATCTACATAGTTGTTCTCTTCTTTTTTTATTCATTTTACTAATATTAACTTTATTGTCCATGAAAACTAACTAACTAGCCTACCGTGCATATGTTTGCTACAGAAATATGGAGGCATGATAAAATATACAAGTGAATAAGGCCATGATTTAACTAACAAGACATCAAATGACCAACATCGTCATCAGTTTTAATTTAGTCAAAATGAGCCTATATTTCATAAGAGCATGACAAAGCCTGGGATCCTCTGCGGCAGCGTACCTACAATAATTTCAACCGTTGATAATACTTCATAGAAACTGCGTAGCAAAGACCCATAATAATATTACAAGGAAGGATGATGAAAGCGGTTATTAACGAAGGCAACAAGCTGGCTTGAGTAACTCGTTTCATAAATATATCAGAAAATTATTTAATTCGGCTTTAAAAGGAGGATAATTACAAAGCAACAATATGTAATTTAGTCATTCTGAATTAAGCAATATTAGTGTTTGAGATTGTAAAGAAAATAACGATGAAGATTTAGAACAATTTTGTAAAATTAGAGTAATTTTTCTATTAAAGCAAATAAAATGTTAATATTGTAAACTGTGTTTTCGTTCTTTGAAGGTATTTCTTTACTATAATTATACTACAGGAATAACTTTATTTTGATTTGTAACACATAAAATCTAGCAAAGAGGATAAATGCAGAATGCAATTAGCTTAATAATAATAAAAAAAATTGTTAGTGGTGTATGACCAAGCAGACAAAAGAACCTTCCTTTGAGGACATTTTGAAAAATGGCCTAGGTCAATAATTAGGACAGTTGCCTAAGAAAAGTTTGAGAACCTCTACCTTTTGTGGGTTAATAGACGAATAGTGGTAAAAGACCATAGGTGAGTTTACGTTAATTGCCTCAAAAGTTGCGCTTAAGCGCTCATGAAAAAGCGCAACGTTTTTTGTGCTCGGGGAATATAATTAATTCAGCCAGCGCGGCGTGCAAGTATAATATGGCTCGGCGACAAGAACAAAAGTCTATCATTTTTACTCGTTTTCGATAACTAAATAATAAACTTCTACTATCTGACTGCAGTATTCAAAATAGTTCTAATAACATTTACCTTGTGTTCTTTACATTTCCATTTCTGCAATGGCCATTAAAAAAAGGGAGATTCAGGTTGCGGGAAAATCTTCAACTTAGTTTAGTTCCACAGCCTTTAATAGCCTAGTTAATATTATAGGTTTTATCTGACCAGAAGTTCTCAACATATCCTATTATTAAACTTTCCTTTTATTCTTTATTTTCTCCAAAACAATGGGTTTTACCGCCACATATTATATAAGATTTTTGCTAGTCTCGGTGCTCCCTACCATCACTTTCTTAATTGACTGATTGATTGGTTAGTCAGCGTATGGTAGGCATTGTTGCTACTTTCGGATATCCAATCTGGATATTTCTATATACCCCCGGACTGGCTGCATACGCCGAATTGGACATGCGACAGGCTTGTTGCTAGCAACGAGAGTCACATGTCGCATGGGCAGGAATATAGGATGGGCAGTGTAGGTGATTGTGAGATGCCTCTTCCGTCTGTGATCATCTTCTCGCCTATTCCATTTCTGAGTTTTCTGTTTCTTCTGTTTCTGAATCTGGAAGTATGTATATCCTTGATATTTCATTATTGTATTCCGTCCTTTGCTTGGCCGTTCTTTCCTAATGTGTATAATTCTTTAATTGTTTATTCATAATCCTCTCGATTGTTGTTAGCCATGTGTAGCATGGCCTCCCTATTTTCATTTTGTTACTGTTCAGTCTTAACGCTTTCTTTAATAGGTGTGTCGTGTTGGACGTGTTCGAAATATTTTATCGCGTATGATTCTATACTTTGAATTATTGTTTTCCCCCTAGTAATGCTGACGTTTCATGTCGTTTTCGTGGTATTCTTGTTTTTGCAAGCAATTGGACAATGTCCCTTTCGGCCCTTCTTAGATTTCTCTTGTCTCGTTGCTGGGTTTTTGACTCCGTATATCATCGTAGGCATTATGACGATATATTTTTAGTTAGTTAGTTTTATTTTCCTCAATGAAAGGTAGTATAGCTCTTGTGACTCGTTTTGATTCTTTACTTTGCTCTTTCCCTCCTTTTTAGTTGATTCGTTATATATGTCGGATGCCACGGGGGCACGTTTAGTATTAGACCGCTTGGTCATGTTAACAAGTACGACACTGATATTTTACTTAATACAAAATTTAATAACCAAGTCTAATTGTCCACACGAATAATATAAGTAAGCAAAACAGTCTCAACACCATCGGATAAATCTAGTAAAACAAAGGAACTAACGATCCACTATCAGCTAGCCCACGATAATCAAACCTTAACTCTTGCACAGGTAATCATAGAATGCCGTTCTGTTCCCGGGCTCGCTGATTTCGTTTCGTTCACTCAAGATCCACTAAGTGTATTCCTATGTCCATATAAGGAACTACATCGAATCTTAAACTGTTATTGGTTAGGGTAGATAAATCAACCTCAATGTTTATATTAACAAAAATAATATACAGTCACAAGTACTAGTGTTGAGTTCCTAAGAATCATAGGTGTACAGAAATTATTTCCGGTGGCCCCGACATATATGTTCCTAGGTATTTCATTCTGTTCGTGGTTCTCAGATGTAGTCTCCTATTTCGTATTCTTTCCCACTGGCTGGACCCGTTTTAGTCAATGGGTCTTCGGCCATTATTAAGTTTATTTCATTCCAGAGGATTTCAGATGTGGTGTCACGTTTCCTAGAAATTTGACGATGCCTTGCTCTTCCTCGGTGATGATGAGCATATCGTCAGCGTATGCAAGCACGATTGGAAGCCTTACCTTTTCAGCGTTTTCATTGAATTTCTGATTATCCTTTATTGTGCTATCACTTAATCCAGAACTGTGGTGAATAGTCAGGGGGGTAGCGGACATCCTTGTTTGACTACTGTGTTCGTCGTTTTTAATTCCGTCTACTGTTCAGACCATTGTAGTGCGACGTTTTCGTGTAGGCATGCCTTTATTGTCCTATTTATTAGGTAGTGCGGCACTCCCCTGTTGCTTAAAGTAAAACTACATGTTTGTTCTTTCCCTCCACTTTTCTTCCAGGAGCCGTCTGGTACTGTATTCCCTACTATTACTTAATTAATGACATGAAACTAATTACACCCTGTATACATACATCAAATTATCAGTGAAGTTCTCGTCTTAGTCATACAAGATAAAGATTCCTTCAAAAACTTCAAAGAAAAATTACAATGAATACTCTTTAGCCAAGAATATTTATTTGCAAAAAGAAGTCCTACTCGGTAATTCTTTTCCAGCAAAATAGAAAATATCCTTCGGTCGATGGACTTTTATATATTTATATATTTTTTAACCACTAAAAGACTTGTATTATTATTATTAAAAAATGCCAATCAAGATAATTTCATTAGCCACTAGTTTTTTTCAAATTTTAGTACAAATTAAGAGTCAAGGAGATATTTACTAGAATACGCACCTCTATTTTTTCCACCCCCTACGTGCCGCAGATAGATGATAATTTTTATTCCTGAAGTATACGCTGTTACCTATACGACAGCAAAGTATTAGCCATTCTATTTTTTAACTTTATTTCCTGTGCAATAAGGGGTATTTTGTAATCTGGGAAGAACAAAATGTCTTATCTGCCTATCTAATTTCTCTTAGAATATAGGCAGCATCATCTGCATCATCTTTTGGAACGATGATACCATCCTTCAAAAGATATGTAAGATAATAAAATAGTAATATGATAAATTCCAGCCATCTTGGAGAATATAATTTTTGTGATTATATCTTTAAGTAACGTTGTATTTTGTCTTTATGCTATATACTAGTACTAATTATTTTTTATTATTTGCACAGGTAGAATAATTTTGTCCGTTACGAATATACTTAGCTGTATATAATATGGTTAAATAAACATCTAACCATCTTTGTTGTGTAGTTAGATAGGAGGTATTTTCAGATTGTAGCGATATACTGAATGTCGTTTCCTACTTCATATTTACACAACGAATAATAAAATTATTAAACACAGCACAGACAAACAACATTTTTAAAATTTCGCAAGCAAGTTCTCGTTTTCTTGTCTCGTATCCTTTATTGCCACGGCCGAGTACATTGGCATATTGCGAGGGCTGTCCTTACATAATAACATATCGAGATCTAGAAAGCTGGGGCTGAACTCTGCGAACACCTTGTTAGAATGACAGGTGCATATGCAGCTCATGTAGATATGGATTCTTACACTGCACCTTCGATTTTTCCATTTTTCTGTAAGATCTGCAGTCTCAACTGAGTTTCGGCACTGGGTAAAAAGCAACTTGGATTTTAGCAATTTTAAACATTTTCTCCAAAAAATATTTATATTAGTTAAGGGTATTCAAATTTAATTCTGACGAATTATTTTAACGAAAAATAGTTCAGTCAAGAATTGCAATTTATTAGAGGTATTTTGTGAATTAGAGGTCTAGGTGCAGATGCAGGTGTTTGTAAGTAAGAATAAAAAATCACAGGCATAACATTCATAAAAACATATAAACTGCACACAAGAACTATATTACTATTTTAATATAATATAAATCCACATGTAAGAAGAACGGAAACATTTATGACAAAAAGTCAACATACCTTTCTGTGGAAATATTAGCTCATGTTAAATATCCCTTAACAGATATGTTTCAAATGATTAATCTAGAAATTATTTAAAAAATAGCAATAAAAGGAGTGTGTTAATTTTTCAAAAGGTAGCGCGAGACCTCTAATCGTAATTTAATTACAAATAAATCAAACCACCTATGAAACAAACGTATCCGGCTAATGTTGTTTCTTAGCTATATAATTACATTTGATTACTGAAGATATTAATTTTGACCTTGGAATTTGTGCTCCATCGGGAATCGACCCGCCCCTGCTGGTCCTCCCCCGGCTCGTTATGTTATTACTCTGGGAAAAATGCAACGTGTTACAAGCATATGTAATTGCATTTCACTACAGCCACACTTGGTGATGTAGTCTACAGTCTAGACGGGCAAATATTGGCCGTCATTGAGGAGTGAATGCACCTGCACAGAGACGGGAATATGGGGTGGCCCGAAGACAATAAATGCTCATAAATCATTTTAAGTAACGTTTCATAAGCGTTGATTTTGAGAGTTTTATTCGCTAAATATTGATGTAAAATAACAAACAATTTGTACGGCTGTTTTTCCATTTACGCCTGAGACACTTTCTTATTTGAGTCCATGATTATCGATATTATGGAATAGAATAATGCTATGCTATACCGGGTGGTCCAGCTTGTAATTTTTGAACAAATGAATAGATTATTTTCATATTTAGTGTAGTAGTATAAGGTAAAATTACCAATTATTTTCTTACATGCACGAGCCCAACAGAATTGATGTTCCATTTCCAGGACCGGGGACTTACAAACAAATAAATGATAAACATAAAACCGCTGCCTAAGGAACCACTACTTCCACATCCAGATTTTTCATCCAAGTCACTTTAAAGGAAACATCTTGACTAGATCTGCACTCTAGTATGTGGAAATTATTGATCATAGAATTTTAATACTATTTGGGGAAGATGTCATAGAAAAATTTGAGGCATTGGTGTCTACCATATACGTTAAAAATGAAGTTTCTATTTTATACTACTTATTTTCTCTATTCACAACCTCCTGGTAACCTCCCACCACTTCAATGGAATCATCTCAATTAGATGTGGTACTAACTTTCAAATGAATGTCTCAATTTTATGTTAACAATCCCATTAATAATGAACAGAAGATGTTGGGATTTGAAAAATATTTGAAAGAAATTTAAGGCCTTGGTATCTAGTACATACACCAAATCACAAATTTCTGTACTCTTACCAGCTTGCTTTACTTATTTTACCCCATTAACCTCTATTTAACCCCCAACCTTTCAACGGAATCATCTCAAAACATAATCCAGTTCCAGATGCCGTTATAATATATACGTGTACCGAATATCAAATGAGTATCTCAATTTTATTTTATCAACCCCTTTAATAATGGACTATGGGTAGACGGGGGTTGAAAAATATTATAAAAAAATCTGAAGCCTTGGCTTGTACTACATACATCAAATTTCAAGTTTCTGTACTCTTACCAGCTTGCTTTACATATTTCCCCATATATACCCCTATTTACCCCCCAACCCTTCACCGGATATCTTCAAGAAATAATCCAGTTCCAGATCTCGTTATAATATATAAGTGTACAAATTTTCAAGTCAATATCTTAAGCCGTTCCGGAAAAAGCGTGCGGACAAAAAAAAGTTACAGACAGACCGACAGACAAGATGGACAAAATTTTTTTTCGCTCAAATTTAAAATCTCGACGTTTCATGGCATTTTAAACCTATTTCAAGAAAAAAAAATTGAATTTGTTTTTGCGAAGTAATTGGGTACTAATTTCAGATGACCCATTAACATCCTCATCATTGTAAAGCAACTTTGAAATAAATCAAAATATGTTCTTATTACTACCCACACAGCACATGACATCCCTAGGATATCCTCATTTGGTCCAGTATATCCCAATCGAGGATAACATTCCTCAGGATATCCTTAGGATATCCCAATAAAATATATACAACCTGAGAATATCCCAGCTGGATATCCTAGACAAATCCTGGCAGGATATCCTAGTAATATCCTGCAAAGATGTTAAAAGCCTAACAAAATATCCACTGCGGGAATATCCTGGGCAAGTCCTAGAGTCGTCCTGTTATAGGTATTATTATTATTTAGGAGATTTCAACAACAAAAATAATGAAAAGTATATATAATAATTTGAGGATATTTATTTACAGTGTCTTTTATTGGTTTGTAAAATTTGGTTCTAAAAACTTACTTGTTTGTTCTATTTGATAATCCCCTCCGGTACAAATAATTCATCTGTATGTATATCTTATTTCAATAGCAGTTATTTATTATCGGTTTTTAATAAATTTACTGTGTTTTGAATTAGCCGCCTTTTTATGACAAGTCGAAAGTTCTAAGAAATCTGCCGGGCGTCGATGTCTTTTCCACGTTCATTTTAAAGTTCATTCGACAAATAAAATTAGGTCAAATATTTCATAATACTGCTATGTTATATCTTTGTATTTATATATTATCTAAAAGGGGAAATGTGTTTGGTTATTGTCAGATACGTAATCCTTTATATTTGTCTGAGTGAATAGAAATTTTTTTAAATCATTAAAACTTTTCAGCACGCTATGATTTTTTTAAAGTTGTACATATCATCCCTTTATAACTTCAAACCACTATAAACTCTGTTGATTTTAATAATACCAAAAAAAGGCAAGAGATCATTTTTACAATTTTTATTCGAAACTTTTTTTACGAGCTTTTACGCATTTGAGTAATTTTGAAAAAACACTTATATTTTTTTTCACCCTGTCTCGGGGTAGAAAAGAAATTTCTATTAATCGTGTTCAAATACTCCAAAGTAACTTATTTAAAAAATTCAAGTATTTACCTCAAAATTTTTATTTGTCGACCTATTTCATTGGACTATTATATACTTCTATTAGTTTGGTAGATTTACTTTTAAAGCGATATAAACCAATTGATAGATACAAATATGTGTATTGAGTTGTGTATATATGTATCACATTTTTATTAGTCATTTTACCTCTGCCATTATATAAACTTGTATTCCTTTGTCTTTGCTTATTGGCTCAGTTTAAAAGTAATGATCTACTATATTATAAAATAATATGTCGTTAGAAATATCCAATAAACCCTAAAAGAATTGGCGATGTCCTTTATAAAGTCCAATCAATGTCCTCAGGTTGTTCATAGTAAAGCCCAGGTATAACCCATATAAGAGCTGATGATGTCCTGTACACACCCGTACTGATGTCCTAAGGATATCATCAGCAAAGCCCGAACTGTCCCATTTGGATCTCCTACGGACATCCTAAGGTGATAATGGGATCTTCCCAGGATATCCCATATGTCCTGAAAAGTTGTCCCCAGTATGTTCTGAGGATGTCCTTGTACTGTATGGGTAGTTATGTTGGCTTCAACATTTTTTAATATAATTGTTATACTCTTCTTTAATTAATTGTTTAGATCTTCACCTGAGGGGGGAAAATCTTTCATAATCTAACACATTGCTGATTTTTTTTCCATTTTTTGTGGATCTTATTCTCCTTAATAGATTTAATGGTCATAACTCTGAAATAAGTAGGAAATCTAGTGCTTTTTGGTTCATGTACTGGTACGAACATATTTATTGTATAATAACAAATACAATCTATAAAATTATTAGAGATAAGTTAGAGAGTATTTTAGTAGTTCCTTTATGAGAATCACAATCATTGTACCTGCTGTTTACGAGAATGTTGAATTATTGGTGCTATTATTATTATTATTATTAAGACCAATGCCGTTAAAAGCATATTACGTGCTGACGCTCAGTAGTGTAATAATGGCATTAATTGCAACTGGTAAAAACTGCATCTCGATGATTAATTCACTAAACGTTCTTTACTTACTATAGAACATACAATAATGTGAAATCGAAGTAATATTTCAGGAACGATCGTAAGAGAATAAATAATCCATTTCATCGCATTAAACTGTTTAATGTGCACTTTGAACGAAGTTTCTTTTATTCATAAAACCATTTGCAACGAAAGAAAAGATTAATAGTGCCCCGAAAGTATGCGCAACTGAAATAGAGAGAACTATTAATCCATCAAATCTATCTGACACTAAGAATGGCTACTTAGTGCTTTTATTAAGGTTAACACGACTTATAGAATTGAAAAATTTCGCGACTTGAATTTATCATAAGCAAAAAAGACGAACGTGGCTGCTGCTTCCAGTTGCATTTTTCTTTAGCAGGAATTGCAGGTTGAAAAGTGAAAACTTCCGAGCAGTTGCTTTATCAAGCCATATATTAGGGGTTGCAGGCATGCTCTAACTCGGGAGGAACAATAAAACAAGGCAGGGACATAAATTACTCACGGCGGCTTATAAATCAGGCTGCGGAGCGATGATGATACGGTGTGGGCTAGAAATGCCAAAAAATATGCGATGCGTGCCTTGATCGCCAGCGGTAAGATTAATTTAAATCAATGAACAATCTCCGTTGAAAGGATTACATATTACATAAACATATGTAGTATTTACCTGTCGACTAATTGAGTTGCAATTGTTATGACATTTTTAAAATTCAAATAATTCATAATTTTTTTATTTATTGACAGAATCTGTTCAAAGGCGATAGGGCTCTAGCTCTAGCTAGCACTAACTGACTGTCTAAATTTCAATACAATCGAAGCTTTCGTTTTTAAGTTTTAGTGCTTACAAAAAACGTAATGGACGGATAGGCGGACAGACGGACGAACACTTTGAATGCAGAATTCGATCACCAACACGCTGGTATGAGAGTTTTCTCTACGAGCAATATTACCGGTTTTAGAAATGTGCCGATTGAATGCAATATACTCTTCGTTCTGTATCTGCGAAGTGTACTTATAATAAATCAGATGCCAAGAAGAAAAAAATAGTTATAATAAAAAAGTAATCTTCAAATAACCTCAAACTGATAGTTTCAAGTGACATTATTACAAATTTAAAGACATAGTGAAATATTGGTATGGTTTATTGAAGTTTGATGAAACGTGACATTTTACAATAACATTTGATATATGGAAAGCGTCGCTATCCACCGTCACGTGAGGGCGTTTCGCTATAGTTTCCAGCTCAGTGTTCGTGACTAAACTCATTTAATCCTTTTTATCGAAACAAAACCATTTAACTTGATGCTTGCAATTATTATTAGTTGGATTATTCATTAGCCGTGCTTCATGTGAACTAGATATTCTACCGCACTTACCAAATAATACTATTATTATCGGCAACAGTTTTAACTCAACTATAAATATTTGAAAAAATACAAAAAACCGCTGCCTAAGGAATCACTACTTCCACATCCAGATTTTCCTCCAAGTGTCTTTAAAGGTAAAGTTCTTGATTATATTTGCACTTTAGAATGGGGGAATAATTGGTCATGGAATCTTAATAATATTTGGGGCAGATGTCATAACATTTTTTACTGAAACTGCAATTTAGCAAGCTTCGTTAAGACATTGAAAATGAACTTGGCTAGCTTTCAGGCTCGGCATGATATTTACAAAATCTGCAAAATGTACTAGAGCAGGAAAATCGCTCCTCTAGCTCGCTTATTTCTGGCAGTTTTTTTTTTTTAGGTATAACTAACTCGGACCTTCGCCATCATTTAGAACATAGTTTTGGCCATTCATCATGTGAATTACAACTTTTTTTAGTAGGGACGAATTTTGCAAAATCATTTTTTCCTTGCCCGCGAAATAATTTGAAAAACACGTTTTTTAAAACATACATCGCGCTACTAAATCAACGGCTCGGGATATGACCATGAAATTTTGGCTACTTATACAAGAAATTGCACCGCTTCCGATGGCAAAAATTAAGTTTTTAAAATATGTGACGTTCTTGAAAAAATTAGCCTTAAAGTCACTACTAGCAAATCTGTGCACGGAAAACTTCACCCTGCGAAGAGCTATGTTAATTATTAAGAATTTATATATGAATATATCGAATCAAATATGGACAAGACTATAAAAAAGTTTATAAAAAAAAAATCAGCAGGCTAGGACTTATGGTTTTCGAGAAATCGAATTATTAATGCGCTGCGTTTTTGTGGAGAAATAAGTGCGGCTCGTCCGATTCGGAGTGGCACGCACTGTGCGGCCCAATATAAGTAGTTATGTCAAGTAGCTGATATTATATACATATATTCAGTATTTAATTACATAGTAGGTACATACATATAATAATGTCAATAATAAAACAGTCAGTAATATGTCAGTAATATCGGCGGTTAACTTCAAATATTGTTTCATTAAATGGAAACAATATTTTGTTGTTAAGATGCCACCCGCCTCAAGGAAGTGATTAATATTAGTTCGTGTTTATTTAATATTACTATTTAATGTTTATGTTACTCAAGTAATGCTGAGTCGGAGGACTTGTGTATAAATAAGAACTATTTAGGCAAGGCATTATAAATATATCGGTTGAAGCGAGCGTACGCGTTTCATTTACATCCTGATTGTTTACAATATTTTTATACCTTTAACAATTTATATGTGTTTAGTTTTTTAATTTCACAGAATAGTTTATCAGATATCCTTATATCTAGAAGCAGTCGTTTTAACATAAGTTAAGTTTCCTAAAAACTTATAATAATAAAAATAGAGAATTAAATAACGAAATTATTTATTCGTAATATATTTAGTTTATAAGCTAGGACAACAACATTTTACGTATGTTAAATTTCACATAGAGATGAAAATTCAATGTTAGCTCTTTCAAATTAGACATTTTCGACTACCTGATAGAAAGCAAATACCTGCTAAAATTGTATATCTTCATCGGTATCTGTATCGGCCTCTTCGGGTTTCTGCAAATTATTGCAATGTTTGCACGAGCACTCTAGACAACATTTGAGCCCCTCTTTTACACAGATACATTTTGCTGTATTGCACAGTTTATCGGAACAAAATATCATTAACAATGTTCTAACTGCAATGGGTACAGGCTCAATGGTGCAGAGAACAGGTACCAAATTTCCAGCATCGTTGGTTGTCCATCCAAATTTTGTGGCATCAATTATTGGTATATTTGGTATATAACTGGACATCCAAATTTTAAGTTGGTAAACACATCTAAAGCGACAGGAATTAATACTTAAAATTCGGGTAACTACAGAAACTTACCTTAAAATATGCTGCTGAAAAGAATCGTCAGTTGGTGGCAATTCTGATGCAGATTTTTGAGATGTCATACTGAGATGGTATCTTAACTCATTTAATGTTTTAATTGATTTATTCTTATTCCTATAAAGAGCTAAAACAAATTTTGTTGCTATTTCAAATGCTTCTTTTATAGGAACAGAAGCTATTTTCTCTAAATCGCAACAGTTTTCTTTGTTTTTAACAAACACGTCAAATGCGGTTTTCTTCCAAATTTTAAAAAAAGAATTTGTAGTATCGCACCCTGTTATGGCATGTAGAGGCAGCAAGCAATTACAGATCTGACTATCAAGGTTTTCAACAATTTGTGATACTGAAATAATTCGTTTTTTATTTCCATGTCCAAGTTCTATATAAAGAGAACACTGTCTTCCTAAATATCGATTTTTAATGTATTTATTAAAATAGTGTATGAGTAGAATTAGTACATCCGTATCTACTGATTTTACTACTATACCATTCTGATTATTTACTTGGTATTCGTGCAGCATGTGTAGAATTAAACGTGTATCGGCTTCTTCGTGGTTACATTTTAAGTCGTTCAATTCAGTTACACCACTTTTATTAACCGAATAATATAAATGAGGGTTTTCAAATCCACCAGCAATAATAAGTGTCTCGTTCTGTGTCAGATCTTTCTTTGCATTTTCAAGGATATAACTGCACAAAAATTTTAATAAAGAACGTTTATTCTCTGATATTTGTAAAAAATTTCGAAATTTTATAACTTTTCTGTTTCCGGAAACCTCATATTTTTGTGACTGACTGCAGTCGCCTCTGCGATGCCGCTCCAAGGATTTTATAGAATTAGGATAGCAATAATTGTCGAAAACAATTGTAATTCTTGAGGCGCAGACGGGTTCGAGCGCGCCTATCTTAACACGCCTATTAATAATTCAATTTCTCGAAAACCATAAGTCCTAGCGTGCTGATTTTTTTTTTATAAACTTTTCTATAGTCTTGTCCATATTTGATTCGATATATTCATATATAAATTCTTAATAATTAACATAGTTCTCCGCAGGGTGAAGTTTTCCGTGCACAGATTTGCTAGTAGCGACTTTAAGGCTAATTTTTTCAAAAACGTGTCATATTTTAAAAACTTAATTTTTGCCATCGGAAGCGCTGTAATTTCTTCTATAAGTAGCCAAAATTTCATGCTCATATCCCGAGCCGTTGATTTACTAGCTCGATGTATGTTTTAAAAAACGTGTTTTTCAAATTATTTCGCGGGCAAAGAAAAAATGATTTTGCAAAATTCGTCCCTACTAAAAAAAGTTGTAATTCACATGATGAATGGCCAAAACTATGCTCTAAATGATGGCGAAGGTCCCATTTAGTTATACCTTGATAAAAAAAAAACGGCATCCTAGAGGACTGATTTTACTCCACTATACAGTGGATAGAAATAAAGAAAAGTTTTAGAAATTTACAAACTTTTATTAAGCTGCGGATAAAAAATTCAAAAAGTTGCACAACTCGGAGTAATTGTAATAGGTTTTACATTAATATTACACACAAAAATGGGTTTCGTAAAAATTCGAGAACATGAGTCTGGGTATCAAACTTGATCAAATACACAAGTACGTAAAAACGCAAGAATATGAATTTAGGTATCAAAATTGATCAAACACAGAAGTTTTACAGGAACGACGCAAGGCGTGGGTCGGCGTCGAGACGTAAAACTACAATGCGAATCTAGGTATCAAAATTTATCAAATACATAAGTTTCACTAAATCGACGCTAGACGTCGCACAGTGGAAAAAAAAGCCTTTTGGACAAAAGTCTGCCTACAAGTCAAATCTTAATCAATGTTGATCTACAATGGCTTAAAATGTAGGTTATTGGCTACACTTTCAGAGTATACTGCCTAAATTTCAAACCCCGATTTCCTAAAATCAAAAAAATTCAACAAAATATGATTACCTACTCGAAATTTTATTAACATGTTTTATAAATTACTTTCAGTTATTACCACATTTTGTTACAAAAAAAAAATGTTTCGACCCAATTAATTAAAACTTTACCTACAAATAATAATAATAATAATAATAATAATAATAATAATAATTTATTTCTCTATTAAAAGTATAGTGTTTACAAAAGGATAAACAGTACACAAGAAATACAGAACAAGTCAATATGTATATATGTATATCAGTATACGACACTACAAGAACCTACGCATAAACGAACTAACAGATTTTATACAAAAAATTCATTCACAGAATAACAGTTTCTATATATAAGATATTCTTTTAATCTTTTTTTAAAAAGATGTATATTGCCTGAGGAAGTTATGCCATTGCTTAAAAGATTATACAGTTTGCAGCCATTGTAGAAAAAAATTTTTTGGTACATACTTGTTCGATGAGAATTGGGTTGAAGAATGTCTTTATGCCTAGTATCATATTCATGGTTTAGATTATTTACAGAAAATAATTATTTGTTACTGTAGATGAAAGAACATACCTCGAAAATGTATGTACTAGCAACTGAGAGAATGCGTAATTGTTTAAAGGCATCTCTGCAAGAATCGCGGTAATTTAATTTTGCTATAATTCGAACAGCATATTTCTGCAAGACGAATACACGATGAACATGACTGCTGTTGCCCCAATTGATTATACCATATCTCATGTGGGAGGGAAAGTTCGCATAGTATAATGTTAAAAGGACATCACGACTACAGTGATTAGCTAGAAAGCGCAGACCAGAACAACTGCTTGTCAATTTTTTAGTTAAAACATCTATATGACAAGCCCATTGCAAATTATTGTCAAAGTGCACTCCGAGAATTTTCGTTGAAGCAGACAGAACAATGTCTGGATTATTGTGACTAGCAAAGCCGTTCACAAAGTCCGTTGTAGTTTTTTTAATAGAAAATGGTAAATATGTAGTTTTGCTTTTGTTTAAATAGAGACAGTTTTTTTCAGCCCATGTGATGATCCTATGATATGTTTCCTCAGTGAGGATTCTCAGGGATTCTACGTCCCGCTCAGTAAGCAATAAATTGGTATCGTCTGCGTAGGTGACAAGGTATATGCCTGGAGTATTCTTCAAAAAAAAGGCCAAGTCGTTGGCAAAAATTAAAAATAGCAGAGGTCCCAAAATTGATCCTTGAGGTACACCTTTATCGACGTTATATTTATTGCTAGAGGCATCGTTGAGTTTAACAATTTGATTCCGATTTTCCAGATAAGATGTAAAGAATTTCAGAGGAATACCTCGAATTCCGTATCTGCTTAATTTTTCGAGTAATAGTTCGTGATCCACGCAATCAAAAGCACGAGAAAAGTCTATAAACAGGCCAAGGGTAGACTGTTTATTGTCCAAGGCGTTGACGATTCGTTCATGAAAAGCACATAATGCGGTTTCAGTACTCTTAGACTTAGTAAAACCATGCTGTGTCGGCGATAAAATATTATTTTGATTTAGAAATACGGTAAGTTGTTCTTTCACGCTAAGTTCGAATAATTTTGAAAAGCTTGGTAGTAAACTAATGGCCCTATAGTTTTCGTAGTCATTGGGATCTCCCTTCTTATAGAGGGGCAGCACAATAGCCAATTTAAATTGTCTAGGAAAAATCCCAGTCTGAAATGACAAGTTTATGATGTGCGTCAATGGACTAGTAAAAGAGAATTTACATTTCTTAATTAAATTATTGGATATCTCGTCATATCCACACGCGTTAGAGCTTTTCAGGTTGTTAATTAGTGTTAGAACATCTGTTTCTGTTACTGGTGAGAGGAAAAACGACCGGTGACAAACTGGTATATTGGATCTAAGAAAATCAAAATCTTTTGATATATTATTAATTGTTTGGAAATTGGTGAAATGTTCGTTGAAATTATTTGCCGCTTCCTCATCTGAAATTAAAGATTCGTTCTGAACAATATGAATATTTTTTTGTTGTCTTTCTTTACCTTGAATTGTCGAAATGACACTCCACATAGCCTTCATTTTGTTATTGGCTTCCCTAATCTCACTGTCGTGATATTCTTTTTTTGCACTTTCTAGTTTCTTTTTATAAATATTATTTGCTTCGCGATTTAAGTCCTTATATTCAGGATGTGCTTTGGCAAGATCATTATAAAAACTAATCCGATTTTTCATTTGAAGTAGCTCATCTGATATCCATTCGTTGCCATCATATTTATGCTTGTTGAAGTATCGTCTTACCGGGAAACACTGTTCGAAATTATACAATACTATATTTAAAAAAATATCAAAGGCGGAATTTGGACATGTTTCATTAAAGACTTGCTCCCAATTCTCTTTTCCTAAATTGCTAGTGAATAATCTAATATTATCCTGACAAAGATTTCTGCGATATTTGTATGTAGTAATAAAAGAGGTTTATAAATTATTAGTATAAAAAAATGCATACTATAGATAACAAAACTCGAATCTTTTATTGACAATAATTGTGGAGATATATCGAAGACACTAATTAAATATTAGTATTCTATCTAATATCTAATATCTGTTTAAAAGATCCAGTTGAATATTTTATTGTTATTAATTATCTTGAAGATATATTGGAGAGGTTAACTAGATATTGATAATACCATCAGTCTACCTAACTTATTATTATAGATTAAAGTGCAAGCTTTATCATATTAAGCAGGGATCTGAATAATTATATTTTATATATAGTGAATATATTCTTATTTTGTGAAAATATCAAAAATCACGGATGCGATATTATTCTCGCTTTTCACTAAATGTAATTATTAACTATATCTATGAAATTGTTAATATTGACATTGTACTGATTTATAGAAAAAGATTTAAAGAATGAATCTTTAAATTTCAATTTTAAATTGTTTTGTATAAATTAAACATTGTTACAAAAATGAAATATAAAATCAAGAAAGAAAAGTTGTGTGAAATTATTTGAAATGGTGATAAACAAAAATATTTAATATTAAAAAATAAAATATGAGTCCAGGTATCAAAATGTATCAAATTCAGAAGTTTTACAAAACAACGCCAAGCGTCGGTTGGCGCGGAGGCGTAAAGATGTAAGCACATAAGTTTAGATATCAAAATGTATCAAAGACACAAGTTTTATAAAAACGACGCTAGGCGTCGGTCGGCGTAGTGATGTAAGAATGCAAGAACATAAAATTAATCATATACAAATTTTACAGAAACGACACAAGGCGTCGGTTGGCATCGAGACGTAAAGATACAAGAATATGAATCCAGGTATCGAAATTCTTCAAATACTCAAGTTTTACAAAAACGACGCTAGGCGCCGATCGGCGTCGAGATGTAAAAATGCGAGATTATGAATCCAGGTATCAAAATTTATCAAATACACTAGTTTTACAAAAATGACGCTAGACGTTGGTCGGTATCGAGACGTAAAAATGCAAGAACAGGAATTTAGATATCAAAATTAATCAAATACAGTATATACAGTATTATATACAGTACAAGTTTTAAAGAAACGACGCAAGGCAAGATACGTGTACCGAATTGCAAGTGAATATCTCAATTTTCTTTTACCAACTCTTTTAAAATGGAGTAGGGTTGATGGGGGGTTGAAAAATATTATAAAAAATCTGATGCCTTGGCTTCCAATGCGTACATCAAATTTCAAGTTTCTGTACTCTTACCAGCTTACTTTACTTATTTTTCCCTATTTACCCCTATTTAACCCTCAATTCTTCAACGGAATAATCCGAAAATATAATCTAGTTCCAGATGTCATTATAATATATACGTATACCAAATTTCAAGTGAATATCTCAATTTTATTTTATAACCCCTTTAATAATGGAGTGTGGGGTGGTGGGGTATGGAAAATATCATACAAAATTTTAAAGCCTAGTACATATATATCAAATTTCAAGTTTCTACTCTTACCAGCTTGTTTTACTTATTTCCCCCTATTTACCCCCCAACCCTTCACCGCATATATTCAAAATACAATCCAGTTCCAGATCTTGTTACAATATATATACGTGTACAAAGTTTCAAGTCAATATCTTAAACCGTTCCGGAGAAAGCGAGCGGACAAGAAAGTTACAGACCGACAGACTATTTCAAAAAAAATTTTTGAATTTTTTTTTACGATTACTATACTTCCAATCCACTACGTGAATGTGCAAGTAATAAAATACAAATTTAAAATGAATTATATTTTGTTCACATATAATTGTAATAAAACATATTCTTTATAGGATTTGGCAAATGGTAAAAAAGCAACATAAAAAAACTGTTTATAAAAATATTCATTTCCAGTCTTTCTATTCTATCGATAACTTACATTTTGATTATGCCAGCAGTTAACAAGTTCTAATACGAATTTATCTGTTCCTTATTTGATAATTCCTTTTGTAACACTAGTATCCACATAGCCCCTTACGGCCATGAAGAGTAAGTTTAAAATGAGGATAGAAAACCTACGCATTCAACAAAAAGTTAAAATCTACTTAAATATCAAAAATAAACTTCTTTGACAACCTACCCCAATCAGTTGTATTCAATGGTATGGTTATGTTATGATGAGAATCTTAAGATGTTCTCTGAAACCATCCACGCCGCGGCGGGAGGCAACGCGGCTATATTTGCCGTACTCTCCTTCGTTGATTTTATATTTTGTCTATTTTTTTTCCAAAAAGGTATTATATCTGGACCTGCGCAAAAAATGTCATTTTAATAAAAAAAAAATTAGTTCCAAAAACTTATGAAAAAATTTACTCCAATTTGAAATATGAAATTCTTAAATTTGGACCTTAAAATTGTGATCAGCGACCAAAAAAAACCTTCTAGAGCACACTTCCGCAGCATAATATTCAGATTTAATTTTCCCGAAAAAGTGGAATTTTCATGAAAGAATGGCACGAGTTCCATACTGGAAAATGGAATTCCTCAATTTGGACCTCGGGTTCGTGATGAGCCACACAAGAAACCTTCTAGAGTCCATTTTCGAAGCAAAATATTAATTTTATAAATGTTATTATGATAGCTACTTTTCGAGGCAACTTTTTCATTTTCGGAGGTAATGCAGTGGACAATGCTGATGAATGTTCCTGGGGGTCTAGGCAACACGTGAAAAAAGGAATATTTCAAATCAGTACCGTTCCACAACTTTTCCGCATTTTCCGGCTTATTTGCTCCACTAATAGTAATATAAATAATATATTCATTTACATCCTTAAAAGGTAGTAAAACAGAAACCAACTGTTGTAGTGAGAAATATTTTATAAAGTATTATTTCCCCTGGAACGTATCCTATCGTGACGTTGTTTTCTATTTTCAAATAGTCTAGAGAAATACAACCAGTACCAGAACTGCTGAAACTCTTTTTGCGTTTGTTGCTATATTTAAACTTATTCTTCATCCGACTTTTTAATGTAGAAAGGAAAGCAATTTAAATATAATCTACACTGCTGTTTTACCTATGCCAAATCTACTTGAATATTTATTCAAACGTTAGTAGAGAGGAAGAAGTCCAAGAATATTTTGGTAAAATATTCTGGCTGTAACAGTTTTCTTTCACGAATATGTTAGTATATGATTCAAATGTATTGACCCCTCATTTTTTTTCTTCATTTTAACCGCGAATATCTCAGAAATGGAGGAGCAGAAAAAATTGTATTAAATTATGAGTTTATTATGAGTCTATTCAAAATTTATTACTAAAATTTGAATAATGTACATTAGACACCTTTAAAGTTCTGCTAAGTTATATTGAAAAATGTCCTACTTTTTAAGGAAATTTTGACCATACCAGTTTTAAATCCATTATATCTTGGAAAATATGCATACTATGTAAATAATATTTTAGACACCGATAAAGCATGGCATTTTTTGTACGAGGAAATTTTTTCATAATTTTTTATTTTCAAATTTTGCAGTTATTCTCAAAAACGTGACGTCATGTTTATTCGGTTATTTATCAATGTATTTAAAAAAGTTGAATAGTTAATTATATAAAATGTAAGCATTTTCAGAAAAAATAATTGATATCTATCAAATATTAATTTAGTTGTCAAGCGTAAAGGATAATAGCATTGCAAGTTTGCAAGAATATTATCTATTACGTTTGATAACTAAATTAATATTTAATATATATATACCAATTATTTTTTCTGAAAATGCTTGCATTTTATATAATTAACTATTTTGGCAAGAAATATTAAAGTACATTGATAAATAACCAAATAAACAGACTGTGGCTAAGAAAATAAGGTTTCAGTTTGCCCAAGTGGTTTTTGTGGTGGGTGACGTGGTTAGCGTCACTGGTTTAACCTGGTTAGCACAGTAAAGATACGGAGAGCAGAAGGGCATTGAGTTCAAGGCTTGGGCGCCATGATTACTTAGTATAATCAAGGAAAGTTAAAGATAAAGACAAAGATAAACAAAAGACAAATGTTACATATATACAATAGCACTATATTACAAAAACATTATATTACAAAAAGTGAAACTATCACAGCATCAACGATACTGTATAGCTAAGAACCAAACAGAAATATAAACAAAAGAAACTTTATTACCAAATACACTATATGACAATGAGGTGTTTACGAGAACTAAAATATATTACAAAAGATACGTCTTGCAACTTTTACCTCAATACTAAAATTCATATACTACAACAAAATTAGGAACTTGAGATTCTTTACGAGAGACAAAAAAACTATATTACAACAAATATGTCTCGTAACACTATCTCAAAATTCATAAACTCTAGACAAACTCGTTACAACAAAAATGAACCACGACTTACTGTATCACTAACAAACGTGAATTACAATACTACAATAAAATATTGACCATAAGGAATCAAGATAAAAATAACTACGAAAACAACACTACGGCGAAATATTTGCGACAACGAATTCAAGATATAAGCAACTACGAATTAATATACAACAATGGGTTTGGATTTAAAATGTAATCTAACCAAAAATATAATAGATTTAGCTGGAATCTAATATTTTAAATTTAGACACTTGGCTTTTATGACCCAAAACTACAATCATGTGAAAATGATCCCTTTTACATGTAGCAATCACGAGTACTTATCTTTAATTTTGTTTTAGTGATTAAGGAAATTCCTAGATATGGTCCTGTTCTCCGATGATTATAGATTTAAAAGTTATGTTTGACATGTGGCTGCCTTAATCCCATTTTCAGGTTATGAAATCGTAGAAAGTGCTCGTACAAAATTTGTCGCCCAGACAAAATGAACAAAATCTCTTCGCCCAGAATGTTTTCGTATATTCCAATTCAAAATGTAGTATAGAAAGGTTGACTTCATGTGAGTATTATTCGCTTAGTGGAAAAACGTAGTAGGTATCGAAAATTGAATGTAGATAATCTTAAATCTTACTCAAAGCAAATAATGTAATGTTGAAATACTTCTTTGTTAAATGCATTAGACGTGAATAAGTTTGTTTATTAAGAAATTAATTCTTAATTTATCAGAAAAATTTACAAGAAAAACTTATCAGAAAAATTTATGAGAAAGACCTAAAACAATATTTTAAATGTTAGATGGTATTTGCCGATACAATAATTAAAACCTTACCTCACGTGATCATCACGAGGTTTTTCAAATTCTAATATCCCCATTACATGTCAAACAAAATTATAAATACGTCTAATTAGTTCAATGGTTCAACGAGAAAGACTTTCACCCGGCGTTGTTTAGTTGAATTATTATGCCTGGTGCGCTATCTAGTATTCGTGAGCGTTAACTGCTGACAGATGACGTATATTCATTATAGTCTAAGGAATAAGTGCACTCTATTAGTACTAGTGTTTGTTGGAATTATATTTCCGATAATTTATAATTTTTCTAATAAATATTAACAGTGTAATGAAGGATGCTCTTGAGCATTCCGCATGTTACAAGACGTTACATTTTTGAGAATAACTGCAGAATTTTAGGATAAAAAAATGTGAAAAAATTTCCTCGTACAAGAAATGCCGTGCTTTATCGGCGTCTAAAATATGATTTACATAATAGGCATATTTTCCAAGATGTAATGGATTTAAAACTGGTATGGTCAAGATTTCCTTAAAAAGGACATTTTTCAATATAACTTCAGAAGTGTTCAATATACATTATTCAAATTTCAGTGACTGATTTAGAATAAACTCATAATGAACACATCATTTGTCGTTTTAACTGAATAATGTTGATTTAATTAAGTATCCCTCCCAATCGAGTATTCTCCCTCACCCGTACCTTTATGCTTTTAGCCTAATTCAAATTGCTGTAAAAAGAGTGAAACTGAAAATTATGCCACTAAAAGTTAATAACTGATTTTCCGCGTTTCATTTCTGAAAATTTAGATTGCTAGTTCAATCTACATCATGAAAGAAAATAGTGGATATACTTTTTCTCCTGTAACTCCTCTGGAGATTCCGTATACGAGACAAGTAAAAATTTTATGATTAAAAGTTAAATTGAAATTTAAGAACGGTCATTTAACAAATTGCCGGAGAATCGAGGTGTAAAGGAGAAAATCAGTCTTCATGACGTCTTTTGTACAAGTATCTGGTAAATCACCGTCAGGGAACATCAAGACTTAGGAAGCTAATTGGAAGTGACCCGAGATACGCTCGATGAACTCCTCTTTCAGAAGAATCGCCGTCTTTTTGCTAACAACGACAAACATGGAAAAGAATTACGTTCTTTATTAGAGGATCAAATTTAAGGGCATATTAAGCCGGTTGAATGAAAACGTTCAAATTAAATTTAAAAGAATTTATCTCCAATTCCCGGGAATTTCGCATAGATGGCATATTTTTATCAATACAGATGTAAGCGCAAAGCTTCCTACATCTTTATTTATCCCACCATTATATCTATTTCATTGAGAAATATAACGCTGAGCATAAAGCTAATATCATTTTCTTTGATCGTGTTTAATGTGAAAAATAATTAAGTGAAGTCTTGGATATGCGACTCATATTATTAGCTTCAGTTTATTAAAAAGTACAAGTTCCTTCAAAGATATATGAGTAGCTTAATTTAACAAGCTGAATGATTCTCAGAGCATGCAACGATGCCATATTGTATAGAGAATCGAGTGCCTATGATCTAAAAAACATTCTCTACGATAATTTTTAAACATTTTGTGGCACTTATAAACCAAAAACTTTAAAAATATGTAGAACATTTTGAAATTAAAGGCTGCTTGAGGCTGTTAACATGATATATAGAAATGTAATGTATGTAGATCATAACTGTAAAAGAGTTCCTTTATCTAACCATCTTAACTCGAAAGGCGAAGTCTACTTCTTTAAAATATATTTTTCTGTTTAACTAAACAGACACCCAAAATAAATCTGGGTTACCAAAAGAGCGACCTTTAGGATATTGTAGTATTGATATACCATAGTCAAAATTTGCATTGATTCAAATTTTCTGCTTGACAGTTTTTTTATTTGAGTTGGAATTTTTGGTTGGTGTAAAATTTTCCCAGGTGGGTCACCAAAAATCGAAAGTAGTGTTTTCGCTGTAAATTGACTTATTTTAATGGCTGTAATGTTCAAAAAGATTTCCCTAAGTTTTGGTTGAGAAAGAAAATTTTTTGCAAATGTTATTAATAATTAATAATGAAAGTTTATTGTTGCCCATGATCAACATTGTGTCTCGTAAATGGCTGAACAGATTTTAACAATTCTTGAGTTAAAATTTTTGATTGATTGATTGATTTGCCAGTGTATGGTGGGCATTTCTGCCAATTCCGAGCATCCATGGAGGTTCGTTCCAACACGCAGCTTGGTCGTGGACATTAGACATGCTTGTTGTCAGCAGTGAGAGCCGCATGACGCATGGGTGGGAATATAGGATGGGAAGCGTAGGTGTTTGAGAGATGCTTCTTTTAAGCTTTCATGATTCTATTAAGATTCCATTTGTCATCATCGGCTGGGGTGTGGTGCAGTTGTTTGTGAGATGCTTCTTTTCAGTTTTCATGCTTCTTTTAAGTTTTCATCTATTGTCATCTCACTATTTTTCTTCTTCTTAGTTTTCTGTTTCTTCTGTCTCTGAATCTGACAGCCTTTATTTTTTATTTTATTTTTGTATTTTTCCCCTCTTTTCCCTTTCTTTTTTTTATTTGTTAACCGCTCCACAAGTAAATATCCATCTAGGGTGGAGTTGCTGAGAAGGGCCCTATTTCGCGGTAACAATTTTTTTTGCGCGGTATGAGAAAGAGCTCCGAAGGGATAGTTTGGTTACCCTGTATGTCTTTTCCTTGAGACAATCGGTTTCAATTTCGGACAGTTTTTCCATTTCATGACCTATTTATATGTCTTTTACCTATATATTAAGTTTAATATCTTTTCAATTTTGATTTCCAATTCTTGTTTAAAATTTAATAAAGACATAAATAAACCAATGCTAATGCTACATAAACAAAAACTCATCTGTATCATTCGCACATCTGGCTGGTTGTTGCTAATTTTATATCACCCACTTCAAAAAGGGACGAATCCAGGTATAGAGTTTACGGTCAAGCACTCAAGCAGTACGCATTTCTCGGGTTGTTTATATACACTATTTTGTATTGCTTTATTCAACCAACATAATTCAATAAAATATCAACTATATGAAATAGCTATACTCGCGCCAATTTATATCAATCAACGCAGAATTTTTCACGTTTCAATTCAGTACAATTTCGGCGTTTTGTTGCCGCTTTATCCCGGTTTATCTCGATATCCCGTAGGAGTCACGAAACATGCGTCTTTCACCAAATTCGACACACTTTGAACTCCAATTCTTAAGTTACAATTTTTGTTTAAAACGATACGTTTTAGAAGTCTTTCTTTTGAATATGTAACATTGAATTTGTCTAAAATGTTATCATTTGTTCATAAACAAATTAAACATTATTTATGGACGTTATTCTACATTTTTTTCTCCAGAGAAATGTAGAGAGAAAAACTAAGTACTTTCTATTATTTAACGAGATGTTAATTTTAAGTGTGACGCACAAGCGCTCATGCATCTAAGTCCCATTTTCTGACGTGTGTTACGCACATTAGAAGTCGCGTGGCGCGGTTTTGAGAGGATTTTTTTGAACAAACGTAACACAGGTGCACAAGCAAAATATTACAACTGCCTTATTGGAATAGACTTACTGGAGTGTGAATCATAGTAGTTACTTAACATGAATCAGAATTTTCTAGGGAAATATTCGAAAATTTTTATCGAATATGGTTGCTGCCGATGCTATTTGCTTAAACTTTCGTTTAATATTTTGGAATTTATAAAATACACAATTTGACATTCAAAGTATATTTCAAAATTGAACACAAATTCTGGAAACTAACTTAATCTGTTCAGGCGCATGTTTACAAGTGAAACAAGAGTCCTGTATTTTTATGCAATCGAAATTGAGATTTGCAATGCATTAAATTCATGTCACTTTTAGAATTCTACAAAACATGTCAAATAATGTTAACGCATAAACTATTCAAATCATCACTTAAAAAATATATTAATTATTTGAACAAATTGTTCCTGTCTCATTTTTAAAACCAAGTTGGAGTGTAATTTGTTACAATTGTGATGATCATCTTTTCTCTGGTTACATTTGTCGAAAGCAAAATTTAAAGAAATTACTACATATACCAGTCAAAATAGACATTCAACTTCGTAACAATGGGCTTGTTCCATGATATTCTTTTTATATGGTTTTTATACTCTTTCATATAGTACTCGATATTCTCATTATACACTTAAAATTTCGTATTATTAACTTTTTCCGTTCTCGAGATATAATGAGTTGAAATTAGTAATAGTTGCAAAAACCGAGCGCTCATTTATGACGTCACTATACGCAAGTGACGTAAGAAAAGGCTTTCTGGGACCTTTCAAATTTAACCTGAAAAGTCGAAAAACATGGAATTTTTAAACGCTGGTAACTAAATAAATGCGTCGAGTGAAAGTTCGTTCTATGTGTCTATGGAAGGGAGAAGGTCGGCGATGAATTCTAATCGTAAATTGCAGGGTCAAAATCGAAAATTCGTCCCGGCAGGAGCGAGAGAAAATTGTAATTATTTGACATTTCACCTAATTGTACTCCCCTACTGTCAAGAAGTAAGCAAAACAAACAAACAACGAAAACACTTGTAATTATAACAACTAAGGAGCATCAAGTCTATTGAGATCGCAGAGTCTATGCGTATAGTGACGTAGCGGCCACGCCCCGTTTTCGCAAGGTGGAGATTTGTAATAGTTTTTAAGATACTAAACGTGCGAATAAGATTCTGATTTTTTGCAGATCCATTATTTTATACTTGCACTTTCGATTTGTGAAATAAAAAAAAATGCCGAACAAGCCCATTCACATAAAGCTGACAATTGCTACAGACCTTGAACACACTATTACAAATGAAACGTCAAAAGTCCGCACCGATCCCATGCCGACTAAAAATTTTATTGAAGGTCAAAGGTCACAAATATCAGTTTTTCGCGTATTTCTCGTAAACGATAAGTGTTATCGTAAAAACAGGTCATACAAAGTTTGTTGACGATGAAATTATCTACAAACACTGTTTCAATACCTTTTTTCCTACGAATCAGCATTCATGAGTTATCTCGATTTCAAAAATTGGAAACGTCATATTCTGCATAATATGCACACATGTCCGCGCCACCTAAATGGTTGTGTACTTGACGCATTGTTTTTAACGTGTTTTCCCCGGTAGGTATTATCCACGACAAATTGTGATTAAGCAAGTCTGAGCAGAGAGTTTCCTATTCATTTAAAAATGGTACTGTGAGTTGGAGTTCGTGCAGTCAGTAGTACATCACTAACAACGATAGTTTTATTTATATTGAATTATTCTATTGCTCTTTCAATTATGAGAACATTAGCGTCATTATCAGCAAGTTTAAAAATATTAGCAGCTGTAGATTTTTCACATAGCTTTGAACTGAAGCGCGTATAAGTGCATATTAGCATTTTCATTGTTTGAAATCCATACATCTCGTGAATGATGATTCGTAGGAAAAAAGTATTGAAACGGTTTTTGTAGATAATTGCATGATCTACAAAGTTTGTATGACCTATTTTTACGATAACGCTTACCGTTTATGAGGAGGAGTTCATAGTGGGTCGTTAGCAGGTGGACGCATTATTTGGTAGCTCCACAAAATCTCAAATATAACCGGGTAAGACAGTGCGAAATCGCGCGAAATAGTATTAAATTAAACCGTGGATAATTCTACATCGATTGATATAATTTAGCATGAGTATGGATATTTCATATAGTTGATATTTGATAAAATTATATTAGTTGAACATATGGCGTCACAAAAAAGTATGCAAACTACTTGATAATGATACCTTTGGCATAAACTGTGTAAATCATAAAACCTCCAGTGAATGAGAACAAGCTGAGTTTTAGGAAGAATGAAAACGAATGCAAATAGTGTGGGAATACTACAGAAGAAAGAGGGAAGCTGCCAATATAAACCCAAAGGGGACAAACAGAGTCCAGTCTAGTCTATTAATTGTATTTGTTTTATTACTTTTTAGTTTATTACACAACAAAGAAAAACATTTTAAACTAAAATTAAGAAGTCAATGTAGGTAATGAAGTAGAAAATGCCCGGAATTGAAAAGCGACAGTTGAAAGTAATTACTACAGAAACAAACTAATATACAGGGTGTGCAAATTATTCTCTCGGGCATCTTTCTCATAACCCGCCATAAAAAGTTTTTTTACCGCGAGATTGGACACTTCCACCGTAAATGGATATTTACTTGTGGAACTGTTAATATAAAAAAAGTTCTCTGCGGCGAACGAACGTATGTATGGCAAACGAAGTGAATGCGAGCAGGCAGAAGGAGGTGCACACCGCTAGATTCAGAAACAGAAGAAAAAGAAGACTTGGAGGAAGAATAAATAAGGAGATGATGATAGATGGAAACTTAAAAGAAGCAGGGAAACTAGAAACATGCATCTTGCAAACGCCTACACTTCCCATCCGATGATGACAGATGGAAACTAAAATAGAAGAATGGAAACTTAAAAGAAACATCTCACAAACACCTACACTTCCCATCCTATATTCCTACCTCATGCCTCATGTGGCTCTAGCTGCTGACAACAAGCATGTCCCATGTCCAGCCCAGCGTATGTAGCCGGTCCGGCGGTATATAAAACATCCGAGGTTTGGTTCCGGCACGCGGTTTCGCTGTCCATTAGATAGATAGATAGATAGATAGATTTTATTGGACATAATTAATTACACTAAAGTGTTTTGAAAAGTCAGGTGAGTGCGTAATATAACAATTGTAAATACAAGATCTATAAAACAGGATATAAAAACGTACAACTATTTAATTAAATAAATGTGTATAACAAGATTCAGATAAGATACACACACACACACATCTGTACTTACATACACACATATATACATATAAATATATATAGGTGAAAAAAAAAAGAATACAATCTTTAACCAAACAGTACATCATAAACCTACAGCTAAAAATATATAGCAAACAATAACGCCATAGAAAAATCAGCCTGTAAGAATTCATCAAAGTCATAGAAAGCATTGTCTAACAAGAAACGTTTAATTACGGTTTTAAAGCGATTGGATTCAAGTTCTTGTACAGCGACTGGTAGCACATTAAAGAATTTTATTGAGAAATAGCTCGTGTCATTTCTTGTCTTCGATAACCTCAAAAAATCTAAAGTAATATTTCTTTTGTTTCGCGTTGAGTGCTCATGCAAATTATCATGTGTTATATATTTATTAAGATTATTTTTTATGTATATGAGGCACTGGAATATATATATGAACATGGCGAGGTAAGTATGTTTAGATTTTTAAAAGTGTCCCTACAATCGTCTATGTATACAACCCAGCAATTATTCTTACAGCCTTTCTTTGCATAGAAAATACTGTTTTAGCATGTGGGGAGTGGCCCCATGCTAGTATGGCATAAGTTATAGTACTTTGAACCAGAGCATGATATGCCATTAAAAGCGTTGCCTGTGAGACATGTTTTACTAGACTACGTAATAGGAAAATTTTCCGAGACACATTTATGCAAACCATTTCTGTCTGTTTATCCCATGATAGCTTGGTGTCTAAGATAACGCCCAAGAATTTAAAAGAATTAGACGAATCAATTTCTAGATTGTGTTGTCTTAAACTAAATATCGTTGTCTCTGTCTTATCTTTATGTAACACTAACTTGTTGCTTAAGAGCCATTCTTGAACTGTGGATAGAGAGGCTCGAGCCTCGGTTAAAAGAACATTCAAATCTACATGAGTATGATCCAATGTGGTGTCATCAGCAAAAAGGGTGAAATTCGACATAGGAGCACTATTAGGCAAATCATTAATGTAGATAAGAAAAAGAATGGGTCCCAGAACTGAGCCCTGTGGAACACCTAGTTTTACGTCAATTGAATTTGATATAGCATTATTAATATTGACAAACTGTGAACGATGTGATAGATATGATGGAATTAAATTTTCACTATTTGCAGAAAATTTGTAGAAACTTAGTTTTTTTACCAGTGCATATGTGGTACACAGTCAAAAGGTTTGCTTAAGTCCAGAAATTGTACTTATACAAATTCCTTAGTCGCAAAACCTTTATTAATCACATCTACCAGAGAATTCATGGCTGTTGTTGTGGACAATTTAGATCGAAAAAAAATTGACAGTTATTAAACAGTTTGTACTTTTCAAAATAATTGGTCATCTGAGTTTTAAGAACAATCTCAAAAATTTTTGCAAATATAGGGAGGATAGAGATTGGCCTATAATTTGTAGGGTCATCCAAACAACTTTTTTTGAACATAGGAAGTACTTTAGGCAGTTTAAGAATTTTAGGAAAACTGTTATTTCTAATACATTGATTAATAAGCATTGTGAGGGGAATAAGAATAATATATTTAATACTATTTAACACTTTTACGTCAATATCATAAGCGTATTTGGCGGACAACCAAGCTGTGTGTTGGAACGAACCTCCATGGATGCCTGGCAAATCAATCGAAAATCAATCAACACTTATGGTTTAAGAGGAATATGCGAAAAATCGATATTTGTGACATTTGACCTTGAATAAAATTATTAGCCGACATAGGATCGGTGGGGACTATTGACATTTCATTTGTAATAGTATATTCAAGGTCTGCAGCAATTTTCAACTTTATGCGAATTATTACGAATGTTCAACTTTTTTTTGTCTATTTTGACTGGATTATAGATTTGAACTCCAGGAGCATGAAAAATATTAGTAAATATGTAATCGATTGTAAATTATGAAATATCTAAAGTCATCACCATTATTTTAGTGGCATCTGCAGTTTTGTTCGAGAGATACTGATTTCGTCAATGTAAACAACAATTGAAAATTACTTGAATGCAAATTCATCACAATTCGGCTATAGTGAATGTTTATCACCCAAGTAATTACCAGGACATCAGAATACAAAACCTAATCTTCCTAGAAACAAAGATTAAACGTCTTAAAAGTTAGAACAAAATGAGAAAGGAGACTTCAGTGGTCGGTAAATACTTTCAGTGGCAGCCGGCGCAGTCGAAAAGCGTTCTGAGGGCAAGTAAACTGCACCGGCATGATAGAAGCTTTTCAGTTTGCGTAAACCGCAGGACATGTTTTAGTTTGAGATCTACTTTGGCACTAGCAGTCAGCGGTGGTGGATTACCTTCAACGTCCTTCAGTTCGTGGTGGCGGTCTTTGTGGCCGTAGCCGCCTTGGAGGGAGGTTTGGCGAGATCCTTTCGTCAAGTGGTCTGGACTAAGAGTGCCGTGAGTTGACTCAGATGTTTTTAGAAAACAGTGCCGGCGAGACATGCATCGTAAGAAAATTTACACGTATCTGCAGAAATTTTATTTATTTTTAAGGAGTAGTTGTAGAAGTTGTAAACAGGCGTGGCCGACTGCGAATACTTATTGAATTTACATTTTGCTCGAACACTGCTTAATTTACACTACTAAAATTGAGTACACATCCAATATTTCTATTTTTCAAATAGGAATTCGTCGACATCCTACTGCGCATATAACTTGTTTCGTAATAATATTATTAAAAATACCATCTTACGCCATTTTCAATTAAATTTGTTATATGATTGACCCACAGCCAGACACTAAATATTATTTTACCTAATCCTAACTTATAGTCTGTTATCATAGGGCTCAAGATCGACCGCTCACGTCGATGTCTTGTCAAGTTTTAAAACGCTTTATTTTATGAAAATATACGGCAACGGGATCACCAAATGCCTTGTTAGCATCTCTGAAAATGGATTTTTCTCCAGTAATTCACAATTCAAGATGGCGACTAGGCGAATTTTGCAGAAAATAATGTCTTTGGTTATATTTGACCAATTTTCAATTTCAAAAAAATAAAATGTTTACAAAAAAATATAATTTACGGAAAAAAAAGTACTGGAGTTAAAAATATTTAATATCTAATGGAATACTTACTCCCAAAGAACCTTTGTTCATGTATATAGGATGACAGATCATTTATGTACAGCAGAAATAACAACGGTCCCAATGCGTTCTCCTGGGGCGAACCAAGCTCAACATCAAATTGGTCAGAGTAGAAGTCTTCAATTTTTACTACTAATTTTCTGTGTGTTACATAAGAGATAATCCAATTATTAATTGGCCTACGGAATCCCATATAGTTCAGTTTTTTGGACAGAAAAAGAGGATTGATAGTGTCAAATGCGCGGGATAAGTCGAAAAAGACTCCCACTATCATATTTCCAGTGTCTAGTTTGTTAATAATATGCTGCGTAAGTTCAGTTGTGGCTGTCTCAGTTGAAAATCCCTCCAGGAACCCATGTTGACAGCTAGTTAATAAGTTTCTCTTTTTTTAAGGTAATCGATTAGCCGAATATAGACAGCTTTTTCAAGAATTTTTGCGAAAAGATTGAGCGTTACTGTAGCTCTATAATTATCAGGTATAGCAGAATCGCCCTTTTTGAACATAGGAGATATCTTAGATAACTTTAACTGCTCAGGGAACTGATTATACCATATTGCATTGTGAACAAAGCTACACACAATTGCCAAGTTTCATGATAATACAAGAATTAGAAGTGGATAAAATTCACAATTCAAATTTCAATTAGATCTTATTACTTACATATATTTTATACATAGTTATAGATCGACCTAATAAAAGCGTGTTAATTACTTTAATCTTCATGGCCGTAAGGGTCTATGGGAATAGCCCCACATATCTCCTTACGACCATGAAGATTAAGTTCATTTTCAGTTTAATATTCATGGCCGTAAGGGCCTATGTAGGTAGCCCCTTACGATAGCCCCACATAGAGCCACATTATGACCATGAAGATTAAGTCCATTTTTAACTTAATCTCCATGGTCGTAAGGGGTTGTGTATTGGGTACAAGTTTACTGTTCATAGTCGTAAGGAACTATGTGAATACTAGTGTCACAATGAGAATTGTCAAATAAAAATAAAAACCGCTGCCTAAGGAATCACTACTTCCACATCCAGATTTTTCATCAAAGTCACTTTAAAGGAAATATCTTGACTAGATTTGCACTCTAGTATGTGAAAATTATTGGTCATAGAATTTTAATAATATTTGGAGCAGATGTCATAGAAAAGTTTGAGGCGTTGGTTTCTACCAAATACGTTAAAAATTAAGTTTTTAGTTTACCCTACTTATTTTTCTCTATTCACAACCTACCACGATCCACCCCTTTAATGGAATCATCTCAATCAGATGTCTTTACAATACACCCGTGTACTAACTTTCAAGTAAATATCTCAATTTCAGGTTTTCAAACCCATTAATAATAATGAAGCGGAGATGGTGGTGTTTGAAAAATATTAGAAAGAAGTCTGGGGCCTTGGTTTCTAGTATATACACCAAATCCCATATTTTTGTACTCTTACCAGCATGATATACTTGTTTTTCCCTATTTACTCCTATTCAACCCTCAACCCTTCAACGGATTCACCTTAAAATATAACCTAGTTCCAGATGTCGTTATAATACATACGTGTACTAAATTTCAAGTGAATATGTCGATTTCATTTTATCAACCCCTTTAATAATGGATTAAGGGTGGTGGGGGTTGAAAAATATTACTAAAAAAATATGAGGCCTTGGCTTCTAGGACATACGCCGAATTTCAAGTTTCTGTACCTTTACCAGCTTGCTTTACTTATTTTTCCCTATTTGCCACCAATTACCCCCACTCGTTCAACGCAATCACGTCAAAATATAATCCAGTTTAAGATATCCTTATACGTATAACAAATTTCAAGTGAAAATCTAAATTTAATTTTATTCTCTCTTTTAATAAGGGAGTGGGGGTGATGGAAAATATTATGGGAAAATCTGAGGCCATCGCCTCTAGTATATACACCAAATCACAAGTTTCTATACTCTTACCAGCTTGCTTTACTTAGTTTCCCCTATCTACCACTATTTAACCCCCAACCATTCAACGGAATCATTTCAAAATATAATCTAGTTCCAGATGTCGTTATAATACATACGTGTACCAAATTTCAAATGAATATCTCAGTTTTATTTCATCAACCCCTTTGATAATGAAGAAGGGTTGGTGCGGGGGTTGAAAAATATTGTAAAAAATCTGAGGCCTTGGCTTGTAGTACATACATCAAATTTCAAGTTTTTGTACTCTTACCAGCTTGCTTTACATATTTCCCCATATTTACCCCTATTTACCCCCCAACCCTTCACCGGATATCTTCAAAAAAAATTCCAGTTCCAGATCTCGTTATAATATATACGTACACAAAATTTCAAGTCAATATCTTAAACCGTTCCGAAGAAAGCGTGCGAACAAAAAAAAAGTTACAGATAGACCGATAGACAGACAGAAATTTTTTTTTTCGCTCAAATTTAAAATCTCGACGTTTCATGACATTCTAAACCGATTTCAAAAAAAAAAGATTTTTTTAATTGTTAGCATAACAAGAATGCAGAGTATCTATAGAATGCAAAGACTGAACATTAATATTATTATAGATAGTTTTTTCTTATTTCTGCTGCTTGCGAAATTCTATAAAGAATATGTATTATTAGATCAGGTATAACATTATATATCCTGATAATGAAATTTCGAAATACAAAGCCGTGCAAATAATTCGTACAGTTTCGAGCCGAGAACGGTCCCAAGCGGGTGGTGTAAGAATACAAGTTGAGTGCATCTCAGGTCGCCGTCTGGCCGAAGAGCAGCAAGAGCAGCAATTCAAGGAAATATTGTTTTTTAATTATGCCCTTTGGAGTGCACTGAGCTGCAGTTTACTGCTGGCTGATGCACACACAGAGCAGGTGCGGCAATCTACATGTACTCCCCCAGGCTGGTGGCAAAAACCATGATGTTCTTTATATTCAGGCCCGAACATCATCGGAATAGAGGAGTGCCAAGTATGGAATAGCCTGCGCAGTAAAATTAAAATTAATTTTTTATTTTCATCTTCGAAATAGTCTACCTAGTCGTTGAGTTTCTAATTTTGAGTACAAAAATGTTTACCCTTTAAAAATGTCCACCCACCCCTTCTGGGCGGATGGACAAAAAACTAAAATAGTAACCACCTAATCTGATATAGAATTAAATAGTAAGAGAAAAAGATGGTGTACAATAATTCATGTAATTTGTATTTACCAAATTATAACGATTTGAAGAAAACGACTTTAAAAATTGTACTCGAACGTTTATCAATCAAGATATAATGTTTAAATCTCAAATATGTCAGAAACAATCAGTTAATAATACATATAATAGAAATTAAAAAGCTTGAAGTACTCTGATAGGATTTTGTTTCTACTTGTACAGTTTGAAAGATAACAATGTTATGTGCAAAACAATGAGTGCTTTGTAATTATTTTAAATAGGTACCCAAAAACCGATTTACCAGGTAATTTTTTAGTAAAACGTAAAAACATCCCCTAAATAGACTGAAATTGTGAGGATAAGGTAAAGTTTTATAATGAACTGCAATAATTTTTAAATACTTTGAGAAAATAAAATTAGGAGCATTAGAAAGAAACATATGCAAATTAAATCCACACCCACCCCTACGAGGGGGTTAAAAAAAGTTCTATACCAAAGGCATGAATACATAGATTTTGTGCATTTTTTTATGCTGAATCCGAATCCAGAGCAAAAATACCGATTTACTAGGTAATTTTCAGTAAAACGCAAAACATTCCATAAAATAGAGTTGAAATGGTGAAGATGAAGTTGTATAATGAAATTCTACCATTTGTAAATACTTTGAGAAAACATTTTAAAATACAATATTGAGCATTAGCAACAAATATATGCTAATTAAATTCATACCCACCCCTATGAGGGGGTTAATTTCACCCCTAAGATCAAATAACGAATGTTAGTGCAAAACAATGTGAAAAACCATAGCCCTGTAGTTTGTAATTCCATATACAGGATGTCCATTTTATCAGGGCCATCGAGAATATCTCGCTTAATATCGATCGTGCAAAAAAATTGTTGCAACGAAAATTGTGCCGATTTTTATAAGCTACAAAATGGTTTAAAGACATTTGAAATTCATGGCCTACTTTAAGAGCTATGACGGAAAATATAAAAAATGCGGAATATCTCTAAGTAAAATACCTCCGTTATTTGAAGAGGTACGACGAAAACTTTAAAGCAATTTTTTTTGCGAAACAGAGTACTTCAACGAGGTTTTGTTTAAATTTTTCAAATCCGCTGTATTTTGAGATTTACTCCTGAGGGCGTTAAAAATTTTTTTTGAAACTGGCGAGAAATAGTGGCATTAAATAGAGTATTTTTCTCCCTTTTCAACGATATATGACATTCCATATTTATTCATTGGAACTAAGCAAGTAATTATTTTTTAAATAATATTTTTTTTTAACTAGCTTCATACTTACCGTAGAGAAATATGATTAAATAAAACGATTATAAAATTCAGTAAGTTCTCCAAACCTTTACTATAATCAAACATTAACACAATTAAAAAGAATGAAGTAAATTCAGCTAACAAAAATAAAAATAAAAAACACCTTATCTTTAATATACCCCCACAGGAAGAAATCCATTGGAGCTATATCTGGGTCATCGAATAAATCCATTGTTACCTATCCAATGTTGAGGCAAAATTTCGTCTTAATAATCTAATCAAATACGGGAATTGTGGGGAGGAACTCCATCTTATTGAAAATATTCAAAGTTTATGTCGATTCAATAAAGGTACATCATCTTAGAATTCATTAAATTCAAAAAGTTTAGGTACCTTTGGTTACTGAGGTGACCATCATAAAAACAAGGACCTATTAAATTGGTGCCCAAAATACCTATTCACACATTTATCGAAACACGATTTTGAAACCCAGTTGGTCTATGCCAGTGTGTATTTTCAGAAGTCCATTTGTAATGAATATTACGATTAAAAAAATCCATTATTGGAAAAATTTGCCTCGTCGGACCAAGGTATCTTACTACATATTAATGGTTCGGCGCGCTTCTTTTCCAACAGCCACCTACAAAAAATTGTCCTTCTTGGTTTGTCTTCGGCTTGTAAATTGTGAACTTTTTTGTTAGCTGAATTTACTTCATTCTTTTTAATTGTGTTAATGTTTGATTATAGTAAAGATTTGAAGAACTTGCTAAATTTCTTAACAGTTTTATTTAATCGTACTTCTCACCGGAAAGTATGATGCTAGTTAAAAAAAAATTATTGGTTTAAAAAATGTTTTTATACTTACTTGCTTAGTTCCAATTAATAAATATGGCATCTGATATATCGTTGAAAAGGGAGAAAAATACTCTATTTAATGCCACTATTTCTCACCAGTTTAAAAAAAAATTGTAAAGAGTAAATATCAAAATACAGCGGATTTGGAAAAAATAGACAAAACCTCGTTGAACTACTCTGTTTTGCAAAAAACTTTTGCCTTAAAGTTTTCGTTGTATCTCTCCAAATAACGGAGATATTTTACGTAGACATATTCCGCATTTTCTATATTTTCCGTCATAACTCTTACAGTAGGCCATGGATTTCAAATGTCTTTAAACCATTTTGTATCTTATAAAAATCGGCACAATTATCGTAGAAACAATTTTTTTGCACGACCGATATTAAGTGATATATTCTCGACGGCCCTGATAAAATGGACAGCCTGTATATGCATGTAGCTTAGGAGTGAAATTAATCCCTTCGTAGGGGTGGTTCTAATGCTCAAAATGATATTTTGAAATGTTTTCTCAAAGTATTTAGAAATTGTTGCATTTCATTAGAAAGCTTTACCTTATCCTCAGTGTTTCACTCTATGTTAGGGGATGTTTTTGCGTTTTAGAGAAAAATTTCCTGGTAAATCGGATTTTGGGCTGCGGATTCAGATTCAGCATAAAAAAAACACAAGATCTATGTACTCATGTCTCTAGTACAGAACTTTTTTTTGTGGAGCTGGTATCATCACTACATATCTGTAAATACAATATGTTAACATGAAGGTCAAGTTTTAATAAGTGTAGAAAATATTATTTCTTTTTGGCTGTTGACAAAGCGTGAGAATTTGCTGTGGAAAATATAGCAAGCGAGGAACTTTTTTATCTTCTCATATAAATAAAAGTAGGAAGAAATGAAGATAAAGAATGGACGCATCTTTTTTACTTGAAACTTTTTTCTAGGATTAACAGTTATCTAGAAAATTTTATGTGAAAAGATTTTTCCAATGAACTAATGTTACACGCGTGGCTTATTGAACGAAACAACTTTAGTTTGAACAAGGAGTTAAAATAAACGATTCTTATCCAACAGCTGAAAAAGATATGGAAGACAACTCATTCGATTCGTAATGAGAATCCCTGGAGGCTACAATAAATAATAAAACGCGTCCTCAAGAATTATAAAAGTTATAAACAGATTAAGTTAACAAAAATCTGAGTCCTAGTCTTTTGCCAATTTCTCAAAAAATGTCTTAGATAGCGTAAATTTTGAAAAAGATTATTAAAGAGCACGAAATTCTCGTAAAGAAAGTCTCGACCGCCGGAACTCTGTCTTATATTATCTATAGATGATATTTAATGTTGAAAACAGCATTTTATCGGCCGTCTCAAATAATATCAATATTTTTTTTAAAAGTCACACTATATCTAGACATTGCAAACTACAATATTTCGTATTAAATTAAAATTCTACCACAATTTTTTAATAATTTTAAGTATTGTTTATTAATCAATTCCCTTACTCTCATATTTTTATTGAATAGATTACAATTGTTTAACAATAACTGTTTTTTTTTCTCCCGTGGAGATATTATCCAATCCTTGTACAAAAGATTTCTAATGTAAAATTTTATTAATTTGCCATAGGTACACAAATTGGTATCAATTTTTAATATTGTCAAAAAATTGAGAAATACATGTTCGTTGTAAAAATTTGTTTTTCTTCTTCAACAACATTATGTCTATTATTTGTCAAACAATGAACATAAATTCAAATTTTAATAATTTTGTTTCATTAATTGTTATTAACAAATGCATTTGTTGCAGGTTTGAAAAAATATTTGTTAGTATTACACTGACTCAGTAATTTTATAAACTTTAAGAAAAGCGTTTATTTAAAAGTGTTATTGCTCATAATTGATTTTTCAATTTTTCAATTGTCTAAATAATCTATTAAGAAATCATTTTATACTTAATAGTCATGATATCTCTTACTCTGCATGCTACATTCAGGAGTTTTTGTCAGATTATTTACATTGATAGTTTAGAAATTCAAGGGGAGAGTCGATAGTGACTATGAAAGCAAAAGGCTCCTGACGGAAGGGTTGAAATTATATCCCACAACATTTCTTGCTGCATCTTAGGAGACCTTTTTAATGACACCCTACTCGATGGTGTAAGTTTTTTTTTTCGGTTTACTTTTCGTTGTACGGAAGGGGGCCCAATTTTTTTTCAAAATTCGTTAATTTTTGTTTTTGGGTCAATTATGCCTGAATACGAAATTTCATCTCTATAGGCAGTAAAATGACTGAATGGAAGGGCTGCGGCATGCAAATGAACGGACGGACGGCCATACTAAAACTGTAAGAGCCTAATACGACCATGGAAATATACAATGTATTTAAGAAATAGAATGAGTAAGTATAATTTCTTGTGATTCATTTCAAGTGGATGTACGAGTACTAACTTTTACACCGTTCTCTGCGAAATTTCGTCCACGAGGACGTTTCGAATTTTTACTTTGTAATTTTCTTGCAGACTTCTAGTGCTAGAAAACAGTTTCATATAAAAAAGGTGCCTTTGACCTTCAGCTTTCTTTGTTATCAATGTACTTATTACCTATTTCGAAAGATAAAAAAGTTTTTCTCTTATTTTATATATCCTTGCAAGTCATTTATAGTGGTAAGCAATTTGCATAATATTATATGACACCTAGAAGTGTTTCATGAACTACTGCTACGTCCTGACGTGCAGTGGTCATGCAAAAACCGGTCCGTTTGCTGCTAGCCGGACTCCATGGATAAAATGCACTTCATCTATGTTTTTTAGCTTTTTTCATCGGTTGTGGATGGTCTGTCTCTCTGCATAGACTAGTCACATGTGACCAGTATTTTAATAGGATGAAGCAAAGTATGCCTAGACAAAATGATAAAAAACGTTTGTTTAATCCGGAGTTAAAATACGCACCACAATAAAAACCAGTAAAATTTTTATTTTCTAAGGGAACAGAAATTTTCAATATATACAATATAATATATTATTAACATTTTATCAGTTTAAATGTTTAAATGTTTTCTTAACCGCTTCTGAAGTCACCAAGGCCCTTTATATCCTTCGATATGATACAGATCAGATAGGATACTGTACACTTTGCACTGTATACTAGATATGGTTAATTAATGTAAATATGAAAAAAATTGGTAAAGGTATTTACACTCTAGAAAATTATTAATTACGAAGCGACATATGGAAATAATAATCGGAATGTAGTTATCATTATTATTACAAAGAAAACCTGAAACAAAAAAATATACAGAGTGACCATTTTAAAAAATTGTTTTATATTTTCACAATATCATACAGGATACTTTATTTTCACAGTTGAACATTGTTTTAGTTCAAACGTCCAACAGTCAATTTTTTCCACAGTATGTTTTCACAGAATATAATTTAATGTTTAATTCTGCATCGATTGATATTAGCATTCCCTATACCTATCCCTCTCGGTTTTTTTTTATTATGGATGAAGTTTTGTAAAATGTACATATACAATCGGCACTGTAAAATCTACATACAGCTACATACATAGTAGACAATGTGAAATTTCAGAATGTTTTGTTATATCAATATAAACACTGCGTTAGTGTCACTGAGTGGTGGCAATAGGACAGGAACGTAGTATTTGTTCACTTAGACAAATTTCTGTAAACATGTGATCGTACGTCTTTAAGAGAATCATGATTTTTTAGAAGAATTATTTGAAATGACGAAGCTAAATTTTTCAAAAAAGGAATTTTAGCAGACGAAATGTACACCACTGTATACAACAAAAATTCTCATGCGGTGCGAGAATCAAATGTCCAGGACGCATTAAGTTTGAACGTTTTCTGCTTATTAGTAGATAACAAGTATAAATATCACATATAGTAGAAGAATTTAAATAGCAATAAATACGTGAAAATTTTGTGAACAATAGTTGTTACTTTTATTGATAATTTGCCTCTAAATATTTATAACTCTATGTATTATCGAATGGTTGCGCTTCACATAATACATGGGAAGTGTATGACGAATTAGTAGCATCGTTCGAATTGAGGTGGTTTGGCTACCGAGGATCTTGGAGATGGTCAGCAAAGTCCCCTGATTTGATCCTCCTAGACTTTTACCTTTGGATTAATATAAAAATTATTGTATACCGGGTGGCCACGAGTCAATGTACGCCCCCAATATTTTGGTTGTTTTTGTATTTAAAAATTTGGTTTTTGGTACACATAAATTAGACAATAATAAGCTACTTATAGACTAATAGGAATGAAAATACCACTTCCGGTTGAACCGGAAGTGACATCAACTTTTTTTCTTAAATGGAATGACTATGTTTTTTTATGGTTTCTCATTGAGCTTAAATTTCTAAGTGCAACACCTTTTTCAGATGTAAAAAATTCCAAAAAATATGAGAGATACGAACAATTTTTTAATTTTTTCAAAATGGCCCTGCGATGTAAGAAAATTACTAAGTAGGCTATGGAAATTATTAGTAAGACTTGTCTGTAAAGTAGAAAATAGTTGTTTGAATTACTGATAGGTACCAGTATTTTTAGTTTTTTTTTTTTAAACGGAATTTCATTTTCATTTTCATTTCCGTAGGGGTGCCTTGGATTTTTTTTAATGGAACTGTGCTATTTCTTTTATTAATCAGAAATAATGATTCATAAACTAAAATTTTTTCGCCATTAATCATTCCTTAACGATATCCTTCGTAATAATAGAAGTATTTTTAAAAAGTAAGCGTCAACAAATCATTTTAATAAGGTACCTATCTACATTCAAATCCAAAATTGCAGATAGCCATGAAAATTACAGACATTGCCAACAATTGAATTAGTCTTGACTTACTCACTAATTTTCTGAAGCAAGTGTATTGAAGTTGTTATAAACAAGAAAATTAATATAAAATGGCTGAAAATTATTCAAGAGATGAAAAAGTTGACATGATCATTATTTATGGAGAGACTCGACGTAATGCAACTAGAGCACAAAGTCTGTATGGACGGAGATATCCAGAAAGAAGACAACCTCCGAGAAACTATTTCGTCCGGTTGGAGCAACAATTTAGAACTGAACCTAATGTAGAAATTGAAGAAAGATTGATTGTGAATGAAGAAACGGAAATTAATGTGTTAGCTTTAATGCATGTTGACCCAACCTTTTCGATAAGACAAATTGAACATGAATTACCAGTTTCCAAAGAATCAGCCAGAAAATTTTTAAAGAAACACGGTTATCGTTTTTATAAATATCAATTGCATCAATTTTTGTATGAGAATGATTATCAACGAAGAATATTTTTGTAATTGGTTACAGTTACACCAATTAAGAAATGATAATTTTATCAAAAACATTTTGTTCACTGTGAATCGAGATTTACAAACCTTGGGTTATTTAATCAAAACAAGACCCGACATTGGGCAATTGATAATCCTCACATTATGAGACAGGGGCGGTTTCAGGAGCGGTTTGGCTTCAATGTTTGGTTAGGTGTACTGGGCGACCATATCATAGGTCCAATAATTTTTAACGAAACTCTAACTGGACCAAGATATCTAGAATTTCTCCAACATATAATAGTTCCAGAGATTAATCAAATTCCCAATACCAATATTGACCAGGTTTACTTCCAACCAGACGGGGCTAGACCACACAATGCTATTATCGTTAGGGATTACTTAAATCAGTTATTTCCAGATCGTTGGATTGGGATCCATGGTCCAGTCAGATGGCCTGCAAGGTCGCCTGACTTAACCCCACCCGATTTTTTTTATTTGGGCGCATTTGAAAAATAGAGTCTACATGACTGCTCCAACCACAAGGCAAGATGTGGAAGAAAGAGTTCGACACGTAATTGCACAAATAACACCTCAACAATTACAGAATGTTAGACGCGCAACGATAAGTCGCGCTACTCTGTGAATTAATCATAACGGTGAACAGTTTGAACAATTTTTATAGTGGTTTATTATAATTTAGGTTTTAAATAGTTTTGTTATTTTTGGTAATTTATTCATGGTTGTAACGTTATACCTATTAAAACTATTTTTTAGAATGAGCAGTTTAAGAGAAAATCGCATGGTGAAATTGAGTATAAAAAAACAAAAGTGCGCACCCCACAAGTTGTTTTATTCAAGTGTTATGCATATAGATCAGATTAGATTTTGGCTGGAGGAGCTGGCGATTGGCCTTGCCTATTGCCACTGGTACAGGTCTATTTTAGTTCTCCTTTTTGTACTTTGACTCCTTATCCAGACATTGTCCTTACTAGACTTCGAGTCTGTCGATAAGGAGCTCCTTGGTAAATCTATCAGCCCTTGGTTTGTATTTTCTCGCTAAGCCGTCTCTGTCCAGTTAAGGCTATTACAGCTCATGACTGAGGTTTCCGACGAGAACGTAAGTCTTATGTTGGACCCAACCGATGTTGGATAACTTCGCCAATCCAATGCCGGCACCTAAACCTGTGACCGTATAAGGAACTGCATATTACATTGGTCAATTTTTTTCACTGCGAAACTCAGCGCTCGCTCGTTGAGCCAGAACAAAGCACACATTCAGTAAGATGTGCAATTATAGAACAAATTATACCCGAAAGATATCAATATGTTAACATCGGTGGATGTGAGCTTTGAATACAAAGGACCCCGCACACAACATGGGAAAGTGGTCCAAGAGGAATCAGCTGAAAATTTAGCATGCTTTAGTCCTGTTAATTTATGTTTACTTTTTAAAAATACTTCTATTATTACGAAGGATATCGTTAAGAAATGATTAATGGCGAAAAAATAATAGTTTATGAATCATTATTTCTGATTAATAAAAGAAATAGCACAGTTCCATTAAAAAAAAAATTCCATAGGACCCCTACGGAAATGAAAATGAAAATGAAATTCCGTTTTTTTGAAAAAAAACTAAAAATACTGGTACCTATCAGTAATTCAAACAACTATTTCTTTATAGACAAGTACAACCTTACTAATAATGTCCATAGCCTACTTAGTAATTTTCTTACATGGCATTCATCTGACGCGGCCATTTTGAACAAATTAAAAAATGGTTCGTATCTCACTTATTTTTTACATCTGAAAAAACTGTTGAACTTAGAAACTTATGCTTAATGAGAAACAAACCATTAGAAAAATATAGTCATTCCTTTTAAGAAAAAAAAGTTGATGTCACTTCCTGTTCAACCGGAAGTGATATTTTCATTCCTGTTAGTTGCCTATTATTGTCTAATTTATTTGTACCAAAACCAAATTTTTAAATACAAAAACAACTAAAATATTGGGGGTGTACATTGACTCGTGGCCACCCGGTATATGTTACACATTTGAAATATTGTTATTGTTTTCTCATTTTTGTATGCTTACTCACGAACATTAGAGACACTGCTCTAAAATTATAATATGATACAGTTTACATAAATCATGATGGATTACATGCCCCAGGTGACAGCTCTCTATGACAGAATTGACCCAATTCAACAGAGGGTATTCTACCGTGCTGTTTTACATACGGACCTTTGAAACAAAAATTCAGTTTAGTTACGAAGAAATGTTCTACGCACATACACACATACACACACACACATAGTCATTTTTTATTCGATATTTTAATTAATGTTTTCTTTCTACAATGGTAATTAAACATTTTTTATAGTTATTATAATATATCTCTAAATATATTAAATAGTTGAAATAGTCCAGAGATCTGAAAGGAAAGTGCAGGAAATTATTATTCGCTGACCAACGCAAATTTTAATGGATGCAGTAGATAGTGTGAATTGACATAAACATAGAAATGTTCCTTTCATTCTGGTCCATTATTTTCTTCCCGATTCGTAAGAAAACCACTAATACCGTATGTAATAGAGCAAAATACACGTTTATAGATGAGACATTATAATTGAAAAGTACATTCAATTTCCCAATATTACTATTGTGAATGTATTTAATAAAATAATTTATTAAAATTAATTCTAAATAAACTTCCATATTTAACGTTGGAAACTCAAAACACAGAACTGTTGCTCAGTATAACAGCGAATGGTAATATTCAATTATAGCAAATGGAAATTCTATTTATTAATATTAATATTAAACCTGATTTTGAAGCCATTATTTAGAGCACTCGTGATGAACTTTTATTTTAGCCATAATAGCTTTCCTCTGTATTATAGAACATATAAATATTACATAAATAAAGTAATCCAGAAATTAATTTTGAAAATATTATCAATTTTAAAGCGGTAGAGTGGGGCAATAATGTCTCGGACCTCGATATCTCGAGTTCTACGATGGCTAGAAATGTTTTAAAAAATTGCAAGTAAACTAGAAAAAAGTCTATAACTGGAAATTATTTTCGAACATACAGGGCGAGCCAAGACGAAATTACAGGACTAAGTGCGTTTTTTTAAATGGAATGCTATGTATATCAGTACATTTTTTGAGGCCTCTTTCTAGGCTCTTTTCATTCCTATATTTGCATTGAATATCTCCCAACCACTTGGATGTAATGAAAGTTTTGTTGAAATAATGCAATATGCAGATGGATATTAAAAAAATCACCACGGTCACAATTATGGGTTTAAAAAAAAAAACGTATGGGAATACCAGTTACAAGACGTCTAAGTAATGTTTTTGAATCATTTTCATTTCTTAAAATTGTACAGGGTGGCCAAAAATTATTTTTCAATTAAGAACTTTTTAAATTGAATTCTCTCAATTTTTTCAAATGGAACATCCTGTATATCTTTCAACAATTTGATGTAAAGTAAAGCAGTAAGTCGATTTCTTTGTTTTTTTTTAATTTCATTAGTAAATTTCCTTACTTTGACATCGGGTTTTCTTTCCTATCTTTCCAAGAAAAAAGGTTTCGTAAAAAAACCTATATATTGTCAAAATTCTTTTGGCTGTAAAAATAAGCAGAAGAAAGTTTTATTCGCCAATCTAGATACTTATTCAGAATCATAGTGTCTTCTGATGAAGTGGATATATGTTTTTATTTATAGATTGTTTTGAATAACTCTCATCGTAGTAGGATTGTACAACATTCATTCGAGGATTTTCTCTACTTCTTTCCTTGATAGAAAGAGTGTTATTGTCTGGAAACGCATCAACTGTAAGATCTGACAAGTTATTAATATCTAATAAAAGAATATAGGCCCCAAGATGATACCCTGAGGAACCCCCTCTTCACATGCCCTAGTAAGGTGTTATGGTTTTTCCAGTACGTGCACATGTCTTCTGTTTACGGGATATAATTTAATAAGCATATGGCTGATGCCATGAAACCTATACTCCTCCAATCTGGTGAGTAAATGAACATGATCAATACTACCAAGCGCTCTTGATTATAATTATAGTGTCCTCATAGTGAATGTTCTTTTTATACAACCATTTTGAGTGTTGCAGAGAATGCCATATTTTTCTAAAGAATTCAATAGTGACTAAAAGAAAACCAGCAATTTTACACCTCAGTTTTAGGCATTTTAGTCATTTTTCATCATGGGCGCTTGGTCTATTCTTCAAAAACTCTAGCTCGATTAGATAGCATTTGCGTACATATACTTATATACGCTTTTTCTTGTTTGTTTCTTCCCGTATAACTAGAAACATTATGTACAAGTCAATTTTTGTATCATTCAACCCGTTGCTTCGCACGTCGTGGTGAAAATCTACTGTATGATATGTCCAGTTAGATATGTATATTTAAATCGATTCCATATTATATGGGTGCTGCATTATAGAATAAATTGGATAATACTCTTAGGTCTATAAATAGTATAAATAAAATTATTTTGCTGTAAAACTATTCTCCTGATTAAAGCATTTTACTCAGTTGTGAAATGTATGTTCATGTAAATATATTATCTTCCTTTATTGCTCCCCTATGATTGACCATAAATAATAATATACATGGTGTCCCGTAATAACGTGCAAAAAATTTTACTAACAATTCCTCATCGGAAATAAAAGTGGGTTGGTTTTTCATATAACATTCTCCAAAATAAACTTTTCCTGTCCAGCTATACCCCCTTAAGGGAGTGTACAAAGAAGCGGGTTTTAATTTCTATTTAAAGACAACGTAATCGGAAAAGACGATATTTGGCTCATATCAGTTACTAACGAAAAGGCATCTAATGAAATTATTTCATCCATCTAGCCTGTATACGAAGAGGTGATATTAACTAGAATTTTGTAAATATCTTTCTGCCTGCTATTTCCTCTTTCAGTAAAAAAAATCCGTAAAGGTGTTTACACAGAACTTCCCTCTTTATTTATACCGGGCGGTCACTCTAACAAATTATTAATTACATATGAGAATAATAATCGGAAGGTATTATTACAAAGAAAACCTGACAACTTTTGGTTGGATATCAAAAATTCAATATTAAATAAAAGGTGCCTAATATGGAAGGCCTGCTTAAGGTGGCCATTCCCTAGAAACAGACATCCGATAGGGGAATATTTAGTATTTGACCATAACTTTTTTTTCTTAGTGCGTATATTTAAAAAACTATAAGAATACCTAAATAGAACCATAACAAGACTATCAGTATAAATTTTCACTTTATAATTTCCGTCGTTTACAAAATAACTAGATTTAAAACTACGAGATAGGAAGATTGATAATTTTTAAATTTAAATCTTAAATCTATTGTTGCGTTTATTCACCTTTTAGGAAACACCCTGTATGAATCCGTGGGTTCTAAAACAATTTCAACAAGAGATAAACACTCACACTTTATTTAATAATTTACTGTCTATACAATACTTCAAAATACTTTATTTACTTCTTATTTAACCTCACTTTTTACCGAACGTCACTTCTATAAACTTCTTCTTAATAAACTTCCCCCTCTGCGCCGGTTATCGCGCCTTATATACTCTTAAATTGCTTCTAGAATTATCCAGAAACCATCAAGAATCTTCTCCAACCATACTGTAGAAAAGTACATGGCTCTTTCTAGAGTTTTTCCAGTCACTATTAGTGGGCATAGGCGTATCATCTCCAGTTCCAAGGGGGTGTAATTCATAACGCTATTTTACAAACTACTGAAATTATTGAGTGAAAATTGATAGCGATAGTCTTGTTATGGTTCTACTTAGGTACTCTTATAGTTTTTTTTAAATATACGCACTAAGAAAAAAAGTTATGGGCAAAAATACTAAATATTTCCCTATCGGATGTCTCTTTCTAGGGAATGGCCACCTTAAATACCTTTATCAATTTCCAACATGGTTGAATAATTTTTTAGGATGACCACCTTGTATATTTTTCAATAAAACTATAATAGGTATTTTCCTTGCCAAGTGCGTTAACTATATGTCAAGTATTACTGCTATCTGTCATATTTTCAGTTCCATATCCACGTTAGTCGAGTCGCTATATCGATATTTATAAAAAACCCAAAACGTGTTCAAAACTTTACCGATTTTTTTGAAACTTTGGAAATATCTTCTCTTTGGGTCCATAAGTCGAGAAGTTAAGAGTTTCTTTTTGTCGATCGAACCTCCGATATTGTTAAATAAACAAATTAAGTTAACAATTGAATAACTTCCTGAACAATTATTCAAAATGGCTGAATTTTTTTTAGGGGGGTTTTGCGGGTCGCTGATTACATATATAAATTTAAAAATTCATAAAAAGTATTTGTTTATAAACAAAAAATTTATTAAGATACAAAAATCCGTGCGCATGTCCAAATAAACGATGATTTTTACGAAGTATAATATATTAATCATCATATATATCAGGCATATATTTATGTGAATCTTACAGATACGTCGTATGTAGGTATACACCAAAAATAGAATTCCACATATACTACATATTCTGGAAAATATATAAAATAATTTTTTCGTTGGAAAAGTGAACTTAGATAATTAAAGGACTCAACGTGATTTTAGACTATAACAACAACAAATGACAGAGATCTGCTAGAAATTAAGAATACTCGAGGGTGCGCTCATTAGAAACACTTTGTTTCTTGTTTCACTCCAAAAATCGAATCCGTTTTTAAGAAATAAAAAAAAACCGAGCGGTTTTCCAGCTGTACGCTGGTGGGATTGGTGCCTATGAGGGGCCGTATTTGAAAACAATTACACGTATTGGCTCCAAACAAAAACAGTCGAATAGTACGTTTATTGGCTTCATTTTGCATTTTATTTCATTCAAAAATTCTGAACCGTTTTCCAGAAATTCGAAAAAAACGGAGCGATTTTCCGGCCGCACGCTCGCGGAGTAAATGCTTATCAGTAAGGGCCTTTAAATACAATAACTGATTTGGACTCCAAACCAATAACATTTGAAACGTACGTTAAGCATGATCATATTTAACATTTTGTTATATTAAAAGATTCGAGTTCTCTGAGAGTTATAATTTTTTTAGAATGACAGATTTACAAAAATATTTAAAATAATGGATGATATTTCGGCCATTTTGAATCCGCCGTTTTCAATTCTGATTTTTCCATGTTAAATTAATAATTCGCGACCTAAAAGAGGTTTTCAGGAAATTTTCCGATAGAATTATGAATATTCACAAAGAATATTCCAAACAATTAGTGTCACAACCGCCATTTTGATTTTGGACTCTTTGATAACAAATTCGTAATCAGCGACCCCCTAGAAAAAAATTCAGCCATTTTGAATAATTATTCCGAAAGTTATTCAATTGTTAACTTAATTTGTTTATTTAACAATGTCGGAGGTTCGACCAACAAAAAAAAACTCTTAACTTTTCGATTTATGGGCCCAAGAAGATATTTTCAAAGCTTTAAAAAAATCGGTAAAGTACTAAACATTTTTTGGGTTTTTAAAAACTTCGACTAGACTACGTAGTGGAATGGAGCTATAGTAGTGGTTAAAGAAATTTCAATTTTCATTTTTTTTAAATAGCCTTAGAATATTGAAACATTCTTTATAGGATTTTGCAAACAGCAGAAAAAATAACTATCTATAACTAAAATAAAAACTTTGTGTAGAAATATTAATGAAATCTTTGCATTCTTTCGATAACCTGAATTCTGGTTATGCTAGCAAATTAAAATCCTAAAATGAATTTGTCTAATTTCTTATTTGACAATTCTCATTCTAACACTAGCATCCACACAGTCCCCTACGGCCATGCAGATCAAACTAGTATCCACATAACCCCCTACGATTATGAAGATTCAGTTAAAAATGAGAACAAAGACCTAAAATGAATTTATTTATCTACCTTGTCTTAAAAAATTGTTCATTCCAATGGATTACATTTTCATGAAATCTATCATTCTGTTTCCTGGAAATGCTTAGCCTTTCAAACGTTTTTCGCCCTTATTCTGGAGCTCATCAGAAAGACATAAAGCCATTCATAAAGATGTTTCATGCAAAACCAAGACAATTTCTATGAATAAGTGTGAAATGATTATATTTGACATTGACTGATAAAAAACAACTTCAAGTTGTTTTTTATCAGTCAATGTCAAATATAATCATTTCACACTTATTCATAGAAATTGTCTTGGTTTTGCATGAAACATCTTTATGAATGGCTTTATGTCTTTCTGATGAGCTCCAGAATAAGGGCGAAAAACGTTTGAAAGGCTAAGCATTTCCAGGAAACAGAATGATAGATTTCATGAAAATGTAATCCATTGGAATGAACAATTTTTTAAGACAAGGTAGATAAATAAATTCATTTTAGGTCTTTGTTCTCATTTTTAACTGAATCTTCATAATCGTAGGGGGTTATGTGGATACTAGTTTGATCTGCATGGCCGTAGGGGACTGTGTGGATGCTAGTGTTAGAATGAGAATTGTCAAATATGAAATTAGACAAATTCATTTTAGGATTTTAATTTGCCAGCATAACCAGAATTCAGGTTATCGAAAGAATGCAAAGATTTCATTAATATTTCTACACAAAGTTTTTATTTTAGTTATAGATAGTTATTTTTTCTGCTGTTTGCAAAATCCTATAAAGAATGTTTCAATACAATTATAAGCAAACAAATAATAATTCATTTTTAAAGCCTTAGAATGTCATGAAAGGTCGAGATTTGAATTTAGGACCAAAAAAACTTCTTTTCCGTCATCTATTCTATAGTAGTGGTCAAAAATTGTTTAAAAAACTTTAAGCATTTTTTTCTGAAATAGGTCTAAATCTATTCTAAATTTTAAAATTTCATGAAACGTGGAAATTTGAAATTGGGGAAAAAAAATTTTTCCACATCTGTTCTGGGCATAGTATTAAAAAAAAATCAAAAAATGTTTCCATTTGAAATTATTTTTTATGAATGAAATTGGTTTAGAACATCCATGAAATGTAGAAATTTTAAATTTGAGCAAAAAAACTGTTTCCATCATATATTCTATATTTAAAAATGAATTATTATTTGTTTACTTATAATTGCATTGCATTGCAAAATCCTATAAAGAATATGTTTCAATATATTCTTCAATATATTTTTCTGAAATGGGTTTGGAATGTCATGAAACGTGGAGATTTTAAATTTGAGCAAAAACATTTTATTTCCATCACACTATTAGTAGTAAAAAATTTTTTAAAAATTTGACAAAATTTGGAATTTTTATTTTCATTTTTTAATGAAATAGATTTAGAATGTTATGAAACGTGGAAATTTAAAATTTGTGAAAAAAAAATTTCCCATCTTTCTACTGTTAAATAAATTTTCAAAAAGTTGTGATTTTTTTTCTGAAATAGGTTTAGCATGTCATGAAACGTAGAAATTTTATATTAGGGCGAAAAATATTTTTTTTTATTATGCTCCCTTTATACGGTCCACCTTGCACATATATATTCCTGTCGGATAGCCTAGGTGCGAGGGGCGACACATTGGTAAACACAATTAAATCACTTAAGTAATAGTCACATAAATAACAAAGTGACATGAGGTATGATTTATCTAAACAATATGCTGGAGCTAGCAGTCCACCACTGCCAGTCCCACGATTTCAACTACTCAACCAAGTTTATCTTAAGAATAGGAACTTATCTACGGGACTTTCAGGCATGTTGTTCCGCTCGCCGGGAAGAGGGCTTCCAGGGACCCCAGACGTCATGTGATGGTTCACACGAGATGTTTACTCTTCACATTTCTTAACGCCATCGGTACTTGTTGATAACGTTCTCTTGACTTCAATGAATTATAAGTTAACAGGCGTCTGCAAGACTGTCGAAAGGCGTATGCGAGAGTATCGAGTATCGAGGAACGTGAAGGACACGTCTCCGACATATATATTCCAGTGAAATTCCAACCATTTCTCCGCTGGTAGTAGCGTCAGCTACCTACCAAATTTGACTGTTCTCCGCCAAGTAGTTTTTTAAATAATGCACCAACAGACAGACTGACAGAATTGAAAAACCTATATTTTCGTAATCTACATGATCTGAAACGTGAAAATCCGAAAAAATCTCGGAGGGTGATTTTTTATCGAATACAATACTTCCCTTCAGTATGTGAGGGAAGTAAAATGAACTTAACATTATGATTCGTTTAGAAACTTTTTAAAACTCTTTAAAAACATAGACCGTTTTTGAGAAAAGAAACAAAATTACACCTGCCTAAGAGATCAGTCAAAAGCGATGAGCACTATTATATTCGTCAAAACACTAAGCGCTGGTGTCAAATCATAATTTGATAGTATTATGTGCCGATATGATCATTTGGTGCTTATGAATTATATTTTCAGATAAAAATTAAAAGCCGTTTTTTGCACAACCCTTTAAAGGGGCATATCTGGATAGGAAAGGCTTATTTTGAAAAATTTTGTATGAAGAACCCACCTTCATTTTCGAGGGATTGGTAGTGAAATTTTCTACACGTTAATACGGGACACCCTGTATGGTCTATTGAAAAAATTAGTGGTGTTTGTTATTATTGTTGTTTGTTTTTAGTTTTATGTTCTTATTTGCTAGTTGCTTATTCATTATATTCTTATAATTTGCTCTTTGTATCTTGTCTCTTGCTGTTTGGTCTCTATTGTTTGTTCCTTGTTACCCCCTTGGCCATTTTCCTTTTTCCCTTATTCTGAGTTCTTTGTTATTCGTTCTTCGCTGTGTATTCTCCTTATTCCTTCGTTTTAGAGTCCCTTCCTCTTTCCCCGTTACTCTTTTTATTATCGACTGAACTTAAAAATTTACATTTTTCAGCATACGTCCTTGATTAGACGATTGCTAGGTACTCTGACACCATTATGTCGAATTAAAATTTCAGTTGAACTAGTTACTGAACGACAGATGGACACACATTTTTGTAAAAATAGCTACAATGTCTTCAGTATTCTGGAAAGGTCAAAATATCAGTTCATTGTATATTACTTAATTATTTATTTGTAACAAAAGTACATATGGTCAATTAAAAATGTGTATAAATATCTTTTGCATACACAAGGTATACCTATACTCTAGCTTATCTAAAGTGTTTGAAATAATAATTTATGAAAGAACATTTGCGCAAATCTCTGGAAAAATTTGAATGCAACTGCATGGCTTTCTTCCCAAGCGTTCTACAATTACAAATCTTTTGAACTTTACTTAGTACGTACATGAAACTTTCAGACATGGTCAACAGGTGGATGTTATCTTTACAGACCTTGCAAAGGCTTTCGACAGAGTTTGTCATAATGAAGTAGTTCAAGCATTATTGCAGCTTGATGTTGTGAGAACATTATTTTGTTAATAACTTCATACTTACTAAATAGAGAGCAATATGTGGAAATCAAAGGATACAGATCTTTTCGATACACACCAATGTCGGGGGTCCCTCAGGGATCAAACCTCGGTATATTACTATTTTAGGCAATAATAAATAGTTTAGGTTGCGACTTAGGTGAAGCACAAGGGCTGATCTATGCTGATGATTTCAAGTTATTTCAAATTATAAATGACACTGTTGATTGCAGCGCTCTACAGACTAAGTTAAATAATAGAGCTCAATGGTGTTCTGATCATAAATTCACCATTAACACTCAAAAATGTTATGTAATATCTTCTTCTTGTAAAAAGGAAATGATTACATTCGACTATGTACTAAACAGTCATACACTTACTAGAAAGAAGTCTCACAAAGATCTCGGTGTAATACTAGATGAAAAACTAAACTTTACAGAACATATTGATAAAATTGTTAGTGAATCGTACAAGATGCCAGGTTTTGTAATAAGGAATTTTAGAAGTTTTAATAACATTGATCCAATAAAAGCACTATACAATGCATTCATTATTCCTAAATTGGAATATGCCTGTATCGTGTGGTGCCCCCAATATGAAGTCAAAATAACTGCACTAGAAAATGTGCAAAGAAAATTTCTAAAGTTTCTATATTTTAAGACATATGGCAGTTATCCACCCAGAGGTTATGATCAGATAGAGTTGAGAAACATTTTTAATTATAAAAGCTTGCAGTTTAGAAGATTTGTAGCGCGTACAATGTTTGTCTTCATATTAATAAAAGGTTTAATTGACAACACAAACTTTCTTGCTCAACTTCCATTCAGAATAGGTACATCAATAATAACAAGAAATAATAGCCTATTTTATTTAAATGTTCCCAGAACAAATTTGTACAAAAACAGTCCACTGTTCAGAATGTGTTAATTGGTCAATACGTATACTAGCAATGTTGACACCTTCTGCACTAGTTTGTCTAGTCTTAATAATGAAGTAATTAATCAACTTGAAAATGCTAGTTAAATGTAATGTATTTTATGTGTGTGCGTCATTAGATTAAGTGCAGTTTTATATGTATGTTTATATGAGTATGTATGTGTGTATGTGTGTCTTCATACATATGTTTTCATGTAGTTTTAAAATTTGTCTGTAATTGGTCATATGTACTGTTGATGCAAACGATAAATAAATAAATAAAGAAATAAATGATGTTTTTCTTGAAAATTTTAGTTTATTGTTAATTATAACTTTTTCATTTTCAATTTTACGGTAAGAAGTATCCAGACCAAAATTGTAGATAATTCAATTCCCTACAAAAAAGTCTTAAATGATTTTTTTGTGAGACTTGCGGTTCTCAAGATATCGCGAAAAAACTGTTTAAGCCCCCTTTTTCAAGATGGCGTCCAAACTGGGAGGCTTTCAACCCCGAAAACCGAGTTCTATACTTACACTGGACCCACTTACATATAAAAAAAATAAAATCTTGTCCTCTCTCCAAGATGCAAGGTTCGGCCTAAATTTTGTAACATGTCAATGGACTAACTCTAAGTTTCAAAAAGTAATTTACGTCAAAATTTGTGAGTAAAAAGTATTAGGGGCGGTCCACTCCTAGCCTCCTAGACAAGATAAGAAAGGCTCCATACTAAATCAAAGATACTTACTTACTAATTCTACTATTCAAATTTTATTACAATCGATAAAGTAGTTTTCAAGCTATCAGCAGAAAACCATTTCAAAATTTAACCTTCAAGAGTTAATAGCTCCGAAGGGGAGCACCCTAGAAGAAAATTATAGACAATTTTAGTATTATTTTAACCCAAACTATATGCTCTCGAAGTACTGCCCCATAGTCCGCAGACACCCTGTATAGTATCATGATATTTCTTGATGGAGAATCTGGACATGTAAATAGTGATTACTTAGGCAGTGGTTTTAAAAAACCTCATATGACAAATTATATTTAAATCTGGCAAATTATTGCTTGGAAAACAGTTAAACTTAGGATATCACTATCATCAACGGTTTATGGTAACTGCGAAATGTAAATGGCTAAATAAAATAAATAATTGATGATCTGTGCAAGTCGTCTGGCAGGGCGGGGACAGTGCCGATGACAGGGTGATTAGAATGCGGTGTGTCTGGGTGGATATGCGGACCGGCTACCCAACTCTTTCTGTCCGTCCGTGCGTCTGTTGTTCGAAGCTCGACGGCCTGTCACTGACCTAACCTAACCTCCAGCAACCTAGCCTAGTCTGCAAAACACCGCAGCAGAAGAAGTGCAATGCATCATTCACATCCTCTTTAGCCAGATATGATCTTGATTCGATGAGTCGGATGCTGCACTTATACAGGGTGTATATCGAAAAATTATAGCGTTCTCTTTTATACGGCGTGTATTTACAATGTTACCTTTCAGTTTTCAATCTTAAAAATGTCGGTTGTGCTGTATTATATATTTCATAAAAAAATACGACATAATAATAATAATAATAATAATAACAATAAACTGCTTTATTTGCTGAGTAACTTTACATTAGTTTTAGCATTGTCAAGGTATATAAAGAACAGACATACATACAACTCACAACAAATACATATAAAATATTTTAGAAGATACACTTAGGGCTAACATGACAATCACATACACTACTTTTACAAATTTATAATAAGACAATATTAAGTTTTATAAGTTAAAATAATAAAAAAGTAAACTACCGAAAAATTTATGAATGAAGTTAAGACGCAGTAAATAATAAATATATATAATTGAAGACTATTAATTATCGTGTATTATCAAAATATTCTTCGATACGGTATGGTACTAGTGTGGTGAGTAGTTTTTTGATCTCTATTTTGAATTTGGAGAATGATAATTCCTGTATTTTGTTAGGCAATTGATTGTACATTTTTATAGCCATATACAAAAAAATTTTATGGGTTTTTTCTACTCTATATTGGGGGAGAACTAATTCGTTGGATTTTCTAATCTGATATTTATGGTTGATACTTTGTTTCTGAAATTGTTGTTCATTTTTTTTTTGTAGATTAGACAGTGATATATGTACAATGTCGGGAACGTTAAAATTTTTAATTCAGCAAATAGGGGCCTACAAGTAACACGTGATGTATTGTTAGTCATTACCCTAATTGCCATTTTTTGTAATAGAAATATCCTACTCCATTCAGTCGAATTTCCCCATATAAGTACACCATAAGACAATTGTGGTTGAAATAGTCCGATATATGCTATTTTGCTTATTTCTATTGGGACATATGAAGCTATTTTACGTAGTAGGAATACTAGGCTTGACAATTTGTTAGCTACCATGTTGACGTGGTCTTTCCAATTTAAACTTTTGTCTAAAATTATACCTAGAAATTTTGTGGATCGATCATCTGTAGAATTTCTTAACGTAAAGCGTATATGTATTGTTTTATCTTTGTTAAGAGATAATCTATTGGCAGCGAACCAGTCGTCAGCACGAGTTTGAGCTGACGCATTAATTTCATTTAACTCTGTTATATCTGTCCCTCTACTATACAGAGTGGTGTCGTCAGCATATTGTATGCTATTTACATTGTTCATATAATTTGAGAAATCATTCACATATATAAGAAATAGGAGTGGACCTAGGATGGAGCCTTGAGGAACTCCTGCACTGACTAACATAGTTGACGATCTCTCACCATTATAACCGACCACTTGCACTCTATTTTGAAGGTAGCTTATTATAAAATCAAGTGATGGACCTCTTATACCGTAGTAAGAGGGTTTTTCTTTTAAGACATTGTGACAGACGCAATCAAATGCCTTCGAGAGATCACAGAAAGTAGCGCATAATATCTCGCCTCTCTCGAAAGCATGTAATATATCTGTGACCATATCAAATATCAGTGGAGTAAAATTAAGAGTAAATCACCTAATAAGGAACTGTCTTACTATAGTAATTTTGTTGCTGGAACTTGTACACGTTACAAGAAGATTAGAAGAAAGTTTTGGATTAAATCCGTGTGGATGTTCAAAATCGTGTTTTTTCGCAGTTTGTATTCAATAACTCTGGTTCTATAACCCTTATCGTAATAAGGAAAGATAAACAAATCATTCAAAATGAAATTTCGAAGAGAACTAGATGTATCCGAACTCTCTTGGTCAATTGGTTAAATTGCAAAACACAGAAACAATTGTGGGTGGAAATTTTTAAACAATTGGTAATAACCTAAACAATAATGCATTACATTTAACCAAACTTTAGAAGAATGTGCCACTAATGGAGATAAATTAGGGTACCAAATTTCAAGTCGAAATGTTTATAACTACGGCTCAAGAACAATAACAAAATCGAAAATTGAACAGTTGACCATGTTTGGGCATCAAGTCGTACAACAAACTTTTTTTTTCAGATTGTACTTTGTTCTATGTACTTTTCAGCGAGGTTGAACTTAAAATTTGTAGTATTCTTGAAAACCATATTTTTATTTTCATTCTTTTATCTGTTATCTTCAACCGTTCCAGAGATATCATGCGGAAAGAAAAAGTTACAGACCGACAGACAAACCGACAGACAATTTTTTTTTGCTCAAATTTAAAATCTTGACGTTTCCTAACATTCTAAACTTATTTCAAGAAAAATAAATTTTGATTTTTTTTTTACGATTAACTATACTTCCAATCCACTACGTGGATGTGGAAGTAAATTAAGGCAAGAAATAGTGGCCGCTTTTTATAAATCTAGCCGACAATTCTGTGGTAAATGCCTGAAAAGTGCACAGGTACATACATGCTGGTAAGAAAATGTTACACATTAACTTTTGGTCTGACTTAGTATAGTGCTTGCAGAAAAATCTCAATCTGGTGCCATAAACCGCCGACGATCTAATTATAACGTTATGAATGAAATCCGTCTGACAATATGGGACATGTAATTGAACGTGATCCGAAACGTCGGAGCAATACCATTTAAAACTTTTTTGGATATAATAATCATAATAAACTTAATTATGTTAATACAAAAAAGTGCTTTTTTTGTCAATTCCATTAGTGGTAATAGATGGGTTAACCGGGTGAGGATGAAATGTTATTCCGTAATTTTTTTTTAAAGACAGTTTGATTTTTTTAAATTTATTTTCATATTTATGTTCATCTGAAAGTTAATTCCAAACATGAAACGCAATTAATAGCTAAATATTGTCTAAATGTTATTTGTGGCATTATCTTAATTTTCTTTTTCCCTCTTCAATTATTTGGGACTTCCTGCCACATGTATGTTTTCTTTTTAAGCGGTGCTAGGGGAATCTACAAAATATATCACAATTAACCAGTATAATGCTGGTAAAAAACATCTACACCTGTGACGTTTAGGTCAAATGATCAGTTAGAGGCTGGTTTTTTTAAATAAACAACACAAATAAGTATAAAAACTTGAAATTAAGTATTTCGCCGACGCGCGACGTTTCGGAAATCTAATCTGTTTCCTTTTTCAAGGCTTTTTTGAAAAATCTTTTTTACTGTGTATGACAAATATACAGCTCTAACAATACGTGGGTGAGTCATCCAGACCTTTTAGTGTAAGATTGGGCGAACATCAAAATTATATCAGAAAAAATGAAATTCAGAGGTCCAAGATCTGCGAACACGCGTGGGAAAACGGACATAGAATAAACTGGGACTCGGCAAAAATTTTAACAAAAGAGGCAGATAGCAAAAAAGAAAAATTAAAGAATCCGCGATAATATTATTGAATGGGGATAGTTGCGTGTCGAATTGTTCCGTAGGTGTCTGTACAACTTGGCTGCCAATGTTAAAAGAAGAACTTTACAAACTTAACATTGTATAAAAAACTAAAAAACTGTTAACTATATCAACAGTTCTATGTAAATAGTAAGTATCTATGGATATTGAATATAACAAACATTCTTAGAGCTGTGTATTTGTCATACACAGCAAAAAAGATTTTTCAAAAAAGTCTTGAAAAAGGAAACAGATTAGATTTCCGAAACGTCCGCGTCGGCGAAATATACATATATAATTTCAAGTTTTTATACTTATTTGTGTTGTTTATTTAAAAAAAAACAGCCTCTAACTGATCCTTTGACGTAAACGTCACAGGCGTAGAGGTTTTTTACCAGTATCATACTGGTTAATTGTGATATATTTTGTAGATTCCCCTAGCACCGCTTAAAAAAGAAAACATACATGTGGCAGGAAGTCCCAAAGAATTGAAGAAGGAAAAATAGCTAAATAATCTATGAAAAAATGCAGATTTATGCTGAGGTACCTAAAAATTCTGTATACAGGATGATCTACATAAGACCCGCCAGGCAGTTTCTATGGTAACGAGATGAGATATTCCAGTTCTGTAAAACCCACTCGTTAGATATTTTTAGTGATTTTATTTTGTCTTTCAAATGTTGCCAATGAGAATGACGTGTGCGGCATCGCTACGCCTGAAAGAATTTGATAACAGGAATTTTTGAAGTGTAATGTTATTAAAGTGTGTATTATATTCTAAATACTTTTTGTAGTAGATACGTTTTCATTAAAATCAGTAATTTTTTGAGATAAACTAAAAAAAGTTGATAACTAGCAAGGAAATTAAAATTCCTTAAAGGTGATCACTAGATAATACAATAGGTAGCTTAACTTTAAGTAATTCTTAATTTTTCAAATGACTGTTCAAAGATGGCGCTGGTGTTCAAAATTATTTTTCGATAGCTACAACATTGAAACATAGTCACGCGATAGGGTTACAAACGGTATTTAATTTTTTAATAATACAATTTTCAGTAAAACCTTGAGTTCAAGGTGTGTCGAATTCGGTGACAAATGCGTGTTTCATGGCTCCTACAAGATCTCGAGATAAATCCGGAAAAAGCGGCAACAAAACGTCGAAATTGTATTAAATTAAAACATAAACGATTCTGAATTGATTGATATAAATTAGCACGAGCCTGACTATTTCATATAGTTGATATTTGATTAAATTATGTTGGTTGAATAACGCAACACAAAAGAGTGTATATGAACAACCCGAGAAAGTGTACTGCTTGACCGTAAAATCTATACCTGGATGGATCCAATTCCTTCTTCAAGTGGGTGAGATAAAATAAGCCAGCCAGTCAGAATGAAACAGATAAGTTTTTGTCTACTTGTCTACTTTAATTGTTAAATTTTAATTTAGTTTAGCTCATTGATGAAGTCTATTTCCTTCCTTAAATTGAAAGATTGGAAATTAGAATTGAAAAGATATTTATTTATTTATTGGTTTATTAATCATTGTTACAGGACAGTTTATTTAACAACAGAGAAAAAAAATAGGTAATGAAGTGGAAAGTGCCCGGAGTTGGGGGGCGGCAGTAAAGTAATTACTGTAAAATGAAACCGTTTGTTTTAAAGAAACGACATACCTTTCAGGTGAACAAACTATCACTTCGGATCTTTTTTCTCATAACGCGCACAAAATATTGTTACTGCGAGATAGGCCCCTGCCCAGCAACTCCACCGCAAATGGATATTTACCTGTGGAACGGTTAATAAATGAAAACAAAAAATAAAAAATAAAAGATACCAGATTCAGAAACAGAAGAAGAAAAATAAGGAGACGACGATAGATGGAAACTTAAAAGAAATATGGAAACTGAAAATAAGCATCTCGCAAACACTAATACACCCCAGCCGATGGTGACAGATGGAAACTTAATAGAAGCATGGAAATTTAAAAGAAGCATCTCTCAAACACCTACACTTCCCATTCTGTATTCCCACCAAATGCGTCATGCTGGCTCTTGCTGCTGACAACAAGCATATCCAATGTCCAACGCGGCATGTGCAGCCGGTTCGGCGGTATATAAAACATCTGAGATTTGGTTCCGGCACGCGGTTTGGCCGTTCATTGGGCGTGTTCGATGGACGACCAAGCTACCAAGTTGCGTATTGAAACGAACCTCCTTGGATGCCCGAAATCGGCAGCAATGCCCACCTTACGCTGGTAAATCAATTAATCAATCAATCAATACAATTTTTAGTAAAACCTTTAGTTTTTAAGTCATATCTGTATTTCCTATTTTTAAATTTTTCAAAGTATAATCTGGGTTAACCCCTATATCTTTTTGTTACTTATTTAAGCTAGTGGCCATAAGTCTAATTTAATAATGCAAAGTCAAGTAGATTGTGTAATAATTTATTTTGACTACACTAACCAAGATAAATTAAACAATGTTTTGATTTTTGATTTTGATATGGAAGTTTCAGAAAGGCAATCCTCCTTAGTTGTGTGGAAATAAGCTAATTTGTTAGGTATAGTTGCTATATTTTTAAATTTAGTAGCCTCCCGATGATGACTGGTTTATTGGCGGAACGGTCGTTAGTTCAATCTGTAGTATTTTTGCTTTTATTTGTCTACGTTTGCGATCGGGAATTTACAAAGATCCCTTTTTAAAGTTTCTCGTCTCTCCACTGGATTCTGAAATGATGACTCATGATTCACGATAATTTTTAACCGTCGTTAATTGATGTTATTATCATCTTACTCACGCACTGGCAATAGTGCCTTTGTGAGCACAAACGCTTTTTTACATACTTGGAACATTTTTCTCCACTGTTATGCAAATATCTTGCCATGTCATTATGCCATTAGTGTACGTTTGTATATCTCTGCATATTTTCACAAAATATTATTTCTGGTAGGTGGCATTATTATTATCGTTATTTGTTGAGTATTGTTTAACCCGCTAGGTGTGTTCTCTGTTCTCGGTCAAGTCACCACTCATTTTCCCTGATAAAAGTCATGATTAATTGGTTAAATCTGCAAGAAATAGATTTTTATTATTAGTGGAGTAATGTTAAGCTAAAAATTTTCAAAATGGATGTAGCTGGTAGAATCAAGTTTGTTTAAGTTATTAGTCAGGCCCTACGGGTTACGAAAATATTATTCATAGTGGTCAGAAATCGCCGCTCCATTTTCTAGGGTCACTTATATACAAAATGACCGCCGTGCCTGATTCTTTGAAGTTGGTTTTTAAATATCTCCGATTCTATTGATCCTAACAATCGACCGATCATTTTACAACTTTCTTCTATTACTCTGGTTCTAGTAGACCGATCTTGATGAAATTTGAAGAGAGGGTAATGTGTAAATATTGGTTCTTAAACTCCCAACCCGATTCGATCGACTGCCTTACCTTGTCTTCAACATTTTCATTACGTAAATTTTCTTCTGTATCAAATGGTCTCCAGAAAGCCCATTTAAAAAATATTTTTTCAAACAAATATTACAGTTAAATACTAATTATTTGAGATAAACACAAACAACTTACGTTTTTTTTAATAGGGGAAAACACCGCGTAACGTAAAACAAACCTACGGCACTGCCGGGTTCCACGAAAATAGTCTTGATTATTTACATTATTGTTTTAGAACAACTGGTCAAACAAACATCAGAAAATTTTCTTTACTGTCCGCCCGCAATTATACGTCTGGTCGACTACATCTCATATACGAGGAAATAAATTGTACAGATAACGCGGTGCTCTCAGCTTTAAACCATTGTAGAGAAGCATAGCATCGGACATCCCTGGTAGAGACGCTGAATTTATAATATTTCATACTGAATCTAGAAATACTATAATATAAATAAATTTAATGCTCAGCAAAATAAAACTTGCCACTTATCTTAAAAACTTGCCCACATATTGTAATATTTTAAAATGTTTAAAAATTATGAGTTTTCCTGTTAGGAAAAAAGATATAGCTGTTTGAATGGTGGAGGAGCTAAATTTATCCAATTAAAATTTTTAACAAGTAAGCCTGTCTTATAATTGTGTTGCTTGGCCAAAGCATTCGTGGATATTCTCTTAAATGACACATGTCATTTTGTACGTTTGGTGTTAGTAGCGACCTGTCATTATGCTGAAATTATTAATATTTTTTGAGACTCACATTTCTGTACACTTCTTGAAAACCACAATGCCTCGTATACAGTATACACAACGTGAGTATGCTAATATGCATTCTATTTACAGCGAATGTCGAGGCAACGCCAGTGCATCAGCTGTGCGTTATCGAGAAAGGTACCCGAACGAACGCCATCCGGACTATCGTGTATTTATTAGAGTACATAACGCGTACTGCGAGGGAAGGACTTCTAGTCTTCGTGGTATTGGTGGTTCCAGTGAAGGAAGACCTTGTCAAGATTTCGACGACGAAGTGCTTGATGAAATTAACAATGCTCCGTGTACTTCTGTGCGTACCCTGTTACGACGCACTGGTGTATCTAAAACAACGGTGCACAGGATTTTAAAACGGTACCAACTCCATCCTTTCCATGTACAACGTGTGCAATCTCTACTACCCAGAGATTATCCCTTGAGGGTGGTATTTTGCCGGCGAATGCTGCGGATGATAGGAGAGGATTCAGATTTTTTAAATAAAATATTGTGGTCTGCCCAATCATCGTACAGAAGAGATGGCTTTGTAAATTTACATAATCTGCATAGGTGGTAGTTGGAAAATTCCCATTTGATGAGAGAAGATCGATCACAATGCCAATTTAAAGTAAATTTGTGGACAGGCGTCTTAAATGGTCAAGTGGTAGGCCCATTCGAACTGCCACCAACATTAACGTCAGAGAATTATTTGGAATTCCTTCAAAACAACCTACCGGTCTTACTAGAAGACTTTTCATTATCCATGAGGCTGACAATGTGGCTACAAAACGACGGATGCCCTGCACATTATGGGAGAGAGGTGAGAGCATTCCAAAATTTTAAATATCCGGGCAGATGGATCGGTTGCTTAGCTCCAATTGTGTGGCCACCTAGGTCACCAGATCTAAATCCTTTAAAAATCAGCCGATTCGGATATTCACGCCATCTAAAACGTTCCTTTGTTAAAAGGTGCAGAGCCTGCATCAGGGCTGGAGGAGAGCAGTTCGAATATTTATTACAGTGACTTTTTCTTTTTAATAATAATGATGTTTAATAAATTCAGGAGAAATTGCTTTTTATTTTATTTCGATCTTTCTTCGTTCTCCTAACTCATAATTATTTAACATTTTTAATATAACAACAAGTGGGCAAGTTTTTAAGATAAGCGACAAGTTTCGCTTGGCACTTTTCTTTACACCATCAAAGGTCAAATTCGGCAGACGGAATCTTAGTGGAACAGAAATTTACGAAACACTTCTTTTTTGAAAATACTGTAGTCGTTATCTAAAAACTACCATACACGTTTGATAGCACAACTATTCCAGAATACTCACCTAAAAACAGAATGAACAAATCTTTACTTTGTGGCACTGGCAGTAAAACACTATCCTAGAGTCAAAATTTTCAAAGTTTCAAAAAAGTGTCCATATCTCGAAAACCGTAAGGTTTTCAATAAGGTCAAGTTGTGATATTCTGATAGGTCATAGCCTGGCCTATTTCCAGTTTCAGAATTATGCATTAATTACGGGACACCCTGTACATGTATTTTATATTTTGTGCATTAAGTATATTTACGATTTGAACTGCAGTATTTTCTACATCGCCGTATGTGCTGAAACCATTACATCTATACTTGCATAATTATGTAAAATATTTCTCAGCAGCTCTTTAATTGTATTTTACTCTTATTCCATCCAATGTATTATTATTTGAAAGATTCGGCTTTGCTATATATTTACTCTTTCGACTGCCAACAATTCCGTTGAAGTTAAATACTAGCTGCAGTTTCAACTGTCAATTACCTGGCTGTGAAATCGAAATGTAATTGAAGTAAAGAGGTCGACCAAGTGCGATCGGCCTGGCTCGCTGGGATCGAAGAAGAAGCCACATAAACATGAGTTGCAGCAGACAAAATAAGAACAATCTGTTGCTTCAACTCCGACTAGACAGCAGTAATGGTAAAATTACGTGCCGGTCAATCAATGCAAAGTAAAAATGTAAAGTACCTCGCAATTTCCATTGTCTGAAGACTGAAGAGGTGGTTATCGAGACTCGGGACTGGTGTAGTCATTCTTCCCTGCTTTCCTGCTAAGGGAAATCGATCTCTTTCGGCCGTGTAAATTGTATGTTTTGTTTATTGGTAGCAGTGGCGTACTTAACTCTTTTGGTATTTCGTAACTTTAAGATTATCATGAAACTTTATGGTGGAGCTACAATTTAACTAATAGTCAATTTCAAAACTCGTCGAGAGTTTTCATGATCGTATATTAAAATAGATTCATTATTTAAAAATTCAAATACTCATTTGTGTGTACTCTAAATTTATTAACATTACAGTGCATGAGAAAATTAAATGATTAGAAAATCGATCAGACTATAGCAGATTTGTCTATTGACTATTTTAATGGGTTTCTATGATCATAAATAAAGGGCTAACCTTGTTGTTTTAGAACTCCAAAACGGTTATGTTTCAAAAGACGTCAGTTACTTTGGCCTTAAAATGTTCACCTAAGAATCTCTTGTGTTGCTGATTGCGAATCTGATGTTTAAAAAATAATAAAAGAATTGGTGGCACCAGACCAAAAAAAAGATCAAAATCATGTAAAATTTTGTAATTATTAATAAGCTTTTTCTAGTTTACATATTATAGCATACGTGTTTTTCATTCTTTTAATAGGCAAAGTGACGTTAAAAAAACAAAAATACAGGATAACTGATTCCTAATGGCTGGCTGACATTAAGATCAAAATCATGCCGAAATTAATGAATTTTGAAAGAGGAGAGTCTATCAAAGTGAAATATGAGTTATGTTTTGGCACAGATATTACTTCCACATCTACGTAGTGGATTGGAAGTCGTAAAAAAATTTTCAATTTCTTTTTTACTTGAAATGGGTTTAGAATGTCATGAAACGTCGAGATTTTAAATTTGAGCAAAAAAAAAAAAAAAAATTCTGTCTGTCGGTCTGTCTGTCTGTAACTTCTTTTTTGTCCGCACGCTTTCTTCGGAACGGTTTAAGATATTGACATGAAATTTTGTACACGTATATATTATAACGAGATCTGGAACTGGATTGTTTTTTGAACATGTCCGGTGAAGGGTTGGGGAGTAAATAGGGGTAAATATGGGGAAATATGTAAAGCAAGCTGGTACAAATGCAGAAACTTCAAATTCGGTGTATATACTAGAAGCCAAAGCCTCAAATTTTTTAATAATATTTTTCAACCCCCCACCTCCATTATTAAAGGGGTTGATAAAATAAAATTGAGATATTCATTTGACATTTGGTACATATATGTACTATAAAGACGTCTGGAACTAGATTATATTTTGAGATGATTTCGTTGAAGGGTTGAGGGTTAAATAGCGGTAAAGAGAGGAATGTAAGTAAAGCAAGTTGGTAAGAGTACAGAAACTAGAAATTCGGTGTATGTACTAGAAGCTAAAGACTCAGATTTTTTTATAATATTTTTCAAGCCCCCACCATTCCCCACCTACTCCATTATTAAGGGGGTTGATAAAATTGAATTGAGATATTCATTTGAAATTGGGTACACCTATGTATTATAACGACATCTGGAGCTGTTTTATATTTTGAGATGATTTCGTTGAAGGGTTGGGGGTTGAATAGGCATAAATATGGGAAAAAGTAAAGCAAGCTGGTAAGAATACAGGAACTTGAAATTTGGTGTATGTACTAGAAGCCAAGGTCTCAGATTATTTATAATATCTTTCAACCCCCACCACCACTACTCCATTATTGAAGGGGTTAATAAAATAAAATTGAAATATTTACTTGAAATTTGGTACACGTATATATCATAACTACATCTGGAACTAGATTGTATTTTGGGATGATTCCGTTGAAGGGCTGGGGTTTAAATAGCGGTAGATAGGGAAAGCAATCTGGTAAGAGTATAGAAATTTGGGATTTGGTGTATATAATAGAAATGATGGCCTCGGAATTTTCTATAACATTTTCCATCCCCCCACCACCCCCACTCCCTTATTAAATGAGTTGATAAAATTAAATTTAGATTTTCACTTGAAATTTGTTACACGTATAACGGTATCTTAGATTATATTTTGACGTGATTGCGTTGAACGAGGGTAATTGGTAAATAGGGAAAAACCTGCTAATGGTAGAGAAACTTGAAATTCGGCATATGTCCTAGAAGCCAAGGCCTCAGGTTTTTTAGTAATATTTTTCAACCCCCCCACCACATTTAATCCATGACTAAAGGGGTTGATAAAATGAAATTGAGATATTCACTTGAAATTTGGGACACGTATGTATTATAACGACATCTGGAACTAGATTATATTTTAAGGTGATTCCGTTGAAGGGTTGAGGGTTAAATAGGAGTAATTAGGGGAAGATAAGTAAATCAAGCTGGTAAGAGTACAGAAACGTGGGATTTGGTGTATATACTAGAAACCAAGGCCTCAGATTTCTATCTAATATTTTTCAAACACCACCATCTCCGCTCCATTATCAATGGGTTTGATAACATAAAATTGAGATATTTACTTGAAAGTTACTACACGTATGTATTGTACTGACATCTGATTGAGATGGTTCCATTGAAGGGGTGAGACGTGGTAGGTTGTGAATATGGGAAAATAAGTAGGGTAAACTAAAAACTTAATTTTTAACGTATATGGTAGAAACCAACGCCTCAAACTTTTCTATGACATCTGCTCCAAATATTATTAAAATTCTATGACCAATAATTTCCACATACTAGAGTGCAAATTTACACTGCAAAAAATTTTGGTGTAAATTTACCCCAAAAATAGGAGGCAACTTTCTACCTCCTATTTTTGGGGTGAAATTACTTTCATATGTAAAGTTACATGTCAAAGGTAAATTTAAATTTCTGAGTTAATTTCAAGTGAAAAGTTACACACAGACGTGTAATAGTACCGAGGAATCTTACACAATATTTGGTAAAAATACCCATGAAATTTACATTAAACCGGTAAAATTCAAACGGAAATGTAAAATTTACCAGGAAAATTACGGAGTTCGGGTAAAATTATAGAGCAAACTTACATGTTAGAGGTAATAATGACCTGTAAAAATACAGATTAATTTTACATGATGTCGGTAAAAACACTGTTGAAATTTGCATTAAACCGGTAAAATTCAAACGAAAATGTAAAATTTACTGGAAAAATTACAGAGCAGAATTACATGTAGATGTAATAATAATCGAAAATATGTCAGTTAAAACTATGTCAAATGTCGCTACATAGAGGTAAGCATGTCTATTTATTATATATAAATATACCTACCTATAATTAATTAAGTACAGGCACACATTTACGTAAATTTAATAAAGGGATAAAGTTTTTATTCTAACAAATTGAATATGTTTCAAGGAATTGAATTGAATTGAATTGAATCCTTATTTGAAATAAGTCGCTTTCCTAATGATTAACTTATTAAACCCTGTGTAATTAAAATTTTACTCAGAATTTTAAATACTTATATGAAAATTGCAAATGATCCCAAAAATTGAAGGCAAAAAAATTGCCTCCTATTTAAAAATATTGGCGCATTGTGGACCCCATCAAAAATATTTCATATTATATTAAATCTTCACAAAAAAAATTCTAATACTTACCTATTTACATCAAAACGACGGTATTTTTCATTAGTTCTGAGCGTCAAAAGTTATTTTTCTTGCACACCGACCGTGCCAAGGAAAACAAAAACAAATATTTAGAAAGATTTTTTTGCACGTTTTTCAAAAATAAATAACTTTTGAGACTCAATACCACACATAAATTATAGACTTCTAATGCTGGTTTTAGAAAAAACAATTTCGACGTTTTATGAGATGCTAAGCCTATTTCAATAATGTATACGATTTGTATATAAAGTTTGTATTTTGCACGAGATTTTATAAAAAGGGTCACTTTATATAGGTACTTGTTGCATAAATAACCATTGACATAATGCTAAGCATAAACAATTAGATGCATTGAAAAATTACTTTACATTAATTGCTATAATTCCAAAGATATTTACACTTAAGATACTATCACTTGATCGCATCCTTGAGATATTCTTCTGAAATAAAGATGTTAATATCAAAATAATAACTAAACACATTAAGGGAAAAATATATAAGTATATTAGAAAATTTGTTAATACAAGTTGTATGAGTATGTTATACAATGTATGTGAAGAAACTAAAGTTGAGATATTTTATTAAATTATTATTAAACAATGACCCGTTTTTAAAATTTAATGAGCGTTAAGTAGACCCATTGTAGCAAAGTTAAAAAAATATTTTAAAAATCGGCTACCAACTGATGAGGGGGACAAAATTTGGGATAAACACGATTCTCAACCACTCTGTGGTATGTGTCGTTCAGGAAAAACATCTGTACAATTCATTTTTATTTGCCATAAAACATCGAACTTGTCCAGTGTACACAAAAGTAGAAAATCCCTTACATTAATATGGCAAAATATGTTATTTGAGGGTTCCAAGGAAAAACCTGTATACCTATAGATAATTAAAACTAACCAGAAATAACACGAAATAAGCAATACTTTTAATAAAAATTTAGAACTCCCGCCAATTAGTTACCAGTCAGAGTGACGTATGTCAATTGTTTTAATCCTTGTGTAGTATTTAATCTTTTCAAAAGATCTACAGCGGATAGATAATTTTCATTCTCAAACGCAAACTTTAAACTGTTTCACTTAGGCTTTTATTAAAATTTTAATGCAAACACTGATGTTATTTATGATTTTCTAATAGGTACATATCACAGTGAATTCATTGTCGCCAATAAAGTGAAGTGAAACTAATACTCTGCTAATTACTTACCTTTGTTTGACACTGATGACTGAGGGTATGACATTGTGCTGGGATATTTGTAAAATTAGGGTGTATTTTGACTATTTGGCACTATACCGTGATCCAAATACGGGTAACACACCAAAAAGTAACTAATCGCGTATTGAAGTGTACCTAATACAATCTATTGATGGTGTTTTACTATGTACATAAAATAAAGGTAAGGTATAATGCCCCCTCGCGGAAGATACTGCAAGGAAATGATGCATCATAGATGGTAAATATAAAATGCCACTGTGTAAAATTCCATACACGTAGATGATACTGTACTCCAGAAATATAGGAATTTTACTAACACACAAGGTAAATGTACAATGATTCTGTGAAACATTACCTCTAAATTGATTTACCAGGGAGCTTTACCCAAAATATTGGGTAAACAAAATGTTTCACTCTTTTTGATGGTAAAGTTACATTAAAGTTATTTGTAATTATTACACGCAACAACGGTAAATTTACCTCCATTTCTTACAGTGTTCACCAAAAACTGGAATATTACATTAATGCAAGGGAATATTACACAAATACAAGGACATAATGCATCGTAAGTGGTAAGTATACAAAGCCACTGTGTAAAACTCCATACATAGAGGTTACTATACACTAAAAATATAGGAATTTTCCTAACACACAAAGTAAATGTACAGTGATTTTGTGGAACACTGCCTCTAAATTGATTTACCGAGGAGGCTTACCCTAAATATTGGGTAAACAGAATTTTACACTCTTTTTGCTGGTAAAGTTACCTTAAAAATATGTGTAATTATTACACACAACAAGGGTAAATTTACTCCCATTTTTTACAGTGTAGTCAAGATGCTTCCTTTAAAGTGACTTGGATGAAAAATCTGGATGTGGAAGTAGTGATTCCTTACGCAGCGGTTTTTTTTTTCATGCTCATGTAAATCGAGTCTGCTCAGTGCTCTTGTGAGTTTTACTAAAATTTATCGGGTTTGATAACGTGTTCAGTATTTTTCAAATTATTCTGAATCAAATGAAAAAGCAAGAAGCATTTTCAAGATAAATGTTGCATCCAACATTTTCACCACTTGTTTTGCAATATTTATACTGAAAAGTATATACAGTATGTCCATGGATTGAGTTCGGAAGAGGGATTTTTTTTCTTATTTGTAAAACAAGGAAAAGTGCATTCTTTATAAAAAGGCGTGCTTTATGAAAAGTCCAAAAATGTTATTATTTCGCAAAATGTATGTACCGGGTGCTAGATATTTGCAATAATGCCAAAAAGCACAAAAAGAGAAGTACCTTTGTTTGTAGTATTATTGAGAATGTTATGGATTAAAAGTGACAGTAAATTATAAGATCTTTATCTATTGCGAATTCACTTTTCCTTTTTTTCAATCATTTATTTTTTTCAAAGAGTTTTTAAAGTTTGTTAAAATCGAATCTAGTATACAGGGTGTCCCATAATAACGTGCAAAAAATTTAACTATCAATTCCTTATCAAAAATGAAGGTGGGTTCTTCATACAAAATTTTCAAAATAGAGTCTTTCCTGTCCAGAGTTACACCTCCTTAAAGGTGCGTTGAAGGAAACGGTTTTTAATTTCTATCTGAAAGAAACGTATTCGTAAAAAGACGAAATTTGGCACATCTCGATTACTAATGCTATAAAATTATAATTTGACATCAGCCTACTTAGCATTTTGACTAATATAATCATGCTCCTTGTTTTTGATTAATCACTTGGGCAGATTGTAACGTGAGGAATGCGCAAGAGCATCCTTCGTTACATTCTCTAACATTTATTTAAAAAAATTATTATTAATTATCGAAAATTTTATTCTCCTATGCTCTGGTACTATTACGAAGTATTCCTAGACAGATGAGAAATTGCCAGTAGCTTATGCTTACACCGCAGGATAATAGATGGCGCACGTTCGATAATATTCAAATTAAATAAAATAAATAAATCAAACTAACTTTAAAATGAAGTTGAGTAAATTAAAATATAATTATAATAAAGTCTGTTAGCCACATGAGGATGTAGGATTATCAACACAAATATAGATCCTTTATTTAATGTAATATTCCCTTAATAAAAGATACCTGCTTTTTGGGCGGAGCAACGTGACTACCGGTTCGGAAAATATCTAACAATACACCGAGCTAGGTTAAATTCCTTCCCTTTCACACGAGCGGTAATTCGAGATAGACGTATTTGAAATTTTATTAAATCTCTAAGGGGGATATTAAGATGGAGAAACCTTATAGACATATAAGGTTTTTCTTTAAAATAACAAATTTCCTTTTAACGTCGAAGTCTCGATGTTACACTTTTGCTTTAAGCAAGATCATATACGTTCAATTTTGATGTTAAATTTTTGTATACGTTTTGTTGAGAATAACTTTTTGGATAAGAATGCTGCTTTGTTGTTATCATGAAATTTTCTGCCACAACACATATTTAAGATTTTCTACCAAGTAACGAAACCTGGGCGAAGAAATTTCCTTAATTCGTTTATGTACGAGCACGATCTCTACGATTTCATAACCTCCAAAATGGAATGGTACCACATGTGACAGCGCGCTAGAGGAGCAAAATGGAAGTCCATCTAACTACACAGCGGTTAAAATCTATTATCGTCGGAGAACAGAGGCGTACTTAGGAATTTCTCTCATCAGGATATTAGAACAAAAGATAAGTACTTATGATTATTACATGTAAAAGGGATTTCTTTCACATATCCATTTTTGTACATTAATTCGTAATCACTTATATCTTAAAGTCTCTGTTTCAAATACTTCGTCCTAGTATCGATTCCTTGTTGTCAACATTTAACGTAACGTAGTTATTTGATAACGTGATATTATTTGAATTTTATCAGTATTGCAGATTCGCCCTGTCAAAGTACTTTTCTTTTGGATATGTCTCAGTGGGTAGGTATATCGTTAATTATCTGCATATAATACGCGTCGTCTAATCTGACATTTTCAAGATTTGACCCGTCAAATCATATCATTATGTGGATTATTTATTTAAAAGAATTCGGATGTTCGGCGCGTGGTGATGTATATCTATTTTCTAGAACTTGAATTCTATTATTATCTTTTTGTGGTTATATAACTTTGGGGTGTTCCGTATTTTATCTGCTAGTGACAAATTCTAGTGTTATTTTTTTGTGGTTAGATACCTTGGGGTGTTCCGTTTTTAAGTATTTGGCATTATGCAGCGGGGAGGCTATATACTGGTAGTCTCAAATAAATATCAGGCTCGAGCGAAATTGCATATCTTTTATTAGGCTAAGTTTTATTATCTTATCGTTGTAATATATTTTGTGTAGCCATTTTAGTATATCCAACTGTGTGAATTTTGTGTTGCATTTTAGTACATCCAATGCTGTAAATATTTTGTTTGTTTGATCGTTGCGAGATACCTTTGTATTATATTTCGATTTAAATCTCGTAAAAGTCTCGAGTTGTAGTTAAGTAAAGGGGCATTTTGTTGTAATATATGATTTTTAGTATTGAGGTAAAGTTACGAGACGTATCTTTTGTAATATATTAATTTTGTTTCTTGTAAACACCTCAAATTTATTTTGCACTTCGACAACTTGTAATATAGAGTAACTTGTAATATAGTATATTTTGTAAATATTTCTTTCTATTTAATATCGAGTTTTGCTATGTAGTATTATTGGTGTTCTGATAGTTTCTTTTTTGTAATATTGTGGCTAGGAAAAGAAAGTTTTAGTTTGCCCAAGTTGTTCAAGTGTGGGCCACCAAACGAGCGACGTGGTTAGCGTCACTAGTTTAACCTGGCTAGCACAGTAAAGATACGGAGAGCAAAACGGCATTGAGTTCAAGGCTTGGGCGTCATTGATTACTTAGTATAATCAAGAAAAAATAAAAATAAAGATAAACAAAAGACAAATGTTACATATATACAATAGCACTATATTATAAAAATATTATATTACAAAAAGTGAAACTATCACAGCATCAACGATACTGTATAGCAAAATACAAGACAGAAATATGTACAAAAGAAACTATATTACAAGATACAGTATATTACAATTTGCTCAACGGCAAGGCAAATTTGAGGCGTGTACGAGAACCAAAAATATATTACAAAAGATACGTCTCGTAACTTTACTCGATACAAAAAATTCACATATTACAACAAAATTAGTAGACTTGAGATTCTTTACGAGAGACAGAATAACTATATTACAAAAGATAAGTCTCGTAAATTTACCTCAATATTTAAAATCATGTATTACAACAAAATTAGGAACTTGAGATCCTTTACGAGAGACGAAATACTATATTACAACAAATATGTCTCGTAACATTATCTCAAAGTTCATAAACTTTAAACACTCTCGTTACCATAAAAATGAACCACGACTTACTATGTTACCAACAGAAATGCATTACAATACTACGATAAAATATTTACAGTAAGGAATCACGATTAAATTAACAACGAAATTAATACTACGATGAAATACGACAATGGATTAATTATAACAGCATATTTAAAATATAATCTAACAAAAAAATTATAATAGATTTAACTTGAATCTCATATTTTAAATTTAGACACTTGGCTTTATGACCCAAAACTACAATCATGTGAAAATAATCCCTTTTACATGTAGCAATCAAACGTACTTATCTTTTATTTTGTTATCCTGATTAAGGAAATTCCTAAACATGATCCTGTTCTCCGATGATTATGGATTTAAAGGTTATGTTTCACATGTGGCTGCCTTAATGCCATTTTGGGGTTATGAAATCGTAGAAACGTTCGTACAGGATTTGTCGCCAAGACAAAATGAAGAAAATCTCATCGCTCAGAATGTTTTCGTATATCCCAATTCTAAATGTAGTATAGAAAGGTTGACTTTATATGAATATTGCTTGCTTAGTGAAAACGTAGTAGGTATCGCAAATTGAATGTAGATAATTTCAAATCTTGCTCAAAGCAAATAATTTAACGTTGAAATACTTCTACGTTAAAATCATTAGACGTGAACAAGTTTTGTTATTAAGAAATTAATTAATTTATAAGAATATGAGAAAAACCTAAAACAATATTTCAAATGTTAGATGGTATTTACCGGTATAATGATTAAAACCTTACCTCATGTGATCATCACGAGGTTTTTCAAATTCTAACACCCCCATTACAGGTCAAACAAAATTATAGATACGTCTAATTAGTTCAATGGTTCAACGAGAAAGAGTTTCACCCGTCTCATCCCTGGTGCGCTATCTAGTATTCGCGAGCGTTAACTGCTGACAGATGACGTATGTTCATCATAGTCTAAGGGGTAAGTGCACTCTATTAGTACTAGAGTTTGTGGGAATCATATTTCCGACAACTTATAATTTTTCTAGTAAATATTAACAGTGTAATGAAGGTTGCTATTGAGCATTCCTCATGTTACAATATAGTACTATTGTATATATGTAATATTTGTCTTTTGTTTATCTTTACCTTTTATTTTCCTTGATTATGCTAGATAATCATGGCGCCCAAGCCTTCAAATCACTGCTCCATTTGCTCTCCGTATCTTTACTGTACTAGCCAGGTTAAACTGGAGACGCTAACCACTTCATGAAATCTGCAAAAATTGCGATTTTTCAAAAATTCGAACGGGATGTCATTTTTCAATAGTTTCTTGACTTTCGGAATGAGTTTCACAATTATAAGTGGATTTTAAGAAATGGCACAATTGCTAATTGAGGATAAAAAATAGATCGTTAATTACTCAAAAAGTAATAAACCGATCTTGCTGAAATTTCTTGTTCATTATCGGGACAACATAGACACTATCTTCAATGTTTTGCCCTCTCTGTGCAGTTGTTTTTGAGTAAAGAAATAGTGAAAGTAACATATTTTGAAGGCCTTGGAAGCCATGTGTAAGTGGTCGCGCGAATTTTTTTTACTTTAGTGGTCGCACACGGTCTCAGAGACCGGCTTAAAAAAATACGTTTAAAGAAAAAAATCAGAAATAATTTTGAAGAGACCTCGAAGCTATATATATGTAATTAATAAATGTTAAGTATTTTCGAAATATTTATTTAAGTAAACCTTAATTTTTCAGTGTACAAAAAAAATTAACAAAATACTGGCTCACCCTATATATACTTGAATAACAGAAATAAAAATTCTCATAAAACCTTTGTTAAAGTAAACTTGTCTTCTAGAAACATAAGGGAATCTATTTTTGTACATAAAAGTTTTTGGGTTCCTTCCAAAGAAAAGCATGCACTTTATAAAAATCATAAAAATATTTATAATTTTCTTTCCTTGTTCTTACATTTTTGGGTGGACAATGTTTGCTCCATTTCGTTTTTTTATCTCTTCCCATAAAATATGGTGCACTTCCATTCATTTCCCCACCTTCATTTTCATTAAATTTCTGTTCTGTATCGCTATCTTCTGATCTTTCATAAATGTTGTCTTCCTCCCCGATTCTTCTTCGTCATCATTCTTCTCCACTGGGTACTTCTTCGAACAGCCTCAATATTCTTTTTTGCTCTTTGTTAGAGTCAATATTTATATATAGTTAGGGAAATAGAAGGTAAATCCTTACCGAAATATATATTTTTCGTTGAATAACCCAAAACAAATGACAGAAATTTTATCTCACTAGTGGTCGCACCCGGTCTGAGACACCGTGTGTGCGATAACAGCAGTTATATGGACACATGGCATAATAATAACTACAGCAATGTATAGACGAGAAACTTTATGAAAGGTACACCAACGGAAACGGATGGGTTTATCCGATTATTTGAAATATCACAAATTAACCGTTGCGCCGGTCTCCTACACCGTGCGCGACCACTGAAAGGTTAACAATTGCACCTAGCGATCTCTAACGGTGCTCATTTTTTATAGAATTCCATAACAAACAATTTTCCTTATACATATGTACTAATAAAAGATAGCAGGAACAGAGATGTCTAAAGAAATATAGAAAAAGAGCCTATTTTACTAATGAATTGTTAATTATAAAATCAAACGGTTCACTAATTTGTAAGCAAACTTAGGGTGTTCAAAGGAAGCGACAATAATCTCGTCAATGGACCAAAAAAATAAATTTTAGCATATTTCCTCCCTGCCGTGTAGCCCATACTCTTCGTATTCTTTTCTCGAAGAGTGGATTGGAAGTACAGTAATCGTAAAAAATTTCATATTATTTCAGTTTTTAATTTGTATAAAATTCCCTAAAAATGTTAGTTGTGTAAAAGAATTTATTTATCTGGGTTGTTGTATACTAAATAAATAAAATAAAATAATGAGTAAATAATACATTTTGTCAAGTTTCAATGCTCTAGGTATACGGAAAGTGTATGAAACATCGATAACAAGTTTTAAACCAAACAAAAAACAAAGAGAGAAAGTAAAGGATGTAAAAAATCAGTTTACTTGCCCTTTTAGGCAAAACACTATTGAGATTAAAACTTTATGTTTCCGCACTTTACAATGTACAAATCTTCATTAAAAAATTATGAATTAAGATATATAGTCAAGGATAAGAATAGCATAATCACTGGGAGAAGCTTCGCACAAAAATAGAGCAAAATATTGTCAATTCAATTTAAATCAAATTGAATGGATTTAACATAAGAGCATTTATGGAAGCAGACTATTAGCAAGCGCCCGGGACCTCTAGATGTGCTTTGTGCAACTTCCATGCACTCTGCACAAAACAGCACAAAACGACAACCAAACACTACACCAGGGAATATTCACAACTCTAGTTAAGAGCATAGAATGCTTTGAAACATCAGATAAAGCTAAAATCCTGCTTTAATATGCATATTTATCTAAAACCTCGATGAAACCCTCAAATAAAATTACGTGTAAAAGTATTATAGATGTTTAATGGCAGTATTTAAACAGAATAGAACAAACTGTTTTTCAGAAAATTTGCTCTTCGTGCAACTGTCTAATTTACACAAAATATAAAATAATACAAAATAAATTGCTAACCATAGTTAAAATTATATTTTAGGAGAGTTAGCTTGTCTTTAGTGATAGAATTGCTGTCTAAGGAATCATTAGGTACTTCCACGTCCATATTTCCCAGCCAAGTCTCTTTAAATGAAAGCATCTTGATATTATATTGGCACTCCAGTATGTGGAAATAATTCATAGAATTTTAATGGTATAATATTTCTAAATCGGCGGTAAATGAGGGCGAGGGAAATTTTCTTGAGGACTGTTGCTCTCAAACACAGTAAAACACAATTTTATTTTGTTAACCCCTTTAATAATATAGTGGAAGTGTTGGTGGGGCTGGTAGATATGAAAAAAAAATTGAATACCTTTGTTTCTAGTATATACACTAAATCTCAAGTTTCTTCACTCTTATTAGCTGGATTTACTTATTCACCCCTATTTACTCCTATTCCACCTCCAACCCTTTGGAACTCGAGAGTTGAAAATTTGGAAAAATTGGGCCAAATTTCAGTCATTTTGGCCCCCATGAGTGACCGATAAGGTTTTAATGGCTATAAATGATCCATATCACCCCAGGAATTGAATGAAAAAAAATTTTCGATTTGGACCTACATGTCTTACTTCCCTCGCATAACGAAGGGAAGAAAAAATCACCCTCTGAGATTTTCCCGGATTTTCACGTTTCAGATCATGTAGATTACGAAAATATAGGTTTTTCAATTCCGTCAGTCTGTCTGTCTGTTGGTGCATTAACTAAAAAATTACTTGACGGAGAACAGTCAAATTTGGTAGGTAGCTGATGCTACTGACAAGGAAGAAATGGTGAAACTTTCACTGGAAAATATACAGAGTGGACCGTCTAAAGGGAATAAATAATGAAAAATTTTTTGGGATCAAATTTTAAATATCCACGTTTCATGGCATTCTAAACCCATTTTAGAAGAAAAAAATTTAAAATTTTTTCACCACTAAAATAGATGGAAAAAATTGTTTCTTTTTTCAAATTTAAAATTTCCGCGTTTCATGACAATCTAAACCTATTTCGGAAAAAAAATGGTTTTTTTTTACCATTTTTGAAAACATTTTTACCACTAAAACAGATAAAATTATTTTTTTGTTCAAATTTAACATTTCCCCGTTTTGTGGCATTCTAAACCTACTGCAAAAAAACGATGTTTTTTTACCATTTTTGAAAAAAATTTTGTCACTAAAATAGTAGGAAATATTTTTTTTCTTTGTTCAAATTTAAAATGTCCACGTTTCATGGCATTATAAACATTTCAATACAAAATTTGAAAACTTTTTTTAATCTTTTTCTATCACTACTATAGATACGGTCAAATTTTTTGCTCATATTTAAAATTTCCAAGTTCATGACATTCTTAACCTATTTCGGAAAAAAGAAATTTGGAACATTTTCTTATTTCTATAAAAAAATTGAAAATCTTTTCAATCACTACTATTAGTCCAGTCAATGAACTCTCAAAAGTGGGGTGTAGAGGACATGGTCGGGAACAGAATTTTTGACTTCAGGGCTGTGTTTGGAATACTTAGGAGGTAAACATACTAAAAGTCCCCGAATCTACGAGATGAGCGGAGTGAGTGTGTATGTTTTCTTTTTAAGCGGTGCTCGGGGAATCTACAAAATCTCACAATTAACCAGTATGTCACTGGTAAATAACCTCTAAGTCTGTGACTTTTACGTCAAAGGATCAGTTAAAGGTTGCTTTTTTTAAATGAACAACACAAATAAGTATAAAAACTTGAAATTAAATATTTCGCCGACGTTTCGGAAATCTATTCTGTTTCCTTTTTCAAGGCTTTTTTGAAAAATCTTTTTTTGCTGTGTATGATAAATACACAGCTCTCAGAATGTTTGTTATATTCAATATCCATCGATACTTACTATTTACATAGAACTGTTGATATAGTTAACCGTTTTTTTAGTTTTTATACAATGTTAAGTTTGTGAAGTTCTTCTTTTAACATTGGCAACCAAGTTGTACAGACATCTACGGAACAATTCGACAATTTAATTCTCTACAACTAATGCTATGTGAGGACATTGATGTAAAACTAAAGCTGAGGCGCTAGTAGGCAAAGCTGGCCGAGAAGCGTGAGACAAAAAACGTTTTTCGAAGACTTGCGATTTTCGCCAGCTGATATCTCGAAAACTATTGGGAATAGACGAATTTTGAATATTGTAGGAAATTTTGTCATCTTTAATTTTGAATAGAATAACCTGTTCACGACGATGCACTGTTTTCGAGATATAAATGACAGAACCTATTCGTTATCCTAAAGCAGCCATTTTGAATTTTTGAATTTCGACTAATATTTATAATCCATGACCTTGAAAATCCGCAGATATCGATTTTCATGCGAATCAAACTATACATTAAAATACTTAACCGCCATATTGACTCCGCCATTTTGAATTATTAAATTCAGAATATATAATTGTCCTCTGCAACCTCGATAATGCTCAGATGTCGATGTTTAATCGAATCAGATGATAAATGACAAAACCCATCCGCCATATTGACGCCGCCATTTTGAATTTTTGAGTTTTGATCAGATGTCTGTAACCTGCGATCTCTAGAAACCCCGGATACCAATTTTCAGTAGAATCGGATATTAAATGACAATAGAGTGCCCGTCATCTTCGAAACGCCATCTTGGATTTTTTATAAAAGTTGCCAAATTGTATTGTTACGTGAACTATATACACGTCCCAAATTTCAAGTCAATCCTACATCTGGAAGTGTGTGAAGAGTGAGTTGTAAGATTTGCTTAAAATGTTACAGGTCAAGCTAATAGAAAAGTGTTAATACCAACTCACTTTAAAAAAAATTGAAGGCTCTACAACTAATGCTCTACTGTGAAGATATTACCGTGAAACTAAAGGCTGAGGCGCTAGAAGGCAAAGTTTGTCAAGAAGCGTGAGGCATAAATGCGTATTTTGAAAATTGGTAATTTTCGCCAGTGGATATCTCTAAAGCCATTAGGAATAGAAGAATAATGAATAATGGCAATCTTGTAGGAAATTTTGTCAGCTTTAATTTTGAATAGATTAATATTTTAGCTATGATGCACTGTTTTCGAGATATCAGCGAAAATCCGAAAAAAGTGACCTTCAATGGCCCCCCCTGCACTCCGCTCACCTCGTAGATTCGGGGACTTTTAGTATGTTTACCTCCTAAGTATTCCAAACACAGCCCTGAATTCAAAAATTCTGTTCCCGACCATGTCCTCTACAACCAGTTCATTGACTGGACTATATAGAATAGATGAAAGAATTATTTTTGCTCAAATTTAAAATTTTCTCATTTCATGTCGTTCTAAACCTATTTCAGAAAAAAAAAATTGGAACATTTTTTTACCATTTTGGAAAAATTATTTACCACTTGAATAGATAGGAAATTTTTTTTTGCTCAAATTTAAAATCTTCAGGTTTCCAGGCATTCTAAACCTATTTCTTTATCACTACTATAAAATGAAAAAAAATTTTTTACTCAAATTTAAAATTTCCGCGTTTCATGGCATTCTAAACCTATTTTAGAAAAAAAATATTTGAAAATTTTTTACCATTTTGGAAAAAAATTTACCACTGGAATAGATGAAAATAATTTTTTTATTCTCAAATTTAAAATTTCCACGCATTCTAAATCAATTTAAAAATAAATTAAAATAATTTTTGATAAAAATTGTAATATTCTTTTACCACTAATATAGAATAGAAAGAAACATTCCTTTTTGCTCAAATTTAAAATTTCCACATTTCATGACATTTCAGAAGAAAATTTTTTTTACCAACACTTGAAGAAAATTTTCCTAAAAAATGATATTTTATAAGCACTACTATATTTCCACTCCACTACGCGAATGTGGAATTGAAAATGTGACAGATGGCAATAATATTTGGCATATACACCTATTATATTTTTATTGAAAAACGTACAGGGTGGTCATCTCAAGAAATAATTCAACCATTGTGGACATTTGTAAAGGTATTTGCGCAAGCCTTCCATATTTGGCACCTGTTATTTAGTATTGAATTTTTGCTGTTGGATGAGCACCCTGTATATTTTTTTTACCAAAAGCTATCAGGTTTTCTTTGTAATAATAGTGATAACTATATTCCGATTATTATTCTCAATGTCATTTCCTAATTAATAATTTTTTAGAGTGACCGCCATGCACAAATAAAGAGGGAAGTTCTGTGTAAATACCGTTACCGATTTTTTTTTATGTTATTTTAGCTTTTTCCCGGCTTATTTCCTGGATTATTGTAAATAGAAACTACCTGAAACAGACCTTCAAGACGCCTCAAGTGGATTTGTGTGAGCAACCTCTGTTTATAACGCAAGATAAACATACCAGCTGTGGACGAAGAAGGATAAGTTTTTAAGCAGTATTTTTAGTTTATTAATGTACTAGTTTAATTCTTTATTAAAATTGAAAACATTTTAAAAGTAAAATTGAAAAAGGCGTTAAACATAGAAAAATACCCGGAATTGGAAAGCGGCAGTTGAAAGTAATTACTACAAAAACAAATCATTGTACAGAGTGTGCAAAATATTGTCTCGGACCTCTTTCTCATAACCCGCTGTAAAAAGCTCTTTGTACCGTGAGGAGACAGGGCTCCTTCTTGCACTTCTACCGGAAATGGATATTTACCTGTGGAACGATTAATAAATAAAAGTTTCCTGCGGCGAGCGAATGTATGTATATGCAGACAAATGAAGTGAACGCAAATAGGCAGAAGGAGGTGTACATGATTCAGAAACAGAAAACTTAGAAGTAGATTAAATAAGGAGATGATAATAGATGGAAACTTAAAGGAAGCATGGAAACTAAAAAGAGACATCTCACAAATACCTACACTTCCCACCCTATATTCCTACCCAATGCTTCATGTGGCTCTCGCTGCTGACAACAAGTATGTCCCATGTCCAGCCCAGCGAATGCAGCCCGTCCGGCGGTATATTAAACATCCAAGGTTTGGTTCCTACACGCGGTTTGGCCATTCGTTGGGAGTGCTCGGCGGACGACCGAGCCGCGTGTTGGAACGAAGCTCCAGACTGGATGCCGGAATTGGCAGCAATGCTTACCTTACGCTGGCAAATCAATCAAAATCAATCAATCAATCAACAATCACTCACAACATACGAACTCACCCCTTTAAACCAAGATGGCGGCCCTGTCCTAAGGGGTGACACCCCCGTCTTTTAAATATTACCTACTTGTCTTTGGCCCCCTAACCGTACTCAAAAAATCGTGGTGCCGTAAGGTTTGTTCCAACACGCAGTTTGATCGTCCGTTGAACAGTCAAAAGCAGCCGCTCAGTCGTTTATCTAACTATCTATCGCTGTGACATGTTCATGCCATGACTGGGCGGCTCAATTTGATGGTTCAACGGGCGATCAAACTTCGTGTTGGAACAAACCTATACATAAATGCGTTTTCCTATATGAGACTACAGCTAGGATTACTGAACTAAAATGTATCTTCTGGACACATGCTAGCAGATATTTATTTAATTAACGATTAAATTTAAACGAAGTTCTGCTAGACATATTAATGCGCAAACAGTTACGTTAAATGGCATTATAGTGTGTAACGAGGTAAATTTTCCGTTGCCAAAAATGCAGTTTACATTAATAATATACTTCGTTATTTGCTCCGCTTACATTCGAATCATAGGTATTGTAAATTAATATTATAGATTTCTCCTAATTTAGCTAGCTGAAACCGCAAAACAGATTTCTACTTTAAATAGAAATTTTGATAAACCTGGCTGTGAGAGGGCTGTCCGTAATATTAACATTAATTACAAGATTTGTTACTGAGGGCGCTGGTAAGTCAGCTACGTAAATCAGTTTCATTAGAGCACATTTGAAATCACTTCTGTCCGATCCGTCAAACAGCCCAGTCGGGTATTATTCCGTATATCCAGCACATGTAAGTACACCGTTTTATCACCGCCGCTGGTTTCTTGTCGACCTTTTTATATTAACATCGATAAGAATAATTCACTAAAATGTGTGTTTTAAAGCAATAATTTGAAACCGATTCCGTTTAAATGTATCAGAATATAATTATTATTTCCCGACTTTGCCGAAATTAAATAAATTTATTAAATTATTACAATATAGTAAGAGAGTCCGAGTTAGGACATGTCAACTTCTCCGATTTTATCCAAATAGCCATGTTCGCAAGAATTTCCAAATGGGAAAAAGAACATGGATGATATTTCGAGAGAAAATGTGTACCGTTTACCGTTTATATTATTTTGATCCAGACCATTTGTGATGGTACTGCGATAAAATAATATGTTGTTCTACCAAATGGGTAGAAGTTTTAATTACCGTATATTTTATTTTAGCTAGGTCGTAGCAAAATAAAATCTGTATTTACAAAAATTATTTTTGTGAAATTTATTGTAGTGTTATTGTTAGTTTACCGTTCATTTTGTTCCCATTATTTCGTATTGATACGAAATGGAACAAAATTCCTTACTTTGAAATAATTTATAGAAATTTATTATAGTCCGGGAATTGAAAATAAAATCTAGGCTACCGTAAATAAATTAACTAACAGTATATTCTGATACATAGACATTTTCCGCATAAAATCCGACAAGATACCACGTGGCCGAACCGAAATGCATTTAATGAAGGCACCCAGCTGTGGGGTTTGAGGCGCTTGGCAAACACCGCATCAAGTGTTGATGTAATTTCAACATTTCCGAACCAAACCGAAATACCACCGTTCTGATTATTGCTGTCTGTCCGTCTGGCAGAATAATCTCCGTCGTAAGCTGATACCAAATCCGATATCCGTTTTATTTTCCGAACCGAGTGTAACCAAGTTTACACACCGCTCCGAATCCGTTAACAGTCTTATTTTCCGATCCGAGTGTGACTTAAGTTACACACCGCACCGAATCCGAAAACCGTTTTATTTATTTGGTATCAGTTTTATTTCATTTTGCCAAGTTCTTCACACTTACACTCTGACCGAACATGTAGGCATGATTATTGCTGTAGATAACCGCTTGCTTTTGCCTGGTATTTGCACGCTGTCCGTTTTTTTAAATTACTTACTTGTGTAGTTTTTTCCGTTTACCGTTTTTTTTTTATATATTCCGCTCTACTACTATTTTTTTACCGCTTTCACCGTTTGCTTGCTTACCACCGCTTGCTTCCGCATTAATGAGTAACTAGTAGCTAACTAGCTTCTCACCGCCTGGTTACCCGTACGTCACAAAATGACGCCCTACCTAATTCAAATTAAATTAAAATGACATATCTTAAGTTTCTGTTATTTTATTTATCAGAAACTCCGTATTTTGGTACCTAACCGTTTTTTATTGTTTTGTAAAAATTTCATTGTGTGTTAATAAACTTTGTTATTTACCGACATCTGCCTTTTACTGTTGAATGTGAGTGAAAGTCTAATCTGCCGTCCGGACCCCTGGACATACCGTGTCTCCACTGTAGCTATCCCAGCCCTACTGCAACAGGCTGCGTTTAGGAGGCTAATGTGGGACCTTTGCCCCACGTAAAAATTGCAAAGGTGGCGCTCGAGATTACCGAATTTAACCGAAATATAGCTCAGCGCCAAAGTGACGCTTCCACTTGCCTATGCGCTAGGCAACTGGAAGAAAGCACGTCACAAGTGTTATTAATTATATAAGGGCATTAACAAGCCTTTAATCTATGAGAAAACATGTGCACTCGAGGCACAGCCGAGACTCACATTTTTTGTGGATTGAAAGGCTGTTAATCCCCGAATGTAATTCAACGTTTTATCCACGACCACGGCCAAATTAGGAGCGTGAAAGCCGTATGAGAGCAGATGAACAATTCTGATTTTTAGAAACGTCAGATTTGATAAGTTTATTTTGACTAAGAATCTTTTGATTTTGAGCAAAAAGATAAAAGATCTTTGAATCGTTTCTATGACATGAGTTTATTTATTAGTTGACAAAAGCGAAAAAATTTGCAAAATCGACAGAAAAAATAAGTGAGAATGCTGAGATTTTCTTCATTCCTGCTGAAATAATTCTAAATAAAATTCTATCAAATCGAAGCGTGGTACTATGGATTTTAATAGACTGGATAATAATTATTTATTGTATAAGTGTTTTAGAGAGCATTTTACCCACGAAAGAAAGTTTAAACTCGAGAACGAAGTTCGAAAGTATAATTTCCTTGAGTGGATAAAACGCGACTGAAACACGAATGCTATACAACGTTTTATCTACAATCACGGCCATTTAGAATAAGATTTCATCAAAAACTGATTTGACATTTCGCTCTGTCAGCGGCTGTAACGTCATTATATTGAAATAAATTAAAAAAAACTTGGAAGGTGTTGAATGATTGCTATTTAGTTTTTATTGTTTATCGATTCCGTTTGTAAAAATTTGTGAAGTTGGTGAAAAATGCAAGAAAGCGATTTTGTCCCTGAGAGAATCCTTCGGGAATATGAAGAAGCAACTCTCCAGTTATTGCGTGCGAAGTCCAGGGAACATTACAAAAAAGTGTTTTCCGAATGTAATGAATAGAAAGAAAAACGGGGGGTAATGACAATAAATGAGGCAGTTCTGCTATCGTATTTCTTAAATTTGAAGAAGTATGCAATTTCATCCATGTGGTCGAAGTATTCGATGCTGAAGGCCGCTATAAAGGTCCTTAAAAACATAGACATTGGAAAATACAGTAAGCTCCCTGCCTATCTAAAGAGTGAGTCGAGGGGGTACAAAACGAAGAAAGCTGCGGTATTGGAAAGAGCACACGTGGAAGAATTTTTGACAAGGGTCTGCGATAAAGAATAGTTGATGATTAAGGCAGTACATCTTAACCTCTTAGACATTGTAGATAATAAACTTTAAAATATTTCAGGTTGCACTAATAATGGGGGTGTGTGGTGCCTGTCGTTGCTGTGAATTGACGAATTTGAAAATCAATGATGTAGAAGACAGGGGCGCATATCTGCTTGTTTCTGTACCAGATACCAAGATCGGCATCTGACGAAAATTCACAATTATGGAAGAAGGATTCTCTATCAATACTGTGGAGACGTGTAGAAAATACAGGTCCTTACGTCCGAAGAAGTTATCCAACAACAGATCTTTTTACTATACACTAATCAAAAATGTACTTCACAACCTGTTGGAATCAACACTTTGTCGAAAGTTCCTTCAAGAGTTTCTTCATTTTTTAATCTGGCAAACGCAGAAGCTTATAGCGGCCATTGCATAAGGCGCACTTCAACAACTTTACTGGCTAATAAAGGTGCTGACCTCACAACAATTAAACCACATGGTGGGTGGAGAAGTTCCGCTATAGCAGAAAGTTATATCGAGCATTCTGTATCTAATTAACTTGATATCGCAAGGAAAATCAAAGATACTCCTGGTAGTAGCCGTTCGTTACAAGAGGAGACATCCATTATTTCTACAGATTTATCAAGAACTTCGACAAGCACTACGTGTTCTGAAACCGATGAGAAAACTATAAATCTGTTATTAATGGAACCGAAGTGAAATATGATAAAAAAAATAAGGAAATGTCTATTAATATAAAGGTTAATATTAAAATTAATAAAAATTAAATAAAATGTAATTTATTTAAGATTGTATATTTCATTATTCCACTAGTGGAATAAAGTAATTTCATTATTCCACTAGTGGATAAAGTGGTATTTTATATGCTTCATAAGTGTGGATAAAACTTCAATTATGATGTGATTGTGGATAAAAGATATTATTATACTCGAGGCAAATACAAAACGACGAGTATATTGCATTCGATCGGAACATTTCTAAAACCGGCAATATTGCTCATAGAGAAAAAATTTCATATCACTGTGTTGGTGATCGAATTCTGAATAACTTTTAAAACGTCTGTCCGTCCGTCTGTCTGTCTATCCGTCTGTCCGTCCGTCTGTCACGTTTCTTGTAAGCACGATAACTTAAGAACGAAAAGTCCGATTGTATTGAAATTCAGACAATAAATTTGTGTCAGCTACAGGAGGAACCCTATTGAACCCTCTTTTCAACTAAATCGATGAATAAATAAAAAAGTGATTAATTATTTAAATTAAAAAATATATTTATATTTTTATGTTTTGTGATTAAACAACAAATCTCTAAAACTAATGTTATTTACAAAAAAACTGCGAAGAGCATTCTGTAGAATGTGCGACAATTATATAAAAAGTGCAATAAATCAGCGAAGAGTATAATGATTAATCTATTATCTAACATTTTCGTGAACTTAGCTGATTATGTAACCATTTTAGTGACAACGCCCAATGTATCCCTATTAAAGGTTTCTCACCTCCAGTTCAATGAATTTATATTTAATATCTAATAAATTTGATATAACGGCTAAATGTGCAGTAAAGGGAAATGTTATTGGATAATGTAATTAAAAGATTCGATTAAAGTTGTAGTGCTCGGTTTTAACGATTTCATAAAATTTGTTGCATTTTAATTTTAATCGAACATATTTTACTGTTTATTGCATCATAAATCGGGCATAATACGCTTTTATTCTTCCTGAAACAGGAATTCTGCAAATCTAGTATATTTAGTATGGAACATTTCAGAATCTGTTTATTACTGGAAGAAATTTAATACTAAGGGCGGATTGTATCAACTAAGTTTAAACCAAAACCAGCTTTAAATCGTTGTATTTGTTTTTGTTGTAACTTTAATAGAAGCTGAGATATTATAATAATAATAATAATAATAAATAATAATAATAATAATAATAATAATAATAATAATAATAATAATAATAATAAAGTGCCTTTATTGAAAATATACATATGGCGGAGTCCAGCCCAGAGGCTGCTCAAATACTCAACTATTAAAATTGACAAAATAAATAATTACAAAAGAAAAAGGATAATAAATGAGAATGAAATTACACTAAACACAATTTGATAACGAGAGAAGAATGTGCCTACATCAGGTAGGCTTAAAAATATTTTATTTCTGATTCTTTGTTCACTGGTTTTGAAGAAATCGTTTGTAATGAAATTTAAAGGAGTTAACTGAAACTTGCTTAATATTAACAGGAATGGAGTTATATAACGTTGATGCGGAGTACGTAAAGGATTTTTGGAAAAAAGCTGTTGTATGATGAGGAATTGTTAAATTCTCAGTGTATCTTAGATTTCGATCGTGAATGGACGACCTGGGGATCAAAAGTTCTTTTAGGTATGGGGGATTTGCAGATTGTACCAATTTATGAGTAAAATTTGCAAGATGTAATTTGCGTCTTGTGGCCATATTTAACCATCCAAGGGTTTTTAACTTATGCGATACATGATCTTGTTTTTTTAAATCAAATATAAATCTAATACAAGTATTTTGCACCTTTTGAATCCTATAAGCATTAGTTTGGTCGAGACAGGGACCATATATAATATCGCCATAGTTAAAAAAAGATAAGACTAGAGATTCGCATAAAAAAATTCTTAATTTCACATTCAAACTATGACGACAAGAGTATAATTTTTTTAATGCGCAGTAGGACTTTTTCATAAGGTTATTAACATGTTGTTGGAATTTGAAATTGTGGTCAAAAAATAGGCCCAAATTTTTTATACTATCCATAAACGCTAGTTTTTGATCTTCCACAAGAATATTGGTGTTATCCCTAATGAATTGTCTATTGCTCTCCTTCCCAAATACGATAACAGCAGATTTAGTTGCATTAATTTTTAGGCAATGCCGGCAAGAGTAATTTACAAGATTTTTAATATCTTGATTTATGTGCTCAATGGACTGCATAATCTGTGATGAATCAAAGGTGCTGTAAATCTGGGTATCGTCGGCATAGAAGTGCGATCTACAGGTTTTTAAGACACTGAAAAAATCAGCAGTGTATAAGATAAATAACAGTGGTCCCAAAATTGACCCTTGTGGTACACCAGATTCAAGCATCTTTGACTCGGAAAAAGAAGTATTTATTACAACTTTCTGTTTGCGATTAGTAAAGTAAGATTTAAGTATTTTTAAAGCACTGTTAGAAAAGTTATAGTATTTTAGTTTGGAGAGCAATAAGTTGTGATTAATCGTATCAAACGCTTTAGAATAGTCAAGCAACACAAGAGCTGTAGTTTTTCCTATATCGTAGCCTTTAATTATATCATCAGAGACTTTGAGAAGAGCACTTGTGGTGCTATGAGCAACTCTAAAGCCAGATTGATTTTTTGGTATTATTTGATGTTTTGTCGCATATTTAATTATTTGATCGTACATGAGCTTTTCTATTATTTTGGACATTATTGGTAACAAACTAATGGGACGCAAGTCAGTAAAATCAGTGGGAGATTTAACTTTGTTGAGGGGTTTTACAAGCGCTTCTTTCCAGACGTCTGGAAATACGCCTTTCAGAATACATTGATTTATTATATAAGTTAAATACACCAGCAAATCAGGAAAACACAATAAAAGCATTTTTTTTGATATAGAGTCAGTACCAGAAGCATTTGACTTGACTGAATTAAGTGCTTTCTGTACTTGGTCTTTTGTTACCTCCTCAAAAGAAAATTTGTCACAAATTTTAAAGACATTTTGATCAAAATAGTTTAGCAATTCATTGCAAGCAGGATTGTATTTACATGTTGACGCAAAATATTCGTTTAGCTCATTAGGACTTGAAAGGTGTTAAGGAATTTCGGATGCGTTTTTTGTTTTCGTAATATTCATGTTTTCTAGAGTTTGCCATAACTCTTTTGCAGTTTTTGAATTTTGGACAGAGTTTAGGTAAGCCTTTTTTTCACGCCTAACTGCTGAGGTAGTAGTATTACGCAAATATTTATAGTACGACCAGTCACGTAAACTTTTTGTTTGTTTAAATTTAGTTAATGCATTGTTTTTAGTTTTAATCATTAATTTGATGGTATCAGTTAGCCAAGGTGATTTAGGTTTAGATATTCTCACTGTTCTAATAGGTGCGTGGATATCATATAGTAACAAAATATTATTGTTAAGGAAACTGATCATATCATTTACATGTTCGTAATAATAGATACTATCACACGGAATACTATTTAGATCGTATAAAAATGTATTGTAATCAAAGTATTTGAAATCACGATATGTGTAAAGGAACTGGGTGATTTTTTCTATTACACATGATAATTCACAAAAAATAAGCCTATGATCTGATATATCATTATCTATTACTCGAACAGTATTTACAACGGACTCATCACTAACAATAACCACGTCTATTAAGGTCTCACTAATATTCGTAATTCTAGTTGGTTCACTTATAATTTGCATTAAACCATAAGCTTCCAACAAGGAATTAAATTTTATAACATCATTATTAGAAATATTGAATTGGTTAATATTTAAATCACCAACGCAAATAATTTCATCTACCCGAGGTAATATATTAGTCAAACTATTTTCTAAACTCAGCAGAGACGCAGTAACATTGATCTTGGGCGCCCTGTATACCACACCAAAACCATAAATTTTCCCTTTATTCTTAAATTTAATCCATAACTGCTCTAAGGCATTAGAGTTATCCTCAAATTCCTCCACATCGACAATGTCACATTGAATTTCATTTTTTATATAAATAGCTACACCTCCCCCTCTTAAACCAGTATCTCTATCTTTCCTAAAAATGCGATAATTAGGTATCGCAATAGTATTCGAGTCTATATTGTTATTTAACCAAGTTTCAGTAATTGCAAATATTTGGTATGAATCATTTGAAATTTTATTAGATAGTTCTTCAAAACCAGTGAACAAAGATCTTACATTAAGATGCCCAACTCGGAAGTTCATACAATGTTTTGTTTTTACTCTATATCTACTATGTATAAATTGAATTGTATGCATTTGGCAAATATTACTTTCTATTTTAATAGAAGAAAAACATGGGCTGTTCAAAAGTAATTAAAGTAATTAAATAAAAAGGTATAACACAGATGAGCTGATTAGAGGAGAAGAAAAAATTAAACTAACATGCATGACTCATATCTACATCCAATGACAAAAGTATGTGTACAGATAAAATTAGAATATTATCATAAGAAACAAGCATAGGACATATAATATTCAACTTCAATTTCTTGCTATATGCTTTATATATATATAAAAATATATATACACACATATATACATATAAAAACAAAGATAAACTATAAAACAAAAATGTGTTTATTATAAAAAAAAGCAACCATTAAGTAAATATTAAACAAGCATAAATAATTATACAGAGAATATGGAAACAAACAACTAGAATAAAAAAACAATTAGCCGTCATTTTTATTAATAGATTTTTCCAGAGGATTGTACATATTTAATTTGTTCTTCTTGCCGTTGTTCATCCAAAAGATATTTCCGCCTGCTGTCCACACGTTTTCTACACCAAATTTATTCTTGGACGTGATTAAAAGATCATGTCTCTCCTTAGTCAAGTCTTCTAGAATATGGATGCCCGTATCCTTGAGTTTTCTTTTGCTCTCAAAAACAGTTTGCCTATTTTTGTAAGACAAGAATTTTACCAATATTGCCCTAGGTTTAGTACCATTTTTTTCCCAACGCGATAAGACCATTCAAGGTCGTCCTTATGCATTTTTACACCTAATTTGTTGTTTATTACATCTAGAATTAAATTTTCGGCATGCTCACCGTCGGTTTCCTGTAACCCATAAAATCGTAAGTTATTTTGCCTAGTATATTGTTCAGTTCTCTCGATCTTTGCTTTGATAAGACGAATATGTTCAGGATGTTTAGCAGTAGTTTTCCTTTTTAAATGTTTTTCATATGAACATCAGAAGCATAAATAAAAACTTTGATAACCTGTTGATATTGCTAGAAAGTTTAAAAAAATGTGAGTTTGACGTAATAATATTATCCGAAACATGGAAAATTAATTTAATAGAGCTTTTCCATATTAAAGGTTACAATATATTCTACAGTAATGGGTGTCATAACCAAAATGATGGATTAGTGATATACGCAGAGGAAATATTTAATCCTATTTTCAGGACTACTACATACACAGAGAATACATTTACAAATTTACAGTTTAAAAAAAACAATACTTCAATTAACTTAATAGCAGTATATCGACTACCATCAACAAATTCACAAATTTTTCTAGAAGAATTACGGTACATCCTAGAGCAAAGTAAAGAAAATGAAAGTGTACATTTTCTGATAGGTGACATTAATATTAACATTCAGAAACAAGATGAGAAAAGTAATGAATATTTAAACATTATGGCAGAGCATGGTTTCTGCTCATATATAAACACATCAACAAGAGTTGAAAAAAATAGTCAAACCTGTTTAGATCACTGTTTTTTAAAAATTCCAGCTAATAAAAAAGAAAAATTAAACATAATACCAATAATATTAACAAATGACATAACTGACCATTTTCCCGTTTTAGTAAATATTTCCCATAAAAATAAATTATTAAATGACAAACTAGCACTTCCAAACTTAAACACAAAGTACAACATAAAATATGAACAACTCGATCGCTTATTAAAAAATGAAACATGGCAAAATGTATATCAAACACAGGATGTTAATGTGGCTTACGACAATTTTATAAAAAATCTCTCTGAAAAAATTCAACATACAACAACCATTTATCATGCAAAATCAACTGAAAGGAAACTTAAACCCTGGATAACCACAGGCTTAATCATTTCAATAAGAGAAAGAGACAGGTTAAAATTTGATCTGAATAAAAACAGAAATAATGAACAACTATCACAGAAATACAAAACATATAGAAATAAAACCAATAATTTGATAAAAATATTAAAGAAAGAATATTATATTAACAAAATTAACGAAAATAAAAATAATATAAAGAAAATTTGGAAAGTAATAAGAGAAAGTTTAAATGAGGATACTCATGCAAATAATAAGATAAATATAACATATAACAACGCTAATTTAACTGATGACAAGGAAATATCTGAAGCTTTTAATGATTATTTTATTAAGATAGGAAAGAAAATGACTGAAAAAGCCCAATGTGATGAAATACTTGAGAAAAGGAATATTAATTCTAAAAGTTTATTTCTTAAACCTATAACAGAAGAGGAAGTAAAAAAAAATATAGACAAACTAAAAAATAATTCTTCTCCTGGTATAGACAATATCTCAGCTAAATCGTTAAAAAATACTAAACAATATGCCGTTATGTTACATTTTTAATTTAAGTATTAAAACCGGAGTATTTCCTGACCAACTAAAGACATCTGTAGTAACGCCCATTTACAAAAATGGAGAGAAATCCGAAATAAGTAATTACAGACCAATATCGGTAATAAACAACATAGCGAAACTTTTAGAATACAGCTTAAAGTCTAGAATGGTTGAACACCTAACCCATAATAAAATTTTATCTGATAGACAGTTCGGTTTTGTGGAAGGCAAAAGTACAGAAGATGCAATATTTGAAGTAACAAAAACTATACATAATTCCTTTGAAAATAATAAGAAATTAATTGCTATCTTTTTGGACTTGGCCAAAGCATTTGACACTGTGTCACATACTAAACTAGTAAACAGATTATATCAATATGGTATAAGGGGCATAGCTAACAGTTTATTTACAAGTTACCTTACCGAAAGGAAACAGTGCGTAAAAGTTAACAAAACATTAAGTAAATTTGACATGGTCACATGTGGAATACCTCAAGGAACTGTATTGGGGCCTATTCTATTTAATATCTATTTAAATGAGTTATTGCACATGAATACTTCAGCAAAGGTCGTAGCATATGCCGATGATACGATTCTGTTGGTAGACGGTGTCTCTTGGGACATAGCTGTCAATAAAAGTCAGATCGAATTTTCAAAAATTGTCCAATGGCTCTCCGAAAACTCACTATCAGTAAATACCACAAAAACAAAATTCATGTGTTTTAGTATATATGACAGAGATCTGCCCAACATACAAACCTTAAAAATCCACAACTTTATCTGTTTATCCCAAAATAAAATTAACTGTAACTGCAATACCGAACTTAACAACGTAAGTAGTATGAAGTATCTTGGTGTATGTATAGATCAAAATTTAAAATGGACAAAACACATAGAATTACTAAACAATAATATTCGTAAACTGATTTGGAAATTCTATCAACTCAGAAGTTTCATGCCATTTAACATTCTAAGAACACTGTATTATGCTTTGTCTGAGTCAATTATGAGATACGGAATATCTATTTGGGGCAGTGCATATCCTATAAATTTAAAAAATATTTGCACTTCGCAAAAATATCTGTTAAAAGTAATTGCTTTCAAAGATAAGCAGTACCCCACAGAAAGCCTATTCAAAGAAGTTGATGTTTAGGATATAAACCTATTGTATATAAAATCGGTACTTATATTTACTCACAAACGTAAATCACTCTTAGATATCAGTATCAGACATAATCATAATACTAGACATAAAGCTAATTTAAACATTCAGATTCCATGTTACACCCTAACAACAACTCAGCGATTCATTACTTATTATGGATCGAAGTTTTATAATCTTCTACCTCCTCATATGAAAGAATATAATAACATAAATTTGTTCACAAAAAAAATCTCTGTGTACATAAAGGAAAATAGGTTAGTTTTTATTAATATTTTATCTCATCACTAGTCAAGTGGATAGTTTTATTTATTATATGAATGGGCATGTATATTGTAATTAATCTCATAAGGAATACATTTATTTGTTATATTTTTTTCTTTCTTTCGAATTGATATGTAGCTATCTTATATGTGCGAATGTGGTTAACATAATGTATTTTATTATACGATTATAAATAGCACACACACAGGTTTTTACTTAGGTGTGCTTTTGAATTTATTGTAATGTCAACCTTAAAAACATATCTAATTAGATATTACATATTAGATAAAACTGATAGAAAACTAAGATTTCTTAAAATTGATTTGTCATATATTATGTAATACCTAAGAAATTTGTTGAATAAATTTGATTTGATTTGATTTGAAAATTTTCTACAGTTCAATATCATGTAATATATGTTATTAATGTTTTTATGAATACGCATTCACATGTAATAAAACTTGTGAACTTTCTGAATAAAAATAATAAAAAAAGTAAGTACTTGTCGAAAAAAAAAATTAAAAATTAAAAAAGTTTCCTTGAGAATTGAGACACTCTCAACTAGGCTTTTTACACTGTCTTTAATATCTTGAAAATCCTGTTTGATACTTGCAGATACTGCAGCAGATATATCAACAATAAGTCTTTGTAATGTGACATCATCTAGAATGGTAGAACTGTTATTGGATCGCAGATTTTTATTCGACATAATGTTGCGCTTCCTGTGGAGGTATGATAACTAAAGGTCTGGCAGGCGGCAGGCCTTAAGCAGCATATTTGTAAAAAACAATTCTTAACCATTCTTAACCAAGATGGCGGCAGACCTCCGTTGCGCAAAGTGCCGAAAACTCACCAACGATCACCCCGCCAAGCCCTGAAAGCTCCCAGACGTCGGGTGACTGCCGTCGACCTCTTCAAATATTCTCATTGAATTAACATGAGTTAATTGGTAAACAAATTTCTCATAAGATTTGCTCAAAAACTTAGGCTATTGACTATGTCGAAAAAAACAGGGGTAAAAGGAATTAATTCGTTAAAGGTATGACTCTAAAGCTATGCATTTTTAGTATACAGGGTGATTTACCAAAACATGCGGAAAATTTGTAAGTAAGTTGTCCCCATCGAAAGGAATTAAAAAAAATGAAAAATTTAAAAAATATGACAAAAAGAATTACCTTATTTTGTAGTTAAAATGCGCCGCCTATGACTTTAACCAATCTGACGTAACGCGGTGCAACCACATCACTTCCCCTCCCTCTTTATCATACTTGACTGGCAGCGTAGCTGGTGGGGTTAGAAGTGACTTTTTGGATTTAATCACACAGGAAAAATAGCAAAAATTACAATAATTTTTGTAGAACACAGTACAACAAAAAACTTAATAGTAACGAAAAGTCAAAGAAAATGTTCAAATCTTTGACCATTGACACTCTGCACTGTTCTAAGCGCAGATAATATTTTCGTATATGCGATCACATTTGTCTCTTTGATCACGAATTATGTTCGAGGTATTATTAAGGGCTTGTTGTATGTTCTAGGGAGTCTATTGACTTACCGTACACCAAACTCCTCATGTAACCCCACAAAAAAAATCCATAAGAATGATATCTGGGCTCCTTGTTCTTTCATGTGGCACACGTCTGCCAGGAAATTTTGTCTCATTTCTCGTGCAGCGGCTGCAAGATTTTCATTCACTGCACTATAAGTTAAAATCATCGCAGTATTCATGCGATGTAAACGCTGGCATATTGACCGGTATCGATCTACGAATACAATTTTCAAAACGTAAAAATCCAAACAGTTAAACGTGATAAGTTCTTGCGGGGAAATAAAACGAACCTCGAATTTAACTTACTTTAATGATTCATACATTCACATCAGGGTTGTGAGTAAACTTTACAAAAACTTTCGTCAAAATAATCATGTAAACAAATGTAAAAATTGTACACATAATAAGAAGCCGTATACAGTAAATAATGAAACTAAACTAAACACGATCTGGCCAGGGGGTTGTAAACAAATCATTTTTACGATAACACAATTAAGCTTAGCTGGATTACATATAGACACACAAAGGGAAAATATTACTAACTGTACGTAAAATTAATGACAAAAATGGTCCGACAATTACTATTTTCGGCATAAACTGGTTCAGCAATTGAACACTATGTTTTTATGCCCAAAACACACGGGATATGTCAAAATAACCGGTGATAAATGGTGATAAGGTAGCCTTTCCAGTGCCAGAAGCGGTGGATAGGATCTACCTTAAACAGTATAACATGCCAACAACTGAAGGAGAACTTGCAGGACTCTTACATCAAGTATTCAAAGAAAGAGAAGAGAAACTAGATCTAGATGAAATATATAAACAATTCGCAATGACGCATGGAAGGCTATGCTTTGATCACACAAAAGCATGGCCTGACTGCTACAAATTGATAAGAAATGCCTAACCTCAGATAAATAAAAAGGTATAGAACAAATAAATGAAAATAGACTTAGAATAGCGCAGCTAAATGCTGCAAGAAGTGCAATAGTGATACACGAAATGAGGAAGGTAGCAGAAGACCTAAAGCTTGATGTAGTGTGCCTGCAAGAACCATACATTAAACAGGGCAAGCTGCCGGGACTCCCGGTCACAGCCAGAGTGATAAAAGCAGAACAAAATGAAATGACGGCAATAGTGGTATTTAACAAAAATATCACCGTAACAACTATTAACAAATACTCAGACACCCACTGTAACTGTGTGGAAATAGTCTCCGAACACGGAAAAATGATAGTGGTGAACCAGTACTTCCAGTTCAACCAAGAAGTACCACCACACCTGGAAAAGATCCAGGAAATAATAAGAGAGTACGGAGACACACCAGTTGTCATAATGGCCGACGTTAACGCCAAGTCGCCATTATGGTTCAGTGGGGAAACGGACGAGAGAGGGGCGGCCGTCGAAGATACAATTAACCAACTAGGACTAGAAGTCATTAATGAGGAAAGTGAAATACCAACCTTTCACAACAGAGCAGGGGCCTCATCCAACATAGATATCTCCATAGCTAACAGGTTAATGGCTAGAAAGATAAAAAGATGGTCAATAGAAGACGGAGCAACAACAAGTGACCATAACATATTGTACATAGAAATAGGAGAACTTGACGAGGGAGAAATGGAAAACCCTCAAGAGAAATATAACTTAAGAAAAGCAAACTGGCAACTACTAAGGCAGCTAATAAGGGAGCAACCACCCATAGAGGAGGATGCCCCTGATCAAATGGCAAAAAACATCACAAGGAAAATAAAAACAGCTATGAACAGAGCAATACCGAAAGTAAAGACCAGTAGTACTCCAGTAAGAAACAAACAATGGAGCGAGGAGCTCACAAGACTTAAAAGAAGGGTACAATTAAAAAGAAAAATATATCAACGGTCTATAGACCAAGAACAAAGAGCAATTAACCTAGACGAGTATAGAAGAATAAAAAGTGAATACAAGCAAAAGATCTTTGACACAAAAAGAACAAACTGGCAAAGATTCGTCAATGACTCTCTAGAAAGAGATATATGGGGTATGCCATATAAGATCACGACGACAAAAATCAAAGGTCCAGCCGTATTCTCCACAATACGTAAACCGGACGGGACAGAAACGAAGGGATGGAAGGAAACCACTCAGGTTCTCCTGAGTGAACTCCTACCCCAAGATAATATACGAAATGAAACAAGAGAACAACAAGAAAAACGAATGCAAATGATTATAAACCACAATGAGGGAGAAAGAGCCCGTCCGTTTACGGAAGGGGGATACGAGCCGCAATAAAAAGAATGAAAAAGAAGAAGGCACCAGGCCCGGACGGAATCCAAGCAGAAATACTACAAAACATAACAGAAGAAATAATAGTTGACCTCACTAACATATACAATAAATGCCTAGAAACAGGAAAGTTTCCGGGCATATGGAAACAGGCCGATGTAATAATAATATACAAAGGGGAAGGGAAGGACCCCAAGGAAGCTAAATCATACAGGCCGATATGCCTGTTAAATACAATGGGGAAACTATTAGAAAGACTGATATGTGAAAGAATTAACGAAACCAGAGAAAACACAAAACACCCAGATCAATATGGATTCCGAAAGGGCAGGTCAACCGAAAACGCGATAAATGCGGTTATAGAGGGAGTGAGGGCCTCTGATGCTATGTACGTCCTAGCGATATACATAGATATATCGGGGGCCTTCGACAACCTCTGGTGGCCGTCATTTTTCGCGAACCTACAAAGACTACAATGTGCAGGAAATATTTACAAAATTGTGAGGAGCTATTGCCAAGATAGGTATGTAACAATGAAAAACCCGAGGGAAAAAACCACAAAAGTGTTAACAAAAGGGTGCCCACAGGGATCCATCTGCGGCCCAGTCTTCTGGGACATAACGATGGACGACCTGTTGGGAACCTTAACAGAACAAGGAACAGCAAAAACCGTGGCGTATGCAGATGATCTCCTTCTACTAGTAGAAGGTGATTCAAGAAACCAGATAGAAGAGGAAGCGAGAAGGAATATGCAAATTCTCAACACTTGGTGCAACAGAAACAAAATGACAATAGCTGCTCACAAAACGAAAATATCACTACTAAAAGGCACACTTAGAAGAAACCCAGTGGTAAGATTGGAACAAGAAACAATACAGAGGGTTGAAGCAACCAAATACCTTGGAGTGTGGATTGATGAGAAGCAAAATTACATGGGACATGTACAGATGGCAGGTGCAAGAGCAAGCAGGCAAATGCACCAAATCATACGCATGGCTACAGCAGAATATAAGATCCCAATTAGAGCCGCCAGAATGTACATGAAATCAGTAATGGAGTCGATCATCAGTTACGGAGCCAGTATATAGGCTCACAGATTAAGACTGAGAAAACCCAAAGAAGTCGTCCGGAGGACCCAGAGAGGAGTCCTAATAAGACTCACTGGGGCCTTCAATACGACTTCTATAGAAGCCTTGGCAATACTATTGAACGTGAAACCGATAGATTATGAAATCAGAGACAGGGCAGCCCAATACTGGCTAAGATAAGGGAATTTGGAAAAGGTTCAACTTATCATAGGGGAAAGAGTAACAACCAAGAGAGAAATAAGAGAAACACTAAACAGGCAATGGCAAGCAGAGTGGGAAACCACAGAGAAAGCACAAAGAGTAAAACAAATTTTCCCGACCATCTATCACAGAAATGAACACCACATAGAACCAACACAAGGGATGGTCCACTTCCTAACCGGTCATGGACCATACCCGCAAAACTTACATAAACTGGGAATAAGACAGAACCCATTCTGCCAATGTGGAGAAATAGGCACTCCCGAACACGTGGTAAGGGAGTGCGAAGAAGTGACAAATGACAGCGTCAGACGTAAGAGAAGAATACTTCAAGGAAAGGATACGATGCAAATACTTCAAGACCCAGACGATACGGAAACGCTAAATAAACTAACAAGTGAAGTATCACTACTTCACCTGCAAGTATATAACAGAAGAAATAACGACTGAGAACCCCTGGATCTGCTAGGACATACCAGCAGAAACAGGAAAACCAGACGTAACAAGACAGACAAAAGCAAATAATACATGGGACAAATAATAATAGCAAACAAATTAGTAGATTAGGACCAACATAGAGCTAAATCACATCAAAACAAAGGTAAGCTGCATGCCAGCAATACGCGACTATGACACAATAACAAACGAGACAAGACAACAAAGACAAAGCACGTTAGATGTAAGTCCGAGAAAAGCATGTCGCGTTAACTTAATGCATGTAGTAGTTAGTAAGACCGTAATACTATGTCGGTAGCATGATGCATGTGCATGAATTAACTGTAACTTTAGTTTTAAGGATAAAAGAAAGAAAAGAATAAAAAATGAAAGAAATTAAAAAAGAAAGATCATCACCATGTCACCTCCTCGAGGTGGGGACGGTAACGAAGCGGGGGTCACAGCTATAGGCTGAAATAAAAATCCCCCGTACGGCTAAGTACATGGTGATGATGAGCAATCCAGGCAGGATGTAAGAAGATAAGGTATTCTGCCGAGAAGAAGGAGCTCACAAATGAAAAAAAAAAAATGTACGTAAAATTAATGACAAAAATGGTCCGACAATTACTATTTTCGGCATAAACTGGTTCAGCAATTCAACACTATGTTTTTATGCCCAAAACACACGGGATATGTCAAAATAACCGGACGGTATAGCTACGCCACCAAAACGAGGTTATTCAAATCGGCGTCAAACAGCCACATTAGCATTACGAGAGGCCTACATAACACAGCCCCAGAAATAAAAAAAAATATTTGGAACTGCTACCGAGACAAGTGTATCCCTATGTAATTTTCGACGCTGAATCCGAATCCGGGGTCAAAAAAAATCGTACACCCCCAAAATCAACCCCTAGCGCTAAAAAATACTCCTTAAACAGGGTAAAAATTACTTAACGCTCCACGAATAGTCTTAAATCTCAATAAATCGAATTAAATATAAACATTCAAGTATATAACGCATTAATACAGTGTTAACACTACTTTTCATTGAAAATCACCCTCATGATTGGGTGAAAACTATCCCTCACACAACAGGAAATTAAAAAGAACTGCAGTGATTGCAAAAAAAGCTTACGATTATTTTAAAAACAGTAGGTAACTGCATTAGTCTCGATGCGATGCTCAAAATCTATCCCCATAGAGTGGCGGAAACCACCTCTATATCGGGGAAAAAACTTTGTCACCGTGATTTATATTTTAATCGATGCTAAAATTGACTAAATATATGCAGCACTGCAGTTTGGAGGTGAATACTTGTATTGCACCAAAGTCATTCAGTGACATCCCCATGAGAGGGTGAAAATTACTCCTCACATAACAAAAAAATTAAAAAATAGTTGCAGTATCTTTTAGAAAAGCTCAAAACATCTGCATGTTCTTATTTAAGAAGAATCTTTGACAACGTACTTGAAAAGTACCCATATTATGAAGTAGCAAAAATTTACCCGTAGTCTTGACACAATTAAATCTATTCTTTCTTTTTGTTATATCTTTTGAATTTGTTTTCGAATGATCTTCTGACCGACTGCCGTTTATGCTTTTCAGACGTCTCTCTTTTTAAGGATCCAACAGTAATCTGCCATCATGTGTTCGTCCCATCTTCCTTAGTACCATTTTTCCATTTCTGATATATCTTGGTGAAAGGATTCACCATGGTCTTCACTGTAGTTGCAATTTTCTGGGAAATAATCAAGATGGGAATCGAGAAAATAAAGTTTCATGCTCATATTGCACCCTAGAGATTTGAAACTTTTAATCATTTTATCAATTTAAATTTAGGGGTGGTTTCCGCCACTCTATGGGTGTAGTTTTTGAGCATTTCATCGAAACTAATGCAGTTACATACTGTTTCTAAAATAGCTGGGCATCGTAAGCTTTTTTTCAATCACCGCAGTTTTTTTAAATTTCCTGTTGTGTGAGGGGCAGTTTTCACCCACTCATGGGGGTAATTTTCAATCGAAAGTAGTGTTAACTCTGTATTTATGCGTTATATACTTGAATGTTTATATTTAATTCGATTTATTGAGATTTAAGACTATTCGTGGAGCGTTGTCATTTTGACCCGGGAGTGTTTTTTAGCGCTAGGGGTTGATTTTGGGGGTGTACGATTTTTTTGACCTTGGATTCGGATTCAGCGTCGAAAATTACATAGGGATACAGTTGTCTCGATAGCAGTTCCAAAAAAATATTTTTTTTGTGGGGCTGTGTAATATAAAAGTCTGCTGTACTTACAGTTGATTCGATGAAAACATTGCTTTACTGTAACTATAGGCAATGTTACACTATAACACAGAACATATAAACTAAAATAACTCCTTTACTGATTCTATTCGCATTTATTATCCATTATATACAGATATTTACAACTATATGGCGGCTTTTAATTCTTACGGCCTTACACGGCCACCCGTCTCTACACCATCTGTTTAGCGTCCCTTTCAGAGTCGGCGCGTATATCGTTTACTGGTCGCACAAGCTACTACGTTATTGGTCAAGCATTTGTCATGACTAGCCGATAAAATTTAAACGCGTATAATTTAAATTTAAAATAATGAATAGAATAGTTGCGCGCTTTATCTAATTTAAGGTACTGAGTGTTCTTACATACGTGACCGTTACAATGGAAGCCGGAAATAAACTAACCATACGTAAACAACTTCTGACTGCTTATGAAGCGGCGCACACGTAAATATAAAAACAATTGAAACTTTAAGGGTAACCAAATTCCATGGTTCAGTATCGTGTCATTATAAGTTTTAATGCAAAAAAATGTACTAAATTATTTCGAATCACTGTAAAATTTTGTAGGGGGTTTTCCACATAGAAAACTAGTACACCATTTTATTTTCGGCATGTTGTGGTAAATCAAATTGTGTACACAACGATTTTTTTGTAGAGAATAGAATTTCCTATCGAAATGGCGCATTATAAAGTAAAATAAAAAATTTCAACAGAATGAGTCAAAAGAACTACTGAAAAAATCGGAATATATCAATTTTTTTAAAATATTTGTGTATAACTTTTCTCTGGGCGGATTTAGGCATAGGCATCGGTTCACAAAAAAGAAAGCTGACGTAATACCCGTCAAAACGGTAACCGATAAAAGTATTTATGATAAAAATTGGTTGAGATACAGCCGTTCAAAGTTACCTTTTTACGATTTTACCACTTTTTGCCTTTATACCATGTTATTCTTCATTTTTACAGCAAAAATTATTTTTATTCTATACAAAATTTATTTTCGGTTTATCAATAATAATGATAGAGGTATTTGTTTACAACACAGCCACACAAAAAGAAACATGTTCGCTTCCACCAACGAAACCTAGTACACACTAGATTTTTGGGGCCGCTGAATCCGAATCCGAGGTAGGTTTGTCTGTATCAGGTCGCGTTAAGGTCATTCAAGGTCAATTCATTAGGTTTAGACAATAAATTTGAAAAAATTTGTATATAGGTTTTTGAGGTCGCTGAATCCAAATCCGAGGTCGGTTTGTCGGTATCAGGTCGCGTTAAGGTTATTTCAAGATCGAATAGTGGAAAAACTGACAAAAATATTCACCTGTTATTACACGCATAAGCAGCAGAGGATGTATAAGATGTATAACATGTATACGATCGAGTAAAAAGCTAGATTTGTGATATATAAATATTAATTGGTACCTCGACAAGCAATGTTTTACAGTAGATTTATTCTTATTTATTACATCATTCATTTATAAAATTTAAAGATGCATAAGGAATGACTTCAACATTTTTTAAAATGGTTAATGAAATCAAAATACGCTTTAAAAAGTTTACAAAGGAACGATGTCATAAATAGGCGTAGATCTACTGTAAATATATTTTTATCTTGAAAGTGGTCTCATAAAAGGTATTGCTGAAGCTACGAGAATAGCTGTATATTGAATTCGGACACTTTGTCCAAATAAGTTATTTTCATCGAAATGTCTGGAAAAGTAAAATGGTTCAAGAAGGCAAAAGAACCATTTTTTTGTAGCTTGTGAGAATAAAGTGGACATTAGGAACCACCCTCAATTACAAGATATGGAGACGCTCGACAATATGCATAGCTCGTAAAATTAAATGTGTTTGATTTGAAAAATAGACCAAGTTCACAACGTGAGAGTAACTTAACGATCTAGTAAGAGAGTTGGAAAAATCGCGAAATAACTGGTGAATATTTTTGTCAGGTTTTCCACCATTCGACCTTGAAATGATCTTAACAAGACCTGATACCGACAAGCCGACCTCGGATTTGGATTTAACGACCTTAAAAACTCATATACAAATTGTTTCCAAATTTTTCTGTCGAAATCTAATGACTTGACCTTGAAATGACCTTAACGCGACCTGATACCGACAAACCGACCTCGGATTCGGATTCAGCGACCCCAAAAACCTAGGTTGTACTAGGTTTCGTTGGTGGAAACGAAAGTTTTTTTTTTTTTTGTGTGGCTGTGTAATTTTGATATTCATATGACCTTAAACATCAAAAAACCTTTAATGTTGTACTAATTTATAGTTGTTTTAAAGACACTTTTTTTAAAAATTACGTATCTCTTATATTTATTACATACTGTTTTCTAATTGAATATCAATATTTTCATCAACATCGTTTTGGACATCTTCCATAACTTCTGGAACATCAGCGTTTTCATAATTTAAGCCCATACATTGTTTTCAGAACACGAATTAGCTAATTCCAAATTTTCTGCAGCCACAATTTCCGTGACAACTTTTCATGCACTCACAAGCTATTTGTTCCTGAAAAGTCTGCGCTGCAGGAGGTTTAGTTGTACTAATTGGCATTTATCCATTTTTAGATTTTATGTAATTTCTAAAAAATGAACATCAGTAAAATTGCTTTTGTGTAATACTCAATTTTACGATCTTTTAATGTAATTTGTTACGAACCAGTATATTTTTCTGTAAAATTTACTACATGTCCATTTCGTACTTTCCATAAGCAACTCCAGACCCGTCTTCTTCAGAGTCAACGACCGTTAACAGTGCAGCGACATTGCATGAACGTAATGTTGCATACACATTGGCACAACAAGCACAACCTCAAAGGCCGATTACTGGCTCGAGACGTCCGTCGCTAACTATATTCAAGTTGAACGCAGCTTCTGTAAGAAAGGGTTTAAATATGGAGGTGTTTTTTATCGTTGTCTTGATAATATCTGAAATTATTGTAAAACATTGGATTTAATCATCACAAGCAACTTTTTTACTTTTCTGGCTTTTATCAAGTTTACTTAACAAGCTTGTATGTTTAGAACAAAAACAGTAATTCACTCGTCAAAAGAATATTTTTGTAAACATTGCTTTGAGTAAAAATGTCCTTGTAGACTGTAGAAAAACACCACAGAATATTTTTTCCATTAACAAGTATAATGGTACAGGCGTCAGCGCGCAATTATCTGACATATTTGTAACTGTTTCTTAGAGCTTGGCAGACAAAAAAGTAGCATAGGAAACTTCAGAAAAGAACACAAAATGTTTTTCACAATCGTTATAGTTGACTACACATATTTAATGCACATAAAGAAAGCCATGAAAACCATAATACTCTTAGGTGCAGAGCCGGCTGTATAGATTTCCTATAAATAAGATAAAGTAAACTTAGAAGTCAGATAAAAAATTTCAAAGCTTTGCCGCCTATTACAACTAGGATAGAGCGGGGCATCGATTAAAATAAGAAATTAAGGGAAACTCGCCAGTATCAGTTATAATTTCTAATAAATTACGCCACTCACTCCTAAAATATTTTACGACCTAACGGTCACTACTGTTTACTTAATTTTTTACACACATGCATAATGCTGTAAAAGGGCAAGCAGAACGGCACAGGTATTAAGCAGAGACGGACCACAGTCTTCCACGATATTTCGAACGAGTTTTGTTATATTTAGAATATATAGGTTATGTGCTTCATACAGTAATACAGTGTGTGGTTCAGTGTTTACATTTTATTTTGATTGTGAGTGCCTAGAATGTATAATACTTTAACAGATAAGTGAAATTGCTCTTTGTTAAGCGTATTTTATGTAGTTGTGTAAAAATATTCCGGCGGATGGTGAAATATTCGAGTGTTTTCCGTTTTTTAGTGGCTGTGGTAAAATAATATTGTGGTAATGTTCAGGCCTTGGGAAGATCCTCAACCTCGCACCATCAGAGAATTTAACGAAGATATGGGAAATGGTAATGGCTCGCAAATTACAGAGAAAAGTTCTAGACAATATTTATGCGAACATACAAAAAAGTAGTTTTAAACGTTTATAAAAATATAAAAGAAAGTGAAGGTGAAAAAGGAGCCATGGAAAAAACGGCCTACTTAACAGAAATTTCAGATCGGTCTATCTATAGAATAATTAAGGATGTGGTACCTAATCGAAAAGTTAGATCGGATGAAGGAGCAGCACGAGCATTAAATTCGTCTGTGGTGAAATTGTTAAGAGATTTAATTTATAGCAAGTATATGGAAAATGAGGTACCAACGGTGGAATCAATATATAAGGAACTGAAAACAAATGGTGCAGTGTCAGTTAGTCTAGCAACACTTCGGCGCTGGATAATAAAGATAGGATTTAGGTTCAAGATTATTAATAAAAGGGCAGGTATTATGGAAAGCTTCAGAATTGTGCAGTGGCGTAATGAATATTTGGAAAAAATAATAAAATTTCGAAATGACCTATTTATTATTTAGATGAAAGTTGGTATGATACCCATGATACAGTGAAAAAAGGCTGGATAGATGGTTCAAAGAAATGTAAAGTTGATATGCCTTCTAATAAAGAAACCAGATTAGTAATTGTACATTATGGATCAGAAAATGGATGGGTGCATAATGGTCTCAAATTAAGTGGGAAAAAAAATGGAAGAATCAAACGTTGACTATCACCAAAACATGACTGCAGATGTTTTTGAAGCATGGTTTCAGACTTCATTGCTACCAAATATAGAAGAAAACAGCGTAATTGTTTTAGACAATGCTTCGTATCATTCGCGACAAATTGAGAAAATACCAAATACGGGAACAAAGAAGATATTGAAGAATTTCTCCGAAAACATAATTTGGAATTTGAAGAAAATTTTAATAAGAAAGATCTTTTGGAAATTGTCAAGGAGCAAAACTTCCCAAAACAATATGTGATTGATAGCATGGCTAAAGCTCAAGGGCATAGTTTTACGGTTACCCCCATATTTTTGCATTTTTAACCCGATAGAACTAATATGGAGTCAGCTGAAAAGAAGTATTCGCAAAAATAACACCTTCCCCAAATTTGATGCCAAAGTGGTCGACCTTATTAAAGGTTAAAGTGGGAGAAATAACACCAAGTAATTGAAAAAAGTGTATTCAGAATGTCATTAAAATTGAATATGAATTTATTAAGTTAGAAAAAAGCATCAGCCCTAATCAAGACCGTTTAATAATATCTATAGATTCAGTTACCGACGATGATACCGATTTAGAAAGTGGTTGTGAAGTGTTGAGTGAGTGTAGTGATTAGAGTTTTAAATAAAATGTTATATGTGATTTGATTTAATGTACATTGTGAATTTATCGTTTCATTATTGTTTTACATACGCGCAAATGCAATATAACGTGATTTTTATTTATTATATTGTATGTATACATATTTAATTTGATAATTATTTATGTGTTTCTTTTTCAAAACTGAATTTATTTATTTTTTAGCTATTTATTTGCTATCCAGAATTGAATTAATTTATTTCAATTATTTGTTTGTTTTCTAGAATTTTGTTTATTTATTTAATCTGGGTTAATTAGATTACGGGTTATTGACATACATTCAATATTTTCTTTATTTAATGAATTTAAAAATTTACTTTATTTCTTTGACCTATTTTAATAATATTGATGACCTTAACTCTGAACTCAAATTTTTTGGCAAGGAATTGCTCGTACCTCCTCGTGGCCCTTGCTGGGCAACAATAATAATTCAATAGGTATATTAAATTATTATTGAGCAACAAAAGAATATTTGGTATAATTTTAATTTAGACTAATAAAATTCATCAATGCTCCACCAATATATAAAATATTATTCCTATCTTAACACAAGCAAAACAGAATAATTTTTTAAATTTATCATTATCACTGTAACAAATAACTATTTATTTATCAACCATACATTAAATTAATTAGATTGTAACTCACGGCACAATAATTTTAAGTACGGTACTGAGCCGCAATAAATATTAGTCGGCTTTGACACTTTTATGGCCGAGTTTTATGGCTTTTTTTGGATTTCTCGTACCGTGTTCACTCCTTTGTCGGGAATTTTTTATTTGACTTAGAAATATGAAGTTCACTTTACATGAAAATCTTTATATAAGTGAGTAAGTACTACCACAGACATACAGTGGGCCACTTTGCATTTTTGCAAATTTTGCCCGCGTCGTGGAATTCTGACGTCACTTCCAGTCACGATTTTTTGTGTCATCGAATACATGAATAAAACTTACGTCGGAATAATCCCAAAATATAAACTAGTTCCTGAAGTCAATATAATATATACGTATTCCAAATTTCAAGAGAATATCTTAATTTTTTTCTATGAAACCCTTTAACAATGAAGTGGAGAGGAGGTGGGGGGATGAAAAATTTTAAGGCCTTGGCTTCTAGTACATACACCAAATTTCAAGTTTCTGTACTCTTACCAGTTTGCTTTACTTATTTCCTCCTATTTTTACCCCAACCCTTCACCGGATATGTTCAAAAAACCACCCATTTCCGGATCTCGTTAAAATATATGCGTGTACAAAGTTTCAAGTCAATATCTTAAACCGTTCCGGAGAAAACGTGCGGAAAAAAGTTTTTCTTGAAATAGGTTTAAATTGTCATGAAACGTCGAGATTTGAAATTTGAGAGAGAGAAAAAAATTCTGTCTGTCGGTGTGTCGATCTGGCGGTCTGTCGGTCTTTAACTTTTTTTGTCCGCAAGTTTTCTCAGGAACGGTTTAAGATAATGATTTGAAATTTTGTACACGTATATATTATAACGAGATCTGAAACTAGATCGTTTTTGAACACATCCGGTGAAGGATTGGGGGGTACATGGGGTAAATAGGGGCAAATAAACAAATCAAGCTGGTAAGAGTAGAGAAACTTGAAATTTGGTGTATGTACTAGAAGCCAAGGCTTCAACATTTTTTATAATATTTTACATCCCCCCATAACCCTGCCCCCACTCCATTATTAAAGGGCTTGATAAAATAAAATTGAGATATTCAGTGTATGTACTAGAAGCCAAGGCCTTAGATTTTTTATAATAAATATGAAGATCTCAAACGACCGCGTGTTGATATAACGCGGTCGTTTGAGACTTGTAGCGACCTATTGTCTTTGACCGTTCAATTGTTATAAACAAATTAAAGGTCGTAAATTAACAAATTTTTTTTTTGTTCAACAAAAGGTCATACGGATATTTTATTTTGATCGAAGTGTTGCATTTTCTTCATAGAATTTACAGTTTTATTTTTGTGTCGATATCTCGCGTATTTTGCAATTGTTTCAACAAATAATCTAATTTCTTTATTACGGATTTGCGACTTTCCTGTGCATCCCCAGCAAGATTTTCTTATTAAAAGTTTCCCTAAACCGCGAGCTTCATGGTCAAAGAATTGTTTAAACAATTTTTTCTTCGTTTTTATTTAATAAAATGAAAACGATTTGATGGATCCGAAAAAATCTTGATTCAATCGAAAGATATTTTCAATACGCGCGTCGTTCGGCGTCAGGCACAACTCATTTTGTCAACCCGTGCATTTGTTATAGCCACAATAAATCTCATAATTGACAAACTGATTACTCCGAAACTAATGAGGTCAGGATATTGTTTTTTTCAAAAGATATGCCTTTTATATCAAAGAATGTACCATATATTTTTTAACCCGATACCTTTAACATTTCTTAATTGTTTAAACAAATGGCATAATTTGTTAATTTGCAAATAACTTTTTTTTCGATAGATCGACTTCAAACCAACTATAAACGATAAATATTGATGTCGGGCATAACCCCTATAGAAGTCTGCACGAATGCAACTTTTTGCTTTTGTTTATTTAAAGTTTAAATTAATTTTGCAAATTACCAAATGGAATATCTCGGCTCTGGGTAAGCGCATCGAAATGCGGTTTTGTACATATAAAAGTGCTTGCAAAAAGGAAAATTTTGAGATCAGAAAAACCTAGATCGGATAACCGGCACCGAAAATAAAAGTAACATTGCGTGAGAGGTTCTAATTTGTTTATTAACAACTTTTTGGACAGGAGGTTCGGTGCAAATGAAAGCTAACAAGTTTCTCCATCAACCACAAAAAGTTCTTCAAAAAATATTCAATCCCTGAAGGATTATACGCGTTTTTGACCCGTAACAAAATCTCTTCCGTAATGTGAAAATAGTAAGACTTGACGCGCAATGGGGTGGCGGGTTCGATCCTCGATGTGGGAAATTTTTTTTTCGTCAAATTTGCTTTTTTTTTCATGCAACCAAGTATTTTTTTATGATAATAAATGTCTTTACTTTCTGAAACATTTTTAAACACGTCGTAAATAATTTTGTTTGCAATTTTAATTAAACAAATGTCTATTTTGCAACAAACATATAATTGTTCTTGTCCATCTGCCTATAATTAAGGCAAATAAAAATGTCGGTGTGTTTGATCTTTACCGCAAAGTCAAAGGCGCCGACACTTTTTATGTGACTTAAATATATGCAGAGAACTGCGAAAACAGAATGTTTATTGACAAGTGAATTAAATTTAAAGTTTCGTGAGTTTCTTAAATAATGTAAATTGCTATATAACTACCTCAATTTCGGCTTTAATTTTAAAAACTCATTCATTTCCGACAAGATTTGCGCTCTGTAGCCATTTTTGAACAAAAAAAGCTCGATTTGGGACCAGTGTGTTACGCCTGGCTGAAAAGCGTTCGTTAACAAGCGACCTAAGCCAATCCGCAGTATTGAAGAACTCAATATTAAAAAGCATTGCCGTAAACTTAGAGGTAGAGTGACTTCATGCCAATTACATTTGATTTTTGATAGATATATTCGGCTACCATGTGAAAACAATTTTAGAACTCAACATTAAATACGCTTGTAGTGCTTGTGAGAAGATGCAAACGAAGATCCACCTTGATTATATTTGTTGTTGTCAAAAGTCGAACGTTATGGTATACGAGTTAACCATTAGAGTGGATAAAATCGTACTTGTTAAGTATGCAACAACTTGTTTCGTTAGGTAACAACAATATAAATCGGACATGAAAGATGTTATGGTTAGGGTACCGCAGGGTAGTATACTTGGACCAGTACTATTTATTATTTGTATAAATGATTTGATTAATTGCGTTGAGAGTAATTTGACTACTCTATTTGCGGATGATATTTCTGCATTGGTGTCGGAATCAAGGATTGTTGATTCGACGTTTTGGTCTGGTTGGCAAACAATGGAGTCGCATCAAATGCATCTAAAATAAATTTGATGTTGCTTTCTACGAACAAGTTGATTACAATGTGTGAAAATGAATGGCAGAAGTTTGCAACAACAAATCACAGTTAATTTTCTGGGACTATTCCTAGATTATAACTTGTCTTGGGTTGATCAAATAAACTCTGTTAAAAATAAACTAGCTTCGTATAACTGTTAATAAACAGACCATAAAATTATAATTTTTCATTTATTGACTAGATAATTAATTATGGAATTTTCTGCTGGGGAAACTCAGTAAATATACACGAAGTGTTTATGCAACGAAAAAGAACATTAGACGTGTGTGTGTTTCGTTAAATTCAGTCACTCATGTAGGAATTTATATAAAAGATTCTTATAGTGTAATATATTTAGGTTCTCATATATGTCACGTTTGTCTATAAAAATTATTCAAAATTTCTAAAATGCAAAAATGTTAATCACTATAATGCAAGACATGATTATCTGATGATTATTTGTTTATACCTTCTATACAGAGTGAGTAAAACACAAATCGTTTTAAAAAAAAGAGTTGCATCATTAATAAGGCTTTTAATTGTATTGCAGAATTTACCTTGTGGTTTGTAATATTGCTGTTTTAATGTACTTTCTATGTGTTTCTGTTACCATAGTTATACATTTAAATGTAAAACAGGCTATTTCTATATAAATGTAACTAAAGAAGTAAATAAATCATAATATACCCGTTAATCTATATGAAACATTAAGCAACGAAAGTTGTTGGTACTTGACAGAGCGACTTTCAGAGAAATAGAGCCGTACCATATATCGGCTTGGGTATCAGTATATAGAGAAGCTATGCAACATTGGGCGAGGATTGCATAGAGTATATATATCATCCTTATTAGGAAATATAAAGTCATATTAGTTGTTAGGAAAGCAAAGAATCCCCTATTAGAATAAGTTCATGTTTATCAGGTTGGAAGTAGCCCGCTCTTGTTGAATAAAAAAAATTATTCGGTTCGGTAATACAGACTAATGATTTCTGCACTCTCGCTCGGTGCATACTTCTCTATATTAAATTTTGTATGCCTCTGCAAGCGATACAACTAATCTGAACAATGATTTCATACAGGCAAAATGTTAACATCATTTTAAAGTGCTGCCTTTTCCCCACTTGATACAACATGTACTTTAGTCACTCACACAAAAACAATTTATTATTTATTTTATATTAGTAATAATACGTGAGGAATTTACTGAAACCCAAAAAAGTGCAGTCACAGCTTTTTGCAGCTTTTCATAATATTGTACCAACTTTCATCTAGCGATTCAGCAAAACCCTGCTTTGTACAACTCTAAATCTGATTAAAATTGCATAAATAAAGCAAATTTAAATGAGAATATACTCTTGTCTCGAGGGTCCATAAATGCTAAATTAATTTCCGGTAAAGATGAAAATCAACTAGATTTTCTTGTCGCGACAGAGCAGAGAAATATATTTTGTCATTTAGCCGATAGGTTATCAGTTCGTATGTAGATTCTTTTAACCAATTTAAAAATATATATATATGATTCTTCAGTATGTATATTTTTTTGTATATAATATGTTCCATTATTACTCTGGATTGTCTTAGGCGAGCACTATGAAATCTTTTGCAAAATGTGAGTTACGATTCGCAAATGTGGCGTGTACGCTAGTGAAAAGAAAAACCAAACTAACTGCGCAGTGAGTGGTTACTGTCCGCTTGAGGCTGAGAACGGAGCGCTCAACGGCTGATTTGAAAAATCTAAATTTCTAAGAAATGATTGGAATAAAATGAAAATGATGCTTGCATGTCATTGTTCCGTCGCTTAATGATTTTTAGAAACCAAAAAATGACAGTTCTATTATAACAATATTTCGAGCAAGGCATAGTTGAAAATAAGTTGTTTTTTTTGTGAATAACTTTACTAAATATGAACGGATCAAGATAAATCAAATCTCAAATTTTTCATAATTCCCACTGTAATAACATATCCAAAGGACTTTACTTAATATTTATTGTTTAAATTATTTAAAAAAAAAAAAAGAAAATAGGGATGAAAACGTGAATTTTTTTTTAACTTTTAGAGATGGTTTGGGACGGGGGGTTAAAATTAAAAAAAAAAACGTCTGCCAGCTAAGGCTGGGATTCTTTAGTGTCTTGTGGACCATACTCTGGTTTGACGTTTTTTTTTCAATTTTAACTATTTTTTGTCATAATTTCAAAGTTTTGTCCATTTTTCGCCACTTTGATGGCAAATTGCTCAAAAACCGCCCGGCAGAAATATCTGCCACTAAAACACAGTACTGTACAGGCCAAAACAAACATTTTGTGCTAGGTGTGGTCTGGTAACAAAAACATTTTTTTTTCAATTTCCGGTTACCGCGCACCGCCCGGAAGTTTTGTCTGCCAGCGTAATTAGGGTACGTGTAGTACATACACTAGCTACCTATGCTGAAAGGTATCGGTAACCATTTGATTAAAAAAAAATGTCTTCCACCCCCCATATTCTCCCACCATACCAAAAATTTCCAGAGAGAAAAAAGTTTCATAGTTATATGCCCTCCTCGATTACCGACTGGCAGACGGTAACTTTTCGTCGTCGATTTTGCACGCCATTTCCTAGACTATAATATTAACAAAATTTTTTAGAAACTGTGACGCTTTGTTTTTCGAGGAAGTTCCCACTGTATTTTCTTCTTGGGCGACTGTGAAATATTATTTCTTATTTTTATGACCGTTTTTAAAGAGGTTCAATTTTCTTCAACTATTAATTTGGTACTCCGACGTTTGATCTTTATAGTATTACTTGTCGCCTTTGGAACGCCGCACAGTGAGGTAAAAAATAAAACATTTGTGGACAAAACTCGCCTGCCAGCACAATTTTTGACCAAATTTATTACATTTTTTTTAATGCCCGTGAGAAATGTAGCTTTACCGCCCCACTGCTATAATACTGAAATAAAAAACATAACCAAAAAATCAAAAATAATACTAGACAATTTTTATACAAAATTTTTATTTAGATCAAATGAGAGTTCAGTTCGGTCGTCGATGAAGGCAGACGCGTTTTTAAGTGGATCCCATGAAATCCCGAAAAACTAGAGTAAACACGGTGTGAAACGCGCAAAAATGTGTTGAATTAAAGAGTGGAAAATCCTACATTAGTTGATAAATATTAACATAAATTTGGCTAATTCATATAGCTGATATTTGATATTTAACTATGACATCACTAAAGGCGTATATGGGCAGCTCGACAAAGGGTACAGACATCTGGCAACATAACTCGGATAAAAAGAAAATAAACACGTTGAATGGGACCAGGTCATAAACTCGTAAATTATCCACAAGTGCATGTACCTAAGACGACCGACCACCCTCCCAAAGTGGCTAGTAGGAAGGATGAAAGATAAGTGTTATTTCTATTTATTTCTAAGATAAGATATATTTATTAAACCTTCACAGATGGGAAGAATGTTGTGATTCGGAAATCCATTGTTTCACATATACGCGAATGAATGAATTCTTCATGTGGAACGGGTACTTTTGTTTAAGAAATAATTTATTTACTATAAACTTTTTGTTTCTCGCTGCAGAGTTATTAGTTTTATATGGGGAATTTGAATTAGACACTACAAAAATCAAAACAATATACAGGGTGTGCGGAGGTTTCTCTCGGGCCGCTTTCTCATTTGCAACTCGCTGTAAAAAGTTATTTTACCGCGATACAGATAACATAATAAAAAGACTCTCTTACAGCAAGCTAATATTGGTTTTGAAAAACAAGGCAAATAAAATGGACACACTAATACAGGACGTTGAAACGAGAACACGTCAATTACTGGTACAAAAAAATCGACGGCGACGGAAACTGCCTATATGGAGCATTAAACCACCAACTGGAGGGAGAAAATATAACATCACAGGCACATACCAATACGACGAAAACCCTACGAAAACAAGTAGCTGACTATATCGAAAATCACTTAGACCATTTCATGCCATTCATGCAGGCATCCATCCATGAACTAGCACCCCGTTACAATAGATACAACTCTAATACGGGAAAACTAAATGCATTCATTCGAGATCTGAGAAGAGAAGGTTTTTGGGGGGGGGGGGTAGGAAACAATTGCAGTAACAACAAATATGAAAAACAGGACAATAATAGTACATCAAGAAGAAGGAGAGCATATAATCTTCCATCCTACTAACCAACAGGGAAGAGAGAACACACCACTAGAGATAGTATATAGGAAGCACTGAAACGAAAGAAATCACTACGATAGAGCGATTATTGCACAAGAAAAACATGAAGCAGAACAACCAGAAGAAACATACGCTCGAACTGGGGCTATAACACCCCGCCCAGAATTAGAGGAAGCAACGCACATAAACATGTACCAAATATCACAAAGAACAGAGGAAGCCAACAGTCAAGAATTACAACACGATGACATCATTCTGGCGACATGGAATGTCAGAGGATGCATAACGAGAGAGAAAAGAGAAAAAATCGATGAGGTTCTTATGATGGAACACATACACGTTGCATGCATACAAGAGACACACACGATAGACGGAACTGCAGTTACTCAAAACTACAAATGGCATCTAAGTGGAGGGGACAAAGAAAAAACCAGCAGAGGAGTCGCATGGGCAATAAGACGGAACACCCCTATCCAGATAAAGACAAGAAAAGTAAACGAAAACATAACCATGGCAGACTTACAAATTGGAAAGGAAAACATATGCATACTAGGAGTACATGTGCCCACCGACAAACGGGCAGGACGAGTATTCAGGCAGATTACCCAAGAGACTAGAAGAAATAGGAATAGAAAAATGAACACAATAATACTAGGAGACTTCAACGCGCATATAGGAAAGGACGACCAAACACATGAAGACAAGAATATCATAGGAAAAACCTTACTTCACACATGGACAAACGATAATGGAAGCTTGCTAAAAAACTTGACACATCTGTTAGATCTAACAGTTAGAAACACATGGAGCAAGAACCTAACCTGCCTTAATACCTGGAATAAAGGAAACATCAACCCTCAAATAGACCATATCCTAGTGGATAGAAAAATAAGGGACAGGGTCAAAAATATGAAGGCAAAACAAGCAACAAACGTCAAAACAGATCACAAAATATTATATGGAACACTAGTAATAAAGAAACAAGAAGAAAAAAAGAAAAAAAAGATACAACAAAACAGCAAATGACACATGGAACATCTCACTGCTACAAAACAAAGGAATAAAAAAGAAATACCAGGAGGAGATAGAAAAACAGTTAACAGGAAAGGAACTAAATTGGTCAAAATCAAAATAGCGGCGAGGAAAACGTTGAAAAGGAACAAATCCCCTATGAGCCCAAAAAGAAAAGACACGAAAAGAAATTACGAAAAACTAAAGAAAATAAAGGCCACAGGAAAACAATATACACCAAACATAGACAAAAAGATAATAGAAGCGAGGAAAGAAAGAAGAGACACAGAGAGGAGGCACGAACAGAAAAAAAAAAAAATGCAGGGAATTCTTCGAAAACATAGAATCCACTCCAGCAGGACAGAGATTAAACCAAACCTTTAGACACCCCAAAACATACAGGAGAAACAACAATACGCAGTCAAGAAAATACATACCACTGCAGCATTGGGTCAGGAAACTAGAAGAAGGAAACGCAGAGAGAAGTCAAATAGAACCAATACAAGAAATGGACCACTGGCCTCTGGGAAAGCCACCGTCAAAAGACGAACTACTAGAAATAATGGCCAGAGCTAAAAGAAACACGGCCCCGGGAATAGATAAAATAAATAACGAACTAGTATACTATGGACCGGACAACATAAAACAGCTAATCCTAGAAATCATCACCAACGCATGGACGGAAACCACACCCCTGCCTGAGGAATGGAATACAACCATACAGATACCGCTCCCTAAAATCAAATCACCACAAAACGTGAACGATTACAGAAGAATAACACTCAGCAGTGGAGGGTATAAATACTACGCACAATTCCTCCTCAGAGAAATGGAAAAATACATCGGCGAACTACCAGCTTATCAAACGGCATTTATCAAGGGTAGATCGACAGACGACCACATGTACACCACCAGACGGATCCTGGAAGAAAAGTGGAAAGAAGGAACAAAACTATATATAGTCTCAATTGACCTCCAAAAGGCATTTGATACTATAAGGCATGAGGCTATAGTCAACACTTTGCTCAACAGGGGAGTACCGCAATACTTAATAAACAGAATAATAAAAGCATGCCTACACGAAAACACTGCAATACAATGGTTTGGACAGACGACGGAATCAAAAATGAAGAATATAGGAGTCAAACAAGGATGTCCCCTATCCCCCCGACTATTCACCACAGTCCTGGACCAAGTCAAAACAGCCTACAGAGTCACAAGAGCTCTACTACCCTTCATTGAGGACAACAAACCACCATGGTGCCTAACCAAAAAGGTATACACGACCATCATAATGCCTACTATGATGATATATGGAGTCAAAAACGCAGCAACGATAAAGGCCAACCGAAGAAGCCTGAGAAGAGCTGAAAGGGACATTATCCAACTGCTAGCAAAAACAGGAAAACCACAAAAACGACAGAAAACGTCAACATTACTAGAGGGAAGAACAATAATCAAAAGAATAGAATCATACGCAATGAAATACTGGAGACATGTCCAAAGACGGGACACGACACACCTACTGAAGAAAGCGCTGCGAATGAACAGCAACAAACTGAAAATAGGGAGGCCATGCTACACATGGATTACAACAATCGAGAGAATTATGAATAAGCTAGGAAAGGATTATACACACTGGGAAAAGTTTGCACAACAAAAAATGGAATACAATAAAGAAATATCAAGGATATACACACTGCCAGACTCAGAAACAGAAGAAACAGAAAACTCAGAAGTAGAATAGGAGAGATGATCACAGACAGAAACTAAGAAGAAGCATATCACAAAAACCTGAAAGTAAAAAGAAGCACGAAAACCTAAAAGAAGCATCTCACAAGCGCCTACACTTTCCATCCGATGAAGACAGAAGGAAAACAAGAAGAAACATCTCACAAACACCTACACGCTCCATCCTATACTCCTACCCCATGCGTCATGCGGCTCTCGCTGCTGACAACAAGCATGTCGAATGTCCAATCCAGCGTATGCAGCTGGTCCGGCGGTATATAAAAGCACTGGGGGTTTGTTCTGGCACACGGTGGGATGATCGGTGGGCGATCGGGCTGCGTGGTGGAACAAATCTCCCTGCACCGGAATTGGCAGCAATGCCCACCTTACGCTGGCAAATCAATCAATCAATCAATCAAAATTTTTATTTAGATCAAATGAATCTATTATCGCAAAAAATGTTGTGTAAGGCAATCTCAAAGTAGAAAATAGAGGAAAATACTTTTGCGAACATACGTTCGAATATGTGTTACATAACCTAAAAAATCCAAAATGATAATACAACAAATTTGTAAAAGAAATTATCTATATCAAATGAGTCTATTATATCAAAAAATGTTCTATAATGGAATTACAAGGTAGCAAATGAAGAAAAATACCTTTGTGTAACAAAATATACAAAAAATTTGTCTTACCTCTTACCTAAAAAATAGATCGAAATATAAACGAGCAGAGAGGTACACCCGATAAGCTGTAAAAACCTACCATGACCTAATAGATCAATCCACGAACGAGCAGAAAGTTATAACAAGTCCTACACCTAACATAACTTAATGGATTAAATCACGAACGAGCAGAATGGTATACATGAGAAGCCCTAAACATAAGAAAACTTAATGGATCGACCTCTGGACGAGCAGAAAGGTATAATTGGTCGAACTATAACTGAGCAGATGGTTTATACGACAAATTCTACAGCTAACATAACTTAATTGGTCAAACCATGAAAGAACTAAAGGCTTACAGGACAATAAATCTGACCTAAAAACAAACAAAAAAATCTGTGAATTTACTGTAGGGTACTGATAAAAAAATCGGTAAAGGTATTTACACAGAACTTCCCTCTTTATTTGTGCATGGCGGTCACTCTAAAAAAATAATAATTACGAAATGACATTGAAAATAATCGTAATATAGTTATCACTATTATTACAAAGAAAACCTGATAAGCTTTGGTCAAAGAAATAATATACAGAGTGCTCATCAAACAGCAAAAGTTCAATACTAAATGACAGGTGCCAAATATGGAAGGCTTGCGCAAATATCCTTACAAATGTCCACCATGACTGAATTATTTCTTGGGATGACCACCCTGTACATTTTTCAATAAAAGTGTAATAGGTGCATATGCTAAATATTATTGTCATCTGTCACATTTTCAATTCTACATTCACGTAGTGGAGTGGAAGTATAGTGGTGGTTAAAAAATTTCATTTTTTTTAAATTTTTTCAAAAATGTTGGTAATAAAATTTTCAAATTTTTCTTCTTCTGAAATAGGTTTAGAATGTCATGACGCGTGGAAATTTTAAATTTGAGCAAAAAGAAAAGTTTCCTTCTATTCTACAGTAGTGGTAAAAAAAGATTACAAATTATTATTTTTTTTAAAATATGTTTAGAATATTAGTATGCCATGAAATGTAAAAATTTTAAATTTGAGCTAAGGAAAAAATTTTTCCGTCCATTTTAGTGGTAAAAAATTTTTAAATAATGTTGGTGAAAAAAATTTTCTACATTTTTTTTTTTTTTCGAAATAAGTTCGGAATGTCATGAATCGTGAAAATTTCAAATTTGAGCAAAAAAAAATTTTTTCGTCTATTTTAGTGGTAACATTTTTCAAAAATGGTAAAACATTTTTTAAATTTTTGAAAAAAAAAATTAAATCTGTTTCAATAGGTTTAAATGGCATGGAAATGTGGAAATTTTAAATCTGAACAAAAAAAAAATTCAATCTGTTTTAGTGGTAAAATTTTTTCAAAAACGGTAAAAAAAATTCTAATTTTTTTTATTTTTAAATAGATTTAGAACGCTATGAAACATGGAAATTTTAAATTTGAACAAGGAAAAAAATGTTTCCGTCTATTTTAGTGGTAAAACTTTTTTCAAAAATATTGGTAAAAAATATTTTTTTCTGAAATAGGTTTAGCGTGTCATGAAACGTGGAAATTTTAAATTTGAGCAAAAAAAAATTTTTTTCATTATTTATTCCCTTTAGACGGTCCACCCTGTATATTTTACAGTTAAAGTTTAACCATTTCTTCGCTGACAGTAGCGTTAACTACCTACCAAATTTGGCTTCTCTCCGTCAAGTAGTTTTTTTATGTACCAACAGACAGACAGACAGACTGACGGAATTGAAAAATCTATATTTTCGTAATCTACGTGATCTGAAACGTCAAAATTCGAAAAAATCTCGGAGGGTGATTTTTTCTCGAATACAATATTTCCCTTCGGAAGTAAAAATATTTAACATGGAACATGTTTATTGAGAGGGTATTTTACAGGAATGTCGAACAGGGGGGAATAATGGACATGTAAATTAGGCAAATTTACCCACTCGAACGATCAAAATTCGATTTCTAGAAGATTCTCTCGTTTAATCACATTTAGAAAAATGGTCAAATTGGCCCGTTTTATCAATTTCCGCACTCGGAAGACGGAAATTTGCTCTTTTAAACCCATTTTCTAGAAGTCGGGACATTTTCCCGAATTTTTATCGTCTGAGCTGGGAAATTTGCCCAATTTGCATGTCCATTATTCCATTACAGAACATTGTTTGATATAATAGGCTCATTTGATGATAAAAAAAATTTTACAAAAATATTCATCTAATAGTATTTTGAATTTTTTAGGTTATGTTTTACTGTTATCTAATTTGTAGCAGATGTCCATTGAAAATACATTTATCCAGAACATTAAAAAAAAAAGAAATTTGGTTAAATATAAAGCTGAAGGCCGATGTTAGCCAATAAAATTGATTTTTTTAAACTTTTAATAGATTCATTTGATCTAGGTAATTTAAAAAAAAAATGTCTAGTATAATTTTTGATTTTTTGGGTTATGTCTTATTTATTTCAAAACTGTAGCAGTCGGGCGAGAAAGCTACATTACTCATGAGCGTATAAAAAAATATTATTAAATTTGGTCAAAATTTGAGCTGGCAGGCGACTTTTGTCCACAAATGTAGCGTTTTGCCCCACTGTGCGCCACAGTGTGGCAAAATGGACAAAATTCGTTCTAATAAAGCTCAATTTTTGAAATACCGACTTGAATTTTTTTTTTAAATACTAAGAAAGGAGTCTGAAATAGGGAGTCACTGCGGTTTTTTAACATTTTTTTGTTTGCATGGAAGTGTTAAGGTCATTCAAGGTCAGATTAGTATTTTTAAAAGGGAACACTTACTTTTTATTGCAATTTCGAATTGTCTGACAAAAAACTGACTACTTTTGTTCGAAACATCTTTTCTGAAATTGTAATTTTTTCAATTATCCGGCGAGGAAAAATAAAAATTTTAGAAATTTGCGATCTTTTAACTCGAAAAAGAAGAAGTTTGGAAAAAAATTGCAAGAGTTTGGGATAATCCCGGGGAATATTCTCAATTTTTTTCGGAATTGCCCAATGCCCTTTGCAGAAGAGAGCATTGTGGAGTTTTCAAGTGCGTCAAAAAGGGCATTGGAAAATACCGAAAAAAAAACTGAGAATATTCCTGGTTTAATTCTAAACCATTTTTGCCTCTTGCAATTTTTGACCAAACTTGTTCTTTTTCCAGTAAAAAGATCGCAAATTTTTAAAATTTTTAATCTTCCTCGCCGGATAACTGAAAAAAATGACAATTTCACAAAAAATATTTCGAACAGACAATTCGAAATAGCAATAAAAAATAGGGGTTCCCTTCTTGAAGTCCGACCTGACTTTAAATGACCTTAACCATTCCATGCAAACAAAATATTTCTAAGAGGTGTTGGACTTCGATATACTAAACAGTAGAAGAAACAAAGTATTCACTTATGTTGCTTTATCAAATCAATAGTTGGCATAATTTTAAAAATTATACATATAATACAGGTTCCACTGTTTCTGCAAATATTTCGAAAAATAACGAAAAAGCCAAGAGATATTTTTGTTTGTGATATTTAAATTAATTTTAGTTAGGAACCTCAATTTTAGACAAAAAAACCACTGCCTAAGAAATCACTACTTCCACATCCATATTTTTCATTTAAGTCACTTTAAAGGACACATCTTGACTATATTTGCACTTTGGTATGTGGAAATTATTGGTCATAGAATTTTAATAATATTTGGGGCAATGTCAGAAAAGTTTGGTGCGTTGGTTTCTACCATATACGTTAAAAATCAAGTTTCTAGCTTACTCTACTTATTTTCCCCTTTTCACAACCTACCACTTCCCACCCCTTCAATGGAATCACCTCAATCAGAAGTCATTGCAATATATAAATGTACTAACTTTCAAGTGAATATCTCAATTTTACGTCATCAATCCCATTAATAATGGACCGTGGTTTTGAAAAATATTAGAACGAAATCCGAAAAATATTTAAAAAATTAAGGCCTTGGCTTGTAGTACATACACCGAACTTCAAATTTCTCTACTCTTATCAACTTGCTTTTGGGATGAAAAATATTATACAAATTTTTTAGGCCTTGACTTGTAGTACATACATCTAATTTCAAGTTTCTGTACTCTTACCAGCTTGCTTTACATATTTCCCCCTATTTATCCCTATTTGCCCCCAACCCTTCACCGGACATCCTCAGGAAACAATCCAGTTCCAGATCTTGTTATATATACGTGTACAAAATTTCAAGTCAATATCTTAAACCGTTCCAGAGAAAACGTGCGGATAAAAAAAAAAAAGTTACAGACAGACAGACAGATAGACAGACAGATTTTTTTTTTATCGCTCAAATTTAAAATCTCGACGTTTCATGACATTGTAAACCTATTTCACAAAAAAAAAATTGAAAATTTTACAATTACTATGCTTCCAATCCACTACGTGGATGTGGAAGTAAAAATTAAGTCCAACAAAAGTTATGGTGTTATATAGGATTTACAAGATACATACATACCATACATACATACATACATACATACATACATACATACATACATACAGACACATAGATATTTTTTATTTATTATATAGGGTGGTTTTGGGTCGCTAATTTCAAACGTTATGTTAAAATTTATTAAAAATGGATTATCTGGAAAATGGTGGAAACAAATGATAGAAGAGTTAAATGAACATTAAAGATATTGTATTTTAATCGATTTAGTAAAAAGCCGCTGCCTAAGAAATCACTACTTCCACATCCAGATTTTCCATCCAAGTCTCCTTAATGGAAAACATCATGACTATATTTGAAGTCTAGTATGTGAAAATAATAGTAATAGAATTTTAATAATATTATAACCAGATGTCATAAAGAAATCTGAGACGTTGGTCTCTAGCACATACGCCAAAAATGAAGTCTCTGGACTCTTAGTAGATTGCTCTTCTTATTTTCCCCATTTTACACCTCTCCCCCCCCCATCCAACGGAAACATCTCAATCATACGTGTACCAAATTTCAAGTAAAGATCTCAATTTTATTTTATCAACCCCTTTTATAATGGAGGGGAGGTGGTGGGATGGGGAGTTGAAAAATATTGTAAATAAATCTGAGGCCTTGGCTTCCAGTATACACCAAATCTCAAGTTTCTGTACTAGTATCAGCTTGCTGATATATTCTTATATAATGATATATTAATCCAATTAACATTTTATTGCAATTACTTTTGTTGGAAAAATATGTTTTGCGATCAAAGTAGAGGGTATAGTTCTCATCGATCAGTCACCTCCAAATTTTGGATTTCAATTCGCTATATTTTAATTAATAATAATAGCACAGTCTTAATTTTTGGATCATAAGTACAATAAAACATATTCTTTCGTAGGAGGTTAGAGTTTTTTAAATGCGTGCAGTATTTTTTGAATTTGTCTACATTATTCATACACGTCCAGAATATGCACAATTATACAGTAACACATACAACTTATTTGTTTCTTAACATTCTTCAATGAGATTTTTACGAAATATAGATTAAAGTGCGTCGAATGGAATCCATACAGTGAAAAAGCACCCATTGTTATGGGGGGAAATAGGTGGGATGCATAAAACTCAAAGATATGAATAAATCAATTGTATAAAGTTTACTAAGCCACTTTCTTACACTTTTTTCTCTATGATACATATTTGCATAAATTTTGCAATTAGCTTCACATTGAAGCTGAGACTTTTCTCTACATTTCATGTTATTTTCATTTTTATAGCGGCTCTGAATAGTTAGAATTATCGATTGATGTGTTCCGTCGTACGAAACTCCCAGAGAATTCTCATTTTCGGAGCGACTCAAAGCTATAAGTGGAAAACTAGAATTATCTCCTAAACGGCTTGTGTAAGACAAACATTTGTAAGGACCTTCTTTATAGAGAAAGAGACGAGCTACAGCTTTTGTTGAAAACTTTTGTCTCTATTTTCATTATTTTAGCCGCTAGAGCAAAAAAAACCGAAAATAAAAAAGTTTTTCCAAATTTGGAAGTGCAAAGAATGCATCATTACATTCTACAAGTTATTATTTGCTTAAATCCCGGTGATGATCCTTTTATTTATTTTTTTTTTTAAATGCCTTATTTATATTAACGTCCTGGCGGAGTTCAGCTATTGCTGCTCTACCGCTCAACCAGGACACGTACACATAGACATCAACACAACAACCATTCCCTGCGATATTGCCATCTACCGCAGCTGAGACTCGAACTCAGGAGAGATAACAGCGACTAGACATGTTGTGCCACCCAACAGCGGTCTAGGTCACTGCTACCGTCTCGGTAACACATGAAAAAACGCCACCAACATTCATACCCTGGCCAAGATTCGAACCCGGGACTCCGTGGTCGCAAGCCAAACACCTTCAGCATTGCGCCACCGAGCTGGTTTGTGAGGTTTTTTACAAGATTTTGGCTTCGTTGCCTGTACTATCAAGATCAAGTGAATATCTCAATTTAATTTCATCAGCTCCTTTAATAATTGAGTCCGAGTGGTGGAGGGGTTGAGGAATGTAAATAAAGCTTAAATTCAAAATGTCTTATTAAAAATACATATAAATGATTAAAAAACTTTAAGAAAGGTAAGCAATAGTGAGCATACCTGTAAGAGTTACTTTTCTTTGCACCATACATTGCAAGCATACACTTTAAATACCTATATAATTAAATGTATTTTAATCGATTTAAATTATAGTTAATTTAATAATTCTAGAATTTTATTTGTAAATAATGTTTATTAAATAATAGTAATCCTTGTAAATAATAAAAATTAAGCCTATTAATGCTCTATTTATAATCAGTGTTCCCAAAATTAACAGATAAGAGACAACGCATGAAATTCAAAAATTAAGCTGTTTTACCACTAAAGACTACTGATAAATACAACATAACATTTGAAATAGGCGACCCAAAAAACCCATATACTTATAAGGAATGAAATTCGAATTTAAAAAATGGCCATTTTCCGCCATTTTGAATCCGCCATTTTTTATCTTGGTTGAAGTTTAATGTCAAATTCGTAATCAGCAACCCCAAAAACCCCCAGACATCTAGTAAAAATAATTTTTTTAAAAATAAGATTTTTGACGCCATTTTGTAGTCGCCATATTGTTTTTAGACAGATTTTAAGGTCAGATTCCCAATCTGTGACACTAAAACCTTACTTTCAGACAATTGTTTAAATAAATAAGATTGTTACATATTTTTCAATTAAGAGTATTAAAAACACTAATTTGTTAACAACAATTGAAAAAATAAAAAGCACCCCTCACCTATTGGGAACTTTTTCCAAAATTAGCAAAAAAAAAATTATCAAAATCGGTTTTGAGTCAACGAAGTTATAACTTTTGTCTTTAGTAAAATAACTACTATTTGATTAGATCAAATTGATACAAATAACCAAACACAAATAATCGCTCTACACCCCTTTCCCATAGTACAGAATATTAATATATGCAACTTTAATCAGAGCCTATTATTTCATTTAAATAATCTATGCATTGCCACACAAACATTGTTTACCCACGCTTCAATTTCGCTTGAAGTAATAAAAACATAGCAACCGTTTTGTTTCCGAGAGGTGTAAAAACTTAGTAGGCTTTGCACAATGCTCGCTGCCTAAAATTGAAACAGAAGATCGGGTTATCAGTATGGCGTTGGTTTTAATCACGGAGTGCAGTATTGTTGTTGGTTTCGTAAATATTTGACAATTTTGGGCGATAAACAATAGTGTTGTTACCTACGTGAATCATTGCTGGTGCCGTCAGAGGAGTTTATAGTAGTTAAAGTAAGTAGATGACATTTCATATTCATTTTTAGGAGTTGAAATACATACTTTGTCTGTAATTTTTGAGCGTCTGCGTCTGTTTCATAATGTCTAGTTGAAAGATTTAACTTGTCAAGTTGATATTAAAAAGTAAATTTCATGTTATTTTCCTTATATCAGAATAAATGTTTACTACTGAATATCCTGTCATGTATTACACAACTTAGGTTTGTTAATGCTCATTAAATTTAAATCGAAATTGGAAATATTTTATTCGTTCTTCGTATGATATGTTCTATATGTATCTTTTCACATTAGATAATTCATAGACACACTAAACAGATAAATAATAATAATCAATGCTTATCTTAATTTATTAACTTTATTTTACTAGGTTGTTTAAAATTCATTGACTACTTTTAATCTATGCCGGGTATCCACAAGAATAGGTACACCACCGTTTCTTTCTTTATTTTACTGCCACATCCACGTAGTGGATTGGAAGTATACCTAGTAATTGTAAAAAAACATTTTTTTTCTTGAAATAGGTTTACAATGTCATGAAACTTCGAGATTTGAAATCTGACAGAAAAAAAATTCTGTCTGTCGGTGTGTCTGTAACTATTTTTTGCCCGCATCTTTTCTCCGGAACAGCTTATTAGATATTGACTTGAAATTTCGTACACGTATATATTAGAGCGAGATCTGGAACTGGATTGTGAAGGTGAAGGGTTGAGGGGTAAATAGGGGGAAATAAGTAAATCAAGCTGGTAAGAGTACAAAAACTTGAAATTTGGTGTAAGTACTAGAAGCCAAGGCTTAAAATGTTTTATAATATTATCCATCCACCGCCATTATTAAAGGGGTTCATAATCACTTGAAATTTGGTATACGTATACATTATAATGACATAAAATTATATCTTGGGATTATTCCGTTGGATTGTTGGGGGTTAAATAGGAGTAAATGGGGGAAAATAAGTACACTGTAAAAAGTGTTTATGTAATTTTACATAACAAATCATTGGCAACTTTTGTGACCAATGATTAGTACAGTATTTTTACAACGTATTGTAATATTACAAGTTGTTGTAAATGTCTCTTCCTACTTGCAAATGTACATAAATGGTATGTAAATCTGCACACCAAATGTGTATATTTAAAATGCATTCTGGAATTTTTACAGTGACAGGAAAATGGCATAACATTTATGTTTTTTTACTTGAAAGTTATGGATATTTACATGCCACATTAGTTATTTTAGATATTAATAACGTATTCCCACTTGTTGAAACGGGAATTTTACAAGTAATAACAGAAATATTTCAAATTATACATGTGCTTTTACTATAACATTATGAATATATCCATAATATATCTGTATTTTTACATCATAATGATGTATTTGTACTGATTGCAGAAGAACTTTTACATATGATCAAAATTTCATAACAATATACAGGTTGACCCGATTATTACTATCGTAACATTTGCTAGAAAATGGCCAAGGAGCTGCAGTTCTTAAAAGTTAAAATTTTTATTCCTCTGACTCTTACATACTGTGTATCAACCCTCTTCTGTATAGGCTAATATATATATAGCGTATACAGTAAGTTAAGAACAAGAGCATTTCTTTAGACTCCCAATAACCCCATGTCCATCGCCATTTTCTATTATGCATAATATTATGATAGTAATTGATGGGACCTGTACAATATCATACAAACATTTTCAATAATGTTAAAATACTGGATTCGTGCACACAGAATATAGTTTACTGAAGATTTTTTGTATGTAGCTTCCTATACCCAAAAATGCTTATACGAAACCATGTTTTACTAAAACAAAATTAATACCAAATATATACGTTTAATGTTTTTATTACTATAGGGATACATTATATACATAAAATAAAAATAAAATATTTGAAAAAATTAGAACATTTTTATAGTTAAAATAAATAAGTATAAAAGAAGGATTTTTCCTAACACGACTAACACAAACACAATTTATAAGCCGTATTCCATACCATCAAGTTTAGAAAACGTAACTATATATACTGGACGCTCCATTATAATTTTCCCTATTTTAATACTTAATATGTTCTGAACTATTCAAGACTTTATTTTCTTATTTTTAAAGGCTTTCATAGAATACTTACCTTTTCAACTTCTGCAAAGCAAGCTGGTAAGAGCACAGACACTTGAAATTCGAGGTATATACTAGAAGCCAAGGCCTCAGATTTTTTTATAACATTTCTCAACCCCTCACCACCCCCCGCCCCCCACTCCATTATAAAGGGGTTGATAAAATAAAAATGAGATATTGATAATTGAAATTTGGTACACGTATGTATTATAATGACATCTGAAACTAGATTATATTTTGAGATGATTCCGTTGAAGGGTTGGGGGTTCAATACGGGTAAATAGGGCAAAATAAGTAAGGCAAGCTAGTAAGAGTACAGAAATTTGGGAGTTGGTGTATATACTAGAAGCGAAGGTCTCAGATTTTTTTATAATATTTTTCAACCTCCACCACCCCTACTACATTATTGAAGGGGTTGATGAAATAAAATTGAGATATTCACTTGAAATTTTGGAACTGGAACTAGATCATATTTTGAGATGATTCCGTTGAAGGGTTGGGGCTTATTTAGGGGTAAATAGGGAAATATAAGTAAAGCAAGTTGGTAAAAGTACAGAAACTTGAAATTCGGTGTATAGGCGAGTCTGCCTGGGGTAAAAAGGAACATTTTCTTAAACCGCGAGCTTCATGGTCAAATAATTGTTTAAACAAAATGTTTTTCGTTTTTATTTAATAAAATAAAAATGATTTGACCGATCCGAAAAAATCTAGGTTCAATCGAAAGATACTTAAAATACGCATCGTTTGGCGTCTGCGTCTGCGTCTGGCACAACTCATTTTGTCAACCCGTTCATTTGTTATAGACAAAGTAAATTTCATAATTAACAAATTGATTGCTCCGAAACTAATAAGGTCAGGATATTGCTTTTCTCAAAATGTATGCCTTTTGTAACAAAGAATATACCATATTCCTTTTGGCAAGATATCTTCGATACTTCTTGATTGTTTAAACAATTGGCTTAATTTGTTAATTTGCAAATTAATTCTTTTTCGAAAATTTGATCAACTTCAATCAAATTTTAAACGATAAATATTGATGTCGGGCATACCCCCATAGAACTCTGCACGAATGCAACTTCTTGCTCTTGTTTATTTAAAGTTTAAATTAATTTTGCAAATTACCAAATGGAATATCTCGGCTCTGGGTAAGCGTATCGAAATGGGATTTTGTGCATATAAAAGTGTTTGCAAGAAGAAAAATGTTGAGACCGGAAAGACCTTGATCGGATAACCGGAACCGGAAATAAAAGTGACATTGCGTGAGAGTCTTTAATTTGTTTATTAACAACTTTTTGGACAGGAGGCTTAGTGCAAATGAAAGCTAAGAAGTTTTTCCATCAACCACAAAAAGTTCTACAAAAAATATTCAATCCCTGAAGAGTTATACGCGTTTTGACCAAAACAAAATCTCTTACGCAACTTGAAAATAGTAAGATTTGACGCGCAATGAGGTAACGGGTTCGATCCCCAGTGTGAGCAAATATTTTTTGTTGTCAAATTCACTTTTTTTTTCGTGCAATAAAATATTTCCTATAATGAAATAATTTTTAAATTGTAAAAAACGCTATAAATAATTATTATACTCTTCGCAAGTACAAACAAAGAGTATATTGCATTCGATCGGCACATTTCTAAAACCGGTAATATTGCTCGTAGAGAAAAAAAAATTCATATCACTGTGTTGATGATCGAGTTCTGAACGACTTTCAAAATGTTCGTCCACTTGTCTGTCTGTCAGTCCGTCTGTCTGTCCGTCCGTCACGTTTCTTATAAGCACGATAACTAACTAAGAACAAAAAGTCCGATAGTATTGAAATTTGGACAGCAAGTTAGTGTTAGCTAGAGGAATAACCCTATTGTCTTTTAACAAAATCGATCAATAAATAAAAAAGTTATAAATTTTTGAATTTAAAAAGAAATTATTTTGTAATTAAACAAAAACATGATTGAAAGTAACAGCATTTACAAAAAAAATGCGAAGAGTATCCTATAGAATGTGCAACAATTAGATAAAAAGTGTAGTAAATCGGCGAAAAGTATAATGGTTAGCTTGTTTATTCTTGAGAACTTCATTAAATCCGTAACTCTCGAGCTGATGCTGTGTACCTGCTTTGTATGCTCTACACTTCTTATAGCTTCGACTATAAGAAATGTAGAGCATCATGGAACGGTGGAATACTCTAATAGTTATTAGCGTTAATAGTTATTAATTGTAAATATTTGTAATTAAAACAATAAAATAATAATGCCATAAAATAGTTAAAACTTTTCATTATTTCTCATTTACAAATAACAAAGTGTGTGTTTTTTTCATGAGACGTGAAGTTTTTTTCATTATAAGAAAAAGTGGAAAAAACATTGTTTCTTTTTACTTCCACATCCACGTAGTGGATTGGAAGTATAGTAATCGCAAAAAAATTTTCAAAAATTTTTATTCGTGAAATAGGTTTAGAATGTCATGAAACGTCGAGATTTTAAATTTGAGCGAAAAAAAAAAATTTCTGTCTGTCTGTCGGTCTGTCGGTCTGTCTGTAACTTTTTTTTGTCCGCACGCTTTCTCCGGAACGGTTTAAGATATTGACCTGAAATTTTGTACACGTATATATTATAACGAGATCTGGAACTGGATTGTTTTTTGAGGAAATCCGGTGAAGGGTTGGGGGTTTAATAGGGGTAAATAGGGGGAAATAAGTAAAGCAAGCTTGTAAGAGTACAGAAACTTGAAATTCGGTGTATGTACTAGAAGTTAAGACCTCAGATTTTTTTATAATATTTTTCAACCCCCCACCATCCCTACCCCATTAAAGGGGTTGATAAAATAAAGTTGAGATATTCATTTGAAATTTCGTACACGTATGTATTATAACGATGTTTAGAATTAGATTATATTTTGGGATGATTCCGTTGAAGGGTTGGGGGTTAATTTGGGGTAAATAGAGGAATATAAGTAAAACAAGTTGGTAAGAGTACAGAAACTTGAAATTCGGTGTATGTACTAGAAGCCAAAGCGTCAGATTTTTTAATAATATTTTTCAACCCCCGCCACCCCTACTCCAATTTGAAAAGGGTTGATAAAATAAAATTGAGATATTCATTTGAAATTTTCTACACGTATGTATTATAACGACATCTGGAACTAGATTATATTTTGAGATAATTCCGTTGAAGGGTTGGGGGTTAAATAGGGGTAAATAGGGGAAAATAAATAAAGCAAGCTGGTAAGACTACAGAAACTTGAAATTCGGTGTATGTACTAGAAGCCAAGGTCTCAGATTATTTATAATATTTTTCAACCCCCACCACCCCTACTTCATTATTAAAAGGGTTGATAAAATAAAATCGAGATATTCATTTGAAATTTGGTACACGTATGAATTATAACGACATCTGGAACTAGATTATACTTTGAGATGATTCCGTTGAAGGGTTGGGGGTTATTTAGGGGTCAATAGGGGGAAATAAGTATAGCAAGCTGGTATGAGTACAGAAACTTGAAATTCGGTGTATGTACAAGAAGTTAAGGTCTCAGATTTTTTTATAATATTTTTCAACCCCCCCACCACCCCTACCCCATTAATGGGGTTGACAAAATAAAGTTGAGATATTCATTTGAAATTTCGTACACGTATGTATTATAACGACGTCTGGAATTAGTTTATATTTTGAGATGATTCCGTTGAAGGGTTGGGGGTTAATTTGGGGTAAATAGAGGAATATAAGTAAAACGTTGGTAAGACTACAGAAACTTGAAATTCGGTGTATGTACTAGAAGCCACAGCGTCAGATTTTCTTATAATATTTTTCAACCCAACCACCCCTACTCCAATATGAAAAGGGTTGATAAAATAAAATTGAGATATTCATTTGAAATTTGGTACACGTATGTATTATAACGACGTCTGAAACTAGATCATAATTTGAGATGATGCCGTTGAAGGGTTGGGGGTTAAATAGGGGCAAATAGGGGAGAATAAGTAAAGCAAGCTGGTAAGACTACAGAAATTTGGGATTCGGTGTATATACTAGAAACCAAGGCCTCAGATTTCTTCCTAATATTTTTCAAACTCTACCACCTCCGCTTCATTATTAATGGGATTGATAACATCAAATTGAGATATTCACTTGAAAGTTAGTACACGTATGTATTGTAGTGACATCTGATTGAGATGACTCCATTGAGGTGGTAGGTTGTAAATAGTGGAAAATAAGTACGGTTAACTAGAAACTTCATTTTTAACGTATATGGTAGAAACCAACTCCTCAAACTTTTCTATGACATCTACCCCAAATATTATTAAAATTCTATGACCAATAATTTCCACATACTAGAGTGCAAATATAGTCAAGATGTTTCCTTTAAAGTGACTTGGACGAATAATCTGGATGTGGAAGTAGTGATTCCTTAGGCAGCGGTTTTTATTTTTGGTCTTTTTTCGATAGCCCCCCCCTCAAATAAAATAGAGAAAGCTCTCTTTTTTACAAAAAGTAGTAAAAAAAAACTAAAACTACCGACAAACCCTCGTTGGATAAGAACAATCATATGTTTGTTGCAAGATAGCCATTTATTTAATGAAAATTGCAAAAATAAATTATTTACGAGGTTTTTAAAAATTTCTCAAAAAGTGAAGACATTTATTATCATAAAAAATACTTAGTTACATGAAAAAAAAGCAAATTTGACGAAAAAAAAATTTGCCCACATTGAGGATCGAACCCGCCACCCCATTGCGCGTCAAATTTCACGCTGCGGAAGAGATTTTGTTAAGGATCAAAAACGCGTATAACTCTTCAGGGATTTAATATTTTTTGTAGAACTTTTTGTGGTGGATGGAGAAACTTGTTATCTCTCATTTGCACCGAACCTCCTGTCCAAAAAGTTGTTAATAAACAATGTCACTTTTATCTTCGGTTCCGGTTATCCGATCAAGGTTATTCTAAAAATTTTCCTTTTTGCAAGCACTTTCATATGCACAAAATCCCATTTCGATACGTTTACCCAGAGCTGAGATATTCCATTTGGTAATTTGCAAAATTAATTTAAACTTTAAATAAGCAAAAGCAAAAAGTTGCATTCGTGCAGACTTCTATGGGGGTTATGCACGACATCAATATTTATCGTTAAATTTGGTTTGAAGTCGATCAAACTATCGAAAAAAAGAGTATTTGCTAATTAACAAATTATGCCAATTGTTTAAACAATTAAAAAGCATTGAAGATATCGGACCAAAAAAAAAAATAGTATATTCTTTGGTATAATGTATATGTATATGTTGAAAAAAATAATATCCTGACCTCATTAGTTTCGGAATAATCAATTTGTTAATTATGAATTTTATTTTGGCTACAACAAATGAATGGGTTGACAAAATGAGTTGTGCCTAGTGCCAAATGACGCTTATTGAAAATATCTTTCGATTGAATCAAGATTTTTTCAGATCCGTCAAACCGTTTTCATTTTATTAAATAAAAACGAAAAAAAATTGTTTAAACTATTATTTGACCATGAAGCTCGAGGTTTAGGAAAATTTTTCATAAGAAAATTTTGTTCAGCGGAATTTGTCCTATAAGAATCCTTGGCTAAAGAAAAAAATCTGCACCATGAACTAGCTTATGGTTTTCTTATATATTTTGCACTCTGAAACCGAATTTGGCGTCAGTTTTGCCCCTATACGTCAGGATTTTAGATTATGTTCATTCGCTGAAATAGTCCTTTGTTATTACTTTCGAGCTCCTGGTCACAACCTCTTATGGACACGAGGTCGGGAAATACACAGTTTTCCAGATGTCGGGGGGCAAATGGGGTACTCATTTCTTATGGGAAGTGGCCTCAGATGGAATTCGCTGAAATAGACATATGTTATTCCTCTCGACCTCCTGATCAAAAGTTCTGATAGAAGCAAGGTCGACAAATGGACAGTTTTCCAGATATCGGGTGTTGAAAAGTCGACTTTGCACCTTCGATATCTGAAAAACTGTGCATTTTCCGACCTTGTGTCCATGAGAACTTTTGATCAGGAGGTTGAGAGGAATAACATATATCGATTCCAGCGAATTTCACCGGGAGTGGAGCCACTCCTCACAAGAAATAAGCAACCCCCAAAAAATAAACATAACCTAGAATCCTGAGGTATAGGGGCAAAACTGACGTCGGATTCTGTTTCGGAGCGCAAAAATACAAAAGAAAACCATAGTCAGGTTCATAGCGCACATTTTTTTTGTGGGCCTGACGGGCCTATGTATTTGAGATAGATGTCATAGAAAAATCGAGTCGTTGGTCTCTAGCACATACGCCAGTGTGTTTACTAGATTGTTCTCTACTTATTAGCCTATTAAAGCTATATTTATATTCAGTGTTCCCAAAATCCCTAGATAAGAGGCAACGCACGAAATTCAAAAATAAAGCTATTTTGCCACTTTAAAGGCTATTGATAAATTTAACATAACATTTGAAAACAGCGACCCAAAAAACCCATATACGGATGAGGAATGGCATTCGAATTAAAAAAAAAAGACCATTTTCCAGCATTTTGGATCCGCCATTTTTTATCTTAGTTGAGGTTTAATGTCAAATTCGTAATTAGCAACCCCCAAAACCCCCAGACTTCTAGTAAAAAAATAATACTTTCGACGCCATTTTGTTGTCGCCATATTATTTTTAGACCGATTTTAATGTCAGATTCCTAATCTGTGACACTAAAAACCTTACTTTCAGACAATAGAGCAGTAGCAGCTGACGTCACAACATAGCCGCCAAAGTTGCCTGGGTGGTAATAACCTAGTTTTGCATTTGTGTGCTTTCTGATTAATTCGAGTTTTTAAAGAATTTGTAGTGCTTTTTTAAACGTTTTTTTCATGTCGCATCAATTTTGGGTGTTTTTCGTCTATTATACATTTCGCGATTTATTGATTTGACTTTAATTTAGTGTTTTATTTGTGTTTTTCAACCGGCGTGTTATCTTGCGTACCTGTCAAAAGTTATTAATTTTCGATATGGTAAGTGAATTTCAGTGAATTTATTATAATTTTATTTATATTCTACATTTTAGGAGTCCCCTCATTACATTTCTAAGCTGAAATGTATTAATGGAGCCAACCTATATGATTTAAAAGTGAGAGATTGAAACTAATCGTTGGATGATTTTTCAAAAATATAATATAGCATTAAATTAATGAACCATTGTGACCCTTCTTGTAAATAAAATTTATATCTAAACTATAAGACTATTATTATTGTATAATATGTATAATTTAAAACATTCAATGATGGTAGACGATGCTGTTAAAAGTGTGTTATTTTTTAAACTCTGCTTTGTTTTAGCTCACTTACCTTCACTGGTATTTTATTTGTGTACATTATCAATATTTTGAACCTCTAATTATAATTGTAAGAATCAGAACAGATACCAAACTAGGTATATAGCTATATAAAATATTCGGAGCGCATTGTTGCATATTTGCCCGCAATTTAAATTGAATGGAAACTGAAATAATCTCACAGTCCTATCTTTTTGTTAGATTTACTATTACTCCTGCATTTCATAATACAAACCTCTGATTGTTGTTATTAATTTGATAAACGCTTAAAACTCGTTACAAACTTTTGAGCCTAACAAAAGTAAGATATAAATCAATAAAAAGTTGAAGGGAAATATTTTAATTAGTCAAAAAACGTAGATTTTACAATAGGTTTATAAAATCATTAATATATGATTGATATATTGGCATAAATCAATGAGTATTTTGTTAACTTTTAACCTAGTGTAATAATACTACCTAACCTATGTCACTGCCTAGCTGTAACTGAGCGTATATTAATTAAACATTTACTAAAATATGTGTTGATATTATATATGTACAAAAAATGTAAAAAATCCAATATAGCCTTTATTTTCACTAATTTATGGGTTCACAAAGATGTCAACGTTCTTGACACCAAACTTTACACTGGTAAAAACAACACTAATAAAGTATATATAAAATTTTCTCTCACAGTAGATTTAAAAAATATATATTTATAAACATCACTACATCTATCTGATGTTTAGAAATCCTCTACTTTAATTTCTATTGAACGAAAATTGACCCCAACTCAAATGTCAAATTTCTGAATTTACCACCCAGGCAACTGACAGTTGGCAATACTGTGACGTCACTGCTAGTGCTCTATTGTTTAAATAAATAAGACAGTTACATATTTTTCAATTAAGAATATTAAAAACACTAATTTCTTAATAACAATAATTGAAAAAATAAAAAGCACCCCTCACCTATTGGGAACTTTTCTATAAACTTTTTCCAAAATTAGCAAAAAAATTATCAAAATCGGTTTTGAGTCAACGAAGTGCCTTTAGTAAAATAACTACTATTTGATTACATCAAATTGATACAAATAAATAAATCACAAATAATCGCTCTACACCCCTTTCCCATAGTACAGAATATTAATATATGCAGCTTTATCCAGAGCCTATTATAGCATTTAAATAATCTATGCATTGCCACACAAACATTATTTACCCACGCTTCAATTTCGCCTGAAGTAATAAAAACATAACAACACCTTTATTTCCGAGAGGTGTAAAAACTTAGTAGGCTTTGCACAATGTTCGCTGCCTAAAATTGAAACAGAATATCGGGTTATCAGTATGGCGTTGGTTTTAATCACGGAGTGCAGTATTGTTGTTGGTTTCGTAAATATTCGACAATTTTGGGCGATAAACAATAGTGTTGTTACCTACGTGAATCATTGTTGGTGCCGTCAGAGGAGTTTATAGTAGTTAAAGTAAGTAGATGACATTTCATATTAATTTTTAAGAGTTGAAATACATACTTTGTAATTTTTGAGCGTCCTCGTCTGTTTCATAACGTCTAGTTGAAAGATTTAACTTGTCAAGTTGATATTAAAAAATGTAATTTCATGTTATTTTCCTTATATTAGAATTAATGTTTACTACTGAATATTCTGTCATGCATTACACTAAATTAGGAGGTATGTTAATGCTCATTAAATTTAAATCGATTATTAACACAATTGAAAAGGTACGTTAGGATAATGTTCAGTCTGTCTCGGAAATATTTTATTCGTTCTTCGTATAATATGTTCAATATGTATATTTTCACAATAGATAATTCTCAGACACACTAAACAGATAAAATTATAATTAAGGCTTATCTTTATTTATTTTACTAGATTTTTCAGAATTCATTGACTAGTTTTAATCTATGCCTAGTATCTATAAGATCAGGTACACCACCGTTTTTTTCTTTATTTTTTCAAGAAATTTGAAATTCAGTATACAAGTTATTTGGCATTGAAATATATTTTTTTACCTAATTAGACTCACCAATACGCTTTCAGTTTAACCGAAATTACTAACTTTTATTTTAACTATCATTCTTCACATTTCTTAATCTTTATCTCATAGTAATTTGAATTATCTTTGCAATAGGTTTTTTTAAATTAGAATGAAACCAAATATGAATGACCCTTAAAATGACCTGCATTGTGTCATCTTCGAATTCAAATTGTTGTTTTACATCCATTTATGAACTAACTTTAAATTTTAAAATTGAGTTGGAAAGGTAATTTGAATCTCTGCCGAAAGCACGGAAAAATCTAAAGGGTGGAGTTTGAAAATGATGAGGTTTGCCTGTTTATGTTTACTTCCACATCCAGGTAAGTAGTGGAGTGAAAGTATAGTAATTGTAAAAAAAAAATCAATTTTTTTTTGTTGAAATTTGTTTAAATTGTCATGGAATGTCCAGATGTTTTTGAGAAAAAAAACATTATGTCTGTCTGTCGGTCGGTCTGTCTGTTGGTCGGTCTGTCTGTCGGTCTGTCTGTCGGTCGTTCTGTCCCTCTATCTGTAACTTTTTTTTGTGCTCACGTTTTCTCTGGAACGTTTAAGATATTGATTTGAAATTTTGTACATGTATGTATTATAATGAGATCTAAAACTGGATTGTATTTTGAATTTATCCGGTGAAAGGATAGGAGGTAAATTGGGAAAAACAAGTAATGCAAGCTGGTAAGAGTACAGAAACTTGGGATTGGGTATACAAAATAAAAGCCTCAGAGTTTTTTATAATGTTATAATGTTTTTCAACACCCCCTGCCCACCACCACCACCACTCATTATTAAAAGGGTTGGTAAAATAAAATTTAGATTTTCACTTGCAATTTGGTACACGTATGTATTATAACGACAACTGGAATTAGATTATATTTTGAGATGATTCCGTTGAAAGGTTGGGGCTTAAATAGGGGTATATGGGAGAAAATAAGTAAAGCAAGCTGGTAAGGGTACAGAAACATATGCTAGAAACAAAAGCCTCAGATTTTTTTATAATGTTTGTCAACCCCCCTCCACCTCCAATCCATTATTAAAGGGGTTGATAAAATAAAATTTAGATTGTCACTTAAAATTTGGTATGTATTATAACGGCAACTGGAATTATATTTCGGGATGATTGCGTTAAAAGGTTGGGGGTTTAATAGGGGTATATAGGGAAAAATAAGTAAAGCAAGCTGGTAAGAGTGCAAAAGCTTGGAATTTTGTGTAAATTCTAGAAGCCAAGGCTTTAGATATTTTTAAAATATTTATATAAAATATAAAAAAAATAAAATTATAAATGATAAAATGATAAAATTAAAATGAGATATTCACTTAATATTTGGTACACGTATATATTATACTGGCATCTGAAACTAGATTATATTTTGAGTCTTTGAGATGATTCCGTTGAGTGGGTAGGATAACCCAACCAGCAATTTGATATTTTATAAGAGTTGTAGAAATTTTTTTGATACTAATTTTATAAAACAATGTTACTCTCAGAAACACTTTCATAACGTTTTCACAGCAGCTATAAATGCAAAATGGGCACCATGTTATAAAATATTTTAGTCGGTGGTGATATTTTGTAACTCCTATTGGAACTATTACAAAATCATTGTATAAACATTTCCAGAAGCCTTATGAAAATTTAGTACTATCACTATACCGGGTGAGTCACGAATTGTGCTCGCCCCGATATTTCCTAAAATATTTGTAATAGAAAATTGAAATTTGGAGGCCTTATTACACGACTAAAATGCCATTTTTTCAATAAAAAATCAAGTTTGGTGCACATCCGGTTTGACCGGAAATGCCCACAACTTTCGATTTTTAAAAGGAACACCCTATATATTTTTACATTTTTGGAATCTAGAGGAAATTTTGAATACAATACATCCATATTGGTCACTTTTTGATAAACGTTAAAAATTTTATTAAAAAATCTATTTCTGAATCCAGAGTGCTGTGGTGCCCAAAATATATTTTAGTTTGTGTGTTACGTTACTATAAAAATAAAAAGAGCAATACTTAATTCTTTAGAGGCGTTTAAAATTTTTAAATGTGATTTTTACCCACTAACTCGGTTTTTTTAAATGGGAATTTAATCGTTCACCAACATTTTTCAATACCTCATTTTCATACGAATCTAATGATACCAAAATTTTGAAAATCCGCTCAGAAATATTTGAGATTTCAGCCAAAATACAATGCAACCAAGCTTTTAGAAACATGCGGCTAATAGATAATAGATTAGTGGGCTTTGGAAACTAAAATGGCACATTTCTGTGTAAATCTGGTAACCTAATAACATTGGAAAAATCATAGTAGCCATTGAATGTAATAAAACAATATCAGCTGTCAGACAGACTCGTGTAGTTATAGGCAATCTTGAGCTATCAAACATTTAATAATTGTGAGCGCAAAGAACGTTACAATTAAGTTTAGCATAGGTATGTGGAGGTAAACACAATTATATCCACAAGGACATTTGCAATAGAATGCGACATCAGTTCGGTTTTCAGAGTTTTATTTAAATGAACATACATATCGGGCCTATAAATAAATAAAAATCAATTCCGTTTGAACAATTAAACTTAAATTAGGTAACAGTAGGTATCTAATTAATATAATTAAACCATAAATTGACATTTATAGATATTGTTCAAAATGTGCCTAATAACCTATAATAATTATTTAAGAGACTTGTTCTGGCATACAACGACTGCAATTTTTGATGCGGAGAAAATTTTACTGTGCACTATGGCCATATTTTTAATATATTTTTAACGGGCCTCACATTTATTGATGATTTCTATTAATTTTTGAAATTTTTATAAATAACGATTTTATGAATTTGAGTTTTTTTACAATGTAACTTACACATTCGAGGGGTAGTGACAGCGTACTACGGTACGCGTCGACTCGAAATGTTAGGTAGGAACAACATACGATATGACGTGTGTGGGCGGAGCCTAGTAGAGATCACAACAATGTATCGATATTTCTAAAACATCGATTCTGTTTGTCTTATGTTTAATTTAATAAAGAACTGCATTATTTATATACCTCGTGATTTTATTTGTAATATGGATTATATAGTTGATGTTTTGCTCGAAAGAAAAAAAATCAAGTTTTTGAAGTCCTGTATCTCAAAACCTATTGGTTGTACAAAACTGCACTTGGTACCTAAATGAAGGAAATTTTATCCAATTGAAATAAGCCAAGATTATTTTTTTACGTAGGATCCATTATTTACGAGTTATAACCAAAAAACTAAAAAATGTCCAAAAATATCGTGGTTTTTCCCCCACCACGCAGCGAGCACAAGTCTTTCGAAGCTGTAAACTTGGTTTTATGCAGGTGATACGAATCCTAACTACATATCAAAAATTCATAACTACCGGATTTTTTGCGAACTATAGTGTATTAAATGACTGGCCTAAAATTAACTAAATAAATTCGAATGTAATACACCAATAAGCAAAAAATGCTTTCACCTACAGCAAAATTAATTACGTTTTTTTAAACTAAATCCTTCAAATGATCTTACAAGGTAAAAACAAATACATGTAAATACTACTCTAAAAAACGAAGCAGGTTGTTTGACCCGCTCGTTGTTTTTGAGAGTCTGGACAATGTCTGGCTGTTTTCTGCAGAATTATAAATTAATAGAATTGTTAAGTGAGTGTGGCTTCAACTTGGGTCAGGAGATTTGAACGTTGCTATTTACTAGACGTCATGTTTTTGTGTAATGTGCTTTAAGCGTACACTTTACACAATAAATTTTGCCTTCCACTCACTCGGTTTCAGTCGTTTATGGGGCTATAATTAAAAATAAATTGTGTGTCTGTGGATAATAATTATTGATAAGCTGCTCCTTGAAAGTTGTAGTTATAGAGAAGACAGTTTTATAATCGACATTTCTAATATCAGAGTTAATTAATATTTCGTCTATAAACTTCTACAGCATATTTAGATTAGTAAGTAAAAATATTTTTTAAATAATTAAAATAATATTATTATTACACATATGTATGGAATATATAGACGCCAATGTTGTCAACAATAGAAAGTTCGTTATAATTTTCATTCCGAGTTTGCATTGTTCTCTATACTAAGTTTTCGGAGATAAAAGGAGACAGTAAAAGGAACATTCTTAATAATTTTGCTAAGAAAAATTAAAAAACCATGCCTGCCTAAGGAATCACTACTTCCACATCCAGATTCTCCATCTAACTCTCTTTAAAGGAAAACATCTTGACTATATTTGCTCTCTAGTAGATATGTGAAAATAATTAGTGGTCATAGAATTTTAAGAATATTTCAAGAGGAAGTCATAAAAAATATTGAGGCGTTGGTGTCTAGCATATATCCCAAAAGTGAAGTTCCTGGACTCTTATTAGTTTGCTCTACATATTTTCCCCAATTTATATCCCTCATTCCACCCCTTCAACGGAATCATCTCAATCAGTTTTAATTACAATTCATACGTGCACCAAATTTCAAGTGATTATCTCACTATTATTTTATCAACCACTTTAATAATGGAGTGGAGGTGGTGGGGTGGGGATTTAAAAATATTATAAAGAAATATGAGGTCTTGGCTTTTAGTATATACACTAAATCTCAAGTTTCTGTACTCTTACCAGTTTTCCTTACTCATTTCCACATATTTATCTCTACTTATCACCCACCCCTTCAAAGGAATCATCTCAAAATATAATCTAGTTTCAGATGTCATTATAATACATCGTATACTAAATTTCAAGTGAATGTCTCAATTTAATAATGGAGTGGGGTGATGGAGCGGTTGAAAGATGTTATAAAAGAGTCTGAGGCATAGGCTTCTAGTATATACACCAAATCCCAAGTTTTTGTACTCTTACCAGCTTGCTTTACTTATTTTACCCTATTTACCCCTGTCTAACCCCCAATCCTTCAACGGAATCATCTCAAAATATAATCTAATTACAGATGTCGTTGTAATACGGATATGTACCAACTTTTAAGTGAAACAATATTATTTTATCAAACTTCTTAAAAATAGAGTGGGGGTGGCAGGGAGTGGTGTTGAAATTTTTTTTTAAATCTAAGGCCTTGGCTTCTAGTACATAGACCAAATCCCAAATTTCTGTACTTTTAGCGGCTTACTCTACTTATATCCCCCTATTTACCTTCCAACCCTTCAAGTTGAAAAACAATCCAGTTCCAGATCTCGTTATAATACATACGTGTACAAAATTTCAATAGTCAATATCTTAAATAGTATCGGATCTCATCGACAAAAGTGGATCGAGCACCGCAGCTGCCGCCTATTTGGTGGATATGTTGGAGGGATCTGTAGGTACCATTTCCCCCTAACGGCAGGTCACGCGACCTCTACTTCTTCGATAGAGATGCAAAAATCAAAGGGCAGGCCGCACAGTGATTCAAAATATGAATTTTTGTGGACAAAATTCTATCTACACCCGAGTTTTGCTTGAAAAGACAAAATTTGTTTTTAAAGTATTCTCAAAACAATACTTTACAACGCCTAACTACCCAAATTGAAGCAAGTTGGCTTAAAACCTTAATTTTCATTTAGTATATAAGAGATAAAATACTCGTTACTAATTTTTTGAAAATTGATATTTCTGGTCTCTAAGCACAAAAGTTAATGCAATTTTCACAAAAATTGCTTTAATAGCATTATGTTAGTTTTATAACCTTCCAGATTTTTGTCGCAATTTTCACTGAAAATTTGCGCTGAATCGGTCAAACAGTTTTTGAGTTATAATCAAACAAACATATTGAATTTTCTGTATTAGTAAGATTAGTGAGATGATGGATTTTTTTGGTTGATATTCAAAAAATCAATACCTACTTCTTTATTCGTCAATCCAAAAGCTTAGAATGCTATGATCATATTATAGTTTAATAAATTGTGTAATAAAAACCTGAGAAAATTTTCAAAAACCCACAAAATATGGATAAATTTCTCAAAATTGGACCACTTATGTGTAAAGCGAATATCATATTCGTAATCAAAAACATAATGTACCACTATTAAAAAACGGGAGATTTTAAATGTAGGATCGCAATTTCACTGTAAATATTCTATTTTTCAAAAAATGAGTCAAAAAACAAAAAAATTAAGGTTTTTAGCCAATTTGCCTTAGGTACAAACAAGCAACTTTTGTCTCTTGGACACGTTCTCCAAAGTGCTTCCTTCTCCCTGAAAAAAAAAAAATACAAAAAAAATAAGTCGTAGACCTTTATTAATTAGTTTAGGGTGAAGAAAGCGTTTTAGAGAGAAACTCCAAGAGTCAAAAGTTGCTTATTTTTGCCCAAAGAACATGTGTTTTAGCCGATAATAATTTCAGATAATATTTTCCATAGATTTTTTTCCCTATATTTTTTTTTTCTTTAAAAAAATCTAAAAAAATTCAGGTGTATTCTTTACACAAAAATATACAACTTTTGCATTTTGGACTTTGTCGCTGAAACGCTTCCTTCTCCAAAAAAAAAGGAGTTCTACAATAGATCTATTTTCATCAGCCGAGATACGGGCCAACAGAATATGGCGATGACCCACGTGAAACGCCGAAATTACAGTATATAATATAATTACAATAATCTAATAAATTACTGGTAAAACGTGATTATATATTTTTTTTATTAAAATTAAATTCAAAATATTATTCTCTCTATGCGAGAGTTTTCTCCCACTTGACTTGATAGGGCTCACGGACTACCGCACCGTTCCGAGGAGCGCTACCTAACGATTCTTTTCCCTGTTAAATCAGGGTGGTGGCAGCGAAACTACCAACTAAGGTAAATGTTGTTTATTTTTGTCTAAAGAATGTGCATGAATTTTTCGGAACTTTCCTGAAGATAAAAAAAAAACAGTGAAATACTTGACCGAAATTGTTTTCGGTTAAAAAATTCAGGTACATTTTTTGTGCAAAAATAAGTAACTTTTGGCTCTTGAAGTTTTTCTCTAAAACGCTTCATTCGCCTTAAACTAAGTAATAATGGTCTTTGGAGAAAATGTCCAAGAGACAAGACTTGCTTGTTCTTGCCCAAAAAACGTATCTGAATTTTTTCAGATTTTTTTGGCAACATTTAAGCGGCCCTATGTTTTTTGCTTCTCTCTATCGAAGAGGTAGAGGTCACGTGACCTGCCGTTGGGGGGGGGGGGGAATGGTACCTACAGATGCCTACAACATCTCCACCAAGAGAAATCGTGCACACAAAAAAAGTTACAGGTATGTCTGTAATATTGGTTTTCGGATGAAGGTTCTTGGTGATTTTTTTACCTGCTCTAATTAATAAATGCATCCAAGTGACAGAAAGTGCCGTGCAAGAATAGTCTATTTCTTTCAATTTAAATTTCTCAATTTTTATTTTTATTCGAATTTAATTTTTAATTTTCGATAAAATCGTGAGTGAATTTACCACCAGTAAATAATTTTCTTATAGCAGGCAAAAGAGTTACCAAGAACTTACATCCAAAAACCAATATTAAAAAAGTTACAGCAATTTAAAAAGGAATACAACAATGAAAACAAAATATCTCAACAACTACTGCATATTTGACATTTTCGAATAAGGACAATTTTGCTTTAAATTTAGTTCTTAATCGAATGGCACATGTTCCAAAGCTTCCTTGATCGAAAAATATTTTTTAACTGCATCTTTGGCGATGATGTTACAATAGTAAGTTATAGTTCTTGAAGAAGGCATTAACAATAGAAATCTATTACCGTTTACAGAATAAAGATATATTTTTTAATTTCCGAGATATCGACTGAGGGGATGTTAACTGAAACACAGTGTATATGCATATATGTTTTAAATTTCAAATTCGGTGTTATTAATACTTTAAAACAATAACAGAAATGAAGTATGAATAAATAACATCTCATTATCTCTTGTTGAAATTCTGAGTATATCCTTAGCCTTGTTAAGACTTAAATATGTACCGTGAAAATTAACCATGCGACTATGTTACAAATTATAGCGCAGCTTGTGCGTTTCACTTGCACGACAACGGAGAAATGCAATTATTAATTTCCACGGGATTAGTTGAGAGTTAAGACCTCTGTTAAGACTACTAAATTTAAGATAAACAAGTATTTGCACATGATTTACAGCAATTCCTCTACATAAAGTATTCATTCATCATAAAATGACTGGTGAAAAATAAATTTTCCTGCAACCGGTAGTACTTACCTACTACATTAGTCTAATAAACATAGCGAAACAAAAATCGACACATTTTACAAAAAAGTCCAAATACATTCATTATGGACTAAGAGCCAGTGACATTTTTCAGGGATGATTTAGTTAAGGCCTATTTTTTGAGAGGATGTTGAGGGAGGTATAACTAAGTGTCATCCGTGAGGATTAGTCCGGATTCCAGTCGTAAGGGGGTGGCAGAACGCCCCCAATGTGTAAAAAAAACTGCATCTTTTTATTATTTAGTTAAGGATGAAATTTTTTCCAGTACTCCTCTGATAGCCCACAAACATCGATCTAATATTGGCAGAACGATTGGCCAGTTTTAAGAGGGTGGCAGAACACCCCCAACATGTCGTGGGAGCAATGAACTTTTTATTATTTAGTTAAGCTTCATTTTCTAGTATGTTGTTGTAGCAACTATTCCAAGTATATATGCAAATTGGCAGAACAAAATAGCGGTCGTAACTACCTGGCAGAACGATTTAAATGTGCCGTATGCGCGCCGTCACTTCGTGCCTTTGGTCGTAGATTAATTTGTATTATGAATGCTTTAAATATTTAGACCCTTTTTGTAATCACAGACCTTCATTTACCTTTGGAGCTGGTATTTTAATACTCATTCGATGGAAATGCGACTTAAAAGATACAAAAATTTGTTTTTCATTCGAGAATAACTTTGCAACTATGAGGGACACGAAAAAGTTGTACTGTTGTTGGAAACTCAATTCTCTACAAAGAAGGTCTCTTGACATTTTTTCGTATATTGCTTAGTTTCTGCGATATAGTGGAAATAAAAAAAAATTCAAATATTTTTTATATTCAAACGCAAATATCATTTGAACTATGCTAGATACGAGAATATGACTACAAGATTTTTTGTAGAAAATTTGATTTTCTAATTAAAATTTTTTGTAGAAAATTTGATTTTCTAATTAAAAGCTTTTTTAATAATTTTTCGTATCTCACTTCATTTCGGAGATAAAGTGAAAATAAAGAATTTTCTTTTCGGATTTCGGAAAAATATAATCAGTATCGACTGAGAACCACAAATTATGATGTATATTATTGTAATTGTATTGTCATAATAATTGAAAAATGCGATTTCCAAGAAAGGAATTACTAAAAATTAAAAAAAAAAAATGTGTTTATTAAAGTTCCCTGTTCCAGATAGATAAATAACATTGTGAATATATGTTGAATCATTTATATTATTTTGAATTATAGCAAAACTGTTCCGAGACAGGAAATACATAAAATAAATAAAATATATTTCAAGAAACATCGCTATTATTTATATTGCAATGCTAAAAAAAAATTGAATAAATAGTGATACGTGAATTAAAAGAATATTTCTAATACATTTTTTTTATAGAGAACTAATTTTGAAAAAAATTATTTGATAAACATCATGAAGTATATATAGTACTTTATGATATTTATCAAATAATTGTTTTTATTATTTAATTGTCTATAAAAAAATGTGTTAGAAATATTCTTTTAATTCACGTATCACGATTTATTCAATTTTTCTTTAGCATTGCAATAGGTAATTAATTTCGATGTTTCTTGAAATATATTTTATTTATTTTATGTATTTCCTGTCTCGGAACATTTTTGATATAATCCAAAATAATATAAATGATTCTACATATATTCACAATGTCATTTATCTATCTGGAACATGGAACTTTAATATTCACAATTAAAAAAAAAAATTGTAATTCTTTTCTTGGCAATCGCATTTTTCAATTATTATGACAATACAATTACAATAATATACATCATAATTTGTGGTTCTCAGTCGATACTGATTATATTTTTCCGAAATCCGAAAACAATATTTTTTATTTTCACTTTATCTCCGAAGTGAAGTGAGATACGGAAAATGATTTAGAAAGCTTTTCTACAAAAAGTCTTCAAGTCATATTCTCGTATCTAGCATAGTTCAAAAGATATTTGCGTTTGAATGTAAAAAATATTTGAATTTTTTTTAATTTCCACTATATCGCAGAAACTAAGCAATATACGAAAAAATGTCAAGAGACCTTCTTTTTTGTAGAGAATTGAATTTCCAATAAAAAACAACAGTACAACTTTTCGTGTCCCTTATAGTTGCAAAGTCATTCTCGAATGAAAAGTAAATTTTTGTAACTTTCAAGTCCAGCTCCAAAGGTAAATGAAGGTCTGTAATTACTGGAATGGTTCTAAATAAATGAGCAAAATTGTCGTTTATATTTAAAGCACTCATAATACAAATTAATTTGCGACCGAACTCACGAAATCACGGCGCGCATACGGCACATTTAAATGGTTCTGCCAGGTAGTTACGACCGCTATTTTGTTCTGCCAATTTGCATATATACTTGGAATAGTTGCTACAACAACATACTAGAAAATGAAGCTTAACTAAATAATAAAAAGTTCATTGGTCCCACGACATGTTGGGGGTGTTCTGTCACCCTCTTAAGACTGGCCAATCGTTCTGCCAATATTAGATCGATGTTTGTGGGCTATCAGAGGAGTACTGGAAAAAATTTCATCCTTAAGTAAATAATAAAAAGTTGCAGTTTTTTTTACACACGGGGGGCGTTCTTCCACCGCCTTACGATTGGAATCAGGGCTAATCCTTACGGATGACACTTAGTTATACCCCCCCTCAACATCTCTCAAAAAATAGGCCTTAACTAAATCATCACTGAAAAATGTCACTGGCTCTTCTACTATTAGGAAATAATCGGTATTTATAGAGGTATTTACACACTCTATTATTAATTTTTCACTTTATGTCATCTAAGAAATGCTTCGCTTATGTCGACGATACATCCATTATTAATTTTAATTAGAACATTGACAATTTTAATGAGGATAGCACTACTTCCATAAAACAAGCTGGTGCTTGGTTCTCTTCAAATAATCTTAAACCAAATGAACAAAAAACACAAAAAATGATTGGTGACAGCCTCAAAATTCTTGGCGTTGTTTTGGATAATTCTCTTAGCTAGGCCAATCATGTGGAACAACTGTCACACAAATTATCAAGTTTTATTTTTGTCTAAAACTTTAAGATCATGATATATTTTTATTATTATTTAATGCTCACGTTCTCTATGCCATTCTCCTGGTTCATCTCATGTAATAAAAAATTTTCGTCTTCAGAAGAGCAGTCAGAATAATTTTTAGTTTTGGTACAATGCCGGTTCCATCTCTTTATATTTATACTACTTTACTAAAAATTCACAAGAATACAAACTCACTTTCTACAAGCTCAGATTTTCATTCTTACCGCACCAGGTCTTCCAGTCAACTGAGGCAGCCTCACCTTAGATTAACTAAATGACAGAAAAATTCTCTAAACCTTCGGGTACACAATCATAATCCTAATTTCATAAAATCACTTAATCTTAACAGTTTCAAATCCACAATAAAAAAACACATTTTAAATTATTGTTTCTATTCAAGTGAAGAATTCTTGAACACACTTTGTACTTAATAAGCATTTTATTCTTTTTTCCAGCTTGTTTGATGTGCTCTGGTCATTCTGTATCATTTTGGAATTTAACCCGTCTTTTCTATAGTATTTTTTTTAAATTTATGTTTGTGACGTACATGTTTATATACAGGGTGATTCACGTAGGCCATTCATTAGAAGTTTTTCAACTTGCAGTTGGACTAGAAATTTGGTATGCAGCCATAATCGATCATGCCCGTTCTATCGAAAATATTTTCAGTCCTCCAACTATACAGGGTGTGCCAAAAATTGGTACCAACTTTCTTATTTTAAATAGAAACCTATATTTTTCTTTACATGGTTCGATTGGTCTTCTAATTCTGAGTTTAGAGAACCTAAATTATGTTAACTTATCTATTACAATTTTTGACATATGTCCAATTTTTTGAACAAAATTGCCTCTGTAGTAATTTACGAACAAATTTGTATCTCGCAAACCTTTCAAAATTATGAAACCAAATTTGTGAAGCAGTTAGCTGGAAGTCCAGGCTAACTTTTGTTGTCCCATCGGTGGTCCCGTTTGGTACCATATGGGCGCAGTCGATTTTCAAATATCGCAATCAAAAGTTGTCAAAAAGTCAATTTTTTCAAATGGCACCTACTATTTTTTTTCACACCATTCGAAAGAAAATTGAATTTTAGGGTGAGTTACTTAAGCATTCCCTATACCTAACTTCACCCCATATCGAGTAAAAATCAAGAAATACCTTATCTTGCTCAGAGATTCCTTACTTCATCAAGTATGCCATGGAAACAAAAGACAGTTGTAATCATTTTTAAAGAAAAATATGGATTCTTATTTAATTACACACAGCACCAACAAATTATTATAGTGTATAGTTGGAGGACTGAAAATATTTTAGATAGAACGGGCATGATCGATTATGGCTGCATACCAAATTTCTAGTCCAACTGCAAGTTGAAAAACTTCTAATGAATGGCCTACGTGAATCACCCTGTATATTTATTTTTGAATTGTTGGCCAATCCTTTTATTTCTCGTTTGTTTTATATATATCCTTGTAATACGTTCTTTATTGTGCTTTGACTTGCCAAAAACGACTTCGTAACTTGGTCAAATAAATATAATCTAATCTAATCTGATCTATTTATACAGGGTGGTCACTTTAAAAAATTATTAACTAAACAACTACATTTGAGAATAATAATCAGAATATAGTTATCACTATTATTACAACGGAAAGCTGATTAGCTTTCGGTCAAAAGAATATACATGGTGGTCATCCGGCAGCAAAAAATAAATATTAAATAAAAGGGCGAAATATGGAAGGCTTGAGTAAATACCTTCTAAAAAAATAAGATTTGAAAAATAACAAGTATCTTGAGAACACAAATTGTTGAAATTTTGGACACAAAATACTCTGATCAAGTCTGTCAAATGCTTTAGTGTCTATGTAAATTACGTGGGCTTGCGAATTAGCATCGATGGTATCAGATATACATTCATGCAGCTGTTTTTGTAAAATTTACAGGAGCGGTTACGAACGACGAACTCTAATAATTATTTTTTAAATTTTCATTGGCATGGATATTTGAATTCTTTGTCCTTTCGTTCTTACCGCTGTTAACCTAGATTAACCGTGGCCTCTTATTATGTGTCACCTTAAAACGCCCTAATGGACCCCTGAGCGAGAAGCATGTGTCCAATGCATTTTTTATACCCTCATTACCTTCTTTGTTGACGACTGTATTTGAATGATAATAACGTGGCTAATAGCATTGGTTAGCTGAGGACCAAAAGAGGATGATCACTAAGCCGAAAAAAATTGTTAAATTAAGTGTGAAATATGAAGTTGCTTGACATGACAAGTGCTTTGCTTTCTTTCTAAAATAACTGCAATATGTAGTTTCCTTATTTTTTCTATGATAAAAATTGTTTATAGTCCCAAGGTCCAGTAGAATGGAACAATTTTTGTTGAACTAATTCTGCTCATGTTTCGAAAAATTTACATTTTAATTTTGAAGGGCTCACTGTAAATGTTTGCAATGTTTAATTAGTGTTAAGAAAATTGCATAGTTTGCATTAACTACTTATATTCACGTAATTATTTTTGTAGAATTTTAAGGAGTAGAGGTTAGGAACGACGATCCCACAACATATTCTACATCTAAGCCTACGAAAAAAATACATTTTCGAAGGCTTAGACATCTCTGACAATCCAGAAAAGGGGATAGAAATATTAACAATTAACCTAATAATAACTTTTGCTCATTTACATTGGTGTGGATATTTGAATGCTTTGTACTTTTATTACCGAATGTTAACCGTGAGCTATTTTTATATATCAATTTATAACGCCCTTATGGGCCCTGGACATGTATGATTACACTCCCCATTATCTTCTTTAAAAGTGAATTATTTATTATTTGTTTGCTTATAGTAATGAAACATATTCTTTATAGGATTTTGCAAACAGCGAAAAAAAAAAACTATCTATTAGAACTAACAGAAAAGCTATATGTAAAAATATTAATGAAATCTTTGCATTCTTTCGATAACCTGACTTCTGGTTATGCTAGCAAATTAAAATACTAAAATAAATTTGTCCAATTTCTTATTTGACATTATCATTATAATACTAGCATCCAACATAGTGCCCTACGGCTATGCAGATTAAACTAGTATCTACATCCCAACTAGCACAATTAGTCGTGGGAACGTAGCAATGACTATTGTAGGCACTTTAAAGTGTTTTGGTACTAGTCACAGGCACGTAATAGGAACGTTCCTAATATGTGTTTATGACCAAAATGGGGAATATTTATTGGTGACGGTAACGTTCCAGTAACGTTCCTGGAACTTGTCTGGCTACGTTCCAATGACGTTGTTGCTCCGAAGCGGCGACGTGGCGGTGTAGACGCTGCAACTTTCAGAAAACTTTACCACTCCCTTCTCTTTCAAATCGATGTTGCCTCTTCTTTGTCTTGCAACCGATTTTATTATATTTATGTTTCATTCTTATATATGATTCCTGTTCTTGTTCATTTCCTTAACTCAGAAATTTAAAAGAATATCAGAAGGTAATATTAGACAGCAAAACTTGTGGTATTTTCCAATGGTTTAAGGGCCACAATTAAAACGAATGCAATTTTACTGACAAACATAATGATAAAACGTCCGAATCTAACCACGCGCCTTTAAAATTTGCATTTTTTAATGAAAATATTGTTTTTAAAATATGTAATGTCATGCGAGAATATGACACACTAGATGCCGAAACCTATTTTTTATTGTTCTTCGGAACTTAACACTACTTTTTATGTATTCATTTGTTGTATTTGGTGAAGAAATGGTGATAAATTAAATGTATTAGTCAATTGTGAAATTATGGTTCATGTATTATAACAATGGCGTCGATAATTTTGGCCATCAACATGGCGTATTTCAGAAAATATGACTTTAAGGTCGTTTTCACCAAGAAATGCTACTTGAAAGTAATTGCTACTTGGCGATAGTGACGAAAACTGCAAATACGTAACTTTAAAGTTATATTTACCACAAATCTGCGAATGGAACTGTAGCATCACTTCAAAGTCATAGCAAAGTTGTGACTTCCACAAATTACCTTTTCAAAGTTGCCGCTGCTACTTCATGGTTACATTTTTTCCGATATTGATTCGGAACGTACGTGTTAGCCGTACGTTGAGGTCTAGACTGAACGCGTTCCTAGCTTTTGCTGTTTATCATTTATCTAACATCACATTGAAAAACCTATCAGCTGTCGCAATTTACTTGTATGCAGCCATATATCAACGACTTAATAAACATAAACCTTGTTGGTATAATATACTATTAGATGATAGATAACATAGAAGAAAAGGTAGGTGTAATAAGTTGAAATATTAAATTTTGTTGCCTTATTTTGAACATAAAATGTTGCATAGCATAATATAGCAGCTTATAATTCTAGTCTAGGTTAGGCAAACATATTATATAGGTTAGGTTTGTTGCATTAACTTTATCTATGGTCAACATTGGGAACTAGATGGTGAAATTTACTTCATGGTAAATTTCAGAGGTTATGTGCACTTTGTAGTAGCCGTGCACAGTTCTGTAGATAGCAGTAACGTCATTAACACCTATGAATATTACTTACAAGTTCCACTACTTTAAAGAAATAGTGAAGGTTCCCAGAACGTCGCGGCAACTACTAAAGCTACTTGAATGTGATTGCCACTTTGAAGTCACATTTCAGTGATGCGAGTTAGTCGCTGCTACTACAGTTTACCACCTTCAAGTTCTTAAAACCCGAAAGTCATCCCACTGGTAACTACCACGTTCCCATGTACCACGAAAGCTACGTAGAAGTTGCATAACTATAAAGTAATCATTAGTGGTAGAAACTACGAGGCAGGGACTGTAGACTTGTCAAATGAAGTTATTTTTACACCAAAGACGTAAATTTAGTCGCAATTACATAATGGTTACTCATACGAAGTTCCTATCTCAGTTACTGTCACTTTGGTGCTAGTTGGGATGACCCCCTACGGTATGAAGGTTCCGTTAACAATGAGAACAAATGCCTGAAATGAATTTATTTACCTACTTTGTCTTAGGAAATTTTTTCATTCTAATGAATTACATTTTCATTCTTAAGACAAGGTAGGTAAATAAATTCATTTCTCGCATTTGTTCTCATTTTTAACCGAATCTTCATACCGTAGAAGGTTATGCAGATACTAGTTTAATCTGCATAGCCGTAGGGGACTATGTTGGATGCTAGCGTTATAATGAGAATGTCAAATAAGAAATTGAACAAATTTATTTTAGAATTTTAATATGCTAGCATGCATAACCAGAAGTCAGGTTATCGAAAGAATGCAAAGATTTCATTAATATTTTGACATATAGTTTTTCTTTTAGTTCCCATAGATGATTTTCTCTCCGCTGTTTGCAAAATCCTATAAAGAATATGTTTCATTATTTTCTTTGTTCATTACTGTGTTTTAATAAAAATAATAACGTGACTAATGGCAATAGTTAGCTGGAAGTCAACTTGCTTATTTTAACTGGAACACCCTATATATTCTCGGCCTTTCGGAATGACCATAAAATTCTGAGTAGAAAACATGTAGCATACCCTATACTTAAACCCAACAGATTCGGAGATATTTGACATTTTATAAAAAATTTGACGGTTGCAATGGTTTGCAAGAGCCGTTATGTTATAACTTTCTTCGTGTAGGAGATTCCCCTTTGCTCCTTGGAATGTAGGGAGAACACAAGATCAGCTACGCTCAACAATGAAAATAAATGCCATAATAGTATACCAAGTGTTCCATTTTTCACGTTACATTTTGTCAAATTTAAACCTCAAGAACTTTTTTAGTTCAAATGAAACACCATGTATTCATTTACATCAACTTATGCAAAATTAAATTCTCCTTATACTAATATATGCATTGTAGGGGTTATAGTTATATTTTTTTGAAATATTCGCGATTTTCTTAAATATTCAAGAATTATTAGTAAAAATTGCTATAAACTTAGCTAATTTCTGGACTGAGGCAGCTTGGCGAGAGAAAGACAAGGGCTGATAACTGTACCAAGTGACCCCTTAGGTTATCAACAGACTCGAAGTCTAGGAAGGACCATGTCGGGATAAGGAGCCCTAAGGAGGTGGTTCAAAGGACTATCTACAATACACCTTCTAGGTTGCAGTAGGCAAGGCCAATCGCCAGCTCCTTCAGACTGAAATCTAAAAATCTAGCCATAATTAGAAACAATCTTCAATGCCAGTCATTCTCCTTTATCACAAAAATGTCAGCACGTTTAAATCATACCCACGAGGAGTTCTTAAATTTGTTTATTATTTATGAAGAATCTGAAAATAATATTAAGAACATATAACCATTTGCTACTCGATACCCACAAATACATAGCCCGGGAGGCAGCGACAGTTTTCATGAAATCATTTCTATAAAGCTAGATTTTTTCCAAAGAGAGTTTAGATAGTATCTATAATGAAGGTGCATTTCTACCAAACTCTTAGTGGCGCATAAATGAGAAAAAAATTAAACAACATGTTAGATGGAGAAAATTGTGTTTTTCGAAATGTCACGAATTGTCAAAAAATGATGATCCGCCTTCGCTCCTGCCGGCCCCAATTTTCGATTTTTACCTCGCGATTCACGTTGTACGGTCATTGCCGACCTTCTCCTCGCCATCGAGGCATAGAACAGATCTCCGATCGCCGCGCCGTATTTACTCAGTTCTTACGTTTGAAATATTGACTTGCGGTCGTGCTAATCGGCGACTATTTTTAAGTGGTTTCCCGGGTTCGAATACCGCCCGGGGATACTTTTTTTTTTCGTTTCAAATTTCTTGACATATTTTTTATTCTATGATTGCTATTCGCTCCGTTCTAATACATTTCTCGAAGAAGTTTTGCATTTTCCGCCGCGGAAGATTTATCTGCACTATTTCGATTAAAAATCCCATTCTACCTCCGCTATAGGGTTGCTAAATCATTGGTAGACGTTGCTGAAATCACAGGGCATAAAAAAGTGTAATGAAACGATCTGTAACGTTCTGAATTTATTTCTCGATTGCATAAAGAATTTAGTTCCCATCATTTCAATTCCTTCTATTTATTCAATTTTCGATAGTAAAAAGCATGTGTAAAAATTTCAGATGGTGTAGAGACGTTCTGGATAGAAATGTTAGAGATAATTCAATCTTATTTTGAGTCAATCGAAAGTACGTTTTGTTACTTGCACCCATTATTAATATTATTATTATCATATGCTAAATGTATTTTTTTTTGGCATTAAAAAACATATAAATTGAAAGAGAAATTTCCTTATCGAAACATATTTATTTATTTATTTATTTATTTGAATACAACCACCAAACAAGTAACCAATTACAGGGTGGGAACATTACAATAGAGAATACGAAAACAGTATAATAAACTAAAAACTAACAAAAGTTAATTAAATACAATGTAATGGAGTAAATAAAAACTTATTAACAGATCTATAAAGATACTGTCTGTTCATTAATACCAATGAGGAATATAATTATCGTAATTTGACTACGTATTGCCATTTTTGCAACGTCTACCAAAGATTCAGCCACCCTATAGCGGAAGTAGAATGTGATCTTTAATCGAAATAGCGTAGGTTAATATTCTGCGGCGGAAAATGCAAAACTTCTCCGAGAAATGCAATAGAACGGAGCGAATAGCAATTATAGAATAAAAAATATCTGCCAAAAAATTTGAAACGAAAAAAAAAAAGTGTCCCCGAGCGGGATTCGAACTCGGGAAACCACTTAAAAATAGTCGCCGATTAGCAGACCGCAAGTCAATTTTTTAAACGCAAGAACTGAATAAATACGGCGATCGGAGACCTGTTCTATTTCTCGATGACCGTATAACGTGAATCGCGAGGTGAAAATCGAAAATTGAGGCCGGCAGGAGCGAAGGCGAATCGTCATTTTTGACAATTCGTGACATTTCGAAAAACGAAATTTTCGTCCATCTAACATGTTTTTTAATTTTTTACTCACCTATGCAGCACTAAGAGTTTGGTAGAAATGCACCTTCATTATAGATACTATCTAAATTCTCTTTGGAAAAAAATCTAGCTTTATAGATATTAACGCGAAAAATCTGTCGCTGCCTCCCGGGCTGACAGAAACCGCCACCAAACACTGCAAAACGCAGATTGGATAGTTTTAGAATATTTAGTTCTGTCAAGGGAGGCATTCAAAGGAAGAAGCCTCAGACATATTAGCCGAACAAGACATCTATTCAACTTACTATTTAAATTTTCCCCAAAAAATTGTAATGCCACCACTCTTTTCCCATAGCACAATAAACTGCCAATGTTCATGAATATTTCGCTGCCTGAATACATGAGGATTCGAGTCACTCTAAAGCAATGGGAAGGGCTTTGTGTCGATTAAAAAGTCCATTTTCAGTAAATTTAGCCTCATCATATTTCCCACAAAATTATTGTCACTTTCATTCCTAATTAAAATAAATTCACAAAAATTTTCTCTCGTTAGAAAATCTATTTCTTTTAATTGTTAAACCATATGAAACGAGAATGGACTAAATTCATGTTTTGACAAGATTCAGTGAATTGAATTCTTGGATAATCCCGGTTCGAGAGCAGCTTGCCTTAACGGCATCATAGGAAAATATTGTCACATATCAAAATTAAGAACTACTTTTCTATGCAAATTTGGCAAAGTATGTTATTAGCATATTCCCTGTAAATAAATACAAAAATGGAAAACCTAAATTAAAGGATTTCCAAATTTAAATCTACAATAAATAAACTAAATTCAATATCATTTATTTTCTAATCTATAAAATATAAAGTATTAAAGCATTCATAACATATTAAAGGACGTAGAGTATCAGATTACAGTTACTAATTAATAAGATCAGGTCATTAGTTTCCGAGCGCTTTACGTATGTAGGGAATATGCCGATCAAGCATTTATCAATCATATAAATAGCCCAGAATGAATGGGCAGTGGCAGTCCATTCTGGGAGTCCATCTGGGGACCCGTCTCTCCCAACATGTGCCTTTGGTAAGAAAAACATTATTTACTGTTTATTTTATATTTGTATTTCTGACTTTGTTGTTTGACTGCAACCATTTTTATTGTTTAATTAATAAATATTATTTACAATTTATTTTGTGTCTGGTAATTTCCAACTAGGAAAACCTCTCGCAGGCCAAGTGGCCCCCTTATTGTAACAGTCATGGACCAGCGGTCGTGACACTTGGTGGAGGCCTGGTTGAGACTCTTCGTGCCCGGCGCCTCCACCAAGTGTCACGAGGGGGCTCAACCAGGCCTCCACCAAGTGTCACGACCGCTGGTCTATGACTGTTACAATAAGGGGGCCACTTGGCCTGCGAGAGGTTTTCCTAGTTGGAAATTACCAGACACAAAATAAATTGTAAATAATATTTATTAATTAAACAATAAAAATGGTTGCAGTCAAACAACAAAGTCAGAAATACAAATACAAAATAAACAGTAAATAATGTTTTTCTTACCAAAGGCACGTGTTAGGAGAGATGGGTCCCCAGATCGACTCCCAGAATGGACTGCCACTGCCCATTCATTCTGGGCTATTTATATGATTGATAAATGCTTGATCGGCATATTCCCTACATACGTAAAGCGCTCGGAAACTAATGACCTGATCTTATTAATTAGTAACTGTAATCTGATACTCTACGCCCTTTAATATGTTATGAATGCTTTAATACTTTATATTTTATAGATTAGAAAATAAATGATATTGAATTTAGTTTATTTATTATAGATTTAAACTTGGAAATTCTTTAATTTAGGTTTTCCATTTTTGTATTTATTTATAGGGAATATGCTAATAACATACTTTGCCCAATTTGCATAGAAAAGTAGTTCTTAATTTTGATATGTGACAATATCCTAAGATCGATTTCTATGTTTTGTCGACAGCAATAAGCTTCCTCCTTTGAATTTCTTCCTTGACAGAGCCAAATATTCTAAAATTATCCAACAGAGTTTTACAGTATTTGGTGATGGTTTCTGTTTTTGTGGGTATCGAGTAGCAAATGTGTTACATGTAATGTTCTTGATATTACTTTATCACATTCTCTGAAAATGATTAACAAAAAAGTTCTCGTGGATTTAATTTAAAAGTGAATTTTTTCGACATAAGAGAATGACTGACATTGATGATTGTTTTTAATCATGGTTAAGTTGATGGCAATTTTTACTAAGAATTCTTGAATATTTAAGAATATCGCGAATATTTCAAAAAATTGCAACTTTAACACCAACAATGCCTATACTATAAAAACGAGAATGTAATTTTACATAACTTGATGTAAAAAAATACAGGGTGTTCCATTTGAATCAAAAAAATGTTGAGGTTTGAATTTGACAAAGTGTAACGTGAAAAATTGGTATACTATTATGGCATTCATCTTCATTGTATATAGCAGCTCATCTTGTGTTCTTTCTACTTACCAAAGAGCTAATGAGGATCTCCTACACGAAGAATGTTATAAAAATTCTTGCAATCATTGCACCGGTCAAATTTTTTTATAAAATATCAAATACCTATCTCAGAAACTTCTGGATTCAGGTATAGGGTATACTACATATTTTTGACTCAGAATTTTAAGATCATTTCGAAAAATCGAAAATATATGGGGTTGTATTTGAAATAAGCAAGTTGGTATCGACTTCCGGTGTAACCCGAAGTACTACATGCTTCTAATTATTTTAGTTGGATTGGCCACACTGACTTTGGTAACTCCAAACATTTTCAACATTTTTTGTTACATACTTTTCCCTATGTCGATCGATTCAGTTCCCAGTGACATACCCCGTATAGGTACTTAGAATAGAATAGAATTTAAATAATTGTTGTCCATACAGGTAGCTGACCCTATAGATTCGTTCCAGATACAAAATATGGGACTTTTTGTGTATTTTCTGTTGATAGTTCAGTATTGTTCACATACTCGTTGGAATAAAACTGCATTAAAGAAAAATATTCCTTTATTCTAATAAAAATTTGACATTAGTAATTTGCTTGAACGTCACATTTTCACTACATCGATAACCTTGTCCTCGGTATCAATATAACTTTTCTCCCGTGTCTAATAGATTGAGCTCCTATGCCAAAAAGATAACCCATCGAACACCTCATAAAAGGTAAAAATGGTTGCAAAACATGTAAAATTTTGTTACACTCGCCAGACTAATAAAAATTTGTTATTGTTATATTTTATGAATTTTTGAATTTTCGTGTAAAGATAACAAAATAGTACTGATTTCTCATAGACATTACCGATTTTCCTAATTTTTTTTTCAAAGTGGTCAGAAACACTTATTAATCAAGTTAGACATATATTTTGGACCTGCATTTAATTTTTGGCTAATTTTTATGAACAATTAATAAAGAAATTACGGATTTCGGAAAATAATCAACAGAATTAGACTAAAATCTATACTCGAAGGTTTTCGAGGTCACTGATCACGATCTAGAAGTAAAAATTTGAAAATTCAAAATGGCGGATACAATAAGGCCGATATTTCAGGTTAAACTGATATTTTTAATCTAAATAAATAACAGACATGAACAAAGTGTCAAAATGGTTTTATAAAAAAATTAAAAAATCAATATTTGCGTGAACTATGAATCCGTAATTCACTACAGTGAATTAGAGGTACGATTTTTCACCAAAGGGATGTTAATAATTGTCATATAATTAAATAGGTGTAGAAAAATACATTAATACGTAAGATTTGGTAACCGTTTATTATACTCTTCGCAAATACAAAACGAAGAGTATATTGCATTCGATCGGTACATTTCTAAAACCGGTAATATTGCTCGTAGAGAAAAGATTTCAAGATGTCCGTCCGTCCGTCTGTCTACCCGTCTGTCTACCCGTCTGTCTGCCCGTCCGTCCATCCGTCACGTTTCTTGTAAGCACGATATCTAAAGAACGAAAAGTCCGATTGCATTGAAGTTTGAACAGTAAGTTAGTGTCAGCTAGAGGACGAACCCTATCGTTTTTGAGCAAAATCGATCGATAAATAAAAAATAATTTTTTACATAATTTTGTTTTGTTTTGTAATTAAACTAAAAATATCTGAAACTAACATTATTTGCAAAGAAATTGCGAAGAGTGTCCTATAGAATGTGTAACAATTATATAAAAAGTGCACTAAATCAGCAAAGAGTATAACGGTTAGCTTGTTTTCATTTGTATTTTCATTTAACCACAAAATTTACCTTACTGTCTTCTTAAATATTTGTCCCTATTTTGGTCCAATTTTATGATTATTGTCGTTAAAAATTACAATTTAACCTTAAAAAAATCGGCTATTTGGGGTCCGCCATTTTGAATTTTCCAATTTTTACTTCAAAATCCTGATCGCCAACCTCGAAAACCCCCGTGTATAGATTTTGGTCTAATTCTGTTGATTATTTTCCGATATCCGTAATTTGTTTATTAATTGTTAATAAAATTTAGCCAAAAATTAAATGCAGGTCCAAAATACAAGTCAAACTTGATTAATAAGTTTTCTGACCAACTTGTGGTAAATAACGAACCATTTTTGAAAAAATTTGTCTGACAATTTTTGTTCATTAATTTTTGTCAGATCTTTTGTTATACATTATTTTTCTATGAAAGTGTGCTTCATAACACCATCTTGATTTTTATTTTCCAATGAAGTTTAAGATCTCTCGTATCTATTACAACTTGCCTGGCTGACAATTTTTGTTAATTAATTTGTCAGACTTAATTTCGAATGCGCAGCATCAATGCATCAGGATCAATCACTGGCAAAAACAACAAGTTTAAGATCTCATCTACCTATGCATAATAATTTGCTGTCATTGAAAAAATGTTTTTCACCATGTCAGACTTAATTTTTAAGCGCCGTGACAACGCTTTAAAAAAAACCGCTGCCTAAGGAATCACTACTTCCACATCCAGATTATTCGTCCAAGTCACTTTAAAGGAAACATCTTGACTATATTTGCACTCTAGTATGTGGAAATTATTGGTCATAGAATTTTAATAATATTTGGGGTAGATGGCATAGAAAAGTTTGAGGAGTTGGTTTCTACCATATACGTTAAAAATTAAGTTTCTAGTTTACCGTACTTATTTTCCACTATTTACAACCTACCACCTCAATGGAGTCATCTCAATCAGATGTCACTACAATACATACGTGTACTAACTTTCAAGTGAATATCTCAATTTGATGTTATCAATCCCATTAATAATGAAGCGGAGGTGGTAGAGTTTGAAAAATATTAGAAAGAAATCTGAGGCCTTGGTTTCTAGTATATACACCGAATCCCAAATTTCTGTAGTCTTACCAGCTTGCCTTACTTATTTTCCCCTATTTGCCCCTATTTAACCCCCAACCCTTCAACGGCATCATCTCAAAATATAAACTAATTCCAGACGTCGTTATAATACATACGTGTACGAAATTTCAAATGAATATCTCAACTTTATTTTGTCAACCCCATTAATGGGGTAGGGGTGGTGAGGGGGTTGAAAAATATTATAAAAAAATCTGAGGCCTTAACTTCTTGTACATACACCGAATTTCAAGTTTCTGTACTCATACCAGCTTGCTTTACTTATTTCCCCCTATTGACCCCTAAATAACCCCCAACCCTTCAACGGAATCATCTCAAAGTATAATCTAGTTCCAGATGTCGTTATAATTCATATGTGTACCAAATTTCAAATGAATATCTCGATTTTATTTTATCAACCCTTTTAATAATGAAGTAGGGGTGGTGGGGGTTGAAAAATATTATAAATAATCTGAGACCTTGGCTTCTAGTACATACACCGAATTTCAAGTTTCTGTAGTCTTACCAAACCCTTCAACGGAATTATCTCAAAATATAATCTAGTTCCAGATGTCGTTATAATACATACGTGTAGAAAATTTCAAATGAATATCTCAATTTTATTTTATCAACCCTTTTCAAATTGGAGTAGAGGTGGTGGGGGTTGAAAAATATTATTAAAAAATCTGACGCTTTGGCTTCTAGTACATACACCGAATTTCAAGTTTCTGTACTCTTACCAACTTGTTTTACTTATATTCCTCTATTTACCCCAAATTAACCCCCAACCCTTCAACGAAATCATCCCAAAATATAATCTAATTCTAGACATCGTTGTAATACATACGTGTACGAAATTTCAAATGATTATCTCAACTTTATTTTATCAACCCCTTTAATGGGGTAGGGGTGGTGGGGGGTTGAAAAATATTATAAAAAAAATCTGAGGCCTTGACTTCTAGTACATACACCGAATTTCAAGTTTCTGTACTCTTACAAGCTTGCTTTACTTATTTCCCCCTATTTACCCCTATTTAACCCCCAACCCTTCACCGGATTTCCTCAAAAAACAATTCAGTTCCAGATCTTGTTATAATATATACGTGTACAAAATTCCAGGTCAATATCTTAAACCGTTCCGGAGAAAGCGTGCGGACAAAAAAAAAGTTACAGACAGACAGACAGACAGACAGACAGACCGACCGACCGACAGACAGACCGACAGACAGACCGACAGACCGAGAGACAGACAGAACATTTTTTTTCGCTCAAATTTAAAATCTCGACGTTTCATGACATTCTAAACCTATTTCACGAATAAAAATTTTTGAAAATTTTTTTTGCGATTACTATACTTCCAATCCACTACGTGGATGTGGAAGTAAAAATGAAGTTTCTAGTTTACCGTACTTATTTTCCACTATTTACAACCTACCACCTCAATGGAGTCATCTCAATCAGATGTCACTACAATACATACGTGTACTAACTTTCAAGTGAATATCTCAATTTGATGTTATCAATCCCATTAATAATGAAGCGGAGGTGGTAGAGTTTGAAAAATATTAGAAAGAAATCTGAGGCCTTGGTTTCTAGTATATACACCGAATCCCAAATTTTTGTAGTCTTACCAGCTTGCTTTACTTATTTTCCCCTATTTGCCCCTATTTAACCCCCAACACTTCAACGACATCATCTCAAATTATGATCTAGTTTCAGACGTCGTTATAATACATACGTGTACCAAATTTCAAATGAATATCTCAATTTTATTTTATTAACCCTTTTCATATTGGAGTAGGGGTGGTTGGGTTGAAAAATATTATAAGAAAATCTGACGCTGTGGCTTCTAGTACATACACCGAATTTCAAGTTTCTGTAGTCTTACCAACGTTTTACTTATATTCCTCTATTTACCCCAAATTAACCCCCAACCATTCAACGGAATCATCTCAAAATATAAACTAATTCCAGACGTCGTTATAATACATACGTGTACGAAATTTCAAATGAATATCTCAACTTTATTTTGTCAACCCCATTAATGGGGTAGGGGTGGTGGGGGGGTTGAAAAATATTATAAAAAAATCTGAGGCCTTAACTTCTTGTACATACACCGAATTTCAAGTTTCTGTACTCATACCAGCTTGCTTTACTTATTTCCCCCTATTGACCCCTAAATAACCCCCAACCCTTCAACGGAATCATCTCAAAGTATAATCTAGTTCCAGATGTCGTTATAATTCATACGTGTACCAAATTTCAAATGAATATCTCGATTTTATTTTATCAACCCTTTTAATAATGAAGTAGGGGTGGTGGGGGTTGAAAAATATTATAAATAATCTGAGACCTTGGCTTCTAGTACATACACCGAATTTCAAGTTTCTGTAGTCTTACCAGCTTGCTTTATTTATTTTCCCCTATTTACCCCTATTTAACCCCCAACCCTTCAACGGAATTATCTCAAAATATAATCTAGTTCCAGATGTCGTTATAATACATACGTGTAGAAAATTTCAAATGAATATCTCAATTTTATTTTATCAACCCTTTTCAAATTGGAGTAGGGGTGGTGGGGGTTGAAAAATATTATTAAAAAATCTGATGCTTTGGCTTCTAGTACATACACCGAATTTCAAGTTTCTGTACTCTTACCAACTTGTTTTACTTATATTCCTCTATTTACCCCAAATTAACCCCCAACCCTTCAACGGAATCATCCCAAAATATAATCTAATTCTAGACATCGTTATAATACATACGTGTACGAAATTTCAAATGATTATCTCAACTTTATTTTATCAACCCCTTTAATGGGGTAGGGGTGGTGGGGGGTTGAAAAATATTATAAAAAAATGTGAGGCCTTAACTTCTAATAGATACACCGAATTTCAAGTTTCTGTACTCTTACAAGCTTGCTTTACTTATTTCCCCCTATTTACCCCTATTTAACCCCCAACCCTTCACCGGATTTCCTCAAAAAGCAATCCAGTTCCAGATCTCATTATAATATATACGTGTACAAAATTACAGGTCAATATCTTAAACCGTTCCGGAGAAAGCGTGCGGACAAAAAAAGTTACAGACAGACAGACCGACAGACAGACAGAACATTTTTTTTCGCTCAAATTTAAAATCTCGACGTTTCATGACATTCTAAACCTATTTCACGAATAAAAATTTTTGAAAATTTTTAGCGATTACTATACTTCCAATCCACTACGTGGATGTGGAAGTAAAAATACGCTTTTACTAAGGCCGCTTCAAAACACCACCTTAATTTTTTTCTGTAATTAAGTTTGAGTCTCTTTTATGCGTAAAAATTGATCTGTTAGCGAGAAAATGTTTTTCACTACGACATACTTCATTTTTTAAGTGCCACGGCCACATTCTTTAATGTCTGACATGTTGAAAAACATTCTTTCAATGACAGACAAATGTTTATGCATAGAGGAGATCTTAAACTTCAGTTGTTCTTCTACTTCCACATCCACGTAGTGGATTGGAAGTATAGTAATCGTAAAAAAAATTTCAAAAATTCTTTTTCTTGAAATCGGTTTAGAAAGTCATGAAACGTCATGAAATTTCTGTCTGTCTGTCGGTCTGTCGGTCTGTCTGTAACTTTTTTTTTTGTCCGCACGCTTTCTCCGGAACGGTTTAAGATATTGACTTGAAGTTTTGTATACGTATATATTTTAATGAGATCTGGAGCTGGATTCTTTTTTGAAGATATCCGGTGAAGGGTTGGGGGTAAATAGGGGTAAATATGGGGAAATATGTAAAGCAAGCTGGTAAGAGTACAGAAACTTGAAATTTGATGTATGTACTACAAGCCAAGGCCTCAGATATTTTTACAATATTTTTCACTATTAAAGGGGTTGATAAAATAAAATTGAGATATTCATTTGAAATTTGGTACACATATGTATTATAACAACATCTGGAACTAGGTTATATTTTGAAATGATTCCGTTCGGGGTTAAATAGGGGAAAATAAGTAAAGCAAACTGGTATGAGTACAGAAACTTCAAATTCAGTGTATGTACTAGAAACTAAAGACTCAAAATGTTTATAATATTTTTCAGCCCACCCACCACTCCTACTCCATTATTAAAGGGGTTGATAAAATAAAATTGATATATTCATTTGAAATTTGGTACACTTATGTATTATAAGGACATCTGGAACTAGATTATATTTTGAGATGATTCCGTTGAAGGGTTGGGGGTTAAATAGTGGTAGATAGGGAAAACTAAGTAAAGCAAGCTGGTAAGAGTATAGAAATTTGTGATCTGGTGATAAAATTAAATTTAGATTTTCACTTGGAATTTGTTACACGTATAACGATATCTTAAACTGGATTATATTTTGACATGATTGCGTTGAACGAGTGGGGGTAATTAGTGGTAAATAGGGAAAAATAAGTAAAGCAAGCTGGTAAAGGTACAGAAACTTGAAATTCGGCATATGTCCTAGAAGCCAAGGCCTCATATTTTTTAGTAATATTTTTCAACCCCCACCACCCTTAATCCATTATTAAAGGGGATGATAAAATGAAATCGAGATATTCACTTGAAATTTGGGACACGTATGTATTATAACGACATCTGGAACTAGATTATATTTTAAGATGATTCCGTTGAAGGGTTGAGGGTTGAATAGGAGTAAATAGGGGAAAATAGTATATCATGCTGGTAAGAGTACATATTTATGAGATTTGGTGTATATACTAGAAACCAAGGCATCAGATTTCCTTCTAATATTTTTCAAACACCATCATCTCCGCTCCATTATTAATGGGTTTGATAACATAAAATTGAGATATTTACTTGATAGTTAGTACACGGATGTATTGTAATGGCATCTGATTGAGATGATTCCATTGAAGTGGTGGGTCGTGGTAGGCTGTGAATAGGGGAAAATAAGGTAAACTAAAAACTTCATTTTTAACGTATTTTGTAGAAACCAACGCCTCAAACTTTTCTATGACATCTGCTCCAAGTATTATTAAAATTCTATGACCAATAATTTTCACATACTAGAGTGCAAATCTAGTCAAGGTGTATCCTTTAAAGTGACTTTGATGAAAAATCTGGATCGATCTGGTCGTAGTGTTTCTTTAGGCAGCGGTTTTTTAAGGAGGTGTTATGAGATGCCAGTGATTGATTCTGATACATTGATGCTGTGCGTTCAAAATTAAGTCTGACAAATTAATTAACAAAAATTGTCAGCCAGGCAAGTTGTAATAGATAGAAGAGATCTTAAACTTCATTTTAAAGCAAAAATCAAGGAGGTGTTATGAAGTGCATTTTCATAACAAAAATAATTTGAGAAAATTAATTAACAAAAATTGTCAGATAGACAATTTTTCCCAAAAATGGTTCATTATTTACCACAAATTGAGTAAATTTCAAGCAGGTAGAATAATATTTTTTTAAGTTAAATTCAAAAATTCATAAAAACTAGCAATTAACAAAGTTTTACTAGTCTGGTGGGTGTAACATGGTTTTTACTCGTTTTGAAACCATTTTCACCTTTTACATTTGATGTGTTCGATGGGGTACCTTTCTTTCATGAGAGCTCGGGCTAAATAGTGTTCTTTAAAAATTGCATATTTCAGCATCACTCTGTTTATCACCCGTGTTGTAAAAACAAAAACGTAGTGTCCGACTAGTGAAGGCCTAGATACCAACACCTTAACAAAAACCACTCCACATATCTAGACAGCCGTCAAATCAATCGCAATCTCACAGCGAAAAATAAACGTGCCAGGGTCGCGTTGACGTCTTACCTATGAAATTCTCCACTGAAACATTCGCAGGCGTCATAGATCGAATAAAATACAGTCCAGCACTATAAAATATCGATCAATAGTGTGACAATGCGTCATTTTGTTGCCGGAACTTAGCACTACTAATTTTGTCTATATTTAAATGTTTTCCTTAGCCTCTGTAAATAATAAAGGGACATTACATAACAGCCGGTTGCCTATCCTGAGTTCAGTCGGCACTGGCACGAGACAGGCCGATGTCGGCTCGGTTTTCTGTCTGGCCGTTCGAACACAATGTCTTCCGAATCGTCAGATTCAGTGTGTGACGACAGACCGTACCTTCGAGCTCGTCGCTAGCGCTTGTTTCTAAAATTTGATAACCGATATATGAAAGCAGCGAATACCCTGCGTTAAAAACGCGTGAACCCGCCCATACAGTCCCTTGAAGGATTTTAAAAAATTAGCAATTCCTCAGCGAATGCAGTGTTTATTATTGGATTTAACCCGGGATAGACTTTGGCTAGGAAACCGCTCCGTGCCGAGGGATCTGAGCATCAGCGCGCTTTTCAAATGTTTACTAGTGCACTGGAAGATTACTGTGATGCGTTCAATGACCACATGGATATGGACATGGCACGAATAAAGTATGTTCAACGTGCTTTTCGCTTTTGCTCTACACACAACTCACGCACTTTCCATACTCATACTATTCTCTCAGTACTCTCTCTCCTACTGTCTAATGCCAGTGTCTGACCTTGACGGGTTTCACGAAATCCTAACCTCAAATTGTGCACGTTTTACTCTCATCGAACCAGTCGATAAGATTCTGATGGGCCCTGACCCCGGAAATAAATTTGGATACATTCCAGTCCGTCTAGGGAATGCCGTAGATTTTTTTATTATAAATAATGTGGATGGCACTCGCTGCTACATTCCGCTTTTTGCTCGTAACGATTTTAATAAATTTACAATGTCGGTTGCAAAACACACTTGATTTGTGACATCCGTCCTTAAATAGAAAACAATGGATTATGGATTTTTTTCTGTAACAAATTACGTGAATGATAGATGCTATATTTAGCTCCTTTATTTATAATGATTGTCACAGTTTACAAACAAAACTATTAATTTTACAAATCGAGTTTATTTTTGCATCACGCAAAGGGAACACCGATACAACCAATATTAAAAATAAATATTTAGATAGACAAAACATAACTTAGGTATTTATAAAATTAGGACTAGTTTAAAAAACGACAGGTAATTAACATCCAAATGTAATCACATAGAATTTGTGTCAAAGAGATGCAGTTTTACACTTTTAATTCCGCTTAGGAATGTACATAATAATATCAACGTTTTGTTTTTATTCAAATGGGGGCAATTGGCACTATTAAATTATTTGGAAATTCTTGTATTGAATACTGAAGTTATATTAGAACTACCTATTTATCAACAGGGCCTAATTCTTTACATCGGGGTTTTATTTCCAGATCAATTTCTGACATACATAATATTTTGATATTTGTTAACTTATTGTTATTAGCTTATTGTAAATGTTTTCTATCTTCATTTCTGCTGTCAAATATTTACGAAAATGTTATTATTAGTGGTCTTGACATGGTTGAAATTTTATTTTTAAACGCTTGAGAATTTTTATTACAAAATTAACTATTAATAGCAATATATGTACCTACACTGCGATCCTAAGTAATTTTGGGAAGTGTTTGGAAGTAACTGAAAAGTCTCTATTAGTCAAGTGTAATTAGTTACAAAAGGTAAGAAATGAATGGATTTTCATGATTCTTTTTGCATCGAGTTTCTAATACAGAGTTTACCCTTTAAAATTTTCCGCTCCTTGCTTGGGGGGTTGTTCCCACCCTCTCTAGAAGGGTTGGCAAAAAAGTAAAATAGTAACCACCGAGTCTGATATAGAATCATATTGTAAGAGAAAGGTGGTTTACAATTTTTGATGAAAATGTATATTATCCAAGTTGTAACGATTTGAAAATTACGATTTTAGTTTTATAAATTCTTTAAATACTGTTTTTCGTAAATAAGTCAAAAGTCTTACATTTATGGAAAAAGTGGTATGGTACAAAAAATAAGTAATGAAACATATTCTTTATAGGATTTTGCAAACAGAAGAAAAAACTATCTATGAGAACTAGAAAAAAAAAATGAAAGACGAATTAATTTTATGATTTTAATTACTAGCATAACCAAAATTCAGGTTATCGAAAGAATGCAACGATTGCAAATTAATAATTTTACAAATAGCTTTTGTTTTAGTTCTCATGGATAGTTTATTTTCTGCTGTTTGCAAAATCCTATAAAGAATATGTTTCATTACAAGTACAAGCAAACAAAAAATAATTCACTTTTAAACAAAAAATTACATTATGAAATTACAACTGTTTTATATTTCTTTATTTCTGTACAATGAATAGTTCTAAAAATATGATTGCATTCGAAAGTTTATCAGTCGAGATATACGTTTAAATCAAAACAATGAGTGTTTTGTAATTTTTTTAAATAAAAAATTAAATTTTCCTGCTGTCGTTGGTCATAGAGTATTCCAAAAATCTATACCAGGTTTTATTAGTTTAAGTCATCGAATACATAAATCAAACTTACGTCAAAATGTGTGTCTATAACGAGATTATATGTAGTATTATCAACACGCTCTGATTTTGAGAGCTTCAATTTATCAAAAATTTTGAAGAAATGTGAGATTTAAATGTATTTCTTTGCCACAATAATTCAAGCCTCAAATTTTTAATGTCATATTTTCGAAACTATTGATTCTACAAATATTTTAAAAAACGAATAAGTAAATATATTGCTTGTTAAGCTTTGTTTTTCTATATTGTCATATTTTCCTTTAATGCAATTGTTTTGAAGTTATTTACAAAAAAAGGAATTTTTTCAGTAAAATCGTAAAATTTTTCATAATTTAAAGTAGGTATATTTTTGAAAACGACTGCTTTTAAAATACCAAAATATTAGAGCATATCAGTAATACTATACAGGGTGAGGCAATAGTTCGTCGGACCTCGATATCTCGAGTTCTACGATAGCTAGACATTTTTTTCAAATTTGCAAGTAAACTAGATAAAAAAGTCTATAACTTGAAATTATTTTTGCACAAACAGGGCGAACCAAGACGAAATTACGGGACCCAGACCTATTTTTGAATGCATATTAGTACATTTTTTGAAACCTCTATCTAGGCTCCATTCCTTCCCATATTAGCATTGAATATCTCCCAACCACTTGAATGTAATGAATTTTTTTGTTGAAATAATGCAATCTGCAGATGGATATTAAACAAAATCACCACAGTCGGAATGATGGGTTTTTAAGAAAAACTTATGTGAATACCAGTTGTTACGAAACATCTAATTAATGTTTTTCAATCATTTTCATTTCCTAAAACTGTACAGGGTCCTTTACTGTAATGCTTTTTTGTATATTTTCTTGCCGTTTTCGTTATTCGACAAGCAATAAAATCTCAGTTTGGCATAAATTGTCGTGTATAACGAAGCATTTATAACACATCGGTCGTTACAATTTGCATTGAATTTAAAATATTTGGAATTTTACAATATGAATTTTAATAAAGCGGAACTTGTAGACATGACTTTTGCTTTGGGCGAGTCAGACAGAAATTGTTTACTTGCCAATAGAATATATCAACAACGTTATACTGAAAGAAGGATTCCTGATGTTAGCAGCTTCCAAAACCTTCTCGATAGATTTCTGGACACTGGAAATGTCGAATATAACAAAAGTGAAAGAGTAAAACGTGTTGTGGATGAAGAAAATGAGTTTTCTGTGGTGTTGGCAACGGTTGAGAATCCCCATGTTAGAGAAGTGAGCTCATTAGTAGGAGTAAGTAGACGGTCTGTGGGTCGAATCTTAAAAACAAATAAGTTGCATGCATATCAAATTCAAATGCATCAGGAATTATCTGATGACGATTTTGAAAAGCACCTAAAATTTTGTAATTGGGCCAGAGGTAAAATGCAAGATGATGTGAACTTTTTCAATAATGTTCTATTCACTGATGGGGCAACTTTTCATAAAAATGGATTTGTTAATAGGCACAATTTCCATTATTATGCTTCGGAAAATCCTCAAGTTGATAACCAGCACAGATGGTCTATAAACGTTTGGGGAGGAATTATTGGAGAACATGTAATAGGGCCACATTTCTTTGATGCTACATCGATTGAAGCTATTTATCTTGATTTTGTGGAAAACTGTCTGCCACAATTACAGGTAAATCTCCCTGAAAGAATTCGAAATAGGATGTGGTTTCAGAAAGATGGTGCTCCACCACATTATTTAAATGCAATGGGCTTGTTCCATGATATTCTTTTTATATGGTTTTTATACTTTTTCATATAGTACTCGATATTCTCATTATACACTTAAAATTTCGTATTATTAACTTTTTCCGTTCTCGAGATATAAGGAGTTGAATTTAGAGTAATAGTTGCAAAAACCGAGCACTCATTTGTGACGTCACTATACGCAAGTGACGTAAGAAAAATGGCTTTCTGGGACCTTTCAAATTTAACCTGAAATGTCGAAGAACATGGAATTTTTAAACACTGGTAACTAAATAAATACGTCGAGTTCGTACGGAAGTTCGTTCTATGTGTCTACGGAAAGGAGAAGGTCGGCGATGAATTATAATCCTAAATTGCAGGGTCGAAATCGAAAATTCGTTCTGGCAGGAGCGAAAGAAAATTGTAATTTTTTGACATTTCACCAAATTGTATTCCCCTACTGTCAAGTAGTAAGCAAAACAAACAATACTTCGAAAACACTTATAATTATAACCAATAAGGAGCATCAAGTCTATTGAGATGGCCGAGTCTATGCGTATAGTGACGTAGTGCCTGGCCACGCCCCATTTTCGCGAGATGGAAATTTGTAATAGTTTTTAAGATACTAAACGTGCGAATAAGATTCTGATTTTTTGCAGATCCATTAATTTATACTTGCACTTTCGATTTGTGAAATAAAAAAAAATGCCGAACAAGCCCATTAGAGACGACTTAAATAATAGAAACCCTCATCAATAGATTGGAAGAAATAGACTCACTAAATGGCCTGCTAGATCCCCAGATCTTACTAAAATGGATTTCTTTTCATGGGCATACGTGAAGGAAATTGTTTATAGAGACACACCAACAGTACAAAATATGAAGGAAAGAATAATAACTGCCTATATGTATTTTTAACGCCATACTGATTGTTTCTGACATATTTGAGATTTAAGCATTATATCTCGACTGATAATCGTTCGATAGCCATTTTTAAACTATCATGTTTTTAGAACTATATGTCGTACAGAAATAAACAAAAAATAAAATACTTTCTTTTTATAATACTGGCCTTGGATACACTCCTTTAGCCAAGAGACTCTAACATATTATCCGATGTACGTATATGTAAATTAAATCCCAAAGAAAAAATGAAACGTTTCGTAATCTTTTAAAATCATCCTAAAGAACGAATAGGGATCTACACAGTGGACACTCGTTTCACATCAAGGGATCCGTTCGTCTTGACGATATTTGTAATTAATCTTATTTTTAGCACCATACCACTATTTCCATAAATGTGAGACCTTTGAGTTATTTATGATTCTATATCGGATTCGTTGGTTACTATTTTACATTTTTACTCACCCTCTAGAGGGGGTGGAAGCCCCCCCCCCCCAGTAAATAGCACCAATTTTTAAAGTAAATATGATTTTTACTATAGACCTATAGTGAACTATGAAAATCCAGAAAATAACAAGTTTCTTGGACTTTATCTTGACCCAAGGTTAAATTGGTGGCACTATGTAGATTTCCTTGCAAAGAAACTGAGTAAAAATATTTTCATCCTAAGAAATTTGAGAAATGTGCCAATAAATATTTTAATATTGCCTATCACTCATTAATTGCATCTCATATAGCATATGGACTCTTAAACTGGGGGGCATGCACCTCAAGCTAGTAGAATATTTTCTGTACAAAGAAAAGCTATTAAAATCATTTCAAATCTGGGATATGGAGATGTTAAACAAAAGTTCATCGATTTAAATATATTAACATTCCCTTCACTATATAATATTTATACATGTTTATTATTCATTTTTAAGAATGTTCACTTGTTTGAAAGAAAAGGCTCTAATCATAACTATAATACTAGAGATGAGTTTGATATAAAACTCGGCTATAACAGATTGAAATCAAGTGATTATGCATATAATTATTTCGACCCTATTTTTTACAATAAGCTTTCTTTACATATTTGAAGTCTCCCAGCGGCGAGGTATAAACATGTGATAAAGGTTTTCCTCAACAAAAGATTTTATGATGTCCATGAATTTTTAAATTGTGATGTATCTACACTGTGATAAGCAGAAATAGGGATTTTAGGTCTTCTGTTAAGATTTACTATTTTAGTAATATGTTTTATTTAGTGTAACAAGGACTGTAATAATGTGTAATGTTTTCTTTTTTAATTCCGTATCTCTATTTTTTGCTACCTTGGAGCATTCATTACAAATTTTAAATTTTATGTATCCATGATGCTATGTGTATATTTTAAAACACATACAGTGTTGTGAACATCAGTAAGTGATTTGATTTGATTTGATTTAAAAGGGTGACCTTTTTTGTACTCAGAAATTGAAACTCAATGCAAAAGAAAAATCATGAAAATTCACTCATTATAACTGGGTTCCGAGGTAAAAACCTAACTTCACTAGATTATATCCCGATTTATATAAAGTGAAAAAAATGTTATAATCACACTATCGTAGATATCTATATATCTTGGCAGATAATCGCTGTTGAATACTGCCTTTCATTATCAGCGAATTAATATAGTTTGTTGTGAAATTTTTTGGAAGATGTTGGAAGCGGTTTTAAAACATTTTCACTGAATAAATACAAATTCATTATCTCATGATGTCCTTGTACTTAGTATGAGTTACGACGTTTAAATAGGGTACATAAGCTTTCATTACAATTAGAAAAACATTTTAAAAAATGTAATAAAAGTAAACCATTTCGTCAATAGAAATATGTCTATAATTTTTATTGAAATAAATGTATTTGATTACGATGGAGTACAAATATACTATGAAATCTTAGCATAGGGCCAGGTTATTATATATTTATAAAATCCGGAGTATAAACAACCGACCACTGTGGTTTACAACATTTATGTTTATTATTAGTTGTATGTTTATCCTTGACCTTGATCTATCGTTTCATAACCAGCGAGCCAGCAGATCTGTCGCATGTCGCTTCATAAGTATTTTCAATACTAAAAATCTTAACTTTACTTACCTACCTATTGCTTTACTTGCTACTACTCTGGTAGATGTGGTGTACATGCTTTTGCGCAATGCTTGTTATGATTTATGATAATAATAATTTTCTTAATTTTTATTGAGTATTTTGACACAAATTTTAATGAAAAAACTCCTGCACCAAATGTATCAGACAGAGGTTGGTTCTTGAAGACTTGATTGTTACAAAATGACTCACACCTAAAAATATATAAACTGTAAAAACTGAAAATGGAAACTGAAGGCAGTTAACGTTTCGGACTACCGTTCTCAAGACTTTAAGAAACGAGAAGAAAATAAAAATTGTTTTATTAAATCGAGTATTAAACAAGCTAACCATTATACTCTTCGTCAATTTACTGTATTTTTATATAATTGTTCCACATTCTATAGGATATTCTTCGCATTTTTTTATTAGAAAACAAAAAACTATTTTTTTACAAATTTAAGAAATTATTAACTTTTTTATTTATGTATCGACTTTGTTTAAAAACAATAGGGTTCTTCATCTAGCTAACACTAACTTACTGTTCAAGTTTCAATACCGTCGGACTTTTTGTTTTTAAGGTACCATGATTACAAGAAACGTGACGGACGGACAAACGGACAGACAGAAGGACGGACGAACGTTTTAAAAGTTGTTCAGAATTTGATCACCAACACAATGATATGAAATCTCTACGAGCAATATTACCGGTTTTAGAAATGTGCCAATCGAATGCAATATACTCTTCTTTTTGTATTTGCGAAGAATAAATAATCAATATCCTGAGAGTTTTGTTGACAGTCAGTTAATGAAGATTGGAAGGAGACAGAATATAACATTACAACCTGAGGTCTTTAGTTCTATAACAGTAATTCCATATATACATGGTAATATAAGAAGAATTGGGAATAGGTTTTGTGTACAAACGGTTTTTCAAACGGGCTCCGCGATAAGATCGGTTTTATCGAAAACCAATATTGTTCAAAATTCAAAAAATTGTAGTGTTCCGTGTGAGTGCGGAAAACATTACGTAGGTGAGTCATCACCTTTCAACATAAGGCTTGATAAACTTAGACATTATGCTAGAAGGGGAGAATTTGAAAAATCCAAGATTTGTGAACACGCGTGGGGTAATAATCACAAGATCCAATGGGATTTTCTTACTTTTTATTGGGTATTTTGCCACTGAAAAATATTTAAAAATTTTAATGAAAAAACCTCTGCGCCAAACGGATCAGACAGAGGTTGGTTCTTGAGTACTTGACTATTTCAAAAAGTCTCACACCTAAAAATATATAAACTAGAACAATGTTATGAACTAAAAACTGAAAATCAAAGCTATAGGTAGTTAACGTTTCGGAAGAGAATCTACTTCCGTTCTCAAAACTTTTTTGGCCGTCAACCATGACAGTTCTTTGTTTATGTGACATAAATTCATTAGAATGAAAAAATTTTTAAAGACAAGGTACGTAAATAAATTAATTTCAGGCCTTTGCTCTCATTTTTAACTGAATTTACATATCGTAGGGGATCATGTAGATACTAGTTTAGCCTGCTTAGCCGTAGGGGACTAGGTTGGATGCTAGTGTTAAAATGAGAATGGCAAATAAGAATTTTGACTTGTTAGCATAACCAGAAGTCAGGTTATCGAAAGAATGCAAAGATTTCATTAATATTTTTATATATAGTTTTTTCCTTTAGTTCTCATAGATAGCTTTTCTTTCCACTGTTTGCAAAATCCTATAAAGAATATGCTTCATATCATAATGATTGATTAAAAGAAAGTAACGGCCTCGACTATTCATTTTTTTTTTTAAATAAAATAAAACTTTTCAATACTTGATTTTCAAGAATAAGACAAATATCTTAATATAGGATGCTTATTCGATCGTTCAGTAAATACAATAGTCTTGTAGTGGAGAGTCTAGTACCCGATAGGGCGCATTTTAAACGTAGGGAGATTGGGCAAAAGGGTAGCTATACACAGAGAGTATCAAATTGTGGAAAATTTTCTTGTCAGATTTGAATTTCATTTTTACCAATTAAGTAATTTAGACTTGCGAAATTGAAGGAAAATACAAATTTTTGTTAAAACTGCATAGAATATTAAAATATGCATATTTTAATTTCTCACGTATTTCATGTGCCGTTAGAAATGTCAATCTCTTTCAAGAACATATTCCTGTAATATTTATTCTTTTATTTGCTGTGTGAAGCAAAGAACATATTCCTGTAATATTTATTCTTTTATTTGTTGTGTGAAGCAAAGTTATGTTACTAACACTTTTTTAAATAAAAAATGCATGAGCTATTATCTGGAAAGTAATACGAAAACGCATTGTAAAATACAGCAAGTAGGGAATCTTTTTATTATTAATAAATAAGGAAGGGTGATACAGCAATAAAAAGTGAAGTTTAAAGGTGAAAGAAGTTTTTGGATTCCATATTTCCTTTTGTTTCTGTTTTAACCGCAAAAGAAATGTTAAAATGCTCTACGCCTGCAGCACGAAATTCTGATACCTATCTGCTTTGATATCAGTCTCTTCGAGACAAAAGATCACATTGGATACGAAATAAGTACTGATTCGTAAAGAATTCATTTATTGAAAAGGCGCAAGCATTATCTTCTTTAAATTGAGTTATTAATTATAGAACAGACATTATAAATAATAAATTAAAATATTATATTTAGATCAAATATGTGTATACATAAACACAGATATTTAAAGAACGGTACACTATAAGAGCGAATTATTTTTTTGACAACAACGTGGCGGACGCAAAATTGATTCAAAATTTTTATATTTTGTGGTTCCGCTAAATTATTATACTAAAAAAAATCCCATACATTGTGCCATAATTATATATAATGCACAATAAATCAGCGAAGAGTATAATATTTACTCTAGTTTTTACATAAGCTTATTAAAGGTGTCAAAATTATTACAATTTTCAATATGCCTCTTGTTTATTTGAGGATATGAATTAAATGCTACAAATATATGTTTAGACATACCTAATATAAATATGCATGTTTGTAAAATATTTAAAGCTTCTTATGTGCAAAAGTTTGATTGGCATAATAAGTAAAATTAACAATTTATTGATAATTGTGTTCAAGCACCAATTCTGAAATGAAATCCAATTTTGCGTTACAAATGCAACTTAAAAATCTATAAAAGTGTAATATGTACTAGTACAAACGTAACCAATTTTCGAATTCCAATATTTGCTTTAGCGAAAGATAAATATAAAATTTAAACAAATATAACATCTATTTAAAAATCCGCTGGGAAACTATGCAACTATTTTAAGAAAATCAGTACATAAATATTGTTATTTTATTATACTTATCTATATCTACTTAACATTTTTAATAATAATCGGAAACTACTGCTTATTTAGCTATTTTGTGTTAAGTTATTTACAATTATCGCTAGTGTCAAGATATTCTCCAAGAACGTGTGAAATCGTTGAATCCTTTAATTTTGGTTTAAAAAAATTGATCCTACAATAGGTGTGATATTTCAGTTTTAATTAGCTGTGATTTCTACGGGTGAGTTTCCATTTCTCTAATCCCTATCTCTGTCGTACAAAACGGCTTTTTCTCTTTTTTTTTTTATAAAACACTCGCTTATAGCTTTGAACCTCGTAGGTGAAACGCAAAGTTTATACTCAAAAGATTGTTTTTCTATTGTGTTCCCAATGTTATTAAATACAAATGGGTTTATTTATTCGTTCTAGTATTAAGGAATCAAAAGTATTTTGTATGCCTTGAAATATTTTTTTTTTGATAATAACTATAACATTTAGTTTCTTTTTTTCAATATCTTTAACAGTTACAGAGACATCCGATAGGGAAATATTTATTATTTTTGGCCATAACTTTTCTTTCTTAGTACGTATATTTAAAAGTACTGTAAGAATACCTAAGTAGAACAATAATAAGACTATTAATATGAATTTTCAATAATTTCAGTGATTTGCAAAATAGTTTAATTTAAAACTACAGAATAGGAATATTAGCATGGTTTTTAAATTTAAATCTAACTATTTTGCAAATAACTGAAATTATTGAGCGAAAATTCATAGTCATAGTCTTGCTAAGGTTCTACTTAGGGAGTCTTATAGTTTTTTTTAAATATACGCAATAAGAAAAAAAATTTATGGCCAAAAATAATAAATATTTCCCTATCGGATGTCTCTTTCTAGGGAATGGCCACCTTAAACTGGAAGACGATTAAATACATTTTATTTCCTAAGATAAATTAATATTTTGTTTGCTCAAAAATGACAATTTATAAAATATTTGGATAAAATTGTATGTAATGCAACAGGCGTAAAATGCGCTGTTTTGTGCTTGTTGAGAGATTTTTAAAGAAATTTATGGAAAATGATTATGAAATTATCCATTACTTTCCCACAAAAATTATTTTTGACAAAAATAATATATTGCCTTTGAATTATTTCAAAGGCTGTAAAACTATTTAAATGATTTTTTTTTTCTCAGATCTAATATAGGTAAAGATATTAACTTGTAATTTCGATGTTCGTAATACCGTATACCTTTTTAAAAACAAATAGCCATAACTTGGCTTGTACTAAGAATCTAATTAAAAAGAATCAAATTAGCTTTCAACATTGTAATAAGAATTTTTCATAGGCTCTTTGTTTTCAGTTAATCACTAGTCACGCGTTGTTTAACTTTTAGAAAGGGTCGAAAAAACACCATATCTGAAAAAAATCGTGTCTCGGCCAATGTTCTACTAAATTAGACGGGACTGGATTGGACTTGAATTCAAAGTAATTTCATAAACTTAGTCTGTATATTCAACACTTTTTGACAAAATTCGTGGTTTTCAAGATATTTCCAATAAACCACTTTTAAGCCCTTTTCTCCTAAATTCAATAGTTCATCTAACGTGCGCGGCTATTTTTTACATGTTTATGAGTCCCTTAAATAACAGTTTTCTGTATTAGAATTTTAGGTTGTACCGATTTTCAAGTCAAAATCTGGTAAAAAAGACGTGATATTACAAATTTTGTATATCATTTTAGTTACAAAGTTTTAGTTAAACAAAGTTTTGTTCGTTTTTATTTAATAAAATGAAAACGATTTGACGGATCCGAAACAATGTTGATTCAATCAAAAGATATTTTCAATACGCATCGTTTGGCGCCAGGCACAACTCATTTTGCCAACCCGTTCATTTCTTATAGCCAAAATAAATTTCTTAATTAACAAATTGATTACTCCGAAACTAATGAGGTCAGGATATTGTTCTATTTTTCAATAAATATGCCTTTTATACCAAAGAATACCATATACCATATTTTTTTTGGCCCGATATTTTCAGTACTTTTTAATTGCTTAAACAATTGTCATAATTTGTTAATTAGCAAATAACTTTTTTTTCGAAAGTTTGATCGACTTCAAACTAACTTTAAACGATAAATATTGATGTCGGGCATAACTCCCATAGAACTCTGCACGAATGCAATTTTTTGCTTTTGTTTAAATTAATTTTGCAACATAACAAATGGAATATCTCAGCTCTGGGTAAGCATATCGAAATGGAGTTTTGTGCATATGAAAGTACTTGGAAAAAAAACAATTTTGAAACAAGAAAGAACTTGATCGGATAACCGGAACCGGAAATAAAAGTGATATTGCCTGAGAGGCTCTAATTTGTTTACTAACAACTTTTTGGACACGGGGTTTGGTGCAAATGAAAGTACTACAAGAAATATTTAATCCCTGAGAAGTTATGTGTTTTTGATCCTAAAAAAAAATCTGTCCCGCAACGTGAAAATAGTAAGATTTGACGCGCAATGCAGTGGCGGGTTCGATCCTCGGTGTGGGCAATTTTTTTTGTCAAATTTGCTTTTATTTCATGTAACCAAATATTTTTTATGATAATAAATATTTTTACTTTTTGAGAAAGTTTTAAAAACGTCGTAAATAATTGTTTTTTCAATTTTCATTAAATAAATGGCAATCTTCCAACAAACATATGATTGTTATTGTCCAAGGAGGGTTTGTCGGTAGTCTTTGTTTTTTTTTTTACTTTTTGAGTGAAAGAAAAGGCTTGTTTTACTTTATTTGAGGGGGGTGCCTGTCGAGAAAAGACCAAAATTACTTGTAAATGAGAATAATCAAAAGATTTAACTATTTTAATGGCATTATTATTATTATAAGAAACCGGTCCCCCACTCACATAAGCACCTATCCCCTTCCACCGTTCTTTGATTTCGACTATAAGAAATGTAAAGCATACAAAGCAGGTGCACAGCATCAGCTCGAGAGTTACGGATTTAATGAAGTTCTCAAGAATAAGTAATTGCACGAAAAAAAGTGACTTTGACAACAACAAAAATTTGCCCACACCGAGGATCGAACCCGCGACCCCATTGCGCGTCAACTCTTACTATTTTCACGTTGCGGGAGAGATTTTTTTAAGTGTCAAAAACGCGTATAACTCCTCAGGGATTGATTATTTTTTGTAGAACTTTTTGTGGTTGATGGAAAAACTTGCGTTAGATTTCATTTGCACCAAACCTCGTGTCCAAAAAGTTGTTAATAAACAAATTAGAGCCTCTCACGCAATATCACTTTTATTTCCGGTTCCGGTTATCCGATCAAATTCTTTCTGGTCTCAAAATTTTCCTTTTCCAAGCACTTTCATATGCACAAAACCCCATTTCGATACGCTTACCCAGAGCCGAGATATTCCATTTGTTAATTTGCAAAATTAATTTAAACTTTAAATAAACAAAAGCAAAAGTTGCATTCGTGCGGACTTTTATGGGGGTTCTGCCCATCAATATTTATCGTTTAAAGTTGGTTTAAAGTCGATCAAACATTCGAAAAAAGTTATTTGCTAATTAACAGATTGTGACAATTGTTTGAACAATCAAAAAGTATTGAAGATATCGGGCAAAAAAAATATTATGGTATATTCTTTGATATAAAAGGCATGTTTATTCAAAAAAGCAATATCCTGACCTCATTAGTTTCGGAGTAATCAATTTGTTAATAAAGAAATTTATTTTGGCTACAACAAATAAACGGGTTGACAAAATGAGTTGTGCCTGGCCCCAAACGACGAGTATTGAAAATGTCTTTCGATTGAATCTATATTCTTTCGGATCCGTCAAACCGTTTTCATTTTATTAAATAAAATCGAAAATAAAATTGTTTAAACAATGATTTGACCATGAAGCTCGCGGTTTAGGAAAAGTTTTCATAAGAAAATCTTGTTCGGCGGAATTTTTCCTATAAGAATCCGTGGCTAACTCAAATGGTATAGAAAATTTTTGGGGAAAATTCCAGGCAGACTCGCCTACCGAAATATCATCAAATAATGGAAAATCGAGACAGATGACGTTTTTTTTGTAATGGCTTGGTAGTGTAGAATAAGGAAAACTTTTTGGTATTGGTCAAAAAGTTGTGCTAAATTTGTTATTAAACAATTAGTGACGAAAATGAGACTGTGAGCCGTAAAAGTGAAACATCTCTTTCCTTGACTTCTGAGAAAAAAGTTGTATTGTAATTTTTTATTTGCTGTTAAATTTTACATACACTGGAGCTTGTCGATAATTTTTTTTTTAAATAAGCGTTTTTCCAAGACCTTTCATCGCCATTATAAATTAGATTCTATTTGAAAGTTACAATGAAAAGTTATTGCATATTATTTATAAGTAAAATAACACAGTCTCACTAAAATCCGTATAAACAATGCAAATTAAAAATTATCGCAATTATTCGAAATGGAACTTGTTTATATAGTAAAAACCATTTTTCAGGCTTTCAGCCCATTTTACATTTTTCGCGCTGAATAACAAATTAGCAACAATATCTCCGAAACTATTTGTCCGACACTGATCGGCTTTTGGAGGTAACTTATATTTGTAGATAGGTTCATTATCCTGAATTTTGAATTCATTTGCGAAATTTTATTATATAATATATATTGCATAATACAAAGTATGTATATTTTTGCATTTCCGGACATGTTGCAATAGTTAAGCAACTTTATTTTTCGGACAAGCTTCATTTTATGTAAAATTTAATAACAAACAAAAAAGTGCAATACAACTTTTCTCTCAGAAGTCAAGGAAAAAAGATATTTCACTTACGGCTCAGAGTTTCATTTTTCGTCATTAATTGTTTAATAATAAATTTAGCAAAACTTTTTGACTAATACCAAAAAGGCTTCCTTATTCTACACGCAATTACCAAGCTATTTAAAAAAAGAACCTTCATCTATCTCGATTTTCCACCAAAAAATATGTCTCGTTTGGATTAGTTGTCAATTTTAAACAACTGATTTCAAAATGTTTCCATTATTTTAGCAATAAACCTGCACTATAATTTATAATAATACCATCGATGTTAAATTACTATTGAAGTGAGACAACAGACATGCGTGATGGAGATCGATCCGCTAATTTATTTATTAATGGTTAAATCTGTGACCAATTTTAGTTTTTAATTAAATAAAAGTTTTTTTCCACTGATGATCACAGCTATAAATAGATATATAAGTAATGCTAAGGTGTAATAATCATTATGAAGCGGTGTTTGAAAGGGTCCATGCTGACTGCTCGTTTTATAATTTGAAATACGAAAGTAATTGGAATAATGTTTTTAGAACCACTGTCTGTTTTTCATAAATATGCTGCGGATGACTTTATTGGTAACAGATGTAGGTGTTAATTTGATTTACGAATTGGCATGATTAGGAAAAATTTGATTCTCTATTTAAGAATCCGCTGCCTAAGGTATCACTACTTCCACATCCAGATTTTTCATCCAAGTCACTTTAAAGGAAACATCTTGATTAGATTTGCACTCTAGTATGTGGAAATTATTGATCATAAAATTTTAAAGATATTTGGGGCAGATGTCATAGAAAAGTTTGAGGCGTTGGTGTCTGCCATATACGTTAAAAATGAAGTTTCAAGTTTACGCTACTTATTTTCCCCTATTCACAACCTATCACCTCCCACCCCTTCAATGGAATCATCTCATTCAGATGTGGTACTAACTTTCAAGTGAATATCTCAATGTTATGTTAACAATCCCATTAATAATGAAGTGAAGGTGTTGTGGTTTGAAAAATATTAGAAAGAAATTTGAGGCCTTGCTATCTAGTATATACACCAAATTCCAAATTTTTGTACTCTTACCAGCTTACTTATTTTCCTCTATTTACTCCTATTTAACCCCCAACCCTTCAACGAAATCATCCCAAAATATAATATAGTTCCGAATGTCGTTATACGTATACGTCTACCAAATTTAAACTGAATATCTCAATTTTATTTTATCAACCCATTTTATAATGGAGTAAGGGTGGTAGGGGGATTGAAAGATATTATTAAGAAAACTGAGGCCTTGCCTCTAGGACATACACCAAATTTCAAGTTTCTGTACTCTTACCAGCATGCTTTACTTATTTTTCAATATTTACCTCTACTTACCCCCATTCCTTTAACGCAATCATGTCAAAATATAATCTAGTTTCAGATATCGTTATAATACATACATGTACCAAATTTCAAGTGAAAATCTAAATTAATTTCATCGACTCTTTTAATAAGGGAGAGGCTTGTGGGGGATCGAAAATATTATAAAAAAAACACGAGGCCTTCGCTTCTAGTATATATACACCAAATCCCAAATTTCTGTACTCTTACCGGCTTGCTTTACTTATTTTCCTCTATCTACCCCTATTTAGCCCACAACCCTTCAACGGAATCATCTCAAAATATAGTCTAGTTCCAGATGTCGTTGTATTATACAGGGTGACTGGTACCGCACCGTATTCCTTTGAAGAGGTGTTAATAGAGACGATTTGCAGTTGATTGAACCATAATATGTATAATACAAAAGTTGATAGATTTCGAGATATTTCAATTTTTGTGTTTTCTTAGAAATGTACTTACCTATTGCTACAAATTGTAAAATAAAAAAAAGAGGATACATTTTTCTGTAATTTTTTTTTATTCTACCGTTAATACACATAGTAGTTCATATTATGTAACAAAAATTATGTTAAATAGTTTCACATGGCAAAAATACAGGAGCTAAAACCTGCAAGGGTTGTTAGAAACTCTAACTCAATTATTCATTCACCAGGATTTATTTCAAAAATTTGTGAATACGTTAAACGTACAAATTATTTTAAAAACTTCTCTGCTTCATCACCTTTCGAAGTAGGTATAAAGTTTTAAGAAAGTTCCTGTTACTTCCAGGAATAATACAAAATTAGTAGGCGCACACACAATTTAGTCATAAAAATTTGGGAAAGTAAATAAACTCCATACATTTATTTTACATTTCATTTGATGTTTTTATAGATTTTCGAAGTGACTACCTCTGCTCCTTATGCAAATACGAGCCCGTTTTCTCATTTCGGTTCTAGTAATTCTGTTGGAAAAATTATTTCTTAGAATTATTGCTGCTTCTTGTATCCTACGTATTAATTGTTCCCGAGTTGTAATTTCGGTCCCATACACAAGTTCTTTCATGTGCCCCCATACATAAAAATCCAGAGGGGTAAGGTCGGGGCTCCTAGCAGGCCATGGAATAGGCCCTCCTCTCCCAATCCACCTGTTTGGGAACCATTAATCCAATAATTGTCTTATCGGACGATAATAATGCGCAGGACATCCATCGTACTGGAATATCATCCTACGTCTGCTTGCCAGAGGTACATCCTCTAACAAAGGGGCCAAATGATTAATTAAAAAATCAGCATAAACTGCCCCGTTCAAGTTATCGGGTAGAAAATGGATGTCCTGCGCATTATTATCGTCCGATAAGACAATTATTGGATCAATGGTTCCCAAACAGGTCGATTGGGAGAGGAGGGCCTATTCCATGGCCTGCTAGGAGCCGCGACCTTACCCCTCTGGATTTTTATGTATGGGGGCACATGAAAGAACTTGTGTATAGGACCGAAATTACAACTCGGGAACAATTAATACGTAGGATACAAGAAGCAGCAATAATTCTAAGAAATAATTTTTCCAACAGAATTACTAGAACTGAAATGAGAAAACGGGCTCGTATTTGCATAAGGAGCAGAGGTAGTCACTTCGAAAATCTATAAAAACATCAAATGAAATGTAAAATAAATGTATGGAGTTTATTTACTTTCCCAAATTTTTATGACTAAATTGTGTGTGCGCCTACTAATTTTGTATTATTCCTGGAAGTAACAGGAACTTTCTTAAAACTTTATACCTACTTCGAAAGGTGATGAAGCAGAGAAGTTTTTAAAATAATTTGTACGTTTAACGTATTCACAAATTTTTGAAATAAATCCTGGTGATTGAACAATTGAGTTAGAGTTTCTAACAACCCTTGCAGGTGTTTTAGCTCCTGTATTTTTATCATGTCAAACTATTTAACATAATTTTTGTTACATAATATGAACTACTATGTGTATTAACGGTAGAATAAAAAAAAATTACAGAAAAATTTATCCTCTTTTTTTTATTTTACAATTTGTACCAATAGGTAGTACATTTCTAAGAAAACACAAAAATTGAAATATCTCGAAATCTATCAACTTTTGTATTATACATATTATGGTTCAATCAACTACAAATCGTCTCTATTAACACCTCTTCAAAGGAATACGGCGCGGTACCAGTCACCCTGTATAATAGGTGTACCAAATTTTAAGTGAATATCTCAATTTATTTTATCAACCCCTTTAATAATGGAGCAGGTGGTGGGAGGTTGGAAAATATTATAAATAATCTGAGACCTTGGCTTTCTAGTATATACACCGAACTTCAAGTTTCTGTACTCTTACCAGCTTGCTATAGTTATTTTCCCCTATTAACCCCTATTTAACCCAGCTTGATTTACATATTTCTCCCTATTTACCCCTATTTAACCCCCAACCCTTCACCGAAAATCTTCAAAAAACAATCCAGTTCCGGATCTCGTTATATTATATACGTGTACAAAATTTCAAGTCAATATCTTAAACCGTTCCGGAGAAAACGTGCGGGCAGGAAAAGTTACAGACAGACCGAAAGACACACAGACAGAAATTTTTTTTCACTCAAATTTAAAATCTCAGCTTTTCATGACATTCTAAAGCTACCTCAAGAAAAAAAAAATTGAAATTTTTTTTGCGATTACTATACTTCCAATCCACTACGTGGATGTGGAAGTAAAATAACAATCTTTTTTTGTTTTGTTTGGTTAGATTAGAAACACCGTTGGTGTCGCTATTTAAGAATAAATAATGAGAACTATAATTAACTACGAAATACTTTATATCTTACTGGAAATAGGGCGATTTTAATAATAATAATAATAATAATAATAATAATAATAATAATAATAATAATAATAATAATAATAATAATATTTATTTATTCATGTATAGCTGTAGATTATACAGATATGAAACGTCAGGTATAGCATAATGAAAATGTACGTAGTACGTATGGGATATAAATGAATACAAAATAAAAATGTAAAATTATCATTTATTTACAATTTATTTATTTTTTTTATGATATAAAAATTATTCAGGATAGAATTTACTCATGAAAAGTGCTTTTTTTACCCCTTTCAATAACTGGAATTTCACGTACGCTTTCTCTCAAAAAATGTGTCCTATAAAAATATTTTTTCTACTCCTATTTACCTATATGACAGTTATTAGCATTTTTTTTTTTGTGAAAAATCGTACCTACAATTCACTGTAGTGAATTATCGATTCATAATTCACTGTATCCGGCCAATCACAAATACAAATAAAAAAATCGCGGTTTCACTGATTCAATGATATTTTAAATCGACTGCGATCAACTCCTGCTGCCCTGACAATCAACTCGCTGACAGTGACAACCAAGTGTATTGCCATTTTGTTTACGTTTTCCAGCGTATGCACTTCAGTTTAATTTATTTAATAGGTGTAGAAAAAGCACAGTATTACATTCGCGATTATGACCATTATTAACTCAGAAGATTTGCGCCACTCGCCTACGGCTCGTGGGCTCATACATGATCTCCGTGAATAGTGGCTATCATAATCGCTCATATAATAATATACTATTATAAGGATTTCAGCTTATTCAATTTTCCACAATTTTGTTTTTTGTGTATCTCCTACCATCAAAATTGAGGCGAAGAATATGTTCATAAAAGTAAGTTACCTATTATACTTACCTATTTTATCTTTGTGTGATAATATACCATAAATATATAAACGAAAATATTAAAAAAAAAAATAGAATCGCATTCAGTCAATAGCCCAATCAACCTGTTACGGTTTAATGTTAAATTTACCAAAATTAATACCCGGAAACCAAAAATATGGTTGTATAGAAGAAATTATGCTAAGAAAGATGTGTTTCGATGGACTCGACCTGAAGTGGCGAACTTAACCTAAAAATTAGTGAAGTTGGAAGAAACAGTTTTTCGTATATTACAAAAAAACTATGACTCTAATCTAAAAAAGTTGAATGAGAAAGTTGTAGGTGTTAAAAAGATCTTTCGATTGCTATTTTTCTGCTTTTCTTGTATTCTCTGTATCTTTTTCAAATTTACGTTTACATAAGTATAGCTCACGGCAAGCCGAAAAGACATGTTTTTAAAAAATTAAAAAATATCTTTTATTATTCGAGATCTATCAAATTTTCGAAAAGAAGACGTTCTCGAAAATCGGCTAGTCTTGCTTAACAGAGGGTTCTATAGTAACGATCTTAGGCTCATTTTCTTTATAAAGAGTTGTCCTATCATGCTGTAAAAGAATTGTAACGGTTTAATTAATATTGAGGGTAAATAAATGGCTTTAAAATAATTGCATTTTTTTAGATTATGTTTTTTTTAAATAAGTTTGCAGAAATACATACGGGAATCGATTACTGACAATTTTTTAATGAATTTATAAAAATAATTTTTGTCCTACGACTTTCTGGAACCCAGAAGAAATTAAAATTGGCAAAATTATTAACCTAAAAAATTGCAAGTATTTTAAACCCATTTATTTGCCCTTAAAATTAATAAAACCGTTTCAACTCTTTTAAAGTAGTTTAGTACAAATCTTTATAAAAACACGAGCCCAAGATCGTTACTGTAGAACCCCCTCCGTTGAGCAAGACTAGCCGATTTTCAAGAACGTCTGTTTTTTCGGAAAATCGATATACCTCGAAAAATAAAAGATATTTTTTAATTTTTCAAAAACCTGCTTTCTCGGCTTGCCGTGAGCTATACTTGCGGTTAACAGTAAGTATTTAAACGTAAATTTGAAAAAGAAACAGGGAAAATAAAAAAGCCGATTTTTTACGATTTTTTCGATATATCTCGAAAAGCGTTATCGCAACTGATACTTTAAAAAATAGCAATCGAAAGATCTTTTTAGCACCTACAACTTTCTCATTCAACCTTTTTCGATTAGAGTCATAGTTTTTTTGTTATTTACAAAAAACTGCTTTTATTCGACTTCTTCAATTTTTTAGGTGAAGTTGCTGCTTCAGATCGAATCCATCGAAACATAAACCTTTTTTAGAATTTTCTCTTCTATACAACCATATTTTTTGTTTACGGGTATTAATTTTGGTATACATTTCTACCTATTGATTGGGCTATTATAGACGGAGAGCTGTCTACGAAAATGACGATAAGGTGCAGTGAAAATGTTTATGCAAAAACCCTCCTAACTAGCTGAAAAGTACATAGCTCTGCAGCCAGAAGTCCATCTCAGAGGTAGAAGCGTGGGCGAGCGGTCAAACGCATTAATTTCTAATTAAAATAAAATCTTTGAATGCAGCTCTGAAATTTTGTGTAGTTATAGTTTTTAACTGTAGAAATAAATAAATAAACGCGATATAATTTTAGAATAAGAAATATCATACAAAAACAAATTCAAATTGAAAAAGTACACCCGTACAGGATTCGAACCGAGAAATCCGCTGTGAAAGCGATGTGCTACGGTCGGGTTGGACTTGACATTTCAATTAGTCTCGTCAGAAACAGCAAAACGTGGAATTTTTAAATGTTCATAACTAAATAAATACATCAGCGGGAAGGCTTCCTAATGTCGATATCGAAAGATCAAAATTGACGTTTTCACGTCATCGTTAATTGCATGTTCGAAATCTAAAATTCGCGAATTTGATTTGCTTTTTGTTCCATCATTGTTACTGGTACGTTAATACCTGGAAATCCCGGAAGAATAGGGAGATTTTAAATATAAAAACAAAATCGCCAGAACTGTACCTTGACCAATGTCAAATTTTAATAATTTGAACAATTTTCTTATAACTTTACCGACTTCTGGCAACTTTTAATCCCCGACCTAGACTTCTGGCAATAATTTTACGCAATTTCTACAGTTAAAAACTATAACTATACAAGATTTCAGAGCTGCACTCAAAGATGTTATTTTGATTAAACATTAACACGTTTGACCGCCCGCATACGCTTCCCTCCCTCGATTGCAGAGCTGTGTACTTTGCAGCTAGTAAGGAGGGTTTTTACATAACAATTTCCAGTGCAGCTTATCATTTTTAATTTCCGTATCCAGCTCTTAGAATATTATAATCTAATCATTTTAGGCGCAAAAAGGTGGAGCCTCTAAATAAGTACTAGTGAAGTGATTCCTTGCACACACCTTTATTTTGAAATTACAAATAACTTGTAGAATGTTCATTTCAAGATGTACGTTAAGTGAATTATTCAAGGTCAAAGTATGAAATAAATCAGTTCCTTGCGAACATCTCGCTTTCTATCGGTTATACACTAATTTCGGTTAGTAGAAAAATTGTTCACCGGAAAATTGTCTATAAAAAAGATTGTAGGTATACAAATTTTGCGCATGACCAATGGTTTTCGAGCTATCAAAATTTAAATATTATAATGTTTAAATTATGAATGCTTTTCCCATTTTTACATCCGCCATGTTGGATCCGCCATCTCTTATTCAGTAATTTTCGAGTGCAAACTTCGGATTAGTAATCCGCGACCCCAAAAACCCGCGCTAACAAAATTCAGGCAAAAATATTGACTATATAGAAAAATGTGTGACTGGAAGGAGTAAGTAGGACCCTCGCCTGTAGAGGTGGTTACAAATCCTTTGAGGGATATGTTATATTATATTTTTTTTGTATGTTGTCTATCAACCTACATTTATATATTTGGTAGTAGTAATATGCAGGGTAATATAAAAAATGATCCCAAAAAATTTTGGTCGTATGTTAATAGTAAAAAAAGATGTTCCTCAATTCCAGACAATATTCTAAGTATATATTTAAAGTTGTACCTATTTTAAAAAAAGGAGATAGCAGTATCATCGACAACTATTGACCGATATCTATCATTCCAATTTTTTCAAAAATTTTTGAAATTATTCTAAAAAAAAAGGCTCGTTAATTATTTAGATATAAATAATATATTAAACTGTTGTCAGTATGGCTACAGAAATAAATGTTCCACCACTAAGACCATCTTGAAGATTGTGAGCGACATAGTCGAGGGCCTTGAGGTTGGTAAGCATGCGGCGATTAGCATGTGCGATCTCTCCAGGGCCTTTGACTGTGTCTCTCACGAGATTCTTGTGGAAAAGCTCAACCATTTTGGCATCAGGGGTCTACCACTGAAGCTATTTCATTCCTATCTTAATAACAGGAAACAATGTGTATCGGTTAACAACACTATCTCTGAATTTGCTGAAATTAAACACGGAGTGCCTCAAGGCTCTGTGTTGGGGCCCGTATTGTTCATTATATACTTGAATGATTTCTTCCATTTTATGTCGCCTACAAAATGTATTTCCTATGCCGATGATACCCCCATATTGGATTTTAGTTTTGACCTTGGTAATTTAAATTCCGATAGCCATAAATCAGTACAACGTGCAAGTGATTGGTTTTCTGCAAATAAACTTAAACTAAATGAGGATAAAACTCAAAAGATTATATTTTCCACTAATAACACAGTTGTTAATAATGACAGTGTAAAAATTCTGGGCGTCATTTTAAATGACACTCTAAGCTGGTCCAACCACATAGAGGATCTATCCAATACATTATCAAGTACAATTTTTCTTTTACGTAGGCTAAAAACTTTTCTTTGTTCTAGTACTTTAAAAAATTGTTATGTCGCCATGTTCCATTATCTCATTAATTATGCAATTATCCTATGGGGTGGCTCATCGCAGTCAATAAAAATTTTTCGATTGCAAAAAAAAGCTGTCAGATTAATTGATAATGCTGTCTGGCGAGACCACTGTCAACCAATTTTCAAAAAATTAGGTATAATGCCAGTTCCTTCTTTGTATATGTACAGTACGTTAGTAGAAATACATAAAAATAAAAATGCATTCCCGACTAATTCGGATTTTCATAATTAAGAAACAAGGTCTGCCTCACAACTCAGACAGCCTCGTCTTAGATTAACAAAATCAAGAAAAAATGCATTAAATCTCCAATTATACAATCATATTCCTGATGACATAAAATCTCTCAATTTTAATGGCTTTAAATGTAAGACGAAAAGACACTTCTTAAATTATTGCTTTTATTCAGGAGAAGAATTTTTTAATACTGTTTTTTAATTCTTATACCTGTTCTATGAGTTCAATTATGTAATCTTTAAATTTCTTTTCTTTTTCTTTGTACCCCATTGTCCTCGTCAATATACTCTAACCCACATTTTGAGAAGCACTGTAAAGCAAACATTTCACGCTGTATACATGGCATCATTAGTTCGGTAATTTATGTGCTATGTACGCGATTATTCTAATTGTAATATGTAACATGTATATCACTATTCATTGATGTTGTATTCATACAACCTTTTCATCAACAATTGACGTAACTATATTTTTATGTTGTGAATATTAAGTTGTACTTGTTTTTTGTTTTTTATTTTTACATTTAAACGTTATTTGTGTTTAGATTGTCTATATTTCAGGTTTACACTTTGTAATGACTTGCCAAAAACATTTTTTTTTAACTTGGTTAAGTAAACATTTCTTTCTTTCTTTCTATAATAATGTTCAACATACAAATCCTCAAGATATTGTCAATGCATTTGCGACCGTCTTTCAAGCAGCTTATTTAATCCTAATACAAATAGTAATAAAAATCCCGCCTGCGGTGAGGCAAATAGTAGTAATTTATGTGTAACAACCTTTTCGGAATTGGACGGCTGAAATCTCTCAAGAAAATTAAACCAAGGGTCCTGATAATATACCTGCCTTTATAGTAAAAGACTGTGCACACATTTTTGCTCGTCCACTTACAATAATTTTTATTTTATCCCTAAAAGTCAGATATTTCCTGATGGAAATGGTGTGGAAATATTCTCGTTTATGTCCCTTGTACAAAAAAGACAACAAAAATAACGCGGAGAACTATAGGCCAATAACAATCATTTGCAATTTTGCGAAAGTTTTTGAGTTTACTTTGAGTATGCCACTAACAAGGCACGTGCAAGGTCAAATTGTAACAAACCAACATGGATTTGTATCCAGCAGATCCACTGAGACTAACCTCACCTGTGTCACGCAATACGTTTCTGAAAAGTGGAATAATAATAATAATAATAATAATAATCTTTATTGTCCATAATAAATAAATGACCACAAAAAAGTGATATAGGACTAGTCAAATAAGTCACATTTAAAAGAAAAACCTAAACTACTAAAACAAGACATACAGAAAAAAATATTTTAAAAACATGGGTCAGTTAAATATTCAGTCACATTATAAAAACACTTTTGTAAAAGAAATTGGCTAACTAACTTTTTAAATAATTTTAAATTGACGACACCTTTAATTTCAACTGGAAGACGATTAAATAATTTTATTCCTATGTAACAAACAGGTTTATATTATCTATACGGATTTTTCCAAGGCGTTTGATCGCCTGGATCATGGTATTCTGATACAAAAGCTTAGCAAATTCGGACTATCAGTGTCACTATTAGATTTAATTACCTCGTATTTGGGAAATAGGCGGCAGTATGTAGAATACCACGGTTTCAGGTCATTCGACGTCTTGGCTAGCTCAGGTGTCCCTTAAGGATCTGTACTGGGACCACTTTTCTTTAATATCTTTATTAATGACGTTGTCACAAATATTGACATTGAAAGCCTGTTATATGCGGACGATTTAAAAATCTGTTGTGTAATTGAAACTGATGAAGATTGTGACAAGCTTCAAAATAACTTGAATAAGATAAATGATTGGTGTCTACTAAATCAGCTACCTCTCAATGTATCCAAATGTAGCGCATTTACGTTTTGTAGAGCACGCAATTATATTAATTTTAATTATCATTTAAATAACCAGGAGTTACAAAGACCTGATACAATTAAAGATCTGGGGGTGATCTTTGACAGAAGTCTAAGTTTCAATGAACATATAAATTTAACTATATCATCAGCTTTAAAAAGCCTAGGATTTGTAATAAGGAATTGTAAGGGTTTTAATAATACGGACATTACGAAATTATTGTACTACTCCTTTGTGCGATCAAAATTAGAATATTGCTCACTGGTATGGTCCCCGGGCTATGCTACGTATATAAAAAGTATTGAAAACATTCAGCGTCGTTTTGTTAAGTATCTGTGTTTTATCGAAGATGGCAATTATCCCACAACTGGTTATTCACAAAACCTCATGTTAGAAAGATTTGATATGTCGAGTCTAGAAAAGAGGAGACTAGCACACTCTGTGATATTTCTGCATAAAATGATTTACAATATATCTGATTGCCCGTCTATTTTGGAGCAACTGTGTTTTCGTGTACCTCGAATAGGAAGCAGAAATCGTGAAACATTCTATCTTGCTACTCCCAGAACAAATTTACTAAAATTTTCACCTATACATATTATGTGTAAAAATTATAATTCGGTGCAAAATGAGCTTGATATATTTAATTGTAGTCCTGATGCAATTAAAAGATTACTATGCGTATAACCCCATTTCCCTTATTGCCGTTTACATGTTTTTTTAGAGTTATGTGATGTGTATATATATTTAAAGTCGGCTTTTTCTTAATATGATATTTGTATTTTGTTTCTTCTGTGACGTACTGTGAATTTAGTATATATAACATTTATACTGTCGGTTCTTACTAGTGTAACATTCCCACCCTTTTATTGGTTTTCTGTTGGCTGGTTGTATCTAAATAAATAAATAAATAAATAAATAAGTAGTATAAAATACAAGGCTATGGTTTTTCACATTGTTTTGCACTAACAAAGTATTTGCAAATTGCATTTCATTATAAAGCTTTACCTCACTATTTTACTCTGTTTTGGGGATGTTTCTGCGTTTAACTAAAAAGTTACCTGGTAAATCAGTTTCTGGGCTGTAAATTTAGATTCATCATAAAAAATACACCAAATGTGCGTACTTATGTCTCTGGTACAGATTTTTTTTATTTACCTAGCTGCGTAATTAAAGAATTGGTAATTTTTTTTCGACTCAGGTTTCTATAGTTCTTTTTGATTCTCGAACCGTTCCTTAAATTTTGTACCTCCAACATTGGTATTGAAAAGAGTCTTGATATGATAATTCTAAATTTATATCAGTGAAGTTACTCACACTCATGTACACCAAATAAAATGAAAGTCAGCAGATTTACAGCCAACTGCCGACAAAGTCGTATTTCTCAAATAATTATTAAATGCCTCTAAGAATATTCACACAGTTTATGCCATAAAAATAATAAATTTCCACGTAAATGCTTCCTCGCAAGTATCAAAATAACTATATTTTATATCGCATGCACTAACGCTATTGTACTCCTCTTTTATTATCATTTGTGCAATGAGAATAGTCGCTATTCCGGCAATCTGCAGTTTTAAAAGTCTTCCCGTCGCGGGTAAATGGTAAATGACAACGTTTAGATTATTATTAATTTTGCCAATAATTATTTTAATAGAGCCAGTTTATATGCTAAAATGTTGAATAAAGTTATACTTTATGAAATAACACACATGCATGAGAATTATATGCACATTTAAATGACAAATAAAGCCGCCTATGACATTAAATACAATATGTTGTAATCCCGTACTAGCATAATAGTCGAGTCAATGAGGTCTACATACTGGTGAAACTTTAGTATTCTCAGGAACAGTACCTATTTTCATGAATATTAACAAATACAGGGTGTAATTAGTTTCATGTCATTAAAAAAACTGGTAATAGTGACCGACTAGACAAACAAAAAACCTATATGACTTTTTTCTCTAGGGCACTTTGAAAAAAACTGACCTAGGTTTAAAAATTTAATGTTAAGGTAGGAAACATTTGAAAACCACTGTTTTTCAGGGTCGATGGGTGTTATAGTTCCGAATATTAGAAATGATAAAAAACTGTAATACCCGACTTGTGTTCCCGCCGGAAGAAGCGCGGCACTTTGATGGGATTGCTTGTACCGAACTTTTTATACCACTAATTATGAAAATGTAAATAATTCCTTCTCTTTAGGCATAACGCAAGCATAGCATGGCCGCAGGGGTTTAAATAAGATTTGTTTACATGTGTTTTTAAATTTGAAACAAAGTTATTCTAGCTTTTATTGTCGTTTGTAAGAATTTATAACATATGAAAGTGGTTTATTAACATTTGTAACATTATGTTAAAAGCTTAAAAAATTAGTAACTATTTTATGAAATTGGAAAACGAACAGCTAGACGTCCGAGATACGATAACAGAAAGTAGTTGTGTATTTTAAATTTGGAGAAAATCAGATTTTTTAACGAATTGAGCGCATAATTTTTCCCAATCAGGTATCGGAAACTAAAAATCGAGTTTTTGGTGTCTATGAAAATCAATGTAAACAATAATAAACAGATCAAAACAAGACAGCGAATACTAATAATTATAATAATAACCATATCTTTAATGCCCAATAGGAAACACCCTACAACTGAACAATTCTTTTGAATTTTTCACAAAAATTGTTCGAAATGACCTCCATATCCACGTATACACATTTCGGCACGTCGAACTAAGGCCATACGCACTTTGTTAAACACACTTGGTGGATTTGGGATTAGGATCATTTCTTATGGTTTCTATGCACATTAAAATACGTTGTGTCAATTGGATCACGGTAAACCACAGATTTAAAATGCCGCCAAAAATAAAAGTTCGTCGGATTTAAGTCGGGCGATCTAGCAGGCCACGGTACTGGTCCGCCACGTCCAATACATCGTCGAGGAAAGTTTCTGTTCAAAAAATTTGGAACATCCAGACTAAAATGGACTGGCGCCCCATCGTGCAAATACCTCATTTTTCTGCGCGTAGCCACGGGTACATCTTCCAGCAAATTTGGTCATGTTTGTTGCAAAAAAATTTAAGTATACATCACCATTTAATCTAGCGGATAATTATATAGGCATTTCATTACCGCAAATTCTTGCCCACAAATTTGAACCGAAGACGCTGGTCAATACTAACAAATCTACGAGCACAAAGATGACGTCGATTAAACGACCGCACCAACATTTCCACCACTTTGTCCATACACCAAGTGCATATCCGCGAGCTCTGGATAAGTGTAATCTCCCATAATGTCCAGAATCTGCGTTTTAAAACACCACATTAAACTGTGAATTAACGTTATCAATAAAGACAACAAAAAGAAAAACTTGGTCCAAAATCTAAAAAGTAACACAAAAAGCACGAGCGAGAAGTAGTGTCCTACGTAAACAAGTACTAACGACTTGAACGATAAGTCAATAAATTAAATCTTAACATAAGTGGCATAAGATTCAAAAAGAACAGAAGCAACAGACAAAACCAAGGAAAGGGTAGGACGCGTCGTGTGTACGTTATTTATCAAGTAAGGACACAAACTGAAATTATTACTTGAGGATATTACAAGAAAGAGTATAGCACGCGTAATAAGATAATTTGGCCGCGAAGAAACAAAAACATGGCGGTGTCCTATGTCGGTCGCTTTTAATTGCTTTGTCGGCATGCTTTTCGACAAGACGCGAGGCAATAAATCCTACCCCAATATGCCAGCAGTTCTCAAACTGTGTTATTAAGTATTTTTTAAGTTTTTGTTTGTTTTTTTTACTCCAAAACTATGAGCTTTAGACCCCATGTTATAAGGTTTTTCAGTTTATCTTGTCGTTCCCTACCACCAGTTTTTTTTAATGACATGAAACTAATTACACCCTGTATATACTATATTACTCGACATCAAAAACAGTCCGACGAGCGGAATAAAATTTTTGAATACTAAATTTGAAAATTCTGATTTTTTTTCTTTGTGCTTTCAATAATTCATAAATTTCATAGGTGAATTCGCATTATCAGTGAAAAAAGAAATGTCTGTAGGTAGGGGTTTTTGGGACCGCTAATTACTGATACGCTGTTAAAAAAGATTTTCATACAGTTTTTGATGATATTATCATACGTATTTTAAAAAATATAGTAAGTATATTTCTGAAGTTTAACAACATAAAAAAATACTAAAAGAAAGAAATGGAATTTCAGAAAATATCAAGAAAATACCGAAATTTGAGAAATAATGTTCCATGTTTTTAGGATTTAACTCCTCACTAAAAATTAATTTGATTGATTTTTATTTTTTATATTCAAATATGTATTATTATACTAAATACTAAAAAAAAAATTACTTTTTATTAAATATCATTGGAAAAAATGTATTATCCGTGTATGAATGGATTTTCATAATTTTTTTTGCATTGAGTTTGTAACACTGAGTACAAAAAAGTTTATCTTTTAAAAATTGCCGCTTTTTACTTGAGGGTGGCTCCCACCCTCTCTAGATAGGGCAAGAAAGTAAAACAGTAACCACCGAATCTGATACAGAATCATATTGTAAGAGAAAAAAGTGATTTACAATTTTTTATAAAAATGTATACAGGGTGTCTCTAAAAGGTGCGGAGGAAATGCTACCACAAATTCCTAAGGCTAAAATATGACGATCTAACCCAATTTACTTCAATCCAAAAGTGGATGATTACGGAGATACAGGGTGTCCAACGTTCAATATGGTTTTAGTTTTTCATAAATATTATTTTTCATAATTGTTGTATTGTCACAATATTCGGCTATGGGGATTTTGTGGGGTGACAAATTAAAATCTGCCCTCATTGTACAATGTAGAGGGGCGCCACCTATGATACTTTGCATACATTTAAAACAAAATAACTTTTTTGAGCCACACTGCATTTAACTTTTAAATAAACATTCTTATTCTCCAACGTCTTTTACCTAAAAAAGGTATACCTGGTAAGAGTTGATTTGAGCAGCCGTTTCTGAGATATCTGGATTTAAAGTACTGATTTCAAAAATTACAAAAGCAAGTGTGCTATTAATTTTATTCTCGAGTGAAAACAGTCAATAAGAGATTTATCAACAACAAAAAGTTAATTAAAATTAAATGCTTTTAACAAATGTTCAAAATGACCTCCATATTCGCGTGTACAAAGATTAATACGCCGTAAAAAATTAAATTGAACTCTCTGGAGCATTTCGTCATCATTTCTCAAAGCATCAATTCCAGTTTGAATACGTCTCCTTAATTTGTCGTGAAACAGGCTTCATCTGTGAATATGATATTTTATCTCTCATTGTGCGATGTGTACATTGGCGGAATGTTGGGCAGAAGCTGTTCTATAAACCATTTTTCGAATACTTCGCATTCAACTACTTTCGTTTGAGGTCGACTACTGAAAACGCATACCATATCTGGTTTACTATGTCATATATAGGTATAGTTTGTAATTTTCAAGCACAAATTCGGTGTTATTCCGTCATTGAGAGGCGTTGTAATGATTTGACTTGGTAAAGTGAACTTCATATTTCTAAGTCAAATAAAAAATTCCCGACAAAGGAGACACCCAACGGCGCTAGACACCCAAAAAAAAGCCATAAAAGTGCTTGCTCTTTTACAGCATTATGTATGTGTGTAAAAAATTAAGTAAACAGTAGTGACCGTTAGATCGTAAAACATTTTAGGAGTGAGTGGCGTAATTATGAGAAATTATAACTGAAACTGGCGGGTTTCTCTTAATTTCTTATTTTAATCCATGCCCCGCTCTATCCTAGTGGTAATAGGCGGCAAAGCTTTGAAATTTTTTATCTGACTTAGAAATATGAAGTTTACTTTAGCAGCGCTTTAGTCTGAATTTCTCAATTAAGTACAGAAATACTAAACCATCATGCAACTTTCTGAGACGTTTCGTTCGAGAACGCTTAGCCTTACAAAAAAAGTAATTGAAACTTTTTTGTAGTAAATTTTATAAACTACAAAATACATTAGAATCGTTTTTGTATAAAATATTTATTATATCTATCAATAATTTGTGAGATATTCACAAAAATTGTTTTCCATCCACTTCAACCCCTGCAAAAAATTACACTTGCTGACTTTAGATGGGGAACATTGAGAGATTGTTTAAAATAACAATATCTCTCTATATGCAACAATCCAGCGAGATGGGAATTTCTTCGTAGACGAATATTAACTTTACTGGGATGTTATCCCTTTAGTAGGCATATTAACATAAAGCAACATAGCCATTTCTTGAGTATACAAACACGATATTCGTGAAGAGTTTTTGGCCAGCATTAAAATGTAGTCGTACATTGGCTCCTATCAGAACCCGCAATAAGTTGCGTTTTCTCTGCGGCCTGCACCAGACGTGTACGAACGTACGACGAATCAGATATTTTTAACTCGAAAACTATTTGCCTGTTTGCTGCCAAAATGTTTGAACTATGGCAAATAGTTAAGGTTCGTTTACTACAAAAATTGCTGATGAGATTTAATTCTTTACGATTCTCATAGTCGATATTTTTGCTAAACTTAAATTTAAAAATAACGCCACACGGCGTTTATGTGTGCTTGTGTACGCACTTAATTGTAACAAATATTTTCCATTCGAACTGAGTTGACCCTGTGTTTTTTAATGAACGGTGCTGGATCCTCTAATAAAGTTTGTTGTTTGTGTGGAACAAGATGGTTCTTCATGTCTACATTAGAATTTCCTTCGGCCCAGAACTTATGAAAACAAATCTTCAGCCCGCTCGATCGGTTAGACGTACAACGTGCCTGATCGAGTTGCTAAACCTTGAAAGAAATATGGTAACATGAAACGAGTTTTTCCTATTTGTTTCTAAATTATTCGACTATGGTGCAGGCGCGTTTCGCCAACCTAATTATCATTATCGGGAGATGGGTAAAACTAAAATACAGCTAACAATATGCTTACATTTATACTGGGATATTCCATGATTTTATTATTTTATTATTATTTACTGAAAAAGATTAACTTTTTAGAAAAAATATCGACAGACATTTATTGTTTGTTTTTCCTCAAAAAACCGCTGCTTAAGGAATCACTAGTTCCACATCCAGATTTTTCAACCAAGTCACTTTAAAGGAAACATCTTGACTATATTTGCACTCTAGTATGTGGAAATTATTGTACATAGAATTTGAATAGTGTTTGGGGAAGATGTCATAGAAAAATTTGTGTTGGTTTTTACCGTATACGTTAAAAATGAAGTTTCTAGCTTGCTCTATTTATTTTCCCCTATTCACAACCTACCACTTCCCACCCCTTCAATGGAATCATTTCAATCAGATGTCATTACAATACATACATGTACTAGCTTTCAAGTGAATATCTCAATTTTATGTTATCAATCCCTTTAATAATGAAGTGGAGGCGGTGGAGGTGGAGGGTTGAAAAATATTAGAAAGAAACTTTGTCTCTAGTATATACACCAAATCCCAAATTTCTGTACTCTTAACAGCTTACTTTACTTATTTTCACGTATTTACCCCTTTTTAACCCCCAATCCTCCAACGGAATCATTTCAAAATATAATCTAGTTTCATATGTCGTTACAATAAATACGTGTACCAAATTTCAAGCGAATATCTCAATTTCATCTGTTCAAACCCGTTAATAGTGGAGTAGGGGTGGAGGCGTGTTGAAAAATATTATAAAAATATCTGAGGCCTTGGCTTCTAGTACATACATCGAATTTCAAGTTTCTGTACCACCTTGCTTTATTAATTTTCCCCTTTTTACTCCTGTTTAACCCCCAACCCTTCAACGGTATATAATCTAGTTCCCGATGTCGTTATAATATATACGTGTACCAAATTTCAAGTGCATATTTCGATCTTATTTTATCAACCCTTTTAATAATGGAGTAGGGGTGGTAGGGGGTTGAAAAATATTATAAAAAAAAATTGTGGCCGTGGCTTGTAGTACATGCATCAAATTTCAAGTTTACCACCTTGCTTTACATTTACATGTGGAAGTAATAAATGTGTAGCTGTCGTGCTACTTGTACCATGTTAAGTGGTAACGATATTTCAAAATTTTCAAAAAATCGATTTTTCATTTTTACGTTTAAAAACAAGGTACACTTAGCACAGTAGCATAGAAACATTTTTAATTTTAAGTACTTATTTCGAAACCGAAAATTTATATACCTATGTATTTTGACATAGACTAATGAAGTTCCACTATACTCCGTTCATTTGAATATTTTATCAGTTGTAATGCCTAAGTTGTTTAGATAGTTGGGATAAATTATCATTCTGCACGAGAGCTTTGTTGTCCCGTAACGTAACGAAAAGTGACATGAGCTAACGTCAGTTTAATGCAATTTGGTTAAAGCAGCCAAGCAGGGGAAAATTGTAATTCATCTCGAAGAAGAGTTGCTGATTTTGTGTTAAATTCTAATAGACAATGTAATTTAATCATTAAACCACAAACATAATTTTATTCGAGAGATATATAATAAGAATTTGTCAAAACTGCTTTTAAACGGCCGAAATTAATAATTAATAAAATTTGTAGGGAAATTTCGTAGCAGAATATTTTCAAAATGGAAGTAAGTATGATAGTAGGAAAGCTGGCAGCCACTTCGATTAGCGTGCGAGGTACAAAGCTAAAATTTTTTGTGTACTTGACTTAATACTAGTATCTGGCAGGATAGGCACGGTTGCAAAAGTACCCTCTAAATTTTTTTAAATGCAAAATAATCATAAAAATAATGTACTCCTACAAGGCTGACGTTTGAATATGTTTTAATTTATACATTGTTAAGTATAGAAGAAAATTCTCAGACAATTCTCTCTGTTACAAATGCCTACCAGATGAGCCTAAAGTTGTTAAGAAATGTAGTATTCATAATGTCCTTGTACATGGTCGAAATTTGGAGGAAATATTCTTCGACATACCTTCAGAAAGTATATTGACTATTGTTCGCCATATTCGGTGGGAGTACTGGTAAGATAGATGAATGTATATGTATACGCGAGAAAGAAAGTCAATAGAAATTATGACTATAGTAAGAAAGAGGTGTTTTGTTATAAAAAGTAAAACAAATTACAGGACACATATAAATTTTTATTATCATAATTTTGATACGCTATATTTTTAATTGATTACTCATCAATTATAAATTAAAACATATGCAAACGCCAGCCTTGTAGGAGTACATTAATTTTTATGATTTTGCATTTTATAAAATTTAGGGGGTACTTTTGTAGCCGCGCTAACCTTGCCAGATATTGATTTTCTTATTTAAGTAGTATTAATATAAAAAAGTCTATAACTGGAAATTATTTTTGAACATACAGGGGCAGCCAAGACGAAATTACAGGACCAAGTGCCTTTTTTAAAATAGAATACTATGTATATCAATACATTTTTTGAAGCCTCTTTCTAGGCTCTATTCGTTCCTATATTAGCATTGAATATCTCCCAACCACTTGGATGTAATGAAGTTTTTGTTGAAATAATGCAATCTGCAGATGGATATTAAAAAAATCACCACAGTCACAATTATGGATTTTAGGAAAAACTTATGTGAATACCAGTTACGAGACATTTTTGAATCATTTTCATTTAATAAAACTGTACAGGGTGGCCATAAATTATTCTTCAATTAAGAACTTTTTAAATTGAATTTTCTCAATTTTTTCAAATGGAACGCCCTGTATATTTTTCAACAAGGTGATGTAGAAATGAAGAACGAACATTTTATAAGTACGTCCCTATGGCTAATTGCAACCATTTTCGTTTTATAAATAAATGTCAAATTCAAGAATAAACTTTAAAAAAAGAGGTTCCCTTAAATAATTCATTAGAAAAAATATAATAGGTGTTTGACGTGTTGCCTATTTTGATTGACACACGTCTTATTGTAATTTTGAAACGAGGCCATTTAGTGGGACCATTTCTTCCAATCCATTGAAATGAGTAAATAATATTTAACAGGTCCTTTACTGTAATGTATTTTGGTACATTTTTTTGCCGTTTTCGTTATTCGACAAGCAATAAAACCTCAGTTTGGTCTAAATTGTCGTGTACAACGGAGCATTTATCACACTTATCGGTTGTTAGTTACAATTTATATTGGATTTAAAATATTTGGAATATTACCATATGAATTTTAATAAAGCGGAACTTGTAGACATGACTTTTGCTTTGGGCGAGTGAGGCAGAAATTGTTTACTTGCCAATAGAATTTATCACCAACGTTATCCTGAAAGAAGGATTCCAGATGTAAGCAGCTTCCTTCTCGATAGATTTCTGGAAACTGGAAATGTCGACTATAAAAAAAATGAAAGAATAAAACGCGTTGTTAACGAAGCAAATGAGTTTTCTGTGGAGCTGGCTGGTTGAGAATCCCATGTTAGTCAAAGGGGCTCATTATTACACGGTCTGTGGGTCGAATCTTAAAAACAAATAAGTTACATGCATATCATATTCAAATGCAGCAGGAATTATCTGATGACAATTTTCAAGAGCGCCTGCAATTTTGTAATTGGGCCAAGATGTAAGATGCAAGATGATGTCAACTTCTTCAATAATGTTTTATTCACTGATGAGGCAACTTTTCATAAAACTGGATTTGTTAATAGGCACAATTTCCATTACTTTGCTTCGGAAAATCCTCACTTTTTTATGCAAGTTGATAACCAACACATGTGGCCTATAAACGTTAGGGGAGGAATTATTGAAGAACATGTAATAGGGCGACATTTCTTTGATGGTACGTTGACTGGAGCTATTTATCTTAATTTTTTGGACAACTATCTGCCACAATTATTGGTAAATCTCCCTGAAAGAATTTAAAATGGGATGTGGTTTCTGCAAGATGGTGCTCCACCACATTATTTAAATGCAGTTAGAGACCACTTAAATAATACCTACACCCTCATCAATGATTTGGAAGAAATGGACCCACTAAATGGCCTGCTAGATCCCCAGATCTATTTCTTTTTATGGGGATACGTGAAGGAAATTGTTTATAAAGACACACCAACAACGGTACAAAATATGAAGGAAAGGATAATAAATGCCTTTAGATCTGTCACACCGGCAGTTTTAGAAGCAGTGGGAACCTCATTTCAAAAGCGCATAGAGATGTGTGTCAATCAAAATGGGTAACATGTGGAATATATGGATATTGGTCCTATATGGATTATATATTGGTCCAATATGTTGTGCTACTAGGGTAGGGAAGTATTTACAAAAAGTGTTTTTTTTTTCATTTCAACATCACATCGTTGAACAATATACAGGGTGTTCCATTTGAAAAAATTGAGAAAATTGAATTTAAAAAGTTCTTGAAAAATAATTTTTGGCCACCCTGCACAGTTTTCGGAAATAAAAATGATTAAAAACATTAGTTAGATGTCTCGTAACTGGTATTTATATAACTTTTTCTTAAAACCCATAATTGTGACTGTGGAGAATTTATTTAATATCCATCTGCAGATTGCATTGTTTCAACAAAAAAAAATCATTACATCCAAGTGGTTGGGGGATATTCAATGCTAATATAGCATTGAATAGAGCCTAGAAAGAGGCTTCAAAAAATGTACTAATATACAGACTGTCTATTTTACGAGGGCCACACCAAATATCTCGCTTAATATCTATTGTAGAAGAATAAAGTTTTAGAAACAGTTATCCCATTTTTGTGAGCTATATTTCAGTAAAAAGAAATTTGAAATCCATAGCCTACTTTATGAGATATATTACAAAAACCTGAAAAATAGGAAAACCACACACGGTTATAGCTTCCTTATTTGAGGAGATACGAAAAAAGTTAAAGGAATAAAAGTTGACGGCAAAGACAATAAGAATAATAACGTGTAACAAAAAAATCGAAAAATACAGTTGGCTTTGACATACGCTATTGTGCAAAAATGAAAAATACATATCTCAAAGTAGGCCATGACGCCATTAATTCCGTTATTTTTTTCTCATTCCAACGATATAAAACATGTCACAGAAATTTTAACCGATAGTGTCAATATTTAATATTTTACGAATACCACAATTCATATAATTGAATCGTAACAATCAGCTGTGCCATAATAGTAAAAATTCACTTTATAATAATTATAATTCCGTAATTATTTATTACAATTTAATACAAACCAATAAATATCTCATAAATAAAAATACAAGTACAAAACGAACATGTATAACAGTACTACCTACTACTATATTGAAAAGAAATTGTGTGTATTTATTTTTCTAACTACAAATGCTCAAATTGTGCACCATGCATTCTGACACATAAACGTGCTCTACGAGACACGTCACGCATTACATTTTGGAGCATTTCAGGAGTAATTGCCTCACATGTGTTTCGAATTCTGGTTTTGATGTCCTCAATATTTTCAGGGGCAGTTTGAAATACCTTGTCTTTAATGTAACCCCAGACGAAAAAATCCAAGGGAGTAATATCTGGTGATCGAGCTGGCCATAGAATGGGTCCGTAGGTGCCTATCCAGCTATCTGGCATAACTTGATTTAAATAATTTGTACATATTACAGCAGTGTGAGGTGCAGCCCCATCTTGTTGAAAATATGAATAATTTAATCTTTCTGCCACTGTTAATTCATAAAGAAAATCTTGAAATTCGTTTTGCAGGAAATTAAGGTATCTACAAGCGGTTAATTTGCCATCATAAAAATAAGGTCCAATTACTTTAGTCCCTAAAAGACCCAACCAAACATTCGTAGAAAATCTTTCTTGGAAAGCAGTCTCTCTGCACCAATGTGTATTTTCTCGTGTCCACTTATAATGCATTTTTCTATTGAAAAATCCATTATCAGAAAAATTTGATTCGTTCGACCAAAGAATTTTGCTACATATCAGCGCGTCATTCCTTTTCTTATTTAATAACCATCTACAAAATCTTACTATTATTCTTATTGTCTTTGCCGTCAACTTTCATTCCTTTAACTTTTTTCGTATCTCCTCAAATAAGGAAGCTATAACCGTTTGTGGTTTTCCTATTTTTCAGGTTTTTGTAATATATCTCATAAAGTAGGCTATGGATTTCAAATTTCTTTTTACTCAAATATAACTCACAAAAAATGGGATAACTGTTTCTAAAACTTTATTCTTCTACAATAGATATTAAGCGAGATATTTGGTGTGGCCCTCGTAAAATAGACAGTCTGTATATAGCATTCCGTTAAAAAAAGGGCACTTAGTCCTGTAATTTCGTCTTAGCTGATCATGTATGTTCGAAAATAATTTCCAGTTATAGACTTTTATATCTAGTTTACTTGCAATTTTTTAAAAAATTTCTGGCTATCGTAGAACTCGAGATATCGAGGTCCGACGCACTATTGCCCCACCCTGTATAAAGTACTTTCATGAGTGCTAGATCAGTTTGTGATATTCAGATCATGCCAAGTTTGACAGGACGAGATATAAAAATGTTAACGCTAAAATTGCTGCAAAAACTTCGTCTGTCTTCTATTCGTTGATTTATGGTGAGGTAGTAAAACACGTCTAAGTTCGGTTTACATTACTGTTGATCAAAGCAATCACAACTTTTCAAAATCTCATGATTCATCTAATATCTATTAAAAATTATATAAAAATCACAGGCATCAAAAGAATTTCTGCCAAGGATTTCAATAGTATTATGATGTTTCTTGGATCGAATCCAAATAAAAATCCTTGATATTTATAATAATAATTTTGCATAGTTTTGTAGGTCGAATTAATAATATGCATATTGGTTATTTACTTAACTTGAAAAATTAACTATAAATTTATCGTTCGACATTTAGTTGACACTAAATTTAATTTATTAACAATTTCCTTCATTATTGCTTAAATGGACTGCTTAATATCGTAAATATATTTTATTAACTTGACGTGCAACCTGGAATTTTTCAATCAGTTTAAACTCAGTACAATGCAGTCATGAAAGCAAGTAATGTATTTTCTCAAATAGTCAACCGAAGTAACCCAAGATGTTAAATTAGTGTAAATTTAATGATAGTAATTGTAATACATATCCATATCCAGTGTTATAGGAGAAGGTACTTAGTAAAAAAAATCCCGTTTTTGTAAATATTGTCTATCTCTGACGATGGTTAATAAATTTAAGTATAAGAAAATTTTTCATTTTTCATTTGGTTAAAAAAGTTCGACCCTCACTACTTAGTACAGGCAATGAAGGCAAAATGTTGTAAAAACCTCGCAAAAATTAATGAAAGAATCATCTCTGGGATTTAAGTAGTTAATAACCTGTAGAATGGAATGATGCATTCTTTGCACTTCCAAGTTCCGGGAAAATTTAAAAAAATTGGGAAAAACTTTTTGATTTTCGGTTCTTTTGCTCTAACGGCTAAAACAATGAAAATAGAGAAAAAAGTTTTCAACAAAATTTGTAGCTCTTCTCTTTCTCTACAAAATAGGTCTTCACAGATTTTTGTCTTACTTAAACCGTTTAGGAGATAAATCCAGCTTTCCACTTATAGTTTTGAGCCGCTCCGAAATGCGCGGAAAATGAGAATTCTCTGGGAGTTTCGTACGACCGGACATATTTATCGATCGATAATTATTACTATTCTGAGCCGCTAAAAAAATGGAAACAACGTAAAATGTAGAGAAAAGTCTCAGCTTTAATGTGGAACTAATCACAAAATTCATACAAATTTTTATCATAGAGAAAAAAGTGTTAGAAGATGGCTTAGTAAACTTTATACAGTTGATTTATTCACATCTTTGAGTTTTATGCATCCTGCCTATTTCTCCCGTAACAATGGGTGCTTTTTCACTGCATGGATTCGATTCCACGCACTTTAATTCTATATTTCGTGAAAGTTTTGTTGAAGAATGTTAAGAAACAAATAAGTTGTATATGTTTTACTGTATAATTGTGCATTTTCTGAACGTGTATGAATAATGTAGACAAATTCAAAAAGTACTGCGCGCATTAAAAAAACTCTAAAGTCATTCGAAAGAATTTGTTGTATTGTACCTATAATCCAAAAATCAAGACTGTGCTATTATTACGACCTAAGATATAGCGAATTGAATTCCAAAATTTGGAGGTGATTGATCCATGAGACATATACCCTCTACTTTGATTGCAAGGCATATTTTTCCAACAAAAGTAATTGCAATAAAATGTTAATTGGATTAATATATCATTATATAAGAATATATAAGCAAAATGAATTATCATTCTAACGACTCTCGGCGAAGATATGAATAAATCTGTGGATGAACTGTACAAAGTTCACTAAGCCATCTTCTGACACTTTCCCTCTTTGAAAATTTTTTTTATGAATTTTGTGATTAGTTCCACATTAAAGCTGAGACTTTTCTCTACATTTCATGTTATTTTCATTTTTTTTAGAGTCTCTGAACAGTAAGACTTATCGATCGATGTGCCCGGTCGTATGAAACTCCTGGAGAATTCTCATTTTCGCGCATATCGAAGCGGCTTAAAACTATAAGTGGAAAACCCGATTTGTCTTCTAAACGGCTTAAGTAAGACAAAAATTTGTAAAGACATTCTTTGTAGAGAAAAAGACGAGCTACAACTTTTGTTGGAACTTTCTCTACTTTCATTATTTTTGGTAGCTAGAGCAAAAAAACCGAAAATCAAAAAGTTTTTCCAAATTTTCTTGAATTTTCCCGGAACTTGGAAGTGCAAATAATGCATCATCTCATTCTCCAGGTTATTACCTACTTAAATCCCAGAGATGATCCTTTTATTAATTTTTGTTACCCTAAATTGTTAATTTGCCTGTAGTAACTCTTAGGTGAACAAATAAAATAACACACTGTTTTTTAAAGTTTCTCAAATACTGTCTGTCTAGTTCATCAAGGGCCATCGAGAATTTCTCACTTAATATCGGTCGTGGAAAAAATTGCTTATGCGAAAATTGTGCTGATTTTTATAAGCTATAAAATGGTTTAAAGACATTTGAAATCCGTGGCTTACTTTAAGAGTTATGACTGAAAATATCGAAAATGCGGAATATGTCTAAGTAAAATATCTCCGTTATATGAAGAGATACGACATTATTTTTTTGTTAGCTGAATTTACTCTATTCTCTTTAATTATGTAAAATGTTCGATTACAGTAAGAATTTAAAAAATTTACTGAATTTTTTAATCGTTTTATTTAATTATCTTTCTCCACGACAAGTATGATGGTAGTTAAAAAAAATAGGTTTAAAAAATGTTTTTATAATTACTTGCTTAGTTCCAATGAATAAATATGGCATGTGTTATATCGTTAAAAAGGGAGGACAATACTCTATTTAATGCCACCATTTCTGGCCCGTTTAAAAAAAATTGTTAATACCCTAAAGAGTAAATCTGAAAATGCAACGCATCGTTGAGATACTCTGTTTTGCAAAATATTTTCGCTTTAGTATTTTCGTTGTATGCCTTCAAATAACGGATATATAACTCTTAAAGTAGGATATGGATTTCAATCTTTAAACCATTCTGTAACTTATAAAAATCGGCCCAATTTTCGCAAAAACAATTATTTTGCACGGTCGATATTAGTTTCTTCAGTTATGAGTACAAAATACTTAGAGATAAAACTGCTGGACTGTAAATGCTTGAAGTTCTATGGCCTGAAAAATAATTTATTCTATGACCTAACCGGTAGTAACAAACCCTTACTAAGAAATTATATTGAAATAAGTTGACGAGAGGCGAATTTATTCCCTATTATTATTAACTTTTCTACGTCTATGGATTTATAAACTCTCATGCAACGTGAGCTTTGCTCCTCTACTAGCCGAATAAAACATGTCAAAAGTATCGTTGAATCAATGTTTATCAAATATTAAATGGTTAACAAAAGTAGCTTGGTTATTAAATTTCAAAAATCGTTGTTTGTTCCTTAATGCGTTTTTAAAATTTTCTTCCTGTTTATCCAACATACTTAAGGTCTTAAGGCAAGTTTATCTTTATTGCCAAATAATGTATAAAGATTCAGCAAATTTAGTTTTAGGTACGTAAACTTGTTTCTGTGCAGATAAACCACGCCTTGTCGTAAAACAATGCAGGCATTGGTATAAAACAATAGCGCCATCGCTCGACCGCGACGAGTTGAGAACAGCGCGAGCGCACCCATTCTGCTTTTAATAGCGTAGCTGTTTAGACGTGTGGGAATAAAATAAATTAATCTCAATTTCGTTATTAAAATGCCGTGCGTTTACACAACTACAGAAAAAGTGCAAATTGTGAAGTGGTACTGCGGGGGCCATTCCACTGATGACACAATAAATTTATTTATTGTGGCATATCAAGACAGACCAATCCCCTCAGCTAGCATAATTTCATACATTATTAAAAAATTTGAGAATTTCGGGTGTGTCATGAATTATTGTAAAAAATGCTGTCAACCCGAACCCCGTCATCAACAATTGAGCGAAGAACGTGAAATTCGCGAAAATAATGTCTGTGCACTTGTTGAAACTAGTGAACCTTGTTCTAGGAGACAAATTGCTGATGAAGTTGACATGAAGGAAAGAAATGGGTACAGTTGTTTTAAAGTTCAAAAAACGCAAGAAATATTTCCCGAGGACAATTTCAAACGGATGGAATTTTGTGAAATCATGATAAATAAGGTGAATGAGAATGAAAACTTCTTAAAGAATATATTGCAGATGAATCATCATTTTCATTACATAGGAAACACAATCCATCGGTAGTACGATATTGGTCTCGAAAAAATAAACATTTGAGTGTTGCTGTGCGAACTCAATATCCTCAAAAGTTGAACGTTTGGACGGGAATTTTAGACAATCATATTATAGGCCCACTGCTAATCGATGGCAATTTAAATGGCAATAAATATTTAGAGCTTTTACAAAACCAAATACTTAATTCCTGCAGTTCAAAATCTTCCTGTCAACCTTGACGGCATTTGATTTCAACAAGACGGCTGCCCAAGTCACAATAACTTAACTGTTATTAATTTTCTGGAAAGAACATTTCCCAATCGTTTAATAGCTACCAGGGGAATGATATGATGCCCCCCCAGGTCACCTTATCTAGCACCCCATGATATCTTTCTGTGGGGCTTTTTAAGGGAAACCGCGTACAAACATGCGTTTGAACAAGCCAATAATTTAGTTGAATTACGGGAAAAACTTATCCAACTTTGTGCAAGCATTACTCCAAATCAACTCAATGATATGAGAGGTTCATTGTATAATCGGTTTGTCTATTGTTTGGCACAAGAAGGTGATTTGTTTGAATCCTTATTTCATTAATTTGTTGTTTGATAATTATTAGTTGATTTTAGTTTCTGAGGGTTATTTTATTTTATTTTAATGTTCTATTTTTGTAATTTAATAAGAATAATTTATTTTTTGATAATTATTAGTTGATTTTAGTTTCCGAGTTATTTAATTTTATTTTAATATTCTATTTTCATTTCGGTTTTAATAAGAATTATTATTCTATTCCCATAGCATTTACGGCTAAAAAAGAAATTACAGAAATGCTTTCAATAGAAGAAATTATTTGTCAATAATGTGACAAATAACTTCTTCGCTTTTGACGAAGAAATATTTTCTCGTTTCGTATAGAAATTATTACCTACGTCCGCATCTATCCTTAGTTCATGCCGTACTAAATTCAATTCATTATGTGTCTCTGCTTTCACGATTTATGGAACTAGCGGGGCGTGGTCCATTACATCGTTATTTCTATATCCTAATCTGCATTTTCCGAATCTGTATATGAGTCCATAGTATTGTTAGTCCTATAAGCTATAATCAGGCCCCGTTTTTTTTTCAGAAAGTCTTTATTTCATCAAATGGATCTCCGATGCATGTTAAAGATCTAAATTTAAATGTTGCAAGTTTGGAATAGGGGAAATCGCTTTAAGAGCATTCAAATACTGTTTTTTGGATAATATGTTGCCTTCTAAGGTAATTTTGAAACCAAGGTTAGAGGCAATTTATTTAAGTTTAATTCTTTATTGAAATCATCGATAAGGAATAGACTGTTAAGCCTTTCCAACATTTGCCCGGTCAAATTCTCTTCAAAGTCATACATTTATTTTGCAAACCGAATCGTGATTTTGGGATTCCAATTTTTCACTTCTAAGTACATAACCTTGACTATTATGTTTTCGCGCACACGATTTTAACGAAGAATTCTTTCAGATGACTTTACTACAGCAAGGAATATAGCTCTGCTAGAGCTCGTTCCTCGTTCTTGGACCTAATGAGGCAAATTTGGATCTAAACAATGGAACACATAAACTTCTACATCTTCTGCAGTTCTTGTTGGTTGTCACTTAACCAGTCAGTTGTTGTAGGCTCTGTTCATGGCTCATTTTAATAGTTCGAAATAATGATACAGTCACTGGCGACTATAATCTTTAATTTCACATCCTGCTCACTCTTATTTGTACTTGCTCAGCTTGACAATTTCCTTCAGCATCAAGTTATCCTCATTGGGGATGAACACTTCGATCAGGAAACAGGGCTTCTCCTTTTTATTATGGTCGGTGCTATCTGGTTGATTCGCGAGAAATTTCCTGCTATTTATTTATAATCATCAATCATATGTCATTCTTATCATTATTATTATTATTATTATTATTCTTTATCTATTTTAATGATTTTTTTGCTAAATGCCTTTATCTAGGTTCAGTAACCGACTAAGTAAATGAAATTACGCAGGATTTTTTAAAGAAAACTACTAAAATGTAATCTATTTGCCACGCCATATTAAAGATGAGTAAGTGGGCTGTTTCAAGTTCACTCATGAATAAATTAACTGCTGAAAGAAATTGCCCATTTCTAATTGGTCTTAGAATTTCCCTTGAAGCCGAACATAATTTTCGTTTTATAGAAAGTAACGATAATATTAAACTTTTTTTTGCTGCGCCTAATTGATTTTTTTGTCAGTAACTGCAACGTTGACTAATATTGGATCAGTACACGTCAAAAATATAAAACTAACGTCAATCGAAACTTTTATAATTTGAAGAATTTGGAATAATAAATCTTCTCTCTTCATGATGCAAAATAGAATGTCGTTATATATTTGTGTATACAAGGTGATTTACAAGGATGGAACCCAAAAGTAATAATGTTTATAAAAATTATTCCTTTGAATTTCAACACATGAAGGTGGCCGAACAAAGTGTTATGTTTTACTGAATTTTTTTAATTAATATCTTTGCTGTTGCTGAACTCGACCTTTTAATAATTGCTCGCCAATAATTTGTAAGCAGTTTGCGCTCAAATCACGAACAAATTAGGTAAACGAAGTCTCCCATAGACAAGTACCGACGGACACTATGTCTCTTCTTTTTCTTTCTCGGATTTCTGGAATACAAGAATACAAAATATGAAAATAATATTTTCCTAACGTTTCAGAGAGATAGTATGTTTCCTTCTTCAAAGATTTATTAAAAATTCGTACGTATGTTGTGTATGTTAAATACACAGGTTCAGGAATTAGTCTATGCTATACCCAATACCCAATAGATACTTACTACTTATGCAGATCTGTTGATATAGTTGATAGTTTTATTTTAAACAATGTTGATTTTTTTTTTTTTAGTTAATGGTATTGGGGCGATTGACTCACAGCCAGAGACAATTTATGTTACTTATATTATTTTACCTAATTCTAACCTATTCGACAAAATATGAATATTTTCTTTACACAATAGGATAAGGACAGGTACACACGCTTCTCGCCGAGTGGTCGATCAGGGAATTTTTCAATTACACACACAACTATTAATGACAAAGCTAAAACTACTCTAAATATTTATTTTTGTCTTATTTATGAATGAAATTATGCAATCAATTATATGTTTTTTATTTAGAGCCAGAAGATGGAGTAAATTAAATGGGGTTTGTACTTTGTGTTTGGTCAAATTACTGTATAATTCATTCGTTTCTTGAGCGTATTCATGACTTTTGAAGAAAATATACAGCTCATAAATATTTGATGGTAATATTCCTATTTTATGCAGGTGATATGGGTAACAGCCATGACCAAATTTAAGTGCTTATATGCGTTATGCTCCTTCTGGACAATGATGATTTGTTAACTTCTTTTAATATTGATAAGCACACACCTACACAATAATTAGCCACAGATTTATCTTTCAACAATAATATTGGTGATGGTTAGTTTTGATCTAGTAATGACTTTAGCAGTATTGCAGTAGATACACCTTTAAAAGCAATCTAAAATAGATTGCTGACCAATAATAATTTGAAAGTGTAAGTAGCATAAGGGAACCTTTCACGTTGTGTGTAATAAGTTCAGAATGTGTAAATATCGTTCTAAATCGGGCAAAAGGGAATTGTTGAAACCAGTTCATTATAGGTATCTCTTAGACATATTAAGTTTTCCCTCTCGCCCGCCCACCGGAACAACCCCAACTTTGGGACAATATCGCTCAAATATCATTTTTTTTGTAATATCTTGGTTCTGAACGATTCTACCAAAAGTATTTGTGCAAAATTCGACTTACTGTTTGGTGACTGATTCAATTCAAACCCAACTTGCCTTAAAGAAACAGTCTTATCAACTTCTATTCGAGCCAAAACTTCTTCAGGATCATTGTTGGGCTCTCTTCAGAATTAGTTTTCAACACGTTTAAAATAATTTTTTGCTGGACGTTGTCTATCAGGATATCGTCGGCCATGAAGATCCATAGGTGCAATTGCATTTTTTTTTTTACTTTCCCCATAAATAATTAACATGTCCACTTTTTCATCTCTTGTATAAATTTGCGGCATTTTGAACACAATTAACAAGAATTTTAAACAATTTTTAAAGACACAGTAAAAACACCGTTAAACCAACAAATGTTTGACAGACTAAATATTTCATTGTTTTCAAAGCCAGCTTAGTTACTTCTTAACATTTAATTAGAACAAAATTGTATTTTCTCTTAGCAGTAATTTTGTTTGTACTTATCGCACATTTTAATGCGACATATGAATAAATTACTTATTAATAGTACTAATAAATGGTACCACGGTACCGATATGGTTCCATTTGAAAAAAATGAGTATTGCCCAAAATACAATTTTGGTGAAATTTATTTGGTCATAAATCACGTAATTTAGTGTTTTTAACGGGATTTCGGTTTTTGTAGCATTACATGGGTCATTTAGAATAAATTGGAACCGTCATGGCACACTTAATGGAAAACTAAAAATTGTATTATAAACAGAATTGATGTTCGAAATGTCACTTATTTGGCATCGTTGGATTCTGAAAATTATACAGAATTCAAAAATGCGGTAATATAGGGTGTTCTATTTAAAAATCGAAAGTTATTGTCACTTCCAGCGAATCCGCAAGTGAAAAAAAAATCAATTGTATGTCAAAAAGTGCCGCTTATTGTGTGTGTAGTATATCCTAAATTTCAATCAATTATCTTCAAAGCTAAATGAGAAAAGGGGGGGTATACCTTGATCTTGTTACACCCGGTATACCTATTTCGCAATTTTAGAAAAGTCTGACTTTTCGACTCCCGAAATATATATTTTCAAATTATACTAAATTGAAGATATCAACAGGGCAGTTGATGAACTGTACAGTACTTTGAACGGTACTTTATCTGTTTATCAAGGTTCCAAAAACAATTCTATCAAATAAATCCATGGTGGTTCAATTACAGAATGGTAAAAAATATTAAGACAAAAGAGATATATTAAGCTGAAAATTTAAATACTTATGAGAATTGCAAGACATGCCGCTGTAAAGCAAAAAAAGATTTTTCTTATCAGAATAAAATAGAAAACGGAGGAATAATCCCATGGGCCTCTGGTTTTTAACTATCAACATAAAAAAACTGATTTAAGTTCTAAAAGTACTAGTCTTGAACACGCAAAATCTGTTATGAACATATTTGTCAAACATTTTTCATCGACTTACACTGACTCGCGCAATCAATAAATGAAGATCAAGTAAACAGCAATGTTGTAGCTTTACCTGATGTAACAGAACATGTTGTCTTACAAGCTTTTAAATACATTTAAAAACTGGCTAATGGGTCAGATGGATTAGGGTTTTCCTGTTAAATGGAGAATTTCAGGATCAACAATATTGTTGCGATTAAAGCTGATAGTTCATGAGTAATTAAGTAGCAGTGGTAATAGGAAACTGCAGCAACATCAAAGCCTGTAGTGTGCGCCATCCCTGAGACACTGGTAGTACGTTTTCTAGAAGCTTATAGAAGAGGTTCGAGATTTTTACATTATTTTAGATTACTATGAGAGAAGGCTATGGAAGATTTCTATACGCATTTTTTGGGATATATAAGGCGAGATTCACGACGGGGAGAAAAAAGTGTTGTAAATGAATGGAGATTGGGAATTCCAAAGTGATCGAAGTTAAACAATAGAGTGAAAATATTAAGCAATAGACATTGTGAAAGTTATTTTAGAGAGTAAATGTATATTTTAGTTAGTAAGAAGCATTGTGAAGTTTGTTATAATTTTTTGAACCCACGGAATTTAAACGGTGTTTCCTAAGGTGTGGAAACACGTGGCAATAATAAATAAATTTACTTGAAATTATATATTTAGTTCAAGTTTCTCAAACAATATCTGAAAGACAATTTGGCTGTGTATCTGATCGCTCTACTGTTATAAACTTAGTACATGTTACACATTATCTATCTCAATTTTTTAAATGTCAATTTTACCGACTTCTCAAAAACTCTTGACAGCCGTTGGTATATCCTTTCTAGATAGAAATGGCGTAGCACTATCCGTCACATCGCTGAGTTGATTTTGAATATAAAGAAAGCAATTTTATATAACCATTCTAATAAATCATGGTATTAGTATTTGAAATTACGTTATTTTAGAAGTGTTCCACCTAAATATATTCGAGTACATAACTTAGGATCACCATGCAATTAATTTTAATTAAATTCATTTATTATTACCGCGAAATTAATTACTTAAACATTGTTATGTGCAAACAGGTGCAAGCATCAAAATATAGTAGTGGGTTACTTAGTATACTTATTTTAAATAGTTGAGTACAGTATACTGATATTAAATTTAATGAACAGTCAATTTTATTTTAGCTTCGTTAGAATAACCATTCTTAATTTTACACTGTGCAGATGTGGGTGTGCGGGTTTATATAGACTCGTCACCAGGAAATCTTAGTTTTGGTCTTGGTGATGGAACCCTAAGTCGTGGGCGAATACGACGTTTTGATCTTCGCGCGTGCGTCATACATTGCATACAATCTGTCTAATATCTTCTAGTGGATATAAAAATGAAACAAAACGGGCTACAAAAGATGCCTCTACCGAAAAAAAATCGGTGCAAGTGCAAGTGTGTTCTGTACCATCTTTCTTATTATGTGCCAAAAAAAATTATACTTAATGCAGTCCTGATCATTTTCATTCAGTATCCCCTTATTCTCAATCTTCGTGGTTTTCTCGGATTTTTCCGAGCAATGCTTTTGAAGATAGGGTTGGGAGACAGCGATTATTTAGCGTTTTTGGCGGAATTGTGAATACATGAAAAAAACAAATGATTAATTTTTGAACTAGTGCTTTAATAAGCTTTAATTTGACATCCTATGACCCCACACGATGACCCTGAATTTGTTTAAACTTCTCATTTTGCCTCCAATACTAACTCCCAATATAAAAAATCACTACTTTAGTACATGTCTGTAATTAGGCCACAATTTGGGATAATTGTGCCACAGCTTCCTTCGTCAAACAGTCCCTGAAAAAATAACTGTGACAGACGAGCGGACATGCGCCGATGCTTTCGAGCCCAGTTTTCCTCATTAGCTGTAGCTTGATTTATTAAAAGACGTATTTACTTATTAAGATATAGGCATTAGATATTTACTCAAATATTTTTATGTCGAGGGAGTTTCTTAAAATAATTTAACTTATTTTAACATTAACAAGTACATTTTGTGGAAGTTATTCAATACAGACACATCATCTGTTCGTATTTTATTGCAACACACAAGTGTTCTAGCCGATTATAATATTCGCCTCTTAATGTAACATAAATATACATTATTGCAAAATGGAGTAAGCTAAGTGGCGATCTTGAATCCGATATGATAATGTTGCCAAACAGCACACTGAATGTTAACTATGGTAATTTTCTTACAGAGTGGAATATCACATTTAAAGTTCTAGCGTTATCCACTATAATTTTAAAATTTCAGTTAAATACAATCCTTTATTGCAGAGTACATTGCGTAAAGGTATTCCCTTGTGTTTTCAACTGTCTTATATTTATTTATTGTATTTATTTAAGGTAGTTATATCGCAATTTACGTTATCTAAGAAAGTCACGAAACTTTCAGCAAATTTAATTCACATATCAGTAAACATTCTGGTACAATATGAACTCCATTTACCGTACCGTTTCCGAGATTCGCTCAAGGTTCACAGTTTTTGACTTTTAACATTGCGTTTATGGACGATATGCGAAATAAATTGATGTCGTGATACTATTTTCCCTTTTACGACTTATCCATATTTAAGAATGATCTAAAAAACGAGGCAAACTTAAATTAATTCCTGATGAAGTACGTGTATAAATATCGAGATGATTCACTGTCTAATAACGTAATGGCAGCTACCCGAAAATTATTAAAATTATTGAATGGGGACATGAGTACTGAGTAGTAGACGTGACAACGTCGCACTATTTCTAATACTTGGCGCGTATATTTGAAAATACTTTGCGTTTATTTTAAATGCAGTATCATATTATAAGAAAGTAGACTGTTTACAAATATTCGTTCCGATTTTATTTATTATATGTATAATATTTTTCCATTAATTTATTAAAAGAGTTAAAAATATTTTTTCTAATTTTTCAAAAGTCATATAGATATCTGACTCTTAGTATGTAGAATAGTGAATGGATATAATATAATATGTTTTGATGAATCAATTTTTTGATTGAATTGAAAAGTAAGAATACTTTATTATTTAATTATTATATGATGTTGTAATCAGTAATTTTTTTAAATTTAAATATTATCTGCCAGATATGATTTTGCATCTTTATTTACGTTCTGAGAAGGTCCTTCTCGATCCGATTCAAACTCGAGCAAACTCCACATTCAATAGTAAATAGATACTGAGAGTAATCCGCTTTTATTTTCAGCTACAATTCATACTAACCCTTTATAACGCACTTGATTGTCGCAACTTGACATTCTTAAATTGTTAAATATCCGATCTTCAAATCATATAAATAATAAAATTTACATGATAAACATTAGTAAAAAAAAAGTACAATGTACAAAGACGATCCGATCAGCACTAGAGTCTAGACCTCAAGCCGCAACAAATAATCCCACATGGAATTGAAATATTTTGTGGAACAAGAAGCGGGACAACCTCCGCACCCCTCTCTCTTTGTCTGCGACGCTAATATGCTTCGCTGGTAATTATTAACAATTAGGTAGCAAAATAAAAATTTACCTAACCCTAAAGAAATCATATGAAGAAATGAAATCTGTATAGGAAAAAGAAGGAAAATATTATTTCTGCCTTCAAATCAAACCTGAATTTGTTAAAAAATACATTAATCGTCACAAAATATTTAAAAAAAAGTTCGATGTGAGCAAAAATTGAACCCGGTACCTCTCGCACCCTAAGCGAGAACATGACCCATATGCCAACCATGCACCTGACAAGAAGCGTTATAGCACAGAATAAATAATTTAAATATACATGAAAATTATGCTTTTTAATGTTTCAAAAAGTTTTATTAAAACTCTACACGTGTTTCGGCTTATTAGGCCTTTATCAAGAGTACAAGATAATACTAAATTTAAAATGTGTTCCTTACTTATTTATACTTAATGGAAGGTATAAATTATTCAAAGCTTTTAATCTATTTATTACATGCAACTAGTTATATGATTCCTATCCTATGTAAATATACTACAAATAAGTTCTTAATGTTAAATTATTTTTTCTAGAATATTATGACCCATAAATAATGTTTGATCATTAGTTACATTTTTATTCTTTTTGACAGCTTTCATGATCTCAAATTGTTCTAGTAAATCTAACTTCTTTCCTTTATTTTCTGTATGGAGACATTTACCGTAAACCAACTTGCACAGACACAGTCATTCACAAGAACTCTAAGCAATCATCACAAATAAAAATGGCATCTTTCCATTCATTTATCCACCGTCTGCTAACCTTCCCTTTAAATAAGAATAATTTTATGAAAGAAGTGAACACCATTAAAGAAATAGCTAGAAACAACGGTTATAGTGAAAACCTCATAGACAAATTAATAAAACATAAACAAAAGAAAAAGTTACTTAAAGAATTTTATGCTGATACTCCACAAAGAACTGACATATATAAATGTATTAATTATAGGCCTAAGATTAGTGATAAAATTAGTCATAAACTGAAAAAACTAGGATGTAAAACTATTTCTGTTAATAAAAATAATCTAGGGAAAATGTTAGTTAATAATAAAGACAAAAGAGATTTATTAGAAAAAACAGGTGTATATCAATTAAAATGTAATGACTGCGATGCTATATATATCGGTCAAACTGGTCGTAAATTAAAAAACCGTCTCGCTGAACATAAAAAATCAATAACGAATGGTATACATAGCACCGGTATGTCAACACACTGCATAGAAAATAATCATTTTGTTAATTTTAATGAAGTCGAATTACTCCATACAGAAAATAAAGGAAAGAAGTTAGATTTACTAGAACAATTTGAGATCATGAAAGCTGTCAAAAAGAATAAAAATGTAACTAATGATCAAACATTATTTATGGGTCATAATATTCTAGAAAAAATAATTTAACATTAAGAACTTATTTGTAGTATATTTACATAGGATAGGAATCATATAACTAGTTGCATGTAATAAATAGATTAAAAGCTTTGAATAATTTATACCTTCCATTAGGTATAAATAAGTAAGGAACACATTTTAAATTTAGTATTATCTTGTACTCTTGATAAAGGCCTAATAAGCCGAAACACGTGTAGAGTTTTAATAAAACTTTTTGAAACATTAAAAAGCATAATTTTCATGTATATTTAAATTATTGAAGAATGTTTCACAAGGAACCAACCGTAGAATCAACCCAGTGTACAGAATAAATAGGTTGAAAGGCGGTACAATAACCAACCAGCACTATCTATCATTCCTTAATTATGTCACACTTTGAAGGGGTTAGTAGGGGGTTCATAAAGTGTGACATAGTGTGACAAGAGGGGTGGAGGGGGGAGCGGTCAAACTTTTGTGACATCACATTATTTACATCTACGCGTGCCGTTATTTTAATCGAATGAGATTCAGAGAAATACAAAAATCAGAAAATTCTACCTCAAAATTTAATTCTGTAAAATATGTGACGTCACAATAGGGGGCCAGGGCTTGATTAGAATGTGACAACCTGTGACATAGGGGGAGGGAGGGGTAGAAAAATCATGAAATTTGCGTGACGTAATTAATGGATGGCCCCTAATGTGCATGCGGGATTATTTGTTTACGCTTGGGGCGTAGACGCTAGTCTGATCAGTTGGCGTCAGTAACTATATGCGGCGTTGCCAAATGTTTCCCTACTATCTCTCTCGCGATGTGAGAGATAAACTTGAGAGTTTATCGATTCGCTGACAGATGTCCCACCTTTTCCGATATAACTACCTTAATGCCATATTTATAATAATATCCTCGGAATTATGCCATAGCTATTCCACCACTCAAACAAGACGACATTCATATACAAACAACAATACAACCATTTTTCGCGACATTGCCACCTGCCGCAGCTAACACTAGAACTCGGGAAAGATAACAGTACCTAACCGCGTTGCCTTATTCAGCCGCCATTTAGCGCGCTCCTACTGTCACGGTCTTCCATTAAACACGCCAGTAGGTATATTTATTTATTCAACAACTTTACAGGCGAATCCCAATTACAAAGTTGTAAAGAGGCACGATTTACATGAGAGACTAAATAAATAGTACAATGAATATATGAGAATAACAAACAACGATTACAAGGAATGAACAAAAAGAGAAACACACAAATATATAATACCCTACAAAACATACAATCACATACAGTGAACACAGTAGATATCGCAGTTGCAATAACCATTAGGTGTATACTAAGTAACACGGTATGGATTTAAATACAAAAAAATAAGTAACAGACCGGTTTAAATGCAGTTTAAATTTCGTTAGGTGTGATTGTTTTAACACGTCTTAAAAAATTAGAAGGACTAAGGGCAAATACATCAAATTTCGAGTGGGGAAGATTACCTAATATGCATAATCTTACTAAAGGGCTGGACAGGTACATATGCGTTTTAAACTGTAAATATAAAATAGGTCAAAATTTCCTATTCGGTTTGCTACATTAAATGGAAATTTTTATTTTTGAGTGCTTTTTACAAGATCAATAGAATTGCGATAGAACGGTGACCAAATGATTTGACAATAATCAAGGTTAGACCTAACAATGCTGTTATATAATACTTTGATACACTCTATGTTAGTGAAGTCTTTAGTACTTCTAACAAGGAAACCCAGCTTATTTAGACTTACAGTAGTTATTTGCCTTATATGACTATTAAAAATAGTGTTTTGTCAAAAAGAACACCGAGATCTTTACATTCTTCAACACGGCGAAGTTCAGTATTATCAGTAGTATAAGGGAAATCGATGGTATGATTTTTGTTAGAAAACGTCATCGCTACACACTTTTTAATGTTGAGATCAACTTTGAAGACACTGCACCACGTACAGATATTGCCTAGATCCTGTTGCAATACAGTCGTACAGTCGTTAGTATTATCGATTTTGCGGTATAGCTTGCAGTCATCTGCAAGCGAAGGCCAGTTGAGTGACACAAGATATCAGGCAAGTCATTAATAAAAATGAGAAATAGCATAAGACCCAAATTGCTTCCTTGAGGGACGCCGGAACTGATTTCAAAGTTTGATTGCTGGTAGCCATTTAGATTTATATAAATTTCTCTTTTATAGAGATAAGAACATAGCAGACATATGATATCAGAGTTTATGTTATATTTCTTTAATTTAGAAATGAGAGTCTGATGGTCCAGCCTGTCGAAAGCTTTAGCTATATCTGTGTAAATAACATCCAACTGTATATTATCTTCAAGGGCGATTTTAGCTTCTTGGACAAGATTTAATAAGAAACCATGTTGAGAAACGGAGATTACTGGTTGGAGAATGCACATAGAATCACGATTGGCCGGTAATTTGTCATAATTTTTTAATCAGCTGATTTGTGTATTGGTAGCAGTCGCCCCACATTCCATTTAGATTTAGAAGGATAATAGGCATTTTTTAGGGCCAAATTAAATATAATACATAACGGTTCTAACATGAGTTCGGCACACGCACATCCTGGCCAGAATTCGAACCCAGGACTCCGAGAACTCAAGCCTAACATATGAGAACTGAACCACTACGTCGATATATGTATGTTCCTATTTTGTATTACTTTTCTACTAAACAATCTGCTAACATGGTTCTTAATCGTTCTCTTCATTTCTTCATATTATAGTCCAGTTGTAACCTTTGGTAGTCATTTTTGACATCCTTTGCATATATTCGCACCACATTAATATTTTTACTTCTATTTCTCTCTACAACATCGTTCCTCTCCCAATAATTTTTTGATCTTCGTTTCTCACATGACCACTACAGTGAAAATTTTCAATAACATTGACTCTTTCTCTCCTAGTTACTTTTCTTACTTCTGATCCGTAGGTTCACAATTTTCCAACGGTATGAGTACTTTTTGAGATGGCTTTACTCCACGTTGATTAGTATACTCTTTTTCTAACTGCTTATTCTTAATATTTTTTAAAAAGATATTTCACCCCATCTGTTGATGTAGCTCCTAGATATTTGTATTATTTCCTTCTTGGAATAGTTTACCTATTCATGAGTAAGTTATATCTTTTTTCTGTTATAACTCGAGTTTTTCTTTAACTTCTCGTCCTCACTTGCCATATTTATTCTATCATAATAATCCTAGCATATAGACAGAATTTTTTCATCTTTGCATCCTTCAAAAAGTAATAACATAGGTAAATTTGTATTTAACAGGAGAACCTTCATTTCACTACATTTTCTTGACTGTTTTAGGGCAGAATATAAATAATGCATTTTAAGAGAGCAAGTGGTTGTTGCCCTTCTTCAGAGTGAAGCATGCCAGTTAAGATTTTGTAAGACCAATATTTTGTGCATAGAACTTTTACAGTATCGGTATTATAAAGTGATCTTGCCTGTTTCTTACATTTGTTATAAACTTATAATTTATTCATTTCGGCGCTTCGGTAATTACTAAACGACATCCATACAAGCTGTTTGTCGCTTTCCGACATTATTTTATATTTCAAGCGGCTAATAAACATTCTAACCACATATCTTACTAAATACGAATAACAAAAATGCATACACGTTAATGTATACAAAATAAATTTAAGTAGTAGCTGAATGTATAGTTTCTGCTTATTACCGTTTATAAAAAACATTGTTGGGAGTATTACAAATTAGCGGCTATAAAAAATTTAAGAAGTTTTGACATATTCATCTTTTTAACAGAGGTCGAACCGTGTCTACTGTGAAATTTTTAACAATTGTTCCAAATAAGTCGATAGTAATCAGATCGTCTCGTAATTCTAAAATAAACTAAATGTAAACAGTATACCCTTCGTAGTTAATTATTTAGAGGATATTTGCTATACTTGTAATATTAGCCATCCTTTGACGATGCCATCTCGATTGATCAAAAGCTCATCAGAATACTATGCAGTATTGTTGTGTTAGGAGAATTTTGTTAATGTTTACAGCACTTTTCATGTTCATTTATTTCCTTAAAATGTTTCATAACTTTTACATCCTCTGGTTGATACAGTTCAAAAACAATGGGGTTCTACCTCAAGCCAACAGCAAATTATAGTCCCAGTTTCAATACAAACAGTTTTTTCTGTCTTGAGTTGTGGTGTCTACAGAAACGTGACTGATTTCCTTAAAATGTTTCATAACTTTTACATCCTCTGGTCGATATAGTTCAGAAAGAATAGGGTTCTACCTCAAGCCAACAGCAAATCATAGTCCCAATTTCAATACAAACGGTCTTTTCTGTCTTGAGATATCGTGCCTATGGAAACGTGACTGATTTCCTTAAAATGTTCATAACTTTTACATCCTCTGGTCGATAGAGTTCAGAAACAATAGGATTCTACCTCAAGCCAACAGCAAATTATAGTACCAGTTTCAATAAAAATGGTCTTTTCTGTCTTGAGTTATCGTGCCTGCGGAAACGTGACTGATTTCGTTAAAATATTTCATAACTTTTACATTGTCTGGTCGATATAGTTCAGAAACAATAGGGTTCTACCTCAAACCAACAGCAAATTATTGTCCCAGTTTCAATACAAACGGTCTTTTGTGTCTTGAGTTATCGTGCCTACAGCAACGTGACTGATGTACATACAGACGAATATTTTTAGAGTAGTTCAGAATTGGATGACTAATACAATGATTTTTTTTCTTTACGAGCGATATTTACACAGTTTTTTAAATATAATATATTCTTCGTATTTCTGTTTCCGAATAGTATAATGACAGTCAGTTTCAATTTCAACGAATCATGCGTTTTTAGCGAAATTTACAAGAAATGAGCAGTTTGTAGCCATGGTTGTCTTTATGTTTTGTAATACTAGTAAGATGAAATTGGTTCGTTATGTTTAAAAATGAATTATTATTTGTTTGCTTATAATTGTATTGAAACATTCTTTATAGGATTTTGCAAACAGCAGAAAAAATAAATATCTATAACTAAAAGAAAAACTTTGTGTAGAAATATTAATGAAATCTCTGTGTGGATGCTAGTGTTAGAATGAGAATTGTCAAATAAGAAATTAGACAAATTCATTTTAGGATTTTAATTTGCTAGCATAACCAGAATTCAGGTTATCGAAAGAATGCAAAGATTTCATTAATATTTCTACACAAAGTTTTTCTTTTAGTTATAGATAGTTATTTTTTCTGCTGTTTGCAAAATCCTATAAAGAATGTTTCAATGGTTCGTTATATTTTCCAATTTCTACAAACTTGTCAAACTGATTTTTATAACCACCAAGCAATAATTCAATAAATCTAAAGTGTGAGAAGAGATGTATTTTTAACAGTTACACTTTGTATAAGAACAAAGAAACAAAGCTTCAGTCATTGACATAGGACCAATCGCATTCTTCCTATATTTCTTCGAAAATATACTCAAAAAGAATTAAATGACTCGTAATAATTAATAACAAACTCCCTAAAAAAATTGTCTTGCTGCGAGAAAAGTAAGCACTGATTTTGGATATTCTTGATGTACCGATTTTTTTCGTAGTAGCTCTAGTTTTTGAGATGCAACGTGACGAATGTTAGTATTGATACAGTATGAAATTAATGGATAATGAATATATTCAGACAGCAAAATAGTATTTACTTACTTGAGATTAGGATTTAAATAGCCGATTTGTGGTACTGGGTATTCCCTATGACCCAACTGTCCTACCTGTGTATCCCGCAACCACGAAATGCCCCCCCACTATTAATTCATTGCTCGCTAATAGTTCCCTGTGCCTACGTCCGCGGATTTAGAGAAATTGGCCTTCAAGAAAGTTACGGTTCAAGGAACATGCAACATAATCAACAAATTGTTGGTTGAGAGAGACAAAATCATCCCTTGCACCCTTGCATATCAATGATAGGAAGAGCCGACATCGAAGGGTCAAAAAGCGACGTCGCTGTGAACGCTTGGCCGCCACAAGCCAGTTATCCCTGTGGTAACTTTTCTGATACCTCTTGCTGAAAACTCTTCAAGCCAAAAGGACCGATAGGCCGTGCTTTCGCAGTCCCTATGCGTACTGAACATCGGGATCAAGCCAGCTTTTGCCCTTTTGCTCTACGCGAGGTTTCTGTCCTCGCTGAGCTGGCCTTAGGACACCTGCGTTATTCCTTGACAGATGTACCGCCCCAGTCAAACTCCCCGCCTGGCTTATGAAGCTTATGAAGCAAATGGTAATAGCTTTGAATCGAGATGGAATTTGTTTTGGCTACTTGTCACGTAAATTTCCTGGGATTAGTACGGAAAAACTAAAGGCCGGACTTTCTTTATAGTCCTCAGATAAGACAACTTATAAAAGATCCACATTTCACAGAATCCGTGGACGAAATCTGGTGTTCGTTTGTTCAAGTAGTTCAAAATTTTCCTGACAAACCTGAAGCACAGAATTAGTGGGAGAGATGCTTTCCAACTTAAATAAACTAGGTTGTAACATGAACACTAAGGTTCACCTAAATGATTTTAATGAAGAACATTGGGAAAGATTTCACAAAGACATAAAAACTAAGATGGCCATATGATGCCGATTACTGCTGGAGTCTTTAGCGAGATTATCCTGGAAAACTCCATGCAAGAAAGTCTTATAAAAGAAAGTTTTTCAGCGACGACTGATCAATGTATACGTTTATTTTGTGGAATGCATACCTTGCTATGTATAATCTGGCTTTTTATTCGATTCAGAAAAAGATCAGATATATACCGCATCTCGAAGACTAGATCTGATAAACCAAATTTGATGGCATTTTTGAATTACATAGCAACACTTTACAAATCGCAAGTACCAAAATGTGTATGGGCCAGTGTGATGTGCTTCCTGAAGGTCAGTCAGCCACAGTACTAATTACTCTTGCTCTCTTATATGTTACTGATGATATTCTCCGTGCACTGAAACAGATGACAATTTTAGTACTGTTGGATTTTTCTAAAGCCTTCTAGATAGTCCATTATTGCTTGATAAGAGCAAAATTTAAATATTTAATTTGTAATAATATTGTTCTCAAGTTGTTTAGCTCCTACTTTAGTAATCGAAAAAGTTGCCATCAACGATCGCTCATCTTCAGTATCCAATATAACTACAGGTGTGCCACAATGCAGTACTTAGGGTCTCTGCTATATATTTTATGCCAGTAATTCGTTTAGTATGATGAAACCTTGTAAAATGCTAGGTTATGCAGAAAACGTGTAAATTTATTGAATTTGATGACATACAAGAAGTCGGTAATCATATCAATACTGAATTAAAGGTAGTAAATTATTTACCTACGTCACATAATTCGAAACTAAATGCAAATAAAACATGTCTCATGAAGAATGTTAACATATCAAAATAGTATTGACCGATATCGATTTTAAAATAAATGCATTGTGGCCTTATATAACTAAACATAAAAAAATGCATGCAAGTTTTTATAGTTTTAATCATCTCCCGATAATGCTAACGACGCTAAACGTGTTTAGCGAAATAGAGAACACCAAGTTGATTTAACTTACACCCTGTTAATGTTAGATCTATTTGCGATATGAATGTGCAAGGATCTTTCTATTTCGATTAAAAAATTACAACCATATCGATGATGAATTTAAAAGTTGTGATATCAAATATAACTTAAGAATATTACACATATAAGTAATATGGCATAAAATGTCATGAACTATCCTGGTAGGTCTCGGGGGCGGATGCTTCTTTGTCTGCTTCGCTTTCTGTTAGGATAAAATATGTAAGGGAGGATAGAGGTATTTTTATATCTGTATGAAATCATTAATTCTGTACGAATAATAAGATATATGTAAGAGTAGCTTGAAAATCTAAAGTCTACATGTGTGTAGTAATTCTCTAATAAAGACTATTATTGTTATTATTCTATAAAACTAAAAAACATTCATACACAATACATAATCTATAGATCACTTAAAAGTGTCTTTGAAGACATTTTTTTATCCAGGCATAGTTCGTTGAATAGTTTAAACGTGTTCAATTTTTTTTAATTTTCTGAACATTAAACATGTTTTTCTCATTTCCGAAAGTATTAGAACTAAATATTCTAAAAACAATCTGAGATGTCAATGGAAATGAGGACCTTTAAGGTAAACTAGAATGAACTATCTATTGTTATAATATTAAAGTTGTTATTAAACGTTCATATATTCCACGTAAAGATTTAGAAATAAGTTGGCTCAATTTTGCTATTTAAAACGTGCTTATCTATGTACATTTATATGCGAACTCTTCAAAGTAAGACCCATATGAAATATTTCGTTTTACAATAAATACAAGTTTCGATAATCAATGTTTCTCAACAAGTTGCTCCATGACGGTGGTCATTTACACGTGTTAAGGTTATATCGGGCATTTGAATTGCATCACCCTGTATAATAAATAATGTATACTGTTGTTGTTTTGTATTTAAATTTAATCTAGAAACAAAAAGCATTTGCGTTGCTTCACTTTTGCCGCCGAATTTATTATTCAAATAAAAAAATTCGTTGAATGCGAAAAATTTTCAGACCTCATTAATTATTTCAAATATCTAAAAAATTGCAACTTGATTGCCTTGATGCCGAGCATTCGAAGTTCAACGGTTTATTGAGAATCCTGTTTTTGGTTATGGCATTTCTGTTTTTCTATCAACTACGCCTTATAAAAGCTAAATGCATGTTTAGCTGAATTATAATATTGTTCTATCTTTTTTTGACTTGTACATGGTGGGATAGTAAATATTGCAATAGAAGGTCGATGTATTGGGGAAATATAACTGCAAATCCAAAAATAATCATAATACTGACGTTCCATACAAGTAACACACATATCTCTATCCCAGCGAAAAAATCAAGGCAAAGGTAGGGGTAAAATAATCCTTATAATAATAAAATTTTGCTTATGAGCATCCCCTTTAGTGGAGTAACAACAGGACATTGAAGTACTTATATAGTTTTGTAATTATAATTATAATTCTGGGGTATCACCAGGAATATATATCTGAGTTTTGAACTATACTGCGTTTTTTTATGAACAATTCTGTTTTTGAACAGCGTTTTTTTTTTGGTAAAAAGGTGAATGTCTCCGGTTCTAGTAGTCGCGACAAACTAAAACCAAAAACTTTTGCAATTATAATTCCAACAAATCTACGTTGGCTTTGGGTCATTTGAGTACATACATAACGTACAAAATAGAATCAACTGGCTAAAACGCGTTTTTTTTCCTTTTAACGCCCAGGCACGTCAAGAATTCCGATTGGCTTCAAACTTTCAAAAAATATGCTTTTTCTTAGAAACAAGACACCCTGAAATTTTGGTGCCCAAGTATTAAACCTTGTGGGCACAAATGAATTTGTTATCTGAAATTTGAATTGCCCGCCATTTTGTGCCATTAAGTCCAAAATGGATATTTTTTTTCAATATGTGGTTCTGGACGACAGCTTTCTGATGACATTAAAAATATAATCTTTTGAAGTAATTTTGGTCACTTTCTTGGTATTTATTTATAAACCAAATGACAACAAATCATTTTGAAAACATTTTTGAAAAATGTTTATCAAAAAGAAAGAGAATTGCGAGAACTTTAATTTAGAAAAAAAAGGTGAATTTTCGTCCATCTGAACTCGATATATTTAACTGTAAGGGCCAGTATTATAATGTCGAAGTGCCGATTAAACTACGGCCTTAAAAAAAGCCTGTTTTATAATGTTGGTAATCTTCAGTTTGCAGATTAAATACGTCACGGTAAAGTTAAACTACAAACGGTGGATGGAGACCATTTAAACTGGAGATTTCAGATTTCAAATTATTCGTAACCTCACAATTGTAACGGTCACGTTTTGTAAGAACACTCAGTATCTTAAATTAGATAAAGCGCGCGACAATTCTATTCATAATTTTAAATTTAAATTTAAATTATAGGATACTGATCTGAGCATTATACGCGTTTAAATCTTATCGGCTAATCATGTCAAATGCTTGACCAATAGCGACTAGCTTGTAGTAAGCGGGCATATTCCTACGCCAAGTCGGCAAACAAAGAGACGCTGGAAAGATGGCGTAGAGGCTGGTGGCCGTATATGGCCGTAAGAATTAAAAGCCGCCACTTATTGTGAATATCTGCATATGGGGATTAATAACTGCGAATAGTATCAGTAAAGTAGTTATTATAGTTTATATGTTCTGTGTTATTGTGTTCCATTGCCCATAGCTACAGCAAGGCAATGTTTTCGTCGAATTAGCTGTAAGTACAGTCTTTTATATTATGCATACCTCTCGTGATGCAAATGTTGCTCTTTGAAGTCAATTGCGACAATGCAGAATTATTGATGGCTTCAATACCCCATTCCACGATTGGCCAGTAATATTTTTTGTTGTATCCAGACTTCTCTTACCCCATGAAGAAGACTATAGTGCGTGAATAATTTCATGTGAACGTTAAGTTTGCGTAACTATATCGCCCCGTATTTTGACATGTCCCGTGTGTTTTGGACATAAAAACATAGTGTTCAACGGCCAAACCAGTTTATGTCGAAAATATTAATTGTCGGGCCATTTTTTTCTTATTAACTTTACGTCCAGTTAGTAATATTTTCCTGTTTAGTGTCTTAATTATGTTATCGTAAAAATTATTTGTTTTACCGCTCTGGCCAGATCGTGTTTAGTTTAGTTTAATTATTTACCGTATACGGATTCTTATTGTGTACAGTTTTGCTTTGTATTCTGTTATATATGGATTTTTAATGATTTGTTGAAAAAATCTTTTTTTATATATATATATATATATATATATATATATATATATATATATATAAGATGATGAAGGTATTCGAAATATTCATTATTTTCTGTCTGATGACAACGAAGAAATTATTAAATTAATGTAACAGAAGGTGCTCGAACTCCTAGAAATTTTAGAATCAGCCGGAGTCACATGGAACTATATTTCTTTACCAGATTAACTAGTAAAACTGTCTCATTTTCCGTACAATTTTTCATTTTCTTTTTATCCATTTTTTGTAAAAATAAAATTCCCAAATAAAATACAGTAACAAGGATATATCTTAGGTTAGAATTCACTAGTTGAAGACCGTGAAGTTGAAATTTCCTGAACAACAGGTGAGCCAACCATATAAATATATATATATTTATTTTATAAAACAGACATTTTGTAAAGTAAAGCTTAAAGCTTGGTTTAAACCTAGGTTTAAACTGTACGCTTAATCTAATATTATAATACCGGCCCCAATACTGGCCCTAAATCTGCAAACTGAAGATTACCAACATTATAAAACGGACTTTTTTTCAAGGTCGTAGTTAAATCAGCACTCCGCGGTTTAATCCGACATTATAATACCTGGCCCTTAAGAGTCGGATTAAACAATTTAGAAAATAATGGAAAAACTCCACTCTGTTACAAAGTATTACGAAGCTGATTCCTTATTTTACCGCACTATTAGGCATTTTGAGTCGCCGAATTCAAATCCCTAGATTATTTTGCCTAATATACCGGGTGTAACAGGATCATGGTATACCCCCCTTTTCTCCTTTAATTTTGAAGATAATTGATTGAAATTAAGGATATAATACATAAATAACAAGCACTTTTTGACATACAACTGATTTTTTTTCACTTCCGTTTTCGCAGGAAGTGACACTAACATTCGATTTTTAAATGGAACATCCTATATATTATTGCATTTTTGAATTCTGCATAATTTTCTGAATCCAACGATGCCAAATAAGTGACATTTCAAACATCAATTTTTCTTATAATATAATTTTTAGTTTTCCATTTAAGTGTGCCATGGTGGTTCCGATTTATTCTAAATGATCCATGTAATGCTACAAAAATCGAAATCCCATGGAAAACACAAAATTACGTGATTTATGAGCAAATAAAATGCACCAAAATTGTTTTTGGAGCAAAACTCAATTTTTTCAAATGGAACCACTGGTATCGTGGTACCATTTATTAGTACTATTAATAAGGAATTTATTCATATGTCGTATTAAAATGTGCGATAAATACAAACAAAACTACAGCTAAAAGAAAATAAGAAAATACAATTTTATTCCAATAACCTTGTTACACATAAGGTGAATTTGTAATACAAAAAATGCTGTTCATTAACGTCAATACACTTTTGAACTCGCATAGCTGTTTCTCGAAGAACATTCGCCAATTGCTGGGCCGTTATGCTATTAATTGCTTGTCCCACTCGTAGCTCCAGGTCTTCATGGGTTATAACGGCGGTTGCATAGACCCCAAACGAAGAAATCAAGGGGCGTTAAATCAAGTGACCTTGGATGCCTCCTCACAGGGCCAGTCGTCAAAATTACGTTTTCTCCGAATCGCCGTTGAAGTTAATCAATTACTATCCTTGAATTATGGGGAGGAGCGCATCTTGTTGGAAATAAATTCCCTGCCCTAAATCTAAAGGTAACTCATCTAAAATGTCCTCAATCTGATTTTCCAGGAATCTCAAGTATCTGGCAGCAGTCAGAGGTCCTTCAAATCTTATTGGATCAATGATTCTACTACCGATTATTCCAAGCCAAACATCGAAACCGAACCGCACTTGCAAGTTATCCTCCTTAATAAATTTTGACTTTCTTGTGACGAATATTTCGTATTTTGTTGGTTAAATAATTCCAAATTTGTAAATCTTGACTCGTCCGAAAATAAAATCAGTCCCAAAAAATCATCGTTTGACTGCACGTTATTGTACAAAATCCAATTGCAATATTCCATCCTACGTTCGTAATCACTTTCGTACAAATGCTGGTGCAATTGGTATTTAAAAGATTTAGTGTGGTATTTGTGCAAAATTTGGCTTACTGTTTGGTGACCGATGTTTAATTCAAACCCAACTTGCCTTAAAGAAACAGCATTATCGACTTCTATTCGAGCCAAGACATTAATTTTCGTTCTCTTCGAGATCATTGTTGGGCTCTGTTCGGAATTGGTTTTCAACACGATTAAAATAATTTTGTCTATCAGGATATCGTCGACCATAAAGGTCCATAGTTGCAATTGCATTTTTTTACTTCTCCTTAAATAATTAACATGTCCACTTTTTCATCCCTTGTATAAATTTGCGGCATTTTGAACACAGTTAACAAGAATTTTAAACAATTTTTAAAGACGCAATAAAAACACCGTTAAACCAACAAATGTTTGGGGTCGCTGGCTTTGAAAACTATTTCATTGTTTTCAAAGCCAGCGACCCCACAGTTTTGATTCTTAATTTATGCAAAAACTCCTTTATGTACGAAATTTTTTATAGAAACATTTTTGTGTATAATTTTGTGCTTCTTAATCTTCACCTCTACAATTTGTTCTGTATTAAATTTTGCAAAATTTATTTGTTCATATTCCAAAACATTAGAAAATAATATGTAAAAAAGTATGTTATCTATACATTTACGCATATTTATGTATTGTTATTTAGCAGAAGATCTGAGAAAATGTTTGTACATATTTTCAGGGTATTACGGAGAGGACCTAAAAGTAAATTTTACGCTTAATTTTTCTGTTCTGTTTCTTTTTCTGCTGGAGATACATTGATGACATGTTTCCAATTTGACCTCAATGCTTTGATTAAAAGAATAAACAATATAATTGAAAGAAGATTAAAAAAAAACCAGTAGACGCCAACAGATGTTAAATTTTAACAAGTCAGTCGATACTGTTAAAATAGGAGTGACAACATGTTAATATGATAAGGTCTAAATAATTTCTTGTAATAATAAAATATTAAACAATAAGAACCGCTTTATCAACGAGGTATTTACAAACAATCAATATCTTGAAGTTTTTGTTGACAAAACTTTCATAAATATTGAAAATAGCAGTGCACACACACAACATTAATTCTCAAATATGCACGCACGAATTATATGAAGAACTGCGCCGTATAGCTGATAAACTTGTTGTTGGGGCGGTACTTCAAACGATTAACACCTTGAAATCTATTTAGATGAAAAACTGGGCTCGGCAAAAATTTCAACAAAAGAGCGGATAGCAATGAATGAAAAATTAAAGTGTCAGCAATAATATTATTGATTGAGAATAAATGCGTATTGAATTATTTCGTCGATGTTTGTACAACCTGGTTATCAATGTTAAAACGAATTGTACAAATTTAGCATTATTTAAATTAAAACCATTAGCTACATCAACAGTTACGTGCAAGTAGTAAGTATCCATGGATATTGAATATCACACAAACATATTCCTAAAGTCTAATAACACATACAGCCGGTTTTACAATCCCAAGTTAAGTTTCATGTTAGTTGACTCTTACTTGCAAGTTAACTAGAGGTGTTTCAAAATCTCATGAGCTGTGACCTTCATATGCGCAGAGACAAAATCCCCCTCGTAGACTCCGTTGCACTTCTTAAAAATATTAGATTTATTGTTTACAATTTATTCCGAGCTCTTCGTTATGTATACAGTAAGGTAGCTGTCAGTGTTTTCAAAATACACTTATAAACCCAGAATAAACTTTGCCTTTTGCGCATTTCGCGGTTCACAAGATTCTGAAATACCTCTACAACTTTACCGACACTTGCGTTTTTCAATATATATAAAGTTAATATGATGATTTTAACTTAAGGGCTGAAACACTAAAACTAATATTGGAATATTTAATAGATCCCATAGTTTTTATCATAAATAATTGCATGGCGCTGGGTCATTGGCCACAGGATTTTAAGTAATACCAATTCACAAAAAGGGCGATACCAACATAGTCAGCAACTATAGACCAATTTCTCTAATAACAAATTTCTCCAAAATTTTTGAAAACGTTATAAAAACTAGGTTGATGTCTTACTTAAATAAATATGAAATACTATCCAACAAGCAATACGGTTTTAAAGAAAAGAAGTCTACTCAAGATGCTATATTAGACCTATTATCAAATATAAACGCTTCTCTAGACAAAGGTACACCATGTTTATGTACTTTTATTGATTTGTCCAAAGCTTTTGATACAGTCAGCCACCCTCTGCTCTTACAGGCTTTGGAAGACATTGGAATAAGAGGTGAATGTTTAGAATTATTTAAAAATTATATATCTAATAGACACCAATGCGTAAGAGTAGGAGACGTCTGTAGCGAAAATTTAAAAATAGAATATGGTGTACCACAAGGTACAGTTTTGGGACCTGTACTATTCCTTATTTATATAAATGATTTATTCACTTTACCTAGCGCAGGAAATATTATAGGATTCGCAGATGACACCGCAATTATTTATAAAGCTAAAACATGGGATGATTTGCAGAACATAGTAGAAAATGATTTGTCATATATTAAAAGCTGGTTTGATAAAAAATTATTAACATTAAATCTAGATAAAACAACCTACCTACCGTTCAGTTGCAATAAATCAAATTTACCACCTTTTAAATCTCTGAATATTGAAATCCAAGGAAGAAACCACATTTTACTACCTGAAACTAAAGTCAAATATCTAGGAATAGTCATTGACCAACACTTAAGATGGGATTCACATGTACAGTTTGTTGTTAAAAAACTACAATTTATCCTTTATAAATTTCGACAATTGAGTAATGTTCTTGGACTGAAAGAAATGAAATCTATATATTATGCTTTAGTTGAAACACATTTGACTTATGGTATTTTAGCCTGGGGTGGAACGTCCAAAAATCATATAAAGCCTCTAGAAATTTTACAAAAAAGGTTTTTAAAACTAATGTTACATCAAAAAATGTCCTACCCAAGTAATCTGGTTTACAGTGACGCTAAGGTTTTTGACATAAGACAGCTATACTATTTTAATAGCAATGTAAAGTACCACATACAGAAAAATCCATTCTTGCTAAATCGTCATGACTATGGTACTCGAAATAAACAACAACATATATCTCCATTTATGGCAAAATCTATATGACAGAGATCTTTTGCATTCTTAGGCTCAAAATTATACAACACTGTTCCTGAAGTTCTGAGAGAGAGGACCATTTCTTATTTTAAAACTAAATTGAAAGCTTTTATATTATCTTTACCAAGAGAAATAATCCATAACCACATTAACAATACGAATAATTAACTGTAAAATAGAAATTCTAAATATAATTATCATTGTATGGTTATATGTGCCTAGCCGTGTGAGTTTGTATAACCACTCATAATTTATATGTGCCTAGCCGTGTGGGTTTATATAACCATTCATAATTAAATATCTGGAAATGATAATAAAACACAGTTTCTTTTAGTCATATTCACCCTTCCCCATTTAGTGAAGTCACATCAAATGTTCTTATTACTCCAAAACTGTAATTTTGCTTCCAATTGTTGATTGGATTTGTGTTTTTTAATTTTTATGTATATGTGTACGTCTATATAATAACATGTGCACGTATATATGTGTATGTTTGTATGTTCATTTATTTGTTTTGGTCCATGAAGTAGGCTTAGTAATCTTTAAATAATTAGTTTTATCTAAATGTTAGTTTGTATTTATATTTAATTGCATTAAATAATGTATGCATACTGCACATGTATGGTTTTCATATAGTATAATTTTAATTTTACGATGTACCTATCTATATATTAATGTATTACGTTCTCGAAACAAGTGTTTTATACACTTATTGAGTAACTTATTTATTTACTATGATTTGTCTACTATTTTCAGTGTACTTTTGATACTTGTTGTTGCTGTAAATAAATAAATCTTATTATTATTATTATTATTATTATTATTATTATTATTATTATTATTATTATTATTATTATTATTATTTGTAAACGAGAGGTTGTGAATAATAGTTATTTATGCACCAAGTGCGTTATATAGATAATAACGCCCGGAGGGTAACATGATGCAGCCCGAGGGCCTTTGACCCGAGGGATGCATGCTGCCTGATGGGCGTTATAATCTAATAATGCTCGTGGTGCATACAATATTTTATTTTCCACGAAAAATATATTTTTTTAATGAAAAAGTGACTTCCCGTTTTTTAAATACATTTTTTTGGTAGTCTATGACATTTGTTGACACTTTGGCGTTTATTAATTGTATCTATCAATATGTTGCCTTCTTTAAAATTTAGTAACATGTCTAGTTCAATACTGCTAACCTTTTCTTTTTACGCTTTTTGCCAAGTAGTCTATGACAGTTGTTGATATGTTGACGTTTGTTGGTGTTGCTTTGCTTTGTACTTAGATAATACGTTTAACAAAATAAAAGGAAAATTAATATGGAAATATCAAAATATATTCGAAACAATGCGGGAAAAGCCACAGAAAGTGTATTGCCAGTCAAATCTAAACCATTATTCGATAAGGAAGATGAAACATTTATTTATTTATTTCTCATGTAACAGGGCGTTATGACCATAACACCCGCTTATTATGCCCGTGGTCATTATGAGCGTTTTTATGGTAACCGTATCCAAGTTATAATAAACAAATAATATGTAGGTGAAAAATAAAATTTGTAATGTTGGTACTAGAATAATGGGTAATAAATCCACTTAAAATGTATTGTTGCGTGTTTTCCACCTGTAACACCCTGTATGAATCCGTGGGTTCTAAATAATTTCAACAAGAGATAAACACCACTAACACTTTATTTAATAATTTACTGACTACAATACTTGAAAATGACCTTTACACCTTGTTTACTTAATATTTAACCTCACTTTTTCCACTTTCCAACTTGTTCACTTTTATAAACTGCTCTTTAATAAACTTCTTCCTCTGCGCCGGTATTCGCGCATTATATACTCTGAAATTACCTCTAGATTAAACCAGAATCTTCTCCAACCACACTCTAGAAAAGTCCATGGCTTTTTCTACAAGTTTCCATTCACTATTAGTAGACATAGGCGTATTATCTCCAGTTCCAAGGGGGTGTATTCATAACAGTATGAATTTTTGTCAAAGATACGTCACCTGCTGTCAAATATAAAAGTCAGAAGCGATTTATGGGTTAGTAGTTTATAATTAAATATATAGTATTTCATGTTTGAAATTTGTTATAAATAATATCTTTATATAATTTATCCTATATTCTACTACAGAACATAAAAACATTTGTTTCAACAAGAAAAATGTGTCTTATCTTAAGTATTACGTCACGGATAATAAAAGGTGCGCAAATATCTCTAATTTTTAATTGTGGATCCGTAAATGTGTGAACGTTTAGGGAAAAAAATTATGCACAAATAACTAAATAAAACAAACTAGGTACTGTGTTTTCTACCACTATGTATTTATAAAAATTGCGACTGCAGTTTCGACTTGCAAAGCCATTGTCAAGCAGTGAATAAAAAATGACTGATTTACAATTGCACAGAAATTTTGGATGAATTAGTATTGCGACGTTTGGTTGTCACATATGTGGTACGTGGAGTTTTTGCTCCTTGATATAATATACAACCAGTTCAATATCCACACCTTACCAGTCCTCGGCTAGCTTCCGTCAATCTCAGTGTGAGTTCCCAGTACATACAGACGTACTGGTTGCCTAACTATTGGTCTAGGTACCTAAGTGAACAATGGATTAATAAACTGTTAAATTAATTTATAGTACGAGAAAGAAAACCCAATGAGTGGAGCTTATAACAAATTTGTTTATTCATATATCATTTATATACCAAGTCAATAATAAAAGAAATGCTTTAAATTTATGCATCAATTAATTTTTCTATTTGTTAGCAATATCCAAAAAAAGTGATGAGTGACAAATGATTTAATCTAAATAAAATTTATTAACACGTGAAGTTCAATAATAATACCAAATGCAATTGCACGCAGTTTACATACTTTTCAAAATAGTGTTTATGGGTACAGAAAATTTAATATTATAACAAATACCTAGATCTGGACTATATTCTTTTCTAGATAGCCAGTTCTTGACTTTAATATAAACAAGATAGGTATTTAAATCGTTAACTTATGAAATAATTACAATACATACACATATATATATATATATATATATATACAAACAAAATTTGTACAAGTTATGACTTACGGTTGAATTTTGAAATACCCCAAAAGAAAATGTGAGAACGCTGAACTTCTCCCAGGAGTGGAAAGGTATGAGCGTTGAACGGTCTTCTTATATTCTAGGGTAATCGATTGACTCTGCAATATTTCACCTCGAACTATAATCAGTTACAACCATCTCGAAGTCATGAAAAGAAATCAACAAAAGAAACCAAAACCATCCATCATCGGTATAAGCTCCAAAATTTTTCAACCAATTTTTCTATACTAAGTAATTACATCTATTACTAATGCTTCTTAATAAAAACTAACGATAAAAAGCCTAAAAGTTTTAAAATTCGAATTAATATACTATTTACATTTTCGCAAATCTAATGACTCACCCTTTTAGGGCTTAACAAAATGTCGACCATGTGCTCGACCTAACACGTGCTTTGTAGCTATATATCCAGCTATCATGCTGATCAGATTTTTCACAAATCATTATTATATTGGTAAATACGGAAATCCCACCATACAAATATTTCAACAAAATTAACCAAAATGTGGATAAAGATTACTCTCACCAAATTTACCAAGCTACGATGCAACGTCTAATCGCCTCAAAGGTCACGTCAAGAAGGAAGTACTAGAGAACCTCTAACCCCTTTCAGGACAGGTGCCTAGCGCAGACGTACTCCGCAGACGAAACGACATAAAAAGAATAGAATTTTCATGATACCATTCGACCTTGAACAGAAGACCCGAAAGTAATCACAAAAATGATTTATTTGAAACATAAAAATACAACACATCCGTAATTTGGATAGAATTCGAGAAGTTCTGTTACAGACGTCCCTTTCGATTAAGACAACCCTGACATAGATCAACCTGTTGATCGGAGATATAATAAGAAGTGATATAATATTACGACAATCTAACTATAAAAATTATCCCTTTATTATTTGTTTCAAAATGAATTTAATTGAAGAAATACTAACTTATTAAAGCAAAATATATTAAGTTAAAACATTCATCGAGCTACTCCGAACAGTGCTGTTCAGTGAGCGAGTATTCGGTTAAGACTGAATCGAACTCAGCCAGTAATCAGCTGATTACCGGTAGCTGTCAATTCCTATAACCTACTATGTTCGTTCTATTTATTATTATAAACCATTTTTGGATGAAATTTAATAAGCAAATAACAAAGGCACAGAAGGTAAGTGATACATTTGAACTAGTCGTTTTCATAGACTGAATTACTTAAGTTATGGTTATGTTATAGGTTTGTTTATCGTTCCTATTTATTCCAGATTAAACACTATGTATGAGAACTCTAGCAAATTACAAGGAATAATAATGTACCACACAACACTCTGATTGATTAAGGTAAAGTACTTATTTATACATTTTACTCGAGACATTCTAATTAAAATTTATGTTTATTTCTAGACACAAGTTAGCTGGACAGTCGATAAATGTGACAACTCTATCAAACAAATTTAAGAATCAAAAGGATTACTAAAGTATTGAAATGTGAATGGAAAAACTATTAATATATGAAATTATTAACACAAGACCTTTTATTTATTTATTACTAGATGATGATATCCTTTAAATAATGAACTACCTAAAGTTAACGTATAGTTTTAGTGATTAAATTTTTATAGTTAAACATCTAACAATGCTGTATTTACACATACACTCCTCTAGTCAAAATGACAAATTATGTTACAACGTCTACTTGACAAAAGTAACCGTAACATTACTCCCCTCTATTCCAGTAAAAAAAAATCGAAGATTTTTTTTTGACAACACCAGTTAGCTAAAATCGAAAAGAATGTCGCAACCAATTTCCTTCCAGATATAAAAAAAAATTAAATAGAAAACAAAATTTGCAGTTTCGATCTCACCCCAGAATATCAAGATTTAGCATTAAGCTCAAGCGTTTTATCAGGTTTTAGATCTTTAACGTGCCAACTACCCTTAACATTGCCTTTGTCATCCTCAAGTTCATAAACATTTATACCAAGCTTCTTTTTGATTTTAAACGGACCTGTATATTTCTTTCCCAGCTTTGCTGCATAATTTTTAGCAGCACTTGATAAGGTATATTCTTTTTTCCACACATAATCTCCTTCTTTAAATTGAACAGGCCTATGCCTCAAATTATAATTATGTTTAGTTTTAACATGAGCTGTTTTTAACTTTTCTTTTACAAATTTTCTAAGTTCTTTTAATTTAGATTGTCTGGATTTAGGATCCTTAAAATCATTATCGTTATCATTTTCAATATTAATACAATTAGTTTTGTCCCTGATTTGTTTATACTCGTTACCATTTGTAATCATTTCATACCCAAAATTTATAAAATAAGGAGATTCTTGTGTTACCTCATGTTTAGCTGTTCTATAAGCACAACCTAGTTTAGACAGATGCAAGTCCCACTTTTTATGATTTTCTCCAACATAACTAGAAATCATGGTTTTAATTACCCTATTGGCTCTTTCTGTGAAATTTGGTTCTGGATGATAAAGAGGATTAAATAATAATTTAACATTATAATCTTTCATTAACTTTTTAAATTCTTTGCTCGTAAACTGAGCACCGTTATCAGTTTTAAGATATTCAGGTACACCAAACAAATTAAAAACTTGCTCTTCCATAATTCTTACAATACTAGTAGCGATAGCTTTACGTAAAGGAAACATTAGTGTAAATTTACTAAAGTAATCACAAATTACTAAAATATATTGATGTCCTTTAGAACTACGAGGTAAAGGTCCTATTAAATCAGTAGCGATATATTGCCAACATCTATCTACGATAGGCTTGCTACCCATCTCTCCTGCTTTAAGTTTTTGTTCCGGTTTATGTTCAGAGCAAATTCTACACTTATTAATGTATCTCGAGATATCTGATTTCATACCAGGCCAAAAATATTTAGATAAAATACGATGATAAGTTTTATAAATACCAAAATGTCCTCCAGTTATAGGATCATCATGAAATGTTTTTAAAATTTCGTTACGTTTACTTTTAGGTAAAACCAATTTCCAGCTAGATAAGTCCGAAGAACTCTTATCAACATGTTTATACAGACTTCCATCTTCAGATATTCGAAAATTTGGATATTTTAAAGGATTTGAATGAACTCGAAAAGTCATTTTTTTATACCAAGGGTCTAAATCTTTGGATTCTAATTTAATCTCAGATATTTCTGGAATGGCACGAGATAAATAATCTGGCACAACGTGTTGTTTTCCAGGTCTATGTATAATAGTAAAATTAAACTGTTGCAAACGCAATGCCCATCGTCCTAAACGACCTTGTGGGTTTTTCAGGTTATTTAGCCATATCAAACTATGGTGGTCAGTAATAACAGTAAAATGTGTTCCTTCAAGGTAACATCTCCATTTTTCAATACTCCAAAGTACTACCAAGCATTCGATTTCAGTAATTGTAAACTTTCGTTCATTTTTTGTTAATGATCGAGATAAATAACAAATTACATGTTCTCTACCATCATAAAATTGACTTAACACAGCCCCTATCCCGTGTGAACTACCATCACATTGTATAATAAATTCATCATTAAAATTTGGACAAGAAAGTATTGGAGCACTTATAAGTGAATCTTTTATTGTGGAAAAAGCTTGTTCACACTCTGGTGTCCAGACAAACTTAGTGTTTTTACGAGTCAAGTTAGTAAGAGGTTCTATTATACTAGACAAATTGGGAATAAATTTCCGATACCAAGAAACCATACCGCTAAGTCTACGAACGTCTTTTGGAGTTTTTGGTCTAGGAAGATCTACAATGGCATTGACTTTTTCAGGATCTACATGAAGTCCATCTCTATTTACAACATACCCAAGATATTTAAGTTCACTGCGACAAAATTTACATTTTTCTCTATTTAAAGTTAAGTTTGCATCTTTTAATCGTTTGAAAACTTCTTCTAAAATTGTTAAATGAGATTCAAAATCTGGTGTTACAATTACAATATCATCTAAATATTTAAAAACATAAGGTTCTAGTTCAGGTCCAAATAATCTATCTACTAAAAATTGAAAAGTTGCAGGTGCATTTGATAAACCAAAAGGCATTTTTGTAAATTGAAATAATCCTCGTCCAGGAATTGTGAAAGCAGTATATTTTTTGCTGTCTTCTGACATTTTTATTTGCCAATATGCACTCTGAATGTCTAAAGTAGTAAGATACTTTGCGTTACCTAATTTATCTAGAATTGAACTTATTCTTGGCAATGGATATGCCCATTTTTCAGATACAGAGTTTAATTTACGAAAATCTACGCAAAAACGATATGTATTATCTTTTTTAGGAACCATTAAAATTGGTGAACTCCATCCGCTAGTACTTTTTTCAATTACTCCTAACTCTAACATTTTTGTAATTTCATCATCAATTTTCTTTTGTATAAATGGACTTACAGGATAATATCTAGATTTAATTGGTGGATGATCAGTTTTAATAATATGCTCTACTAACGAGGTACATCCTACTTTGACATCTTTCATAGAAACAAAATAATTGTCAACAATCTTATTTAAAATTTCTCTTTGGTTAAGAGTTAAATCGTCAGCGGTTTGTATGTGATTTAATTGAAAATTTGTATTTACTTCATTGCCAAAATGCCATTCACCTTTTCTTAAATCTGGTATCAAATTCATTTTTATCCAAAAAATAGTACCTAACACTAAATTATGATGTAACTGTGGTATTACATAAACTTTAAAAATGTGAATCTTTTCTTTTAAACTAATTGGAACTTCCATGTAACCAATGCAATTCAATTCTTGATTATTAGCAACCGTACAAGTGATATCTTTTAAAAGGTGCAACTTAATTCCAATGTTTTGTAGTAAAATTGAACTTTTATCATTAATAAATATATTATTTGCCCCAGAATCTAATAAACCTTTAATTTCCCAGTTATAAATAGAAACTGTTACGTAAGGAGACTCTCCTTCACTAGCCTGATCAAGTACATAGTTTAAAATTGGTTTACTAAATTGATTAAAATTTTGTAGTTCTAAATTTGTGCAAGAAAGTTTATTATCATTATGAAAATCATGTGAATCAAAAGAAAATTTTTCTGGACTTAATTTATTGTTTTTAAAATTATCATTGACCGATGATATGTTAGAGGCCAAAGCTCGGTCTACATTTGGTCTCTGCGTCCGTTTCCCTGAGATCTACATCTAATACAGTTATTACGTGTATAACCTATTAATCCACAAGTATAACACTTTCTAGTTTTTACTGTACAATGTTTAGCCATGTGATTTACTCCCTTACATTTATTACAAATTATCTTTGGGCTTACGTTTACATTTCTGTTATTATTAGCTGTTCCAGAGTGAAATGAATCGAATCTACTAACTCTATTGCCATGAAATCTACTATTATCAGTGTTTCCATCAAATCTAGCTCTATTTCTTGAAGAATCTCTATAAAATCTCTCTCTACTATTGTTCCTGGAATCATTGTAATTGTTGTATCTCTCCCCACTATTATACCTTCCATATCTATCATTATTTCTATCGTTTCTTTCTAAACTTCTATTATCATGTCTGTCCCTACTATAGTTTCTAAATTCGTTTCCTAAATTTCTATTCAAATATTCTTCTCTACTTCTACTATTAGAGTAATTGTCTCTATCAAAATTTTTATTTCTATTCTTATTTTCTAATGACAAATCCCTATCGTACCTATTAAAATCACCCCTATTTACAAATTTTTCTCTACTATTACTCCTAAATCTATCTACAGAGTTATCTCTACTACTTCTATGTCTATCTACAAAATTTTCTTTACTACCCCTGAAATTATCTAAAGAATTTTCCCTATTATGTCTACGTGCTTCTTTTTGACTTGTATCTGTTCTATTTTCTTTTAAAATTGAAATTTTACTGCCATTGCCTGCAAAAGTTACTTGTTTTTCTAGCTCTATGTTATCTAATTTCTTTTTAGTTTGAGTTTTATCTTGATATTGCAAATCTACTTCAATGGAATGTTTACTAGAGGAGGGAGGAACGAAATTTGAAATGTTTCTATTAGTATCCTCAATACGTCTACCTAATTTTATGAGTTGATCGAGAGAAGTGATATCATCCACAAGATCTAATCTACTTTGATACTCAGGTCTAATTCTTTCACGAATTATTTCCAATTTAATACTTTCATCTACCTGAACAGATAATCTACTAAATAAATTTAACATATATGCTACATAAATAGCTATAGTTTCAGTACTACCCTGAGTTCTAGATTTTATTTGTTCCCAAATCTTTTTATTACCATCTCTAAAAAATTCTTCTCTAAAAAGATTACAAAGTGAATCCCAATCATGAGCTTTATGTTTAACTGCTCTATAATACACTCTAGCCTCTCCGTCAAAAAGTTCTGCACAACTTTTAAAAAGTTGTTGTTTAGATATGCCTCTAGCCTCACAAATTTCATCGACTCTTTCAAAGAAAGCATTTAAACTTAAGGAATCTGATTTACCCGAAAATTTTAAACCCCAAGAATTAATTTTTAAATTTTGATCAATATTTAAATTATTAAAACTATCTGCGACTTGAGATACACTGTTATTATGAGCATTACTTGTGCTTTGTATGGGCGTTGAAGATCCTTGATTATTATTTAAAAGACTTTGTTGAAAAGCTAAAGGTACAGCTAAGTCACCAACTTTTTGTTCAAAAGATTCTTGTTTACTTTTAAAATCTGTTAAATATTTTAAAGCTAATGTTAATATTTTTGATTTTGACTCAGATTCATCCTTATTTGAAGTTACAATTCTTTCGATTCTACCCAAAACATGAGCTAACTTAGATTTCAATTTCCTAGCGATAGCATTAGTAAATTGTTCTCCTAAAAGTCTTTCAATATCCTTTAATTTATCCTCACAGATTATTAATTCTTCTTCAGATTTAAAAGCATACTCTGTTTTAAAACTGTGACCTTCATTTTCTAAATTTATTAGTTCTCACAACGTTTTAATTAAATATTTACTTGTGCCTTGAGGTTTTACACCTCTAATAGAAATTTCATGTTCTAATTCGTCTTTAAGTAATCTATCTGGCTCTATTTTCAACATTTTGATTACGTTTACTCTTAAATGTAAAATATTTTTAATAGAAAAAAAGTTTAAGGCTAATTAAAGCTTGAAAAAGTATGGTAATTTGTATAAACAATAGCAAGAATTAAGTGGAAAATAAACCTCTCTAAACTAGTTTATAAAATGTGCAGTTAAAAAAAATAGTTTTATGCAACAAAATTACACTGAAAGAAATTTCTATTATCCATAAAGAGAAATTGACTAACCCCTAATAAATATCTGCATTAAATAGGCTCCAGCAAGACTGCTCTGTAACCGCAACAAAAACGATCTTGCTAAGATGCACTTATTTACCGTTAATAAAAGTTTTTCTTATTATTTATTTGTTACTGTAGGTTGATAGCTTTGCTATCAGGAGTCACCACCTATTTTAATCTTAATAAGTTTTTTGTTATAGTTAGTAAGTTCCTATTCCTTACACCATTACTACCTTGTAACCGGAAAAGAACTTTCCTGCTGCTAATAGGTGACTTTTTAACCACTATGCAGCTTACATTATAATGGCAACAAACAATCTCTCTTGACCTAGTAATGTCATTTTGCAAGTACGTTTACTTGTAAATTCAATGTTTTAATTTTATATTTTTTAGACTTCACACTTCATATTAAAACACGTTTTTAATACATTTCTATGTTGACTCAGACGAAGAATTATTGTTGGTAAAATTAAAATAAACGATTCATTTAAGGAAACAAACGACTAATAAACAATTCAGGGTGCTTATTAAAAAAGGGGAATTTGACTTGTAAGAAGACACAATCACAGTTTACTATATAATAGCTGCTTTCGTTCAGCAGAGTGATTCGTAATGATAAGGCACCTACCTGTTTCATGTGTTGTCTCTGTCCGTATACCATGCAATTTTGCATCATATGATTACTGTTCATTGAAATCCTGTTTATTATGATTATGAATCACTCTGCTGAACGAAAGCAACTAATATACAATAACATAAATCACAAGTTTTTTTATAAAAATTCTTTGCATAAAACCTTTCCTACAATAACTGTCTCGTCGAATGTCGAATTGCTAACTAGTTACTGCATGCGTCGTTGCATGGATGAAATGGCGTGCTATGATAAAAACTCAATTGCGCTTGCGCCACGTGCAAAAATAAATAAGTAAGATTTTACGATTAGTAAGCCCGTCTTTACAGTTAACAGGTGACTTACCAACCATAGGTCTATTTGAGTTTTAACCATTAAATAGTTAACTTTAACTTAAGGCACTTATTTATCGTAAGAAATTATTTAGTTACGCCTAATAAAAAGAAAACTTATAACAATATTTTACCTAGTTTAGGTAAGTGCTGCTATTGGGACAAATAGTCAAAGATTTACCGTTGCAAAATCTCATTAGCAAAACAGTTTTTCTTATGGTTAGATAATGATAATGTAGTCTTAACAAAAAAAATACTTATAATAATGCAGATCATCTTAGCAAAACATTCTATTTGGTCGGTTTCTTTCAGTGTAGGAAAAACATATACCTGTATAGTTAGTAGGTTAACTATAAATCCTTAGAAGTATCACCTGGAGTTAGAATTACAGATGCGACTGGCTTTTAGTTTAGTTTAGTTGGGCGCCAAATTATTATGCGACGTTTGGTTGTCACATATGTGGTACGTGGAGTTTTTGCTCCTTGATATAATATACAACCAGTTCAATATCCACACCTTACCAGTCCTTCCGTCAATCTCAGTGTGAGTTCCCAGTACATACAGACGTACTGGTTGCCTAACTATTGGTCTAGGTACCTAAGTGAACAATGGATTAATAAACTGTTAAATTAATTTATAGTACGAGAAAGAAAACCCAATGAGTGGAGCTTATAACAAATTTGTTTATTCATATATCATTTATATACCAAGTCAATAATAAAAGAAATGCTTTAAATTTATGCATCAATTAATTTTTCTATTTGTTAGCAATATCCAAAAAAAGTGATGAGTGACAAATGATTTAATCTAAATAAAATTTATTAACACGTGAAGTTCAATAATAATACCAAATGCAATTGCACGCAGTTTACATACTTTTCAAAATAGTGGTTATGGGTACAGAAAATTTAATATTATAACAAATACCTAGATCTGGACTATATTCTTTTCTAGATAGCCAGTTCTTGACTTTAATATAAACAAGATAGGTATTTAAATCGTTAACTTATGAAATAATTACAATACATACACATATATATATATACAAACAAAATTTGTACAAGTTATGACTTACGGTTGAATTTTGAAATACCCCAAAAGAAAATGTGAGAACGCTGAACTTCTCCCAGGAGTGGAAAGGTATGAGCGTTGAACGGTCTTCTTATATTCTAGGGTAATCGATTGACTCTGCAATATTTCACCTCGAACTATAATCAGTTACAACCATCTCGAAGTCATGAAAAGAAATCAACAAAAGAAACCAAAACCATCCATCATCGGTATAAGCTCCAAAATTTTTCAACCAATTTTTCTATACTAAGTAATTACATCTATTACTAATGCTTCTTAATAAAAACTAACGATAAAAAGCCTAAAAGTTTTAAAATTCGAATTAATATACTATTTACATTTTCGCAAATCTAATGACTCACCCTTTTAGGGCTTAACAAAATGTCGACCATGTGCTCGACCTAACACGTGCTTTGTAGCTATATATCCAGCTATCATGCTGATCAGATTTTTCACAAATCATTATTATATTGGTAAATACGGAAATCCCACCATACAAATATTTCAACAAAATTAACCAAAATGTGGATAAAGATTACTCTCACCAAATTTACCAAGCTACGATGCAACGTCTAATCGCCTCAAAGGTCACGTCAAGAAGGAAGTACTAGAGAACCTCTAACCCCTTTCAGGACAGGTGCCTAGCGCAGTCGTACTCCGCAGACGAAACGACATAAAAAGAATAGAATTTTCATGATACCATTCGACCTTGAACAGAAGACCCGAAAGTAATCACAAAAATGATTTATTTGAAACATAAAAATACAACACATCCGTAATTTGGATAGAATTCGAGAAGTTCTGTTACAGACGTCCCTTTCGATTAAGACAACCCTGACATAGATCAACCTGTTGATCGGAGATATAATAAGAAGTGATATAATATTACGACAATCTAACTATAAAAATTATCCCTTTATTATTTGTTTCAAAATGAATTTATTTGAAGAAATACTAACTTATTAAAGCAAAATATATTAAGTTAAAACATTCATCGAGCTACTCCGAACAGTGCTGTTCAGTGAGCGAGTATTCGGTTAAGACTGAATCGAACTCAGCCAGTAATCAGCTGATTACCGGTAGCTGTCAATTCCTATAACCTACTATGTTCGTTCTATTTATTATTATAAACCATTTTTGGATGAAATTTAATAAGCAAATAACAAAGGCACAGAAGGTAAGTGATACATTTGAACTAGTCGTTTTCATAGACTGAATTACTTAAGTTATGGTTATGTTATAGGTTTGTTTATCGTTCCTATTTATTCCAGATTAAACACTATGTATGAGAACTCTAGCAAATTACAAGGAATAATAATGTACCACACAACACTCTGATTGATTAAGGTAAAGTACTTATTTATACATTTTACTCGAGACATTCTAATTAAAATTTATGTTTATTTCTAGACACAAGTTAGCTGGACGACAGTCGATAAATGTGACAACTCTATCAAACAAATTTAAGAATCAAAAGGATTACTAAAGTATTGAAATGTGAATGGAAAAACTATTAATATATGAAATTATTAACACAAGACCTTTTATTTATTTATTACTAGATGCTGATATCCTTTAAATAATGAACTACCTAAAGTTAACGTATAGTTTTAGTGATTAAATTTTTATAGTTAAACATCTAACAATGCTGTATTTACACATACACTCCTCTAGTCAAAATGACAAATTATGTTACAACGTCTACTTGACAAAAGTAACCGTAACAGTATATAGGTACTATAAGGGCTTAGGCAGGTAGATGACAATAATAAACTAATTTATGAATATTCAATTATGGGTCTGCCGGCTGTAAATAAAGGTGAATATATAAAATCTAATTGATCATTTAACAAATTATAATCCTTGATATTATTGTGCCTATGAATTTCCAGAGATTCTAAAATGTTTAATTTAAAGCCTTTTGTTGAGAAATGTAAAATTTCAATGTCATCTAATTCCGGAAAACTATGGTTGTTTTTGAGGCAGTGGCTCGCGAAAGATGAATCAGTTTTTTGTAACATATATAATCTAAGATGTTCTTGACACCATGTTTTGAAATTTCTACCGCTTTACCCTATATAGATACTATTACACTCTGTATATTTTAACTTATAAACTCCAGACTTGTTAAATTTATTTGTTGGTTCTTTTGCGTTCTATAATATGTTTGATAATTTACTCTGCGATTTAAAAGATATTTTTAGATTGTGCTTAGAGAGAACATCATCTGTTTTTTCGGATAAATGGCGACAGTAGGTAATTGTTGTGTAAGTAACTTTTGTAGTTTCTTTTATTTTTGGATATATGAATTAAAAAGTGAATTTTTGCGGATTTTGTTTATTAACTTTTTAATGATTTCTCTACCAAAATTATTTTTAACTCCAATGTCCTCGATTATGTGTAGCTCTTCATTCAGATTGGCCTCCGACAGAGGTAGTGGAAAAGCTCTGTGGATCATCGAGTTGTATGCTGCCATTTTTTGTTGGTGTGGGTGTACTGAATCGTAGGGAATTGTGGTTCCTGTGAATGTTGGTTTTCGGAAAATTTTAAAAGTATGTTGATTATTTATAGTTGACACTGTAAGGTCTAGGAAATTAATTGTATTATCTGACTCTCTTTCTTTCTCTAACGTTAAATTGAATTTTCGGGTGTTTTTTTTTAATAAACAACACAAATAAGTATAAAAACTTGAAATTAATTATTTCGCCGACGTTTCGGAAATCTAATCTGTTTCCTTTTTCAAGGCTTTTTTTGAAACAATTGTTAATTATAAATTAAACACTGCTTTTAGATGAATCAATCAAACATATGTAGAGTATTTATAATATATTGATTGATTCATCTAAAAGCAGTGTTAATTTATAACTAACAATTATTTTCAAGTTGTTTCACAAGGTACCTACCACAAGTCCAGTTCACTTTTTTTGAAAAATCTCTTTTGCTGTGTATGATAAATATACAGCTCTAAGAATATTTGTTGTATTCCATATCCATAGATACTTACTATTTACATAGAACTGTTGATATAGTTAACAGTTTTTTTAGTTTTTATACAATGTTAAGTTTGTAAAGTTCTTCTTTTAACATTGGCAACCAAGTTGTACAGACATCTACGGAACAATTCGACACGCATCTACCCTCATTCAATAATATTATCGCGGATTCTTTAATTTTTCTTTTTTTGTTATTTGCTTCATTTGTTAAAATTTTTGCCAGTTTATTCTATGTCCGTTCTCCCACGCGTGTTCGCAGATCTTGGACCTCTGAATTTCATTTTTTCTGATGTAATTTTGATGTTCGCAACAAACAATACGTGGGTGAGTCATCCAGACCTTTTAGTGTAAGATTGAAAAAGTAAACAGATTAGATTTCCGACACGTCGGCGAAATATTTAATTTCAAGTTTTTATACTTATTTGTGTTGTTTAATTTAAAAAAAACAACCTATAATTGATCCTTTGACGTAAAAGTCACAGGTGTAGAGGTTATTTACCAGTAACATACTGGTTAATTGTGATATATTTTGTAGATTCCCCTAGCATCGCTTAAAAAGAAAACATACATGTGGCAGGAAGTCCCAAAGAATTCAAGAAGGAAAAAAATTAAGTTAATGCCACAAATAATATTTAGACAATATTTGGAACCTTTGGCGCCCACTATCTGTTTGGAAACTAATTACAAAGAGTTCGGTCTGAGACAAAATAAATGTTGCAAATTTCGAGCACTACAGTTTTTGTCTTCTACATTTTCTATTCCAGCAGAAAATGAGATAAATCGATTCCAAAACTTTTTCAAGATGGTGGCGATTCTGAAACAGATTGTTGAGATTTTATGGAAGAATGTGTGCAGCCTCAATAATAGTACGATTTTCTCTCTCGACTAAACCGTTTTGTTCTCGTGTATACGTTGAATTGAGTTTTCATTTCGGTTCAAAATCTTTGTAATTTTTCATATATCTCGTACTTTTCCTGAATTAAGTATAGTACACGATATTTACTATAATTACCCTTTAACAACATATGGTAACGTTTTCTACCTAACGATTCAATATCCATGGGTCCACAAAGATCAGCGTGAATTAGTCCTCGAACTTGCGCGTTCTTCTTTTCGATCCCACCTGTAAAAGCAAAAGAGTGAAGATAACATGAATCTGGTGTTGTTTTACAAATAATTTAACAATCTTTAAAATTGGTCAATAGTTTCTGACATTCCATTTATTAACAATTTTTTATTAACAAACTGTGCTTAAAACCATGATTATCGGTTAAAAATTGTCTTTCTTTGTTCAAAATATTTGCTTCATAAGAACTGTTTATACGAATGAATTTACATTCATCGGGGATCGTAAGAGCACACAGATAAAAGCAATGGGCCTTTCCCTCAATTTTTTTTTATTGTGTTATTGGAAAGAGCCTATCAAAATATTACTAAAAATGAATTTTTATTTTTTTTCTGAGCGCATAAAATACCACAAAAAAAATACAAATGTTCCGTAAATGAACAGCAATTTGAAACGATAGCTTTCGGGCGCCAATGTGACGTCATCATAAACTGCACCAATCAGTATGAGATTAAGCGGCCGTCAGAATTAGCTATGAAGGTGCATTCAAAAAGAACCTCACTTCTCTGCCTTGCTTTCCACAACCTGCAATTCTATTGGTGCCTGAAGTACATTTATGAGGAACTACCAATAGAATCTCATATTGCAAAGTGGTAACGCTTAATTGAGAACGTGCGTTTATGACGCCCATTGACAGTGCCAAGAAGTATCTGTCATAAATCACGAGAGTGCAGCCCAGCGTGTTTACTTCTTGTTTGGTGTTATAGTATTAATTTATTTTAAAAATATGAGTAAATGTGAAGACAGATTTGTAAAAGGTCCACTAAAAGAAAGAACAATATATACATACGTTAAAATGATCTTCGCAACAGAAAAATCCAGGAGCAGTATAAACAATATCTGGAACTTTTGCAACTTTCCACCATAATTTTCGAATTTCCAAATTTGTTGGATCTCGCACACTGGACACACTGGTACAAAACAAACCTTTTTAAGCGGCATTTTATAATTAGAAGAGAGCAAAATTAATTTTCGTATCGAACGTAAACAATAGAAAGTGAGGTTATCGAATAAAGTTTGAACATTTCAGTACAGCGTTGCCAAATGAAACTGGCATTATACCATATGTGAACCAAATGAACAAAAATAGAGAATATAAATCTGATACATAGATTTTAGAAACTCATACAGTCAAAAGTTGATACAATTTTTGCTTTTATTTAGTGTCAGAGAAACGAAGAATACATTGTAACGAAAAAATGCGCTATTCAAAGTAGACAATTGATAACGGAAATACGATGTTCATGTGAAAAGACATACATCTGGCAATAGAGGATCCTCATTAAGAATACGACTTTTATTGGTCTAATCAGTGTGACGTCACGCATGGCGCCTTAAAACTTACGTTTCAAATTACCTGAAATAAAACTGATTTTGTAATGTAAATATTTGGTAGAACGTAAAAAATTGGAAGAAACTAAATTAAAATAAAATTATATTGCAGTTTATTATATGGCTTGATTATAGTGAAGTAGTAAAATTCAGTCATGCGGGAAAGGCCCATTGTGTAATTTTTGGTCCAAATCTTATCCCAGTGATAAAAGAAATACACAGCTAAAGGCAACATTATAAGATTTAAAAATGGTCTCTTGGAATATTGTTTCCTGTCTGTAATTTTGCCATAAGCACACCCATCACAAATCTCGTTGCCATAGGTCGGCTCAATTCAAAATCGTTTCATAAACACTTGCACATGTTTATTATTTTGATGTCCCAGTCTCTCGTACCATAAATTAAGTTAATTACTGCTCGATTGCGTAGAAATATAAACATCCATGGTGGACTTATCGGATGACGAAATAATAACACAACACAATACGATAGAGATTGTCGGCCTCAAAACCCACGGAAGCCACTTTTTTGTTCCGTAAAAACATGCAATTTTTTTCGTTTTTCTAAACTATAAAATCAGCACCTTTCTTAACTGCAACTTTCACTGGAAATAAGTTACAAGTCATTCTTTGTGCGTATAAACATCATAAAAGTGTTTCTGTTTATGTTTCCACTACTAGTATGCAGTCATTGATTCTCCGTTTCCAATACGTCACATTTTGGGTTTTAGAAAGTTTTAAAATACACAAAACCATTCTCCACGGTTTGTAATATGGTTTGTCGCACCCGAATCAATTAACCGAAAATCGGATTTTTCAATTTCAGTGCTAAGTCTTAGGTCCAACAAACGCTTGTTTTTCACCGTCATCAGTCTGTGCTTTCGCACTCACGTTGTTTGGGCAATTCTATTGTAAATGTTTTTTTGAACCGCACGTACAACTCGAACAGTTTTTGTGAATATGTCCCGTTTTACCGCACGTAAACTCTTTTCGGCATTTTCTCGTTGTGGAAATTCTTGTTTTTAAACTTTTGCTTTCACTAATGCTGTTGTCACTTCTTCAACATCAGATTTATTTTCAGTCATTAAGCCCGTTGTCAATGTCTCTATGTTACGCTTTATAGAATCCATAGAATCCCATGCACTATGAACATAATTGTATTTCGAAGATAGAATTGACAAAATTCTTGAGATTAGCATCGAATCTGGTATTGCACCATCAAGTTTCTTCATTTCGTTCGTCATCTGTTTTGCAATAAGCGCTGCTACATTCAACGAAGAGTCCCACTAGAATTCAAAACACTGTTTTTGAATTAGTCCCAAACTCTCATCAGACTTCAAGTCATATACACTGTGTAGCATTAACAGTTGTAGTGGTTATGTTGTGGTTGTGACAATGATTCTCCATGGAATACGATCCGCTCTTATCCATTGTCGAAGCTAATTCTCGTAGTTCGGCTCTGTATACCTGGTTTCACAAATTCACAAATTTTCTATTACAAACCCCCAGAGCATCTTCACTGTCCTGCACCGTACTAACAACTAACTGCCTTTGTTTCTAATTTCCGACATCTCAAAGCTTTCCAACTTTCGGCGCGTCAATTTCTATTTTGACACGTTCAGTCTTTGAATGCGCTATAAAGCCCACTAGTCACACCCAAGAACTCTACAGAACCTCTATAATCACATAAACAGAACTTCTTGTACACTGTGCCTATAACCTGTTAAGATTTTATGAAAGTAAGTGTAAATATGTGAGAGTATTGAAAGACGATGACTGTTCAGTTAAAGGTTTATTATGGAACTGACCAATATCAAAGTTATAATTATGGCCAAGCCAAAAGATGAATGTGCTCTCTTGGCGAACTCTGCCAACAAGCTACAGGAGATCCTGCATACATACAGTTAGACTTATTACGCCCTGGGTCTGAAGTTGAGTGTATCCAAGACCAAAATACTCACAATTCCTTCAGATGAATTGCACCAAAATATTTATGCTAATGATAAACCCCGACTATGTTGATACGATATTTCGGAAGTGTGTTTAATGAAAAGGGAATCATAGATGAACAATGCAGTACAGAACAAGTACTGCTGCAAGAGCTTTCTGGAAAGAAACATATTCTTTATAGGATTTTGTAAACAGCAGAAAAATAACTATCTATGAGAACTAAAAGAAAAACTATGTGTAAAAATATTAATGAAATCTTTGCATTCTTTCGATAACCCGAAATTGGAAACTTAAAAACTGAGTCTTTGCAACTACGACCTAAATATTAAGACGAAGCTGTATTCCGTGCAGTAATACGTCCAAAGTTGTTGTATAATTGTGAGTTGTGGGTTTCGTATAGACAACACGTATATATTTCAGCAAAGAGGCCACTCATGGGAATCAGATGGTATCATCAAGTAAGCAACTCTGGTCCTTAATAGAGCAGGAAGCGAAAATATAGAGGCATCAAAACAAAAGCTCGCCTGCGTTGGCGTGGGCATATAACACGCATGGAAAACAATCGACTATTCAATTCCTTATTTTACGAAGAACTGATTCGCAGAGAACAGGGAGGACAGAGAAGACAATATAAGGACGTTATACACGTAGATCTTAAACATCTAGGAGTCCCAATCAACTGGGAGAAACTTGCGACGGATAGAACAGAATTTCGGAGAATTACATAAAATGTCAATGGGAGACCCCAAAAGCTGGGGCGGGTTTGTAGCAAAATATGTGCATCCCAAATTGGCCTCTTCAGTCAGCAACGCACACAATGAAAACTATTCAATCCTTGAACATGTTATTTATACTTGGAATCGAGTACCTATTGCTTATACCGGGTGGCCACGAGTCAATGTATGCCCCCAATATTTTGGTTGTTTTTGTATTTGAAAATTTTGTTTTTGGTACAAATAAATTAGACAATAATAGGCTACCTCTAGACTAACAGGTATGAAAATATCACTTCCGGTTGAACCGGAAGTGACATCAACTTTTTTTCTGGAATGACTATATTTTTTTATGGTTTCTGATTAAGCATAAATTTTTAAGTGCAACAGTTTTTGCAGATGTAAAAAATTCCAAAAAATAAGTCAGATACGAACAATTTTTTAATTTTTTCAAAATGGCCGCGTCAGATGAATGCGATGTAAGAAAATTACTAAGTAGGCTATGGAAATTATTAGTAATGTTGTAGACTTGTCTGTAAAGCAGAAAATAGTTGTTTGAATTACTGATAGGTACCAGTATTTTTAGTTTTTTTTAAAAAACGAAATTTCATTTTCATTTTCATTTCCGCAGGGGTCCTATGGAATTTTTTTAAATGAAACTGTGCTATTTCTTTTATTAATCAGGAAGAATGATTCATAAACTATAATTTTTTCGCCATTAATCATTTCTTAACGATATCCTTCGTAATAATAGAAGTATTTTTAAAACGTAAACACAAATTAAACAAGAAATAATTTTAATAGGTGTAAAGTTACAACCATGAATAAATTACCAAGAATAGCAAAACTATTTAAAACCTAAATTATAATAAACCATTATAAAAATTGTTCAAACTGTTCACCGTTATGAATAATACACAGAGTAGCAATGACTTATTGTTGCACGACTAATATTCTGTAATTGTTGAGGTGCTATTTGTGCAATTTCGTGTCGAACTCTTTCTTCCAGATCTTGCCTTGTGGTTGGAGCAGTCATATAGACTCTATTTTTCAAATGCGCCCAAATAATATAATCGAGTGGGGTTAAGTCAGGCCATCTGACTGGATCATGGGTCCCAAACCAACGATCTGGAAATAACCGGTTCAACCGGAAGTGATATTTTCATTCCTGTTAGTCTGGAAGTAGCTTATTAACGTCTAATTTATGTGTACCAAAAACCAAATTTTTAAATATAAAAACAACCAAAATATTGGGGACGTACATTGACTCGTGGCCACCCGGTATATTGCGTACTAGGATTATCGCTTAAAAATTGTAAACTATCGATTCCTTGGTTGCAACAAAATTTTATGATCAGATTAAGGGGACCGCATATGACAACTTGACCATGTCTCTTCTTCATTGCGAGGGAAACAAATCATACACATCATTCTTTCTTGTCATTAGAAGGAGGTGAATTGTTTGGTTCTTATGGTTTCTCTTCTTCAACGTTTTGCTTCTGTCTGAGACTATAGATTTTCGAGTATTTTTTAAAAGTTCTGCGCTTTCATCATTGTTTTTTAAGGATCACATCAACAATATATCTTATTTTCAACTTCTCCTGTATTAAATAGTTGTTTTTTCTTTGCTCTCGTTCTTCTCGTTTTGTAAAATCTTCTCTTAGTTAAGAAAAATTAGTTTTATGCCAATCAATAAACATAGCATAACTTTCCGCTACACTCGATTTACTTTGTAGTCCAGCCGCTTAACTGATTTATTCTTCATCATAATTTCATTATACGAGACATGTATACCTAGAACTTATCAATAAAATTGTTCGACAAGTTCTGCGTTAATATTCTCGTGAAAATAATTATACATGTAACAGAAAAATAGCTACCGCCACGAGTAAAATCGATAACAGGCCACAAGCTGCAATTATGAATCTTGCCTTGTTTCCACTATATAATAATATGGCAACAGCCACTATCAGAACACTATAAAACTAAATAATTACTTAAAAATCAGAAAATTGATTGAGCATTGCGTGCACTTGACGGCGGCCGGATGTACAGTTTTATAGAATTTTCTTAGTCATAAATACCACTTACGCCTTTATAAATTACTACGGAGCGGGATTACTGGCTTCATTATGAACCTAATTGCAACTACGAGGAATTACTCCAGAAGCTAAAAAGGACAAGTAGATTATACTTTGTTGCGAATCAGTATCTGCGTGCCTCAGACCACCCGTATATTATATCATTGTGAAGGATTTTGCTGATGCCGCAAGAGTTGTCAGCTGAAGCACGCAAGGTTTGCATTACAGTAGTATCTGTGTTTACAAGTTATAATGGTTTTGATGTTTTTCAATTGCTAGGATAACTAAACGTTTATTTTATTTAATTGCTATGATAAAGTACAAATATTTCAAAGTTCAAGAGCAGGGAAATGAACTTTTAAACGGCAGCATAGAGAAAGGTTATAGTCTCGGAGCTATTAACGCCAAAACCTTGAGAATTTTGTGGTGAAAAATTAAAGCTCGTTGTGACAATTGGGAGTTTCGTTTGTCGCACGTACTTCAAATTACAATTCTTGCTAAAAATTCAATTAAAATAGATTCAATTTCATCCTATAAGTTGCTTAAAGTTTGTTATTTATTAAAGGACAACAGTCATTTCTGATTTCTTAGATAATGATGTCTTCATTCTTCTGGGTCCTCTTTAAATTCTTCTTGAATATATATTTGTTTCTATATTGTGATTACATACATATACTATAATAGAATTGAATAATAATAGGTAAAGGGAATATTGTCCATATACTAGTTTTTATATCCTATCTTATATTCTTATATCCTACCGACTGTGCCAGAGATGTTTTGAAATGATTGAGGCGCTTTCTTAAAACCAATTTTATTAAATATAATCAAATGCAAATTCCCTACAATGTAAGAGTAATCTAAAATAGAATTGAGGAAATGAATATATTACCAGCAAAAAATACTCGTAATTATTTCAAACTCTTACTAAAGACTTATCATAGATAAGTACAAAAACATATGTCTTTCTAAACAAAATACTTTGCTGGCTATATGCCACGAACAGCATTGATTTAAAAGAAAGAAATATGCACATTACGCACAGGTAACTGTCACAATAATGTTAATTTTAATTTTACATTATCCTGTTTAACAAAACCAAAAAACAACTAAATGACACAGACACTTCCCAAAAAAAAAGCGACTATTCAGTAGACTTTGAACTTTGAAAGAAGTAACACTGAAGAGTGTATCCTTGTGTAGGATACCGAAACACGTGTCTGTGAAAATTTCTAAAGTTTTTTATCCTTCATTTTTTTCTTTTAATCGAATTATTTTGGTGCTTTCATGAAAATATTAAAAATCGAGAACTATTCATCTATGGCATAAAAAATTATTCAACGTCAAGCTTTTTGTGGCTTGGAGGCCAATTGAGGTTATTATGAAAATGATCTCTTCCATTTTTTATGTACAACGAACGGTTTAGGCAAAAATGTGCTTCGAAGTTTCCGAGCAAGGAAGTTTTATTTTCCTATTACGTGAACATCAAGTACACTATGTTATTAACATTCGGTTTCAGTGAGATTTTGTTAATAACGAATAAGATTATGATAGTTCTTTACAGTTAAAACTTTGCCCAATATCTTTTTTTGGAAAATAAGGTACATTTTTCTTCATAATGACGGACGTCGCTGGTGGATTTTAGAATATTTTACCTGATACAATCTATTGATGGAGAAGTACCTTTCACCCAAATTTTATAACAATCACATTGTAAATAAGAGTGCTGTGATATAGGAGTCACAATTTTTAAAAAACCCAAAAAATGTTTAATACTTTACCGATTTTTTTGAAACTTTGGAAATATCTTCTTGGGTCCATAAATCGAAGAGATAAGAGTTTTTTTTGTCGGTCGAACCTCCGACTTTGTTAAATAAACAAATTAAGTTAACAAATGAATAACTTCCTGAATAATTGTCTGTAATTGTTTATTTGTGGCATATTCAGATTATCTTACTTTTTATTGGGTATTTTGCCACTGAAAAATATTTAAAAATTTTAATGAAAAAACCTCTGCGCCAAACGGATCAGACAGAGGTTGGTTCTTGAGTACTTGACTGTTTCAAAAAGTCTCACACCTAAAAATATATAAACTAGAACAATGTTATAAACTAAAAACTGAAAATCAAAGCTATAGGTAGTTAACGTTTCGGAAGAGAATCTACTTCCGTTCTCAAAACTATTTTGGCCGTCAACCATGACAGTTCTTTATTTATGTATTTCCATGGTCACGTGAGACATTAAATTATATTTATCTTATTACTTCCACATCCACGTAGTGGATTGGAAGTATAGTAATCGCAAAAAAATTTTCAAAAATTTTTATTCGTGAAATAGGTTTAGAATGTCATGAAACGTCGAGATTTTAAATTTGAGCGAAAAAAAAAATTTCTGTCTGTCGGTCTGTCTGTCTGTCTGTCTGTAACTTTTTTTTGTCCGCACGTTTTCTCCGGAACGGTTTAAGATATTGACTTGAAATTTTGTACACGTATATATTATAACGAGGTCTGGAACTGGATTGTTTTTTGAGGATATCCGGAGAAGGGTTGGGGGTTAAATAGGGGTAAATAGGGTAAAATAAGTAAAGCAAGCTTGTAAGAGTACAGAAACTTGAAATTCGGTGTATGTACGAGAAGTTAAGGCCTCATATTTTTTTATAATCATTTTCAACCCCCCACCACCCCTACCCCATTAATGGGGTTGATAAAATAAAGTTGAGATATTCATTTGAAATTTCGTACACGTATGTATTATAATGACGTCTGGAATTAGATTATATTTTGAGATGATTTCGTTGAAGGGTTGGGGGTTAATTTGGGGTAAATAGGAGAATATAAGTAAAGCAAGCTGGTAAGACTACAGAAACTTGAAATTCGGTGTATGTACTAGAAGCCAAGGTCTCAGATTATTTATAATATTTTTCAACTCCCACCACCCCTACTCCAATATGAAAAGGGTTGATAAAATAAAATTGATATGTTCATTTGAAATTTGGTACACGTATGAATTATAACGACATCTGGAACTAGATTATACTTTGAGATGATTCCGTTGAAGGGTTGGGGGTTATTTAGGGGTAGATAGGAGGAAATAAGTAAAGTAAGCTGGTAAAAGTACAGAAATTTGGGATTTTGTGTATATACTAGAAGCGAAGGTCTCAGGTTTTTTTATTAGTATTTTCCATCTCCCCACCACCCTTATTAAAGGAGTTGATAAAATTAAATTTAAATTTTCACTTGAAATTTGGTACATTTATGTATTATAATTATATCTAAAACTAGATTATATTTTGACATGATTGCGTTGAAGGAGTGGGGGTAAGTAGAGGTAAATAGGGAAAATAAATAAAGCAAGCTGGTAAGAGTACTGCAACTTGAAATTCGATGTATGTCCTAGAAGCTAAGGCCTCAGATTTTTTAATAATATTTTTCAACCCTTCCACTACCCTTACTACATTATTAGAGGGGTTGATAAAATAAAATTGAGATATTCACTTGTAATTTGGTAGACGTATGTATTATAACGACAATGGAACTAGATTATATTTTGGTATGATTCCATAGAAGGGTTGGGGTTAACAGGAGGACTAGGGGAAAATAAGTAAATCAAGCTGGTAAAAGTACAGAAATTTGGGATTCGGTGTATATACTAGAAACCAAGACCTCAGATTTCTTTCTAATATATTTCAAACTCCACCACCTCCGCTTCATTATTAATGGGATTGATAACATCAAATTGAGATATTCACTTGAAAGTTAGTACACGTATGTATTGTAGTGACATCTGATTGAGATGACTGCATTGAAGGGGTGGGAGGTGGTAGGTTGTGAATAGTGGAAAATAAGTAGGGTAAACTAGAAGCTTCATTTCTAACGTATATGATAGAAACCAACTCCTCAAACTTTTCTATGACATCTGCCCCAAATATCAAAATTCTATGACCAATAATTTCCACATGCTAGAGTGCAAATATAGTCAAGATGTTTCCTTTAAAGTGACTTGGATGAAGAATCTGGATGTGGAAGTACTGATTCCTTAGGCAGCGGTTTTTTTACTTACTTCGTCTCTAAGGATGGGCAACCAACTAGTAAAAGAATCCGCGATTATTTTATTAAACGAGGATAGATGCGTTTCTAATTATTCAATAGATTTTTGTACTAGTTGGTTGCCCATCCTTAGAGATGAAGTAAGTAAAAATAAGATAAATATAATTTAATGTCTCGCGTGACTATGGAAATACATAAACAAAGAACTGTCATGGTTGACGGCCAAAATAGTTTTGAGAACGGAAGTAGATTCTCTTCCGAAACGTTAACTACCTATAGCTTTGATTTTCAGTTTTTAGTTTATAACATTGTTCTAGTTTATATATTTTTAGGTGTGAGACTTTTTGAAACAGTCAAGTACTCAAGAACCAACCTCTGTCTGATCCGTTTGGCGCAGAGGTTGTTTCATTAAAATTTTTAAATATTTTTCAGTGGCAAAAAAAGTAAGAAAAGTAAGAAAATTCCTGAAGAATTATTCAAAATGGCTGAATTTTTTTCTAGGGGGGTTTTAGGGGTCGCTGATTACGAATTTGATATCAAAGAGTCCAAAATCAAAATGGCGGTTGTGGCACTAATTGTTTGGAACATTCTCTGTGAATATTCATAATTCTATCGGAAAATTTCTAGAAAAGCTTCTTAGGTCGCGAATTATTAATTTAACATGGAATAGTTAGAATTGAAAATGGCGGATTCAAAATGGCCGAAATATACATTATTTTAAATATTTGTGTGAATCTGTCATTCTAAAAAAATTATAACTCTCAGAGAAACCGAATTTTTTAATATAACACAATGTTAAATATGACCATGCTTAACGTACATTTCAAATGTTATTGGTTTGGAGTCCAAATCAGTTATTGTATTCAAACGCCGCGCCGTTACTAATAAGCATCTACTCCGCTAGCGTACGGCCGGAAAATCGCTCCATTTTTTTTTTAATTTCTGGAAAATGGTTTAGAATTTTTCAATGAAATAAAATGCAAAGTTAAGCCAGTAAATATACCTCTAGACTGTTTTTTGTTTGGAATCGATATCTATAATTGTTTTGAAATGTGACCCCTCACAAGCACCTATCACACCAGCGTGTGGTCAGAAAATCGTTCCGTTATTTCAAATTTCTGGAAAAAGGTTCAGAATTTTTGTATGAAATAAAATGCAAAGTTAAGCTAATAACCGTACCTTTCGACTGTTTTTTGTTTGAAGTCGATATCTATAATTGTTTTGAAATGTGACCCCTCACAAACACCCATCCCAGAGACGCGACGTGAGGTCGGAAATTTGCTCTGTTTTTTTTTCAATATCTAGAAAACTGTTTCGAATTTTTTAATGAACTAAAATGCGAAATGAGGCCAATAAACGTACTTTTCTACTGTTTTTTGTTTGGAGCCAATACGTGTAATTGTTTTTAAATGCGACCCCTCATAAACACCCATCCCACCAACGTACAGCTGAAAAATCGCTCCGTTTTTTTTTTAATTTCTGGAAAACGGATTCGATTTTTTGAGTGAAACAAAAAACAAAATGTTTGTAATGAACGCACCCTCGAATATTCTTAATTTCTAGCAGATTTTTATCATTTGTTGTTATAGTCCAAAATCACGTTGAGTTCTTTAATTATTTAATTTCACTTTTCCAACGAAAAAACTCTTTATTATTTTCCAGAATATGTGGTATATTATGTGGAATTCTATTTTTGGTGTATACCTACATACGACGTATCTATAAGATTTACATAAATATATGCCTGATATATATGATGATTAATATATTATACTTCGTAAAAATCTTCGTTTATTTGGAAATGCGCGCGGATTTTTGTATCTTAATAAATTTTTTGTTAATAAACAAATACTTTTTATAAATTTTTAAATTTATATATGTAATCAGCGACCCCCAAAACTCCCCTAAAAAGGACCCTGCACGGAACATATGGAAATTGGCCCCCGGTTAAAGTGTTTGATACTCGGGGTTATTATCCAAATATCGATGTTGATCAAAAGTCTCTATGGGCTCAAGGTCGGAAATTGGACGGTTTTCCAGATATCGGGGGTGTAAAGGGGGATGCTCATTTCTTGTGGGAAGTGGCCCCCGCTCCGGTAAAATTCGCTGGAATCGATATATGTCATTCCTCTCGACCTCCTGATCAAAAATTCTCAGGGGCACAAGTATGGAAAATAAACAGTTTTCTAGATATGGGAGGTGCAAAGGGGGGGTGCTCATTTTCTATAGAAAGTGACCGCCAGTGAATTTCACTGGAATCGACATATGTTGTTCCTCTCGACCTCCTGATCAAAAGTTCTCATAGACACAAGGTCGGTAAATGCTCAATTTTTTCGATATCGGAGGTTCAAAGTCGATTTTACAACCCCCGATATCTGGAAAACTGTGCATGTACCGGCCTTGTGCCCATGAGAAATTTTGATCAGGAGGTCGAGAGGAACAACATATGTCGATTCCAGTGAATTTCACTGGGGGGTCACTTTCTATAAAGGAAATGAGCGCCCCGCTTTGCACCCCCCATATCTAGAAAACTGTCCATTTTTCAAACTTGTGCCCCTGAGAATTTTTATCAGGTCAAGAGGAATAACATATGTCGATTCCAGCGAATTTTACTGGAGCGGGGGCCACTTCCCACAAGAAATGAGCATCCCCTTTACACCCCCGATATCTGGAAAACCGTCCAATTTCCGACCTTGAGCCCATAGAGACTTTTGATCAACATCGATATTTGGATAATAACCCCGAGTATCAAACACTTTAACCGGAGGCCAATTTCCATATGTTCCGTGCGGGGTCCTTTCAGCCATTTTGAATAATTATTCAGGAAGTTATTCAATTGTTAACTTAATTTGTTTATTTAACAATGTCGGAGGTTCGACCGACAAAAAAGAAACTCTTAACTTTTCGATTTATGGACCCAAGAATATATTTCCAAATTTTCAAAAAAATGGGTAAAGTATTGAACATTTTTTGGGTTTTTTATAAATTTCGATACAGCGACTCGACTAATTCATTTTATTTTATGTATCGATCAGCTAATAAATACTATACATAGAACCAGTACGTATTCTCTGCATTGACCATATGAAATAAAGCATGTTATATGCCGAAAACTTTGAAGCACATTTTTGCCTAAACCATTCGTTCTACATAAAAAATGGAAGAGATAATTTTTGTGCGGAATTTTATTATCTTTCATTTTTTCAATTGACCTCTAAGCCTAACTTTGACCTTGAATATTTTTTTATACCATGGTGATCTCTTTCTCGATTTTTAATAACGCCAGAATAAATCGATTTAAAATTAAAAAAACGACGGATATATTTTGTTAAATCGGAAAAGTCTAATTTCACTGGTTAACCTCTTTTTTGTATATCCTAAAGCGTATATCAATCTTAATTTCAGCAATAAAATCCATAAATCGCGTTTTTTTATATATATGGAGTTGTGAAAACCTACTTTATATAGAATAATGTATTGCCCACAGTCTTCTTCTATTTCAACCTGTCACATTTAAAAGTATCAATCAATCATCATCAAAACACTTACATTACCCAAACAAATTTGATAATAAAACATCTTGTTGTTAATATAGACAACACAAATATTGTAGTAATAAATCGCGAAGTAATACAATAAATGGCGGCGGCTACCATTAAGTTGTCACGTAATGTAAACGTAATATTTTTAATTTTCCAAGCGGTTAAGTGTGTTGTTTGTATATGAAAAATGCTGCTGTAAAGTATGTAACAGTCTAGACATGTTGGAAAGATCAATGGGTATACCATTTTTACTTGTTTTCTCCACGTGTCGTGTACCAGAGGTCATGAAGGTGGTATTTGAAAAAAATCAAATGCAGTTTAGATTAGTGTTGATCTATGTAACTGTATTCAAATTATTACATATTTATATTCGCACAGGTATAAAAGACAAAAATATTCCATAAATTAAACAAACATAAAAATACAAGACCAAATATTATTTTATTTTTACTGAAGTCACTTACAATCAAGTACTAGATGTAATCGCCAACCTGAAAAATAAACAGAGTAAAGATGCTTATGATATCAACATGAAAATTCTCAATTGTATCAAATACATTATTATCATTCCACTCACGAAACTAATTAATGAATGCATCAGAAAGAATGTGTTTCCTAAATGTCTCAAACTGTCAAAAGTGTTACCTTTGTTTAAAAAAAACTGTATTGATGATCCGGCTAATTACAGACCTATTTCCATCGTGCCATTATTTGCCAAAATATTTGAGGTAGTTCTCAAATCTCAAATAACGAATTATTTTGAAAATTATCGTCTATTTAATAGTTGTCAATATGGTTTTAGGTCGAAATTGTCAACGGCGTTAGCAATTAATTCGTTAATGAATGTAATAAATCAAGGTTTCGAGGACAAAGAATTTGTGCATGTGCAATTTTTAGACCTAAGTAAGGCTTTCGACTGTGTGCCTCACAATATTTTAGTGAACAAACTGAAATTTTATAAATTCTTTGAGGGCAGCAGAAAATTGATTATGTCATATTTAACTGATCGTCATCAATTTGTTCATTTTAATAACGCTAATTCGGGTAACATTGATATTAAATTTGGTGTCCCTCAGGGTTCTGTTTTGGGACTGGTTCTATTTCTTATTTATGTTAATGATTTGCCAAATAGTAGTCCCTTAACAAATTTCACTCTCTTTGCTGACGACACGACATTGGCCCATTCCCATACTGATTGTAATATTTTACTATCAGAGGCTCAAAACAGCTTGTCCATGGTTCATTACTGGTTTTTAAAAAATAAGCTAGTATTAAATAATGATAAGACAGAGACTATGACTTTTTCGTTACGACAGCACTCTGTACAGATGACCTCCAATTGCGTTAAATTCTCGGGTATTATTTTGGACAGTAAGCTGACATGGGAGGAACACACGTCCTACATCTGCAAGAATGTATCACGTAATATTTTCTTATTACGCAATTTAAAAAATTGTTTGTCACAATCAACGTTTCTAATGGTATATCACGCAATAATTCAGTCTTCCATCACCTATGCCATATTAATATGGGGCCACTCGACACATACCTCAACAGTTTTTTCATTGCAAAGAAAGGCTGTCAGAGTCGTTGCTGGGTTATCATATAGGGATGATTGTAGGAATGCTTTTAAAAAACTTAAGATACTTACCTTGCCCTGTGCTTATATTCTACAGTGTGTTACGATCTAAAAGTGAAGATCGCACACAATTTAAAGATTAAAAGGTCCTAGGTCTTTCAAATCCTATTTTGGTGAGTGTGAGAGGATAAATAAGTAGAAAAGAATGCTGTAAGGCAAAAATATTTATTACAACGATTAATTTTACATGGACAAATTTGAGTACTATTAATTATTAACAAAAAAAAATATGTACAATAGCACACTAGTAAGAAAAATATTTATAATAGAGAAAAAAGATTTAAACTGTACAATAGATTTTAACGACTGGGGTGAACTATGCCCCGGGCGGGTGCATTCACCAGTCCCTACAAACAAAAAAAATAGCTCTAGGCCACAAATGTAATCTACACCCTACAGTATCTCTCTGAAGGAGTCACTATATCAAAATAAAGGAACGATAAGCAAAATGTTAACTACTAAATGATTAAATATGAAATATAAAAAGATTACTGAAAACTACAGGATGAGCACACTAATTTAAAATTGTACAAAAATAACTTATCTTTTCTTAACCCACGTGAAGAATCGTAGATATCAGGTGCTCGGGATCTGGGGTCTGGTGTTATGCCAGAACATCCTCCAGGAAAACACAGCTCGGTATACTTCGCTTCAGAAAAACTTATACCAGAGTTAAAATTATGTGGGGTTGCCCACGTGGCTATCATACCATACCAAAAATCTAGGGAACTACTACTTTCGTTGCCCAAAAATAAATCCTCTCCAAAACCGTCCAGATTATCTGGACGTTAAATACTTGTTGAAATATCTCCGATTTAAGAATCGATAAATTGAGAATGTAAAATTATCAAATAACTGGTGAAATTATAGTCTTAAACTCCGATACCAAGATCGATTTGCCTCAACGTGGCCTTTGACTTAATTACACTGAAAACAAGTGTCTAATGAATTTTCGGAATAGGAAAAGATTCACTCCGTCCTGTGTTATTTATAACTTCGGTTAATATGAAAAAAACTAATTCATGTGCGCACTTTACACTAATTCAACATTTTTGATAGGAGGTTTGATTCACGTTGTCAACCCTTAAGTTTTCTTACTGAGATCTTTATTATCGGCATTCGGACTTTGCGAGAACTGACATATGAAGTAAACATTTGTACTTTTCGGATAAATGCTGAAATCAATGCATTTTAATGTGTTTAGCACTATAAAAGAGAATCACTCATTTATTACAATGATTAACATGAAATTCTATTTTATGTTACCAGGTTCGCCATCTATTGCCTGATATGTTAACCACAAGCTGATTAGTACCGACTTGTTTAACCCATGGTCGCTCTTGTCGATTTTATCACGAATAATGACGGATGTTTTTTTTTTTTAATCACATATACCGGGTGTCCCCGTAAATTAACTCCCTGCTTACCCCAGATGTTAATGCCAAATAGGGCGTGACAAGTGCCTTGTCCATGTTAAAAATAACTTAAACAATTACATAACATGTGAAAGTGTCCATACGTACTCAACTCTTAATAGGGGTAATTTATATTTGGATTTTTTGCGACTTTCAAAAACCAGAAACGGGACATGCTATTATGCAGTAAAATTTTTCAATGTGTTACCGAATGCTGTACAATCACTTGATTGTACTCGCTTCAAATACGTAATTAAACGATTCCTCCTTGATAATGCATTCTATGATTCAGACGAATTCCTGTTGACTGATTTTTCCCGTTTAATTTTATAAACTTACTCCTGTATGATCATGATTATTTGTTCGTTATTCTATGTGCTATATTGTTATTGTTATTTACTCTATGTGTTATTTATTTGCTTTATTTATTGTACAATTTTTTTTATCTAAGACAACCACTATTTTTTGTTGGTTTCTTGCTATATTTTTGGTTTTATTTGACGTGTCAAAACATAATTTGTGTTTATATGACCAATAAAGATCTATCTATTTATCTATCTATAATTTAGACACTTTAACTGTTAAATCTGTTAGGAACAAACTTAAAGATAATGGCTTAATCCTAACAAAGGCAAAAAAATCAAATGCAACTGTGGTTGTCCCTAAAAAAGATTATGATGACAAAATGCAAGTTTTCATTCAGTTTGAACTGACAGAAATCAAAAAAGAGCTTACCGCTAACCTTCAAACAAAAACTAAACAATTTTTATCTGAAAACAATAGTTAACAGCTCCTAAAACTATAAATTAATCTGTATTAACCCTCGCGCACCAAGACTGTACGGGCTAATTAAAAACCATAAAGAGAATCCTCCTATAAGACCCGTCGTATCATATGTCAATAGTCCCACTTACAAGTTAGGAAATAACCGATTTTTAAAAACATAACAAATTTTCAAACTAAACATACCATAAAAAATTCAATTGAACTTTCTAAAACATTATCAGATCGCAATATTTCATCTTTCGATGTTTCAAACATGTTTTCAAATATTCCTGCCGAAGAATTTAAACCACTTATATGAGATATTTTAGATAAATCTCACGTTAACACTATTCAGAAAAATGAATTAATGTTAGCCTTACATCTATGTCTTAGTCAAAACTATTGCCAATATAATAACAGATATTTTACTCGAGATGCAGGTTTGACAATGGGCTCCCCTTTGAGTCCTCTTTTAGCAGATATCTTTATGTCACACATAGAAGATAAAATATTGAAATAACAGCTAGGCATAAATCATATAAAATTTTGGTACAGATATGTGGATGATGTAATAGCCTGCTTCACAGGTACACAAAGACAATTAAATACATTCCTAAATTTTATTAACCGTATCCATCCCAATAGAAAATTCACAGTCGAGGTAGAGAAAGATAGCAAAATAAACTTTCTGGGCCTAACCTCGGAAACCCACATTTATAGATACCACTATTCCAAATTCCTCATTCAGTCCCAATGCACGTAAATTAGCAGCTTACAATTCAATGATACATAGGGCTAGCGTTACCTCTCTCACTAGACACCTTAGAAAAGGAACTAAAATTCATAGAAACAATAGCAATTAACAACGGGTTCCAAGAAAAAACAATACAAAATTTATATTAACAAGTGAAAAAAAACTACATTTTGATATGCTTTTTGTCCAATTTGTTGGGATTTCATTAAATTTTCAGCAGAGGATCGCAAGATGACTCAGTGCTTTGACATGTTTTATTTTTCTTTTTTTTTTTTGCATTGACTAAAGTAAAAGCTAACTACATTTTGAAACACGGAAAGGGCATCGGTTCTATTTTTATTTAGTAAATGAAAATAAGGAAATGAATGATATTTTAAATATAACATTACATCATTTGTTTGCACCTATATCGCACTTAGAATGTATCAATTTTTAATATTTTTTTAAATAATTCTATGGAATGCATTTTCGTAAACAACTCGTTTATTTTAAGTTTTTCGAAAAAACTCTATTTCAGATTTTTTGTCCAAAAAGGTCCATGCCTTATACTGGTTATAGAGATAGATCGACGGAATAGTTAATTTTCGATATTAATTAGGAAACTGTTCGGAATTTGTAGAATTTATCAAAAAAATCAAGTTTTCCAGGATTTGTAGATTCGCTTTTGTTTTCACAAATTTCTCACAAACGTCAACTAATAGACCTAATCGAGCCCTACAATTGCCATTTTTGAAAATCAAAATCGGACCTTCGGTTCGGGAGTTATTAATTTCTTTGAAAAATCATACTCGGCCCTGGAAAACATACTTGCGGTCAACGGATTCGGGCCGCCAGCAATAGGCTTGATTTGTGGCCGGGTACCTTTGATCCCACCAGGTCTCATCGAAGTCGATCAATATTCTGGACAGTTATCGTGCTTCCTAGCCCGATTTCGAGAAAACCAGTTTTTTGAAAAAAAAAATCGATTTTCATTTGTTTTTCGACATAGCCTCTGGTATACTTATTTGTAGAGCTTTGCCAGCGGCACCATTTCTTTTTTGAAATGTCTTGATCCGACTACCCGTTATCGAGTTATTCATTTTCTCCCGAAAAACTCGAAACGTCTATATCGGGTACTTCCGGTTTCCGAACGGAGCCGAGCTTCCGGCGTTAAGGTTTTCTAAAGACCTCCTATTAACCACCCAAGTTTCATCGCAATCCGAAAACGGATTAAGGGGGCTGGGCGTGACAGACAGACCGACAGACAGACAGACAGACCGACTGACCGACGGACGGAATTTTCTAAATTCACTCTCGAATCGATAGATATGACTTTCACATCGATTCGACGTTTTTTTCGGGTTTCGATGGTGCACCGGAAAAATGCTAAACGTATACTACATTTTTTTTCAAAATGTAGTAACAAGAAGCAGTACAAATTAGCCTGTAACAGCATATATCCCCCTGTTAAAGAATGTGAGAGTAAATTTGTATCTTTGACATATTACGGTAACATTTCACTGGAAATTGCAGGCAATATTGTCACATCATAATCTTAAGGTTGCCTTTAAACCACAAACAAAAGTGTCACATCTATTATATAATGCAAAAGATAAAATAGAAAAATTCAAAAACTCAGGAGTTTATGAATTGTCATGTTCGGACTGTAATGCCTTCTATATAGGTCAAACTGGTCGGTCCTTTGAATCACGATACAAAGAACATCTACTCTCTTTCAGGCTTCAAAAAACAGACTCCACTTTTTCAAACCATTTGTTAGAATCGAATCATCATTTTCCAGATATAAATACTCTAGATATACTGCACGTAAAAAATAAAGGTTTTAAGTTAAATTTATTAGAATCACTAGAAATTTTCAAATCAAACAGTAACCCAGGTAATTACTTCCATAATGACCAGTTGGACCTATATAATACACCCCTCTTTAATATATTTAATTCATAATCCTCTAATCCCTTTGTTACTTTCTATCTAGTTCTGTTAATTTAAAATTGTCGCAAGTTCACAAACCCAATTCTCAGGAAACACTTTTAAAAATTGCAATTTGCTAGCAGCAGACTAAACATAGACAGAATAACAAACGTTCCTGGAAGTTTAAACAGAATGAAGTAAATAGTGTAAATCAATGCCCTGCTACAGGAAGAACTGCACAAACAATTTTTTATATGTTTAATTGCATTTTAGCCATTTGGATGACATGTTTCCAATTAATCTATTTCACGAGGGTTTGTTCTTGTGTTTCATTTCGATTGTTCTATTTTGATGCACTATTTCTACGCTTATATATCGCAGTATAAATTCAGATGGTTAATGCCCGTTCTGCTTGTATTATTAGTATTATTTTGCGAACTGCATTTCTAATTTTAATGCAACCAAAAAGATTCTTAAACATAACAGGGCAAGATCAACGCATAAACTAATATACAAGACGGAATAATAAACACGTTTTTATGGCTGGTTTTACACCCTGCATATTTCTAGAGTAGACATAAACATTTGGGCCAAATTAAGAAAAAATCATAAACTGCGCGTGTATATAAAGTCACCTTCGTATTAAATGAACAGATTTTTTTTATCAAGAAATTATATTTTCATTAAATAGAAAGAATACATTGCAATATATCTAATAGTTTGTTTGGGATAAGAAATAATTATATTTACTATCTTTATTGAACTATTGAGTACATTGCAGTGTGTTGTTTATTTCCTTTAGGAAATAAATGGTAGAACCATGTCGAACTTACTTTCTCGAGTGATTGAAAGTTTTTTATTATCAATATGTGAATTTTCGGAAAATCAATAGTGCCATATTATTAGGTTTGTAGTGTACCTACTACCAACGTGCAAAATTTGAACAAAATCGTTGAAGCTGTGTTCGAGAAAGCCGAGATGTTTAATTATTCTCATCAATAAATTGCATTTGTTTGAATTTTCACCAAAAACACCGCTAACAACATATTGGTGGGGAGTTTGCAGCCTCTTCCAGTTTCCCATTTCTTTTCTTTGAAATGACGAGAAGGCGTTAAATGAGTTTTTTACGAATATCTTTAAAAATACGTATGAGTAAAAAATGTCAAGAACTGCTTCTTAAAGTTTATGAAATTTATATTCGGACTCATTGCGCCCATTTTGGTTAAAAATTGATCAAGCAATGTATGCGCTTTGAATATATCGACTTTTTCCACACTTTTGAGGAAATCAGGAAATCAAATTTTTGTTGTTTTATTTTGTAAATTTACTCGAAAACAATACATTCTACATAAGAGGCACTCCTTATAAGGGTGAAAACCTATTAATTTTGGTCTAAATCACATCAAATGTTCACCGATGATTCTCAAATTTCGGAAGACGAATTAACAATTAGAATTTGCACAACAAAGCAGATAATTGGTACACTTTATGACTTCAGCAAATTATAAGAAATTATCTTGTGTGAATATAGGTATTCACTCCTTAAAAATATAATATCACCATTTGAGCCTGAATTTATGGAGAAATGATCAACGTGGCTTGTATCACACAGTATCTATCAAGAGATTAAGAAAGTCAACTTGATGTTACTTACACAAATGTACACGAAGCTCTTGATCAAATAGATAATTTTTTTACCACTATCAAAGCTGCAGGTCATTGCTGAAGGGTATTAGTTTGTTGAATATACAGTGACCCATTTTGAATGGAAACACCCCTGTAAAAGATATGTCCATTATCTGACTTTAACGGGGCTTTTTTTAAAAGATTGGCCTTCGTAAGCTCTACTTTATGACAACAATTTAGAGATAATTTCAATTTTCAAGACTTACTATGATTTTTTTTTGAATGTCAAAAATGGACAAATTAGATTAGCGATTTTTTTTATAAAATCTTGCTATACCACTGGATTCAAAAACATCTCAAATGGGTAAATCCAAAATTTCGTGAAAAAATATTAAATAATGACAGACATTGTCCTTTAAATAAACTTAGTCATATTTGACTTAAAAAAATGTATGAACAATTGAAAGTAATAATAATTAGGTATTTAATAAACAAAATAACAACATATTACAACATTACACTAAAAATAAAACACGATAATACAATTCATCTTAAATTTTTGTAGCCTCTACAAGGCCGCCGTTCTTTTCGATGCACTTGTCGAATCGTTTTTTAATATTCTTTACGATGTTCTGTAGTTGTTTCCGGGTTACTTCTGCACAAGCTTGTCTTATTCTTGCACACAAATCTTCTCTATTGCTCGGGCGTGACCTGTGAACTTTATATTTTATTAAACCCCTTAGGAAAAAGTCCATCGGTGTTAAGTCCGGGGATCGGAGTGGCCATCCAATTAACGGGCTACCTCGACCTATCCATCGATTAGGAAAGTTAGCATTAAGCCATCTGGTAACCACTCTGGTAGTATGGACAGGAGTGCCATCTAATTGCAGTGTAGACTTACTCTTTCTTGTATTGAAAGTTCATGTAGCATATTCCAAAATTCGTTTCTTAGGAACTGTAAAAACTGCAGGCTATTCATATTATCTTCAAAAAAGAAAGGACCAAAAATTAACTTTTTGGGAATATTATCTTCAACAATTAATGACCCACTCTGGGTTTTCGGTAGCCCAAAACCTACAATTTTGTGACGATACCACCTCATTTGTAGTAAAAGTTGCCTCAGCGCTGAATAGTTGAAGTAGAAGTAGAATAGTAGTTTTCAAAAAATTTCTGTTATTTAGAGACTCTCCTTGAGCCCACAAGCAATATTCCATCCGTGTTTCATCATCACCAGGTTCCAACGTATGTAAGAACTTGGGTTTGAATGTTTTCACCTTATTCTTTTTAAGGCATCGGCGAATATTTTCTCTAGGTAACTTCAAATCTAAACTAACTACTCTTACACTGACGTTTGGATTGTTGTTAAAATAATTTAAAACGGTCTGCTCGTACCTGGGTATGCTTTGTATATTATCCCTTCTTATAATACGCTTTGTCACAGCGCCACAGTCATTAAAAATTTTGTTTATTTTAGAAACGGTACATTTAGTGATGTTGGGCCCATTCGGTTGCCTATTATTAAATATCTCACATACCTCTCCCAGGGTTCTGTCATCTCCTCTAAGGCGCACAAGTTCAATTTTTTCTACTACATTTACAGCCGGTTTTACAATCGCTAGTTAACTTCCAGTCAGAGTTAACTTTCAGGTTATTATAGAAATTGGGTTTTACAATAGCTGGTCATTTTCGATGTGGTAATTATCTAGTGGTTAACTTTACTAGCAGATGAGGTGTGGGTAAACTAGAAGTTGGCAGTTTACTGGCAATTTATAATCTATAAAATAACTGTCACAAAATAATGTTTTGATATTTTGCCTAAAAATGGATATGTGCGAAGTAAATGCATATAGCAGTGATGGGTAGCCAAGGTAATCCTGTATAGACATAACTTTTTCAAAGAATATGATGGAAGAGATTTTTTAAATAGATCGAGACTAAATACTACTACTTACTTAGTAATAGACCACTAACTCATAAATTGCTTCTGACATTTATATTTGATAGCAGGTGACGTGACTTTGGACCAAAATTCATACATTTTATATAATATATTACCCATTTTTCCAGTACCAACATTTTAAATTTTATTCACAACCTCTCGTTTACAAATCTTCACTTAACTTTATACTGAAAAACGCATGTGTCGGTTAAGTTATAGTTAACCTGCAATTAAAAGTCAACTAATATGAAAGTTAACTTGCGATTGTAAAACCGGCTGTTAGAGTATCCATAATTTTAACGTCAAACTAACAAAAGTAATACTTGATAATATTATTGATCAATTTTATAATTATAATATAGGTACTCTGAGTATATGCGTATTTTAAAGATTTGACGTCTGACTTTAAAATTTGTTTTCAATGGCACCCTATTATTATCCGTCATTACTCAATAAAAAGACAATATTTATTAAAACTATCCACTTAACTTATCTTTCTATTGTTTATTTTTCATGGGCTACTTCGATTTTTAGAACAAATCATGTAAAAGTTATTATAAAATATTATCCACCTACAATAATTTTATCATAAATCTGTCATTATTTAATATTTTTCGGGAAATTTTGGATTTACTCATTTGAGATGTTTCTGAATCCAGTGGTATAGTTAGATTTTATAAAAAAAAATCGCTAATCAAATTTGTCCATCTTTGACACTGAAAGAAAATCATAGTAGGTCTTGAAAATTAAAATGTATCTTTAAATTTTTGTCATGAAGTAGAGCTTTCGATGGATTATTTTTTAAAAACGGGGCCCCGTTAAAATCAGATAATACACACATTTTTTACAGGGATGTTTTCATTCAAAGTGGGTCACACTGTAGAAGATTTAAGTCGCAAACATATGTTGTAAGCTCTGGATTCTCTCAAGGATCGAACTGGAACCCTCATTTTATTTCTGGTTCAACTATTGTTGAATCACATTACTTGTTCTTTGCAGGTGACTTAAAGATCCTCGTGGGAGTAAACTGTCCGAATGATCGTGTTTTATTACAAATTGAGCCTGACGACATTTTTAATTGGTGTTCAGATAGTTTTCTAAGCATAAACATTGTCAAATGTAATGTTGGGTACCAGAAAGAATACTAAAAATAAAAATAGATTTTTGATTGCTCTACAAATTATACATCTAGGAATGTATTTTCAAAGTAAATTTTCATATATCATACTAATAATGGTTCAGAGTGTAAAGTACTGGGTGTCTTTGTTAGACAATAAAGAGGTTCATTTATTAAAAGTAAATTGGATTTCTTATTTGGTTTCCTTTAAATCAAATTCAATAATGTTTAAAAGTGAATTATTTATTATTTGTTTGCTTATAGTAATGAAACATATTCTTTATAGGATTTGCAAACAGTGGAAAGAAAAGTTATCTATGAGAACTAAAGGATAAACTATATATAAAAATATTAATGAAATCTTTGCATTCTTTCGATAACCTGACTTCTGGTTATGCTAACAAGTAAATATTCTTATTTGCCATTCTCATTTTAACACTAGCATCCAACCTAGTCCCCTACGGCTAAGCAGGCTAAACTAGTATCCACATTACTTTCATTAGAATGAAAACATTTTTAAAGACAAGGTACGTAAATAAATAAATTTCAGGCCTTTGTTCTCATTTTTAACTGAATTTACATATCGTAGGGGATCATGTGGATACTAGTTTAGCCTGCTTAGCCGTAGGGGACTAGGTTGGATGCTAGTGTTAAAATGAGAATGGCAAATAAGAATTTTTACTTGTTAGCATAACCAGAAGTCAGGTTATCGAAAGAATGCAAAGATTTCATTAATATTTTTATATATAGTTTTTCCTTTAGTTCCCATAAATAGCTTTTCTTTCCACTGTTTGCAAAATCCTATAAAGAATATGTTGCAAATTCAATAATGTTAATTAAATCAACACCAGACAGATGTGTAAAATATGTGTTCCACAAAAGCAATAGCTTTTAGCCTGAGCGTAGCGTAGATAATAATATATTGGTCAATGTATTTAAATTAAACTTTAAGATTCAGAAGATATTGTGCCATATGTTCCGTTCACAATCATTATAATATTGGCTGCCCTTTCACTTAAATAAATTAAACTTTTTGATTTTCAGATTAGTCTCGCCAATGTAATACTTTTTACTGCAAAATGTTCGTATAAACGTTATCGCAATATCACGTATATGAAAATAGCTGCACTATGGACAATAATATTTCAAATGTCGGGCTAATTGTGTTTAAATAACTAATATTTAGGAAGAAAACGTTGTTAATTAATAAAAATACCTACCAGTTTAGACCTATCGATGATGAAGAGAACTGATAGCACAATGGGGTCATTTAGTCAAATTTCATATTGCATTTTTTTCGGTACGTCTATATGACGTAATCGTCGAATAATTACAACACTGAAAATGGGAGATCAATGCGATAAGTAGTTTAAGAAATTTCTGCTTTAAACATGAACCGATGAGCAGGAAACTCTGATGTCATTTACTCCCAGAATGTGTGTCGAAGATACCTTTAATCTGCGAATCCGGAAATTTAAAAGCAAATGTACCTATCAATAAAAATATTTGATCAATAACGACAAGAAATGTCAAAGTTGTATAATGGAGAATAAAGAGAAAAATAAATTTCATAAGAAAGGAAGAATTTGACAGTATTAAATCATATGTAAAGCACACAATTCGTGTTACTTTATATTACGTTTATATCGGCTATTAGCAAAAGCACACTTTGAGATATATTAAATTACCATAGAGTAAATGACGTCACACAGCTGTTACTATGAGAGCGCGTTCTTGGTTAATTTTGAAGTCTATAGAGACTATAGAGAATTGTAGTTTTTTACATTTCGCTCTAAGATCAAAACATTTTTGATCTTTCAGAAAATATAGTACAACAAATATGCTAAATGAGCCCATTTATAATAATTTGTTGTCGATATTTATACGGTGCATATTTGTACTCATATTTGGCATTTTTATTTTTATTTCGTGCGGTCAGTCTGTTCCCTGTGTCTGTTTGTATTGCTGTGTAGTGCTATTGCTGTTAGTATTATAAAATGTGTAATTTATTAACATAAAATTCATAAGTGAAAAACAAAACTTAATATATTTTTTGTTAGGTAGGGTATTAGAAATATATTCCCTTTTTTAAATCTTAAAATTCAGTCTTTTATAGTTGGAAGAAGAGCTCTACAGTTCAATTTGTACCATTTTTACTTCTGAGTAAAATAAATGTATTTTATTATTATTATTATCATTGTTTTACAAATTAATAAAATTACTTATAGTTCTAAATTTTGAAAATTTTGAATATTTCATATATTTCTCCGTCTTGCATCTTTTAAATATAAATAGAGCTATCTTAGTGTCTTTACTTGGTACTATTTTCATGAACTTGTTCATTCATTGTGAATATGTGTAAGTGCATATATATATTATGTGTACTGTTGTAATCTTTTTGTTTATAATATTTATGAATGTATTTATATTTCATTGTTATACTGTTGTTATTAACCTTAAAAATATTGTCTCACTTTTATTTCCATCTGGATCATCTATTTAATCGTAAGCTGCCGATAGTGCACTACAATATTTGGTATACAGTACAGATGTATTTATGGTTTTGCTTTTGTTCTTCATCTAATCCATTCCTGAAGCTAGGTTGCGATAAAGAGGAAGGAGTGTCGAAATACCCTTGCAAGTGCTGCATCTTTGTTCCTTCTTGGTATATGACACACTTATACTTTTTCTTCTTAATTTCAGGTTCTGAATAAATCATGTACATTTGGGATTTCATCATATATCAGTTTAGTTGTTATAGTCAGATTAAGTAAAATTAACCTTCTTAATGATCTTGCCACCCTTTTGTGGATTGAGCCTTATCCTATTTATCCAATCGAATGCAAATAGTATTTCCTTCTATGCTCCAGGAATGATTTTCTGCATAATTAGCTTTCAACCTATAGATTGCTTCTACAAAATTAATCTGTTTAGTATGTGATCCCATTTTTAGTCGAGAAACACCGTAAAATTAAACTTGCTGTATTTTATAAAATGTTTTGTCTTTATTGTGGATAATAAGCATCGAAGTAAAAGCCTCACCTTAAAATAGATATCCAGGTTTTTCAGTTATATAACTTACTTACTTTGTAGTTAGCTTTACATATCAAGTCTAAAATGCAGTTATTCGAGGAGTTTAGTGGGTTGTTAAGCCTTCCATGGCGTCATGGCGATGGCGCGGAGGGTTGGGACGTCGGCAGGCAAAGGCGGCACAGCACAGTCTGCTGGTTGTGTTCTAAAAACGGGGCTGGCCGTGAGCCAGCTGTCCGCGTGCCGCCCGTGTCGGGCCTTCCACAGAACGTACACATCCTGGATATTATCAATTCCGCATGGTTTCCGCAAAGGGGTAAGAATGTCAGTATGTGAGGACTTAAACAACATGAGAAAGTTTTCGGAAACAAATCGGTTCAACTGAATTATATTAGTTCGTGATTTTCCAGTAATGCTATTGATAAATATTGATTCTGAAGTCGTTTTTACAAACACCAAAACATTCTGACACTACCCTTAACGCTCGATCTGCATTTTGCCAATCACGTTGACATGATCGAGAGATGACGAAAACTAAAGTACAACTAACTTTACACACATCAACTTTAGTGTTAGTGTCAGTACTCGAAGTATTCAGTGTTCAATTGCCTTGATGTTTCTGGAAACTATTCCAGAGGTAGCAACACGTAAAAGATTTCAGACACCTCCAGAAGAAATATTGATAAATTGGGATACTCTTACTAAGCTATCAATCTTTACAGGTACCACCATCCTAACCGATGATGGCGTACCACATCTCCTCCAAGCATTGTTCCCACACAATATCTAGAAAACTTACTTTAACCAGAGATAGGAGAAAACAATTCTAGATTACTTTCATCTCGATAGTTTACACTTCCAGTTCATTAACTCTACAAAATCTCAATACGTGATCTCCAACCGCCACCGTTAATAATTCCCCCTGACGATACCAAGTACGTCATATTTTATTTATTAAACTGGCAAAGACCTAATCCTACTCACAACCAATTAATTAATCACTAATGAATCATACATTCGAATTAGAAAAAAAATTCTTGTCTAGGAATCCGTACACTTTACACTCGTGCATTGTGGAATGATCTAACGAGTTACCTTCGCTCACAATAAAATCTTCACGAACACGTAGAGATCAAGCAGCTCGGTAATATCTCAAAAATCAGGAATTAATAAAGAGGGGAAGGATGCATTACAATGATATTTAAGGAAAATTTATCAACTTCACCGATATGGTATAAGGGTCACTAGCCTTGAGCTTTTTAAGTTGAACTTGTATAACAGAAAACAACTCGTTATATTGAATTATGCATACGCTATACACTAAAGTACCCAAAGGCTCAGTGTTTGGACTTCTTTTCATAATTTACTTAAACACTGTGATTAATTAGGAAAGTATATATTTTGATATGTGCCGAGTCCTATATGGACCTTGACCTTCTGAAGGTCTACCACCAATATGTTTTGTTTTGCAATTTCTTTTGCCGATCTCATAAACATTTTCTTTTACTCCATTCCTCCGTCTCAGATGTAATATATCTCTTATTTTCTCCCATTAATGGTTAAAGATCTTCTTGATAGTATGTGCGTTATTTACCCTTGCTCCATATTCAATCCAGTGTAGTCTTTCAAGCTTTATGATTGTGACTGTCAGGTCCTCTTCTTTTATTCACAACGTCTTAACACACATTTGGTGATCCTCGCATTATTCTAGTTGAACCACCTTTGCTCTATGCAAGGTCTGACAGTAGCGAAACATTCGTCACGGTTGATTGGCGCACGACCTTACTCAGGCTCTTACAGCTCCTTGTACGGTCACCAGTCTAGGTACCGGCAGTCGATCGGCGAAGTTAAGCAACGTCGGTCGGATCCAGCACATGGATGGGTGACCCAAATTCTCGTTGGGAACCTCTGTCCATATGCTGAGCTGTAAAGACCTGACTGGACTGAAGGGGCTTGGTGAGAGAAAGACAAGGGCTGATAGCTGTACCAAGGGGCTCCTTATCAACAGATGCGAAGTCTAGGAAGGACCATGTCTGGGTAAGGAGACCTAAGGATGTGACACAAAGGAATATCTACAATATAGGTCGCAATAGGCAAGGCCAATCGCCAGCTCATTCAGAGTAAAATCTAGAAGTGAAATCTACTAAAGCTCTTTCTCAGCAGTTTCTTGGTGATATTGGCCCAAGGTTTTGGAGGACGTCGCTTTCGCTTCTTGCCATATTGTCTATCTAGAATTGGCAATTGTTCTATATTACATTCTCTTTGGTTGATGTGGATGAACAATTAGATGATTCAGAAGAATAAGATTCTGAGGAGTTGCTTTGGGAGGCATGTTTCTTAGAGAATCAAACTTCTGGTGCTATACACTATCTAGGAATGTCATAATGTTCGAACCCACATTCTGGGACATTAACCAGATGTCTCTACGTCTCTAACTACCCATGTCTCTGAGATCGCGCCCATATTCTTGACTAAAGATGATGGTCTCGGATGATTAATGGTCGAGTTGAGCTCTTTGCCCCAATCATCACTGTAGACCTGGACCGGCCTCGTAAGGGGTGGACCTGATTTTTGCCTATCCCCCCGCAAATGCGGACGGTGTAAACGATGTCAGGAGACCTCCCCTGGTCTTAACTGTTGGACCCTGCCAGCTGAGTCGTTTCTTCTGGCGCTCTTCTGTTTATAGTTTCTTAATATTATATCTGCGCATTATAACAGCGTTTCTTTGCAGGAATGCGTTGTTAAATCTTAGCCTAACCCCCAACCTATAAAATTAGATATTCCTATCTTGAGGTTTCCATATTTTAATGGATATGTTTCAGTTCTAATGCGCTTGATGCTTATTACACTTATTCATTTCTAAATTAACATTTGCTGGAAATACTGATCGTTAGACACGCAGTAGACTGTTTCTAAGGTTACTGTAATTTCCTCCTCCTTTCTCAACTGGGCTTGGAACCATCTCTCTGAGCTGATAAAAAAAAATATGACAAAGTGCTCAATAAAGCGAGAGCTGAGCAAACTAAAACCCGCTAAAATGATCTACAACTTGTCAAATAAAATAATATTTAATAATGTAATAATTGTGTAGTAATTCCGTTGAAATTATTTGATATACGTAAAATTTTATATAACCATACCCTAGGCATAATTTATCGAAACCTGATTCAAGACAAGAAGCACTTTTCTATTAGCGTTTAGGACACGCATACTTTACTCACCTCATCGTATTCACAGCGCAACAATGTACAGAGTGCAATTTCTTGCCTGCGATTACCGGGCACAACATTGGAAATTCTGCCAAGAAAATAAACAAAGCTTTGTTTGATTTATTTTGCGAATGTTTGTTATTTAGACGGGTGTAAATGCGGATAAACATGCACTGAAATGACTATACCTCGAGATATTAATTGGATTTATTAAATTAATCAATTTAGAAATGATGTTCATTTAATTACTTATTATTTGTCATATTTGACGTTTACATTTATTCAATTTTCAATTTTTCAAAAGTTTCATTCGATTATGTTTCATAGCATTCCTTAGCGGCGAGTTTTTCCCTACGTTATTGTAAGCTTTGTTTGCCCCCCTCAGTATCCCAATTCCACGAAATTCTATATTTTGTAAGTCCCGGGAGTGCTGAGGGGCTAACAGGCGCAAACATTGTTCTACAATTATCTCGGCTTCTATTGAAGCTACGACAATACCGATGAACCAGCGTAGAAGGCGCTTCGAGCACTGCAACTTTGCTCCTTTTGACTTTTGTCGTAAGTGCAACGGTTATCGACTGGGGTGTGGCAAACTTTTTTAGAACAACAATTTTTTTTTTTTAAATGGTTTATATACTGTCAATAAAGCAGTTTGGAAACTATTCTCAAAAAAACTATTTAAAGGTTTAATGTTTAACGGTGAACAGCTCCGAGGCAAGCACCTCAGGATGAGAAATACACGTACTTTTAGTGTTGTTTTGATCCAAACCATATGCTCCTGGTGTGTTGCCCCATGGTCCTGGAACACCTTAGGTATGTTCCAAGTTCCACATGCCTATATCAAGAAATAAAATAATTTCAGATTTTTGAATCGTGTGTTGAGTCCCCATAGCGTGTCGCGAGTTGACAAGATAATTGCTCTTAGCAAACCCCCCAACATTCTCCCCTTTGCCTTCCTTGCTTGGTCACAACCATCGCAATACATACTCTCCATGTTTTTGAATAACTGATTAATTTTAGTACATGTTCATTGACGCTTAATATTTGTTTCAGATCCCACGCATTTGCCATCACATCGTGAGAAGAGCAGTGCTAATCGCAAAAAAAAAACTCAAAATGGTATTGAGCACCACCGCAAGTGTGCTATGCAATGTTCATGCAAGATCATATCGGAGAAATTTCGAATCGAACTGGGATTCTACACGTGCACCCTGTATTCGGTAGATATCGAATCTATGTCGAAAAGACATTTACTGTTCCTCGCCCACCTGCTACCGATATCACAATATTCACAATACATTTAAAATCGCCATATCAATTCTGTGTAAAAACTTCATCCCGCATAGAGTCCTCGAAGGTAGTGCTTACAACTTGGTGTCTAGAGTTAGGAATAGAGATCCACGTGTGTCCAGAGGCGTTCACAGTGCAAGCGCTGTATGTCGGGTTGTTGGTCACCACTTGGACCACGGCCCAAAAGATACCACAGCACCGCTGGAGTTGCTCAGCACAGCTGGCCACCATCTTGGTACTCCTTACCACTTTGACCATAGTGGGGAGGTGCTATGCGTCCGCTAACGCAGCTGCGCCTTTAGTTCAATTACACCCTCAATCAGCACCTAGACCACTCTATAATTCCAAACTCCCAACTTCCAATATAGTATTAAGTAGGCTATTTATTCCTGATCGTTTTGTAAAAAGTGATACTAGAATAATTAATAATTCTAAAGTGCTGCATAATCAAAAGTTTAATCTGACGGACAAAATTAGGACCAAGCGAGAATTCGAGGCGGCCCAGCACAATAGAATTGCCAACCTCAAGAGCAAGTCGATTTCCGAGGAGAATTCGACCACTTTCAAAAACTCAAATTCCAACGTTGATATTTTTTCATTGCGAGCGAGTAAAATTTCCGGTAAAATTGATGGATCCGAATTCGCACTGAGTGCTCCCGTTATTAATAACGCTAGTGAAGGTGGAAGTGAGATTATAAATACGACGCGAGTGATTTATACTAACGACAGCGAAGCTGAACCTCAGCAGGACGACAGCAGCTTCCAGGAAGAAGACCTTCTAGAAAGTACGCAGCGGCCCATGCCGCCAGCGCATGCTCACGACAACGAATCATGTAAGTTAATAATAATAGTAGTAGATTAAATAATAATATAGTGGAGCGAAATTGATCATACAAGTCAAGGGAAGAAGAAAAAATCGGCGTAGAACCAGTTCAAGCATTATAGGTTCTGTAAAGTGAACAATTTTACATGAAAAATGGCTATTTACGATATTTTTTTGTGGTACCCATATTTTTTATTTCGAAAAATCTTCAGATATTGATTGTTTAGAAGTGTCTGAAATTATTACTTCCACATCCACGTAGTGGATTGGAAGTATAGTAATCGTAAAAAATTATAATTTTTTTTTAAATAGGTTTAGAATATTGTGTATAATTGTTTATTTGTGGCATATTCAGATTTTCTTACTTTTTGTTGGGTATTTTGCCACTGAAAGATATCTAAGAATTTTTAATGATTCGCCAAACGAATCAGACAGAGGTTGGTTCTTGAATACTTTAATGTTTCAAAAAGTCTCACACCTAAAAATATATAAACTACAACAATGTTATAAACTAAAAAATGAAAATGAAAGCTCCCAACGACACAAACCTCTGTCTGATCCGTTTGGCGCAGAGAGTTTTTCATTAAAATTTTTTAAATATTTTTCAGTGGCAAAATACCCAACAAAAAGTAAGAAAAAGGTTTAGAATGTCATGAAACGTCGAGATTTTAAACTCGAGTAAAAAAAAATTTTTTTCTGTCTGTCTGTCTGCCTGTCTGTCTGTGGGTCTGTCTGTAACTTTCTTTGTACGCACGTTTTTTCCGGAATGGTTTAATATATTGACTTGAAATTTTGTACACGTGTATATTGTAACGAGATCTGGAACTGATTTGTTTTTTGAAGATATCCGGCGTAGGGTTGGGAGGTAAATAGGGGGAAAGTAATGCAAGCTGGTAAGAGTACAGAAACTAGGAATTTGATGTATGTACTACAAGCCAAGGCTTCAAAGTTTTGTATAATATTTTTCATCCCCCCCACTCCATTATTGAAGGGGATGATAAAATATAATTGAGATATTCATTTGAAATTTGGTACACATATGTATTATAACGACATCTGAAACCAGTTTATATTTTGAGATGATTCCGTTGAAGGGTTGGGGGTTAAATAGGAGTAAATACGGAAAAATAAGTATCGCACGCTGACAGGAGTACAGAAACTTGAAATTCGGTGTATGTACTAGAAACCAAAGCCTTAGATTTTTTTATAATATTGTTCAAACTTCCAATACCCCTACTCCATTCTTAAAGGGGTTGATAAAATAAAATTGAGATATTCACGTGAAATTTGGTACACGCATGTATTATAACGACATCTAGAACTAGATTATATTTTGATATGATTCCGTTGAAGGGTTGGGGGTGAAATAGGGGTAACTAGGGGAAAATAAGTAAGCTGGTAAGAGTACAGAAACTTGAAATTTGGTGTATTTCCTAGAAGCCAAGGCCTAAGATTTTTAATAATATTTTTCAACCCCCCCCCCCCACCACTCTTATTCCGTTCCATTATTATTAAAGTAGTTGATAAAATAAAATTGAGATATTTACTTGAAATTTGGTAGACATATGTATTATAACGACATCTGGAACTAAATTATATTTTGATATGATTCCGTTGAGGGGTTGGGGTTAAATGGGAGTAAATAGGGGAATAAAAGTAAATCAAGCTGGTAAGAGTACAGAAGTACAGAAACTTGAAATTTGGTTTATGTCCTAGAAGCCAAGGCCTAAGATTTTTAATAATATTTCTCAACCAACCCCCCCCCCCCACCACTACTATTCCGTTCCATTATTAAAGTAGTTGATAAAATAAAATTGAGATATTTACTTGAAATTTGGTAGACATATGTATTATAACGACATCTGGAACTAAATTATATTTTTATATGATTCCGTTGAGGGGTTTGGGTTAAATAGGAGTAAATAGGGGAATAGAAGTAAATCAAGCTGGTAAGAGTACAGAAATTTGGATTTGGTGTATATACTAGAAACCAAGGCTTCAGATTTCTTTCTAATATTTTTCAAACCCCACCACCTCCGCTCCATTATTAATGGGATTGATAACATAAAATTGAGATATTCACTTGAAAGTTAGTACACGTATGTATTGTAATGACATCTGATTGAGATGATTCCATTGAAGGGGCAGGAGATGGTAGGTTGTGAATAGGGATAAATAAGTAGGGTAATAGAAACTTCATTTTTAACGTATATGGTAGAAAACAACGCCTTTAACTTTTCTATGACATATGCCCCAAATATTATTAAAATTGTATGACCAGTAATTTCCACACACTAGAGTACAAATCTAATCAAGATGTTTCCTTTAAAGTAACTTGGATGAAAAATCTGCATGTGGCAGTAGTGATTCCTTAGGCAGCGGTTTATTTAAAGGAGTTATCATAATGGAGTGTATTATATGTAAAAAAACAGTGCGTAGTGATGACAAATCTGTGGTACAGAGACCCAGAAAGCAAGGCTTGTTATCATTAATATCTAGTGCCGAGAAAAGACAAGATGACTGTGAAAAACAAATTCTACTTCAAAGAGATGGTATTTTGAGTAGAAATAGTAGTATTTTGAGAAAAAATAAAAAAAAAATTATTTAAAAAAGAACTTTGACAATATGTACTAAAATTTCAGATGTATGCATCAGTTAAAGATATGGTACTCCAGTAATGATCCAAATCAGCTGCTTGAAGCTACCGAAGGTTGGGGGTGATTTTTTTTTTTTTGGTTTTAGTTAGAGGAGCTGGCGATTGGCTTTGCCTACTGCGGCCAGTAGAGGTCTATTGTAGTACTCCTACTTTGTACCTTAGGGCTCCTTATCCAGACATGCCCTTACTAGTTATCAACCCTTCGTTTCTATTTTCTATTTGAGCCAAGCCGTCTCAGTCCAGTCAAGGCTATTACAGCTCATAACATTGACTGACGTACCTGAACGAGAACTCACCCATTCATGCGCTGGACCCGACCGACGTAGCCTAACTTCGCCGATCGAGTGCCGGCACCATTTTCCATTTAAACAGTTTTATTTTGTTTATCTATATACATTTCATGCATTAAAACTAGGTATATATAAGTGTGATAAAATATAAAATTGTATACAAAACATCAAAAGTAATTTTACACAAAATAAATACACTATTGATGGTAGTCGTTGGTATGACTGGGTACCTTTTTATTAGCATGTCTTTTTAAATGTTTTTCTATCAGACACTTCTTTTTACATTTATGTCTATTATCTCTAGTTTTTTATCCGTGTGGCTATAAATAATAAATAGTTAAAGAGTATATGGTGCAAAACGAAAATAATAATTCTTGTCATACAGGAAAAGTAAGATTAAAAACTTGTTTAAGGAGTGCCGGCACCTGAACTGGTGACCGTACGAGGAAAAGGTTGGAGGTGAACTTTAATAAATGATTATTGTGTCGATAGCTCAATTAGATTTGAAGATATGACGATGTTAATTAAAAAAAAACACGGATCTTCTAAACAATTAATTTCTGAAGTTTATTCGAAATAAAAAATATCTGTACCACAGAAAAACATCGTAATTGCCCATAACAGGTCCCAAATAACCTACTCTACACAATCTACAGAGTTTCATCTGGTTCTACGCCAAAAAAAATGAACGACACATTCCTGGGTCGATTTCGCTCCACTAATAGGGCCTACCCGATAAATCTCCGAAAGATTCCATGACTCTTTAGAAATACTAGTCTTACCATACCATGTCTATATAGGACTTCCAAAAATTATGCTGCTTCACACAGTCAATACAGTATAAATAGTTTTAAACACAGGCAACACCAACCAATTAACCAGTTAAGGTGGGAATGTTCGAGGGTGAGAGAGAGAGGTCCGATAGGTGAATTTTTGCAATTTTTTTTTATAACTGTTTTTCACAAGACATATGAAGCGAAAAAAATATAAGACTACCTAAGTTGAACTGTAACAAGAGTAATATTAACAACTTTCACTCAATAATTTCATTCGTTTGGAAAATTTGTAGATTTAAAATTACAAAATAGGAAGATTTCCATGATTTTAAAAGTTAAATCTACAAATTTTTCAAACGAATGAAATTATTTAGTAAAAGTTGTTAATATTACTCTTTTTATAGTTCAACTTAGGTAGTCTTATATTTTTTTCGCGTTATATGTGTCCTGAAAAATAGTTATGATCAAAAATAACAAAAATTCACCTATCGGACCTCTCTTTCATGGATATGGCGCCCTTAAAGAAGACCAAACATTCCTTGTTCCTGCTAGGAGCACATACACATTTAATATAGCTTGGGCTGAGTCTAAAACATAATAATTTATTGATCACGAATATCTGTAGGAACAGTATTATATAAAATTACACAATTATAAAGAGATGATCTCTTAAATGCACTCGTATGGTGACTAGGTACAGTCATCTCTTGGCTGTACTACCATACCTTGTTACATAATATTTGCTAGATAATGTTTAGAAGTATTCCAACACCAATGAAGTATCAGTAAATTTTACCTGTGCGTGCGTGGCGGAATGTGCTGACTTCGAGAGACTAATATCTCTATTTAATATTTCTTAATCAACAAATATATTTATTTATTTAACAATACACTACCCATCAGGCCATTCCAGTTACAAAGCAGGAGATAGTAAATGCTTACAAAGAAATGTAAAACATAAAATATAAAATAAACAAACACAAAGATAGAAACAAAGCGAAAATAGTATTGAAGATTATTTTTTATATCGGTGAGAATTTCTTAACATTAGTTGTGGGGGGTCACCAAATTAGTGAATGAATGAATATTACCGAGATCCCGATCTTGGTGTTAAAAAATTTGGTAAACCTAAGATAGCGCTACAATCTGTTATATATATGTCCGGTGGGGTACTGTACTAGGCTATATATTATTACACTCTTCGCAAATACAAAACGAAGAAAGAGTATATTGCATTCGATCGACATAATTCTGAAACCGGCAATATCGCTGGAGGAGAAGAAAACAATTTCATATCGCTGTGTTGGTGATCGAATTATGACCAATCTTCAAAATTTCCGTCCGTTCGTTCTTTCGTCCATCTGTCTGTTTATCCGTTCGTTACGTTTTTTATAAGCACGATGACTTAAGAACGAAAAGTCCGATTGTATTGAAATTTTGGACAGTAAGTGTTAGCTGGATGAAGAACCCTATTGTTTTTGAGCAATATCGATTAATAATTAAGAAAGTTACGAGGGGTCAACCACTGCCGGAAATACGTGTACAAATTTTCAGGAATAACACGGGAATACTCGGGAATACCCAGCAATACACGGGAATACTCAGCAATACACGGGAATACTAAGGAATACCCCGGCAATACTCTAGAATACTCAGGAATACCCCGGCAATACTCAGGAATGCTCCGGAATACTTTGGAAATAGTCGAGAATCGAGTCAAGGATATGCACCGGCTCATAGTCTATATATTTGGTATGATTAGTACCTATGTATAATATATAATACCGTTGCAAAATATTAAAACCGCCTCAGTTTATATGCGGATGTCGGCCGCAATAGACCCATTACTTTTTAAATTAGGAATCAGTAGGTAAAAAAACTATTCTGGTGTAATACGTCGGTTTAAATCAAATTTATTTTAACTGTTCAATGACGTATTGTGTATTTCAGTATAACAATATGTATTACGTTAATGGGCTCATTTAATGAATGTTATTTAGTAGTTGTTGTGGATAAAGTATTACTTAAAATTAGGCGATATTGGAAATTTTAGAAGAATCCGATATGTGGTTTTCGAAATATATGACTTTTAAAGGACGTATTTGAAGCGCGGTGAGTCACTCAATAAGGCACGAAACGGTCGCGTAACATGTCAAAGGTCGCATTCCACTTGAGATCGTCAGTTTTTCCTCAGCGTTCTGTGCTCGGTTCTGTGCGTTTTTTTCGAGCCAAAAATAAAATATGGTGCTGGACCCCATTTTTCTGTACCTACCGGTCCGAGATCATCTGAACCAGCATTACACTTATAGATGGATTGGTCGCGAAATTCTTCCAAAATCACTTAAGCTATTCATTAACCTAAAAGAGTATAATATGTATACCAAATTTTATCTAAATAAGTGCAGTCATTTCAAAATTATGGCGGACTGAAGTTCTGGTCAAAAATCATAAAACCTCAAAAACGGTTCACATTCAACAGTAAGTATAGGGGTGTTCTGAATTCAGCTGAGTGTGCTCTACCTTCCACTAGAGTATGTCCGTTTAAATCTGGGACACCCTGTATATTTTTAAAATCGAGGTAAAAATAATAAATGTACCTATTGGATTTAAACCATTAGTTTTGTAATTATTAATTCTCTAATAACAGGTTTACAAAATATGAATCAATGTGGATTTGATAGGTTTGAGGGGTTAACCACTACCGGAAGTACGAGGACAAATGTTCAGAAATACTACGGGAATACTCTGGAATACTCGGAAATAATGTGAAATACTCGGGAATACTCGAAAATACTCGGGAATAAACGGGAATACTCGGGAATACTCTGGATTACTCAGGAATACTCAGTATTCTCGGAAATACTGCGGGAATGCGGTATTCCTGGAATACTTGTACAAATTTTGGGCCAGTGGTCGACCCCTCGGAAAGTTATTAAGATTTCTCTGACCCCAGTTTCCCCCAAAAATAAATTTAGAAAATATTCAAAAATTTTGTTCTTGAAAACTGAGATAACAGCGCCGCTAAGAATTTGACCATTTGTTTATTTTGGTATAAAAAAAAAAACATTTTTGTAGCCCATTTCTTAATATAAGTAGTTTTTTGGAGAGGGGGAGTGGGATCAGAGAAATCTGGAAAAAATTGAGTCGAAGTAAATCTATTTTCCACACCTGATTTTTTTGGTAAAGATTGGTCCACTAGGTGATAAAATAAAAAATAAGCAACAAATAATAGGTATTTTGGTATATGCTCTGCAAGGAGGAGTTATGTAGGCATTAACAGGCCCGGATAGGGCCGGTGGGCTAGTGGACAAAGCCCACTGGGCCGCCACCGGAGCCCTCCCAATAGGCCGGTTTTCCAAAAGAAAGCGAAAAATACTTTTAAGATGTGGCTAAGAAAAGAAGGTTTTACTCGATGTTAATATATTGCCCAAGTGTTCAAGTGTGGGCCACCCTACGAGCGACGTGGTTAGCGTCACTGGTGTAACCTGGCTAGCAGAGTAAAGATACGGAGAGCAAAAGGGCGTGGAGTTCAAGGCTTGGGCGCCATTGATTACTTAGGGTAATCAAAGAAAATTAAAGATAAAGATAAACAAAAGACAAAAGTTACATATATACAATAGTATTAGACGGAACTCAATTTGATTATCAGAAAAACTTTATGAGAAAAACTCTATGAAAAAGTTGCGTATATTTATAATTATGATTATGAGAAAAACTCATAAGAAAACTATGAGAAAAACCTAAAACAATATTTCAAATGTTAGACGGTATTTGCCGGTATAATAATTAAAACCTTACCTCATGTGATCATCACGAGGTTTTTCAAATTCTATTATCCCCTTTACAGGTCAAACGAAATTATAAATACGTCTTATTAGTTCAATGGTTCAACGAGAAAGAGTTTCACCCGGCGTTATTTAGTTGAAATATCATTCTTCGAGCGCTATCTAGTATTCGCGAGCGTTAACTCTGACAGATGACGTACGTTCATCATGGTATAAGAAGTAAGTGCACTCTATTTGTACTAGAGTTTGTGGGAATAATATTTCCGATAACTTATAATTTTTCTAATAAATATTAACAGTGTAACGAAGGATGCTATCGAGCATTCCGCGTGTTACAAAGGATGGGAACGAAACATATTGCTTATCTGGCATTTTGAACACGCTCTTATTACTACTTACATTATTTTGTGATTTTGCTTTAATTTCCAAAATGGTATTTTAATATATGGTCAGCTGGCCAGTAGCGAGCGATATTATTTTGACTTGAACAAACCGTTGTCACCCTCAAAACTGACTCGACGGATTCTCAGTCAATATTGGCATCTGTTAAAAAAATTGTCGCCTGGGTAAATCAGAAAATGGACGTTGAATTAAAACAAATCTCAACAGATGATAATCATAGTGAAATTGTTGTTGAAGTGGAACTATGTTTTACAACCAGTTTTGCTGCAAGACGAATCGTAAGAAGAAAAAATATGCCTGGTGAAAATAGTATTAACGAATGTATTTCCGATCCAGAAAAAAAATGAAATACAGGTTTATAATATTGATTATGATAATGCTTTACAAAGTTTAGATAATAGATTCACAGGACATAAAAAAATATTTTCGGATCTTTCTTGGTTAGATCCCTCATATTTTGGAAAAATGAATAATTTACCAAAGGATTCATATCAAAATATTGCGCTTCAAATAATGCGAGTGTGATCTCGACAGATACTTAAAGTGATCTGAAAAATTTTACAAGCAAAAGGAACGAGATTAAGGCGATCTTGGTGAATGAAGGGAATAAATCGATATTGTAGGAAGCGGACTTCGAAAATCGCACGGTGACTAACAGCCACACATGCAAAAAATGCATTGTATTCTGTTTTAAAGATTTACTCCAATTTAAATTGCATACAGTATCTTACAATAATTTATTATTACTTGATTATAAATATGTTTGAACTTTATCGTGCACCCAAATCTCTTATGAAAGAACTTTCTCAAAGTTAACATTTGTTCAAAATAGGCTTAGAAGTTGTCTTACCCAAGAGCATTTGGATGCTCCTGATGTCAGTAGAAAAGGACGTTATTGTAAATATAGAATCATAAGATATTATAAATAACTTCCCCACTAGGAGCGAGTCTTTGAATAAACTAGGATTACCTTTAGTTTAATAAAATATCTCATACAAAAAAACCTCATTTTATTGATAAAGATATAAGCATATTCTACTCTGTCTGTGACAATAAAACTAAGATGCGTGAAGGCCGGTTTCTGGTCAGAACCAGGGCCGGAAAATTCTCCCAATCCGGGCCTGGGCATTATATATTTTATGTAAATATAATGTATGTATAGAGTGTATAATTTTATCTGTGAAAGTATGTTATTCTGTCCTGATGAACTTTTAACAAGCTACAGAACGGCTAAAAATCGTGAAAATGACATTCTTTAACATTTAAGTATGACGCACCAATTGTTAGGAGCTACAAAAATTTTGGTACATTATTCGGACCAAAATAAATAAATGATCATATTTTTAGCGATCTTCGTCTTCGTTTTCGAGACATTTTTTTTTTACTATTTGATAAATTTTTTTGGGTAGGAAAGTGGGATTATAGAAATCTAAAAAGAATTTAGTTGTAGTAGCTCTATTTCCCCTATATAACTGTTTTTTTGTAAAGGTTTGTCTATTAGATGATAAGATAAATAGTAATCAAGTAATAGAAGGTTTTTTTGTACTTTTATACTCTGCAAGGGAGTGTTCTATAGGAATTAAATACGGACACAAATTTGATAATTTTATGTAAATATAATATAGTATATAATTTTCTTTGAAATGTTTGTTATTCTGACGTATGGAACATTTTAAAAGCAACTAAACCGCTAAGAATCGTGAAAATAACATTATCTTTACTATTTAAGTACGATGCATCCATTTTTAGGGGCTACAAAAATTTTGGTAGATTTTTTGGACCAAAATAAACAAATTGTGAAATTTTAGCGGTGCTATTTTCTTACTTTTCAAGAAAGAAATTTTTGAATGGTTTATACATTTTTTCGGGGTGGAAAATGGGGTCAGAGAAATCGGAAAAAAATTGTGTTGAAGTAAGTATATTTCTAATATATATCTAATTTTTTTGGTAAAGATTTGTCCACTAAATGACAAGATAAAAAAATAATAACAGTTCTTTTGAACTTCCAGATCACCACCCCTACCCCCACCCCGTGGAGGTAAAAATTGTATAGAGGACTTTTTTGACCATCCTAATATAATGACCACCAATAGCCCAATTGGTTCTGTGGGCCAAATCACTATTCTTATCTGGCAGTAGTCTTTCTCATTTGAGAATAACAATACTATACCTATTTAAATATATATTTATCCTTTTGAAGTGTTTATCAATTGGATTTTTAGCCTAGGCTTTTTTAAAATTTAATGTAAATTTTGTGTTTCTACCATATTCTAATTTAATGAGAAAATATAGGTAGGTACCCATTATAGCCTAAAGTTGATATTAATTGTTCATAATTATTCTTAACCTTTCCAAGAAATACTGGAATCACCACTGCACACGCACGTTTCTGATCTTCCAGCTAAAACTCCTATTTCGACGCTACGTTAGTTAGAACAATAGTAAAAAATGATTTACCATTGTTTCAAATCAATTACTGTGCTGAGTAACACCTGATCTGAAACATTTAATGTGGCGACGTTATTGGAATTAAAACATTACTAAGCAACAATAAGATAGAATAGAAATTAAAGATTAGTAGGCGTAGAGATACAATGACTAATTTTCTGCAACGATGTGATTTGGCGAGTGCGTACGGTTCGCCTAGCTCTCAGAAATCTATTTGAAGAAATAGCAAGAGCAGGCATCCTCAAGGTTGCCAAGTTGCTGTTAGTAATGAGTTTGCAAAATATATGATATAAGCAGTTAATGACCCGTTGAAACAATCCACCTAATAGTGTGCACTGCATTATCAGATGGCGGGAAAACAATATTTCTCTGTATACTATAAACGGCAATGTAGCGCGCTGTATCTGCGTATTCGCCAGAAGTGTTTGGGCGCTTCACAGTGGGACAAAACTGTAGTGTTCTAGCCAAATCAACTTTCAGATCGTAAAATCAGTGCCGGATCTAGTGTTTTTTTCTAGTGAAGCGAATAGCTAATCTTGCGCCCCTATTTTACCAAAAAATTAGTTGTAGTGAAAAAACTCTAAATAAATTTGCACTTAAATAGAATAAATAAAAACAAACAAATTATTTAGTAATAATGTCTGTATTTTGTATTTACGGTTGTTGGGGAAAATACTATCGACGCATCAAAATACTAAAATAAATAATATAAAATTAAAAACTAATAACACTATAAAAAATATCAGATCAAGTAATAAAATACTAGAAATATAGACCAACATAAATAATACAAATATCAGATTGTTTAAATACTAAACGCCCGTACATTTAAAAAAAATGTACTATAACAACTAACGTTTTAAATGAAAACAAAGTAACAACTAACATTTCCAAAAATATTAAATTTAAACATTAACTATATTGAAGAAACTAGTACAATAATATTAAAAATTACAAGGTAACTTTTTGAACTTTCTGTTTTGCAAATTCATCAATTACGTCATTAAAGCTTAATTTTTAAACTATGCCATATTCAATAGATAAAGTTCCCAAATCAGTTAACCTTTGTTGTGCCATTGTTGAACGAAGAAAATTTTTAATGAATTTTAGTTTGGAGAATGATCATTCTCCCCCACGGCAACTGAAACAGGTAGGGTTTACAGGATCCGTAAACTTATTGATACATTGGATGAATTATCTTTTAGGTTTTTTTAAAATAAAATTTAAAATATCCAAAGGTGAACTATTGGTTTTTACCAAATTTCTTAACACAAGAACTTCACTATGCAAATCAAAAGGATGTATGTCATCAGTTAGAACTGTATGTAAATCCTGACAATATTTTAATATCGTGCTGTTATCTGTTTCTTTAAGAGAGGAAAAGTTGTATAAAAAACCCAAAAGTTCACTATGGTTATTTAATTGCGAAAATCTCTCTTTAACAGAATTTATACACACATCGAATATACAATTCAAATGTATTGACCCCTCACTTTAACCGCGAATATCTCAGAAACGGAGGAGCAAAAAAATTGAAAAAATTATGTGTTCATTATGAGTCTATTCTAAATCAATCACTGAAATTTGAATAATGTACATTGAACATTTTTGAAGTTCTGATAAGTTATATTGAAAATAGTCCTACTTCTTAATGAAATTTTGACCATACCAGTTTTAAATCGGCTATATCTTGGAAAATATGCAATGCATACTATGTAAATCATATTTTAGACACTGATAAAGTACGGCATTTTTTTGTAAGAGGAAGTTTTTTCATAATTATCTATTTTCAAATTTTGCAGTTATTCTCAAAAACGTCACGTCATGTTTATTCGGTTATTTATCAATGTATTTAAAAAGTTTTTATTAAAATAGTTAATAATATAAAATGTAAGTATTTTCAGAAAAAATTATTGGTATGTATCAAATATTAATTTAGTTATCAAGGATAGTAGATAATATTATTGCAAACTTATATATATACCAATTCTTTTTTCCGAAAATGCTTACATTTCATATAATTAACTATTTTATCAAAAAAATTTTAAATGTATTGATAAATAACCGAATAAACATGACGTCACGTTTTTGACAATAACTGCAATATTTGAAAATAAAAAAATCGGTAAAGGTATTTACACAGAACTTGCCTCTTTATTTGTACATGGCGGTCACTCTAAAAAATTAATAATTACGAAGTGACATTGAAAATAATAATCGGAATATAGTTATCACTATTATTACAAAGAACACCTGATAAGTTTTGGAAAAAAAAATATACAGAGTGCTCATCCAACAGCAAAAGTTCAATACTAAATAACAGGTGCCAAATATGGAAGGCTTGGGTAAATACCTTTATAAATGTCCACCATGACTGAATTATTTCTTGGAATGGCCACCCTGTACATTTTTCAATAATAGTATAATAGGTGCATATGCCTAATATTATTGCCATCTGTCACATTTTCAATTCCACATACACCTAGTGGAGTGGAAGTATAGTGGTGGTAAAAAAATTTCTTTTTTTTTTCAATTTTTCAAAAATGTTTTTAAAAAAATTTTCAAATTTTTTTTCTTCTGAAATAGGTTTAGAATGCCATGACACGTGGAAATGTTAAAGTTGAGCAAAAAGGAAAGTTTCCTTCTATTCTACAGTGTTATTTTTTGAAATTGGTTTAGAATGCCATGAAACGTGAAAATTTTAAATTTGAGGAAAAAAATTCCTTCTATTCTAGTGGTAATTTTTTTTCCAAGTTGGTAAAAAAAATGTTGCAAATTTTCTTTTCCGAAATAGGTTTGGAATGTCATGAAACGTGAAAATTTTAAATTTCAGCAAAAATTTTTTTATTTTTTTTCATCTATTCTATACCCGGTTACAAATAGATTAAAATTTTTTTCAAAACAATTTTTAATCAAAATAATGTTTAAATTTGTTTGAATAGGTTTAGAATGCCATGAAAACGTGAAAATTTTAAATCTGAACAAAGAAAAAAAAATTCAGTCTGTATTAGTGGTAAAATTTTTTCAAAAATAGTTTAAAACATTTATAATTATAATTTTTTTTTAAATAGGTTTAGAACGCTATGAAACGTGGAAATTTTAAATTTGAACAAAGAAAAAATTTTTACATCTATTTTAGTGGTAAAAATTTTTTCAAAAATGTTGTTTTTTTTTTTTAAATAGGTTTAAAATGCCATGAAACGTGGAAATTTTAATTTTGAACAAAACAACAAAATTTTTTAGTGGTAAATTTTTTTTCAAAAATGGTGAAAAAAATTTCCAAAATTTTTTTTTTCTGAAATAGGTTTAGCGTGTCATGAAACGTGGAAATTTTAAATTTCAGCAAAAAAGAATGTTTTTCATTATTTATTCCCTTTGGACGATCCACCCTGTATATTTTCCAGTGAAAGTTTTACCATTTCTTCGCTGACAATAGGGTCAACTACCTACCAAATTTGACTGCTCTCCGTCAAGCAGTTTTTTTAGTAAATGCACCAATAGACAGACAGACAGACAGACTGACGGAATTGAAAAACCTATATTTTCGTAATCTACGTGTTCTGAAACGTCAGAATCCGAAAAAATCTCGGAGGGTGATTTTTTCTGGAATACAATACTTCCCTTCGGTATGCGAGGGAAGTAAAATAATTATGAAAAACATTCCTCGTACAAAAAATGCCGTGCTTTATCGGTATCTATAATATTATTTGCATAGTATGCATATTTTCCAAGATATAATGGATTTAAAACTGGTATGGTCAAAACTTCCTTAAAAAGTAGGACATGTTTCAATATAACTTAGCAGAACTTCAAAAGTGTTCAATGTACATTATTCAAATTTCAGCGATTAATTTAGAATTGTCTCATAATAAACACATAATTTTTTCAACTTTTTCTACTCCTCCATTACTGAGATATTCGTGGTTAAACTGAGGGGTCAATATATTTGAATCGTATAATAGTATAAAATTAAAAAATTCGACTTCAAATTTTTTTTGGGCGTTTGTACATAATCAATCATTCCTTTATTTTGTATTTTCGATATATAAATTTAAGCTAGTTGTTATGTCTATCGGTTAGATTATGAATGAACAATATCAATATCAAGAATTATTACTGTTTTGATTTGAGGAATTGATTCGCAATATCAATATGATGGATAGGATAATGAATCTTTTTAAAGATATTTTTACGTGAGAGCGCTTCTATATTATACTTTACATTAAAATTTTTGAATTTTTCGTTCTTCTGCTGGCCTTAGACTTGCGCCCTCCTGAATCTGTCGCTAAAGCGGTCGTTTCATCGCTTCGCGCTGGATCCGCCACTGCATAAAATCAAAAATTTTAAGATGCTCTTTTTCTTAAATATTCGCTATGAAATTCTCTATTAATCCCTCCAACCGGATTTTCGATTTTCGTTCCCAATTTTTTATAATTTTCATCTGAAAACGTATTTCTACTAAAAAATATAGATATTGGCAATGAGAAAGATAACCCAACTTTGCGCACACACGTAAGTTATTGTGTTGCGTTAAAAAAATTAATTCTTACGATTAATTGCAAACTGGTTTATAGAGCACGTTTTGAAGGTAGTTATAATTAAAAGTGGTTTATTTAATATTTGTTTGCTTGTAGTAATGAAACATATTCTTTATAGGATTTTGCAAATAGCGGAAAGAAAAACGATCTATGAGAATTAAAAGAAAAACTATATGTAAAAATATTAATGAAATCTTTGCATTCTTTCGATAACCTGACTTCTGGTTATGCTAGCAAGTTAAAATTCTGAAATAAATTTGTCTAATTTCTTAATTGACATTCTCATTATAACACTAGCATCCAACATAGTCCCCTTCGGCTGGGCAGATCAAACGTAGTTATGATTAGTTTAAAGAAAATATACAGGGTGTAATTAGTTTCATGTCATTAAAAAAAAACTGGTAATAGGGACCGACTAGACAAACAGAAAACCTATATGACCTTTTTCTCTAGGGGCGCTTTGAAAAAAACTGACCTGGGTTTACGTTTTTAATGTTAAGGTAGGAAAGATTTGAGAACCACTGTTTTTCAGTGTCAATGGATAGTTTCGAATATTAGAAATAATAAAAAAAACTGTAATACCCGACTTGTGTTCCCGTCTGTAGAAGTGCGGCACTTTGATGGGATTATTTGTATCGAACTTTTTATACCACTAATTATGAAAATGTAAATAATTCGTTCTCTTTCGGCACAATGCAAGCATATCATGGCCGCAGGGGTTTAAATAGGATTTGTTTACATGTGTTTTTTAATTTGGAACAAAGCTATTGTAGCTTTTATTCTCGTTTATAAGAATTTATAAAATTTAAAAGTGGTTTATTAACATTTGTAATATTGTGTTAAAAGCTTAAAAAATTAGTAATTGTTTTATGAAATTGGAAAACGAACAGTTAGACGTCCGAGATACGATAACAGAAAATAGTTGTTTATTTTAAGTTAGGAGAGAATCTGATTTTTTAACGAATTGAACGCGTAATTTTTCCCAATCAGGTAGCGACAACTAAAAATCAAGTCTTTGGTCTCTAAGAAAATCAATGTAAACGATAATAAACAGATAAAAACAAGACAACGAATACTAATAATAATAATAATCATACCTTTAATGCCCAATAGGTAACACCCAATAACTGAACAATTCTTTTGAATTTTTTACAAAAATCGTTCGAAATGACCTCCATCTCCACATATACACATTTCGGTACGTCAAGCTAATAACATACTTACTCCGTTCAAATACGCCGTTGCAATTGTTCTATAGCTCTTCCGCACCAGCTGCATTTCCACCACTTTCTCCATGTACCAAGTCCATATCCGCGAGCTCTGGATAAGTGTAATCTCCCACAATGTCCAAAATCTGCGTTTTAAAACACCACACTAACCTGTGAATTAACGTTATCAATAAAGAAAACAAAAAGAAAAACTTGGTACAAAATCCAAAAAGTAACACAAAAACCACGAACGAGAAGTAGTATCTTACGTAACCAAGTACTAACGACTTGAACGATAAGTCAATAAAATAAATCTAAACATAAGTGGCACAAAATTCAAAAAGAAAAGCAACAGACAAAACCAAGGAACGGGTACGTCGCGTCATGCGTACGTTCTTTACCAAGTAAGGATAAAACTGAAATTATTACTTGAGAATATTACAAGGGAGAGTATAGCACGCCTAATAGGATAATTGGCCGCGAAGAAGCAAAAAACATGACGATGTCCTCTGTGGGTCGCTTTTAACTGCTTTGTCGGCATGCTTATTTGCAGGAATGTCAGAGTATCTCATGCGACAAGACGCCAGGCAATAAAACCTAACCCAATATGCCAGCAGTTCTCAAACTAGGTTATTAAGTATTTTGAAAATTTTTGTTTATTATTTTCCTCCAAAACTATGAGCTTTAGACCCCATGTTATATAAGGTTTTTTTTGTTTGTCTTGTCGTTCCCTACCACCAGTTTTTTTTAATGACATGAAACTAATTACACCCTGTATTTATCCATTTTTGTCGTCGTAATTTAGTTATTTGGCCTTATGTGCGACGCACCAATTTCTAGGGGCTACAAAAATTTTGGTAGATTTTTTGGACCAAAATAAACATATCATTAAATTCTTAGCGGTGCTATTTATTGTCTTAGTTTTCTGGACGGAAAGTGGGGTTAGAGAAATCCGAAAAAAATTGTGTTGAAGTAAGTCTATTACCACTATATATCTGACTATTTTGGTAAAGATTTGTCCACTAGATGATAAGATAGATAATAATCAAGTAATAACAGTTTTTTTGGGCCTCCAGACCTCTTTGAGGATTTTAAGATGCTTTTTCCTTAAATATTTGCTATAAAATTCTCTGTTAATCCCTACAACCGGATTTTCGATTTGCGTTCCCAATTTTTTATAATTTTCAGCGGAAAACGTATTTGTACTAAAAGATATAGGTTTTTCCAATGAAAACTAGTGTCAAGTTCGAAAATTTATATTTTTGATTTTTCAATCTTTAATTTTCATTTTACAAATAAGCAAATGAACTGTCAAATTATTTATTAAGTATTTTCAAAATGTCTAGTGCTAAATTTCCTATGGACTTAGACGATACTTAACACGAAATTAATGTCAAATATATTATGTTTATGCTATTGGCAGCTGTCAAATCTTCAGTGAACTTAATGAAAATGCCATTTCTTATGTATTTTCAAAAGTTAAAACCCCACTAGTTCAAAATTCCGGATAATCCAAACTAGTACTTCGAGTCAAATTATACAGGGTCACTGATATGCATGGAAACGGTGAATTATCTCCTAAAACAAGATGGCTAGCGAAAAATGTCAAGACGCAAAAGTTTTAGCGTTTTTAAAAATCTATTACATTAAAAAAAATTAAGTATACAGGATCTGTCAAAAAGTCATGACGAAACAAAGTTGCCTTTGCCTTTTTAATGGAACACCCTGTTTACTTATAGTCTATCAAGTTACCTTTGAAACTTTCTAGCTCCATAACAACGGCGCGTCGTTCTCTTGTCTAACAGTGATTATCTTGGCAACATATGTCAAACATATATTTAGTGTGAATAATTTTAATGATCCTAGGATATGGTGATAGAAGACGAAGTTGTGACCAAGTAGTGAATATTTTTAATGAATTTCATCCCGATCGGGAACCTATTTCTAAATCAACCATTTCCAAAACGTTGCAGCGTTTTCATGAAACTGGAGGTGTCCAAGATCGACCAAAAAGTGGAAGACCGGTAAGCGTTACAAATGAAGAAAATTTAAAGCCCTCTGTTGTGTCGAATTTATTGGATTTTCCATGTGGTGGAAAATCCAATAAATTCGACACAGCAGAGGGCTTTAAATAATAACCTGAGTCGTTATTCCATTCAAAAAATTTGCAATCGGAAAAATTCCATCCATATAAAATTAATTTATTACAAGAGTTGAGTGAAGACAATTTTGATCGTAGAATCGAGTTCTGCGAAGGTATTAGGCATAAATTAAACGAAAATGTCAACCACATATTATTTTCTGACGAATCTACATTTTGCTTAAACGGGCACGTAAACCAACACAACTGTAGGTATTGGTCAGACCAAAATTCACATTGTATGGACGAAGTTTACACCCAACTATCACAAAAAGTACATGTTTGCTGTGATATTATTGGTGCAGATCTCATAGGACCCTATTTTATAAATGGAAATTTGATCTCTGAACGATATTTATTATTTTTGCAAGAGCGTATCATTCCAGAGCTTAGACGGTTATTCCCGAACTATAACAATCCCAATTTACAGACAGAACAAATCTGGTTTCAACAAAATGGGGCTCCTCCACGTTGATTGTGGTACGGGCATATCTAAAGGAAACTTTTCCTGATAAATGGATTGGACGTAGAGGGACAATTGAAGGGCCATCTAGGTCTCCTTATATGACACTGCTTGACTTTTTTCTGTGGAGTCACATAAAGAATGCGGTCTACAGAAATAGGCCGTAAAATATTAAGGAGTTGCAAGAAAGGATAACGCATGACATTTTCACTATTCCTCACAACGTCGTCTTAGATTTGCTACAAAATTTTGTTCGGCGAATTCATTACTGTCAGGACGTAAATGGTGAACATTTTGAATAGAATTAAAAATAAAATATTTGTTGTTTATTAAAACTTGTTTTCGCTCTTTTTTTCTAGTATAATTATTATTGTTTTCATAAAATTTAAAATATCCAGGACATTCATTAAAAAATACATGTTTTGGTTTCATCCATTTTCATCAACTCTGAACAATTATGCTTTTTTGTTTTCTGTAAAAAAATAATATTAAAATTTGATCATATCCATATCCTCCACCTTATGTAATTTTCATAATAAATATCCAACCTTTCGGACTATTTCTTTAATGAGAGTAGTAAAAAGTTATTTTCAAAATTCGATATGTCGAAAACGATTATGTTTAGGTATATGATGTGATGTATGAATTTTGTTTAGAATTTCGAGAAGAATTAAAATATGGAATAATAGACAGGGTGTTCCATTAAAGAAAAAGCAACTTTGTTTCGTCATGATTCTTGATTGATCCTGTATATTTAATTTTTCTATTACATATAAGTAATAGGCATATTATGAGTTGATAATACTGACTAACCCGAGGACTAACCTAATTATGAGTTATGACGAAAAATGTTTATCAACAATATATCAATCAGCTTGATATTGCAAACTTCATAAAATAAACATTTAATGAATTATAAAATTTTTCTAGTTGAGTCGAATAGAAATGACTAATACGGGATTTGTAAATGCTACTTCGGAAAATGTACCGGCTATGGATGTGTTTATGAACCGATTTCAAAGCAACTTTTTTGTTTCAAAAGCTGGTGTCTGCGAGATGATTCTTAGACTCTATGAATTTTGACCACAGGCGTTACTATTTATCAGTTCTGGATGACTTCTGACCTCTGAGGTAACTTATTTGGATGACATTTGACCCCAGTGGGTGTCTTTTTACTCCCCGAAAGACTAATCACCCATACCGGATGACTTTTGGTCCCAAGAGGGTAACTTTTTACGAAAGAAGGTGGCTTCTGGACCCCAGGGGGTAGCTTTTTACCCCAAGACGTGAATGTTAGTCTCCGGGGATTTCCTTTACACCCCGTAGAAATTTATTGTCCAAGCTTTCAAAGCTACCTCCTTCAATCTAATAAACGTGATTTTTCATTAAGAACATGAAAAAATTGAATTTTGGGCCTGACGCACGGCGTTTGGAAATTTCTGAACTATATTAAATGTTGCGTTTCTTGGTCACAAATAATATGATGAAATAAAATTTTCGGCATATCTTTATCATGATAAAAATATTCGATTTTAAGAAATTTAAAATTATTTTTAGGAGCCTTAAAGGGGTCCAATGAAGCAAAACAAAATTAAAGTGCCTTGGAACTACCATATGTACGATCTTTTTCAGAATTTTTGATTGCTTCCATTTTTGCAAAAGAAAAATAAAAACCAAAATGTGACCTGCTTTGTGGGAGGCAATCTTGATGTATGGACCCTGCAGACCTTTTTTTTTTGTAGGGTCAAGCAACAATCTTATCAGTTTTATTCCAAAATTTGCGATCGAGGGCTTTTGACCTATCTAATCGCACGGTACCCTTTAACGGAACCCATTTCTTTTTGTTGGGTTGGTAAAATAATCATGTTTACATAGTATAGCATGTCTGCACACACTCAGTGGATCGAAAGAGAGAATACGGAAACCAGCGGAAACCTTAGATCCAGCGATAACCAGCGTACCGAAATATTATAGTGAACAAGATGGCGGTCATCTTATTATTACAATTATTATACTCTTCACAAACGAAGAGTCAATGGGCTCATTTGTAAAACCGGTAATATCTTTCGTAGAGAAAAAAAATCATAACACTGTGTTGGTGATCGAATTCTGCACAACTTGTCCGTCCGTGTGCCTGTCTGTCCGTCTGTCTGCCGTCTGTCTGTCTGTCTATCTGTCTGTATGTTTGTCTCTCTGTCTGTTTGTCCGCCCGTCTGCCTGTATGTCCGTCCGTCCGTCCGTCCGTCCGTCCGTCCGTACTGCTTTCTGTCAAAACTAACATTATTTACAAAAAGGAACTGCGAATAGTATTCTATAGAATGTGCAACAATTATATAAAAAGTGTAGTAAATCGGTGAAGAATATTATGGTAGCTTGTTTTTTATTTATGTTCTAGTAGTCATTTATATAAATAAAACAATATATAACTTTTGAAGTGAATTATTTTTTGTTTGCATTTAATTACAATAAAACATTTCAATTCTTTATATATGCAGCATTGAGTTAGAAGATATGTAGACAGCAGAAAAGTAATCAATGAAAAAAATAAAAAAAGAAAAAATCTAAATAAATTCCGTTTGGAGCACTTTTATTCTCTAGCGCAGCCAGATGTTGGTTGTCATAGAAATACAAATGTCAATATTTATGTTTTGAACCCGCGACCCACATTGCAAATTTAAAACTTAAGGGGGGATTTCCATTAAACGAGTTGATAAATCGAGCTGTTAAGGATTGTTTATTGGGAAAACTGTTGAACAAATCATTTTCAAACATTAGAGCTATATTTATTATAGATTGAAGCAACTACATTCAAATTTTTACATGACTATAATGAAAATTGTGGCATTGGTGCTCCTTGAAGTGAGACGCCTCCCAATACTCAGTTGCTGGCTGACAATTCCTTCTCTCCAGATCATCTAAAACAAAAAAATCAAATTTATTTTTACTTCTTGTGAATATAGGTACTGCATGAACTACGGATAATTTCTTTTTTCAAAAAATGAGGACACTGCGACGTACGGAAAAAAATTACTTTTTTCTTTTAAAATGTCATTTTTTATGATAAAAAAAAATTATATGTATTTTGTTTTCCCTGATTTATCAGAGAGTGTGTTCCCGGTATACGTGCTAAATTTTATGGCAATCGGCTTAATCGTTCTTGAGATATCACGTCGACGTTTTCGGATTTGCGAAGAGTAAAATTGGAATAAGATTTACGTTTGTTGAATAAACAAATCTACAACTACTTTTCTAGAACTTAAGATTAAGTTAATTTTACAATTATGCCATGCCCGCGGCCCAATAATCAAAATCTGTATATTTATATACTAGACTTCATCATTTTCATAAATCAGTTATAATTTCAAAAAATAAGTCATGAAAACTTGTGTGTAATCTACAAATCTAGATACATATAATTATTCTTTTTCGTTTTAAACCAGAACGTTTCATCTTAAAAATTATTTGTAAATTTGTAAAGCTACTTATATTTTCACGATTTATAATGGGCTCATTTAGCATACTTTCTTTATTATATCTTCTGAAAGATCAATGCAAAGACTACAATTTTCTACAGTCTCTATAGACTTCAAAATTAGCCAAGAACTCGCTCTCATATTAACAGCTGTGTGATGTCATTTGCTCCTATGGTAATTTAGTATGTCTCAAAATGTGCTTTGCTAATAGGTGATATAAATGTAATATAAAGTAAAACGAATTGTGTGAATAATATTAACTGCTATAAATATGATATAATAATGTTAGAATGTTCTTTTCTTATGATATTTACTTTTCTCTTTATTCTCTATGTGTTGGTGTTTTTTATATAAAATAAACGTTTTTTTACAACTTATTCATTATACAACTTTGACATTGCTTGTCATTATTGATCAGATATTTTTATTGATAAGTGAATCTGCTTTTAAATAACTGGCTTCGCACATTAAACGTGTTTTCGAAATAAATTTAGGGAATTTCCTGCGCATCGGTTCATGTTTAAAGCAGTATATCTCTGAACCTGCTCATCAAATTAATGTCGAATTTTCAGTTTGTAATTATCCGACCATTACTTCGTATACACGTACTAAAATATGCAATATAAAATTTGACTAAATATATAATAATATATATATATATATATATATATATATATATATATATATATAATAATAATATAATAATAATAATAACCTAATTATGTGAAAGCATGTAGGTAAATCGCGATATACCAAAAAAATTCACAGATTTCGTAATCCTTGCAATCATCGGGACATTGGAAATGATAACACCATACATAAAACATAAAGTTATTCAACTTTTTCAACTTTTTAGCACGAAATAGCACGATCCACTACACCGCTGTATTTCCACCTTAAATGAAAACTGGTAACTTAACCCCCTGTGATACATGCAACCCATGTTACATTTGCGTATATCAGCCGTTGCATATACGCAGTCTCACTCGACCGCGACACCGCTGTATTTCCACCTTGAATGAAAACTGGTAACTTGACTCCCTACCGACACGGTAGGTAATGTAATTGGCAAGCGCAGTAGCCTAATCGATAGTAGCGCGGCCTTTTCGGCAGCCGTGTACAAATTTTCGCTTGAATAATATAGTCATACATTTTCAGTCTGTGACGTCAGACGCGGATGTTATGTAATAAATTTAGGTACAGACAGGTCAAATTTTAATTCGCTACTTATTGATTAATCAGTAAACGTTAAATTCAATCGCAAAATAAATCATCTGCCAAGGATATCTTCGAACAAAAATAATTTAGTGTCATTGTAAGTTGGCCAGTTTATTAGCATTTTCTAGCTCGAGCAGTGTATATGTAGATGAGCATACAAATATTGGATGCGTAGTGGATTCATAAAAAAATAAAATCGATTACAACAAATCTCAAGAGTAAGTAAGCCTACTGGTTTTCTCTCTACTGTGCCGCGACACCGCTGTCTTTTGACCTTGAACAAAAAATGGTAACTCTACCCCATATACGAAAACATGTTTATGTTTTCGTATACTGAAATGAGTCGAAATAATATATTTTAACGTTGTAAATGTTTATTTACAACGTTAAAATATATTATTTCGACTCATTTCAGTTCAATCTGCTTCAAATATTGCTAGAAAACAATTACAGTTTGGTACCCAGATTAGCGGAAAGTCGCAAAACGCGGCAACTGCGCCAAAGCTAGCACCGACGAGTCTAGCGTGCACTGTGCCTTGCCCACTACAACTACTCATTGCCCATGCACTCGAAGTGTACCCGCTCATTCCTCATTTACCATTTGGCATCATTACTGCATTACTAATACCATCGGAAATAGACTTCTTCCTACCTTACCCATATAATTACACCTCTAATTATATATCGGTCGACATAGGGTGTATCTACTATTATTAGATAAGGCAGTGTGTGTAAACAGAAGATAGTTATGTGAAGCAATTAATTCTGATGATAAAGTCAGGAGAGAGAGTTTGATTTCGTGCGTTTCTACTTGACGGCAAGTCATTGTCTTTAATTATTTTATACCATCGCTTTCTGAAAAAGGTATATTTATTTTAATCATCTAACCTTAGACAGAAAACCATCTGCATCATTTATTTTCCGGTGCAAATCGTTATTACTTATTTCCTGGAGTTGAATGTCACGTCATCAGTTATTTATTTTTTGTCAATTAGAGAGATGCAGGTGTTATTTGATGCGATATATGTCCAATTATTAGCTATGTGGATGTATTAGTCGCAATTTTTATAAAAAAATAGGTGGAATGTTTATTTAGATTTTAGGTATTTTCTCGGCTTTATAATGTGCGATAGTAATGATATTAATGACCAGGCATCGTCGTACATAATTAGGTGTTTTCACTATATGCAAATTGGCTTTTTCGGTATTATTAAAATGAAGTACTTAATGTATTATAGCATTTCCCTGTATTTAAAAAACAATTCGTCGTCCATTAAATTAAAATTTCAACAAATAAATAACATAAAATTTGAATATTTGAACAGCTACGCGAAACACGCCATTATTGGTGGTGACACTGGTGACGTCATCGATTACATCAAACAGTAATATCGCATGTACGTAGTATATAAACACTTTTTGTACGTTTTTACCTGTGATTTAATTCGAAATGGCTAATACGTGATTCGTAAGAGAAAATTTATCGGCAGTGGATGTGTTCATGATCGCGGAATTTATGAAGAAAGATGAACGTTTCTACATAACAGAAGTGAGGGGCTCTAAAGCTGCAACATAAGTATATATTTTTATTCTCTTTATATTTATCTATTATTACTTTAAAGTAGTCTATTGATTCCTATATTATGATTATTGTATATAGTTGCTCAATATAATATACCTACAAGGTTGATATTATATAAACATAACTTATAAATGTTGCTCATAAACTTGTAATGTCAACAGGGTTAGGTAGCTAGTTATTAATTTTTTAGACTAATACTCATGCATTATAATGAAGTTTTAAACCTACTTTACTTGCTCAATTTACTTTGAAATAATCCTCACAGCAGAAAAATGATACTTATGCTGTTGGAGGTAGATCACGTCTAACTGCTTTAAGTCACTTGTTGCATTGCGTTGTTTTTGTTTTGGTATTGTCACGGCTCGGTGGCGCAATGCTAAGGAGTTTGGCTTGCGACCATGGAGTCCCGGGTTCGAAACCTGATGAGGGTATGGATGTTTATAGTGTATTCACGGAAGGCTGAGAGTAATAAATATGCGTGATTGTCTCGTGATCGTGACGTGTCCCATCCTCATGTGTTGCATTTTTCAGGAGATTGCCAACGGTTTTCTCGACTTCAGTTGTATGTAATTTGCGAGTGTATTTACATTTGTTCGAAAATTTGAATTATTATAACTCATAAACAGTTTGGTGAATCCATTTGAAGTTTATGGTAGTGTATTATCAAGTTTAAAAGAACAATATCCTACATTTTCATTAATATTCAATCGTTCTAAAATCGATCAGGTAGTTTCTCGTATTTTTAATAATTTAACGCACGAATGGCTCTGGTGAACTAAGCCCACGTGAACAGCGAGTGACAGCTCTCAGAGCTCGGTGAATATACTTAGTGGTGTTTTTAATGTGTTAGTGAGATGGTAGCAGCGAACTAGGCCGCTGTTGGGTGGCACAACATGTCGCTGCTATCTATCCTGAGTTCGAGTCTCAGCTGCGGTAAATGGTAATATTGCAGGGAATGGTTGTTGTGTCGATGTCTATGTGTAAGTGTTCTGGTTGAGTGGTGGAATAGCATTAGCTAAACTCCGCCGGGACGTTAATATAAACAAGAGATTAAAATTTAAAAAAAAACCTTTTCAGGTGCTTTCTTGGATGTAGTTTTGCATCCTGGCACAAAGCACCACTTATTTTCCATTATAAAACGTTTAGGGTTTTGCAAAATAACGTGTATTTATAATACACAACCCATGTTTGTATACCGATAATGTAACCTCTGACGTTATCAGTGGGGATACGGGTGACGTACGGTTTTTCGCGGTAAAATTTAAATTCAAATTTGCAAGGGCTTCTTCGATTGCTTGGGATAATTCAATTTGTTTTAACCATAATTAAGTATTATCTTCACAGTTAAATATATTTTAAAATTTGTGAAAACGCCGAATTAAAACGATAAGTCCTGTTTGCTGATCACCACCTCGATCGACGCCAACATGGTGTTCAAGGAAGCTCAGAAGTTGAATAAGTACAGAAACGTCTAAATAGAAGTTAACAGAATGTGTAATGCGAAGACCACAGCCGTACTAGAGACTGTAGGAGCCCTCAGAACTGTTAAGAAGAGTCATGGCCAGAGTTACAACTACTGCTAGGTCAAGTCTTGAAGTGGGAGCCTCTGTGATCTCTTTTCGAGATCTGGAGTCTGAGCTGTTGGAGAATACTTCACCAACATTATTTTTTATTTATTTTTTTACTTAATCACACAAACATAGGAAAACGTATGAGATATCGAAAGTGTAATAGCCATTGTCTCTTAGATTCGAACGATTTTTTTAATATTTATTTAGCAAGTAGTGTATATAAATTAGACGAAAATCGACCTAAACTTGAAAAAGTTTACCGAATGAATGGATTTTCAGGAAACTTTCCGGATTCTGTTCGTATTGTTGTCTAAATCAAACTCCGCAAAAAACAATTTCTCGCTATTGCCCCGCAATTTTTTTAAACAATAATTCTGTTTCTAATTTGTTAACTAAATTTATAACAACTTTTTACTCGTGAAATTTTATGGCGTTCAAATTTTTCCAAAAAGGGGGGAGGGGGAATAGTAGGTGACGAGAAAAAAAGTCCACAAATTCTGTTCAATGTGTATGACAATACAAGACTTTTTCCTCCATGACTTCCTAAAGTGCACTCTATCCAAGTTATTCCGGAAAAACACGAAAAAGAGACCCTTAACGGAGAACAGAAAATCTTGTAACCTATGAAATTTAAAAATTTGGGAAAATTCAAACATAAAGGATAAGATATTCTTTAAAGTGTTAGTCTTTTGTAATTTTTTTGTAACGTGCATATTTTCCGAGATTTCAACAGTTTTTCACGATCAAAAGCGTGTGCTTTTGATCGTAAAAAAAATGTTGGAAACTTAGAAAATATGCGCATTACAAGAAAATTGCAAGAGATGAAGCTACTATATTGTATCAAATAATTTCTTTATAGAGGTGTGTTCTTGCTTAATCCAAATTTTAGTCAGTTTTATATAATATCTATATGACTTATTATGAAAGTTTTTAAGTTCCATCGATATATATTTCTGCTGAAATGTATATGAAATTTCTTTCCTCTTTTTCATAAACTGTGGTGCATAATTAAGTTTCTTTACGAATCTTGTAAGATAATTATGTTCTATGATCATTACTGATTTATTTTTAAATATGTATATTATTATTTGAAGGATAAATATATATAATTTTCGTAAACTATTTACTTGCATTTATAAATAAAGTTTTTCTTACTTTTTATTGGGTATTTTGCCACTGAAAAATATTTAAAAATTTTAATGAAAAAACCTCTGCGCCAAACGGATCAGACAGAGGTTGGTTCTTGAGTACTTGACTATTTCAAAAAGTCTCACACCTAAAAATATATAAACTAGAACAATGTTGTGAACTAAAAACTGAAAATCAAAGCTATAGGTAGTTAACGTTTCGGAAGAGAATCTACTTCCGTTCTCAAAACTTTTTTGGCCGTCAACCATGACAGTTCTTTGTTTATGTATTTCCATAGTCACGTGAGACATTAAATTATATTTATCTTATTTTTACTTACTTCGTCTCTAAGGATGGGCAATCAACTAGTACAAAAATCTATTGAATAATTAGAAACGCATCTATCCTCGTTTAATAAAATAATCGCGGATTCTTTAAGTTTTCTTTTAGTTCCGTTGCTCTCTTTTTCCAAAATCTTCGCCGATTCCCATTTAATTCTATGATTATTATCCCACGCGTGTTCACAAATTTTGGATTTTTCAAATTCTCCCCTTCTAGCGTAATTTCTATGTTCACCGAGCCTTACGTTGAAAGGTCTAGATGATTCACCTACGTAATGTTTTCCGCACTCACACGGAACACTATAAATACAATTTTTTGAACTTTGAACAATATTTGGAGGTTTGGTTCTTGATAAAACCGATCTTAGCGCGGAGCCCGTTTGAAAAACCGTTCGTACGGAAAACCTGTTCCCAATTTTTCGTAATTTATCCGATAAACCATGTTTATATGGAATTACTGTCATTGACCTAAATACCTCAGGTTGTGATAGTATATTCTCTCTACTACTAATGTTCAATAACTGACTATCAACAAAACTCTCAGGATATTGATTATTTAATAAGACACTTTTTATAAATTGTTTTTCGTTCCTTAATATTACATCATTTGAAGAAATAATTTTGGCCCTGTCGTACAAACATTTAACAACACCTTTCTTAACACTAATATGTTGATTTGAATTGAAATTTAAGTATCTGTTTGTATGTGTTTGTTTTCTATACACACTGGTTTGGTATGTGTTATCTAATTTTTTAATTAAAATATCTAAGAAAGGTAATTCATTATTATTCTCTATTTCTATTGTAAATTTAATTGAAGGTTCTTTTTCGTTAATCTGATTCAAAAAATTACTTAAACATTCTTTACTATAAGGCCATATAGCAAAAATGTCATCTACATATCTCCACCATACAATGGGTTTATAAGCTAGATTATTAATATTACTTTCCTCGAAATTTTCCATGAAAATGTTGCTTAATATTGGAGATAATGAAGAACCCATGGCCATCCCAAAGTCTTGTTGATAGAAGTCATTATTTAATTGAAAGTATGTTGTTTTAATGCAAAGTGCAAGTAATTCCATCCTTTGCATTAAAACAACATACTTTCAATTAAATAATGACTTCTATCAACAAGACTTTGGGATGGCCATGGGTTCTTCATTATCTCCAATATTAAGTAACATTTTCATGGAAAATTTCGAGGAAAGTAATATTAATAATCTAGCTTATAAACCCATTGTATGGTGGAGATATGTAGATGACATTTTTGCTATATGGCCTTATAGTAAAGAATGAAGTAATTTTTTGAATCAGATTAACGAAAAAGAACCTTCAATTAAATTTACAGTAGAAATAGAGAATAATAATGAATTACCTTTCTTAGATATTTTAATTAAAAAATTATATAACACATACCAAACCAGTGTGTATAGAAAACAAACACATACAAACAGATACTTAAATTTCAATTCAAATCAACATATTAGTGTTAAGAAAGGTGTTGTTAAATGTTTGTATGACAGGGCCAAAATTATTTCTTCAAATGATGTAATATTAAGGAACGAAAAACAATTTATAAAAAGTGTCTTATTAAATAATCAATATCCTGAGAGTTTTGTTGATAGTCAGTTATTGAACATTGGTAGTAGAGAGAATATACTATCACAACCTGAGGTATTTAGGTCAATGACAGTAATTCCATATAAACATGGTTTATCGGATAAATTACGAAAAATTGGGAACAGGTTTTCCGTACGAACGGTTTTTCAAACGGGCTCCACGCTAAGATCGGTTTTATCAAGAACCAAACCTCCAAATATTGTTCAAAGTTCAAAAAATTGTATTTATAGTGTTCCGTGTGAGTGCGGAAAACATTACGTAGGTGAATCATCTAGACCTTTCAACGTAAGGCGGTGAACATAGAAATTACGCTAGAAGGGGATAATTTGAAAAATCCAAAATTTGTGAACACGCGTGGGATAATAATCATAGAATTAAATGGGAATCGGCGAATATTTTGGAAAAAGAGAGCAACGGAACTAAAAGAAAACTTAAAGAATCCGCGATTATTTTATTAAACGAGGATAGATGCGTTTCTAATTATTCAATAGATTTTTGTACTAGTTGATTGCCCATCCTTAGAGACGAAGTAAGTAAAAATAAGATAAATATAATTTAATGTCTCACGTGACTATGGAAATACATAAACAAAGAACTGTCATGGTTGACGGCCAAAAAAGTTTTGAGAACGGAAGTAGATTCTCTTCCGAAACGTTAACTACCTATAGCTTTGATTTTCAGTTTTTAGTTCACAACATTGTTCTAGTTTATATATTTTTAGGTGTGAGACTTTTTGAAATAGTCAAGTACTCAAGAACCAACCTCTGTCTGATCCGTTTGGCGCAGAGGTTTTTTCATTAAAATTTTTAAATATTTTTCAGTGGCAAAATACCCAATAAAAAGTAAGAAAATCTGAATATGCCACAAATAAACAATTACAGACAATATATAAATAAAGTTGTTCGGGATATTGAAATGGTTTCTTTAAAATTATTTTTATAATTAATTAATTTTTTCGCAACTTGTGAGATGAAACACTCACAAACATTGTAATGGGTGGCTCCACATGCTATAATACCATATGTGACCACTGCCACCAACGCGTAATATGCAGTCCACAGAAATCCAAGGCTTAAATTATTTCTTAATAATATAAATGAATATTTGAGTCTTTTTAGCTTGCTGCAAACTGTGTATACTTCTTCTCCCCATCTTAGGCTAGAGTCAATAATTATACCTAGATATTTTATTACTGTTGCATTTTCTATTCTAATTTTACATCTACAGATATTTTTTATTTGCACTCTTTTTCATGTATGAATTAGGAGTTCTCTCTATTTGAGGTTGTGTGAGTGAATTCAATGAGAGTGTTAAAAATTTAGTTTTTTCATACCTAGTTCAACTTAAGACAACTTAAGATGATTATTGTCCATCCATATTTTAATTTTTTGTAAACATTTTTCAGACTTTTTTTTACTTCATCTCAACCGTTTCACTCCACATATATGACTGTATCATCTGCATATAATACAATACTGCATGTTTTTTTCTATGACAAAGATATCATTGATATACGAAATGAAAAGAATGGGGCCCAGAGCGGTTCCCTGTGGTACACCGCTTTTGATTACCAACGAGTCACCGATCGTGATCCCAATCTTTACACGTTGTACCCTTTGAATGACGTAACTTTGAATAAAATTTAAAATGTTGCCTCGAAACTCGTAAAAAGGTGGTTGTGAAATTAATTTCTTTTGCGATATTTACGTAAATTGGGTGATGTATCAATCTTACTTTGAAATGTTAGTAGGACATTATTAATGAAAAGCAAAATTTGCAATCGGGTAGACTGTGCCGGAGGGAGGAAAATGTTAATTAAATAGGGTATCGCGGTCGGCCACGATCAACTACAACCTCCGCTCGTTTGCAAGTATTGTTGCATTGAAGATCTTCATAACATCCCGCAGACAATCATTTGCGGGTTTTGTATGTTTGTTTACGTGTAATTCGATGACAAGACTACTATAATATTTGTATACTTTGTAGTCTTATACGCATTGTTATTGTTAAAAGTGATACAGGCTTGTTTATTAATATAAACCACAGTTCAACGCTCTTAAAGGCGTCAGATTTACGGATTTCATTGTTCACGAAATATGTGTAGTATTTCTTCTAATGGTTAATGGTCTGTTGTTTAATTCGGGTGATAAAGGTTGGCGTGTATTGACCAACAAGCGGAGAGACAACAATTTTTTAAATAGTCGACATTTCCCCAGAAATTAACAGCGCTCTCTGGGCCCTGGCATTGTATTCATATAGTCATTTACAAAGCAGTACTAATTCTATTCTTAATAAGAACTTGTTATAGGTCCCCTTTCATTTAAAGATATATTAAGACTAATAACAACATAAAGGTTTATTTGTTTTTTATTACTCTGTTTTGAAATGAAGATATGTTAGTTGTATAAAGAAATTAACTAATTTAATTCATTCACCTGATTTAAGTTTTAAGAAAGTACTTAAATCATAAGAATATGGGCAAAGTGAGTTCATAAAAACAACCTACTAAACTTAATGTTTGTAAAATTCGCCATTGTTAAAAATGTGAAAACACTTATTTCCCCTATTCACAACCTATCACCTCCCACCCCTTCAATGGAATCATCTCAATCAGATGTCATTACAATACATACGTGTACTAACTTTCAAGTGAATATCTCAATTTTATGTTATCAATCCTATTAATAATGGAGAGGAGGTGGTGGTGTTGGAAAAATATCAGAAAGAAATCTGAGGTCTTGGTTTCTAGTATATGCATACACCAAATCCCAAATTTCTGTACTCTTACCAGCTTGATTTACTTATTTTCCCGCATTTACTCCTATTTAACACCCAACCCTTCAAAGGAATCATCTCAAAATATAATCTAGTTCCAGATGTCCTTATAATACACGTCTACCAAATTTCAAGTGAATATCTCAATTTTATTTTATCATCCCTTTTAATAATGGGGTAAGGGGGGTGGGGGGATTGAAAAATATTATTAAAAAATCTGAGGCCTTGGCTTCTAGGACATACACCGAATTTCAAGTTTTTGTACTCTTACCAGCTTGCTTTACTTATTTTCCCCATTTACCCCTAAATAACCCCCAACCCTTCAACGGAATCGTCCCAAAATATAATCTAGTTCCAGATGTCATTATGATACACACGTGTACCAAATTTCAAGTGGATATCTCAATTTTATTTTATCAAGCCTTTAATAATGGAGTAGGGTAGGTGGAGGGATGAAAAATGTTATAAAAAAATTTGAATTAATACATACACCGAATTTCAAGTTACTGTACTCTTATAACTTGCTTTACTTATTTTCCCCTATTTACCCCTATTTAACCCCCAACCCTTCAACGGAACCATCTCAAAATATAATTTAGTTCCAGATGTCGTTATAATACATACGTGTACCAAATTTCAAGTGTCAATTTTATTTTACCAACCCCTTCAATAATGAAGTAGGGGTGGTGGGGGGTTGAAAAATATTATAAAAAAATCTGACTTCTAGTACATACACCGAATTTCACGTGTTTGTACTCTTACCAGCTTGCTTTGCTTATTTTCCAATATTTACCCCTATTTAACCCCTAACCCTTCATCAGAATAATCCCAAAATATAATCTAGTTCCTGATGTCATTATAATATATGTGTGTACCACTTTTATAATGGAGTGGGGTTGATGGGGGAATGGAAAATATAAAAAAATTGATGCCTCGACTTCTAGTACATATACATAAAATTTTAAATTTCTGTACTCTTACCAACTTGTTTTACTTATTTCCCCCTATTTACCCCCCAACCCTTCACCGGATATGTTCATAAAACAATCCAGTTCCTTCTAAAATGAATAACTTTTATCTAAAACATTTTTTCCTAAATTGCCTTCCGTTCGAGATATTTGAAAGATTGTGCATTTATAGAATGCTCGTAAAATTCATACATAACTTGTTTTCTTCATAGTAGAATCGACTTTAAAAATTACTTTGAAATGCTAGTAATATTCGTACATAATTTTCTTCTTCAAAGTGAATTTCGACTCGAAAAATGGCACGTATTCCGTACTAGAATATGGAATTCTTAAATTTGGACCTCAAAATCATGATCAGCCACCAGTGAAACCCCCTAGAGCACATTTTCGTGGAAAAACGTTAATATTTCAAATTTTTCTGAAAAATGGAATTTTCCAGTCTGGAATATGGAATAGCTCAATTTGAGCCTCGGAACCGTGATATATTTAGATTTCCGCCCGAAAATGTAGAATTTTCATCAAGAAAGGGCATGAATTCCATACAGGAATATGGAATTCCTCAATTTGGATCTCCGATTTGCAATCAGCGAAAAAAAACCCTCTATAGCCCATTTCCAAGGTGAAATATTAATTTTATAATTTTTTTTATTAAACTTACATATCTTTCTCATTTTCGGAGGTAATGCAGGGTGTGAGGTTAGAAAATATTAGCGTTTCGTTCCGTAGCTACTCCGTGAACTCGTCAGTAAGGCTGGAGTAGCCACTGCCGTATACGCTTTTCCAACGAACTCAACATGGCAGCGCGTATATATACTTTTAACATAGGAAATGTTTATGTTTTCGTATATGGGGTAGAGTTACCAGTTTTTGTTCAAGGTCAAAAAACAGTGGTGTCGCGGTCGACTGAGACTATCATATGCAACGGCTGATATACGCAAATGTAATATGGGTTACATATATCACAGGGGGTCAAGTTATCAGTTTTCATTTAAGGTGGAAATACAGCGGTGTCGCGGTCGAGTGAGACTGCGTATATGCAACGGCTGATATACGCAAATGTAATATGGGTTGCATGTATCACAGGGGGTCAAGTTACCAGTTTTTATTTAAGGTGGAAATACAGCGGTGTAGTGGATCCAGAAAACGTCCAGAAAAAGTTGAAAAAGTTTATGTTTTATGTATGATGGTGTTATCATTTCCAATGTCCCGATGATTGCAAAGATTGCGATATCTGTGAATTTTTTTTAAACCGCTTCCCAAGTCACCGCGGTAACTCCTTGAAAATCCAGAATGATATTGTGTTAGGTAAAGAGAAACTAGGCCCTACACTTTATAGTGGAGGCCGAACCATATCTTGGGGATAATTTTATAATTAAAATTATTTCGCGGTGAGTAGGGATTGAACCTGCTTCGCTAGGTATGCTAGTATGCAAGCTAGACGCGCTAAACCACTGGGCTACCGTCCCCCTTAGTGGGCCAAATGATGTGGCGGTGAGATGTAAGGGAAACGTCACACGTCACATCATTCCCCCACTCTTTACTTGACGCACTCATAAACTCGAACATACTTGTGCGCGTGTCTCAGTAGGTGTAGAGTACGTCGTAAATCACGTTCCGTGTTCAGAGCACGTCGGGATCACCAATTCTGAGGTTATAAAATATTAGCTTTTCGTTCCGTGGCTACTCGTGAACTCGTCAGTAGTAGCCACTGCCTTATCCGCTTTTCCAACGAACTCAACATGGCCGCTCGTATATATATACTTAGTGGTCCAAATGATGTGGCGGTGAGATGTAAGGGAAACGTCACACGCCACACAGGGGTAAATGCTGATGAATGTTCTTGGGGTCTAGGGAACACGTGAAAAAAGGAATTTTTCAAATCGGTGCTGTTCTACCACTTATCCACATTTTACACTTTTTCCCGGTGTTTTTACTGGATTAACATTATAATTAAGTTTTTTTGAGTTTGCTGAAGCGAATTACGTCAAGCATATGAATTAATTTTTTTACCTTTCATTTTTGCAATAAATATTAAAGCCATAGCTTTTTTTAATGGAGAATGAAAAGACCTTTCAAATGAATTATCACAAGCACCCACTTCCTATTTAAAAATTTAGGGGATGAAACTGCCATTCGAAAGGGGTTGAATTTAGGGGTGAAATTTGTATGTTGCAATATGTCATTTCAAAATCCAAAATCGATGTGTCTCGGGATATTTTATGAATATGCACAATGATTGAAGTACTGAATTTATTACACTTGGCTGTTCCACACTGCATACAGTGTGATCCTAAAGAAACGCACAAAATTCATATCTTTGGTATGTGTCAATTTTCAAAAAAATCCTGGAACAGGTCGATTTTAGTTTTGTAAATGCTACATTTTGTCACTATTCCAAAATTTATGACGTCATTGGTTTTTGAGTTATGACGCCATCATATTTTTTTTTAACGGAAACAGACATTTTTGTTCACTATTTTTGGTGGTATATTGCTTTAGCTTTCTGATGATATAAAAAAAGTGATATTACCTGAGCAATTCTTTTGGAAAGATGACATTTTATGTAAAAATAACTTACCTTTCGCAAATTCACGAGTAATGTTCCACTTTCTTGTGGACTGATAAATGTTGTTGCCTAAATTTTTGTTTTAATTAGTATGAAAACATTTGACGACATAAAAACAAAACAAGGAAAATAATAAAAAACAATCACCTTAACAACAGGCTTTTTGTGTAAAGTATCAATAACTTTTTTATTCCTGGCACTTGTGGGACCTCAGTTTTGTGACAATTCTGAGACAGTGTAAAACTTGTGAATTAAATGCAACGTTTAAGTGAAAGAGAACGCGTAGAACTATTGATGATGGTTGGATATGGTGATAGGCTAACTCATCAGGAAGCATGTGATGTTTTCAATGCCAAGTATCCCGAAAAGCAAATTTCTAGATCCACTGTAAGTAGATTGGTGGCTAGATATGATGAATCTAGCAGTGTAGCTGACCTCCCTCGATCTGGTCGCCCCAGCACAAGCAAAGAAACCAAATTAAATATTCTTCAAGAAAATGAGGAAAACCACCATCTTTCGACAAGGTATCTGGCTTTAAATCATAACGTGAGTTAAACTTCTGTTGTACGTCTGTTGAAAAAAAGAAAAATACCATCCATACAAAGTGTAATTAATCCACGAATTGAATGAGGACGATCCAGATCGGCGCTTACACTTTTGTGAACAGTTGATGACTTTGTGCGATTAAAACCCAAATTTTTTTAAGAACATTGTTTTTTCTGATAAAGCTACATTTTCTTTAAAGGGGACTGTACATCGGCATAACTGTAGGAATTGGTCACGCGAAACTCCTTATTGGACTCAAGAAGCCCATACACAGCGACGAGGCAAAGCAAACGTGTGGGCAGGTATGATTGATGATCGTTTATTGGGACCCTTTTTTTTTTAAGAAAATCTTACGGTCGCAAGATATTTACAGTTTTTGCGAGTTGACTTAGTGCCAGCCTTAGCAGTTATGTTTCCGAACAATGAAGATGAAGATATTCCTGCTGAAAACGTCTGGTTTCAGCAAGACGGGGCCCCACCACCTCATTTTGGGATAGCAATGTGTCAGTTTTTAGATGACACTTTTACTGGAAGGTCCGATTGGGTGGCCTCCATGTTCACCGGATTTAACCCCTTAGACTTTTTTCTTTGGGGTTGCTTAAAATCAAGGGTGTATTTTAACAGACCGGATACCAAGAAGAATTGAAAGACAGAACTGGCTTGGAGATGAGACGAATTGTCCATGAGATGATTCAGAACAGCGTGCAAAGTGTCTACACCTATCTTGGTCAATGCCAAATGGTTGGAGGGTCGCAATTTGAGCAATGGAGATTTTTTTCTCACAATTACTTATGTAATGTATCAATCAATAAAAATATGTTTTACCAAAAGTATGGCTTAGGTAATATCAATTTTTTTCACATTACCAAGATGTCAAAGGAATATACCACCAAAAGCAGTGAACAAAAATGTCTGTTTCCATTAAAAAAAAAAATTATGTTGACGTCATAATTCAAAAACCAATGACGTCATAAATTTTGATATAGTGACAAAATGTAGCATTTATAAAACTAAAATCTACCTTTTCGAGGATTTTTTTGACAATTGACACATACCAAAGACATGAATTTTGTGCGTTTCTTTAGGTTCTCACTGTATAGAGTATTGCATCGATATAATTTCATGCTTGTTCTGTCAAACACCGATCTAGTTGTTTTATTACCAATAATGACACTTGATTTTAGCAGTGATCTTCAAAAATGGTCTCTCATTGACTTCCCATGTGAAAGAGTGAAATAATCTTGTTTATTACATTACCACGCTGGATTAATTACTTCCAAACTCTGTTTAAAATTATCCCGCCAAAGTAGAAACTAGTTTTATCACTGCATCGCTAATAGACTTTAATAATATCGGAAATTGGACCTCCACCCATTTCACCTGTATCATCCCGCCTCTAATTACATGCTAGGGGTGACGTTACATACGCCCTTGCTTAATAGGATATTATCGAAACCGATTTGATGTGTTCATGAGTTCACGTTGCAATGTTACAATGTATTCCGCCATAATTAATATTACGGTTCATTATATTACTCCATTTACAGTAATTAACTGATACGTACAATTTTCAGACAATCAAATTTTCATTGGGGTGACTGCTCGTCGGCTTTCAAAAATCAGTGTTGATCGGGGATTTTAAGTCTTGTGTATATTAAATATAGTGAAGGCATTTTTCACTAAAAAGTTTACCGAATAAATAGATTTTAACGAAACTTAGTGAAATCTGTTCGTTTTTGTCTGGATCAAACTCCAGAAAAAAATTGGATGCTGGCTATTGCCCGCAATTTGCTTACAGTAACAGGTACGTTGTACTTTTTTATCGACCAGTAAGGTACATAGCATAGTCACGTAGATTTTGACTTGGCCAAGTTGATGCGATCTGATAGATTACAGAGAATTGTTGTTCAGAGTGTCATAAGCATAATTAAAAAGTAGACTAAGCTTTGGGAGAAGGAGGGATTAAAACACCTTTTTTGCAAATATCGTCAAAACAAATTTTATAAAAAAGCATTCAAAATTGAACTTTACTTTTGTTATATTATTTTAAATTTGAGACTAGTGCCAAAAATTGACCGAGATATGATTTTTTTACTTTTTCATCCCTTTCTAAAACTCAAATTTCAACTCAGATTTTCCTCAGTTAATTTAAATTATAGGGGTGTGTAAAAAGATGATCATTACAAAGTTGAAAGTTAAATCAGTTTTCCAAAATCTAGTGCTGAGTACAATCCTCTATGTTAAAAAATGGACAAATTGTAGCTATTTGTCGTTAAATAAGTACGTTTTTATGAAAATTGAAATTGCTGACAAAATTATTCATTTAAACTTTTTGCATCTGAAATTACAATTTAAATGGTATTATTTTCCTTAAAAATTGTTTATAATCTAAAAAATGGATTTTTTTAAACTTGCTTTTATTCGAGTTTGTTCTATTGTCATCTTCAAGTATTACAAATTACTTACTTTTGTGAAATAAGGTTTTCAGGATTAACTTTCAACTGCGCTCATTTATTTTAAATGCCAGGTTTTTTTAAAGCCACTTGAATCTGGTAAGAATACAAACAAACAAAAACAATGTTGAATAATTAATAATATAAATATCAATATCAATTATCAAGGAAAATTTTCAAAATAGTACAAAAAATTTCAATGTAGTTTCTTTATGTATTGTCGCATTTATTCACCTTTTAGGAAACACCCTGTGTGAATCCGTGGGTTCTAAATAATTTCAACAAGAGATAAACACCACTAACACTTTATTTAACTATTTACTGACTACAATACTTCAAATTCACTTTATATACTATTTATCTAACCTCACTTTTCACTTTTCTACTTGTTCACTTTTATAAACTGCTTTCTTCATAAAACTTCCCCTTCCGCGCCGGTAATCGCGCCTTATATACTCCGAATCTGACTCTCTAGATCCATATAGAAACAATCAAGAATCTTCTCCAACAACACTCCAGAAAAGTCCACCTCATTCTGACAGCTTCCAGTCACAATTAGTAGGCATAGGCGTATCATCTCCTGTTCCAAGGGGGTGTAATTCATAACAGTATAATATTGCAGCTAAATGATCACACAGGGATTTTCTTTTTTGCCGTTTAGTGTTTTTTGCTATACGTGTTTGAAAATCATATTTTTGGAAAATTTCTGCAAAATTCTCAATTTTCTACAAATATTTTTTAAGATAAGCATTTTACAGATATTTAAAGCTTAATTGGACCGGTAAAATTCTCTCGCATTTGCTTGCTGGTATATCTCGGTCGAATGCTTGTAGATGAAATTGCAGCCATTTTTTTAACACAAAAACGACATTTTTTTTGTCTCCCAAAGTGTAATCACCAATATACCTAATAACCAAATCTGATAATATCAATCAAATAGCCACATATTTCTTCTTTCATTTAAGCCTGTTTGAGCTCAATTTAATTAATTAGTTCAAAAGTTACAACGGATTTAGTGTAACGCATCCGACACCGCGCACGCTTCGCGCGTCCTACTTATGTGTCGCCACGTTCCATTCTCGTGCGTTAAACAAAGAAAATCTGAAGCCTACATTCTTGATTGTACAAAAAAACTTTACATATATTCTTGATGTGAAATTTCCTCCTCTGTCACCTAGTGCTAATTTTTTGATATTTTTTCTTTATTTTTCGAGTTATTGGCTAAAAACCGAATTTCGGTCAATATTTTCGATATTTTTTAGGGATCGCCGGCACTTTACAGCGGTAAACTTTTTTTTATCGTATTCTACACAAAACAAAATACTTATCCTGAGTGATGCCTGAGTGATGCCTTAAAACCCCTGACGACTGAGCTAATACTTTGTAGGTGCCATTTATCTTAAACATGTTAGTCTTCGCAAATATAAATCGAGGAGTATATTGCATTTGATCGGCACAATTTTAAAACCGATCATCGGTCTTGGAAAAAAATTTTCATTGGGTTGGTGATCGAATCCTAAACAACTTTCAAAATGTCCATCCGTCTATCTATCCGTTTGTCTAACCGTCCGTCTGTTCGTCCGTCTGTCTGTCCGTCACGTTTCATGTAAGCACGATAACTTAAGGAAAATTTTCAAAAGTCCGATTGTATTGAAAAAAACTGAGAAGAGTATCCTATAGAATGTGCAACAATTATATAAAAAGTGCAGTAAATCGTCGAGCAATATAATGGTTGGCTTGTTTTGTCCTTACATTACTAACAAATTGATTCTCAAATGTAATCATTGATTTATCTTCTAACCACAAAGTTGTGGCAGACGTTTTGTGAGGCATTATTTTAATTGCCTCAGTGTGTGTGGGCGACACACGCTTAACAGCATGATGTCACTTGCTGTGGTTACCTGTTAGGCGTACTGCCTTACTAAAACTCTTTCCCATATTTCCCTTTTTAACACCACCCCAACGTTTTAGAGTTAGCGCTGTTCTTCTATTTGATAATATAGGTCCGCAAAGCACTTTGATGTAATTTAGTGGAAATATCAGTATTAGCGGTTAATTCAATTTCTGTAATGGTGACTATGTATATTCTGAGACTTGTTAGAAACACAACATTCCGGTCGTTGATTTTCCTACTGTTAAAGAATCGGCAGTACTCGAACAATGCCAGGCACCATTAGATATGTTTATGGTTAAGGCACGTTCGATGATGTCAACGGAGCCGAGGGGATTTGACGGAAGGAATAGGAATGAGGACACTACTTGGTTCCAAACTATCAATAGATACGCATGTATTAATATTTTCTATTCAAATTGTATTATTTCTTCACTTCGCGGAATATATTGTTATTTTTCTAAAGTACTAGTTTTATTACAATTTCTAACATCAGAAGTCGGGATTCGCTCACGTGTCCGTGTAGTACAGTACAGTGTAGTGCAACCAGTTATTTTAGGGACATCCAGTAACAATTGGACAGTATGCGATACTGTGGTATAGTATGGTAATTATGGTATCCTCTGGTATGGTACTGGTATACTGTGGTATGGTACAGAAGATGTACAGAAGGCTAGAAGATCCTCTCAAGGTCGTCGGTCGGTAAATGATGAGTCCGCTTATCAAATCAGTCACCTGTGCCAGGTATTTTTAGATTGTATAGATTTTTAGCAAAGTACGGGAACACCAATTCTCATAATTCTCAATCTGAGCTAAATTTATTTGCAAGCAGACATTGAATCCAAATTTGACGCTTTTAAAAGTTAACATCAACACGTAGTTAAAAAGTACATTTGCGTAGATCAGCAATTGTGTGAAGTATCAAGGTTTACCTACACGCAGGTATTTTTATTTGGGATGAATTGAAAGTTATGTGACAGTTTCAATCCAAAAGATTTAATCATGGTCATGACCTTGTTGTTGCAATGTAAACTAAGATTTTCCAAAGCTCTCTAAGAATATGTTTTAAAAATATATTCTTTGTTATAAGTTGTTATATTAAAATACAACAGTCGTTGGAAGTAATGTTGTTTAGGTTATGGATCGGTGATGGGCGCCATTGAAATGTAAACATGGGCTGTTGCTGATTCATAGAAAAGATTTACGTGGTATTAGCTTGTCAACTACCAAACACAAGTATTGTACCTACCTATTATCAATATAGTTTATTGCTTTAAATTTAGTTTTTGTTCATCATTTTCGAACTGTTTCGCCCTGAGCTGGTACCTTAATTCATAGAATGCATTGTCCTCTAATAAAGTTTAATTGTGGGAGGAATTGATAACCCACACATTCAATTATTTGTTGAAACAGCAGATATTACGAATCGGGCACTTTAAGCAAAGCATTTTAAAATATGTAAGTTGTTTCAAAATAGGAATGCCTAATCAAAGTAACTATTCAAACAAATCGAGTAGTCAGCTACAATGGTGAGGCCCTAAAAATTATTACTGTTAAAGTTGAGATCATGTTATACAGAGAAATTGTTCCGCGAATATCAACAAACAAATCGTTTCATCGCAGCCGGTGTACATTACATTAGAATAATAAAGATTATGAAATATGGAATCAAAAGTTTTCGTAAGTTATATTTCTTCTTAAGCATTTGACATTATTTTTAATGATGTATATGTTTACTAAATATTTTTACCCGATGGTATTATAAATTGCATTAACTTGTCATTATAAATTTCATTTTTATTTTCATTAATATGACACGGGTCAGGAAAAGGCCGAATTTTAGCAGCACTGTGTTTCTGCAAGCAGTGCAGTGACTTTGATAGTCTAGTTGCTGAGTGTGCACGTTCGTGGAAACTAGAAGTATAAGATGTTAAATTAATTTGGGAAATGAGTGCTTATTGAGAACGTCTTGAACCGTCAAAGATCTCGATTTACAGTTTGTAATATTCCAAACAATTCGTTAAATTTCAAAACAGTCCAGGGAACCCAGGACGAATTAGTGTGTAATGCGTACGTGCCCGCATTATTGTTGTTGGAGTTGAAGGGAAGATTTGTTTATATGTTCTTGACCGTCTCGCTATTGCTGTAAATATACTTACCCGGCAAAATTTTACAGAATGGATAATGATAAATAAGAGTGTTAGATCAGGTCTTTAAAAATTATTAAATTAAATTTCTCCTAAGCACCCAGTTGTTTGAACTTGACCTAATAATAATAATAATAATAATAATAATAATAATAATGATAATAATAAATGACTTTATTAAATAAACAGAGTCTGTACATATGCGAAGTTCAGGTGACATACCACCTGCTCTTCCCTGACATGTCTAATTCAATATTAAATGTTTTTATTCTAAGGGTGTAATTTGTCTGAAATCGGCAGTTTTTGAGAAAAACGCAAATATGTGTGTATCCTTGACAAGAATTTATTTGTTATATTTTTAAATATAATAATTCAAAAACTTATGAAATTAACTATACTATTAACCAGTAATCGGTACCAAAATCGGCACGTTTCCAAATTTTCTGCACTTGCGTGATGACAGGTTAATTCGCAGTTTTGAAAAATGATCTGCTAGCTACAAAATAATGATTCGCTGATATGAGATGATTTGTACCAAAATATGTAAAGAATTGCCTTAGCTGTTTGTATTTTAAAACGCCAGCTGGTAAAATAAAACCTGATTATTTAAATGCAATTTCTAAATTTCGAAAACCATTTGATTAGCAAACATATTGATCATCTTGGCCCTTTTATATACACTAGTAGAGGTAAATACTCAAATAATTGCTATTGCTAATACATTCACAAAATTATTAGCAGTCTACCTGGTTAAAAAGACAAAAACGAAATACGTTTCAGATATGCCTATGATTAAAATATTTGGTGTTCCCCGTCGAATCATTTCAGATCGACAACAAAGCTTATTCGCCCTTTCGGTTTCAAAACTTTGTTAAGGAAATAGGTGCGACTCATCATTTAAACGGCGTTGGGTTGCCTGGAGGAAATTGGCAAGTTGAGAGGTATAACCGAATGTTCTTTGGAAAGGATGGGAGCTAATAACCTATATGATGACTGCTGGAAAAATATTGGTAGTGATAAATGGGTAAATTTATGGTCACGAAAATTGTAGAGTACAAGCAATATGGGGTTAATGACATAAAAAGAATGTAAAGGTCGTAAGTTCCCTACTGTGGGGTAGTGGTTCAAAAATATGATGCGATGGATTAATTTTATTAATGGCGATTAAAAAAAAATTATAAGATGCCTTGGTCTCGTTTATCCAGTAAGGTGAGGAAAATGGTCTGGTTTGTCCAGCAGGTTACCTTGATCTTGTCTGTCAAGTAAGGTAGGTCTGGTTTGTCCAGAATACTTTGGTCTGGTTTGTCCTGCCAGGTGTGAGACCATGTTTGTCCTGATCAAGCAAACAGAGTGTCCGTAGTTTTAAGGGGGCTCGACGACCTGATCAGTCGGAGTCCGCGGACCTGAACGTGAGTCGGTGTTCTTGTGGATCTGTATCTGCACAAGGATGGTTTCCACTCACGGGTACCATGATTAAGTTAGTGTTAAGTAGTTAGGTAGTAGCTATTACGATTTTGATTCAAGTGGAATCATGTATGAGGACTTCCACATGAATGAAAATAATCACAAGACAATAATTATGAGTAACTAAATATTTTTGTGTTCTCTTTTGTAGAAAAGTACAACTATCTTGTTCCAATCGTCATACCCACGCGAGGACGCTGGTTGTCAGGAAAGGCCGTGTTAAAGAATCGGCAGTACTCGAACAATGCCAGGCACCATTAGATATGTTTATGGTTAAGGCACGTTCGATGATGTCAACGGAGCCGAGGGGATTTGACGGAAGGAATAGGAATGAGGACACTACTTGGTTCCAAACTATCAATAGATACGCATGTATTAATATTTTCTATTCAAATTGTATTATTTCTTCACTTCGCGGAATATATTGTTATTTTTCTAAAGTACTAGTTTTATTACAATTTCTAACACTACATTTGATGAAATAAACGTCAAATTTCGAAGGCTAACCTATTAATAGAAACGTTAGAGCAAATTCCTTCTGAGTTGGTGCTTAATTACAAGCTTTTCAGATTCAACAGTAATACGAAAATGTCGTGCCAATCTCAATAAAATCAGCAACACCTGGTACTGTATAATTACGTCGAATCAAAACAACCAATTTGTTTTTAATACAAATAAACAGCAGCCCAGACCTCCGCCGTAAAATGATACATTTTGTATAAAATTCGTATATTTATAACTTTCATTCACGTGTATATTATAATTTGTTACATTAACTCATGTTTATGCAGATGAGTTATAATTGTGCGACTTCTGGGCAGACGAGTAATAATAATCGCGCCACGCTATGGACTAGACCTATTATTTGTGCGCATGAATTACATGCGAGTACGCAGTTTGCTGCCAGGTATCGTTGGACTAATTTAAACGCTCTAATCTTAAATAATAAAGTGCAGAAGTCACTGGCGTACCAGGCGATTTTACAATAGGGTCTTTAATCAATATCGAATTTGATATATTGGAAGCAAATTAGTGAACATCTTCGTGAAAAGAATGGCCAGATTATTTTCTCATTTATTCTGGACATCATAGATTGTCTGTAGACCAATTTTTTATTTTATCAGCGAAAGGAAAGCCATATTTTTTATTGAATTTTTTGGAAAACGTTTTTGCTTTGCATTTACGCATACATCACAGATTCTGTTGGTCGGATCGGAATGAGTCGAGAGCAGATTGTTCTGAACAAATTTTACCTCAAGACTGTTCTAGTTTTAACTTTTTAAATTCATTATAAAACCGCGAAAAATGAATGTTCAGTAATGCCTTATAGCTAACTCACGTGAAAGTATGCTACTTATATAGAACTGCTTATCAATCTGTGGCAAGCTCCTAATTCGGTAGAAAGTCACATGCACCCTTCGTGTAGGATATAGTAGTCACTGTCTATCTGTCGGAACAGAATATCTTAACGTCCTGGCGGAGTTTAGCTATTGCTATTCCACCACTCAACCAGGACACGTACACATAGACATCAACACAACAACCATTCCCTGCGATATTGCCATCCATCTACAGAAACCGAAACTCGAACTCAGGAGGGATATCAGCGATTAAACAGATTGTGCCATCCAACAATGGTCTAGCCACTGCTACCGTCTCGGTAACACCTTAAAAGCGCCACTTGAACATCCACACTCTAGCCAGGGTTCGAACCCGAGACTCCGTTGTCGCAAGCCAATCAACTGCACCACTGAGCCGACGCACAGTGGTGCTTGTCCTGAAAAAAAGCGACAGAAGTCGGTAACCTAGCCAATTTTCGGTAAAAACTTACGAGACTTGGCAGACTTAAGTATTTGGATATGCTAAATTCAGTGTTGCTGCAGAAATTTTCTTTTTCAATATGGCGACTTCAAAATTAAGGCCAAAAGGAGCAAAAAAGATTAAAAATTCAATAAGATAACCCAGGGATAAAAAAGTCCCGATCCTGGTACTTGACCCGAGTAGTCCAATGTATTTTGCGTCGCTGAATTCGAATCCGACCTCAGAAAGGCCCAAACACCCTCAAAATTTTGAGCTATAGTGACAAAACCACCCTTAAAATACGGTAAAATCGCTTACTCCTAATGTGCAATCCTAGGCTTTTTGAATTGGTTGATTTCAAATTTTAAAATTCCAATAGCCAAAAATTTATTCGCAGGGTTTGAAATGGGTGTAAAAATGAAAATTTGACAAAAGGCGTGATTTTCATTCTATAACAGCTGCTAATAGTCTTGTCAAGTTTCAAGTAACAAAACAGTTTTTCAAAATCTTTGACTGTCAATAAATTTCTTGGCGAGGTAATCTTTCAAACTATTTACTTTAAGTATGGTATAAATAGTTATATCAATATTTTCAGCATTTTGTAAAAGTCTTTATGACTCAGATTAAGTGGTTTTAGTGTCATATAATTCATTTTTTTATTCTACCCTATGGCTCACTATCAGAAGAAGCTCAAAAGGCCGATAACAAAGTATTTTAAAAAGTTCGAGGATATTATAGCAGATTGTTTACTCGTTCCCTTTGCAATGAAGATATTATTCGTTAAATATTTATTCCCTCAGATCCATTAATAAGATCCCTCAGGGTTCAAAGTGATAAAAAATTTAAAAAATTGGGAAGACTATGCTTCCAGGCTATTAAAAGATTATGATAGTGAAGATGGAACAGATGAAAAAAATGAATCTGACAGCTCATGCCAAAGAAAAATTTTTAAGTAAATATTTAAAAAAGCTAATAATAAATAAACAGAAATCCCCTAGAAATATAAGTATAAAATACGTAATTTTCATTCTAAATTACGTATTTTGTTAAATTTTCATTTTTACACTCGATTCAATCCCTATTTTACTCGACTTTCATCCTAAGAATAAATTTTTGGCTTTTAGCAAATTGAAATTTGAAATCAGCAATTTAAAAATCCCACCTTTAGAACGAAAATCACGCATTTTGTCAAATTTTTATTTTTACACCCCTTTTCAACCTCTATTTTACTCGGTTTTCACCCTAAGAATCAATTTTTGGCTTTTGGAATATTACAATCTGAAAATGTAATCCATTAGAATGAATTTTTTTTTAAGACAAGGTAGAAAAATAAATTTATTTTAGGCGTTTGTTCTCATTTTTAACTGAATCTTCATAATCGTAGGGGGTTATGTAGATAGTAGTTTAATCTGCACTATGTGGATGCTAGTGTTAGAATGAGAATTGTCAAATCAGAAATTCATTTCAGGATTTTAATTTGCTAGCATAACCAGAATTCAGGTTATCGAAAGAATTCAAAGATTTCATTAATATTTTTACACAAAGTTTTTCTTTTAGTTATAGTTAGTTACTTTTTTTTGCTGTTTGCAAAATCCTATAAAGAATATGTTTCAATACAGTTATAAGCAAACAAATAATAATTCATTTTTAAATTTACAATCCGAAATCAGCAAATTCATAATTTCATTCTAGGATTTACATTAGGAGTAAATAGTTTTACCGCATTCTAAGGGTCTTTTTTCGAATTCAGCGTCGAATAATACATAGAACTACTCGAGTCAAGTTCCAGGATCAGGACTTTTTTGTGCTTGGGTTATTTTATTTGATATTTCATTTTTTGTTTTTTTTTTGTTTTTCTAAGCCTAATTTTGAAGCTGCCATATTGAAAAAGAAAACTTCTGCAGCGATACTGAATTTAGCATATCCAAATACTTACCTTTACCAAGATTCGTAAATTTTTATCGAAATTGCCTAGGTTACCGATTTTTGTCGCCTCTTTTTTGAACGAGCACCGCTGTGCGACTCTTTTGATTCCAAAGCAGTGTTAATATCTTAACTCATCAAATTTTTCCCGACTTGTACTTCAGTTAAAGTTTAGGCAGTTATCCAAGATTGTTTCATATTTCTACATTATCTTTGAGTTAATCCCACAGGCATTTGGATCGTCGTTAATTAGTGGATTGATATCATTTACATATTGCCCAAATTTATTTTGGAAAGCTGGGACCATTAATTTTGGTGAGTAAACGTATAAGGTGAGTAAATATCGGACAAAAATGTTTTTAATCGAGAATTTAGCGAATGCATTTCTTAGGAATTGCATTAAAATTTGTAGTTAGATATTCTCGCGGTATTTTTGGTACATGGGCTGTTAGAATAAGTTACACGAATGAGAAATTTTTAATGCAACTGTTGATCAATTTTAGAGCCAGTTAGGATTGTAGTAAGAATTGAATAACCTACGATAGAATGCAGAAGAAAGAAGGTACGTAACAGATTACAGTAGCTTACCTCCGTAGTCTGGAAGTGGGGCTATATTGTTCCAAAGAGCTCTTGGTATATTTTTAATTTCAGCCAGCTAGCGAGCGGAAATGCAATAAACAGCATAAACACCACCAATTTCACTTTATCGATAGGCACAATCTTTTTTTCCTTTGTTTATGTACGTTTTATATGTGAATTTGTCGTGGATATGTGTGCATGTATATATCCATATTACGTATAATTTTTTTATTATTTGTGACTCTAACTTGACTTGCCATATGTACATGTTTGTATCCAATTTTGGCCAATAAATTATTATTATTATTATTATTGACTAAATAAAACACACTGCTATGTTTTCTACCACTATGTATTTATAAAAGTTGTGGCTGCAGTTTCGACTTACAAAGCCATTGTCAAGCAATAAATCAAAAATGACTGCTTGACAATGGCTTTGTAAGTCAAAACTGCAGTCACAACTTTTATAAATACATAGTGGTAGAAAACGTAGTAGTGTGTTTTATTTAGTAATTTGTGCAAAATGATTAACTACCACAGAGTAGCGGCTCCTTCAATCATTTTTTTTTAATTATTATTATATATAAGACCAAAGTGTTACACATGACGCAGGATTAGTATGACAACCATTTAATGCGTAAGGTTAAGACTATTGCAAACTATTTCACAGATAGCGCAAAAAATATGTACATTTAAATTAATTATAGCTATTTATCTATTCAGTGAGTTGTTACAGCTAATTGGACCGTTTCTCGCCATCCTACGCACCACATTCATCCATTCATTCTCATCCAGGTTTCTTCTATCCATCACCTCCATCACTCTTTTCCTCCATTCTCCCGCAGGTCTACCTTTCTTTCTTCTTTCTGGAGGATACCGCTGCCACACTCGTTGAGGTCACCTATCTGACTCCATACGCCTTAAATGTCTATACCACAGCAGTCTTTTCTTTTCCATGTCATCTATAATTGTTTCTTCCGTGAACTTCCGTATTCATTCTTTCTCTTATTTCGGTGATTCTCATATGTTCTAGCCTAGACACCCTACAGCTTCTCAACGCGTCAATTTCCACCACAAGCAGCCTCTCCTTATTTTTTTGTCATTTCCCACGTTTTTGATCCCTATGTCACTGCCTTGTACAACGCTTTTACCATTTTTTTTTTGTCGGCTTCTTTATTTGTTCTGACCACCAAATCGAGTTTAGCTTCTGAATAGCCCGTTGTTTATATCTCTTCGACTATTCCCCTCCATTGACATTGACTCCTAGGTACGTGTACTCACTATAGATTTTTATTTTTATTCCATTTACATCCATGTCATTCTCTTCTTCCCAAATCACTAAATATTTGGTTTTGTCAAAATCATATAGTTGATCATCATCATCTTCATCTGACGCAACAACTACTTGGTCATCTGCAAAAAGAAAGAAATGCAGGTATTCGCCATTTACACACACGCCTATATCCTTGCATTTGGCCTGTCATTTTTGTAAAACCTCTATATAGATTTTGAATAGGGTCGGTGATAGGCAACATCCTTGGCGCAATCCTTTCGTGACTTCAATGGTGTCGGACAATTGATTTCCAATTTGAATTCCACTCCTTTGCCCTTCATAAAGATTTCTTATAGTGGAAACGTATTTGTATTGTACAGAGCTGTTATGCAACACCTCGAATAATTTCTGTGAGGGCACCGTGTGATATGTCTTTTCTAAGTCTACAAGCACAATATGAGCCTCTCTACTCCTTGTTATTTGCTTTTGGCTTAGTAGTCGTAGAGTGAATATATTGTCCACGCACGATCTTCCAGCCTTGAATCCGCACTCTTCTTCACCTATCTCGATTTCTAGTTCTATCCTTGTCTTGATAACTCGCCTATACCATCTTCCTCTAGAAGAAGTTATAGTAATTCTTCGATAATTGCGACAGTCAGTACGAGGCCCTCTCGTATGTATCGATCTAATGTACCCAAGTTTCCACTCTTCCGGTACCTTCTCTCCCAATTAAGCATTTATTGAATGTTGTTTGTAATATATCAACCTCGGGGCTATTGACTGTATTCATCACGATCTTCATATACAATTTTCTCGTAATATTCTTTCCACTCTCCAATTTTAAACATCTGAATGTTTTTCCTATCTCTATTATCTTTTCTCAAGCCTTAGATCGTTTTTCATGCTTCTTTACTTCTTCTTCCTCCTAAACATCTACCAATTTCATCACATCTTTTATTCCAGAACTCTTTCTTTGCTTTCATCGCTTCTCTTTTATACCCAAGAAAAAAACACAAAATATTCAAAGAAAAACAATATATTCAAAGAAAAAGAAAAAAAATCAGGTGTACTTATGTACTTATCAACTGATTACTAAACATGGAGATACGGTAATTTTGTGGTAACCAATCTGTTAAAATTTAGAAATATTAAACGTTACAGGAACTACATAAGAGGCCACTGAAGAGGGTGAACATTTTTGCAAAAAGTTTAACCGCCTTCAAAAAACGGTCACAAAAAATATTGAAATAAAATTTTACCGCAACCCCCGGGTCAATTGGACGTTTTTACCTAATAGTATGTCGATATTGAGATCGGGTCGGTTAAACCTCAAGGCTTCCATTTCGCAGAGCGGTGGTTTGTTCCAACACTGAATTACCCGTTCCTTCAAAAGTACCTTTGGAAACTTTGGTCGCAAAAGTACAATCATACTGTATAAGATTACTGAGATTGTACGAACTACTTTGAATGACTGTCACGCCTCTGTTTTGAGTGATGTGTGTACCCGCACTCAGTTTTGGCAACAATAATAATATTGCCGGATATTATGGATTAATATCTTCATTCTAGGAAACAGAGACGCAAAATTATTTCGTTTTGCGTTTATTTCAGCAGGTGTGCAATATGTGTAATTATAATACCGACACGTCGCGATAAAATAAAACATACACACATATATCTCAGCTTAATGTTCCGTTTTTATGTTTCATCTAGAAAACACAATAAACCAATTTTAGTTGGTTGGGTTTAAGAACCGTTTATAACACAGGACTACAAAAGAGAAAACCGCTGCCTAAGGAATCACTACTTCCACATCCAGATTATTCATCCCAGTCACTTTAAGAAAATATTTTTACTATATTTGCACTCTAGTATGTGGAAATAATTGGTTATAGAATTTTAATAATATTTGGGGCAGATGTCATAGAAAAATACTAGAAAGAAATGTGAGAACTTGGTTTCTCGTTGAAAAATATTATTATAAAATATGAGGCCTTAGCTTCTAGTACATACACCGAATTTCAATTTTCTGTACTCTTACCTGCTTGCTTTACTTATTTTCCTCTTACCCCCCAACCCTTCAACTGAATAATACCAAAAGATAATCTAGTTCCTGATGTCATTATAATATACAGTAAATCAATAAATTTAGTTTAAGGTACGTAAACTGGTTTCTGCGCAGATAAACCACGCCTTGTCGTAGAACAATGCAGGGCATTGGTATAAAACAATAGCGCCATCGCTTGAGCGCGTCGAGTTGAGAACAGCGAACCCATTCTGCTTTTAATAGCGTAGCTGTTTAGACGTGTGGGAATAAAATAAATTAATCTCAACTTCGTTATTAAAATGCCGTGTGTTTATACAACTGCAGAAAATGTGCAAATTGTGAAGTGGTACTTCGGGGGCCATTCCACTGAACACACAATAAATTTGTTTACTGTGGCATATCAAGACAGACCAATCCCCTCAGCCAGCATAATTTCATACATTATTAAAAAAATTGATAATTTCGAGTGTGTCGTGAATTATTGTAAAAAATGCTGTCCACCCGAACCCCGTCATCAACAAATGGGCGAAGAACGTGAAATTCGCGAAACTAATGTCTGTGCACTTGTTGAAACTAGTGAACCTTGTTCTAACAGGCAAATTGCTGATGAAGTTGACATGAAGGAAAGAACTGTAAGAAATATTTTGAAAAGAAATGGGTACAGTTGTTTTAAAGTTCAAACAATGCAAGAAATATTTCCCGAGGACAATTTCAAACGAATGGAATTTTGTGAAATCATGATAAATAAAGTGAATGAGAATGAAAACTTCTTAAAGAATATATTGTATACAGATGAATCATCCTTTTCATTACGTAGGAAATACAATCCATCCGTAGTAGAATATTGGTGCTAATCGATGACAATTTAAATGGCAATAAATATTTAGAGCTTTTACAAAACCAAATAATTCCTGCAGTTCAAAATCTTCCTGTCAACATTGACGACATTTGGTTTCAACAAGACGGCTGCCCAAGTCACAATACCTTAACTGTTATTAATTTTCTGGAGAGAACATTTCTCAATCGTTTAATAGCTACGAGGGGAATGATAAAATGGCCCCCCAGGTGACCTGATCTAGCACCCCATGATTTGTTTCTGTGGGGCTTTTTAAAGGAAACCGCGTACAAACATGCGTTTGAACGAGCCAATAATTTAGATGAATTACGGGAATAACTTATCCAACTTTGTGCAAGCATTACTCCAAATCAACTCAATGATATGAGAGGTTCATTGTATAATCGGTTTGGCTATTGTTTGGCACAAGAAGGTGGTTTGTTTGAATCCTTACTTCATTAATTTATTGTTTGATAATTATTAGTTGATTTTAGTTTCTGAGAGTTATTTAATTTTATTTTAATGTTCTGTTTTTGTAATTTAATAAGAATAATTTATTTCTTGATACTTATTAGTTGATTTTAGTTTCCTCGTTATTTAATTTTATTTTAATGTTCTATTTTCATTTCGGTTTTGATAAGAATTATTATTTTATCCCCATAGCATTTACGGCTAAAAAAGAAACTGCAGAAATGCTTTCAATAGAAGAAACTATTTGTCAAAAATGTGACAAATAACTTTTTCGCTTTTGACGAAGAGATATTGTCTCGTTTCGTATTAGAAATTATTACCTATGTCCGCACCCATCCTTAGTTCATGCCGTGCTAAATTTAATTCATTGTGTGCCTCTGCTTTCACGATTTATGGAACTAGTGGGGCGTGGTCAATTACATCGTTATTCCTATACCCTAACCTGCGTTTACTGAATGCGTATACGTATACCAAATTTCAAGTGAATATCTCTATTTTATTTTATCAACCTCATTAATAATGCGCAAATGCCAGCTTCTGAAACAAAAAACCGCTTTGAAATCGGTTCATCCATCTTGGATGACCCTACAATTTAAAAAAAAACCCTCATTCACAATTACAGAAAGCCATCCAAAAAATTATTATTTTTTGCATCGAAGTGAATAGATTAAAACTACTTACATTTTAGGCAAAATCAAGTGTCACACCTTTTCTCGCATTTTACGCACACTGTTTTGCATTATTCTCAAGCTATTTAAAACAGTAATTTCTTAGAAAGGGATATACAGGGTGATTTACCACAACATGAGGAAAATTTATAAGTAAGTTGTCCCCACCGAAAGGAGTAAAAAAAAATATGACAAAAAAAATTACCTTATTTTTTTGTAGAAATGCACCGCCTCTGACTAATTTTTGTAGAATACAGCACACCAGAAAACTTAAAAGTAACGAAAAGTCAAAAAAAATGTTCGAATGATTGACCATTGACACTCAATGCACTGTTTTAAGCGCAGATAATATATTCGTGTATGCGATCACATTTGTCTCTTTGATCACGAATTGGATTCGAGGCATTGACAATGGCTTGTTGTAACTGTACTAGGGAGTCTATTGACTTAGCGCACACCAAACTCTTCATGTAACCTGGCGAAAAAAATTCATAGGGGTGATATCTGGGCTCCTTGTTCTTTCATTTGGCACACGGCTGCCGGGAAATTTTCTCTCACATTCTCGTACAGCGGCTGCAAGATTTTTATTAACTGTACTATAAGCTAAATCATATCGCAGTATTCATGCGATGTAAATGGACATGGATTGCATATGGACCGGTATCGATCTACGAATACAATTTTCAAAACGTAAAAATCCAAATGAATGCCGGAAAAAAAGCTGACCATACGTAAACAACTTCTGACCGCTTGAAAAAGACACGAAGCGGTGCACGACAGTTGAAGCATTAAAGGGCAGCCAAATTCCATGGTTCAGTAGCGTATCATTACAAGTTTTAATGCAAAAAATGTACTAAATTAATTCGGATCACTTTAAAATTTTACAGGGGATTTCCCACATAGAAAACTAGTACACCATTTTATTTTCCACAGTTGTTGTAAATCACCCTGTATATTATATTCGGAGCATTATATTATTACACTCTTCTCAAATACAAAATGAAGAGTGTGTTAGATTAGATTTTAGATTTTAGATGGAGGAGTTGGCGATTGGCCTTGCCTACTGCGACCAGTATAGGTCTATTGTAGTACTCCATTTTATACCTTAGGGCTCCTTATCCAGACATGGTCCTTACAAGACTTCGAGTCTGTTGATAAGGAGCTCCTTGGTAAAGTTATCAGTCCTTGTTTTTATTGTCTCGCCAAGTCGTCTCAGTCCAGCCAAGGCTATTCAGCTCATGACATAGACTGACGTACCTGAACGAGAACTCACCCATCCATGCGCTGGACCCGACCGACGTAGCTTAACTTCGTCGATCGAGTAAAAGAGTGTGTTGCATTCAAACCACTTCAAAATGGTCGTCGGTCTTTCTATCTGTCTATCCGTCTCTCTGTCTGTCCGTCCGTCTCGTTTTTTGTAAGCACGATAAATTAAGAATGAAACGTCCGGTTGTATTGAAATTCGGACAGTAAGTTAGTGTTAGCTGAAGGAAGAACTCCATTGTTTTTGAATAAAATGTATCAATAAATGAAAAAGTTATTTTTTAAATTAAAAAAAAATTGTCTTTTAGTATGTTTTGTAATTAAACAAAAAATGTCTAAAACTAATATTATTTACAAGAAGAACTACTACATAGAGTATTCTATAGAATGTGCAAGAATTATATAAAAAGTGCAGTAAAACGACGAGGAGTATAATGGTTAGCCTGTTTATTTATTGTGAGTAGAAATTACCAATATCTAGTTATTAAAACGTTGAATATTTCTATATATATTTCTCCTAAGTACATCATATAGGTATATTTTACGTAATATGATTTGATAACATCTATCTTGAAGAAAATGCACGTAAGTGATTTCTTCCGAGAAGAAATAACTCTGTACGACATTGACTTTTTATATCAGGAGAGAAATGAACACTGGTTTCCTTAAACAATTAAAGTCAAACAATAACTTAAAGTCGGTAGAAAAACAGAAATACTTTGTAACAATCTCCGGAGCAACTTCTCTTCAAATGTTGGAAATTGGGCTTGCTTTATGTTATTGTTTGATTAAATAACCCAAATTAGATTCCAGATAACGGCCGAACAAGTGGAACTCCGCTCAATTTGCCTAATTTATACAACCATAACCGAAAGAAAAAAGCTGAAAGTGGGTAGCCAAGTGCCCGAACACGTCAGGAGTTTCTGCCTCGAATAATTCAACACAATTTCTCCACAGGAAGATATCATCTTAATTTGTACGTGATGGTATCTGGCCGGGACTTAAATTGTCCAATTCCAAAACAAGAGACAGCAAAATGGCTCGTTACAAGTATATGGGCCCGTGCACTCTATTATCTCGAAATTTATGCATCCGTAACGCATCAAACTGCATTTTCGTGAGCCGAATATACGGCTTAAAAAATTGCAATTGCAGTTTTATCTCTGATGAAAACATAATTCATTCATTTTGCATGAAATATGTAAATTGTTTCATTTGATCGTGATGGCATTTTTCGTGTTCTGAGTCATGTAGTAAATGATATCGGGCGAGTTGCCGAGTAATTGGACTGATTCTAATCTTTTATTAAAAAAATTTGAATATTCAATTGCTTTGTAGAATTATATATGATATATAGTCGCGGCACAATCTGTTTGGACCTAGACATTTTAGGTACCGAGCTGAATTTTTCAGAATATGTAGCCTATGATACGTACAATAACATATTGAAAGTTCCGAAGAATCCGAATTGAGCGTTAGCCGCCATGTTGAAAAAAGGGCACGCGCGCTAGACAGAGAAAATATTTTTTCCTTGCCTTATTTATTATCCATTTTTAATATTCTAAACAGATAACTATAGCCAACGAATATGGCTTTAACATATATTTCACACATTTTACTAAACTTTGTCTGTGTAGTAAAAAACTGACTTAAACTGAAAATTAAAATGTTGGCAAATTCTATTTATATGATTAAAAAGAAAATTGTAGGGTTTATGAAAATATGTTTTAAGTAAAAGTTGTAGGCCATCGATACACGAACAGAACGCTTTTTTAATCTCCTTTATAGCTTTAAAAATAACGGAGATAGAACATTTTAATTATTATACAACCGTATATGTTAACATAGCAAAATCAAAATTGAAAAGTTAAAATGTGCACTTTTCGTCACGGCACAATTAACCCCGAACAGAAATGATTACTAAGCTTAGTTTTTAGAATTGGATGGTTTATAATAATAATAATAATGATAATAAATAATAATAATAATAAGGAGGTAAAAGGAAAAAATGAATAATTAATTTTCATCTTCAATATCGCTATCGGTTATAGTTAGAGTGTTTGAATTAACACAACTTATGCCACGGCAATCACTGCACATGTCAGAACACTTTGTGTAATTGCAAGGACAATTTTTATTGCAGTCATTTTTACAGTGGCAATATAGAAGTTTTAATATATTGTCGGGTACAATTAACAAAGATGTTGGTACGGGTTTGGTGATATCAGTTTTCAATTCCCAGCCCCAGTCAGATGAATTAATTTCCTTATTAAGCCATATTTGCACCTGAAAGTATACCCTATAAACATGCTGTTCAATGGCTTTGGAAGTAGGTGGTAAAACTGCTAAATCAAAATTTTTATCTAAATTTTGTCTGCTTATAATTTTTTTAAATAGGAAAAATCTCTCGATGTCTATATCATCTGACTTGCATCCATATATACAAAGGAGAAACTTAATTCCCAATTTAACTAAATCCTGCTTATTTGCGTTTTCGTTATTAAACAAAATTAATTGTTTGTTTAGATCAACATTTTTCCTCAGACAATTAAATATTGTTTTTTTGCCCTTCCTGTAAGGGTACGACGTTGTGTCACAACTGTGAAATCATTTTTACTAGTAGAGGCGGTTGTTTTGGTTTTATTACGAGTGTAATTTTTTCAACATTTTTTGTGAACTCTTGGTTCTTCAGAAATATTTTTTTTTAGGAATATCATCATTAAGTTGTATACTTTTTTAAATTATCGTGTCTAATCCTTTTTTCACGACTACCGTTACTTCCGCGGATAACGAAATTTGACAAAGAATACAAATACCTTCCATAATAACTGATAAAATGTGAAAATAAAATTGCTCGATTAACCTTAAACAATAAACCTAAACCTAAACAATAATAAAAGTAAAACCATCCTTGTACAAAACAAAACACTAATTAAAAAAATCAAACAATTCGTAAAATAGTAACGAAATCAAAAAGAAAACAAATTCGATATGAAAATAAAATAAAACAATATCTTGGAAAAAACCTATGAGACTACTAAATATATTTAAAAATTTTATATATTCTAAACTCGATTTGAGATAATCCAACTTAGTAACTTATTTATATTAATAACAATATGCAGCGCAAATGTACGTGTATAGTGTTAGAAATATAATATCTAATACATGTAAAGAGCGTGTGGTAGTCGATACGTATATGAACATTTCTGTAAACACATTAACGGCTTTCACTCTCTTTCCGCGTGTCCCTAAATATTACAAATTTCATATCTCAGCTATTTTTTAAGCTAGAGAAAAATTTCAAAAAAAGTATGGTTTTTCTTTTAACGGTCTACAACATTTATTTAAAAAATATTTTTATAGGATGAGCGAGTATTTTTTTAAATGAAAAAATACAAATCCTCATAAAGTAATTTTTGCTATTATCTAATTATTACACTACTAATAAACATTTTTTTATAGTTTCTTAAATTGGTATCAAACTCACATTCTTTGGCTTTAATTTGTTTCTTAAAATATTAAAATCGATTGATAGATAAGGCAAGAAAAAAATGTTTTCTTCAGCGGCGCGAGCAAGCCATATTTTTAATATGGTGGCTAACGCTCAACTCGGATTCTTCGGGACTTTTAGTATGTTATTATACGTATCAAGAACTACATATTCTGAAAAATTCAGCTCGGTACCTAAAATGTCTAGGTTAGGCCTATTGTTTACAGATGGTGCCGCGACTATATAAGACCAGCCTATATGGGCGCATGAATATTGAATACATCTCAGACGCAGTTTTTTGCTGGAATTAGCTCAGGGGATACTACCTATTATGAAAATCCGTGTTACCCGGAGGTAACTTGGTCTGATATTGGTTAAAACAATTTTATTTATAGCAAAAGGGAATGTTTCACATTTCAAACGGGTTTTTTAAACTATTTTTATATCGATTTCCAACAAAAAATGTTCGATAACTATCTTTTACAAGGTTGATATTTTCAATGTAACTAATTTTTAAAAATACGGATGTTTTCTATTTTTTAATTGTAATAAAAAATGATAGTTCTAAGGCTACAGAAATACGTAATAACCATCAAAACGTCTAAAAACCTTTTTCTTGACTGAACTAAACATAAAAACTCCGAAATTAACGAGGCTAGTAAACGATCCCTGTAATGAGAGTAGCGCGCGTGATGTCATAATGCTCATAGCGGAACTCGTATACCAACGTGATATGGATTGTTTGTTTCAGTATTCTTTTATCTCTGTTTTTGTAATGATGGGAGACTCAAAAATTGTGAAAGTTAATAGAAACAAGTGTTGTTTTGTTCTTGGATGTACAAATATATCAGTAAATAACCCAGAATAGGTTTTTTGTCTATGCCACAAAATGTAAAAGAAAGAAGCTTTAGTCCTTTTTTAAACCAATGATATTTTTTAAAAACTTTAGTTACCTTAGACGCATTTATCAAAATCGGTCTCCGATTATACAATGTTTTCGCATCACTGTATAATGTACTACTAAAGGTTTGGTACCTACTATATAGTACTTATTACTTATTTATATAAAACAGTACTTACTGTTTCGTTTTTACATCACTAGATTGAGGCTGATTGAAGTCTATCACCATGGCCAAAAATTCTGAAACCATGATAACGTCCACAGCCGATTATGCGAGTCCGCCTTTTGTAAACCTTTTCTTTTTTGGGTTGAATTTATCTATTTACAAACTTTCCCCGGTGCTCGGGGAATCTACAAAATATCACAATAATAGTATAGTATATTACTGGTAAATAACCTCTACGCCTGTGACTTTTACGTCAAAGGATCAGTTAAAGGTTGCTTTTTTTAAATAAACAACACAAATAAGTATAAAAACTTGAAATTAATTATTTCGCCGACGTTTCGGAAATCTATTCTGTTTCCTTTTTCAAGGCTTTTTTTGAAATATTTAATTTCAAGTTTTCAATACTTATTTGTGTTGTTTATTTAAAAAAAGCAACCTTTAACTGATCCTTTGACGTAAAAGTCACAGGCGTAGAGGTTAATTGTGATATTTTGTAGATTCCCCGAGCAGCGCTTAAAAAGAAAACATACATGTGGCAGGAAGTCCCAAAGAATTGAAGAAGAAAAAAATTTAAGATAATGCAACAAATAACACTTAGGCAGTATATTGCTTTGTAAACACGTGTATCTCATTTTGCCACTGACTATTTATTGCCCGTAAACCACTTAAAAAGGATCTTGTTGGTTCGTCTATAGGGTATACGTAGATACACTGCCCTTCACTTGAGCTTGTTTACTTTGATACTATAAGAAAACCTTGTAATTATTAATTCCATATAAACTTTGTTTTTCTATTGAGACGCTTCATTTCACACAGAATTTCTTAATCTACCGATGACTTAAATTTTTTCAAGTTTAACGGGGTTTTTACCGCTTTTTTAACGCTTTTTAAGGAGCATCTTAAAATATGTCTATACACGACTTAACAAATTCTCAAATAATTTTGTTTAAAATTAATTTTTTTTTAACATTTTTTCCTTCAAACAATTTTTTAAAATATTTTTTGAGAGATTTTTAATAAGAAATATTCGATAACATTGTTTCCTAAAGTTGTCATTTTCAATGTTATTAATTTTAAAAAATTGAAAGATCACCAATTTATCGTTTTTTTTGGCGCTCTAAAAGTATAATAAAAACATGCTTTCTCTACAATACATAATTTTTTATATCTTTATACCTCGTGTATGAACTTCCTAAAAATGCATTTGACGATTTTTAATTTTATGCATCTTAGCAACCACTTTTCTTCAATGGATTCTGAAAAATTCATGTCAAAGAAAAGTTGTCATATGGATTTCAGTGTGTAGGTAATTGATCCCTGAATCATTAAGAATAAAATTGAGTTATGGCAGTTTAGAAACATAATAATTTAAATAATCATGGAAAACACCCTGTAAAACTAGGTTCAACGTTGTACTCCTTGTCTTTTTAGCTGGTGGTCACGAAGCTGTTGTTTTCACAGATTTTCATAATTCACTGAAGATAAATAATTCTTCTAAGGAGTTTTGATATTTCTTATGACATTTCACGAAGCTTTCCTCATTTAACCTAACCTCCATCCGTGAAAATTTTTTAAATGAATATATTATGATTAGTCCCATTAAACGCTGCTGTGTTTGACTTTATCCACATATAAATTCATTTCAAAGTGGCAACTATGTGAAAGATTCATTTACCCATATGTAACTTTATATTTACATATCAAACGCGACCCATTAGCTCATAATATTAATAATTAATTCAAATTGTAGCCATAATTACTTCATTACTTACCTAGTGACAAGGACTAGAATAACGAACATTTTGTGGCTTCAAACAACTTTGCCAATTAGCATTTCTCTGTCTTTACTTGAAATTAATTTCTGCTTGTAGAGGAAGCCCTTTTCCTACGCTGTCACTATTAATTAACTTAATTAAAACCTTATACGTACTATTTAGCGATTTCAAGTTATATTAACCTTTAAATCTGAAAATGTGCTTTGTGGTTTGTTAAATACAAATACATTTACGTAAGTCTTGGAAACGAGCTAAAATCATGATTGTACCTGAATTAAATGACACGTAAATTCAGCAATCACATGAAAGGGGATAGACGGAAAAGAACATTTCACAATTCTTAGCTTATTTCGAATATTTATTTATAAATAACATAACAATACATTTATTATAGGATTTTGCAAACAGCAGAAAAAATAACTATCTATAACTAAAAGAAAAACTTTGTGTAGAAATAATATTTCTACACAAAGTTTTTCTTTTTCTTTTAGTTATAGATAGTTATTTTTTCTGCTGTTTGCAAAATCCTATAAAGAATGTTTCAATACAATTATAAGCAAACAAATAATAATTCATTTTTAAAAATACATTTATTAGTAAAAGTAATCACATACAAGATACATAAGTAGTATTTACTCTATTTTAACCTAAAACATTAATGATGATCAATTTTGTTATTAATATACATAAGATAGAAAATTATTTACCTAATAAAATGCATTAGATAGCGAAATTGATTTAATATTAGAAATAAATGTATTCATAAGTCATGGAAAAGTCAATATTTTCTTATTAATAAAAATTTGTTTGCATTATTAACGATATTTTAAATCGGAGAGTCAGCTTGATGTTAGTCGAGGGCAGATGTCCGTTAAACTAAATGAAATTTAAGTCATTGGTAGATTAAAAAATTATGTGTAAAATGAAGCATAATAATAGAACAAGGAACACACCGAATTAATAATTGAAAAATTACTGTAAAGTGTGTGTTCATAGTACCAAAAATAAAGTAAAGAAGTGTCTTTATTATTATTATTTTTTTTTTTAATTTTTATTTAATTGTCTTATTTATATCAACGTCCTGGCGGAGTTTAGGTAATGCTATTCCACCACTCAATCAGGACACGTACACATAGACACTAACACAACAACTGTTTCTTGCGATATTGCCATCTACCACAGCTGATACTCGAACTCAGAATAGATAACAGTTGTGCCACCCGACAGCGGTCCAGCTCACTGCTACCAACTCGGTAATACATTAAAAATGTCACTAAACATCCATATCCTGTTCAGGATTCGAACCCGGGACTCTGTGGTCGCAGGCAAAATGCCTTAGCATTGCGCCACTGAGCCGATCCTTAGTGCAGTGCATATAGCTAGATTTATACCTGGGTCCCTTTTCAAGTAGATGAGAGCAACATACGTGTTTATAAGGCAGTATAAGTAGCCAGCTGTGGAGCAGTATTAGTTTATTAGTAGTAGTATTAGTTTATTACAACTGAAAAAAAATTAAAAGTAAAATTGAGAAGGTATTAAATATAAGTAGTGAAATAGAAAAATATGCGGAATTGAGACAGGGCTCTTCCTTGCACTTCCACCGTAAATGGATATTTACCTGTGAAACGATTGAAAGAAAAAGAGCTCCCTGCATCAAGGAAATGTATGTATGGGTTAGCAGAAAAATGAATTTGAACGCAAGCGGGCGGAAGGAGGTGCACACACTGTACTAACTTTCAAGTAAATATCTCAATTTTATGTTATCAATCCCATTAATAATGGAGCGGAGGTGGTGGCGTTTGAAAAATATTACGAAGAAATCTGAGGCCTTCGCTTCTAGTAGATACACCAAATCCCAAATTTCGGTAGTCTTACCAGCTTGCTTTACTTATTTTCCCCTAGTTACTCCTATTAATCCCAACCCTTCTACGGAATCATCCCAAAATATAATCTAGTTCCAGATGTCGTTATAATACATACGTGTACCAAATTTCAAGAGAATATCGCAATTTTATTTTATCAAACTCTTTAATAATGGAGTAGGGGTATTGGTGGGTTGAGAAATATTATAAAAAATCTGAGGCATTGGTTTCTAGTACGTACACCAAATTTCACGTTTCTGTACTCTTATCAGCTTGCTTTACTCATTTTCCCCTATTTAACTCCCAACCCTTCACCAGATATCAATGAAAAATATTACAAAAAATGTTGAGGCCTTGGGTTGTAGTACATACATCAAATTTTAAATTTCTGTACCCTTACCAGCTTGCATTACATATTTACCCCTATTTACCCCCAACCCTTCACCGGATATCTTCAAAAAACAATCCAGTTCCAGATCTCGTTATAATAAATACGTGTACAAAATTTCAAGTCAACGCGCGGACAAATAAAAGTTATAGACAGACCGACATACAGACCGACAGACAGACAGACAGAAAATTTGTTTTCGCTCAAATTTAAAATCTCGATGTTTCATGACATTCTAAACCTATTTCAACTATACTTCCAATCCACTACGTGGATGTGGAAGTAATTAGCCGGTAGACAAACACTGTTAGCGTACTAATGCACACTCTATCGAGGATGTCATATGGTATTATTTTCTAGGGTTCGACTCATAAATACGAAAGATTATTCAGATTACAGAAAAAGCAATTCGTTATATTTTAGGAATATCTAAATTTGAATAGTGTAAAAATATATTTAAAGATCTACAATTGTTAACCCTACCCTGTATCTATATTTTAGAAGTACTCGTTTACGTAAAAAATAGGGGTAGTACTAGTACTATTTACTTGAACACAGCCTAGTGGCTTTTCTTGCCTTGCAATGGTAATTTTTCTGTTGTCTCTATGCGTTAACGTACACTTGGAAGGAAATTTGATTTATTGTTACTATCATTATTATAAAATAATGTTTAATAATGTTATTGGTTGTCAATTACTCTCTTTCCTTTGTATCATTTCACGTGATTTTTGACTTGACCTATTTTCTTTGCGATCGACTGGATCGCTAAACATATTTCATTTCATTTTATTTCATTATTTGCAAAGATTCACTTTCCAACTAGTTAAAGTACGACAATAAAATCTTATATTAAATTTTTCTTTCTTTACCCGCATGAATAAAAAAATATTTCTCTTAAAACTTCCAGCGGAGACTTATACATTTTCATAATATTACTGAAGTAAACTTCTCCTTTCAGTCTTCATCGTTTTGAAAGGCCTAGTTCATGGAAGTGTAAACGCGGACTGGCTCCGGATCGATATCGAATGAAGGGCCTTAAATGTCACTGCTTCCTGTTATACTTACTCTGTTTTCTTTGTAGTCTAGTCTCTAGGCTATTATGTAGGTTGCCAGTGTGTAAAAAACTCAGCACGTTTTTCCGTTTTCGCTTGGCGTCATATGTATCTTTCAGTAGGATCTGTGATAGACAATGAAATTGCCTTTCGAGTTTTTGTGTATCTTTTCAATACTTGGCGATTCTTGAGGATATTACGAAAACAATATGCAACTTGCAAACAGCGTCTATAAAACCTGTTAAATTATTATCATTATTATTATTATTATTATTACAACGGCTTTGCTTATTTGTGTTGGAACTTCATACTGCATGCAAATAAAATCGTGTATACTCTGTGGATAGGTAGAATCTGATCAGAAAAAGTTCTGTAGTTTTGAAACTGTGAGTATTTGCAGATTTCGATGTCTTGACTATTACGTAAAAAAAATCAAAATATGAGGTGCCATAATTGCAAAATAGCGTAAAAGATATCTTGCTTCAAGTGCCTTCTGAAGGGAAGACATGTTAGAAAAATAACAGAACAATATACTTTCTACAAAATGTTTCATACATCTTTTTATGTACTGGGTCGATTTGGTATAGCAACTGAGCAGAAAGGCAAGGATTATTTTGAAAATTTTTAATTTTATTATAATTAGAAGAACAATAATAACAAGAAAGTGTTATTTGTGCTGAAAGTTTACAACAGAGCACAGGAATAGACAATTTAACTACAGATATCTACATAAAAAATTTTTGTAACGTTTGATTTACAAATCGTTAAGTACAGTAAAAATTTGTTGCAAGGGTTCCTTATTATACAACAAAATAATACTTGTAGTACTACTAAAGTAGAACTTATATTTATTTTTTACTTTTTAGTCTGAAAATAAAAAAAAAAAATATTTTAATGTTAATTTATTTTTATTTTTCTGGTACTGTAGGAGTATTTAATCCAACTATTTATGTATTTATTACTGAAAGTAGAGTTAGTAGCGTTTTGCTAAGCTCTTCCCTGCTGCATTACCTTGGACCAAGATACTCAAGTAAAAAGAGCCGAACACGCGGGGGTTAGATATAGTCATTGTGGTGTTCGTCTAACCACCTTCCACCTTCCATCATCGAGACACATCAAACCATCCTAAACTCGAGAGGGTTATATTTAGTCGTTGTGGAGTTTTTATACCCCTTTTCCGGTTCTATCATCAGATATTCCTTACAACGTTAATACGCCATATTGCAACCCCCATCTTTAATTTTTCACATTTAATTAATGCCATTTTCAACATCAAATTCATCATCTGTATCCCCTAAGACTCTTGCAAATCCATTTTCAAGTCAATCTGACTATATTCCAGCACTCATCCACCATGTTGCACCTGTTATCTTCAATATAACATGTTTAACATTAGATTAGTCATCTACGCAATCTAAAACTCCTGTGTACTCATTATCATGCCAATCAGAACATTCTTTACAACACCCACTCGGTATATTACAGTCGCTATCCTTATGTAACTGTACCAAATTTTAGCTTGGTTGGATAATAGAAAGAGAGTTAAAAATTCGAGTACGTAATAGGAGGGTCCCTAATAAAATTTATTTTTGAATAAAAGAAATGATAATTTTTTTCACGTCTAGTCTGAATTTCTAATTAGTTCAACAACAGAAGGAATCATTTCCAACCCCTCTTTCTCCTATTCTACGCCCCGAAAACTACTAATTCCATTACAAGAAGCAGAACATCGTCGGTTAGTGATATATTATGGCATACACAAGTACACTCCCCCCCTCCACAGTCAATCCCCCCCCCCAACATGAACTTGCATCCTTGAGAATAATCCACAATACTAATGTATAGATAGCTGGGAGGTAAGAATGGGCACATGGGGTGCATTATCCGATTGATTCCATAATAAACGGAATCATCCCCCTCCCCCATGAATATATTATTAATTATCTTGTCCTTCCGAAATTATTTCATTCTCAGTTGTACTTGAAATCTGAAAATACTTTTTGCACCCTATGTACTCCCAGCTGTCTATCCATTAGTGTTGTGGATTATTCTCAAAGATCTATTTATGTTCAGGGGGGGGGGGGGGAGGTGATTAATCGGGGAGTGAGTAGTGTACTTACTGTATGTCCTAATATCACTAGCCTATGATATTTTATTTCTGAGTAGGGCATTAGGATATCTTAGCGGGCGAGTCAGTAGTTTTAGGGAAGTAGAATAGGGGGATGGGGGTTGCAGTGATTACGTTTGTTGTGGAATTTATTTGATATTTAAAGTAGATCTGAAAGAAAAAAATTAATTTTTTTTTTTTTTTAATAAATTAGGCCGACAACCGGCCTAGGGACCCTCTTTCTTTTGAACCGGAAAGACATACATACGAATGTTAAACAGATTTTTTTTTTTAATTCTACATTTTGAATTATTCGACACAGATTTTATTTTAAAATTTTTAGTTACGGTATTTTTACTTCCCTCGCATACCGAAGGGAAGTATTGTATTCAAGAAAAAATCACCCTCCTAGATTTTTTCGGATTTTGACGTTTCAGATCACGAAAATATAGGTTTTTCAATTCGGTCTGTCTGTCTGTCTGCCTACCTGTCTGTCTGCCTGCCTGTCTGTTTGTTTTCAAAAATTTTTTTGCAACATTTTTGAAAACATTTTTACCTAGATGAGAATTTTTTTTTTTTGCTCAAATTTAAAATTTCCACGTTTCATGACGCGCTAAACCCATTTCAGAAAAAAAAAATGTTTGAAAATTTTTTTTGCAACATTTTTGAAAAAATTTTTACCAAGATGAAAAAATTTTTTTTTGCTCAAATTTAAAATTTCCACATTTCATTACGCGCTAAACCTATTTCAGAAAAAACAAATTTTGAAAATTTTTTTCACCAACATTTTTGAAAAAATTTTTACCACCAAAATAGGTGGAATTTTTTTTTTCTTCAAATTTAAAATTTCCACGTTTCCATGGCATTCTAAACGTATTAAAACAAATTTAAAAATTTTTCCGAAAAATTTTCTTGAAAAAATTTATGTATTCTTCACACACATCACTATAGAATAGAAGAAAATATTTTGTTTGCTCAAATTTAAAATTTCCACGTTTCATGACACGCTAAACCTATTTAAGAAAAAAAATTTTTTTAAAATTATTAAATTAAATTAATATTTTTACAAGTAGTTTTTCTTTTAGTTCTCATAGATAATTTTTTTTCGCCGTTTGCAAAATCCTATAAAGAATTTTTTTCTTTGTTCAAATTTAAAATTTCCACGTTTCATGACATTCTAAACCTATTAAAAAAAAAAAAAACATTTTTGAAATTTTTTTTTACTATTTTTTTTACCACTAAAATGGACGGATTTTTTTTTCTTTGTTCAAATTTAAAGTTTCTACGTTTCATAGTGTTCTAAACCGATTTTAAAAAAATTGAATTTTTTTTAACCATTTTTGGCAAAATTTTACCACTAAAACAGATGGATTTTTTTTTTGTTCGATTTTAAAATTTTCACGTTTCCATGCCATTCTAAACCTATTCAAACAAATTTAATAAATTTGTTGAAAAAATTTTTAAAAAATGTTATTCATTACTACTTACTATATAATAGATGAAACATTTTTCTTTGCTCAAATTTAAAATTTCTACGTTTCATGACATTCCAAAAAAAAATGTACCACTAGAATAGGTGGAAAAAATTTGCTTTTGCTCAAGTTTAAAATTTTCATGTTTCATGACATTTTAAACCTATTTCAAAAAAAAAAAAAATTACCATTATTATAGAACAGAAGGAAACTTTCCTTTTTGCTCCATGCACAAATAAAGAGGGAAGTTCTGTGTAAATACCTTTACCGATTTTTTTTACAATAATGTTGCATTGCCTGATAGTCACGGGTAATTGCATCCATTTTAAGTGAATTTATCAGACAAATTTTCTTATTTTTCTCCATCCCCTGTGTTTTTTTCTGGTACAAAAATGTTTAAAAACTTCAGACTTCATACAAAACTTTCGATAAATAATACCTGTAGCGTTGTACGAATTTTTGTACGATTCAGAAACGGATTGAATTTCCGCAATCATGCGTTAATTCTGGGACGAAGTGTACAACAAAAAGAACCGTAAGTGACATTCCCAGTTTCTTTCTGAAATCAATTCGAGAAGCCCTTTCGGGCAAATCCTTGTAATACATCAACGGATTTAAATAAAAACCCTCCTCGAGGTACATAGCTGAAATTGAACGCCTTCTTCAATAAAAGGACGTTCAAAGAAATTCCCCGCAAAGTGATTTAATTTAAGCGAAGATGATTTGTTAACAGCAAGTAGTTCCCTTTTGTGTCTGGCACTGAACAGATCTAGCTTAAGATGTGTTTGATATAAAGACTACAAAGAGTCGTTGCATGGCGGTTCGTTTCAAGTGACTTGTTAAGATTCTACAAGTTGTTTAGTAAATCTTGGTGCGCATCCTATTTCATAGAGACGACGACGTGCTTTCTGGGTAATGCATTCATGAGACACTAACACATGCATAGACAGACGACGTGACTTGTACTCCCTATTTCGACTTGATGCTAGTTTCCAACTTTTTAGCTCGAACTAAACTTAATTAGTCGGGGAACTTATGTCAGAAAGTGTATTACTGTGTACTCCTTCGTGCTGGAAATGTGCATAGACATCTAAAATATAATGTCTCATAGTAATCATGGATAAATCTACGAGGTTTGATCAAGAGATATTACGGGTGGTTTCTTATTAATTTATCGACTGGAAATTATTTTCAGTTTAAAGTGGTTTCATTAAGAATAAATCTCGAATAAGCTCGGTTAAAACTGCGAAGTCGTGCGAAATTGTGTTGAACAGAAGCGTGGACAATTCTACAACGATTGGTATAAATTAGCATGAGTCTCTCATTTTTATGGCAAAATGAACCACTTTCTCCCAAACACTGAAACAGATCTTTAAAAATGTTATGATCTGGCTGCATTCTATTTCGATACAGTTCTGAGTATTTCTTATCTGCAGCTCATCCGGAGAAATTTTCTTGTGCGTAAGCACAAATCATATCCCCATCTCTGTATTGGAAACAATATGTCAAGGCATTTCAAACAAAGAAGTAAAAGAAACTTTTATAATTAACGAACACAATGTATCTTTTTCCACAGCAATAATTTATTAAAGCGTGCTTGATTATATCCTCATATTTTGGTCCAAAGCATGTACTCTTGAATTATGCTCTATCAGCAATGGCCGTCCCCCCTTCCCGGTTCGGGTGAATTTCTAATTGATTTAAAAATTGTATCTACTTTTCCTTGAGGATTTTGATTATTTACTGATTGCATTTTGAAAAACTTGCGTCATTCTCCATGATAATTGATTTAATTCTACTTGCTTTCAAATGAAAGTTATTGAATACATATTTGATGACAGAGGGATTGAAAAATTTGGCCTACCTGATAAATTTTGTTCGGCGTTTTCATAATGGTCTGGTGGGTAAGTTTCTCTAACATGAGAACATGGGTAGAAAATAAATAAATAACCAAAGCAAATTATGGAATTTGCGATACCCATACAACCGCACGCCCATGGATCTTTTGGAACCTGTTGTAGTGGATTTTCCGACATCGCGATTTTCCACTAGGTACATCCGTTCTACTTTTTTAATTAATTATGGCGAAAATATTGTTTAAAGAAATATAAAGTACGAGTCGATTTATTTCTTCCCATTTTTCATTTGATGTATTTATCCAAATATCACATGCAAACACCCCATTTCATTAAAACTGTAACATTTTAATTTTGCACACAGTAAGCGGTGATTTGCAGCGTCAAGCGCATTTGAGTAATCGAGTAGTTGATAAAATGATAAATGACTGCTGTTGATTCCATTAGATTTGATTTCAGACAACATTTAGGTAATTTGAAACGTATATTTATAACTGCTGTTTAGTTGTAACATATGCCATTTTTCTTACATTGTTGTTATTGTTAGTTGACTTAGATATCCTTACTCGAATTTACCATGAACCAATGAATATCCTGGCGAAGCTGGAATTCGCTAAGCTATTCGATTTCAAAATTTACACATCATGTTTATATGAAACTTGATCGTTACAGATTAGTCTTGTTTAAAAATATTCTTATCCCAAATCGTAAACTTGAAACTGCAAATTTAAATACCGATGTTATTGACCTTTCATCAGTGTCAGGTGAGGGTCAGCTATTAATTTACTGCCGGGTTCAGTGTAGCAAAAAAATAATGCAAATACGTTGTGGCGCTGCATAGCAATTTCGTGCGTATTGATGTTTTGAGGTGACCTTCGATGCATGTGTTGATTTCAGCGTCGTATATAAGGAGATGGGTAGATATTTAGTCCAGGGACTTAGGAAATCCTGTGGACTCTAGCAGTGGAAGTCCAAAAGATAATTCTAAATCAATTGTTAACATTCCATCATTACAGTATCTCCCTAGGTACAACAAACTTACCTGACCAATGTGTCATTACAAGCTTTTGTTAAACATATTTGTCAGTCAGTTTAGTTCAAATCTTTCAAGTCAATTTTCAAATGTTTCCAGTTGATTTATTGCCTTAAAATTTTGCATGCATTACATATCGATGACAATGTAATATTGTGTATTCTGTAAAATCCATAGAAAGGCGACTGCAGGGTGAGTCACTACCCAAGTAACAATTGTAGTTTTAAAATAGCCTATAAGTTATCCTAAAAACTTATTTCTAAGACTATTTATAAACGTAAGTAGTTTGAATAAAGCCGATTTAAAACCTTTATAAAAGTACAGGGACTCATCTAGAGAAGGGCAAACATGCCTCTTTTTAAAGCTACTATTATAACTTTCAAGTTTTAATGAATTATTTAAAGCTTTGCTCAGAGGGTATATGAAGAGTATTATAAAACCATACTTGGTTTAGGATAGGCACTATATCAACACTTAAAAGACCAATAAAGCTATTCTACATGCAGTATGGGCCGATATAGTTATATATAAGTTATAAAATGGACAATTGGCGACTACTAAGAACAGTTCAGAAAAGTAGCTAAAGATGGAGTACTTGTAATGAATTGGTGGGACTACTTATAGTGGGCTAAAATTTTTAACGAAGCTCAGTTTACTGTAAAACATGTATAAGATAGTTCTTAACAATTCTAGCGCTCGCTAAAAATACAGTTTTTAAAAAGTATAAAAATAACACAGGTTTACAAAAAAAAAGTTGTGGCGATCTAGGCCATGATTTCTTATGTATTTTTGGGTACTGAAACCGAATTTAATAATAATAATAATAATACATTTATTTTCCAATAAAAACACATTATTTACAGTATTAGAATAAATCGATTTTTCAAAAATAAAGGGTACAGTATAACAACTTTTCCATTGAAAAGGGACATAAATTCAGTTCGACTAACAAATAGTCGTCTGTTCTTCCTCTTAACCCGAATAGAATGGATATAATGTAATTAATTTTAATTTGATAAGTTACCAAAAAAATAATTTTAATATACAAGATATTTACCTGAAGATAATACAATAATGTCTTATTTTAAATTAAAATGTTCTTAAAATTGCGAGTTAAACAGGATGCTTCTAAAAGTCTTTTTGAAACTTGGCATCGACAGTGTTTTTAGGTTTTCTGGAATTATGACGTTATAATACTTTGTGATATTGTACGCATATGATCGTTTAAAAAATGACGATTTATGAGAGGGGATTGTTAATTAATTTTTTGAGCGAATGTTAACTCTGTGGGCAGTTCCCCTAAAGCAATGTTTTTTGAACAGGTAAAGTGGAGTTTCTAGCTTTATAATTTTATGATATAAAGCAGAAGATGTATGTAATTTACGTTTATTAGACATGATGAGCCACCCAGCAGTTTGAAGAGTGTGTGAGTGATATCGGTTGTCTTCTACAAATACCAAAAATAAATCTGAGACATGAATTTTGCACCTTCTGTTTACGTGATTTAATAGATTCCGTTATGTAAGAGTCATATAAAGTGTCACAATAATTGAAACAAGATAATACTAAAAAATCACACAGCAATATTTTTAAATCTCTACGAAGACAATATCTATTTGCATATAAAATTTTTAAATTGCAGTAAGCCTTTTGTATGTATCGTGCTATATGTTCTTCGAAGCGTAAATCCCTGTCCAATAAAACACCTAAATTTTTGCATACATTGCATTGTAATAGAACCTCATCTCCAACTTTTACTGCGTATTCCTCAGTAAGTGTGTCCCTTATGAACTTCTTCCCAAATAACATGAAATATGATTTTGAAAAATTGATTTTGATTGCATGTTTTTTAGAGAATTCCACAAGGTTCGCTACATCTGAATTTATATTAGTCATAGCTTCATTTTAATGATTGTGTGAAAAATTAATACAAATTTGAGTATCGTCGTCATACATATGAAATTTATAATGATTTAAACATGAATTAATATTGCAAGTGTATATCGAGAGTAATAATGGACCTAATATAGACCCTTGTGGAACTCCTTGCTTTACATCTATGGATTTAGAGGATCTCCTTTCATAAGTAACTATGTGTGGTCTATTTAAAAGGTAACTCTCTATTAGTTTGACAGCTTTAATATCAAACCCAACAAATGAAAGAATTGAAATCAATATTTTGGGATTAATGGTATCGAAAGCTTTGGAGAGATCTAAAAGAATCAGTGCAGTTAACCATCATCTGTAGCTCTAAATATATCATCTGTCATGCCGAGAAGTGTAGTATTGCAGCTATATCCGGATAGAAAGCCAGATTGCGTTACGGTTAAAATATCATGTTCTTTTAAAAAAAATTTAATTTGATTTTCCATAATTCTTTCTAAAATCTTGGATATAGTGCACAGTATACTTATGGGGCGAAGACCCTTTAGTTCTTTAGGATCTGTTAATTTAGGAAGTGGTGTCACCAATGCTTTCTTCCATACCTTAGGGTAAACGTTATTTTTTAAACAAAAGTTTACAATGTAAGTATGTAATATAGAGTATCAAATGAGCGCAGCATAATTTTAAAAGTTTTATCTTTGCATTATCATATCCAGTGGCATTTGTTTTCATTTTTTCTGCGTCCGTTCCATTTACCTCTTTAAATGTAAATAGCTGGGTAAAGTTTGTTTTTTTGTTATTTATGTAATAATTAAGGAGTTTTGCGCCAATTGAAAAATTATTATCTCTACAAGAGTTTATAAAGTAGTGGTTTATTCGATTTACAGCTTGTAAGTTATCTGGAATATTATTTTTTTTTTTAATTTTCTGCCACGTAAATTTCGAGTGAATCCCGATTTTCATTGCCAAAATACGGTTTTTGACAGTAAAATGGGATTCACTCGAAAACTACGCAGTATAAAAAATTTTTAATTGAAAATTCAGTTTCAGCACCCAAAAATACATTAGGAATCATGGTCTAGATCGCCATTTCACAACATTTTTTTGTAAACCAACGTAATTAATTTTTTTGTGACTTAAAAAGTAAAAATGGCTTTAGCAACTGCCCATAATATGGTTCAGTATATGTAAATTATGTTTATAAAACATTTCTGTTAGATACAAATTGCATTTTTTCTTCGATCTGGGACATTCCCAATATGGCTGACCGTTATATTCCTCGACGGCTGATGTAAAATGGCGGCTGTATGTATCATCCCCATGAGCTGTAAAACATTCTACTTCAAACATGTTTTGTCTTAAAATGCCTAGTACATTACCAATTGTTCTTTAAGTATATGAAGATTTATACTTGTAAAAGTATATTCTAAGCCTCATTGGTCTTAATATATTTTTTAAAACTTGTAGGTTTATCTTGAAACCAATTTTAAACCATTTTATCACAACCGCTTTAAAACCTATAGAATCTACGGTGCTCGGATTATATAACCTAAAATGTCAGATTGCCGAGACCCACCCACATATGTATATATTTTATGACAGTTTCAAAACTACCTATTTTAAAGATTTATAGCCTGAGCAAAGGTAAACCAAATCCTTTTATATTTAAGACTTAAGATTTATTACAGATGTTTGTTTGCTTCGTTGAAACTCTAGCAAGTGTAGTTGGTTCTATGAAGGTTCGAGCTGAACCTTAGTGATTTCAAAGCATATTAGATTTATAGTCCAGCATTAACCACCTCAAATTACTTTCATAAAGCAATGACAAAACCACAACATTTGCTTAATCTTAAACTTGATCCTCCTAACTTGAGCTTAACAGCTATAAAGTCTTATTGAAAGCTTGACGAATATTTTGATAAGTCAATCATAAGCCAATCATAAGCCAATAATGACTAAAAGATAATTTAGTTTTAATGTAAGTTCTTGAAGGTCTTTTTAAAACTTTCTTTAAGACAAAACTATCTTTAAGTGCAATCTGGCATAAATGAGTGGTTTATGAGGTGGCCATTATAAAACACTGATAAAACCAAAATAAATCTAAAAAGCAATTAAATTGCTACCTGGGTAGTTCGTGGACCATGCCTATAGCTATAAAGTGCATCATGTCATAAACTCGTAAATTATCCTGCAACAAAAAACTATAGGGAATGCAGTGACAGATATGCGAAGTGAAGTGTAAATAAAGAAATCAGAGGATAGACCAACAAGGATTAAACAGATAAGTTTAAGTTTTTTAACTGGTAGACTAGTTTATTGCCTTACTTAAATTGAAAAAATTAAAATTGGAATTGAAAATGCATCAAACATAGGTAATGAAATAGAAAAATTACCCGGAATTAGAAAGCGGAAATTAAAACTAAAACTGATTACTTCAAAAACAAACCGATATACAGGGCGTCGAAATATTCTCTCGGGCATCTTTTTCATAACCCGCTGAAAATAGCCTTTTTTACTGCGAGACTTCCACCGTAAATGGATATTTACCTGTGGAACGGTTAATATAAAGGCAAGCTCATTGCGGCGAGCTAATACGCAGATTTCTGGGAAACATGAAACCATGTATGGACGCAAGCAGGCAGGGGGCGGTGCAAACTGCTAGATTCGGAAACGGAGGAGGCAGAGGGCACGGAGGAAGAAAAAAAAGGAATATGGTGATAGATGGAAGCTTAGAAGAAGCATGGAAATTAAAAATAAGTATCTCATAAACACCTACACTTCCTACCCGATGATGATAGATGGAAACTTAAAAGAAGCATTTCACAAACACATACACGTCCCATCCTATATTCCTACCCCATCCGTCATGGCATGAATATGTAATAGACGACTGAGTGACTGCATTTGGCCGTTCAGCGGGCGATCGAGCTGCGTGTTGGAGCGAATCTCCAGATCGGATTCCCGGAATCGGCAGCAATGCTCACCACACGCTGGCAAATCAACCAATCAATCCATCAATATTATTATTAATATTAAATCTCAGCTGCATTGTTTTTTAATGATAAAATTCCATTCCGAAAAATAGAATTCTCGATTATGTTATTATTTTTTATGTTTAAGAAAGAATCGTTACCCATATTCAATTTAAGTATTTCAGAATAAAGGGGCGAATTATTTTCTGACGATGTCTCCAATGGCAAAGTATTTCTATTACAATCATTGACAGTTTCACCGACTATCAAATTTTTTGAGGTGATCTAATAGAGTATTTCTGGCATGGAAATTTAATTCAGCGGACCAGAATACACAGAGATAAGTTATTTTAAAAATTCTCACTAGTAGGTCAAGCTATTAAAAGTGTGTTAATAATATCAGTTTTTGGATCCCCTTTTCAACTGGCGGTTGCTTTTTTTGAAAATATTCGCGGACACGATACATGATTATTATGAACATAACTCACTTTTGCGTTTAGACCATAATCTCAGATTTAAGCATAGCAATTTAGAAACAGTCTGTATATGAAAGTCATAGAAATACATTGTGATCCTAAAGAAACGCACAAAATTCATATCTTTGGTATATGTCATAAATCATCGAACACGTTGATTTTAGTTTTGTAAATGCTACATTTTGTCACTATACCAAAATGTTTGACGTCTTTGGTTTTTGAGTTATGACGTCATCATAATTTTTTTTTAATGGTGACGGACATTTTTGTTTACTGTTTTTGGTGGTATATCCCTTGAGCTTTCTAGTGATATTAAAATAAATTGATACTATCTAAGCCATTCTTTTGGATAAAATATTTTCATTGATTGATACCTTACATAAGTAATTGTGAGAAAAAAGTCATCTCCATTGCTCAAATTGCGACCCTCCAACCATTTGGCATTGACCAAGATGGGTGTAGACACGCTGTTCTGAATCATCTCGTGGGCAATTCGTCTCATCTCCAAGCCAATTCTGTCTTTCAATTCTTCTATGGTATCCGGTCTGTTAAAATACACCCTTGACTTTAAGTAACCCCAAAGAAAAAAGTCTAGGGGGGTTAAATCCGGTGAACGCGGGGGCCACTCAATCAAACCTCGACGACCTATCTACCTTCCAGTAAATGTGTCATCTAAAAACTGACGCATTGCTATCCCAAAATGAGGTTGGGCCCCGACTTGTTGAAACCAGACGTTTTCAGTAGGAATATCTTCATCTTAATTGTTCGGAACCATAACTGCTCAAGATGGCACTAGGTCAACTTGCAAAAACTGTAAATATCTTGCGGCTGTAAGATTTTCTTCAGAAAAGAGGTCCCAATAAGCGATCACCAATCATACCTGAACACGCGTTTACTTTGCCTAGTCGCTGTGTATGGGTTTCTTGAGTCAAATTAGGATTTTCGCGTGACCAATACCTACAGTTAGGCCGATGTACAGTCCCCTTAAAAGAAAATGTAACTTCATAGAAAAACAATTTTCTTTAAAAAATTTGGATTTTCATCGCACAAAGTCATCAACTGTTCACAAAACTGTAAGCGCCGATCTGGATCGTCCTCATTCAATTCGTGGATTAATTGCACTTTGTATGGATGGTATTTCTCTTTTTTCAATAGACGTACAACAGAAGTTTGACTCACGTTATGATTTACAGCCAACTGCCTTGTCAAGGGATGGTCGTTTTCCTCACTTTCTAGAAGAATATTTAATTTGGTTTCGTTGCTTGTGCTAGGGCGACCAGCGGGAAGTCAGCTAGACTGCCAGATTCATCATATCTAGCCACCAATCTACTTACAGTGGACCTAGAAATTTGCTTTTCGGGATACTTGGCATTGAAAATATCACATGCTTCCTGATGAGTTCTCAGCTTATCACCATATCCAACCATCATCAAAAGTTCTACGCGTTCTCTTTCACTTAAACGTGGCATTGCATTCCATAGTTTTACATTGTCTCAGAAGTGCCACAAAACTGAGGTTCCACACGTGCCAGGAATAAAAAAGTTATCGATACTTTACACAAAAAGGCCTGTATCTCTCTGTTGTTAAGGTGATTGTTTTATTATTATTTCCTTTCTTTTGTTTTTATGTCAAATGTTTGCATGCTAGTTAAAACAAAAATGTAGGCAATAAGATTTATCAGTCCATAAGAAAGTGAAACATTACTCGTGAATTTGCGAAAGGTAAGCTATTTTTACATAAAATGTCACTTTTCCAAAAGAATGGCTCAGGTAATATCATTTTTTTTTCACCAGAAAGCTAAACGAATATACCACCAAAAACAGCAAACAAAAATGTCTGTTTCCATTCAAAGAAAATTATGATGGCGTCATAATTCAAAAACCAATGACGTCAGAAATTTTGGTATAGTGACAAAATGTAGCATTTACCAAACTAAAATCGACCTGTTCGAGGATTTTTTGAAAAATTACGCATACCAAAGATATGAATTTTGTGCGTTTCCTTAGATTCACACTGTATACAGCAATTATTCTCCACCGACGCGACGTTTTCGACACGCCAGACAATAAATGAAAAACATGAAATCCAATCCACTTCCCTTATACTTCATCGAGGTATTTCCATAAGTTATTCGACAGATTTCAAATCTTCACGTCTGCCATGACGAAGGCACCTCGAGCTCAACACGCACTGTTGCTACGTGCGTATCGCCGCTCGTTTCCTAGGCAACGAAACACTGGGGGACAGTATTACGTCATCTCCAGAGGGTCCGACGGTAGTGGATCCATACCATCTGCGTTTACACAGTCTGTAGCTTAAGTTTATCCCAGGATATGCAAAGTGCGAAAATATTAAAATTAATGAAGAGAACGATGATAATGGTGAATTTACATTTTCCATATTCATAGTGATCCGTTTTTTTGACACGTCCCGCTTGCCCATTTTTATTTTGAGTTTGCAACATATTCTTAGTCACAGGCGTATCTAGAAATTTGTTCGGAGAAGAGATACGATTATTGATTAGTTATTTTAATTGGGAAATTGTCCTGAGAAGCGCTTTTAATCAAGTGCATAAAATTAGGGATAAGCGGACAGCGAAAGTTAAACAAGATACCTTGTGTTTGAAGAGACATACGGGTATATTTTAGGTCACTTAAGAGCATTGTGTATACTTTATTTTACGATGACACATTTCAGAAAATTTAAGAATAACACAGTGTTGAGATTAGGGGTTTAATATTAAGATTAAGGACTCTGTACTCGTACCTAATGTGAGAAATTAAACGGAGAAGACGCAGTCAACGAATGTCTGATTGGTATAAGCTAAGACAGCATAATTTTTTTGTAATGATTATCTTAAAGTTTTTCAAGATACGTTCTACAATGATTTCACTGGTTTGTTTCAGAAGAGTTACCGGTCTACCTGTCAGACAACGGTTTTCTTCTGAATGCATAGTACTAGTTATCAGTTACTGGACGCCAATTTAAGTACCGAAAATATTTTATGGTTAGCCTAAAACCGACAACGTCGAATTGTAAAAAATATACAAATGTCAAATTTTAAGAAAGACACGAATTTTGATATGCTGCAATTAAAGATACTCTTTATAGGATTTGGCAAGCAGAAGAAAAAGTAATCTATGAGAAATAAAAGGAAAGAATATTTATAAAAAATGTTAATTTCCAATCATTGCATTCTATCAATACTCTGCATTTTGGCTATGCTAGTGATTAAAAAATTCTAAAATGAATGTATGTATTTCTCTTTTGACAATTTTCATTGTAATACTAGTATGCACATGGCCCCTTACGACCATGGAAAGTAAACTAGTATTCGCATAGCCCCTTACGACCATAAAGAGTAAACTAGTATTCGCGTGGCCCCTTATGACCATGAAGAGAACGTGTTGTCATTAATTAAATTATAGACAAATCACAGAAGCACGCAAGACGTCTGGGGTGGTCTGTAGGCAAAAGAGATTTGGAAACTATTCTTCACTATGTCATATATGACCATATATCTGGCATGATATCGTCCAGTAAACACGGTTTTATGAGGGGCGGATTTATAGTAACCAATCTCGTTTGGATCACTCAATACTTAAGTGAAAAATTCGTCCTGTCTAGACAGGTTTATGTAATTTAAGGAAACTTCTACAAAGCCTTCACCGAACTTGATCACGGTGTTCTACTGTCAAAGATTGTCACATTTGGTTTATTAGTAGATCTAATAAACTTTAAAATTTATTTGCAAAATAGATATCAATATGTTCGACACCGTAGTTACAGGTGCGTCGAATATCCGCAGGAATCCGGTGTTCCCCAAGGGTCTATACTGGGTCCGCTTCTCCTTAACTTGTTTGAGGTTAATATTATGACCGATTATGTCGAAACGTTGCTTTATGCATACAATTTCAAAATGTTTGTCGAAATAACATCAATCGAAGACTGAGATATGGCAAATAATCTAGGTAAGTAAACTTCATGACTGGTGCATTATGAATAAACTGCCACTGAATGCACAGAAATGTAATAAATACCTTGTCGTTTACGAGAAAGCATAACATAATTCTCTTTAAACATAAATATAGACACCACACATAGTACCTCCAACACACAACCCCCAAATCCAAAGCCTCTCATAGGCTGTTTGGAAGGGAGTTACACATTTGAAAATAAGCATTATAGTACGGCAGCCCGTTACCAAGATTTTCCAGTTACTACAGCGAAGATAATTCCAGTGTTTCTCATCAGTTTTGGGACAGCCGAGAAGAAAAGTTCAGTGTGACGGAACTTTTTACCTGTCCTGAAGGGTTCAAATCGAGATTTGAACATGCAAAGAAAAACCGGTCATCTCGGTCTTCGCAGCGAGGCAATTTCTTTTGGCATCTTGTCGAGGGAAGTAAATGATGGGGAAAAATTGTGAACACGTGTTATTTTTTTAAATTTTAGGTTCATTTGACAAATAAATTTTTATATTTGCAAAAGTTGCAATTGGGAAGGTCATTGCATGGTTGCTATGGTGTTGATTGTTATCCAGCGTATATATGTGACTCCAGTCGATTTCGCGCAGCTGCGGCCTACAGAAAACGACTGGAAGTCGTTTGCCAGCCGACAGTATCGTTTTTGGATCTTTTGTCATATGAAAAAGTGTCTTAGAATTTCTTAATCTATAGAGTTTGACTGCAATAAACCGGCTGCCGTACTATAACCCACCAACATTGATAGTGCCGGTTATGGGGATCGAACACAGTACACGTTAGGCAGTCTGACCAAGCGCTCGCTTAGCCGACGAAGCTCCGTGCCGGTATGATTATAATGTTCAGAGTGTCATATTGTACAGACCAGACTCTTTTAAAGACTTAGGAGTACACTTTGATTCAAAATATAATTTTATCAAACATATTGAATCAATAGTAGCTCGCGTCATTAAAATTATAAGATTTCCCACACGGAACTGTAAGGGGTTTGTGAACATTGATATTGTGCGCACCCTATATGTTACATTTGTAAAATCCCCTCGAGTACGCCTCAATAGTTTGGAGCCCTACTTATAAAATATATCCTCCAACTCGAAAAAATACACCGTATGTTTCTCAAATCGGCCATGTATATAATTTACGGTTATTATCCAAAAATTGGGTTCCCCCCACGAAATACTGCTTAATCTCTTTAACGTTTGCGAACTGGACAAAATGATAGCAGCTGTCTCTGTAATATTTTTGTATAAAATAGCAGACCCTCCAATCAAATCATATACAGAGTACCTAGAATTACCTCAAGAAGTAGCAACATTTTTCATCTTCCCACTGCCAAAACAAGAATTCTTATGTCATCACCGCTATATCAAATGTACCTTAACTAATCAAATCTGGAAAGTCGACTTGATATATTTTGCACTAACCCATCGCAAATAAAGAAATATAATCTTAATTGGAACGATTGTTTGTTCTAAAGACTAAAGTCATGTTTTCACTTTTGTTTTTTCTCTTGCTTTTAACTTTTTTTCTTACCGTGCGGACATATTACTCTAAAATAAGTTTATATGCCTACTGTATGTATAATTTTGTTTATATCTTAATATATTTTTGTATTTTAATTCATTTGTAATTGTAGTTTTTCTCTCTTTATCCTGTAATTGGGCCTGTGCCTGTTGGATCGTGTAATAAATAAATAAATAAATAAATATGATTGCATCTTATACGCGTTCCAAATGTCATTAACAACTTCTTCTATACGAATAGTTGACCTACCAGTACCTTTTTCATAAGTTACACAGGGGATCATGTAGATACTAGTTTAGCCTGCTTAGCCGTAGGGGACTAGGTTGGATGCTAGTGTTAAAATGAGAATGGCAAATCAGAATTTACTTGTTAGCATAACCAGAAGTCAGGTTATCGAAAGAATGCAAAGATTTCATTAATATTTGTATATATAGTTTTTCCTTTAGTTCTCATAGATAGCTTTTCTTTCCACTGTTTGCAAAATCCTATAAAGAAAATGTTTCATTACACAGCTAGTTTCACGAAACACACCAACACAATTGGTAACACGTGGACATTGGTAATACTGTTAACTACTGCTCTGGGAAGTGCTCCTGAAAATCATCCAAACACAAACGCTGGTTGTATTTCCAATTTCCATTAAGTAGCACATTAGTCTTTCGGCTTTTGACTGTATTTCACATGATATTCTAGTCGAAAAATTACTAAAATATAAAATTATCGTTAATAGTATAAAAATATTGAAATCTTGTTTATATTATCGTACTCAGATTGTCAAATTTAACGACATAACACCAAGTAAAGAAATATTGAAAAGAGGTGTGCCTCAGATTGTCGAATTTAACGACATAGCACCAAGTAAACAAATATTAAAAAGAGGTGTGCCTCAGGGTTCCATATTAAGACCTTTACCGTTTTTGATTTACATTAACGATATGCCCATGGCAAAAATTTCTCACGTATATTCTGTACGCTGATGATACTACAGTCTCCATTAGATTGGATACTTTAATTAACGTTGAAGTGATAAAAAGCGAGATTCGGTGAAAAGTTGAGCAATAGTTTACCTCTGATATGATTTGTAATGAAACGAAATCACAAGGTATGATGTTTACATTATGCAATTTCTGGATTTCTACTGATGTAATATTATATACTAAGATTTTTAGGTGTTTATTTGGATTCTCAATTGAGGTGGAATATGAACATTGACAACATATTTCGAAAATGCAGTAATAGGACCTTCTTTATTTGCAATTTTTTGTTGTGTCCACAGACACGTTGAGATGAGCTTACTTTGTATTGTGTCATTGAATCATAAATTATGTTATAATAGCATGCTTAGGATATACTGAGGATTGCAAATATGCCTTTATTGAACTTGGCATATTAACATTACGTTCTCTGTATGTTTTGGAATGTTTAACATATATTAAATCAAATTCATATAAATGGCTACCCTACCTATGTGAACCAATACAGTCATGATACCAGAACTAAAAATAATATTATTACTCCATACTGATTAAATAAGTCACAGAGTGGACCAAATTATTTAGCAATTCAAATGTCGAATAAACTACAATCAAACATAAAAACCATGGATAATCTAAATAAATTTCGACTGGCAATTAAAAAATTTCTCATTGTAAAAGCATTTTACCACTACAGGGATTTTTTGGACTGTGATTTTTTGACACTGAATGTATTAATATTCGTTTGTAAAAGTTTGTTAGATATACGCTGTGCTTTACGTTCGTTTACATATATGCTTCCTTTATTGTTTATATTCTTTTTAATTTGTGTTATGTACTGTGTGATTACCTGACTTGTGACTTGTGTAAGTACTCTTGTACATTAGCACTGATAAATTATTATTATTATTATTATTATTATTGTTAGTTCAATAATAAAATTTGAATATTTAAATTTTGTGCTCTGTAGTGAAAATCATAATTAAAACGATTCAGAAACTGATTTAAGATTAGAAACGAAAAAATTTCAACAGAACTGCTTGCCGTATTTTAACAATAGAAAAAAACGATTGAATGACATAAGCTAAGACACTTCCATGACCATGTACATAGTGTAGAAAATAATAACTTTTCACTTGCGAGAAATAAAGTGAATAAAAATAATTAGTTTGTCAGACACATTCTCGAACCCTTACTAACTTTTGTTAAAGGAAGATTATAATTGCTTTCGTAAAAGAATCGTACTGAAAGAAAATTCAGTCTTAGTAATAGCTTTGTAAAACCATCTAATTAATTATTAGCCTCGCCGTTCTTATACTTACTTTACAGCGTGATTCAATGAATCGACCCCGCACAAAGATTATGGAAAGATGGCTTCCGTAAAAGCTCATTTTGCAATAAGATGTTCTACACATGATTCTGATCAAATGTACCGATAGGCACATGCCCTGAAAATAAAATTTATCCGAGATGCAGTGTCCAAAGTTCGCCATATGGCTATGTAATGAACTAGTACTCAATGAATGGCGAGCGGACTGTAGAGAGACGGCGGGGTAGTGGGGTAGAGAGAAATAGTTGAGTTATAGAGCAGAGTAGGGGAATGGTAGGAACCCAGATAGCTGGAACCCATGAAACCCGAACCTTAAACACATGAATCGATTGATTCTGTTCAGTCGATACTCGATTACCAATAGATAGATGTAAAAATATATCTAATAGCTACAGACCATGTATAAGATCTATTGTACCACATCGCTATACATTCATGTTTAAACCTGTAGAAGTTTCAATGCGGCATAATCTAAGGGAACATAATAATTATAAAAAACGATATTATGAATAATGTTTCGTTGCGGGCTACTGCAAAAACTGATTCATGTAAGACCCATTGCGAATACCTCGATCACATAGAATGCGCATGTTCCAATCTCGCCGAGTGTTACTGTGCATGTACTCATCAATTATGTTGACGATCTGACTCCCATTTAAAATAAAAAACCACATGCTTACTTCTTTCTTTTCATAATTTGACTTACAAATTTTTGTTGATACTTTCGTGTAATCCTGCTCTGATGTTATTAAACTTTCTGTTTCTCCTGCAGACCTGAGTTATTCAACTATTTTTTAGAGCCTTCTTGTCCACCTCTAGTTCGCTGAGGTCACGGAAGAGTTCTCCATGTATCGGCTTTGTGCAGAGTACTACTTTTTTTTTCGCTTCGATGCTAAATGTAATTTTCTTCATCCTCGTCAGTAGTTGTCGATGTTGATTTACCGTCCATTGTTAGGATTCTCCTTGTCTTCTTGTTAATGTCGCATTGAAGCCAATCAACAATTTTAAAATTGTAGGTCATTACCGGGCCAGCAATATTATTTATTTTATTGCTGCGACTTTACTCTTCGCGTTTAACCCGGTTTTCAGAGCTTTCCTAGTGCATCGCGCATCGATAGTATTCTCTTGCTACTTTATTTTTCATTTCGCTCTTCAATAATCAAATACTTATATGTTTCTTCCAGATTCATATTTCGTATCACAGATTGATCGTTCACTACAGTGCTCTGGTTTTTCACATGTTTATCTAGTTGGAGACCCACTGTAGTGCATTTGTTTAAACCAAATTTCATTTTAATGTCGTCACTGGATGATTTAACTATGTCAAGGTCTTGCTTTAGTTGAACTTCATTCTGAGCAAACAACTTCAGGTCTTCCGTATATTTGGTGATACACTCTATGGTTGTCATTGATTTCAAAGCGATATCTCGATTTGTTAAGCTCATTTGACAATGTGACGAGCGCTAGGCAAAGCAGTAAAGGTGAGAGAGAATCTCCCTGGAAAATGTCTCTGTTTTTGCACGTTCCCTGTTCTTATGTGGCCTTCTGAGTGGTAGAGCTTCATTTCCGCTTTTCATCCCTCCATTGCTGTTTCCACGAAGCCTGTTATTATTGGTCATACACGATAAGCCTTTTTGTAGTTCACTCACACCATGTTACTGCGCCGCTTCTTTGCAATTGCTGTGAAGATTTTACTCACTAGCAGTTGGTCCTTACAGCCTCTGGAAGCCTTTCTGAAGCCTAGTTTCTTTGGGAGTATCTGGTACCTTAATAGGTGATCACAGATTTTATTTGCTAATACAGTAGCAATTATTTTGTACATCGTTGGCAGGCAGGTCATTGGCCGGCAGTGTTTAGGATGTTTCTCGCCCTTGTCTTTATAGAGGAAGTGTTTCCCGAGGTTAATCTTTCGGGGGCTTCCTTGAAGTGTTCCTATGTCGAAGTTTTAAAAATTATTTTGGAACTATTTAATATATCACTGCAATTGCATAATTTAGTGTTATAAAGCATTATTGGTAATAGTAATTAAGTGCCCTAGAAATACACCGATGCTGGTAAAAATAAAGTTATCATAGCTAATATTTCCTTAATTTTCAGTAGGTCACCACGTGGACGATTAACACTGGAATTTGTTTAATTAAAACCAGTTCGGGTATATTTATATGCAAATCGTGAGAAGATATTCTTTAATCGCTACCACAAACACACAACAAAGATCACACAAATCGCCTGTCCTAAATAATCTAAATAGATTCCAGCATATTATATGTGTGTGACAAAAGAGCTCGACATAATGAGATGCGTCTTTGTGAAACAGACTTAGATGAGGTGGCTACGCGTGAATTAAAAACACTGACGCATGCTGGCAATGACGGGAGAGTAGTTCTTTCGAAATAACTCGGCTATAAAGTGTGAAACTGATGACACATATTGTGCGGAGATTTTTTTGAACGGCGAAAGTACGATTCACTCGGCTTTGATCATACACTTGAGTTAAGTGATACACATTGTAGTTTATTTTTAGCAATTAACCCCAAAATGTAACAAGTAAAATCATTTGTTCCTAGATTGAAGATGTGCAATTATTTTTGTCAAATAGCAGCGAATTCATTTAAACAGTAGGTATTTACACACATTATTTTTCTTTTATGTTAAAATGTACATATACAGGGTGTTTGCGATTTTATAGAAATTATTTTACTATATAATTTCGTCAGAGAATAAAAAATAAAAGTAATTTGAATTGTCATTTTTGTCACAGGAATAGCCAATTATAAAACTCAACGTCAAGGGAAATCGGCTGCAGAAATCCACCGAATATCTCAAGCAGACATTGTCTGGAGGTTCAAATACAGTAGAAATAGAAAACAAGTACAAAGAAGGAGCTATTTAAAAAACAAACACTTCCTAAAAACCATAACATGGAATCAAACACCATAGTAACAACATTAACCTACTCATATAGTGTAACACACTTAATTTATATTTAAAAGTAGATATTTGAATTTTGGTACAGAGGTAGATGAATTGATGAGCTCTCATTCTCAAGTAGAACTCCCACATCTTACTAATTCAGATGGCATCACCGCTGTTCTCTTAAATAAAAACATCCCTTTTTAAATCAAAACACCCCTTAATACTCCAAAAAGTTATGTATATGTACAAATTCTTGTAAAAAGAGAGTATAGAAACACCACTGATCATCTAAAGTTTACAAAATGATTGGAAGATGAAATACAATTAAGAACAAATATATAAAAAATGAGCCATTTACAAGCAAACAGACCAAAGGAAAAAACACCACAACAATAACCAGAGCACGCTAATTAAACCAAGATTAATAATAATAAACGGCTTTATTAAATAAAATGCATAAACTTGCATTTCAACTTAAATAAGCAAAGTTTACGACTACTCTAACATTTAAACTAGATATGTTTACTTACATGTAGGTATATAATATTACAATTACTATTATTATTACCTATTAAAACTGAAATTATAAAAAAATAAAGGGACGGTAATACTTAAAAGTAAAATACAAAAGCGAAGTAAGAGGACAAAATAACTAAAATATAAAATTATAGAAAATTAGAGCTAAAAATAGCTATAGCGAATAAAGATATTTAAAAAAACAATACTTAACTAATAGTTGAAGTCGAAAGTTGCCTGGAAAATTATGTCTCATATAGCTATCTACATTGTTGCCATTTTTAATAGTATTATGAAGTCAATGACTTTTGAAAAATGTAGTTAAGTGCTGAGGCCTTTGTAAATTAGTAACATACCTAATATACAGGGTGTTTCAGTTAAAAGTCCCCAGGCCATTATCTCTAAAATTAATAAAGATATTTTATTTTTGTAAATGGCAGATGATTGATACCTAAGAAAGGTTTAAATAACGGTGATTAGAATTTTTCCTCAACAGCACACAGAGATGGCGCTGCGATGCAAAACTATTTTTTGATGGCTGGAACCTTGAAACATAAGTCATGTGATTAAACAATAATTTGTGAATAATTTTGATGGTATAGAGAATTTACAAAAAACAAGCCGTTTTGGAGTTACATGAGTTTCTTTCATTAATGCCAGTACACGTGAATTTTGATAAATCCCTATAATTTATTTATTATTTATTATAGAATATTGGTTACCAAACACTTTTTTTCAAGATAAGGAAAGTGATATAATACACTATCATAAAATTATGTTTACCACTTCCGGCCAAACCGGAACTAACATGATGAACCAATATCCATATGTTCCTACATATTACATTTTTTTTTTCTAATAACGCTTCTAATAAAACGGCTCCCAAAACTTAAAGTAAGTAAGACAACAAAGAAAATACACACTAATTTAGAATGGTAATGAAAAATCTACTTAAGAGATATTAGTAGGCTTTGATTTAATTTTAAGTTTGACAGTTATTAAACAAAGTTTGTAGTTGGTGCATTTCAATCATAGTTTCAAACAGAAATAGTGTACTTAGAAACAATTCAAAGCAAATTAATCCAAATAAGGCAATAAAAAAAAATTAATTTAAAAAATGGTTAGATACACCAATGAAGATAACTTAAATATGATTTTAATATACGGTGAATGCAAAAGAAATTCCCGACAAGCAAAGCGATTGTTTTGTTTACGATTTCCAAATAGACCTACACCCGATAAAAAAACATTTATCATGCTGTTTAAAAATTTAAGAAACTGGGGTAGTTTTAAGAAAACTATTCGTAACAGAAATAGGCCAGTTAGAAACGATGAAAATACAGCCTTGGTGTTAAATAGTGTTGTCAACAATCCTCAATGTTCTCTCCGGAAATTGGCATCGGAAACTAATCTGTCGATATCTTCGTGCCATAGAATATTAAAATCAAATAAATACCATCCATACAAATTAAAATTGATCCATCATTTAAGGCCTGGTGATTATGAACGAAGATTACATTTTCTAGCTGAATTTTCAGTTCTTTCTGAAGAATGCCCAAATTTTTAAAAAAATGTGCTCTGGAACGATGAAAGCCGTTTTCACAACAACGGAGTTGTGAGTAAGCATAACTGCCGATACTGGTCACAAAATAATCCTAGATGGATGAGAATGACCCGAAATCAGGTAACTTTTGGAGTTAACGTGTGGTGTGGAATATTAAATTCATATATTATTGGACCATATCTATTCCATGGGACTTTAAATGGAAGAAAATATGAGATATTTTTGAGAAATGTATTGCCAGGATTGTTAGAGACTATCCCTCATAACCAGGAGAATATTTGGTTTCACCAAGATGGTGCACCACCCCATAACTCAGTACTAGTCAAAGATTGTCTTAATGAAATATACCCTCAGAGATGAATTGGTACTAATGGAGTAGTCAGATGGCCAGCACGATCACCTGACTTGACTCCATTAGATTTTTACCTTTGGGGGTATTTAAAAAGTGTAGTGTCATTGAACCCATTGAGGATATGGCCGATTTGTATAATAAAAAATATGCAAGTGTTGCTGCTATAAATAGACATACGTTACAAAAAGTTTGCAATGAAGAGTTACTGAAACGGTACAATATGTGTATTCATGAAGAAGGGAGACATTTTGAACATTTAATATAATAAGTACCTACTAATAAGAAAGAAATTAGTTTAATTTCATTTTTAATAATATTTCGATAGTTTTTAAATGTTTGTTTATAAAACTTTTGTTTACGTTCTTTACTGAATTGTTAATATAAATTTAGCCCATTCTAAATTAGTGTGTATTTTCTTTGTTGTCTTACTTACCTTAAGTTTTGGGAGCCGTTTTATTAGAAGCGTTATTAGAAAAAAAAAAGTAATATGTAGGAACATATGGATATTGGTTCATCATGTTAGTTCCGGTTTGGCCGGAAGTGGTAAACATAATTTTATGATAGTGTATTATATCACTTTCCTTATCTTGAAAAAAAGTGTTTGGTAACCAATATTCTATAATAAATAATAAATAAATTATAGGTATTTATCAAAATTCACGTGTACTGGCATTAATGAAAGAAACTCATGTAACTCCAAAACGGCTTGTTTTTTGTAAATTCTCTATACCATCAAAATTATTCACAAATTATTGTTTAATCACATGACTTATGTTTCAAGGTTCCAGCCATCAAAAAATAGTTTTGCATCGCAGCGCCATCTCTGTGTGCTGTTGAGGAAAAATTCTAATCACCGTTATTTAAACCTTTCTTTGGTATCAATCATCTGCCATTTACAAAAATAAAATATCTTTATTAGTTTTAGAGATAATGGCCTGGGGACTTTTAAGTGAAACACTCTGTATATGAATGCCACTCAATATGAGGTATCACATTCAGACTCTTCACGATAAGACAGAATCAAAGGTAAAGAGCACAAGTAGAGATCTACACACACATTTTAGAAACTAGGTGGCAGTTGGACGTTAGTGCATTAAATTTTCAGTATTACACCAACTCAAAATCGTCACTGTTTCATACTACCTCATATAAGAGATTATGGGTAGCTGTTAGGATATTCCTGCTTTGTCTGAAAAATGTGCTAAAATTTTGTCCTTAAAATCAGGTTCTGTACCTCCTTCCCAAGGCACAGGTCTTTTAGACAGTTTTCATATAGTGGGTATGATGCTAATAAAAATGTATAGCATTTTGTAATTAAAAACGATCTTAACTAATTTTATGTTGTCATATAAAATGGAATATATACAATATCTATAATACCTGGAAGGCAACCCTCACACAAGAAATTCTTCAGGTATCATCAGTTTCTCTGCCCACTCGTTCAATTTCCTCACTTGTTCCTCTTGTACTATCTTATCTTCCCGCGATCATACTTCCAGATGACTCCATTCATTTGTCACAAACCTTCGTCCTTCCTCCCTATTAATTATCTCATACAAACCTCACAGGCTCACTATTTTCCTCTCATCTTCCACATTTGCACTCACCATCCACATCCACCAGGGTATGAAGTTTTATAAGATACCCCAGAAAATTCCCTTGTCCTGTCGCCATCTGCACTCCTTTAAAGGATAATCCCAGGGCAGTGTAACCCACTTCCCGGCATACTCCGAAGAAGGTTCTTAGAGTTTGTCCACCTTTTCTTCACCTTCTATTTCTACTCTCATCCTTGCCCGTTTGCACTCTCATCCACAATTTTATTCTTTCCATTTTCCCCACTTTTTCTCCTCCATATGACAGTACATTCAATTCTTTTTCTTTTTCTCGCCCCTCCTTTCTTCAACCTCTCGAGAGTCTCCAGCCTATCCGTAATGATAGGTGCTTGCATCCTCTCTCGTGATCTCATTTTCTCGTCATTCATTCATTCTTCTCTCATTCGACTGGATGGTTTTTCTCATGGCAATGGTTTCCGCCACTACCATGGAGATACCATCCGCAATTCTCTCTTCAATTCTTCTTTCTTCAGATATTCCTTCGATCACTGCAGCTATCCCCACTCTGCCTTCCTCGTCCCTACTGGCATCCAAATAACCCACAACCTCACTCTCATTTTCAATTTGTTCCTCCCATGTCCTCTCTATACTCACCCTAAACGCCGGGTGTGGCCTTGGTGCTCCTTGTACTACTCTCCTCATTTCTTCTGTTTTTTCGAAGTGAGGGACCCCCACTAGTACTTCAAGCGGCGGTATGCCACTTAGGGTTTCCATAGCCGCTCGAGTTGTCCTACATGTTGATATTGCTGTCGTAATATGGATCTATACCGATTCTGGTGTGGTTTTAAGCTCTCTAAATGATATTTAGCACACAGTTCAACTGCAGCTCGTATTTCAGTATATATAATCTTTACTTGCATTTGAACTTGACATGAACCTTGATTTTTATTTAGGAGATGAACAATAATATATTAAATCTTGAGCATAACTCCCAGCCAACGAAATAAAAAAATTTTCGCATCGTTCCAACAGACTTAAAATTATCTTTGTCACATTTGGTGTACATAATTTTTCTTCCGTGCTCTCCTGACATTATGAACAAATTCTGATCTATTTTAGAATATTACACAACACTGGGCCAAAGAATAAGGGAAAATATACTAAGAATAAATACAGAGGTGACGTCATCTACAGTATAAGTTATTAAGGGGAGAAAAAAGTAAACATACATACGAGAATAGAGATAAAAAATTTAGAGTTTTAAAATCACATTCTGTGATGAGTAAGGCGAACAAGTCATGGAAGTAATATTATTTACTTGCCTACTTTTGTACGAACATACCGTACTAAAAACTGTCATACATATCGCGTAGTATTCAAGTGCATGGCTCCCCAGTTGCTGTGACCTAGTTTGGCTCTCATTAATATCGACGTGCGTCCCCACATCGAACACTGCACCACTGCAGGCTCCACACTCTGAGCCACCGTTTGGCCGAAAGCGGTCAATTAAAAGTATGCAAGCTGCAACGGTGAAGTTAAAACAATCGCCGCGTTTAATTTGCCAAGTGAAGGGCTTTTGTTTTTCGAATGCCCTACCGTTGCGATCCATTTCTTGTTCAGCATGGCATTCTAATGGGGTTGAAGTGCATAGGTTCTCTCCTCGATGACTTGTTAGTTTCACAAAACATGTGAGCTTGCATAGGGGGTTTAGGAATAGTTAGTCAACTAAATAAACTCGATGAAATTTACAGTGGCACAGCTGGGTTCCGTCATTTTTCATTTTTAATGACTTAGTGCACAGCACTAATTTGCAACAAATATTTCTATTAAACTCGCTAGCTGCTTTCCCGTATGAACGGGTTCTGACACAAACCATAAAAAGGGAATGGAATGGAATACTGCCTGAATACTCTACAGGGTGCCTTTAACTTAGTGAAAAAGACCAGCGTGTTTCGGCTGGTGTAATATGACACAATTCATTTTTTTTTTTAATTATAAACTATGATATTCTCTTACTTCTTATTGGGTATTTTGCCACTGAAAAATATTTAAAAATTTTAATGAAGAAACCTCTGCGCCAAACGGATCAGACAGAGATTGATTCTTGAATACTTGACTGTTTCAAAAATTCTCACAACTAAAAATATATAAACTAGAACAATGTTATAAACTAAAAAATTAAAATAAAAGCTATAGGCAGTTAACGTTTCGGAAGAGAATCTATTTCCGTTCTCAAAACTTGGCAGTTCTTTGTTTATGTATTTCCATAGTTACGTGAGATATTAAATTATATTTATCTTATTTTTACTTTGTCTCTAAGGATGCGCAACCAACTAGTACAAAAATCTATTGAATAATTTGAAACGCATCTATCATCGTTTAATAAAATAATCGCGGATTCTTTAACTTTTCTTTTAGTTATGTTGCTCTCTTTTTCCAAAATTTTCGCCGAGTCCAATTTAATCCTGTGATTATTATCCCACGCGTGTTCACAAATTTTGGATTTTTCAAATTCTCCCCTTCTAGCGTAATTTATATGTTCACCCAGCCTTACGTTGAAAGATCTAGATGATTCACCTACGTGATGTTTTCCGCACTCACACGGAATGCTATAAATACAATTTTTTGAATATTGAACAATATTTAGAGGTTTGGTTTTTGATACAACCGATCTCAGCGTGGAGCCCGTTTGAAAAACCGTTCGTACGGAAAATCTATTCCCAATTTTTCGTAATTTATCCGATAAACCATGTATATATAGAATTACTGCCATTGACCTAAACACCTCAGGTTGTGATAGTTTATTCTCTCTACTACCAATGTTCAATAACTGACTATCAACAAAACTCCCATGACATTGATTATTTAATAAGACAGTTTTTATAAATTGCTTTTCGTTCCATAATATTACATCATTTGAAGAAATAATTTTGGCTCTGTCATACAAACACTTTTTTTTTTTTTTTGAGGGGAAAAACCTTCAAAAGGTTCCCTGCACTGTTGGTCGGGCATGCTGGGATATGTGGGATTTTTACCCACTAAAAAACCCCCCTCTTCATCTCCGGAACTGTGTGAACATTGCTTCGGAGTCATACAAACACTTAACAACACCTTTCTTAACACTAATATGTTGATTTGAATTGAAATTTAAGTACCTGTTTGTGTGTGTTTGTTTTCTATACACACAGGTTTTGTATGTGTTATCTAATTTCTTAATTAAAAAGGTAATTCATTATTATTTTCTATTTCTAGTGTTAATTTAATTGAAGGTCCTTTTTCGTCAATCTGATTAAAAAAATTATTTAAACATTCTTTACTATAAGGCCATATAGCAAAAATGTCATCTACATATCTCCACCATACAATGGGGTTTATAAGCTAGATTATTAATATTACTTTCCTCACAATTTTCCATGAAAATGTTACTTAATATTGGAGATAATGAAGAACCCATGGCCATCCCAAAGTCTTCTCGGTGGAAGTCATTATTTAATTCAAAGTATGTTGTTTTAATGCAAAGTAATTCCATTATAGTTTCAATGCTTAACTTAGTTCTATTCGCCAAATTCCCATCTTGTTGCAATTTGTTTTTAATTATTATTAATGTTTTATTTACATTTGTAAATAGGCTTACTACATCAAAACTGACCATTAGCTGATTATTGTTAAAATGATTTTTTGACAGCTTTTCCAAAAAATGTTTGCTATTTTTAATATAAGACTCAGAGGAACCTGATAATGGATTTAGGATTTTTAATAAATATTTTGAGAGTTTACTACATGGAGAATTAACTGAACTCACAATTGGTCTTAAGGGAATGTCAAGTTTATGAATTTTTGTCAATCCATAGAAATGAGTAGGTTTGCTGTGATGTGAAGTTAACATCTATGATAATCACTATAAATTTGTCTATAATGTTTCCGGGATATGTACCGGAGATCAGTAAATATATTCTTTAGTCGAGACACTATACTATAAACATTCGAATAAATGTTCTATTGATATTAGCTATAGAGATAGAGGCATTCTAATTTGAGTCGGCGAAATGTTCGCATGTAATATTGTATTGTAGTAACTTTTTCCCAATTAATTATATATTTTATGTTTGTGAACGTCGGGGTTTTAATTAGTATTTACCTTTATTACCCTTACAGTAAGTTACTAAAATAATGAACGATCTAAAACTCAGGAGGGAACTGGTGCTGGCATACACGGATTCAAACCAAGGGTCGTATATCGGGGCCACTTGGAAAGTATCCCAGCGTATTCCAAGCAGAAGTATACGCCATATTGGTTTGGGCAAGCGAGAATCTCAGAAGGGGTTCCATCAACACCATATTTACATGTGCAGCGACATTCAGGCAGCCTTGAGGGCTCTTGCACTAAATATGATGACCTCAAGGCTGGTTAAACTGTCGGAATATTTTGATAGAATTGTTTGAAAACAACTCTGTCAAATTCATATGGGTACCCGGGCATAGAGTTGTGAAGGGCAATGAAGAAGTAGACCGGTTAGCGGGAGAAGGAGCAACAACTCCTTTCCCTGACCCCGAGCCAGCCTTCGGCTTGTCAAGAAGTCGGACTCAACCGGAGTTACGCAAGGTTCAATAACTATTGGACTCCAGTTTCTGGAATGAGGCAATCGAGGCTCCATGTAAAGGGGCTCTCGGCTGACTCGGTATTTGTCGGATGTGTGTAGTGGAAAATGAGACCACTACTCATATTCTATGCAGTTGCGCACCTCTAGGTGTGCCAATGTACAGGCATCTCCAAAGGAAATTCCTTTCAGCAGGAGGAACTACGGGATCAACCCTGCAACAGACTACTATCCTTTGTGGAGAGCACTGGCCTCGTCCAGGAAATCTCACACGTCGCCAATGCACAAAAGGCCGACAGGCCTGAGTTCTGCGGATCCTGTAGATCTGCACGCGTTTGTAATAATAATGATACTAGAATAATAATTAAGACCTGTTTAAAGGCGGAAAAAATTTCAAGTTATGGGTGGTCTACAAATGAAACATGGCTCGAAGACCTTGGGTTTCTGCTTGTAGATTTTTCAACTGAGCCGTTTTGTAGGATGCTCACCGCATTTTCTCGCATCAGTCTATAATAATAATAATAATAATACTTTATTAAACCCTTTTTTGCCAATTACAATGAAATGGATTAGGTACGTCAAATGTGGGCTAAGGCCACGGTTAATACATAAATAGTATATAAACAATAACACAATAATACATCAATAGTATATGAACATTGACAGACAAATAAATGTAAAGTCATATATAAATATATTAATAAAATATGGTAAGAATAGAAATTAAGTATACGACAAATGATACACAAACAAACAGACAAGATATTACAATACATTGGAGAAATGAACAATATTTAAGTGAATTTTTTACCTTAAAATGGTTTAAGATAAATCATTCAGTCAACCCTACCTGTTTTTAGCACAATATAATTCAAATTCGCTAAGGTTATAGAAGCAGTTTTCAATTAGTAGGGATTTAAGAGAGTTTTTAAACTTCAGCAATGGGCATAGCTTTCTAACTTTTTCAGGTAGCATGTTGAAGAAATCGGATCCCACATAATCAGGAGATTTCTTGTAGAATGTATGCGTAAACTTTTCAATATGTACGTGGTCCTTTTTGCGTGTTGTATATGAATGTAGGTCACTATTTTTCAAGTAGTTATCTAAATTTTTATAAATATGCTGTAATAATTTGAATATATAAAGCCCCGTAAGAGTTAAAATTGTATTATTTTTAAATGTGTCCCTACATGATTCACGAAACGATAAACCAAATATAAGGCGAATTATCCTTTTTTGCAGGATAAACACCCGTAGAACGTCTGTTGCTTGTCTCCACGATACAATGTTATAGGAGATCGAAGAATACACCGTGGCATAATAAAAATTCAGTAGAGATTTTACATCAAGAGACTTTTTTAATGTAGCTAAGGCAAAATAAGCGCTGTTCATTTTGGCACAGACGCAGTCAATCTGGTTACCCCATCCTAAGGAGTTATCAAGTGGGGTATCAAGAAATTTTGTAGACGTACTAGATGTTATATCAAAGTTATTTACATTAAAATTTAGATTTACCGCTTGTTTTCCGTAGGGATTTGTAAATTCCATACAGACTGTTTTGCTTAAATTGATAATTAGGTGATTTCTTGTACACCACTCACTGAAAGATTTTAGTGCTCTACTTGTAAGAATATTTATTTCCTCTCTAGTTTTTGCAGCTAATATTATTGTAGTGTCATCAGCGTATATAAACAACCTCCCCTCCTTAATATGGTAAGACAGATCGTTTATGTACAGAAGAAACAACAACGGCCCCAGAACACTCCCCTGGGGAGTTCCAAGCTCAACATTAAATTGGTCAGAATACAGATCTTCAAGTTTTACAGCTAACTTTCTATGTGTGACATAGGAGATAATCCAATCATACATGGACCCGCGAATTCCCATACAATTAAGTTTTCTTGATAGAAAAAGGGGATTGATAGTGTCAAATGCGCGGGATAAATCGAAAAAGACACCTTGGACCAGATTCTCACTATCTAATTTGTTGATAATATATTGGGTAAGTTCCGTCGTGGCAGTCTCAGTTGAGAGCCCCTCACGGAAGCCATGTTGACAATTAGTTCATATATTATGTTTTTTAAGGTAATCGACTAGTCTAATATATAGTCTAATATAAACATTTCAGCGAATGGACTGAGCGTTACAATGGCTCTATAATTTTCAAGTAAGGTAGGATCGCCCTTTTTGAACAGTGGAATAGTTTTTGACAGCTTTAGTTGCATAGGGAACTGCCCATTAATTAATGATTTATTAACGATGTCTGTTAAATAGTGGCAAAGTTCATATTTACACTCCTTAATAAGTAGAGTGGGTACTTCATCAAAGCCCGTTGGAGGTTTATTCTTTAGATTCGTTATTATATCAGTCTAGCAAATCAAATAAAGAATCTTGTGAATTTACTAAACAATATCTTTTGAGTTAGAGTAATTTGCGCTATGTTCTATACTAGAAGTTCAGATTTTAAATAGAAATTTTAGAATGACCAAAGTTGTCTAATTTGCTAAAATACCGATCCAGCGATACCGGTGATTAGTAAAAACTTGTCCCAGCCATATCTTAAAACTATACTAGTCGCAGTTTGATTAAACGTGAAAATGAAATAAACACAGAAAGTTCAACAACCTTATCGAGACGTGCCGAAAATATATATGAATATTTATTAAATATTCTGTGATAATTTCAATTCACTTCTGAATATTAATCATTTGTTTTGCTGATGCTATGTACAGTTTATTAAATCTCCGGCCAATTTTTAAAATGAACGCATAGCTTAACTGTCACGAACGTAATAATTTTATTTCCTTGTTTTAATGCTTTTAAAAGCCGAATAATTTATACATCATTTTTCAAAATCATGATATCCCCTCAACAAATATTGTTAAAGAAATATTAGCATGATGTTATGTTCATTTGGTATGTTTTATTATTAAATATAATTATTGACATATATTTATTTATAGTGGGTTGAGAAGTATGTAAATTAGTTATAAGGTAATTAAAAGTGAATGAAAATTGAAACGATTTAAAACACATTTAAAAAAAGTAATGACTATGTAAAAAAAGGATACAGAGAATCGATAGATACGAGAGAGTGGATATTAATAGAAAAATATTGAAATAAAAGAGTAAGAATAGAATTATAAAAAATAAAGAAAGATAAAATCAAGAATAGAAGGCAAAATAAAGCTGAATAAAAGAGAAAAAATACGAAGTTAACTTAAGGAACATAAATTATATAAGAGAAGACAAAATAAATGATGATAACAAATTGGGGGGAATAACATGTGAGCCAAGAGGACATATGAACATAGAAGACGATTAAAACAGGGGAGAGTACTTGGATTTTTCACAGAGACTAGACGCATGCCGAGTCGCTCCACTTTAAATGGCGTAAAGACCAGTCAAACTTTGAGCGAATAAAATAAAATTTATACGATAATGTGGCTAAAAGAATTCTGCTTCACGCAATATAAGTTTGAAATCGAGAAAAATTAATAATCAATAATAAAGTTTGGTGAATAGTATCTGAAAAACTCGGTCACATCTTGTATAATCGTGGTTAAAGTGCATCAAAATGCAAGGATTCAGTGAAGTTTTTACCTATGGTGAAGTTGATTTTACCCACTTAACAACATCTGGAAGGATGAAAACGAGTTAAATGACAACACGCTGATTTCGAGAAATGATGCAAATGAGTGCAAGTAGTATGGAAATACTACAGAAGAAAGAGGCAAGTTGCCAACATAAACACACAAATGGGACAAACAGATAAGTCTAGTCTAGTCTATTAATTTTATTTGTTTTATTGGTTTTTTAGTTTATTATACAACAGAGAAAAAAAATTAATAGTGGAATTGATTGGATATGTGTAATGAAATAGAAAATACCCAGAATTGGGAACTGGAAAGCGACAGTTGAAAATAATTACTACAAAAACAAACTAATATACAGGGTGTGAAAAATATTCTCTCAGGCTTCTTTTTCATAACCGGCCACAAAAAGTATTTTACCGCGAGATAGGGTACTTCCATCGTAAATGGACATTTACCTTTGGAATTGTTAACAAAAAAGGGCTCCCTGTGGCGAGAGAATGTATGTATGTCTCGGCAGACAAACGAAGTGAACGCATATGGGCGGAAGGAGGTGCACACTGCTAGATTCAGAAACACAAGACTTGGAGGAAGAATAGGTAAGGAGATGATGATAGATGGAAACTTAAAAGAAGCAAGGAAACTAAAAAGAAGCATCTCACAAACACCTACAGTTTCCATCCTATATTGATACCCCATGGGTCGTGTGGCTCTCGCTGCTGACAACAAGCATGTCTCATGTCCAACCCAGCCTATGCAGCCGGTTCGGCGGTATATAGAACATCCGAGGTTTGGTTCCGGCACGCAGTTTGGCGGTCCGTTGGGCGTATTCGGCGCACGACCAAGCTGCCTGTTGGAACGAACCTCCATGGATGCCATTAAAACCATTAAATCAGAAAATAGAAGAAATGAATTTAAAAGTGACTGAACTGATAAGGTATAAATAAAAATTTGACTGTTATCAATATTGTAATGACATTTTAAATTTATTTTCTATTAGTATATAAGTTAGTTAGTTAATAGGGAACTTGGGAATTTTTAGTTGATGTTTTTATAAAACTTCCAAATTAATTAATTAAAGATATATATATTGTTGAAAAAAATGTTTCTGTTTTTGTTATAAAATGATAATTAATAAATAGATTCGACTTTTTGGCCCTGAAGATAAGAGTAAAGATTTTAAATTGACTAATAAAGTTTTTCACAAATAGAAAAGAGAAATCAGATTAATATGCATATACACAGAGAGAAATCGCTTTGGAACATTTTTCACAATGTTGTGGAACAACGTCTTGTTGCATTTTTTAAAACGATTGTAAAATTTTAAGGCACAACGTTATATAGTTTTATACATTTTTTATTTATTTTATTTTATTTATAGTTTTATACATTTATTTATCCAATATAAAGATTTAGTTACGATGAATTTATTGGAAACTTCGACTAAGAAATTGACGAAATTTAGAGTTAAATTTATTTATTTTTTCTCAACAAAATCACAGCAAATTTAACTTAATTAATTGTTAATAGTATTTTCAAACTATTTATTCTGTTGCCATTCTATTTGCAATTAGTTTTTAGTAACTATTTAAAGGATTTGCACAACTTATGTAACATAAAAATGTGATTTTATTTTATAAACGGTTGTTGACAAACTTGTGAAAGTAGGAGTCCCAATATATTTATTTCCGCTGAACAATAATAGTAATCTATGCCGTCCGCACAAACTGCACAATTTAATGACATGCCATTCACAATCAGTTTGGTGATATTGTTTTAAAATTTTGTATAATTGTTTAATTTGTTTCACGTAAAGTTTATTGGTTCAAAATTGTACTGACCGCGCCGGCCACGCTACGCATATACGCGCAGGCAATAACGCATCAGATCCAGGTGGTATTTCGTTAAGTGAAGACGTACACTTCCGAATTATACAAGTACTTACATTTGTGATGGAATTTGTTGAAAACTTATTAACCGAGTGGGGTTTCCTAGATCTAATTCCAGCATTCACATAGGTAAGTACTTCACACAGAATTACAGATTTGCATATATGTTCTCTTAAATTAACTTCGTTAACATATAAATATAAAAATCGTTTCTTGGTTATATGCGAAGAATACTTGATTTCGTTTACAGCTAGAGAGTAATTTCGTTTTCTTATGCGAAGCGACAGAAAACTGTTCCTATACAACTAAACCCAAAAGGCAAACTTGTAAAAGAACTGCTTCAAAACGAAGATAACACTTCTGATGGTAAGCAATACATTTGATTTTGGTGATGAATGTTTTTTTTTTAAGAATATGACGTGACTACGACATAAGCTTTATTACTACAAACTGCGTTAATAGAAGCTGAAAAGAAGAAGCACTGGAAGCCTTCCAATTTAGAATTATTAAATGGATTTATTTTAAGCATAAATGTAAGTCACCTACTTCTTTTAAACTAGAACTTTATCCATATAAAATTTATTTGTATTTAAAAAAATAGAAATGTTTTCTTTACCATATGATAATATATAAATGCATGCTCTTTTATGTATTGTTGTTCTGTTAAAATAAAATATTTATTCTTTAATTTTTTTGTATTGAAATCCTTTAGGAATAACTCCAATTTTGGAAACAATATTCACTTAAGAGCACAATTTTTTGTAAATATGTTTTACAAATGATGAATGTTTGTTTGGGAAACCTTCAGAATATATTTAAAAATTTCACACAAATTGTAGAAACTAACTTAATCTGTTCAGAGATTTGTTCCACAAGTGGAATAAAATTATGTATTTTTATACAACCATAATTCAAATTTGTAAAGAATTCAATTTATGTGATTTTTAAGTTTGTACAAAAATTTCAAACAATGTTAATACATAAATTGTACAAAACCATTGCCCCAAAAATGTATTATTTATTTGCACAAATTGTAAGACCAATTTGGAGTACAATTTTCTACAATTGTGGTAAAATATCACACACATTTTTCTCTGTGTAAAATTTTTAAGAATAAGGTCTCTTGTTCAGTTTCCATGGCACTGGTTGCTCACCTGGTTATTTGTACCATATTATCATTTATCTACGAACGATAGATAAAGTAGGCTTTTTTGCTCACATTTGACAGGGCAAAGTTGACGTTTACTGAGGAGCTATTATCACAAAAGACATATAGTTCCAGTCTTCTGTGTTATTGCTCGTCTTCCCTGAAAAATCTTTTGTTGTTAATATAATGAGTTAATAAAAATACGTCGACACTATTTTCTGCTTAATTTTCCATAATATACGTTGTCCTAAATAAAATCACAATATAAATTCAATCAGCAGCAAAATAAATTGACAGGTTTGTCCATTTTTGCCACATGCATGGGAACAGTCTTAAAATGTTGACAAATCTGGTTTCCAGCTAATTCAACTTAATTATCCCTTTTATTTTGATATTTTAAAGACATTTTCGTTCATTCATTAGTTCTGCAAGCTCCGCCAATTCCAATCAAAACAGCTACTTTCATCGTTAAAAATGTCTCCTCTGGAGCAGCACAAACAAATTCACTAACCTGCTCTTTCGTGAATACTTTCGATTTTTTAGCTCTATATCCCACTTTTTTTTTCTTAACGAATCGTATTAAAGTGCCATACTTGTCGATTTCCACTCTTTCCTTCAACTCCAAACAATCTCATAACATAGGCCACAATATTTAGGCCACAAAGATGACGGGGAGTGTTGACTTGAGAGTTTCACAATGTAAGCAAGTAGTACCGTTTCTCCAGCACCTTGAACCTGTCCTCTATCTCGCCACTCACAAAACTGAAGGTATTCTTTTTCGTAATGGATTTTTTATTAATCCGGAAGCAAATCTAATTTTACAGTGTTAGCGGCCGCAAGTATATTTTCAGGAATATCAATATTTTCGCCAAGGTTTGTCCTAATTAAGACTATCTTAATTTTTATGACACGCTAAAATGCCAACCAAAGTTGTTGATTTTTTCACGTCATCATTGTCAATGATACGATACAGCTTTGAATGTAACTCGATATTAGCGATTTAAACCATCTCGGACGTTGCGAGGCGACTCGGCTGGCGCCTCGTCGCCTGGCAACGTCCTCGAGTACCTTATAATGAAGCAATGAAGCCTTTGGTGCTCCATAGGAGCCAAAATACTGAATATTTAGCATTGTGGTCATGGAGACTTTTGTTCAGGATGACAAAGCTACAAGATACCAATCAATCAGACGGTTCTACTGAAACCCAATTTCCATAAGGTTCGTGCGGGGTCCTTTGCTATTAAAGATACTTATTTCCAACTATTACTCACCTTGTGCTAGACACGGTTTGATGAAATTATAACGGGACATCGCCGAACAATGCCAGAGTACAATCATTGAACATATATAATAACAAGCTAACCATTATACTCTTTGCCGATTTACTACACTTGTTATATAATTGTTGCACATTCTATAGGATACTCTTCGCAGGGTTTCTTTGTAAATGATATTAGTTTCAAACATTTTTTGTTTACTTACAAAACAAAAATTATTTTTTCGTTTCAAAAATTAATAACTTGTTTATTTATTGATCGATTTTATTCAAAAACAATGGAGTTCTTTCTCTAGCTAACACTAATACACTATCCAGGGTTCAATACTATCGGACTTTTCGTTCTTAAGTTATCGTGCTTACAAGAAACGTGACGGACGGGCCGACGCGACAGACGGGCGGACGGACAGACAGACGGACAGATAGACGGATAGACGGACGGACATTTTGAAGGTTCTTCCGAATTCGATCACCAACACAGTGATATGAATTTTTTTTCTCTACGACCAATATTACTGGTTTTAAAAATATGCCGATCGAATGCAATGTACTCTTCGTTTCGTATTTGGGAAGAGTATAAAAAGAACATAAATTGAGAACATTTTTAATGTCAGTTAAAAATGGTGCCATTTCCCTTGTTGATCGCGAGCAATTTCAGTATGTTATTTATTGATTTTCTTCGTGGTACAGTTTAGAATTATATGTTATGCTTATTTTAATGTGTAATTGGAGCTTTCAAATTTATACTCCATCATGAAAGTAGATTAGTAGACTTTTTGTATACAATTTTCCTTAATTATCGTTGAGTGTTTCGGTTCTAAATTGTAGCAACATTTTATAATTCTATTATTGTGGATACATCAAAGTGAACTTTGATATTTGGTGCGCTCCATATTTCTTGATAGAAAACAAACAGACCTGACAGTGAAAGCATGAAAAAAATATACGTAATAATTCTCTCGCCGTCTCCTTGAAAAAAAAATCTAATAAAAATACAGTAAAAAAGGCCATTAAGTGTCAGTACAATTCCAGTCTCTTCAATGATAGATAGTATTGATATTTTCAGTCGCGTTTTGCCATTCGTTTTTTATGTGAGAATATAAGGAGGATCTTGATAGAACAGTAGAGAGTGTCGGTCTGTGAGAATTGTCGGCAGCCCCATCTTGATAATATTGATGTAGGTAGGCGCTTCCATTTTTGTATTCTAGTACTTTTTTCTACTTTACGAATAATAATATTAAAATATTTTAATATGTGTTAGATCAATAAATATAGTACAGGATAATAAGAGAGTGATCTTTTCCATCGTATCTGAAGACTTTCTTGCATTATGATATGTTTGTAGTCCTATCAAAAACGAAGATATTGTTAAAAAACCGCTGCCTAAGGAATCACTACTTCCACATTCAGATTCTTCATCCAAGTCGTTTTAAAGGAAACATCTTGACGATATTTGCACTCTAGTATGTGGAAATTATTGGTCATAGAATTTTAATAATATTTGGGGTAGATGTCATAGAAAAGTTGGAGGAGTTGGTTTCTACCATATACGTTAAAAATGAAGTTTTTAGTTCACCCTACTTATTTTCTACTATTCACCTCCCACCCCTTCAATGGAGGCATCTCAATCAGATGTCACTACAATACATACGTGTACTAATCTCAAGTGAATATCTCAATTTGATGTTATCAATCCCATTAATAATGAAGCGGAGGTGGTGGAGTTTGAAAAATATTAGAAAGAAATCTGAGGCCTTGGTTTCTAGTATATACACCGAATCCCAAATTTGTAACGGTGTGTTTTGCTCTGGGTAGCTGGAGTCGGAGATTAGTTCAGGATCCAGATTAGTTTAATAAGACAACCCAATCAAAATTAACAAATTTATTATCTTTCAACAGGTAAAATATGCAGGTTTACATGATATACAATAGTTACAGGTTATCGGTTTTCAGGTACGTATCTTTTACGGTTATTGGTAATCAGGTGATATTTAAATCGTATGAATGAGAGAGACGACGAGAGTGTAATGCAGTGATGCGGCGAGTAGGGGTTTTGACGGCGGAAACGGCGGCGGGCTAATAACTATCAACTCGAGCAAGCTATCGGCTCAACTCGCCGGGTCACTCCTCTGTTAATTTATATTTGCTCCGTGTCGGTTTCGTCGGGACATCACTGGACTAAATAACACTTGGCACAAGTTCTGTCCCCGGCTCAGCGCGCCGTAAGACTTCTCTAGGTCAAGATATATTCGGTCCGGAGAGTCACGTCACTTGGTGCATAAATCAGTAAATTGTCTTCGGCTCAGCGCGCCGTCGGCAGTCTACAGAGAGATGTACCCAGTGCTCTTCTCGATCCGCGGCTGGGCTTTTATACACGAAACTATCCCTCCTTTTTGAGACGGTCGGTGTCGGGCGGTGTGCAAATTTAGTATATCGAGTATGAATCGCCGTCGTGTGGCAAATGTGCACACGGCACTACACTGAAACTTCTTAGTAATGAGGTATGACTTTAGGATGCTTCATTACACTCCCCTCGTTCGTCGGGTGAAAAAAATTGACATCAGGAACAATTTTTAAAACCTTTCAAAACAACTCTAACCTAATAAACATTTTTATTCAACTAACGAAAACATGGTAAAATATCGTAAACACCCTGTATAAACATGTGAATATACAATTTTTAAACATTTTAAAACAAATCCTAACCTATTATACATTTTTATCCAACTAATGAAAACATGGTAAAATTTCGTAAACACCCTGTATAAACATGTGAATATACAATTTTTAAACATTTTAAAACAAATCCTAACCTATTATACATTTTTATCCAACTAACGAAAACATGGTAAAAATTTTCGTAGACACCCTGTATAAACATGTGAATATAAAATTTTTAAACATTTTGTTAACAGCAATCTATCAGTAAAACAACGGTAGAGATAACAGGGAAAATAAAATGTACTATGCAAAAATTAACTAAACTAGGTATGGCATAAATCGAAATAAATCGTAAGAAAACATTGGTATAAAAGATAAAACAAATGGATTCTAAAGCAAAATTAACAAAATTTACATATCGGAAAATGTAATAACAAATTCGGCCTGATAAAGTTTTCCGCGCACTCGTTTGCCGCGCACTTAGACGTTCTCGCGCACTCCTGGGGTTGCGTTAGTGGACGTCTGCGGCAAGGGTATTGACGCACAGGGCTTGATGCTGGACAGGGCGGTGATTCCTGGGATTCGGGTGGTCGTTCCGTCGCTGCTGCGGTGCCTGAACTTTCGTCTCCGATTTGGTACTGCAGGAGGCGGCTTTGTGTCGTCTATCTGAAACAAGGCCCGAAGGCAGGGAATTGACCTACCTGGGGTCGGCGGCTTTGGGGGACTGGGACTTTCGCCAAATAACTCCCTGAATTTCCTTTCCATTGACCTGGACAGTGGAGATATCGTTTGTAGCCCAGGGGACGGTATCGGGGAAGGCACATATTTAACTGGCGGTGAGGGGGACGGCTCAGCTCTGGAGGTTGAAGGACACCTCGGGGACGGCAGCAGGGACGGCATGTCTAACCTCGGCGGCGACGATGGTATTCTGGCGTTTCCCTGGCTGGGGAGGCTTTTGGCTTCCGGCGTCGGGGGTAGGGGAGATAGTAGGGCTGGTATCTGGGTTTCTGCCCTAATTCTTGAGAGTGGCGGCGTCTCAGGGTTGATTGTCCTGGGAGGATCAAAGAATATGTACAGGTTTTCCAAACCTGGTCCGGGCGGTGACATCGGGCGTGGTGGAGGAGACGGCGTCGGGTCGTCTGACTCAGGGTACCAGGGTGGTAAGCTTGGTGTTCGTGGCCACATCTTGGTCTGGTGCTTCTGGTCGACTGAATATTTGCTGCGAGTGCATGTTAATTTATATGTTTTAGACATGCGCCGGTTTCAAATCTTTTACGTGTACGCGCAGCCTCCTGCGACCGGTGGGGGATCTAATTTCGACGATAACTGGTGATATAGTCTGCACCACGATATATGGTCCTGAGAATTTAGGTGCCAGTTTTGCGTTAAAATTTCGGATTGCTGAGGACAAAGGGTGTTCCCTTTTCATGACCCTGTCTCCCACACGGGGGGTCCATTCCCTGCGACGCAGGTTGTAGTGGTGACTCTGTGTTTGGTATGCTCTGGCTAGGTTTACTCGTACAAGTTCAAATATATCGGCCATTTTCTGCAACTTTTCAATGTGTTTCTTCGGGGTATCTGGATTTGTTGGGTTATTATTCTGGTTTTTTTTGTTGAGAGAGCTAGGTAGTGTTAACTCTCTACCGAAATTAAGCATTGCCGGTGTGAATCCCGTGGATTCATGTCTGGACGAGTTTATGGCTAACGTAAATTCTGGTAAAAATTGGTCCCATTTTCGGTGGTCGTTTTCGGTATATTGGGCAATCATCGTCTTTATTACTTTGTTTGTCCTCTCTACTGGATTACATTGGGGTGAATACGGCGTCGTTGTACGGTGTGTAATACCGTATTCAGATAACAGCGAAGTGAATTCGTTGCTGGTAAACTGTTTCCCGTTATCGGTGATAATGTAATTTGGACATCCAAATCTGGCGATAATCTTTTCCTTTAATGCTTTGCAAACGGCGTCTGCTGTTGCTTTTCTTACAGGGTGACATTCTATCCATTTAGTGAATCTATCTTGCAACACGATGAGATTATTGTTGCCTTTGCTAGACCTAGGAAGTGGTCCGACAATGTCGATGCTGACAGTATCCCAACATCCGTTTATTTTAGGGAATTGCATTTTTCCTGCGGTCTGTTGTTGAGATGATTTATATTTTTGACAGTTCGGGCAGCGTCTTACGTAATTTGCAATATCTCTGTACATCCTAGGCCAGTAGTATTTATCGGCAATTCGGGTTATGGTTTTTGTTATACCTAGGTGTCCTGCGCATGGTGCATCGTGATTTTCCTTCAGGATTTGCTTTCGTTGCGGTTGCGGGATACAAAGTTTCCATGGGCTGGAAAATTCGGGGTCTGTAAAATTGTTACTGCTCCATATATGGCGGTACAGGTTTCCGTCGATAATGCAGTATTCCGGTTTTCTTTCGGGTTTACTTTGTACTAGTTTAATGGTCTCTTTGTACCAAGCACAGTTTTCTGAATTTTCAATTGTGAAAATACCTTCCTCTGTGTTATTTCCTTCTTCGGTGATAATTGGCTGGCGGGAAAGTGCGTCTGCCACTTTGTTTAATACTCCTTTTCTGTATTTTATTTCGAAATCGTACTGTTGTAATTCCATTACCCATCGAGCCAGTCGTCCATTGGTGGGATTTGTGGAATATAACCATTTTAAACTCTGGTGATCTGTTACAACAACAAAATGATATCCCTGTATGTAACTAATGTGTTTCCGGATTGCGAAGAGTATGGCGGAGCATTCTAATTCCACGGCTGACATCTTTTTTTCTACGTCTGACAAGGAGCGACTTGCATAGGCTATAATACGGTCCTGATTGTCAATTTTCTGTAGCAGTGCTGAACCAAGTCCTTGTATAGATGCGTCTGTCTGGAGATAAAAAGTTTTCGTAAAATCGGGGCAGCTGAGTACAGGAGCCGTTGTTAATGCATTTTTGAGTTTTGTGAAAGCCTCTTCTTCAACTGATGTCCATTTCCAGCGGATATGTTTCCTCAGTAATTTGTTTAAGGGTGCAGCAGTGTCTGAATATGACTTTATAAATCTCCTATACCAGGAAGTCATGCCCAGAAAACGTCGTAATTGTTTGACATTCTTTGGAGGCTGGATTGCCACAATGGCACTTACTTTTTCGGGGTCTGTCTTAATGCCATCTTCACTTACCAGGTGTCCTAAATATCTTAGTTCTTTTCTGCAGAAATTACATTTATCTGGATTTAGTTGTAGGTTTGCATCTTTTAAACGCTGAAATATTTCTTGTAAGTGTTGTAAATGTTCGTTAAATGTCTTGCTTACTACGACGATGTCGTCCAGGTACGCAAATGCATATGTCAGATCAGGGGTTATAATCTGGTCCAGGAGTCTTTGAAATGTGCTGGGGGCTGAATGGAGGCCAAAAGGTAAAACTTTAAATTGAAATAACCCTCTTCCGGGTACCGTAAATGCGGTTATTGGCTTACTCTCATTTGTCAAAGATATTTGCCAATAGCTGGAGCGTAAATCTAAAGTAGATATGAACCGGGCTTCTCGCAATTTGTCTAAAATGGCGTTTATAAAAGGTAATGGGTAAGCATCTTTCATCGAAACTTCATTTACTTTCCGGAAGTCTATGCAAAATCTATATTTATTGTCCTTTTTCTTTACCATGACAATTGGGGAATTCCACGGGCTTTTAGACGGTTCTACTACACCTTCTTCCAACATTCTGTCTAACTCGGTATTAACAATTTTTTGCATGGCTGGGTTTAATGGGCGGTATCTCTGTTTAATCGGCGTGTCGTCCAGGAGTCTAATTTTGTGTTGTGTTAGTGGGGTAACACCTTGAATTGTCTCAAATTTCGGAAGTTCGACTTGTAAAAAATTTGACAGGATCTGTTTTTCGTTATCTGAGGGCTGAATTAGAGAGAGCGGTATTGTTCCTTCTATTTTCTGATTAAAGTCTATCATATTTCCCATAATTTGCCCTGTTAGTAATTTAAAATCAATGGTAACGTGATGGTTCCTTAGAAAGTCCATCCCCAAAATAATATCATAAGTTAAATTTGGCAAGTACAAGAAATTATCGGTTAATTGAAGTCCTGTTGTGTAGTAATTTAATTTGAATTCTCTGTTTACTAGTGTTTCGGTTCCATCCGCCAGTTTAATATTATGTCCGGTACAATTTATTTCTAGTAAGTTTGCTTTGCAGTTCGTGTATACAGCGTCCCCTATGTAAGAGCGGGTCGAGCCCGTGTCGAGTAGCGCTGTAAAGTGTTCGGTTCCGATTTGTATCGGGATCTTCAGTCGGTCGTTGACATTGAAAACTGGAGTTTGGACGGTGGCCGCGGGGAAGTTGTTTACTGGCTGGACTGTTCGCGAGGCAGGGCAGCCATATTGCCGTTTCCCGAGGCCTCATTTTTGCAGCTGCAATCACGGGAAAATATCCCTAATTGTCCACATTGGGAGCAAAATATCTTTGGTGTGTTTTTACTGTTACCTCGGGTGTGACCAGGGATTCCACATCGCCAACAGTTTGTATTTCTATTGTAGTTATTAACTACGCTGTGCCTGGGATTTGTTTGTGTGTTATTCCTAGAATTGCTTTGTGTTGTGGGGTACTCGGCGGCGGTTTGTCTCTGTACCTGATCTTGTGATCTAGAATAATTCAGGGTGGCAGGCCTATTGTGGTTTTGTGTGTTGTTTCCATAATTATTTCTATAATTCGGTGCTTGATAATATCTGTCTGGTGTGTAATTAAAACCTAATCTTGGTGTGCCTGTTTGTAAATTTTGTTTGGCTGTCTTTTCTTCTTTGCAAACAGTTTCGTGTTCATTTGCTAGGGTTATTAATTGATCGAGTGTCTGGAAATCGGTTCGTTTGATATATTTTCGGTATTCTGGTTTTAAATTTGAGTATATTCGGTATAACTTCTGTTCTGGAGTGATATTTTTAAGCCTCCGCAGTAGAGTTTGGATTGCTACTAAATAATCTTTTATATTTTCGTTTTCTTTTTGTACGCGGAGCCTTGCTTCGTCTTCCAACTTTAAATGGTAATCTGAGGGTGCGTAAAATGCTGTTAACTTTGTGACAAATTGATCCCACGTATTCCAGGACGTTTTATTATTTCTGTACCATAATAATGCATCGCCTTGTAGTAGTTCCGGTAGGGCTCGTAGCATTTGTTCATCATTAAAATTGTATCCAGACTGTAGCTCCTCTACACGTTCTAGAAATGAGAAAACGTCTTTTCTGCCGTCGAAACGAACGTTCCATTTGCGAACATCAGTTAAAACCGCACCCATGGGTGTTGGTAAAATGTATGACCTGTCTGGTATTGTAGGATTTATTTGGGTGGGCGGGGCATCAACTTTCTTGGCTGCCTCGCTACGTAAATAACTTTTTAGTCTACTTCGGAGTTCTTCCACTGTTCCAGTTGTAATTGCGCCGTACTTGGATAATTCTACTAGTAGTTCATCTTTCTTTAATTTATATATCCATCCTACTGTGGTATCTGCGACTTCTAGTCCATAAGCACCATCTGTGTCTGACAAACTCATTTCTATGGCTTGGAATTTTTTGTGTCTCCCTCTAAAAATTTTACTATCTCTCTCTTATCCTTTTGGGTTGTCTGGAGTAAATTTACCTTTTAAAATCTGTTTCGGGTGTTAAATTATGTTACACTCTTTCTATTTGTCTACCTCTCGTTTGTAAATGACACTTTTTGGGTTATCCGGAATGAACTAATGTCTTAATATCTGCTCGGGCGCCAAATTATGTAACGGAATCTGCTCGGGCGCCAAATTATGTAACGGAAACTGCTCGGGCGCCAAATTATGTAACGGTGTTTTGCTCTGGGTAGCTGGAGTCGGAGATTAGTTCAGGATCCAGATTAGTTTAATAAGACAACCCAATCAAAATTAACAAATTTATTATCTTTCAACAGGTAAAATATGCAGGTTTACATGATATACAATAGTTACAGGTTATCGGTTTTCAGGTCCGTATCTTTTACGGTTATTGGTAATCAGGTGATATTTAAATCGTATGAATGAGAGAGACGACGAGAGTGTAATGCAGTGATGCGGCGAGTAGGGGTTTTGACGGCGGAAACGGCGGCGGGCTAATAACTATCAACTCGAGCAAGCTATCGGCTCAACTCGCCGGGTCACTCCTCTGTTAATTTATATTTGCTCCGTGTCGGTTTCGTCGGGACATCACTGGACTAAATAACACTTGGCACAAGTTCTGTCCCCGGCTCAGCGCGCCGTAAGACTTCTCTAGGTCAAGATATATTCGGTCCGGAGAGTCACGTCACTTGGTGCATAAATCAGTAAATTGTCTTCGGCTCAGCGCGCCGTCGGCAGTCTACAGAGAGATGTACCCAGTGCTCTTCTCGATCCGCGGCTGGGCTTTTATACACGAAACTATCCCTCCTTTTTGAGACGGTCGGTGTCGGGCGGTGTGCAAATTTAGTATATCGAGTATGAATCGCCGTCGTGTGGCAAATGTGCACACGGCACTACACTGAAACTTCTTAGTAATGAGGTATGACTTTAGGATGCTTCATTACAAATTTCTGTACTCTTATCACCTTGATTTACTTATTTTCCCCTAGTCACTCCTATTAACCCTAACCCTTCTACGGAATCATCCCAAAATATAATCTAGTTCCAGATGTCGTTATAATATATACGTCTACCAAATTACAAGTGAATATCTCAATTTTATTTTATCAACCCCTTCAATAATGTAGTAAGGGTAGTGGAAGGGTTGAAAAATATTGTTAAAAAATTTGAGGTCTTGGCTTCTAGGACATACACCGAATTTCAAGTTTCTGTAGTCTTACCAGCTTGCTTTACTTATTTTCCCCTATTTACCCCTATTTAACCCCCAACCCTTCAATGGAATCATCTCAAAATATAATCTAGTTCCAGATGTCGTTATGATACATATGCGTACTAAATTTCATGTGAATATCTCAATTTTATTTTATCAACCCCTTGAATAATGGAGTAGGGATGGTGGGGGGCTGAAATAAATTATCAAAAAATCTGGGGCCTTTGCCTCTTGTACATACACCGAATTTCAAGTTTCTGTACTCATACCTGCTTGCTTTACTTATTTCCCCCTATTTACCCCTAAATAACCCCGAACCCTTCAAAGGAATCATCTCAAAGAATAATCGAGTTCCAGATGTCGTTATAATTCATACGTGTACCAAATTTCAAATGAATATCTCAATTTTATTTTATCAACCCTTGTAATAATGAAGTAGGGGTGGTGGGGGTTGAAAAATATTATAAATAATCTGAGACCTTGGCTTCTAGTATATACACCGAATTTAAAGTTTCTGTAGTCTTACCAGCTTGCTTTATTTATTTTCCCCTATTTACCCCTATTGAACCCCCAACCCTTCAACGGAATCATCTCAAATTATAATCTAGTTCCAGATGTCGTTATAATACATACGTGTACCAAATTTCAAATGAATATCTCAATTTTATTTAATCAACCCTTTTCATATTGGAGTAGGGGTGGTGGGGGTTGAAAAATATTACAAAAAAATCTGACGCTTTGGCTTCTAGTACATACACCGAATTTCAAGTTTCTGTGGTCTTACCAGCTTGCTTTACTTATTTTCCCCTATTTACCCCTATTTAACCCCCAACCCTTCAACGGAATCATCTCAAATTATAATCTAGTTCCAGATGTCGTCATAATACATACGTGTACCAAACTTCAAATGAATATCTCAATTTTATTTAATCAACCCTTTTCATATTGGAATAGGGGTGGTGGGGGTTGAAAAAATATATAAAAAAATCTGACGCCTTGGCTTCTAGTACGTATACCGAATTTCAAGTTTCTGTACTCTTACCAGCTTGTTTTACTTATATTCCTCTATTTACCCCAAATTAACCCCCAACCCTTCAACAGAATCATCTCAAAATATAATCTAATTTCAGACGTCGTTATAATACATACGTGTACGAAATTTCAAACGAAAATTTCAACTTTATTTTATCAACCCCATTAATGGGGTAATACGTACAGGGGTGGTGGGGGGTTGAAAGATATTATAAAAAAATCTTAGGCCTTAACTTCTAGTACATACACCAAATTTCAAGTGTCTGTTCTCTTACAAGTTTGCTTTACTTATTTTTCCCTATTTTCCCCTATTTAACCCCCAACCCTTCACCGGATTTCCTCAAAAAACAATCCAGTTCCAGATCTTGTCATAATATATACGTGTACAAAATTTCAAGTCAATATCTCAAACCGTTCCGGAGAAAACGTGCGGACAAAAAAAGTTACAGACAGACAGACAGACCGACAGACAGACCGACAGACAGACAAACAGACAGACCGACAGACAGACCGACAGACAGACAGAAATTTTTTTTTCGCTCAAATTTAAAATCTCGACGTTTCATGACATTCTAAACCTATTTCACGAATAAAAATTTTTGAAAATTTTTTTGCGATTACTATACTTCCAATCCACTACGTGGATGTGGAAGTAAAATGGGAAAAATTTAAAACACCAAAAATAAAAAACGTGTCTGATAGTTCATTCAAGACCATTTTAAAAATTAGTTTTAACTTTAAACACAGAAACAAGTATGTAAGAAAATCTCTTGAAACCAATCAATAGTCATTTGTGTGTTTTGGTGATAAAAATTCTGACTTCTCGCCATGTTTGTATTCAATTTCGAAAATTTTGGCTTGTAATGTACAGAACTTTCTGGAAATAATTGACTATACCTATGAGGTTTTAAGTTTCAAGAATAAGAAATTTTGGTACAGCATAACATTATCTACGTCTTCTTGAAAGGGTAACGAAACACCTCAAATAGTGCTAAAAAGATATACAGCCTAAACACCGTATGAAAATATTTTTTCTAAGAAAATGCCTTTTTCCCCCCAGAAAATATACGGTTTGAAAAATTTCGTGCTTGAATTTATTATTTTTAATCCCGCAACCCCATAATTAAAAATTGACAGTGTCCTAGTCCATTTGGGTTTTAAACTTTTGTAAGCATTGTATCCTTTACATGTCGTTTCCCAACAACATATACTTGGACTAATCTGAATTTCATGACAACCAACAACTTCATTGAATCTCAAAATAAATTTGATCAGTCCTTTATTAAACTTCCTGAACCTTCCTACTGTCAAAACTAAAGGAAACATAGTTCTATGCCTGATATAATAATGAGATTGGCAATTATTTGAGAAAGAGGAAAATTAGAAGTACTACATGTTAAAAAGCCCCTGCCTATGGAATCACTACTTCCACATCCAGATTTTCCTCCAAGTCTCTTTAAAGGTAAACTTCTAGAGTATATTTGCATTTTAATATGCGGAAATAATTGATCATGTAATATTAATAATATTTGGGGCAGATGTCATAAAAAATTTACAAGAGTTGCAATTTACCAAGTTTCGGTAAGACATTGAAAATGAACTTGGCTGACTTTCAAGCCCGGCATGATATTTACAAAAACCACTGCCTAAGGAATCACTACTTCCACATCCAGATTTTCCTCCAAGTCTCTTTAAAGGTAAACTTCTTGAGTATATTTGCATTTTAATATGCGGAAATAATTGATCATGTAATTTTAATAATATTTGGGGCAGATGTAATAAAAAATTTACAGGAGTTGCAATTTACCAAGTTTCGGTAAGACATTGAAAATGAACTTGGCTGACTTTCAAGCCCGGCATGATATTTACAAAATCTGCAAAATGTACAGGGGATAGAAATAAAGAAATGTTTTAGAAATTTTCAAACTTTTATTAAGCTGCGGATTAAAAAATTTAAAAAGTTACACAACTCGGGGTAATTGTAATAGGCTATACATTAATATTCCACAAAATAGAGAACATGAATCTAAGTATCAAAATTGATCAAATACACTAGGCATCGGTCGGCGTCGAGACGTAAAAATACAAGAATATGAATTTATGTATCAAAATTGGTCAAATACGCAAGTTTTACAAAATCGACGCTAGGCGTCGGTCGGCGTTGAGACGTAAAAATGCAAGAACATAAATTTAGATATCAAAATATATCAAATACACAAGTTTTACAAAAACGACGCTAGGCGTATTATAAAAAAATCTGAGTGCTTAGCTTCTTGTATACGCACCAGACCTCAAGTTTTTGTACTCTACACAGCTTGCTTTACTCATTTTCTCCTATTTGCCTATAATTACATCCCCACTCCTTCAACGGAATTGTCTCAAAATATAATCTGGTGTCAGATGTCGTTGTAATACATACGTGTATCGAATTTCAAGTGAATATCTCAATTTTATTTCATCAACCCCTTTAAAATGAAGTAGGGGTGATGGGGGGTTGAAAAATATTATAAAAAATCTGGGGCCTTGGCCTTATTTTCCCCTATTTACCTCTACTTACGCCTATTTACCCCTATTTAACCCCCAGCCCTTCAACGGAATAATCCAAAAATATAATCTAATTCCAGATGTTATTATAATATATACCAAATTTCAAGTGAATATCTCAATTTTATTTTATCAACCTCTTTAATAATGGAGTGGCGGGTGCTGGTGGAATGGAAAATATTATAAAAAAATTTGAAGCCTTGTCTTCTAGTACATATACATCAAATTTCAAGTTTCTGTACTCTTACCAATTTGTTTTACTTATTTCCCCCTATTTACTCCTAGTTACCCCCGAACCCTTCACCGGATGTGTTCAAAAAACAATTCAGTTCCAGATCTCGTTACAATATATACGTGTACAAAATTTCAAGTCAATATCTTAATCCGTTCCGGAGAAAACGTGCGGATAAAGAAAGTTACAGACCGACAGACAGACAGAACATTTTTTTTTCTTAAATTTTACATCTCGACGTTTCATGACATTCTAAACCTATTTGAAGAAAAAAATTTTAATTTTTTTTTTACGATTACTATACTTTCAATCCACTACGTGGATGTGGAATAACATGGGTGACGTTGAGTTAAAAATCTTTGAATCATGTATAGTATTAATAAATCCCATGTAGTGCAAAATCGGATAAAAGTAACCTATGATTTATCATGTCGAAGGCTCTTGAATAATCTAATAGTATTAACGCAGATAGGTTACTATTATCATTCGTTGACAGAATGCAGTCGGTTACTTTTCATAATGTCCTGACACAACTATGACACGGCAGAGACTCGGCTGATTGTCTAGCAGAATATTAAAATAATCCCATATTTACCCATTTAGTACACATTGATAATGTTAAAAATGCCAAATCCCAATTATTACGATTTCCAAACTTTTTATTTTTAGTAGAAATATGAAAAGTTTATTTGCCATAAAAGCTATTATAAGAACAGGCAAGAGCCGATAGGGCACGTACACTTTACTTTCCTCTTAATTACGGCATACCAACGACCCCATTAAATATTCCCGTACAAACAGTGTTGAAATTTTAACTGATATTAGTTAGAAATAAAACAAACACCTAAATCATAAGTTATGTGACTGAATAATTGTTGAGATAAAATTACCCCGTTTAAAACCATCATGAAGCGAAGTCATATAATAGATATTTTACTTCACAGCGCTAATGCGTTATTGTTCTCTATCGCTACAAGTGCACATTATAAATTATAATGGTGCATTTTGACATGCAGAGAGTAGAGCGCACGCATGAAAAACGAAGTTGAATTTCCCATGCATATAAAAATGCAGGGCCAAATTGGCCAAATTGGCTATTCTTACTCTAAATTCCTTTACCTATGTACCGCTTTTTGATAGTGTTGGCGCTTTGGAGTATATCAAATAATCACAAGAGGCGCTTCTAAAGTATCTGCTGTGAATGTCGAAGATATATAATTATATTGAGTTAGGAGCCCTGCATCGGCAAATATGGTCAGTCGTGGTTTCGAGCCTATTTGCTCTTGTCAATGTACAGTGTAGACTAACCAAAATCGCCAATACGGTCTCCATTCGCTAGTTCTAAGGGAGAAAATCAGATCGACCGTTATTAGTTGCAAATACTTTTTGAAAGTACCGAATATGATGATTAGTGGATAATTATCATTCTTTGACGCAATTGTGAAAGCTATTAAAATGATGACTTTAAAGTGATGTAAAGTAGTATGTCTTTAAATTACAGTTTTTGACCACGATATTAATAAAATTCATGTTTTTCGGTTATGTGCATGCACCTATGCGATCGGAATTCGTTATCGTTACCATCCGACCTTTGTAATAATAAGTAATAGAACGGCGAAAACCATAGAGAGATTGGTTCACCATTTTTAAGATAGAGGCTGTTGAAAACGTTACAAATCTCGCGTATACAGGGTATTCCATAATGACGTGCTAATATTTCAGAGTGTGAATCCTTAAGTAATTTTATGAAAACAAGTTCATATGAACATATGTCCGCAGCGACCTAAATTTTTTGCTACAGGTTGTTGAATTTTTTTTTTTTAAACCGTTATTTTTTTATAAGAAAGTACCTTAGATATGATTTTCAATTTAGATGTGTGTTCACAGGGTATAGAACCACATATTTTAATTAGAAAAGTTATTCTATCGCTCCACCAGTGGCATCCCTTCGAACATGTCCTCTGATATTTTTTACCAAAGAAGTGGTACGCCACCGACATTTCTCCATGTGGATATTTTTCCTGATTAGCCTGGTTAATTCTACATGAGGACGGCTTCTTGTATTTTTCTCGTCAGATGCACAGTGCTTAATTGAAGTAATTAAATTCAAATTGAAACTAATTACACAGGTACACACAAGAAAAAAGTTGTCGATTCCACGGACCAAGCCAATCAGTTCGGGTGTATTTTGGCTTGCTGACTTCGAATCCGGTGTCAGTTTTACCCCACCACATCACAATTTTTTTCTATCGTCAAAAAATAGTTAGAATAATTCAAAAATGCAAAATTGCATTTTTCTAAATGTGCTTTCAGGATAGAAAAAAATTGTGACGTGGTGCGCGATGCAGAATTGCATTGCATTATTCATATGAACTTTTCCTCATAAAATGACCTAAGAAATTACACCCTGAGATATTAGCACATCCTGTAATTAATTATCCTCGATTTGGTAAAAGGGATCCGTAGAAAAGAAGGAATCCTTGTACGCAAAGTATAAGTTACTTGAGGCTCAGAGAACGATTTGACACAGGTTCTACGTCACTTGATTTATTTTACTTGTTTTTATGGATTTTTTAATTTGCCTTGATTTCTTTTCAAAATGTTTACAATTTTCAGACCAAATATCGCGGGAAATATTTTGCCGCACTCATGGTTTTTCCTTCGACCTGAATTACTTATTTTGGCTTAAAAATACATTAGAAAAATGATGTTTTGAATGATTCTTCATGGCCTCAAATGGGGAATATCTTACCAAATCAAGCTCTCACCAGCGTGCTTCCGTGGCCGCCTTGGGAAATCATTGGACAAGGTTTTTCCTGTTCTTTGGTACTCAAACTTTTTCTGGCTGTTGGACCCCCATAAAAAGTGTTCATTTTAACTGCCTCTTTCCGTGATCTTTCTCCAATAAGGTGGAGTTTCATAGACTTGAATGGCACAGTGCTCTTGGTCTATAAGCATTTCTAAGAGATGAATTGGTAGTAGATAATACTTCAACGCGAGTTCTTTCGAATATAGAAGTTTGAGCCAGATTTTGTAAATAAGTTAGAGCAATTTATTGTCCAGCACAACCAGATGCGGGTTGTCAGAACATTTCAAAGATTAATGTTGATATTTTAATTTTTAATTGAATACATGTGTATTTTGTACCTAGATAAATTCATCTTAGAATTTTTTAAATTCCTAGCATAACCAGCATATGTAGTACGTATCAAAAGGATTAGTACAGTCACTTGGTGATTTCAATTCGGACTAATTCTATAGCTGTTTTGAATCAAATGTTTTTGGAGTTTAATGCAAAACGGGTCCAATATGAAATATTAAAAAGGAATGAGGATGCTCTTTTTATGGGGTAAGTTTCACCCCAACTTAGGGGTGGCGAAAAGAAAAACTGACTAATGGAACGTGTAGATCGTCGAATTCTACCCCAAAAAAATCCTAAAAGTTGTTTTTGCTTTAATACTCGCCGATTTACGGGGGGTCGAAAAAGATGATTTTTAAG